>LJCY02000003.1:1200000-2400000 GCA_001282315.2 Chrysoporthe cubensis | reverse complement strand
GTAGGTGGCCTGCCATGCTAGCTGAAATCGGAAGAACTGTGGTCGTCGCACCAGCAGCCTTGGTCCACACTACTGCAGGTTCTGTCCAGGGTCGTCCTAAGAAGGAGGAGATCACAAGATACGCGTTGGAACTTCCGGAGCGTACCAGTTTGTACTATGTACTATTGATCTGACAGGTAGTTTCGCCAGGTCCCCCTGAAACTTCCCGCTGGCGACAGGTCAAGAAACGGTGACGACATGTAATTGGGACTGGGGCGCCGGATTTCCATCATACAGAATCTGGCCGGACCCTGTGGAGTCGGTTGCTGAACTTTCAGGGGCAATGTGCACTTTCAGGCCGGACGGGCGATAAGATGAATGGATGCAAAGGGAAAGGTGTGGAAAACACAGAGATGCAGACAAGCAAATCGGACAATGGTGCACAGGCAGGGGTGTGGTGTGGGAAAGAGGATGTTGGTGAGAGGTCGGAGTTCACCTCACAGGCAGGCTCGTCGTCCGTAAATTGCTCGGGGGTTGTCGACGACTCCCAAATGTCAGAACCATAGTCTACTTAGGGTGGGAGGTCACCCAAAGAGGTTACAAGGCCATTCATACTTTGCGATCCAGATGTAGGGCTGAGCGAGACTGGGTCGCAAAGTACCAACGGATTTGTAACCTCTTTGGGGTGACAAATACAAGCCTCTTGGCTGCGCCCTGGTGGCGGCGCTGGCGGATCCTGCCGTTGACGAACGGAGCATGCATAGGCTCTGAAGTGATGGATCTACTGGAGAAGTCTGACGCCGACCCGCCGCTGGAGAGCCTAGAACCATCACCAAAGGGCGTCGTGACGTGACAGTGTCTTAGGACGGGCTGGAAATCTCGCACGAGCTCTGCCGGTGGCGCCAGGTCGAGATACGACCGGCGACAGGCGCCATGGCGCAGCCGTGACACAAGCATGGCCGGCATTTCGATTCGAAATCGAAGCGGACAGGGTGACCAGCGCGCTAGCCAGACATGCCAGCCTCTTGGGGCTCATCTTTGTAAATTGTCGGTGAGTTAGCTCTGGGAAATGAGCTCTCCATGCCCTGGGATGCCGGCGTGCGTCAGCAAAAGCAAGCTTAGTTACCTCGATCGCCGCGCCAGCACATCCCCTGGTCCAGCTGCGCGCCCTTCGCCTTGCGTTTTTTTGGGGGGGGGGCGCGATACATGGTAGCACCGAGGTGATAGGGTGAGGAACAGCCGCCCGGCGTCAGTAATGCCCGAATCCATGATCCATTCTAGAATTGTTCCATGCGTGACGACCGATCCGCTAGCAGAGGACCGGATCACAGTACAGAATTGCTGGTCCCTACCGTTAGCACTGTCCGTTCGAACTAGGAGGCGTTTGGGCGGCCGAATGGTACGCACGCGATTGCCTAGGCCGGGACTGAGGTCGTTCATTGCCTTGATTGGTTGCTGCTCCAAACAAAAGGAGTCGGCGTAGGCACTGGAAGAGCCGCATATTGTTGAGTCACTCACACTTAGACCTCGTATTCACAAGGTGGATGAAACAAGAAGACAGAGGGGCAGGGGACCACATCCAGGCCCCGTCGTAGGACTCGCCGGCAGGTTCGCAGAGCCGCATTTTCAAGTTTCCTGGCCGGCAGTGAAAGCTGAGCTGGGTTTCAAACCAAGACAGTAGAAGCTAGCGACGCCCGTATTCGCTCATAATCATCCCGCGCGGGTTGTTTCCGCAGCTTGGATTGATTGGGCCTGGCTCTTCGAAGGCCACGAGGCATCCTAGAGTTCCTGCAGAGAGCGCGGGGAATGCGGTCAAGTGGTGCAGTTAGCGAAGCGCCAGTCATGGGCGGATCGTTGAGTGAGCAAGTACGACGGGATCTCAGCTAGCGCAGCAGGCCTCGGGCCCAGGACGGAGATGTCGGAAGGCAGGATCCAATTTGGCGAGGTGCATTAATGAACCCCGCCTGGGTGATAGGACGGGATGTACCCATACGTGCCATGTGAAGGATACGTTATGTACCCATACGTGCCATCTAAAGGATACGTTATGAGGTACAAGGTCTTCATTTCTGACAGGGCGAGGCTGCCTAGCGTGGTGACGTTGGGTTGGCAAACAACAGACTTGCGCGTCGTGCCACTGTTGATGTCGTTAGTCCGTCTGATCAAGTTGTGGCGGGGGGCCCTGGTTGAAGGATGGCGAGACTGAACCTTAAAACTCTAGAATGGGCCCCTGGTCGCCCTTCTCGATGCTCTTATTAACCTAGTTCAGTAAGCATACTGGCATACTACCGGCCTGGGCCGCGTAAAGGGCATCTTCTGGAGGCATCCTATGTCACCTAACTGACATCGTCCCAGTTCCAAAATTGCTGAGATGGTCGGATCCTCTCCCTTCGTGCAGGTACTTGGTACCATGTTCCTAGGTGTGAATTGCTCGATCCACCCCCGAAGTTATCGGAGAACCGGTTCAGTGAGATGCTGATACCGGCTAGTAGAAAAAGTCGACGTAAAGGGCAGGGAAGGGCCCTAAGATAAAAGAAGAAAAAAGCCTGCCTTTACCACTTCAAGATATCTCATTTCCCCCAAGATGCTGTCGAGTCGGTCCTTCTGAACCGTCCTAAGAGACTATATATATCCTGGGCTCGCTAGCCTCGACTATGCAATCAGCTTCAAGTGTATTCCAGTGCAGTACAAGAGATTCACTGTCGGTAGACCCGGAGGCGCGTGCAAGTGTGGCGCGACGACTCAGGACCAGGCTGCGGGCGGTAATTACGATACTAGAGTGTCCGCTGCGCTGAGTCGGCACCGTTCACAAGGGCACTCACTAGCGCTCGACCATAGGAGATGCTGAATACTGCTCCATGAGGCTAGTCCTCCCTTCACCTCGAGCAGCGATTTTATACTGGGGCAAGGAGAGATATGGTGCCGCTTGAGAGGCGTACTCGATGTGATTCGGGTTGTAGCGCTTGCGAGAGGAGGCGAGGATAAGAAATTTCGAGGGGCCACCGCTGCTGCTGTGTACAGATTCGTGCCCCAGAGGGGTGTACGCATACTCGCCAGTGCCCTGCCTGTACTTAGTACGCATTATCCTGGCATTAACTAAGACAGGGGCCCCCCAATAACCTGATGGACAGGGATACCCTCTCGAAGGAGAAGACTGACCTGAGACGGTGATCCCCTGCTCCACAGACGCTTTTTAGCACCCAGAAACGTGTGCGGTGTAACGAGCACAATAGCACATTCGCATAGCGCGCTTGCCTGACCGTCAGCCCTCTGAATTCCAAGGAGAAGGACGGTGGTGGCATTGCGCGAGGAATTTTGCAGGGGGGGGAGGTTACCGTTAGTGCGGCGGGGCCACGGGGATTCCCTTGCCTGTCTTGCGCAGGGCTTGTGGATCATCGAGGCGATCAGTCTCACATTCCGAGGGCTCGGCCTCGTGGTGTTTTTCTGTCGCTCGCAGACGCCGCAGGCTGTGGTCGACCTCTGCCTGAAAATGGGCGCGCCTGACACAAGAGCCCTTCACCCGCGGCTAATCCTTGGTTCCCTGCTAATCGGACTTCACATCGCGTGGGCAGCCCAGCTGATGTCAGAAGTTTGATCAGAATCGATCGAGCGTGTGTTGCGGCGTTGTGAGCCTTGAGAGTTGGAGTGTCGCACTGCGCCTGAGTGCAGGCCCCCCCGGGGGGGTCCTCTGCTCATGAGCCCATGAGAGACAAGGATCCGAGGCGTGGGCCAGCGACAGAGCACTGAAAGCGCATCTTCAAATCATCCTGGCACGCCTGGGTCGAAGACAGTTCAGCGGCCACCGTTGGACGTGACAGTGGCACAATCCACCCCCAGACCCGCCAAGCCTCCCCCACTCTCCCGGCGTGACACGGTGCTGTGTACAGGGCGACTCGGAGGAATTCCTCCCAAGGATTTGTGATTTTAAGTCATCCAGTTTGGGACTTTGATCTCCTTTGAGCTCTTCTGCACCCTGCCTGCCTGGCCTTCAAGGCATGGTGGGTACTTGGAAGGTTTCAGGTACGACGAGCCAAACTTTCAGTTGCATTTTTGGCAAGCCACAACTGTTGACAACACCGCGGATCAGCGGTCCAATCCGAATCGAGGAGGGCGAAAAAAATTTTCTCCTCTCGCCCAGTGATCAAAATGAAGTCGAATTTAGGATCAGCGTGAGCGAGGTTGAAACAAGGCAGCCACTAGCCAGGTGCTTGGAGGCGCTGCATGGTGTTGTCTGGTGCCCGCGCACGTCTCTCACCGTCTCTTCGGAAACGAGCGGGTGCACGGTGAAATAAGCTTCTCTCGGGCCGCAACTTTGCGCGAAAGGGACTTGCTACCGGATGAGGGTCTTCTCCGAAGAGGCGACGCACAACAGCCGCGCGTGTGATGCGTGTTGCTGACGGTGGGCCGGTCCAGTGCAAGAGGTTTGGGAGCCCACAGCCGAGATATTGCTCGATCGGGGTAGGTTGTACCCTATAGCAGGTCGATTTTAGGGCCAGTCACAGCGTTTCCTGGGATGAGCAGTTACCCCCAGGATCCCTGGCTCCGCCGCGGCTGTCAGTCCGACCTCCGTCCGGCTCCGTCAACGTTAGTTACTCAGTATATCATCAACCGCTCGTTTACCATCACTGGCCCGCACAATAGCCAGCGCACCCACGCGAGGTTGACTTCGCTGGCTGGCGGCGCGACAGGGGCCAGGGTTTCTCTTGATGAGGTACTGCAGTACTTAGTCTTCGTACCTAGTACTCGATACCCTTCCTGCCGTCCCTTTTGTCCGCCATGCCACTCGAGCAATCGACACACCAGACAGAGCTTGGGGAGTCCGGCCGACCAGTGCATGGCTTGCGTCGTCATCCGCACAGCTCCCACGGTCAGAACTTCCCTTGCTTAGGTCTGCAAACATAAAGCATGGCCCTTCCCTCGAACATCTTGCCTCGTCGTCCCAGCTCTTCCATCACGCACTCGCTTCACCATCATCACCAGACCGGCGACCACCAGTCTGGCCAGCTCTTTCTGCCGTCGCGACCTGACCTCTCTTTCTTCTGAGGTGGGCTGGCTCTGCGATCCTGCCCTCCTTCATCAGTGTGCCCATCTGCGCACCCGACCCCACAGAGACACTGCTCTGACCACTGCCCTTCTGTTGCCGTTTGTGCCTCTCGGTACCTTTCGGCCGAAGGATCTTGCTCAACAAGGTCTGCCTCTTCGCAGTCATGTGAGTCTGCAAACCAGTCGTGCTTCTCCTGCCCTGCCGCTTGAGTACTGACACCGGCGACGCTGCTAGTCCATCCCGGCTCGACCTTCCTTTGGTCGACAAACCACAAGTAGGACGCCGGCAAGACGACGAAATAGGACGACCACGCGAGGCGCTGTCCCACCCCGTCCCACCCCGACCTCACAATGTCGAACGCTCCTTCCCACCAGCCCAACAAGGCCCCCCTCTGGCGGCTGAACGCCTCCGGGCAGTACGTCTTGGTCGAGAGCGCATTCACGCAGGAGAGAATGCCTCGACCTGACGTCTACACCGTTACAGCAGGACATAATGTGGACCGCACCGCTGGAACAGGTGCTGACTACCTCATGGACATGGCCCTGACCGTGGAGTATGCAGGCGGCTGCCCTGAGGACCTCGAGCTCAGCCGAGATGGGACGGATGGGAGACCCATTGACGTGAGCGGCCAGCAACAGGCCACCCGTCCTGCCCAAGCTCCCGCTGTTGGACAGTCGATTAGCCGTCTCGAAAACCTCGGACGCCACTCCAGCTCTCGCACTGAGCCAGACCTGGCGTCCCGCCGCCTGACGCCGGCCGCCCTCGCCGGCATCGAATGGTCGAGCGTCACTGCCGAGGATCGCTGGCCTCCCGCCTCGGTTGGGTATCGCTTCGGTGCTGCCGTGGGAGAGCCGGCTGTCGAATCTGTCGCGCAATATGGCTCCTCGGCGCGCAACGGCCGTCGTGGTACTCGGGGCTCGAGGGCCACCTCTCGACCCTCGTCGGGCGCCGCCTCGTACAGCACTTGGGTTGAGGTCGACCGGGTGTCTGATCCTTCACGTGCGAGCCGCCATCGCTCTGCAAAGGGCAAGAATGCATGAACACCATGACAGTTCTCTCGCACCACCGCACGCACCTGCTCGCCCGTCCCCGAGGTGGTCCATCCTGGTGATGTGATGCCTGCGAGGATGTGGCAGTATGGTTGGTATCCATTCCTTGCTTTGAAATTCTGCGACACAGTCTGTTCTTATTGGAGTATATGGTCTCTTGTATCTTTCTTTCTCACCCTTCCTTCATCAGTGTCTTCCACCGTTTTCATAATCTTGTTCATCAACGCTTGTCGTTTGATCGTCGACGAGGGATAGATCAAGGACCGCAGGATCCGCGCCATCGGTGACGTCCATTCACGACTGCGACCCCCTCAATGTCCCCATCGTCATCTTCTACCATCGTCGTCATGTCTTTCACGATTGATGGTAGGCTTGGGTCGGCGAAAACTGACAGACAAAAGGAGACGAGCGCCAACGAGATAGCCAAGTGGCCGCTGATAATGGGATGGAAAAATGACTTGGGGAATGATTATGACCGGTTGAAAGCGTCGACTTGACCATACATACCTGCGCTTACAATAAAAAAAAAAAAGATGACGCAGCCTGCTCCCAGCCCCTGCATCGTCAGCATCGTCGTCACGTGTTGCCAAAGTTGCTGTGAAGCTGCGATGAAGTTCACCCCGATTCTCCAACGTTGCGTACCTGAGTACGGCGCAAGGAAGACCCCTTCACCACCGGTCACGCAACATTGGGTGGAGATGCCAGGCCGGAAGATCTCCTGCGCAGGCTGAGGTTGCGTTCGGCTGCAGGGAGCACGAGAAAGCCAAGTTTCCCTATGCGACCCCAGGCCGTCTTACCCTGGATCACTGCGACGTCCCCCCTGCCTCCCAGTTTGTCTTCCCCGCAAAGTAGTGACCACAACATCGTCACTCCGCCAATTCTTCCCCATGATTTGCATTAGTCTCTTCTGAGAGCAATTAGCCTGATATCGCATCCAAGAAAGCAAGTCTTTTTTCCGCCATGCCGAACAGACCGACCCGTTTTCATCTGGAATGCACTGGCGGTCCGTCATTTGGGTTTCCTGCGTGAATATAAGTGCACCATCCACCCAGAGGGCCTTTTCTTTGGCCCCCCTCGATATGTCGTAGCACCTGCAGTGAGTTCTTGGTTGTGCTCGAGGTCCAGTGTTGATCGTCAGACTCACTATGGCTGGCTCAGTCTTCAATGCCGCGCTTGCGGCTCTCCTCGCCTTCCAGACAGGAGTTGTAGAAGGCGCACAACACAGCCGGAGCTGGGGCAGTCACTGGGTCGACATCTGGGGCTCGATGCCTCAGCTGGTTGAGTACACGAACATGCCGCCTCCTCCTTTCGTGAGTTCCCTGACCACGCTGTTCCCTGGCCAGAGACGACCCTCTCGCCTGATCCTGACCGTAGACAAGAGCTGACCAGCCCTCAGAACGAATCCGGGATCGTCTTCCAAAACTCCTCCCTGCGGCAGACAATTTTCATCACGCAGTCGGCGCCCACGATCCGGCTGGTCATCTCCAACGCCTTCGGCGGCTCAGACCTGCCCATCTCATCCGCCACACTGGCCGTGCCTCTGAACGGATCGGCAGGGACGTCGGCGATCAAGCCCGAATCCCTAGCACAAGTGACCTGGTCCGGTGGCCTGACCAACATCACGATCCCAAACGGCGCCCGCGCGATCTCAGACCCGATCCACTACCCAGTCACGGCACAGCAGATCCTCACGATCAGCATGTACCTTGCGACAGGGCAGACCACCAACCTCATCACGGGTCACCCAGGGTCTCGGACCAACTCATATTACTCCCCCGGCAACGTGACCGCCTTGTCCGACGTCGCGACGCTCAACGCGACGCAGACGAGCCAGCACTGGTACTTCATCTCCGCGGTCGAGGGCTACCTGCCCACGTCCCTCGGGACCCGCGCCATCTCCATCATTGGCGATTCCATCACCGATGGCCGCGAGAGCGACAATAACGAGAACAACCGGTGGCCTGACAACGTCTTGCGCAGGCTGCAGGAGCCCAACGCCACGACGCTGCAGAAGAACATTGCCGTGATCAATCAAGCTGCTGGCGGAAACCGCGTGCTGTACGACGGCAACGGCCCCAACGCGTTTGGACGGGTGGACAGAGACGTGCTAGCCCAGTCCGGCGTGACGTACGCCATGATATTCGAGGGTGTGAACGATATCGGCACGGCGGGGACCGACACGGCCAGCCAGACGAACGTCGGCGACAGGCTCATCTCGGCGTTCGACCAGATGATCTCGATGGTGCACGCCAAGAACATCCCGATCTTCGGCGCAACGATCACGCCCTTCGGCGGCGAGGGCCAGGCGTACAGCGACCCGAACCGGGAGGCGACGAGGCAGCGGGTGAACAAGTGGATTCGAGAGTCCGGGCGGTATGATGGGGTCGTGGACTTCGACGCGGTGATTCGCGACCCGGCGAACGTCAGTATTATCAACCCGGTGTATGACTCGGGCGATCATCTGCATCCGAATGAGCTGGGTTATACGGTAATGGCCGACGCGTTCGATCTGGGCTTGTTCGAGAAGTTCAAGGACGGTGTGGCTGAAGGCATATAGACTGGCAAAAAGGGAAGAGGAGAGGAACGAGGGAAAATGAAGGGCTGGGGAGTGAAGGGACAACAGTCGGTGAGAAATGAAGAGTCACTACTAGTCCCCTGCGCGGAAGAATTCTGCACAGACTAGGCGTTGGCGAGGATAGTCATACCAAGTAGTACCAAAAGAAGCAAAAACTAAACCGCGCATCGCTGAAGTAGAGTCACGACACCTTGTGGACCCTCAGATGCCACTCGCCGGTGAGTTGTCTGAAATTAATTGGGCATCAGCGACCGGCGAAGGCTGCAGCTGCAGCCAATAAATTGCGGATAGGGCGTTTGAGTCTGGCGTTACTAAATTACCAAGCAGAGCCCGACAAGGCGCTTTCTGTCTCTCGAGGCGTCGATTCAACGATGTACCTCTCTTGAAGCGTGGTGTCGTTGATCGTGGAGAATTGAGCGACTGGAAACGCGAACGTTGCGCCCCGGCTGTGGAGCCATCCCGGTATAAGCGGGTCAGATCCCTTTTTATTGTTTTTTTTATGGTTCCGGAAGACGTTGCCTCGCTAGACAACCGCAATTCCGGCACTCGCTTAAAGGTTATTTTTCTCTTGGTCGTCTTCCTCGTGACTCTTGGAGAATGGAGAATCGGGAAGTTGTGTTCCAACGCATGATGACTTGGGGATCCTGTTGACACCGCCTGTACTCAACCCTCCCTCCATCCCCGGGGAACCTTCCGGACCGACCTGGACGCGCTGGCATGACAGGTGGCCCTAACGCATCTCGACCAGCCTATTGCTGCTACTCCTGATGGTATAAACGGTGTATTCAGCTGCGGAGCCCTCAGGCCGCTCCTGCACGGACGGGCGGGCTCGCCGACGTCAGCTGCATCACGGTTGGTTGAGACATGTATATGGCTTTTCCAACTGGTTCTCGTGCGGCCAATATCTGGGCGTTGGCTGGGGGAGACTTGGCGGCGGCTGCCCAGCTCCCAAGCCTGCGAACGTGAGGTCTTACTGGAGGCACAAGTCGTATCTCGTATCGCTTTTTCTGACTTCAAGGAGTGGTATTTCTCAACCCTGTCCCGCGCCCCGTTCATAGTAACATCTTACCGGCCTAGTAGCAGGCCCTTGTCTGGAAGAGGCAAAGGGGATCGAGAAGAGATATAGACGAATGGAATGGCTTTTCTCGTACGTTGCGAAGAGGCTGAAGAGGCGAGACGCCCCGTCGGCATATGAGGCGGGAAGACGTGCGTGCGCTTGTATCAGCGCGTGTTTGAAGTCGGGAGGGCGACTTGCCTTATGAAGGAACTACTGGATGCCAGCTCGTGGATCGCCATTCGCCCGTGACCCATGTACTGTATAGAATGACAGATATCGGCTATCCAGGCTGAGCAGCTCGGAGAAACTCTCGACTACCCTCCCGTGCCTCCCTTGCCACCGCACGCTACCGGGAAGACTCGGACTCAGCGGACGGCGGTACAACCCCCTGGCGCATCAGGATAGGCAGCAACGAGGACCGTCGTCTGCAGCCTGTAAATTAGCCTAGAGGCGCTGGAGGAAGGAGAGCCCAGCTTTCTAGGAGACCCCGGCGCTCCGAACAGAGGCGCTTGAGATGGAGGTTTCCCCTTGTGAATTGAAATGACAAGTCGATGAGTCGTGCGCGTGCTTATATGTCTTGACCAGGATGGCACAGTGGCTTTGCAGTATTAACATCGGTAGGTATCTCTCAACATTTGCTGTCATCCTATATCTACATCCACAACCTCGCGGTCCCATCGCTACCAGCTGAGAACAGCCACGGTTCTCTGGGGTGCCAGTCAACGTCCATCACGCCCAGCGAGCTGACCACCTTGTGACCGCTGAGAGTCTTGAGTGGCACGATCGTCGCGTTCTCCATGAGATCCGTCACCACCTTCCCGTGGAATATCTGCAGGGAGCCGTCGTCCGACGCGTCCGCGAACAGCGGCAGATCCTTGTGATACCGGACAGCACGGATGGCCTTGGGGTGGAAGCGCATCGTCTTGTAAGGCCGCATGGACAGCTCCATGTCGTGCCAGAGCAGCCTCCTGTCGTAACTGCCACAGATGAGGTTGTCGCCACCGGGGTGGATGTCAAAGGACGAGATCCAGCGCGCACCCGGCTGGATCACCTTGACCAGCTCGAGCTTCTGCAGGTCGTAGCAGCGGATCATGCGTTGGGTTGCGACGAAGAAGAGCGGGCGCGACGGGTGGAAGTGGGCGGCTTGTGCGAGGCCGGCGAGTTTGCGGAAGGGGATCTGGGTGAGGTGTTTCGAGAGTGTGTGGATAGCAACCGAGCTTCGCTGGCCCGTGGGCGAGACGGTGCAGAAGTGGTCCCCGCGCCTGTGCCAGCTGATGCCCTTGACTGTTGACCGGACGGTGATCCTCAGAAGGACGCCCTCGTCCTCCAATTTAGAGCCTGGGCGTGCCCATTTCGCCGCTGGCTCCTTGGTCTTGTCGACTGCAGGGTTCGTGGCCTTGCCGCTAGCAGCATATCCGAACCCGACATCCAGAATTTCCCTACTTGTCTGCTCCATCTGTGGATCGACCACAGGAGGCACCATCAAGTAGATATCCTCCTCGGCGGCGGCAGCCAATATGAAGGCATCCTTAGCCGGTCTCCACCGGACCACGTTCACAGCCTCATCACTGCTCAGCCTCACACTCCAGACCTGCCGCCCAGTCAAGATCTCCCACACACGCACCGTACCATCGTCGCCACCGGTCGCAAGCCAGCATCCGCTCGGATCGACGGCAAGAGTCCGCACACGACCCTCATGGCCTCGGAAAATCGTCTGGCACACGGTCGGGAAAGGCTTGAGATCCTCCGGTCTAGGCAATTTGGGCAGGAGTGAATTGGGGTCGATATTGAGCCTGTTCTTCCGCACGCGAGGTGCCAGGTATAGGTCCAAGCTGCGCTCGAATCGTTCCTTGACGAACAAGTCGTACCCTGGCACCTTTCGTAATGAATCGTACTTCTTGGGCAGATACTCCTTCTCGCGATCCTCCGGATCCTGTTCCTCCCAAGCCCTCCTCTCCTCGTCGGTTGGTAGATACTCCGGCGGTGGGTTGTAGCTGAGGTCGTAGCCGGGTGGTGCAAGTTTCGGTGCGGGTATGTGCATGACATGAGGCTCTCTGGGCTGTTCGTCCTTCCACAGATCGTAGTGAACCTCCTCTTGCTCGTCGTCCTCCTTCTCACGCTCCTCCGGCGGTTTGTATGGTAATATCCTGCCTTCTCTGATGGCACGGACCAGCTTCATAATCCGTTTCTGCTCATTCTTGGATGGGAGGAATCGGCGCTTGGGCTCGGGGGCCGCATTCAGGGGCATGATCTCCTCATGGCTCGTGAACCACTCGACAGTTTCCTGGGACATGTTAGCAATTGGTACTTCGTCGCCTTGGCGCCGAAGGAGAGAGGGGGGAGCACATACGGGATATGGGTCAAAGCCATCCTGAGGGAGCTCGTTCATCTGTATCTTCTTGATGAGCTCCAGTTCGTCCTGGCTGAGGTTCAGTGGCTTTCCAGTCGTAGGGTCCGTGAGGCCGGTCCATCCCTTGGGCACTTCAATGCTGTCAAGAAGGGCGTCCAGAGCTTCGCCCGCAGCGGGACGCATGATCTTCTTGCCATTGATGTCGTAGCCGATATGAGGGTACGAGTCGTAGAACTTCAAGTCAATGTTCCCGATCGTGTTGGCGGGCTCATTGGCGTCCGTGTCGTCCGAATCGTAGACAGGATCGATCTCGTCATAGACGTACTTCTCGTTGCCGTGGGCATCCGTCTCAACCCTGTAGTTGCGCAGGTCCTCATCACCGCCGTCCATGTCCTCTGGATCAAGTCCAGGTACCTGACCTGGCTTCAGCGGTGGGATCTTGCGAGAGGACTCGTCTTCGTCGGGCAAAACGTCATCGCCGTGCAGCGCATCGTCCTCTGGCTCGTCCTCTTCAGCTGCGTGTCCATCCTTGTCATCTTCATGTTCGGAATCAGACTCATCCTCTGGCTCGGAGCCTTCGACTTCTGAATCGTCGTCCTCGCCAGCCGAGAGCGCTCCTTCGAGTTCGGCGATCTCGTCGTCGGACTCGTGCGCCTCGCTCTCTGACCCCGTCCCTGAATCTAAATTCTCTTCGACCGGCTGCACAGGCGAGGCTTTGCGTTTCCTGGGCGAGGAATTGCGCTTCGCCGGACTCGAGGGGTCGCGTCTGGCAGGAGAAGCCTTGGGCTTGAGGTCCGGGGTACCGCTGTTCGGAATGGAGGCAGACTTTTGAGGCTCCTCCGCCGACGGGGTCTTGATGCCAGACCGTAGCCTCATCTTTTCGACGTTCAATGGTCCAGGTATCATGGAATTCGCTAAGGCGCCTACCTAGGATGGGAGATGTTCAGGAAATCTGCGAGACAACTTTTTTTTCTGCCCACTGAGTTCTCGACTAACGGATTGGGGAAAGGCGGTGGTAGCTCTGGGCTCGCAGATACTACCAGGACGAGAAGTGGAGGGGCACTGCTCCACAGAGGACCCCAACCTCAGCCCTGGCTTTGGCCCTGAGCACCTTGATGGCCGCCATCCATTCAACACCACGTCAGGCCCAGGACTTTTGGCATGCTGCTCACCTTGTCTGGCTGCGACGACCCTTCTCCCCCTCCACGGTCTCCCCTGACGGTCTTCTCTCTGCCCGAGTATTCCACATTCAATTCCACCGAGTCTTGCCGCCCTCGTGTTTCAAGACCGTGATTCCCTCCGAGACCACTCCGTCTCACCCCACCGAGGGCTGTTCTCTTAGTGCTTACGCGACGGCAGGGTCGCGTTATGGTAAGACATTATGCTCGAATCGAGGCGGCATCCTCGGCCGGCACCGATTCATGTTGCTAGGCCCGCCGGTGATGAGCAAGTTGCTGTGCGGATACGGCTAGTGCCACTAAATGCCAGTGCAGGCGGCCAATAGCCACGAATCCTCCCGCCGGGTCGATGTCCTCCTGCACGGGACCAGGCAGGCCAGCTTGAAGGGTCGTCGTCAAAGGATACATGTGGTCGGGCCTTGGCTCTTCGAAACACGGTCTCAGGTTTCCATTCCTCCTTTGCGTCGCGTCGATGACTTGCCATGCCCATCGGACTACACGACACATGATACGGCGTATTGTTCGACTGACCGCTTTCCTCGACAGCGATGGCTTCCTCAGTTCGGCCGGCCCGGAACAAGCCTAGGCCCGGACCCCGGCCCGTCGAAGTCAAGCATCGCGCATGTGACGAGTGCAGTAGGTGTCGACCACTCTCCGACAGAGCTGAGAGGGAATCACCTGTCTAACAGAGCAAAGGGTCCAGGAAACTTGCTTGCAGCAAAGAACAGGATGGCTGTGATAGGTGTAGGAGAGAGGGCATCGCCTGCAACTACTCAGCGCAGAAGCCAATGGGTAGACCCAGGAAGCGGGCGATCGTCATCAGTGCCAGTGAAGCACCTGCTGTCCCTGTGGCCGCGGATGGTGATCGTGCTATCCCGGAGGCCGCCCCCAGTGGCCCCGTAGAGGACGGCGCGCCGATGGATCTTGACCAGGACTCGCTCATAGACCCAAATCTCATCAGCATAACGGACATGAATTTTCTGGACCTGCTAGGCCTGGGCTTCACGTCCGGCCAATCCTTCGATGAGGAGGGCAGGCCACCAGAGGCCGCGTCGGTAGAACGACCCATTTGGGACTTCGACGTGAGCTACGATGCCCACCATCCACCCCCGGCAGGGGGCAGCACATCTTTCCCGTCGTCCATCACCACCCCCACCCCCTCGTCCCAGGAGCTTTCACCGGCCGAGCCCAGCCTCGTCGATCCCATCGATCCCGCCCTCTCGTGCACGTGCGGAACCACAGCCACGACCACAACCACAACCACGGCCCAGCCGCCGCCCTCAGAGGAACCGCGCCTCCAGCCGGCGGCTTGCTCCTGCCTCGCCGGCCTTTACCTGGCTCTGGACTCCGTCAGCCGGCTGCCCACCGAGGTCCTGCCCGCGATGCGCGTGGCCCGCGGCGCCGCCAAGGCCGCCCACGACACGATCATGTGCCAGGTGTGCTCGCCGCCACTGCACGAGACCCTGGAGGCCCCGCTCTCCAGCTTCCAGAACATGATGGTCCTGGGGGCCCTGGTCCCCTCCATCGCGGACGCCTACCACCGGATCCTGGCCATGGTCGACGCAGAGACCGCCCGCGCCATCGCCGCGCAGACCGAGTTCCGCTTCTCGCTGTCGCAGCATGGCGGCCTCTGGGGCAACTTCCGCAGCTCCGGCGCCGAGGACAGCTACGCCTGCGCCGTCGCGCTCTACGAGAACCAGCCTATGAGCCCCGCGGTGTGGCGCCTCACCGTGCGCGCGCTCCTAAAGGCTGACCTGTACGGCGTCGAGTGCAAGAAGTCCAGCCCCGGGGGTGTCGACTTCCGGCAGATCGGGCTCCGGGACCTGGTCTCGCAGATGGACGAGAAGAGCATCCAGAGGCACGCGTACGTCGACCGGTTGGTCGAGGCGGGCCTGCCTGCGCCGACGGTGCTGTGCGGCAAGTCGGCGCCCCATATTGTGCTGAAGAACGGGGAGGCGCCGCCTTGTAGGAGAATCATCGCGATAGCGAGGGAGGCCGTGGAGGGGCTGGTGATTGCTTGAGAACGGTGTTACTGCTCGGTTTTGGAGAGGTGTTTGTCGGCTCTCCGTTTGTTGTAGGTCAGCCTCCAAGCGTGGGCGCTGTCTCCCGAACCCGCGTAAACGGCCCTTCGCATGCCGACAGGGATGGCGATGGGACGCCGCGTTGCTTCAGGGAATAATTGGTATCGAGGCGTATTTGGTCAAATCGTAGGCTCATGCATGTACATAGGCCAGTTAAATGATTGCCTACCAAAGCGCATCTTGGACTAGCAGAGATTGTTCCGAACGGAGGGGATGGCCAGGGGAAGGGAGGTCGTCTGCATGTTGTGGGCCACTGTTCTCAATGGCATACACAGGTCTCAGGGCACGCCACCTAAATCGAAACCCAGAACCTCATGAACTGTCCTGAACCTTTGTATTCGCCACGTAGACCGCAAACGCCGTCTGAAATGATATCCACAGCTTAATCCCACCATCATGAGCCCGGTTTTCTTTTTCTTTTTTCGCTACCTCATACAAACAATAGGACTTCGCCATCCTATTCTCTTGAGCCAACCTCTGACACCCGCCACCATAGCTGTCAGGTAACGCCTGCCCCGGCTGACTTACTCGCACCTTAATAGACCTTCTTCTTCTCGTCATAGCTGAGCTGGCCAGGGCCACTGTTGACAAGAAGCAGGAGACCACCGACGATGGAGAGGATCTGGAAGAAGTCGTACTTGGCGAAATCCTTGTGGGGGTGGTGCTCGTGCAACTAGAAACCTTCTCGTCAGCAATGTGCCCTCCCTCACAGGTCTAGCCCTGGAGCTCCGCAAACTTACAGTCCAGAAGTTGTTCACCAGGATGTTGAAGATGCTGAGGATGACCACCAGCAGCGTAGCGCTCCACTTGGCCTTGAAGCCGACCACGACCATGACGCAAGCCACAAGGCCGACGATCGACACCAGAACCCTGCCAATGGACCACGATCCACTGAACACGAAGCCCACGAAGAGGAAGATGAGCAGGACGCGACCGGCGAACTGGAAGTACATCTTGCGATCCTTCTCCTCGAGCTGCGGAAGGCCGGCGAAGACCTGGGTCTTCCGCACCCACGAGTCAGAGAGGACCATCAGGAGACCGCCCATGACGGACAGGTTGCGCAGGAAGAAGTTGAGGTCGAAGATCAGGCCGTAGCCGAGGGCCTGGGTGATGACGACGCCGATGAGGCCGCCGACGGCGTAGTCAGAGTGCTTGCGGATAATGACCATCGTGGAGCAGGCGGACATGGCAACGACGTTCGCAATCAGGAAGATGTGGGTGAGACCATTGGGAACTAGGCGATCGCGTCAGCTGGCGGTCTCTCCCCGGCGCGGCACCGCGACACCTCCCGGGCTGTCCCAGGCGGAAACTCACTGTGACGGTAGTCATGGAGGTAGAGGAGCTGGTCGCTCCATTGTGTTATTATACGCAGGGCATCCTCGAGGAAGGTAACGACGATCAGGAATCGGCCAATTGCGGGGAGATAGCTACGAAGCCGTCAGCAACACATCCCTTGCGGAAACAGGGCCACAACCCCTCGTCCAGCACCGGGGGGAGAGGGGGAGGGCGACGTACGGCTTCACCGGCTCGGCGACATTGTCGAGCAGGTCCTCGATCTTGCTGGTGTGTTCCCTAATGGCATCCAGGGCATTGCTCTCCTGGGGGGCGTCGCCCATGCCACCACCGTAGCTTGGCGCTCCCATGCCGTAGCCGCCCGCGTTTCCTCGCATCGTCGCCATATCGACAGTGTAGATTTCTACCTCGGTTGCAAGGTGGTCAGGGCGAACAGGTATTCCGGAGCTCTGCTGGGAGGGCCTCTAGCGACAGGCCTGCTGGGTGGGCGGTCGAAGAAAACAAGAGCGGGCGCAGGAATTCCAAGGTCCAAGTTGGGAGAAGACACGGCTCGGATATAAGTGAAGTGGCCTCGTTGGCCTGGTGAAGCGAAAGAGGACGGTCGCGACTGGGACGCCGCAGAGCTGCTCAGGTGAAGAAAAGAATACCGCTTATCGATGAAGTAGTTGTGTGTGGCAAGACCAGACGGGTTCTGGCGGGAAAAGAACGAGAGTATTAAACTCTATCTGGTTGATGCTGGAAGAAGTATCGACGAGGCTGCTCGGCGGTGCTCCAGGCGGTGGTACTCTGCCAGGTGTCCTCAAGCTGCTCTCACGAGCCCAAGTCCGGGGCTAGCTCCCCACGCACCTCAGCAGGGGCCGCAATAGCGGCAGCTTCCGAGGTACCTCCACCTCCGGGCGGCACCTGGCCCTGCCGGATGTACTGGCGCTAACAGCTAGGGTGGGGCCAACCCTCCCAAACCGCCTTGCCGCCCCTGGCCTGTTTCCCCTAGGCCTGTTTTCGGCTGACGGTCCGGACCCTGAGAAGTCGCCCGCCTCGACGAGCACGGCTCTCGAGTTCACCCTCAGCGCTCACGTCATTCCGGTCACCCTGGCGGCGATGGGCTTCTTCTCTTCTCATAGCCACGTTTTGCACCTTCGACCCAAACAATGTCCTGCCTGCTTAGTGAGGCCCGTCAGCCTGAGGCACGATCGGAGGGCGGCAATACCCAACGTCCGCAGGGAGAGCTAGAGTCAAACCTCCGGCCTCGTTTCATCTCACCGGGCCCGAAAATCAGTGCATACCTTGCTATGTGGGCCCGTAGTCGTGCGCAGCACATGGCCGTTGGGTCGCTTACTACCTCGTGAGCAGCCAGGGTACCGCAGGTCATCTCTTGATAGCCCGCGATATCATATATGGCCGGCATGGCCGTGCGGTTTCCCTCTGGGCGCCTGGGCCCGCAGTGTTTCGTTCATGGCCTCAGGACACCCTTGCGGCCGGGCTGGATAAGTATGACGCCTGCTCCAGTCTGTTGGCTCAGCACAAGACGTGAGAATCACTGTCATGCGTCAAGCTACTGTTGATTGGTGGTGGTGAACTCGTGAGTGTGATGTTGATTACAGCGGCAATCCGATGCACGTTCCAGCGAGCCCTGAAGAGTCTATTCCGTGATTGTGGCGCGTTGTTCGCCTGGAATCGGGGATTTTGACCTAATTATTCCCACGCTATCATGCACATGAATGATGCGCCCGGGGAGCCTCAGGATGAGTTTGATTCTAAGCGGTGGGCATAAGAAATCTTCACAGATGAGCCATGCTTCGGCGGCGGGACTCGTGTCCACAAGAATCTCTTTTGTTCAATTTTTTTTTTTCTCGCGCGCGCAAGTAGAAATTTACCATAGCATTAGTGCCGCCGCCAAAACAACTCGAGGTTGAGCTTCTTGATCTGCGTCTAATGAATCGGCAAATGTGTCAACGCATGAAATTCACCACATTAGCCACCAGACTCAGGAGAGCGGCTTCCTGCGGAGCCTAGCATCGCGTTGCCGGGATAATATTCAGACAGATGGCAGCTACTTTATCGATGCGAACCCTGTTCTCTTCAAGAATGTCCTAGATCGCCTCCAGTGAGGCCAAATACCTCTCTAACGGTACGCCAAAAACGGGCACCACTTCGCTTGGTACGACCAATTGCAGCAAGAGGCTAGGTACTTCAGCATTCCAACGTTCAATCTATGCTCTTTTCCGGGCATCTAGTTAGGTAGGCGCCTTTCGGGGCTAGCTAGGATAAAGATCTTTTGCAGCCATTCAAATGCTATCGTATTACTGGCCTACCCGTCTCTACTGCAGCGAATTGCTAATTTCTGAAAGGCTCTTTATCGAAAGGCAACTATTGCTATTGTACTGATTTGCTTTTGAAAACAACTAGAAGAAGTAAGTAGTTCAGAACCTTAAGAACATAGAAGGACAAAGAACCTATAGGCATGGATATAGATTGAAAAGGCACAGATGATGCGCTTCTGGCAGATAAATAGATGTCTTCTTCATTTCTTCCCGCAGCACTCTCACTAACACCAACAGCAACAGCAGCAGGAGGAAACCACCACCACCACCACCACCACCACCACAACCACAACCACAACCACAAGATGTCTGCAGCCGCCGCTCCCGCCCCCGGTTTCTGGTCCTACCTTTTTGGCCTGGGATTCGCCTTCGTCAGTTACCTCATGGGTCTAGGCATTGCCATCCGCATCGTTGAGTCATGGAGCGCGCACTGGTCGTATCATTTGGAAGCCAAGCTTGTTGACGGCTTGCGGATGACAATCACTGCGCTTACCGGTCTTTGCCTCGCCTCCCTCCTGACCCGCGTCTTCCCCCGACCTCTCGCCCTCGCCCTCACCTGCATGGTGTGGACCCTTATGCCCTTCATGAGCTTTTGCTTGGACGTTTGGATGGAGAGCAGGTAGTATTGCCTCGTCCCAACTAGCTGGAAACTCCATCTTCTTTCATTCTTCGTCCAATGATCGCAATACCGATATCTGCCTCGTCTTGTGCTTCCTAAAGCATGCAGTAATACGACTGACCCACAAGTACCAACATCAAAGTGACCGACTGAGTCTCAATGGATGGATGTCTCTCACCGGCGGTGTGGGCAGTAATTCGCCACCCAGCCTTCTAGAGCACGCGTCTCGGAGAGCCTCCAGATTGGTGTGTCAGACGTCAGACGCCAGCGTAGTGAGGGAGACAACAGTTGCACGCAGAAGTCCTGATCCGCGAGTCTTACTTGTCTCTCTTCCTTGGTAATGTACAGGTTTTCCTATAGGTTGACTATAGTGATCTCCTCGTCCACGCTGATGTCAGTCCAGTGGACGAGTGCCGTGGGCCAACAGGTGTAGTCTGATTGATAGCATACAATAATTAATTGTTTTGTATAGATAGGTGTAAATACAAAGAAAATATGATGTAGCATTTCTTGTTACTATCCCCCATACAATAACTTCTCTGCATTGGGCATCCTTTTTCTTTTTTTATGTCTTCCCCCTCCCCTCTATTTTGAGCCTTGGAAGGATTATCGCTCTTCATGAAAAGCTGCATAGGAGGAACCTCTAGTATTTTTAAGGAATTGAGTTCATAGGGACTTGTGGAGAATATACATCAAATTCACGTGTGAATTCTTCAGAGTACGTGACTCATTAATCATAGGAATTGAAGTGCAATTGAGTTTATAGTCGACTTCTAAGGAGTGTCCCTCACAGTTCCAAATAATAATCCAATAAGAAATAAATAGTGGATGTTCTCCAAGTCTTAGTTAAATCTCGTTGCCTTTTTCCATTGCCCAAGGCATGTGAAAGCCAACTTCAGAAGTCCAGATGCAATCGCGATGCCCAGGGTGGTTCCGCTGCTTGTCGGCACGGAGAAGTGTAGTGGCTCTTTCTAAGCAAGACTTTTTGTTGCTTAGTTGTACTCGCAGGTGGCGTAGGTCTGGACCTGAGGGGGTCCAATGGCGACATCAGACTCGCTGTTGTACAGCACGGTGTCCGAGCCGTCAACTCCGTAGGAGTGGCAGACAGTGTTGCCGGGAGACCAAGAAGAGATGGAGGAGAAGCTCAGGTCAGAGCCGATGTAGGTCCTGGAGCCGTCGATGGGGACAGACACGGTGAAGGTGTTGTCGGCGGCAGCCCAGTACTCGAGAGTAACGTAGCCGGTCCGCTTAGCAGCAGGCGAGGCGGCGGCGAGGCCAGCGAAGAGGGCAGTGGCGGCAGCGATGAACTTCATTTTGAAGGGTTTTTGAGTGTTTATTGGGATATATGGGTGAGGAGCTGGTTGTGTGTGATGAGATGCTCGAGGAGATGCTGATGGTGGTGGTGATGCTGGGTCTGTTGTCTGCTTCAAGTCGAGGAGGACACTCGTCTTTTATAGACGGAGATCACACACCATTTGCATGGCATGATCAGATCAAAGTTGATGCCTCCATCAGTTTCTCTACTGTCGGCCGCTCGATCCGAACTCCATCGTATCCTGACTACTGTAGTGCAACGTTTGATTGGCATGCGGTGGGAAGGAATACACAGCTTCGGCAGGTCGGCTGGCCTAGACGTAATGATGTAGGGTACAAACCACCTAGCTCCCGCCTCAAGATATATGCGATGATACTATTGGTCTCGTATCGGGGCTGACATGCCGTATAGTAATTGTGTCAACTGACGGTCTCTGCGAGGCTCAGGCAGAGGGCCAGCTTTCACATAGCCACTTCAGCTTCTCAACCTAAAGCCTAGGCAGATCATGGTCCTCAGGCAGCCAGTACGGAAGTCTACACGAGCACGCATTGTGGCCATACGTTCACGAGATGCTTGCACATACCTATCGTACTCTGCGTATACTTGACCACGTGTTCGTGAAGTTCAGGGTCGAATTGAGGCTCACAACATCCGGAGTACCTCACCGGCAGGGCTCCTTCAGACCGCCATACAAGACATGTCTCAGCTGCCAGAGAGACGTTTACCCAAGTCGGATACGTCGGTGCCCGTGACGTATGCCACATATGACCTCCATATCCAGTAAGCTTATCTTCGCGTTTGTTGATCCATTCAGCGGGGTCCCCAGGCTGTGTGGCGCATTTGCCATTTGGACAAACAGAGAAAAGCCTGGGCGCTGGGCTGAGTCCGGCCAAAAACGTCGCGCGCCCGTTGATGTCGACTTGAACGGCTGGAAGCACTAGAGGATTCCGCCTGTGAAGCGCAGGCAGCAAGCACACGGGAAACCTCAGCACAGCAGTTCAGCACTGCATTGTGCCATGCCACAGGAGGCCCGCCTTTCCCAACGGGAGCGTGTAAGATGATAGGCCGACTCGCCAGGAGCTAGACTGAATGGGTAACTGCCGATCGGCCCTTCCTTGCTGGCTGATAGGGCTGAGGTACCAGTGGGTACTTACTGAGCGCGCTGTGCTGCTCTGAATCTATGTACTGGTTCCTTCCCGCACCTTAAGTAAGCCAGAGAAGGGTCCAGGTTTGCTTGCTGGTGCCAAGCTGTTAGCCGCAACGTCAGCTCGTTGATGCCTCCCAGGGCTGTGCCTCCACCTAAATCAAATCATACAACATTGTTTGACAGCCCGATACTGAAGCAGCTGCACTCAGTCTCCTGAGCCTCGTCGTCCTCACCTTCCCACTGTCGTCGCATGAGGAGACCATCTTTCCCGCCCTAGGACATTCATTACGTGCTCACTAGCCTAGCGGGCAGTCACTTCCCCCCAGCGGCGGCGCAGGACACGCCACGTTCCCCGCAGCCCATAAATCGCCACAGACCTCGTCGTTGCGCCCGCCCTAGGTCTGACATCAGAGCTATCCGCCTCGGCCTCTGAGCCCCAGCTAGGCAGGATGGACCGTCCCAAGTGCTGGGTGATGCTGGGTGAGCACTATCTGGGCCATTACACGACAGACGCCTCGTCGCCCGATTCCGCACTCGTTATGGTGTTTGCTAATCCAGGCCGCCTGGGCAGAGAACAACCCTCAGGTCATGAACGCCCTGGCGAAGAAACTCGGCCTATCGGATGAGCTGGAGTTCTACGACGTCTACGCCCTCGACGAGCCCGAGCTGCTCGATCTCATCCCGAGGCCAGCTTACGCCCTCCTTGTCATCATCCCGATGAACGAGGCCTGGCTGAGCGAGAGAGCCGCTGAGGACGAAAACAGGCAAGATTACGCGGGGTTCGGTGAGGATGAGCCCGTGATCTGGTTCAAACAGACCATCGGCAATGCTTGTGGCTCCATCGGTCTGCTGCATTCGGTCATCAACGGCCCAGCCGCGAAGTTCATCCTGCCAGGCAGCGACCTCGAGAAGATCAGGCAGGACGCCATCCCTCTGAAAATGGCTGACCGTGCCAAGATGCTTTACGACAGTCATCCGTTTGAGGCAGCGCATGGTACGTAGACCGCGGGGCATTGATGGATCTTCACACCGCATTCTTCGTCACATGAAGAGGCACGGCAGCTGTACCTAGGCCCAGCCTCCATGTCATGGCGCCTTTTGGCTACTTTCCGGGTTGTTCCAATTCGTGACACGTCTTGGGGGAGCAGCCATAGCTAACGCTCATCTTGACAGCGGCTGTGGCCAGTTTTGGAGACACGGCTCCTTTGCCGCCTGTTGAAGGACATAGTGGGCATCACTTCGTCTCTTTTGTTAAAGGCAATGACGGACACCTCTGGGAGCTGGAAGGCTCTAGAAAGTCTCCGATTGACAGAGGTGCTCTGGAGCAAGACGAGGACGTCCTGAGCTCCAAGGCCCTGGAGCTGGGTTTGAAGAGAGCCATGAATCTGGTCCAGGATGCGGGCCTGGAGAATCTCAGATTCAGCTGTGTCGCCCTCGCACCTAAAAGTTCTTCATAGGTTAGAGCACGAGCTACGGGCATGCTTTTACGCTCGGACCAATACGACATTCACACGGAGTAGGAGGCTGCACAATGCTGTCTAAATCGTTTCTATTGTCTGAGAAACACTGACCTCTTTAGTAAATGGTCAGACTCGGTCCCCCGTTGCGGTCGAGACACGAGAAGAAGAATGCAGAGAGCTAATGAGTCACCACTATCACCATCCAGCACAATGTACGGAACAGCCTCGAACTATTGCAGCAAGTATCCTTGACATTCCCCCAAGAAATCACCCTTAGAAGTCGTTTCTTCGTCTATCCGAGGGAAGGAGAGTCCGGATTCTCGACGCCACCAGATGCGTAATAGAAAGCAGCGGGGGTGACAGACGAGCTCTCGGTAGTGTTGATGCCAAACGACAACCAGGCGAAGAGGCCATCCTCTAGTGTATCACCCAGATAGGTGTATTCAAAAACCGGGTCCACGCCGTCAGTTTCGGCTTCCTGGGCCAGGATGCTGTCGTCGGAGTTGACGATTATTGTCTGCGTGTTGTCCGAATAAGGCGAAATGGTATCTGCGTCGTAAATGAGGTCCTGGTCAAAGAAACCCTGGCCGACATGGCTGGCCGACACCTCGTTCCCCAGCGTGCCGTTAGGGTAGACCGTGACATTGGTGTGTACGAGGATGTGGATGTGAGTCGCCCGGCCCGTGTAGTGTCCCGGGAAGATCGTGTCGAACTGGGCTACACCGTCCGCGTCCGTCTCCTGGATCCCACGCAAGAACGTCTGGTCGATATTCCCCGTGTCACTACTATCTCCGTTGCCAGACGCGATGACGCCCGAGTACACGCCAGTGGCGTTGCAGTGCCACATCTCAACGTACACATTCGGCACTGGTTCGCAGGTGTCCACATCGATGACCTGGTAGTCAATGACCGTGTCGATGCCCTGCTGCGACTCCGTGAGGTTCTGGCGGATGTACTCCCCGCCCACGTAGTACGGGCCCTGGGTGACGTCCGGCGTGAGGATGCAGCTGGCGTTGCTGCTGAAGAGCGTAGCCTCATCCGTGTTCGGGGTGTACCCGAGGCTCGTATCGTTGTGGTCCGTGGCGAGGACGCTGGCCAAAGACCGCTTGCTCTTCTGGAGCCCGCGCTCGGCCCGCGCGGTCTCGATGAGCTGCTGGCGGCGGGCGATGTTCCTCGCCTCGACGCCCCGCGCCTTGAGCTTGGCGGCGCAGTGGCTGAGGTCGCGGACCTTAGAGGTGGACAGGAAGTCGCGGCGCTCTTGAAGTTCTTCCGCCACGGAGTGGCCTGGGTGGGAGCTGGCCACGCTTGACAGCACGGCAGCGACGAGGGCTGTGGTGAAACGCATCGTGGCAGGCTGTGGTGGTGAAAAAGGGCGGTGGGCTGAAGCGAACAATGAGCGAATGCTAATCTACGCGCAGTGCAGAGACGAGTAAAGAGTGTGGTCAGGACGGAAAGATGAACCTGATGTTGGAGGATTCCCGATGGTGATTCTGTAGATTTCCTGCGTTCATTATATATTCCTTCGCCGCGGCCTCTTTCGAGCCCGCGAGGCAAGTGTGACGCGTCGTCCTTCCCTTCGGCATCCTTCCGCAGTACGAATCTTGTGGTCAGTGCAACTCTGACGACACAACCTGCCGCAGCACATCGTTCACGAGAGGCCTAGGCCATGCCTCCTTAACGGACAATCGAAGTAGACAGAGGGCATCGCCGCATGGGGGTTTAGTCGTTTCATTTCGCTCCACCTCGATCCTTGTTTCTTGCATGGAAACACATCTGTATTATGGGGCCGGACGGGGATAACTTCAGATAGGATGAACCAATGAGATCAAAGACATAAGTCAGATCTAGACGAGACATGCGTAAAGGTCCGGTGTAGATCAGTGCTGATCAAGGAGGTGCCAAGGCGGCGTTGCGTGTACACGACGGGATGTGGGCGCAGGAGGAGGTCGGTGGGCCAAGGTTGGGTGGGATTACTTATTTAGGTTATAAAGAGCCTTATCTTCACACCCATTGCGCATAAGCTTAATGGCAATTGGGAAACTAGTGGAGCCTCATTGGAACGTCACCGTACTGGGTAGAATCTGCTTCTATTAATTTTTCTCTTTACCTACGGACACCGGGCCGTCACTAGCCTTGGCATTGGATGTCATATGGGGATTGCATCAACCTGGACGTCTTGTTGCGTGCTGAGGTATGTTTGATTAGTTGTCGACGCAAATGACGAAGCATCGACACGTGGTACAGGCCGTCCGGGTCTGTAGGTTGGTTTCGGCATTTGAACGGCACGTCTAATCTGCACGGTCTCGATCTCGCTGACGACCTGCCACTTCCCGTCCAGGCACGAAGTAGAAACAGTCTCTACAGCAGGCTGGCCCACCCAAAGTGTCTTGTCACTGACCCTTGCGAGACTTCCTCTGCGCTGTGCTCGTTGCTCCTCGTCTTTCGCGATCTTGAGCAGCCTGTTCTTCATCTCTGACTCCCTGCGCTGTGATCTCCGACGGCTCAGCTGCTGCGTTTCAAACCGCCCATGTGAGCTGGGTGCGTGGCGTTGGGTGACGTTGTGGGCTCCCCTATGTTCCTCGATAGCTCTCGGAGCAGCGTCGTACGTGTTGTAGACGAACTCTTCACTCGAACCGGAATGGATGCTCAACGTGAGGTCCTTAAGTCGACTCTCGGAGGAATTAGCCCTACTAAAGATGTCCCACGTCATCTTTCCAGATTGCGAGTGCGCAACTTACCCGAAAATATCGTCTGATCTGCTTGGAATCTTCCGATCTGAGGAGACTGAAGAAGGAAGTGTTCTCCGTTTTAGGTAGGCACACTGCAATCAAGGGGGCATGCTGGACTTTCAGAGTGGATGACGACGCTTAAATGGATTATCAGTCGTCCATTAATGCACACTGACAATACTATTGTGTGATGGGACTCAGGGGTTGTAAAATGCTGTTTGCAGACTCGAGCAGGTGGTTAAAGGGGTATCCGGGTAGATTGTCGGTGGCCCTGTGTCTGCCCTTCACAACAAGAGGCTTTCGCCTTCTTTCATCGCACCGCTGACCTTCCTTTCTGAGCCTCCGCATCGTGGCGATACAATGCTTTTGTATTTTGAAGGTACTCGTAAAAGGTCTTGGAGGTATAGTCTCTATGATATATGTTCTCCGTCGCCTCCCACATCAGGTACTCGTCCCCAATAGTCGTGCATCAGGTCTCGATCGTCATTCGAGCATTACTAGACTTGTATCTCAACAACAGGGCAATCCTCGGTAAGTGTCGAACATGTGCTTGACGTGGAGAAGGTCTGGAGGCGACTGCTACCGTACGCCGGAGCAACGCCTTTCGAACACCCCGAGCGTCGGTCGAAATTCATTAAGCAAGCTATTCTCTCCAAAACACACCTCAAATCAAGACGTCTCCAAGGATGGTCGATCGCCCAGTTCTAGCAACTATTGCTCGCATTATGAAGAGCCGTACTTGCCTGCGTATGGAGGCATTTCGCCTCGTGCTGACAGAACTGTTCTGACACCTTTGACTCCAGGCACGACCTCGTATCGCGCTGATAGCAAAAATTCGCCGGCCTCCGAGACTCCTGATGCGTGGAGAGACTCATATCGTTCAGACAGGGACACGCAGAGACGCACCCAAGAGAGTCTCAGAGATGCGTCAAGGCTCGAACGCCGCCGAAGCGGCAGAGCCGAAGCCAAAAGTCAGTCCAGCGATGAGGCCATTCGAGCGAGGGCCCTGACCAAGGCTTACAGCCAGCGCGCCAGTGACCCCCAGCCAGTACGTCCATCTGCCCCTCGCCTCGAGACCCACTCTTCCTACCCGCCAAGCTCCTGGCATCCTCCTGCCGGTGACCGTCGTAGCTTCCGGCCTGAGCTGGTCCCAGCACCTCTCAATATCAAAAAGAAACAGGAGCTGACGGAGCCTCCGATTGGCGGTCGCTCATCATCATCAGTGCCTTCTCGGCCACCGCCGCCTCCCAGTCCGCAGAATATCCGTTCCCGGAGACGCGTCGCGGAATCCGAGTACGTGCGGGTGCCTCGGAAGCAAACTGCACTGGACAGGATTGAGGCGGGTGCTGCAAGTCACCCTGATGTCCTCCGCAGGCTGAACAAAGGTCCTTCGCGAAAGCCTGACCCTCGCGGCCATTCTGGCAGGTAAGCACAGTTCGGAAAGCCGCAGGGCCGTGTAGGTAACATTTCCTTTTGTCCTGTCGATCTTAAGGTTCCAAGGTTCCAAGGTTGTCAAGTATTCTCAGTTTCCATTCCGCCACTTTCTTTTGTCTAGTATAATTTAGCGCCCAAAATGCCTATGAGCTTTTGACCAAGTGGTCGGGGTCCCAAAGAGCGCCCTTGATCTTTCGTTTGTTTGTGGGGAGTAATGAGATGAAAATCAAATAGATTTTCCTAGCAACCGTTCTGTTTTCTAGTCAAGTAAAAAAGCAACGCTGTCCTGGTGGCATTTGTGCAGGCGAATGAATTGTTGAATAGAATATCTGCAGGCGCAGTGACTATTGAGACCTTGGTCGTCTGCGTCGCATTGTCCCTCAAGTTTGTTGTTAGCATGCTTCCACACGCATGGGGCTGTGCCCGAGTTACGGCCTCTGCCTTTTTCAACAAGCTAATACTTCTGTTGTCTTCACCTCTGCCTAAACCAATCATCAAATACTGTCCATCGTACCCTCTAAGAGGTTATCGTGGGATAGACCAGGCTTCTTGTGTCCGTGTCCAGTCGTCACCGAGGCGATGGAATTTCGGTGGAAAACCCTCCACAGCCACGATTGGCTGTGAACCAAATGCAATCATAACTTCCGTCAAGTCTGCATCTAAAGCGAACAGGCTGCCTCATTGAGTATGTAAAGGGACTGATTCGCTGACAAGAGGGGCGATATTGTGGAACGGAGGTACATATATCATAACACCAAGCCGGCAGGCTTATTCAATGCAACCAGGCCAGATTCGCCGCTCGTGAAGTCATTCCGAAGACAACCAACAAATTATCAACCAAAGTAAAGGCAGCTAGTTAGTTCCATAGCGTCGAATCGCTGCATCAACGTGAGGTAGTATTCAGTTCGTCTGGGAGATCCCTGGGCGAGACCTGGTCGTCGGTCTGTGGGTACAATCACTAGTAGCTCCCTACCTAGGTACCCAGTTGGCTCCATAATCTTCTTGAGAAAGCAGTAGCTCGTAATCGATCCCTCACTTTTCTGTCCCCTTGGATTTAAGAGGGGCTGTTCTGCTAATCGTCAATCTTCAAGTCGTTTCTGTGCCGTGTGTTGAGGGAGACTTAGTGACAGATCTGCTGGTCGAGTGAGCAGTCCACAGCAAAGTGCAGCGACAAGATTAGATAAAATTCAACATACATGACGGTTAACATTGGAGGTCTTTTCATGTAGAGTTGCTCAAGACGCCAACAGAAGCTAGTGGCAAACGGCACAGACCGAACGGACGCTTGGGTTGACCGGTGACAGATGGTGCCTTACCATTTCGAGTAGGCTTGATGTTGATAGTATGCGGAGTTGCTAACAGTGATTTCGAAGCATTCGACACCTGTTATTTGAACGACCAGTATTCGAAATACTCAGGACTGTTGGTACGGATATGGTACAGTAATAATTTGAGGGCACGAGTGATCAGCAAGACCCCGAATATGACTGAAAGTTCTTCCACTGCGATTACCATGGGTATCATCACACTGAACTCCGAAGAAGATGAATATACCACTCTTGAAAACATTTTTGTATAATTCCCATTCCGGGCACCAGAGAGTCACGGGCTGGCGGGATGAGCTTGAGCTTTGCGTATCATGGAAACTCAGGGGCCTCACCATTCGACTCCCATCCTTTTTCTAGCACAGTCGGTTTGCCACAGCAGCCCAAGTCAGGACAATGATGGCCTACTCGAGCACGGCCTCCAATCTAGCGAGCTTGGGACCAATGAGCTTCATTGGGTCTTGCCATTTTTCGTTGTCCTTTCCGCTCTGAACTGGGCGATGTTCTTCTCCACTTTCTTTTCCACGCGCTGCTGAAGCTCCCTGCGGTAGCCGAAGAAGAACAAAAGTTCCAGCCAAACAAAGAGCGGAGCCAGGAGTAGGGCCTGCATCAGGTTGTCGAGCAGGGCAGGAGCCCGCCGCTCGAACTTGCCATGGCCAACAAACTGTAGAATCCAGGCCACAACGAAGATGGCTCCAGCGATGGTGTTTGCAGTCTTTGGGTCCACCGAGTAGAGGTAGTTGTCCACTGCTGCCATGCCCAGGCATATGGCACACAAAAGGCCCCCGGCTACAGGCTCCATCAAGACGTAGAAACCACCCCAGATGATCGACCCGATTGTACACATATTGAGAGGCAGGTATTCGAAGGTGAGGAATTTGGGCAGGTGGATCAGAACCCCTGAGTTCGCAGCCTTGAGAGAAGCACAGAACGTTAGCAATGCTCGGCATAGCACTGTCAGGGAAGCGAACACACCAGCAGCAAACTCGTCATGAGTATTATTGGTACGCAGACCATATGTATGCCAACGTTGACGACATTGCTGTGATAGGAGCCATAGAAGACAAGATGCTCCTCCAGGTCGAGGGACATTGTGATGCTCCTGATGATGGGCTGTCTGTTGGGTTCCGCAACAGCAATGCGAGTCGATGTCCGAAGGCCTCGAGCAAGAGGAAAATAGTGGTCGACTGCGCGCCGGACAGGTGCTGTAGCGGATTGTCGGATTGTATGGAAAGGGCAGAGGTCAGGGCTTGTTCGCAACTTCGGGCAGAGCAGGGACGTTTCTGGTTCAGTCGGATCGTGCAAGAGACGAGGCCGTGGTTGTTGGCGGTCACGCAAACGTTTTGGTGGAGTCTCCTGATCAATTGACGAAGTGTTGCGGTTGATTGGAAAGTTGAAAGTTGATGTGCTGCCGGCGCCTCGGCGACAAGAGCCGAAGAGGCCCTAGACCAGGTAAGTCTGCATTGCAGAGCGGGAGATGCACTGACTACCATGTACGATATACGTCCGTACCATAGTTACTGTGGTAGGGGTTGCGTGCGGGGTCCCAGTGGGTCTAGCAGCCACACCTGTGTGGGGGCAGGCGGGCTGTACGTACTGCCATCTAGTACCTACGTACGTCCGTAGTTACTGAATAGAGACATTCAAGCCTCAATGATCTCTTCCGTCTCGACCTGCCATCTACTTGCTATGGAGCTCCGTACAGCCTATATTTACTTCAACCACCTACTGCAAGATACCTATGCGTAGATGTGATAGAAGCTGACTTCTGAGATTGCTGCCATGCACCTCACAGATATATAACCTTTTGAGACTCCCTCTGGCTCCCTGGATATAGTAACTGATGAATCCCAGAGATGCTGCAGACATTGTGATATATTTTCGTGTTCTTCTCTCAAGCTTCTTGAGTCTTCTCATGTGAGGACAATGCACTGCGGAGATCCATCCCCTGAGGACGCCATCTGGCAGATGCAGGAGTGTTCAAGGGTTCCAGGCTGGCACATACTGGGTACTATTGTAAACCTTGGCAGAGCCTCACTGTCACTGGCTCCAATGCACTAACGCAGTCTGCTGGTGAACGTAGTGGGGTCCTGTTAGCTCCGCAGTACCTGGTGGTGGGCCCTGCTTGGACCTGGAAGAGCTGGTGCGACCCAGATCCCTGTCAGTGTCTGCAAGGTTGCCGACGGCCTGTTGACCTCAGGTCTTGGACTTTCGCAATTCTGCTGTTGCACTGCACCTGTTCACAGACCTGACCTCAACTTCCCTTCTCGAGTCCTCCCCCTGTGATCAGCCACGACAACTCCCTCTTCAGACACAGCTTCCCCGTTATAGCCCTGTCCATCTGACCATCTGCTTTCTCGGATAGCGACAATCTCCCTGCCCAGAGGTGGTCGCCCCCTCGAGGGTGGTCCCGTTGCGATTCAATCTCGTCTTTCTGTAGGGTCTGTCCGGCGCAAGACTGCTCTCCCGGCCGCTGCCCTCGATTCGCAGTCGATCTCCGATCTGTTGGATCCTCCGAGTCTTTCTCCATCTACCGCTCTTGTGCTCGATCTGACGCGACAACGAGCTCGACGCTGCGAGTCGGTTTTCACACACAGACACAGGCGACGGAAGACAAGAAAGAGAGAGACCTCGTGACAGTGAACTTGTCGCACCACCCCGACTTGACCCATAGCCGAATACCAAGCCTCAAGATCAAACGAGATCCAGGTCAACATGTTCTTTCTCTACAACCTCACGCGTCATGTCACGCTACACCCCTCTTACTTCGGTCGTAACATGCACGAGCTGGTCACTACCAAGCTTCTGAAAGATGTTGAGGGCACTTGTGCGGGGAACTACTTCATCATCACTATCATGGACACCTTCGACATCTCCGAGGGTCGCATTCTCCCTGGAAGTGGTCTAGCAGAGTTCACTGTGGGCTACCGTGCAGTTGTGTGGCGACCCTTCAGGGGCGAGACGGTAAGATGTTTTGAGGGAATGGTCAATCGTGTATACTGACAGGTGCAAAGGTTGATGCTGTGGTTGGTAACTCTATCAACACACACGGTTTCTTCGCTCAAGCTGGTCCTTTGATGATCTTCACATCTAACCACGTAAGCCAGACGACAGGACATGTCCTTCACTGTGGCGGCTAACAACTCTCCAGTCCATCCCCAAGAACTGTGTCTACGATGCCAATGCTACCCCACCCCAGTTCACTGACCATGAAGGCTTGACCATTGAGCCGGGCACCCACATACGCCTCAAGCTCATTGGTATCAGAACCGAGGTGACTGAAATGTGGGCGGTCGGCACCATGAACGAAGACTACCTTGGGTACTTAAACTCCTTCTGCCTCGCTTTGGGAAGATTCTGACAATGAACACAGACCTTTGGCAGAATAAATCTGTCTGGGCCCTCGACGTTGAAGAAACCAAGGTATTTTTGTCGACTTCGGAACGTACAGAGACGAAACTCGACCCGTAATCGCAGCAGTTATGGTGGCCCAGTTCTTGAAAAACGGACTAGATGGCTGTTTCATAGCACAAATTTTCCGCAACAGCAGGCTATACGCGAAGGAGTGCATGCTCTGATAGGATTGCAATTTGCGTGGCTGACATCTTTACGAGGCAACGTCTGCCTATGGGACATGACACTAGATTGGTGCTGGGAATTACAGATACGACGGCTGAGCCAAGGAATACCGGCTACAGGCACAGGTATATCTGACATGGAGAGCATTCACACAACATTCCGTGTAATTTGCGCGTACGTGTGCGCATCGACAGTTAGCCTCGCCGGTCGTAAATAATGATCTGCCTTTGCACCGTGACTAGGGCCAGTCTTGGACTTGCATAATGAGAACTGGTTGCCGAATGCTACTTTTTGCTTAAGTTCTGAAAAAAATAGCCAAGATGACACCAATCTGCCTTGTGAAAGACCCAGGAAATAGCCAGTCCTTCGTTCCCTTGGGATATGGTCGGGTTGATGTGTCTATGACTTGGGTCCGATATCATTTGACGTACACATAGCGCCGTCAAGAGCTGCTGGCCGTGCCCGCTTGTTCTTAGCAAGCCCTCAACAAGGCTCTTTCCGGCGCACAGAACGCGAGATCAGCCTCGTCTCTGTTTTCCCTCCCCAAGTTTGACCGAAGGCTTTGATCGCGCTCTCCTCTCCCCCGTCTCCCCCATCACTATTCCGGTTACCATCTTCCATCTACTGCACGAACAGACCTTTCGTTCATCTGCCAACAGTTCACAAATCCATACCCAATCATTATTTCACTTAAGAAAGCCCCAAGTAGAGTATTTGATTGAGTACCGAGAGGTGAGACTAGCTTCTCTAGACACAATATCGTCGATACTCATCAGACACGTCAATACTGGCCATCCACGCTCGTTCGACGTTTCATCATCAACAAAAACAACGACAAACACGACGATAGAGACAGCCTCATCTTGACAAACCCAGGCAGAGCGTCTCGATCGAGGACCTGCTGATCCAACAGCGATAAACCCAAGACCATCGGTGCTTGACCCGACTGCTCAGTTGACGCTCGTTCAGGCAGTGGTCAACGACCAAACACTCTCATTGTTCAGCCCACATCTCATCGCATCCACACTTGATTCTCATTCCAATGGTCCGATACTAGAGGCGACGATACAGTCGATCCACCATGGACACCCAACTTGCCAGTTTTCGGACTGCAGTCCTCCAGTACGAGAGAGACGAGCCTCAGTCCTACAAACTCTCCAACTGGGCGACAGCGACATCTTCAACGCAGAATCGCCAGGTACACTTCATGAAGCGCATCGATGAAGAGATTGAGAAGTTCAGCAGCGAGTGTCGGTTCGTAATTGAAGATGTCTTAACTGAGGCAGACGCTGGCCCTGGCGGTAAGTGGGAGCAACACGTCGCCGAGACATACGCGACCGAGAACGCGAGAGTCCAGGCGTCCGATCTCGTCTCTGTTTCTGTGAAGCTCAAGGCAGAGCTTTTCGCCAAGGGCCGTGCATTCGAGGGCCCTTGGTCCAAGGCAACGCCTCTCCTCGATTCTGATGATGACGACGACGCTGCCATGCAGCGCTCCATCCAGGATCAAGTTCTTGCTGATTTGGAGCCTGCGCATGGTGTCTCGACCGAGCTCAGCTCTTCTTCCAGCCGTGACGACCACACCAAGGGCACCAACAATGGCCGAGCCACTGGCAGCGGCAGTGGTGCACACGACGGACGAAACAAGGAAAATGAGAATCGAGGCGCCCGCTCCTTCTTCGATACGAGCAACAAAGATGAGGCAGAGGGCGTCAACTTGAAGCACGGCTCTCGCTCATCCAATGATGACCACAAGCAGGCCAGAGTGGAGGAGACCGAGGATGAGGGCATCGCCAAGGTATTTGAGGACTTCCCGACTCGCATCATCAAGGTGGCCCGCATTTCCGAAGACGACAGCCGGTATGGCATTGTCTCCCGGACTCGGGCACAGCGCTGGGATCTTGTCACAGCCGAGAGACTCCCTCGACATATCCGTGAGTGGATCGCGGACTTGACGAGTAAGTGCTGGCACCCTGAGACCAACCCTTCCTCTTGGGTGGTCTCTTTTTTTCTTTCAGGCCTCCTTCTTTCCAGCGGCTAACTTGGCGCCTGCAGTCGATAATGCCTTTGTCCCTGACGTCAACCCTGCACGCGCCTTGCCGGCCATCTTGTCCAACTCCCACCTCTGGCTGGTCATCACCCAGACGAGTGAGTTTGTCGTCAACTCCCTGAACCTCAACGTCTGGTACAGAGCCCTCCCCAAGGAGCCTGCAGCGCCCCTAGCCAACCAAAGGCAAACTGCGCAATAGGATTCCGCACTCTGTGAGGTGCCTGTGGAGGTCCCGTGGAGGAGAAGAAAGATTGAGAAGGCGGCGGCTAGACAAAGAGGTGATTATCCTGTCCGCCGGCGCCACCACCGGCAAGACAACTTATTTAGAGGGTCTCTTCCACGTGCTCGAAGGGTAAGGCACTTGCAGCGATGCAGCTGGATGTTCTCGCAACAGCCAGATATGACCAACTTGGGCCCACAAATTGTTGTGACTGAGCCGGATGGCACTGACCATTATCTCATCGCACCGGAGTTCTTTGCAACGCAGCTTGACTAGTGGGGCGAGCAGCACGTCGCATACACGACAGAAAGGGAAAGGGCACTGAAGCGACCAAGGCACTCGAGAGCTATCGGCGAGGATGTGAAGGAATATTGTAATAACAAGGAAGAGGAGAGGGTGTTTGTTGCTTCTCAAGCTTCTGAAGCAGCACCAGTGGAGTGGTCGTGCGGGCTGAGAGATTATGAGGAGGATGTGGAAATGGTCTTGGTCACTGCTCCGGCTTCTGCAGTGGTGCCAGTGAAGTGGTCGTCCAGGTTGAGGGGAGGCATCGCGCAAAAGTGGAAAAAGCGGAGCACCAGGACTATGCTCCCATCGTACCACATCCCGGAGGGCAGCTCATCGTCTAAGGATCCGGAGAAGAGGCCCTTGCTGCGATCTGATTGCCGCAACAACCATGAAGAGGCAGCTATGCTGAAGCTCTTCGGGTTTTTGGGTATGGTGCGGACCATAGCAGCGTGTTGTAGCCTCTGATGAAGGGTAGCATCAGCGCAGGAGTCTGGGGATTAGACAAACCCAAGCGTGTTAAAATTCTGTACTCAATAGTTGCTTTGCACTCATCTCCTCTCGAGGCCATCGAATGACAGGTCACGACGCATTGTCAAGCTGGTGGTGACACAAACGTCGCCATCTTCCCCATTTAGTCCTGGAGGCTGTGATTATTAAACACTGACCAAGCCCAGAGCAGTCAGCCTCGGCCCGAAGAACAACAGTACCGTCCACCCCTTTCTCGATTATATGAACATCTCCTGAAGCCTTGTGCTACTCTCAGGCATCTAACATCGGATTCCGCCTAGCTTATGTCGTGCTTCAGCTTGTCTACAAAAATGGCCCACAAAGTGCTACATCCTACCTATGGGGCTGGTTGAGGCTGGTTGAGGCGGCTCCATGGGAAGCCGAGATGTCGACTTCACATCCTTCCTGGCATTCTGACAAATTGCCTTCTTGTTACTTAATTGTTATCAAAAAGCTAATTCTGGCGGAACGATATATTAATGGATTCTCCTCCTGGTACTCCGAGTCTTGGTTGCAAAGTGAGTCGAGAGTCCAAGCTGTGTTTGCTGTCTTCACCCCGGGATATCTGTGCCTTCAGACAGGTTACTGATAAAACCTAGGATGGACGATCAAGGCACACAAAAAGCCTTTTCAAATACAATCGGGGACAATCTGGTGGCAGCAGATCTGCCTGACGACACTACCACCATGGAAGCCGTCTCGGACATGGACGACATTGCTGTCCAGAAGGAGCTAGCCAACAGCCAGGGACGTAGCACAAACGACAATGAGAAGACTCGGGCGTTGTCTGATCTGCAAAACACGTGGGACTGGGACACAGATCAAGAGAACCCCTATAACTGGTCAGGAGGGAAGAAGTGGGCGCAGGTCGCCATGATCTCGTCGTTTGCCATTGTCGCGTGAGTGAGCCAGTGCCAGTTCCAGCTGCCAGCGTTCGGGTTGAGGAATCTGTCTGACCAGCCACAGTTCTCTGGGGACGTCCATAATGGCGCCCGCGACGACGCAGCTGCAGAACGAATTCGGTGTCACGCTCACGCAGAGCATTGTCCCGCTGTCATTATACACCTTTGCGCTGGGCCTCGGGCCGGTTGTGGGCGGACCACTCTCCGAGACCGTGGGCAGGTACTCCACGTTTACAATCCTGGGAACTCTGGGAGCGCTGTTCACGCTTGGTGTGGGACTCGTGCACAACTTTGCCGGATTGTGCATCTTGCGCTTCCTGGCGGGCTTCTGCTTCAGTCCGTCCCTGGCGGTGTCTGCTGGGCTGCTCAACGATGTGTTCAAGCCGGTGCAGAGGGGCCCGCCGTCCGCGCTGTTTGTATTGATGCCCTTCCTGGGACCTGGAATTGCGTAAGTCGCCCTGCGTCCCCGGTCAGACGGAGCCCAGTATTCTGACTGCAGTGATGCTAATGCCGGCTGTGCCTTAGACCTATGATTGGTGCCTTTGTGGTTAACAGGAAAGGGTGGCGTTGGACCCAATGGACGATGCTCTTTTTCTTCGTCGAAGCGCTCCTCGTCGGGCTCCTCTTCGGCCGCGAGACATACGCGCCGGTCCTCAAGCGCCGCAAGGCGAGAAAGCTAGGCCTCCCTCAGCCGCAGCCTGCACCCGTCTGGACGCAGGTCAAGATGTTCATCTCCATCGCGCTCTTCCGGCCGGTCATGATGCTGCTGACCGAACCGATCGTCACCTTCATCTGCCTTTACGTCGCATGCGAGTTCGCCACGCTCTTCTGCTTCTTCGCCTCAGTTCCGTACGTCTTCGAGGGCGTGTACAACTTTGGCATCGAAAGCGCGGGCTTGGTCTACATCAGCATCGTCGTCGGCTGTGTTCTCGGCTTCTTGACGATCGTTCTGTGCGACATCTTCTTCTACAGGCCCCAGATAAAAAAGTACCCGCCTCACCAGGTGCCTCCTGAGTGGCGCCTCATCCCGGCAATGATAGGCAGCCTGGGGATACCGGTGGGCGTGTTCTGGTTCGGCTGGACCGCAAGAGCGGATATCCACTGGGCGAGTCCCGTCGTGGCTATCATGCCCTTTGCGTGGGGGAACATCTGTCTTTTCATAACGACGATGCAGTACCTCGTCGACACGTACCACGGCACGACGGTGGCGTCCGCGGCCAGCGCGAACAGCCTCGCAAGGTACGGACTGGCGGGCGCGTTCCCGCTCTTCACGGTGCAGATGTACGAGCGCCTCGGGATCGGATGGGCAAGCTCGCTCCTGGGCTTCATCGCAGTGGCGCTGCTCCCGGTACCTTGGGTGCTGTTCAAGTTTGGCAAGGGAATACGAGCTAAGAGCAAGTATGAGACTGCCTCGTGGTGAGGTGTGGTGTACAAACTTTGTTCGCTACTTTCTGCGTCCAAGAGCTACAAATGTGGGACTTCAGCGGATCCTTGAATCAGCAGAGGTCGATCGTTCAGTATATATCGGGAAAGTGGAAAAAAAACCACCTAGAATTTTGAATGTTGTGCAGATGTATCTTATCACCATTGTCTTTCCCTTTTTTATCCTGTCGCCCCCCCCCAGGGGGTCTCTATCCAGGAACGGCCTCTGAACAGGGATTGGGCTTCGAGGATTCATATGGCAAGAGAAATTAACTTCCAGTATCGACTATGCGAAGGTCGATACTGTATCTTATGGTGCCGGTCATAGAAACCTATTTAGCTGTTTAATACGAGCTGCGTCGATTGCCGCTGTATTAGAACGAATCGTGTCGTAACGGGCAGTTCTTTTCTTTGCGGGTTGCATTGGGGTTCGGGAGAGGGGAAGGCTGACTACGTGTGCTTACCTCACTCACCCAGGGCCCTTCACTCACTTCGCAACTCATCCAGCCCTTCCGCTTTCCTTCTGAAAGGGTTCCAATGAGACAAAATGAGCAATGTCCCGAGCTTGCCTCTAGAACTCATCTTCTGCATCATCTCCAGCTTGCTGGGAGATCCGCGCAACGTCCTGAAGCCGTCTCATTCAGTGACCAAGACGCTCCTTTCGTTCACACGGGTCTGCAGGGGAACATACCCTGTAGCCTCCAACTATCTCCGGCAGTACTGCGTCTACATAGACGATGACCGGCGCCTGCGAGACCTCATTTATTGCATCGAGGCGACTAGCGAGCGGACTCGAGGGAGCGATGGTCCTCACGTCGTCACGACCGCCTTACCGCCAGGCACCACGCTCCGTCCCATCACAGCCCTCTACCTCGCCCCTTTCGGGGACTCCATAGACGACCAGCCGACCGCGCTCCGGGTCCGCGAGCTGTTCGGCCTGGTCCACCCCACGCTCCGGCGCCTGGTCATCGACATCCCGCTGCGGAGCCTGTACCCGGAAGACGACCACCTCCACGTGCGCAGGACGCTGCGGGAGGCCTTCAGCATGCTCACGGGCCTCGAGGAGTTCGTGAGCGTGCGCGACGAGCTGTACCTGAACCTGCTGGAGCTGGAGTGGCGGACGGAGCGCGAGATCGAGCCCTGGCGGCTGTGGCCGCGGCTGAAGCGGCTCGCGCTGTACAATGTGATGGCGGACGAGGAGTTCTGGAAGGGCGTGAGGGGCTCGCGCGACCTGGTCCAGGTCGTGCTCACGAGGGCAGACGGCCTGGAGGAGATCTGCATGAAGAGCGCGTACCTGGGCAATGGTAGGGCTCCGGGCGCGGCTGCCGACGAGGCTGGCAGCGCCGCGACGGCGACGGCGGCAGGGACGCAGAGCGAGCCTCCGAGACCGCTCAAGGTCGTGCTGGTGAACGTCTCCACCTCGCAGCCGGACCATCTGGCTGGTAGGTGGAAGTGGGATAAGGTTGACCCCGGAAATCTCATGAGCGTCATGACGTACGATGTACCGGTCAGCTTCTACGGCGACGAGTCCCACCCTATGCTGTGCCAGGACTGGGTCAAGACTGCAGCGCTGAGAGGCGACATCTGGGGCTGGGAAGGGACCTTGATCAGGCCGGGATGGCGAGACGACTCCTCTAGTGCGCAGGTCTTCGAGCTGGAGGGGTGAGCGGCTCGGGCACAGGCAGCTGTGGTCGCCGCCAGCCACGCATCCTATATGTACAGTACTAAAGCGCGACGCCGTTCTTTTCTCCCCATCGTTGGCAAGAGTACGTTTCGGGAACGATGCGGAGTGGCCCTATCTTGTTCACAAACCGCGGTTGGCCTCGACGGTGCAATGTATATGTGGGGGTCATTATAGTATAGTATATTCGCAAGAATACCTAGAGCCTGGATGTCTTGTATGGAATATTTCGCTATCTTTCCGTGATGGGTTTCACTCTCTTGCAGGTGGCCTCTAGGATGTACCCTTTAAAAGTAAGTACCCCTCGTGCCATCTTCAAAAGATAGCCAACCCCCATCAGAATGATAGAGAAGAGAGCCACTCTACATCCATAGATAGTCATCATAATTAGTTTTCCTCGTTTTGTATGTATATATATATATATATATATATATATATATATATATATAATTGTACCAGGTTGGGCAGGCTGTTGGTGATGATGGAGATGATCGCCGGCCAAGCAGGACCTAAGCAAGCAATGATTCCGGTCGTCTCGTTCATAAGGTCAGCCCTAGCACGGAACTGAAAACTTAAATAGCCTGGGCCAAGGGAAGACCCGGCCGTTGCACTAATTATAAGAACGGCCGTGTCTCAGTCTCCAAGTCGCGGTAGACTCAGAAAGCTACCTCACGCGTTCATATGACGTCCCGCCCATGCTGTCAGTGCTGGCAGCAGTGGGCGGCGTGCTGCGTCGAAAAGCTCTCGATAACGTCGACGCAGGACTGGTGATATTTCCACCCTGCTGTCGTGCCTCTGTCCTTATTCCTCTTATGGCTCTTATCCGTAGTAGAGGAGGGGCCAAGACTCTCAAGACTCCCTGATGAGGCTGGTGGTCGACGCCGGGATTCATCAGATACCGACTGGCTGGCGGGGGGCCCCACTCTTTCGAGACTCTGGAATTGTCAGATCCCTGACATCGCACTGCCGGGCCCCCCACACTCTCCGTGGATTTGGGATCAAGTCAGACATTTGACGAGCCCGTTTGAGCGCTCCACCCCAAATATCCTCGGCATGTTTGCTTTTCCCAATTGACGCGGCACCCTCTGTCACTGCGCCCAACGACAAGGCTGCCGATTTACACAGGAGAGGTCTCCGGCTCATCCGTGCGTCCTTGACCCTCTCCTCCATCTTTGCACCTACGGTACTTATGATACCGCGACCAGCCCCGCGATTGCTTCCCCTCTCCCTCCCCCCTTTTTGCTCCTCTTTTTTTGCGGACCCGGCACCTGCTTTCAGACTGCTCGCTCTCATGGCCATATGACAGCTAATGTGAAGAAGGAGCAGGAGGTGGGTTCTGTCTTCGCGGAGCACGATCCCGCGGCGAAGCGAGTCGCAGCCAATCCCACCGCGACGCGACTCCACGACGCGGACTGCCGCCCGGTCTGAAAGGCATCCGGATCCGATCGCCACTGCGCAGGCAGACAGACCCGTACCGTCCCGGCCCGACGGCCCGCCCACGACCATGCCGGAGAAGCCCCTCACCGTCGCCGCCTACGCGGCCGGGGCCTCTCTGGCTGCCGCGACGCTCATCTACGTCTTCGCGCCCACCTACTTCCTCGACAGCGAGCCGTCCGGGGCCTCCGGCGCCAGCAGCTTCCTGAAGGGCGGCGGCCGGAAGAAGGGCGTCGTGGGGCTCGTCAACCCCGCCAACGACTGCTTCATCAACTCCATCCTGCAGGCCCTCGCCGGGCTGGGCGACCTGCGCGTCTACCTGATCCGGGAGATGCACAGGCGGAGCGTCGGGAACCCGTCCATCTACACGACCACCGTCCCCGAGGACTGGAAGGAGGACGGCATCCCGCGGGCCGCGCCCGTGAAGAAGGTCCTCATCGCGGGGCAGCAGAGGGGGCTCGTCACCCAGGGCCTGAAGGACATGCTCGACCAGCTGAACGAGCGGCCCATCTACAAGAAGACCATCAGCGCCGCGCCGTTCGTCGCCGTGCTGGAGGGCGCGTTCCGGCAGAACATCAGCAGGCAGCAGCACGACGCGCAGGAGTTCCTGCAGATCGTCGTGGAGCGGCTGTGCGACGAATACCACGCCGGCCACCGGGCGCGGAAGTATGCCGAGTGGCAGGCGGGCCGGGCGAGAGCGGGCGACGGGGCCGACCAGCCCGGCGGTGACGCCGTGGAGGAGAGGCTGGCCGCGCTGGCCGTCCAGGACCGCGACGGGACTCCGGCAAACGGCACCCGAGCGCCGGTCTCGGCGGCGGAGAGCAAGGTCCCGGACGACGACGATGAAGAGGGCTTCCCGATGGAGGGGATCACCGAGTCGCAGATCGAGTGCCTGAGCTGCGGCTTCAAGCCCAAGCCGAGCAGGTCTAGGTTCTGCACCCTGACACTGTCGGTTCCCATCGGCGAGACATCCACCACCCTGAATGCGTGTTTCGACGGCATGTTCAAGACGGAGCACATAGAGGACTACAAGTGCGAGAAGTGCAGACTAGTCCACGCACAAGAGTTCTTCACGGCCGAGATGGCGAAATCGACGTCAGAGGAGTCCAGGGCGCGCATGCAGAGGTGGCTCGAGGAGCTTCAGCACGCGATAGAAACGGACCCGGAAAGCCCCCCGGCGGACGTTCCCCTGCCGGACAGCAAGCACGCGCCGAGACGCAGGATCTCGAGACACACGAGGGTCACACGCTTCCCGAAGATATTAGCCATCCACCTGAGCCGGTCGATCTACGCGGGGCAGGCACTGAAGAACTCCGCCAAGGTCGCGTTTCCCGAGAGGCTGCCGCTGGGGGGCCTGCTGCTGCGGCGGAACTACAAGCTGCTCGGCGTCGTCGCCCACAAGGGCGGCCACCAGAGCGGCCACTACGAGTCGTTCAGGAGACAGAACGTCTACCCGCCGTATTCGAACCCCACCACCTTCCAGCCGTCGGGCGTCTACAGCAAGACGGCAAGCCCGCAGTCCACACCCCAGATGCACGCCATGGCGCAGTTCACGGCGGACGGCACGCCCCTGACTGCCACGCCGTCCCTGCTGTCCCCGGCGTCGACATCGACGCCTTCGCTGGACACCACGCTTCACGACACCTCCAGCCGCCGCGGCTCCCCTGCGCTGAACGGCGCCAGCGGCGCCAATTCAAAGTCGTCGCGCGACAACGCTCTGAACGCGAGCAGGGAGAAGGACGCGGACAGCAGCAGCATCCGGTCGATCGCGGCGTCGGCGCGGTCGACGCTGTCCAAGATGTCGCCGTCCCGGCACGGCAGCACCAACAGCGGCAGCGGCGGCAGCCGGACGGCGACGCCGGTGGCGAACGGGGCGGCGGCGGCGGGGCGGCCGGGCCGGAAGCGCAAGGTGCACGACAAGTGGTGGCGCATCAGCGACGACCGGATCAAGGAGGCCAGCACGCGGGAGCTGCTGGGCATGCAGCGCGAGGTGTATCTGCTGTTCTACGAGATCGAGCGGGACGGGCCGTAGCAAGGCCGGACCGCCGTGCGCTCGCGCAGGACGGGGAGGCGGCGCGCTGGCAGCGGCAACCGCGGCGGGGGAGGAGGGGCAGCAGCAGGAGGAGGAGGAGGAGGTGCTGTCGTCGATGGCGATGCGTACCTGATGATCGGGACCTACATCGAGGACCTGGAGGAGAGCGACGACGGAGGGGAGCGGGGCGCGGGTTGCGAGCTGGAGCCGCGGGGGTGTCTCCCCTGCTTCCGCACCTGGACGGCCAGGTTCATCCACCCCAGGCGACACAGCATCGGGCTGTCCTGGGCCGGCCTCCATGACTTCCACTACAGCCCGCTGCCCTGAGAGCGGCGCTCGTTGTGGATAGAGACCCACATCGGCCGCGGCGTCCTGGGGGAGGGGCCCCATAGAGGGGGGCACGTAGGGGCACAGACAGAAGCTACGGCACGCAGCAGACCAGGCGCGCCCCGATCTGGCGGGTCCCTGTACAGGGATAAGTACCGAGATTTTTTCTTCTTCCTCACGCGGCAGGCCGGTCGGTTCCCGCCGCGGTGCGAGAGGCGGGAAGTCTGGCCCTGCGAGAAGAAATCGTGTAGTAGAGCGGCCCAGCAAGCACGAAGACGACGATCGGGGTGAAAGGGGTATGTATATATCTGCAGGCGTCTGCCGACGAATAAAAGAAGCAGCAGCATCGAGCAAGGGTGCCGTGCCTCATCGCCGCAGGACCACGTCCGATCTTGCAGGTCCGTCACTGCAAGGGCGGCGGCCGCCCTCTTCCACGTGGCTTTCCTGCAGTGTGAACATGTCACTGGGCCCAGTATCTCGGGATCGAACCAAGATGTGTGTGTCGTGGAGCGTAGCACAGTGGTACACTAAGGGATTGGTGGCCTGTCTACCTCTTTTGGTGTTTTACTGGAGGGGCTACCAAGTACAGACTACCTTTTGAGTTTGTGACCTATATCTACCTACCACACGGTGGAGCAGCCCAATGGGACGTTGCTAGACTGTGCCGCTGTCCTGCTGCGGCCAAGCTTCCTGGGCATGTCGGGGGCCTTGCAGAGACGAGACACACACACATCTCGATGAAGACTCGGGAGGGGGCCGCAAAGCGATCCTTTCGTACGATCACGGACCAAAACCTGCCCAGTCGTCGGTTCAAGATGCTGAGTGGCTTGGCCCCCAGCAGGGCCGCGAGCCGCCCACCCTCGGGGCTTCTGCGGGGGCAAGAGACGCCGTGAGGGTGGCGCGCTCGCAGGCGATTGGACGAGATAAGCAGGGCGGGCGAGCCACTCAGCTTATTTCTTTATTTTATTAATTTTTCTCTTCCTCCTGTCTTGTGTGGGCTCTTGATAGGGAAACTTCCTGCGGTCGCCGGCGCGCTGGACGGGGAAATTCGGTCCGGGTTCGGTTATGCCTGGTCCCATCGCCAGTGTATTGTGGCCTCACGTGTGTGGGAGGCACTACTAAGGTACTACTACTAGCTGGCCAGCCGTCGTGCCGTGATCCGGTCTGGCGCTGGGGGCTACTATGGACGCGACTCAAGCGCAGCATTGCTCCGTCCCTCGGGTGCGCTGGTTAGGCCGTTCTGCTGAGATGAAAGGTGGCAACGGACGTCGCAATGCTCCATCGCAGAACCTGGGGAGGCCCCTGGAGCGTCTTGGCATGTGTGTGTGCCTGGCGTGCCTGGCGGGCGTTTTCTCGGGAGCTGCCGAGGTTGTATGGACGTCGTGGCACGTACATAATAGTATGTAGTACTACTCAGTAGTAGTAGTAGGCGCCAACGGCTCGCAAGGACCGCGCTGATCATGTAATCGTGACGCTTTTCCAGTGGTCAGAGAAAAAGATGAAGGGAGCGCGGATAAAGGAACCCGGCCCCTCCTCGCTTCCCCCCGGCAGGGTTTGGTCTGGTCTGGTCCCCACGAGATCCTCATCGTCAGCGACCAACCCCAGACCGAGCAACTATCGTTCCTTGGGGAGTACGAACCCGGCTCGGATTCGTGAGAGGTGCTGTCCTCCCAGCAAGCGGGCCCCACCAGCCCCGCCCAATCGAGCGATTCCTCTCGTGACCAGGCCTGTCTTCTTAGAGGCCCTTTCGCGAGAGGAGAGAGCGAGAGAGGGCACACGAGGCCCGTCGGCGCTGGGCCCCTGCTGATTTCCGCCGCCGCGGCACCACACGAGTCGAGCGACGACCCAAGCCGCTGGGAACTCCTCCTCGCCGCCGTCCCTGCCGCCTGTCAGCTTCCCATACGGGAAGCTCCCACTACCACTACCTAGGAGGGCCCCGTCTGAGGACGACGCCCCATCCCAGCCCTGCCTCTGCCTCTGCCTGTCTGGTGGTCAGCTCCCTCTGCCCCGGGCGCGCCCCCAGAGGGCAGTTCCCCCGAGGAGGCGAGGGACTTCTGGTGCTGCTGCTCGGCGGGCCCGGGGCGCCGGCCGTTCCTCGTCGCGCACCTGACCTGGCAGTTCTCTCTCGTCTGTCTGGGCCCCGCGCCTGGGACAGGATCGCCCCCGTCTGGTGGCGGCTGCTCGGTCTGGCTGGGCCACCTAGCCTAGTCACCGAGTCTGGGGGATGGCCCATCCTGGGGCCGGAGACGTTACATGCGCGTGCGTACTATGCTATGCTATGCTGTGGTAGCAAGCACCGAGGGAGGGCCCCTGCGCAGCTGCCGGGGCCCGTGTCTGCGCCAATGGCACGAGAAGCATTCCCAACCCCAGGCCCGGATCCTCCCAAACACGCGAGCACGCCAGCGCGGCCAGCACGACGGTGCTGGGAACGGGCCTGCAGGGGGCGAGCCTGCTGAAGGAGGTGGGTGGCTACATCGGCTGAACGGCGACAAAAGAGCAGGTCCCCTCGTTGGGGTTGTTTGGCGAAACGCCACACCACCTCATAACCTGCCGGGTTCGAGCACAATGGCCTTGCTTGTTGGTCGCGTGCGGCAGCTGCACCAGGTCAGACCATTGGCGGGGGCCAGGACGGGCTCTATCATCTCCTACTAGTGGCCAACGCGGCCCAGCGCCAGGGGGGGCGACAGCGCCTACGATAGAGGATTCTCGTGGAGGCTGGCTGGCCCCATCCTCCTCCTCGCGCTCGGTTGACCACAGTCCCTCCGCCGATCGCCAAGTCTGCCAAGTCGAAAGCTTGGCCTCCCTATCCGCTGTCAAAAAAAGGAACGGCAGCAGCCCCTCGGGGCACGCTGCCGCTGCCGGCCTCAACGGCTCTGCCCCATAGTGATGCTGCTACTGGGGGTTGCATGGCAGCACCCGGAACTTGTGCGTTGTTTCGCCGCCATGCAGGCGTGCTGCTGGGGGGACGTGCTTCCAGAAGGCCTCGTGAGATGTGACAGCCTATCACCTGCCCTGCCTGTGCATGTATGGCGTCCCTTACGACTTACTACGGCATGGTATGGAATCATGCATAGTATTTATTGCCGCATAGTGAGTGAGTACCTGTCTGCCAGCGCAGACTCCAGCTCGTACCGGCCTGGCGTCCCCTACACAGACGGGATTGCGCCTCCCCCGGCGCAGGATGGGCCAGGGATCCCTCGAAGCATCGCCAGCCCCGGTGGGAGGCCTGTCCTGGCGGCGACGGAATGGGTGGACCGAGGCATGCGGTTGACGTCCCAGACGGGAAGGTGGTCCACCGTGTGTGGGACGGGGATACTGATAAGAGGTGTGAGACGACGTTCTCGAAGCTTTTCGTCGCCGCCCACCCCTGCCGGCCTCCTGGTTGGCCGTCGATGCCCTCCCCAATTCCCACGGTCGCCTGGGGTGTGGGCGGGCGCGCCCATGCGGTACCAGCACGACGCTCCGGGACGGGTTGTCTACAAGAAGGGCCTGAAGCCCTCGCCGGCCAACCGCCGCCAGCTACCTCGCCGCCCTCCCCCTTCTGTCTCTCGTCCCCCCTCCTCCTCCTCCCTACCAGACAGCAAGTGTCCCTGACCTATCGCCTGCGCGGGCAAGGACCGAGAGAGAGAGCTCATCCAAGATGGCCGTTGGTACTATCATCGAGCCCGTGGCCGACCCCCGGGCCTCCCTGAACGCGGAGCTGCCGCACAAGGTCGAGGCCGCCGGCGGCGAGCGCGTCTTCGGGCTGGCCGCCCGTGTCGACCCCACGGTCACCTTTGAGGAATACCAGTGAGTATTCGTCTTCCTCCCCCTCCTCTTTATACGTCTCGGCGTGGGCTTCGTGGCCGGGGTATCTGACACCGCCCCCCTCCTTCAGGTACTATGCGGAACTCCAGCGTGCCGCAGAGCATGAGGAGAACAAGAGGTATATCGAGGAGCGGGGCCCAATGAGCTTCACTAAGCTCATCAAGGGCCGCTTCTCCAAGGGTGTTCACCAGGAGCGGGAGGAGCGCGCCGCCAAGCTCGCCCGCGAGGAGGGCAAGACGGCGACCGTCACCGGCGAGGAGAAGCACGCCGGCGACCTCAGCCCCAGCAGCTCCAGCGTCGCCCCGGAGGACGACTGGAAGCAGGCGGTGCGCGCCATGCGCACGGCCAGCTGGGGCACCATCTTCTACCTCATCACCACCGACATCCTGGGCTGGGCCAGCACGCCGTACGTCTTCGCCAACGTCGGCTGGGGCCTCGGCGTCAGCATGTACGTCCTCTTCGGCGCCGCCGCCGCCGCCTCCGGCTGGATGATCTGGAAGGTCTTCCTCGGCCTCGACTCGCTGCACTACCCCATGGCCTCCTTCGGCGACACCTACTTCCGCGTCTTCGGCCCCTTCTGGCGCCACTTCATCAACGTGTTCCAGGCGCTGCAGATGTTCATGACCGTCGCGTAAGTCCGTCCCTCCCTACACCTGCGTTGGACTTTCCCCCCTCCCCCCTCGGGTTCGTTCTTGGTGGCTGATCTCCGCCGCCCAGTGTGATCGTTGTCGGCAACGCGCAGATTATCGCCCAGCTGAACCCCAAGATCTGCTACATCGTGTGCATGCTCATCACCATGATCCTCGGCATCATCCTCGGATCGATCCGCAGCCTGCAGCGCCTTGGCTGGCTGTGCAACGCGTCGGTCTGGATGAACATCGTCAGCTTCATCATCGTCATGGTTGCCGCGGCCAATTATGGCATCGACTACCAGTTCATCGCCAACTCCACGCTGATCAACACGCAATGGCCCGTGAAGACGTTCGCTGGGCCGCCTCCTGACGCCTACCAGATGTCCGCATACGGTACGCTTACTCCTGAATCTGATTCGTTGTTGGGCCCCCCGGGGTTGGAAGTCTGACTGAACTTGTGTCTTCCACCAGGAACTGCTGCCACAATGTCCGGCATCAACTCGATGGTGTACTCGTACGGTGGTGCCCTGCTCTTCGTCGCCTTCCTCGCTGAAATGCGCCACCCGTGGGACTTCTGGAAGGGCATGCTCGCCGCTCAGTCTTTCATCTGCATCGTCTACATCTTCTTCGGCGCTTTCGTCTACGGGTTCTACGTAAGTCATTTCCCCCTAACACGAAGTTTCATCACAGCTGGATCTGTCCGGTCCTGAACGCAGAGCTGACATCCACACCTCGTAGGGCCAATACTCGTCCTCTAGCATTACCCAGGTCACCGCCAAGCTCGCTCTCCAGACGACGGGCAACGTATTCGCGCTGGTGACGGCCTTCATAGCGTGTTTCCTCTACTTCAACATCGGCATGAAGACGGTGTACCTCGAGGTCGGCCAGGAGATCCTCGGCCTGCCCGCGATCACCACCAAGAGGGGCAAGATCCTGTGGTACGCCCTGGGCCCCATCTACTGGATCCTCGCCTTCATCGTCGCCGCGGCCATCCCCAACCTGTCCGGCATCTCCAGCCTCGTCGGCGCGCTCATGATCCTCAACTTCACCTACACCTTCCCCGCCTTCCTCTACCTCGGCTACCGCATCAAGGTCGACGCCAAGCTCCCCGGCGAGGGCTTCGACCCGGTCACGCGCGTCACCACCCGCCACGACGACGGCTTCCGCCGCTGGTGGCGCGGCTTCACCGTCAACTGGCACTTCAACACCATCTACTTCCTGTACGGCTGCGGCGGCCTCGCCTGCTGCGGCATGGGCGCCTGGGCCGCCATCGAGTCCCTCATCGCCCTGTTCGGGCCCGGCGGCACCGTCGCTACGTCGTTCGGCTGCACCGTCCCCGTGTAGGCGGGAGGGACAGCGTGGATCCAGCGGTGGCCCTGCCAGTCGGGTTGGTGCTGGCCTCCCTCGTGCGTGCCAGGCCGGGACCGGGAACGATCTTTCGTGGGTGGCCATGGCCTGCCCCGACAGGAGGGTTGAGGTGTAGAATTAGAAGATAGCTGCTTAATATCAAGACGTCTTTGTTGTCTCGCAGGCTAAAATATCTGGTGCTGTACCCAAATGATCCAAGCCTTTAAGCACTACACAGCCCGACGTCGCCGTGTGTTTGCTGAATTGAACACACCGCGTGCCTGAAATTGCGTACTTGTGTCAGCGCCGCCAACACGGGCAGGCGACGCTTCGACTTGCTTTGGTACTGAAAACTACGAAATTGCTGTCTCACTCCTGTACACGCAGCGAGGCGAAGGTGTTCACTTGGATTGGATGATCGTTTGTGACATCTTTCAATCGCCATCTCTGGCATCTGAACTGTTTATTCATATACGCCCCAATTGTTGAGTGTCAGAGGCGCTCTCATCACTTTTGCCGTCTCGGAGACTTTCGTATAGAGCAACCCAACGAGCAACGGTGAAGACCATGGTTTAAAGAACGGATGGAAGATTGGGGGCGAAGGACGGCCGGTAGTTCACCTCGATATACAAAGTGCGCGGACGCGATATCTCTGAAGCGCAGACTATATTGCAGGGAGGCGAGGAGAATGAGCATGAAGCGCAGGTCTACGGAGTGCCTTCTATCTTATGGTATCGACGACTATGTACACACGCAGCAGACTAAGATTACAGAGGCCCGCCCTCGCGCCGCGCCGCGCTGTCGTCCCCCGGCGGCGAGCCAGGCCCGCCCGGCGACCTGAGCACCCTGATCCTGCCCTTCAGGCCGTCCCGCTCCCTCTCGGCCCTCTCGGCCCGGGTCCGCAGCCCCGCCGCCTGCTTCGCGTGGTTCAGCGTCCGCGAGAACAGCCCCGCCGCCGCCGCCGGCCGCGCGTCCGGGAACGAGCCGTTGTTCGGCGTCGGCGTCTCCGGGCTCCAGGCCGACCCGGGCGTCAGGTCGTCCTCGGCGCCGCCGCTGCTCCCCGCCGCGCCCGCCTGGGACGCCATGGAGGCCGGGCGCCCGCCCGAGCCCCCCGAGCCATCCGAGCCGGGCCTGCCCGCGCTGCCCACTGCGGCGGCGGTGGGGGTGCCGGTGCCGGCCCCGTTGAAGATCCGCGCCAGCAGCGAGAGCCGCGCCGCGCCGTCCTCGGCCTCCTCGACCGCCGTCCGGATGCTGCTGGACACGGGCGGGTACGGCGTGTGCTGCTGCGAGCCTAGCGACGACCTGGGGGTGGCTCCGGCGGCGGGCGCAGGCGCGGCGTCGAGCGGCGCGGGGCTGCGGCCGCGGCGCTCGGAGAGGCCGCCGTCCTTCCGGCGGAAGAGGTTGAGGGAGAAGGGGCGCGCGTCCGCCGGCGGCGGCGGGTGGTGGTGGCCCGGGATCGGCGTGCTGCTGGTGCTGCCGTGGGCGCTCCGCACCGAGAGGGGCCGGTAGCTGCTGGTCCACAGGGCGCGGTGGTGGCTGGGGGGCGGCGGCGACGGGGCGCGGCTCAGGGTCTGGCTGCTCCGGGCGATCGACGCCGCCGTGTCGTGGTAGAGCTCCGAGGCCGTGGGCTCCAGCTCCAGCTCGGGGTTGGCCGCGCCGCCCGAGGGCGAGTCTAGCGACCCCACGTCGCTGTGGTGTTGGTACCAGGAGTGGCGTCTCCCGTCCGGGACTGGCGTCCTCTCCTCGGGCGTCGAGGTATAAGCATAGTCGGCTCCAAATCTTGTCAGGTGTAGGGCTTCTGCTGTGGGTTTGTGGTCGTGCGGATGGAGCACCGTTGGGAACGTCGGGGGGAACCTGGGAGCCGTAAGCGGTGTCCTCATATCGTTTATATCCTCGACGTATGACTGCGAATAATCCGACTCCTCCGTGTCGTAGTACACGCTCTCCGGGTACTCGTCGCCATAGAGGCTTGAGCTCTCCTCGGGCGAGTAGGCCAGCAAATCCTCCTCGAACATCTGTATCTGGCTCTGGCTTGATCTCCCCACGCTGCTGTCGAGACCCGTGAGCTGTCGGATCTTTGACGATGAGTCGTGCAAGGTCGGCGCGTCCGTAGAGAGGCTGGTTGTCGGGCTCATGTTGCCGGTCAGCCTGAGGATCTTCTGCACGCCCGACTTGGGCTGAGGGGAGAGGATCTCGTCTGGAGGCACGGTCGGGATGGTGATCCTGTTGACGATCGGTCCCGAGAACGTGCGACGATCTCCCGGCCCTGCCCTTGGCGTCGGAACGGCGGAGGTGGGCTCTATCTCCGGTTCCATTCCAGCCGGGCCCGGTCCTGCCATCCCTTCCACGACGGGATGCCCGGGCCCAGCCGCCCGCGACGACCCAAATGCCGTGGTCGTGTGGTTCCTCTGCCTCGTCCTGCGCGGGCTGACGTCGATCGGTCCCAGGCCCTGCTGCAGCCTGACCGGGCTGCCGCAGTCCTCGCGCTCCCAGTCGAAGACGAAGGGCTTGCCCTTGAAGGCGCGGTTCAGCTCCGAGCTGAAGGAGGAGGCGAACGACCCCTGGCGGAGCGGCAAGGGAGGCAGAGGCTTGCGCTCGTACTCGGCGCGGTGGAGCGGCGGCGAGCGCAGTCCTCCTCCCGCCGGTTCTCCTGCGGCGGCGCTCGCCCCCAGGTCAGCGCTGGCGGGCTCGCCCTCGGCCATGATTATTCCAGAAATGTCGTCCCGCTGCCAGCGATCACGTCGGCTTGCTCTCGCCGCTGGCCGGAAGGAGGCAAAGAGAAGCCATCGTAAGCGGAACGTCGATCTTTTTATCACAAACCTGCCGTCAGCATGCAGCTCACTGGTGGTGGCCCACCCCCGGTGCACACCACAAAGGAGCGGTAGGCACACAAGTTCCGCTTTCATCACTCGCACGATAGCGCTCCCCCCGACCCGGATCTATTTTCGGCCCACCACAAAGGGGAAAGGTGGCCGCCCTAGCAAAGAACCACCAGGTCAGCGGCGCGCTCTTCCGAGCTTTGACGTTGCCAATCGTTGCCGCGACGAGACGGGCGACACCCCGCGCCGCGTTCATTCCGGCGCCAGTGACGCGTGCAGGGCGGCTTGGTGTGCCCCTTGGCCCGTCGCCGGTCGAGGATTCGTCAGAAGGTGGTCCTTGGTTCCAAATCAGTCCTGCCGACCGGGCAGAGTTTCGAAAGAGGGATCCGGTAGATAGTATGCTGGTGGTAGTGGGTGTCTGGCTGGCGAAGCATGGCCTGAGGTGTGTTATGTCACCTACATAGTATCTGGACAACACGGATGCCCAGAAGGTTGCTTATGAGGCTAGAATAGTATATGTAGGCAAGTCGTTGTATAGATCCATCTCGGGCGCGACCAAATTGTCTTCACCAGACTCGACAGCTTACACTCACAAGCCTCTCCTGAAATAGCAGCGCCTCGCCAGGCTACAACCACCACCACCGGCGCTTCATATGGCATTAGAGCCGGGGCTTGCGGGATGTCTTTGTCGCAGAGCCGGCGGGTTGCGTCAATCCTCGACGCCTGCTGCGTCATTCGAACCTTGCCCTGCCTCACATGTGGACGCACCGCGGGCCTGGAAGGAGACCGGATGAGCATAGCACGGGCGCTGGACGGGACGGGTCGGGTCGGGTTTTAAGGCAGACTGACTTGGTATCCTTTCTATCACAGTAGATATGAATGCTCCGTGAACTCCCCTTCCCTGACAGTGGCAAAAACCTGGTATCACCCCAATGCAAACCACATGCGATATGACAGCTGTGTTTTCCAAAATAGCCCCGACCCATTGTCGACCGTGACCCGTCTAGCACTACCGGCCCAGAGCCCCCTAGCGCACGGCCGTCCCGGGCGGCGCGGAGGGGGGGCCCTCTAGTCCTCGTCCTCGTACTTGCCCTGGTAGTCGCCCAGCAGGATGTCGTCCACCTCGAGGCCGGTGTGGGTGTTCCGCAGCCACTCGGTCTCGACGCGGAAGAAGACCCAGACCCAGCGGCGCAGCACCTCGAGCAGCTCGATGACGAAGATGGAGCTCTCGAAGTCGGTGATATGGTCCAGGTGCGGGCTGAGCTTCAGCGACCACGTGCAGCGCAGCATCAGGTCCATGGCGATGACCATGTAGTACGTCGGGGGCCCATTGCCGACCAGCAGGCGCCGCCGCAGCCCAAAGGCGTGGTCGGGCGCGTTGCGCTCCCGGGCGCCCGCGAACAGCGTCAGGTCCCAGTCCTTGGTGACGTCCCAGTAGAAGCTGTACAGGCTGTTGACGAGGCAGGCGACGACCCAGGCGCGGTACAGGCCGGCGCGGCGGGCGTCGTACTCGGCGGTGTCGGGCAGGTTCCGCTGCAGGGCGCTGAAGACGATGACGGGGAAGGCGGTGGCGTACTTGGTGGCGTTGGCCAGGTGCTGGCCGCCCCAGCCGGCGCTCTCCTTGTAGGGGGCGCGGCGCACGCGGAAGTACTCGATCAGGCACTGGCGGAAGCGGATGAGGTAGGGGAACGCCATGAGGAGGGGCACCAGCACGCGGCCGCCGCAGTTCCGGTCGGGGCGGTCGGTGGCGCTGCCGGCGGCGCCGTGGAAGAACATCATGCAGATGCAGACGTACAGGTCGCCCAGGACCTTGGCGTACGAGGTGAGCACGTCGGCCAGCAGGATGTCGCCGAACTTGCCGTCGCTGGCCTGGGCGAGGCCGCCGATGCTGACGCGCCGGAGGGTCGCGAGGAGGCGGCCGCGGCCGCCGTGGCTGAGGGAGAAGGCGCGCAGGGGGAGGGCGAAGAGGGCGGCGAGGACGAGCAGGTAGGTCATGGGCATCCAGTCGTAGTAGACGACGAGGGCGGGGCTGCGGTGGGAGAAGAGCCAGAAGGTCACGATCGAGAGGGCGAAGGTCGCGGACAGGACGGCCGCGAGGCGGTACGTGGAGAGGTGGTGCGGCGGGTGCGAGGCGGACGGCCGCGGCGGGTAGCGGATGAGCGAGGGCACGTCGATCTTGCGGTCGTAGAGGTAGTGCAGGTTGATGCCCCATCCCCAGACGGCTGCGCGCCGTGTCAGTACAGTACGTGTAACGCGCCATATCTAAGCTGGGCTGGGAGGAGAGCGTGCGACTCACCGAGCACCACGATGAAGGCGACGCGGTAGGGGAGGGGGAAGGTGAGGCTGAAGGAGTCGAGCTGCGGCTCGACCGCCGGATCGCCGTCCATGCTGTGTCCTCCTATATTGTCGTGGAGGTGGTCAGATACATGAATAGCAGATTGCTGGCCCGTCCACGAGCCCTCTGCGCCCCTGCGGAGGTGGTCGACGTGTGCGCTTGTCGGGTTGCGGGATGGCGAGGGAGGAGGGAGAGACGGAGAGACGCACTCGAGCGCAAAGTGTACAGTTTGACTAGCCACTTCGTCGAGCTCGCCGCAGTTTGAAAAAAGGAGCCACATAAATTTAGGGGCCGCACGTCATTGCGCGGCAGCGGCCGAGGGTCCCCTGTCGGACGCCAGTGGGCGCAGTGGGCGCCGTGGACGCCAAGTTTAGTGGGGTCGCCCGCCCCAGCGCGCCACTGCAACGCCAGCTGCACGCCCCCCAGCTGCCCCCCAGTACCCAGCCCAGCGAGCCTGAGCCGAGGCAGAGAGAGAGCACTTCACCTACTACATAGCAGTACTGCAGCCCATGCGACCCTCCTCCTCAGGCCAACGCCTGTCTACTTGCCAGCACCTCCCACCCTGCCTGGGCATACATACACCTCTCGACCCTCCCTCCAGCATGTAGAGGAGAGCCCCGACCACGGAGGATTTGCACAAGATGGTCTCCCCGGGTCTCGAGCAGTCGGCGCCGAGCACGACCGCCCCGACCTCCCCCTCCTCCTCCTCCTCCTCGCCGTATCCCTTCGCCGCCGCGCCCGACATCATCCGCGCCCACCAGAAAGACGCCTACTTCCAGGGCCTCCTCGCGAACCAGCTCGCCGACCTCCACCGCCGCCTCCTCGGCGCCCGCTCCGCCCATGCCTGGGCCGCCGAGGCCCGCACCGCCGCTGACCTGCTGTACCTCGGCCTGACGACGCTCCTGGGCAACCGGACGCTGGGCGAGGAGTACTGCGACCTGGTCCAGGTGGAGGGCGGCTCTGCCGCCGCCGCCGCAGGCCCGAGGCTGCCCTCCCCCGGGCGCCGCACCGCCTACGTCGCCCTCGCCGCCCTCGCGCCCTACCTCCTCGCGCGCCTGCTCCCCGCCGCCCGCGCCCGCCTGCGCGCCCGCCTCGAGGCCCGCCTCGCCGCCCTCCGCCGCCGCGGCCGCGGGCCCGCCGCCCCCGAGTACCGCGCCGGGCGCTACCTGCTCGCGCACCTCGGCGCCCTCACCTCCGGCGCCCACGTCCGCGCCGCCGTGCTCGCCGCCTTCTACTTCTCCGGCGCCTACTACTCGCTGTCCAAGCGCGTGACCGGCCTGCGCTACGTCTTCACCCGCCGGCTCCCCGAGCACCCCGCCGGCGCGGGTGCGGACGGCCGCGCCGGGTACGAGGTGCTGGGCGTGCTGCTCGTCGTCCAGCTCGCGGTCCAGGGGTACCTGCACGTGCGGGCGACGCTGGCCGGGGAGGGCGCGGAGGCAGGCGTCGAGGCGGCGATCCGGGAGCGCGCGGCGCGGCGCGGGCCCGGCGCCGCCGCCGCCGCGGTGGCGGACGTGAGCCTCGACCACGAGTTCAGCTACAGCGCCAACAACGAGCTGCTGCTCGGCGCGGGCGCGCCCGGCGGGCGGAGGAGCCGGGCGGCGATCGGGATCATGGCGCACACGCCGGTGCCGAAGGGCGCCGGACGGGACGGCGGTGGCGAGGCGGCGAGGTACGACCTGCGCGACGGCGGGGTGCTGGGCTGGATCAAGGGCCGGTCGCAGAGGAAGTGCACCCTCTGCCTAGAGGAGCTGAAGGACCCGTCGGCGACGGGGTGCGGGCACGTCTTCTGCTGGACGTGCATCGGGGACTGGGTGAGGGAGAAGCCGGAGTGCCCGCTGTGTAGGCGGGAGGTGATGGTGCAGCATATCTTGCCATTGAGGGCGGTGTGAACCGGGTGGTCAGGATCTTTCGGCGTCATGTCGCGGCGGGGTAAAGGATGAAATCACGATTTGTGATCAAGTAGCATCGGGACGTGCGAGATTCGTCAAGTTTTCCAATGAAGCGCAGCGTGGTGGGCAAGATTACAAGCCCGTACAAATCCATTAACGGTATGTCGTGGCAGGGCTTCTTGGTTGTCAACGGCTGTATTCCCGATTCATCACACATGTATGGCATAGAGTGTGGACGACGTCATGAAGAAGACAAATTGAGCTTCATATGTTTTGTGAGCAAGCTGATAAGACAGCACCGGAATCGAAGGTAGCGCGCCGTGCCTAGAGCCCAAGCCGTCGCCGCTCCCATTTTCCTTCCATCTCTATGAGCCCCAGGTAGTCCAGCCGAGGAGCAGATCCATTAAGCCCTCTTCCACCGGCAGCAGGATACAGACAAAGGAGATGGGACGATGTTGTCCGAATGAAGGGAGGTGATGGTTCCGTTCATATCCATCCGTCCAGGGGAGATATTCATCCCCGAGGGGCCTAAGCTTCACACAGAGAGCCCGTCGTATGCCCCCTTCCCTCATGCAACCCAAACGTACACGTACATGTACTCGCTTTCAGCCCACAGCACAACGTATCGAGGTATCACTATTGCCTTCCCACCTGGCACCCAGAACTCCGGCATCACATCAAAACAAGTCGGACCCGGGAACGCCTCGTTGGATATATGCAAAACACCCACACGCATGTGTCAATCCCTGCTGCTCAAGTTGCCCACCCGCCCACCGTCATGGTTCATGTGCCGTGAATACACTCCCGCCCTCCTCCAGGTCAGATCGAAAACAGTACAATCTCGCCCCTGTCGTTCCTCCTCATCCGCAGCGACTTGAAAAGCTCCTTCTCCTCCAGGGGCTTCGGCAGCGCGTTGCCCGCACCGCTGCGCTCGCGGTGGAACCGCTTGAGCGCCTTGTTGACGCTGCACCCGCGCTCGCTCTCGGGACCTTTGTTGACCATGCTGAAGAACAGGTCGGCGCGCTGGCCGAACACGACCATGGCGCCGGCGCCGCTCCGGCCGTCCCGCTCGTGGGTGGACTCGTCCTTGTACTCTAGTAGCCTCGGCTCCTGGGCACCTTCCAGGCGCTTGGACCGGTGATGAGAGTGACGCTTCTTGCTCGAGGTCGTGACGGTGCTGGCCATGGACTTGCGCTTGTTGGCCTTGCTGGTCGAGTTGTTGTTGGTCCCCGCGCTGGTGAGCATGGAGAAGAGGTTGTTGCCGATGCCGCTTACTGGGCGGCTGGACCGGTGGTGCTTGGAATGCTTGGATTTCTTCAGGGGACTAGCGGGCGTCTCGCCAAACTCGCCGCCAGATCCGGAGTAGTCGGGCGACGGGGGGAACGTGTGAGGCCGGCTCATCATGCGGGACATACCGCCCGTGAGGCCAGAGTGGAGGACAGGGGCATCGGGCATGTCGAGGTCGTGGGTGTCGACGTGCAGTCGCTTCCTCTTCTTGTCCTTCTTGCCATCCCTCTCCGACCTCTTGCGGTCCCTGGCGTGCCGGGGCATGGGCGTATCGAACGTAACACCCATCGGGATCGGACCTGTTCCGTAGGAGACCAGCGGGGCCTCGTCGTCGGCCAGCATCTCCTGGTCGAAGTCATCAAGGGCACCGAGGGTCTTGTTGGCCTCCTCGAAGCGGACCAGCTGGTTCTGCTCGCTGGGCTCCGCCTCCGAAGGGCCGAGCGCCGTTGGTAGCTCGACGGCGGACGCGGTCGGGGTCGGGTTCACCATGAACTCGAAGACGTTGTATTCATCCGCCGGCGGCGGGCTGGGCGCCTGGGGCGGCGGGTTGGCCTCCGCGTCCCACCCCTCGTAGTCGGGAACCTCCTCGACGTATGCCCGGTGGTGCATGTTGGCGTTGTTGCTGTTGTTCTGTGCAGGCGCTGTGGTGTGGTTTGTGGTCTTTGCCTTCTTGTTCTTGTAGAGGGCGCCCTGATACTTCTGTTCCTCTGTCATGCAACTCTGGGAGCTGATCAGCAATGGGTCCCGCCTCCCCGCGCTGTGAGACCACCCCGCGTAACGTCGGGCGTCATACCGTATGTGAGCGATAATCGGTGCCGTAGAAGTGGACCATGCAATCAATGCAAGTGAATGTGGCGCCTCGACAGCGGTTCCGGTGAGGGTCGAGTTTCTTCTTGGTTAGGACATCGCCGCAGGCTGTGGTTGGGAGAGGCGAGGGAGGTCAGCTCTGGGCGTCTGGCAGTCGAGAGAGATTGGGCAGGAGATACGGCACGGAAAGGGAGGGACGCTGGGGAGAGGTGTGTGGCATGAAGCCCGAAGATGGCGTGTCCGGAAGATGTGTGTGTCTGGGGTGGGAGGATATATTGGAATTGGGATTGTCATAACACGGCCTGTAGCAGAGACATGGCCTCAGACTCAGACGGAAAGGGGCAGCTGGAGGGCGGACTGGGGTGGCGGGAATGCGACAGAGGGTGTGTGACATCAAAGGTCAGGCATAGGCATGACATTGGCCTGCAGGCAAGATGATGCACACTCCAAGGCTGGAGGACTTGGCTGGATGGGAATGCAAATCCGGGGGAGGGGGCCATGAGGGAGGGGGCGTGTGTGTAGCCAAGGTTTCCCGGTAGGATTGGCGATGGGCGGGACGGGAAGACGCCCACCATGCCACAACAATAGCGGCCCCAAAACCGGAATCAAGTGACAGGAGGGAGGACTGCGCGTTGATCTGGTGATCGGGCTCCATGCCAACCAAGATGCCGTGACTCTCGACCCCGAGGGCGTGACTTGCTCGACCTGGCCTGACTTGACTTACCTTCGCACTGGAAGCTCACCATCGCGGCCCGTCGGCTGGGGCGTCCTCGACAGGACAACCCGTTCGGTGTTGTTGACTACGGTGACGCTGCTTGCTGCTGTCGTGCCGTGTGGGCGAGCCGGTGATTGGGCACGCGGTTGGGCTGCGCGCAGCGGATGACAGACGAGGCGTGTTGATGTGTGACTGGACGCGCTGGTCTTGCCCGCAGGCGATCTGCGAGAGCGATCCGGTCCGTGGTCCCCTTGGGTCCTTCTCGCCCCGCGTGGGATCGTCAGCCCCAGAGATAGACAGTTTGCCACAGATAGCACCGTGGAATGCGCCGGGCCTGCGATGTCTCGACCGCGAGGAATTCCTGTAGGCACGGGGGTGTGTTGGGGGCGACTGCGGCTGCGGCAGGACAGGCTTCCCTGATCAGCGTTTCCTGTAAATAACCGTAAATAAATAAGGTATTGGCGACGCGCTGCTGCTGCTGCTGCTGCTGCAGGCTCCGGCAGGAGGGGCTGAGGATTGGTTCCTGGCGGTGACGGATGAGACCCCCCAAGCAGTGGACGGCGCGAGTGGGCAAGCAACGGTTGGCTGGCCTTGACGGTTCGTCGACTGAGCTGAGGTGCTGGATGCGAGGGAGACTGGCACACGATTTTTTTTCTTCCCCAGCGCGCGAGCGGAGGCAGAGCGCACACCTAGGTGCGTGCCGGTGACGAGGGTGTGGGGCGGCGACGAGGCAGAGAGGGAGGGAAAACCTTGCAGCGACAAGTTCATGCGACGATCTCCTGGTAGGTTTGGCGCGGCCTCCTTGAACTCTGATAAGAGGCCCGACCGAGCCTCGTCTCTGGCTGGCCTGCGCGAGATATGGGACGTGAAGGGGCGCCGCGGCCTGGGTCCCGGGATCGATGTTGACAGGCTGAAGAGAAGCAGAAATTTCTGCGTTGTCCGGGTCGTCATGCACGTCAACCCGCCTTAGAGACTAGGGAGCGACGAGCACCACAGTAACCACCGCCCATCCCTGCCTCGCGCTCCCTGTCGGCTCTTACAAGTAGTCTCATGCCAGCGCGCGGGATGTTCATGCAGCACCATGTCCGCCTCGCAGGCACTCACATGCTAGCTGAACCTTCTCTGTATCTCGTCCATCCTGACGTATTCTCATCCGAGAAAGGGGGCCGTGCCGGAGCAGGCCAGCCCAGGACGAGTTTTCTCTCGGCGTTGAGTTGCAGCTCGCCTGTATCTGCGCGGGAGCGTGGACCTGACCGCAGTGCACAGGATTTTGGGGGGTGGCGCCCTAAGCCGCGCTGCAGGTTTGACGTGGTCCCAATATAACAACCTTGAAACCTACTTAGGGTCCTGTCGAGACAACGCATTCAGCGGGACTTCTCGGAGGGCCGCTCTTGTTGCGTACGCAGCAGGCGAGGAATCCATGGCTCCGGTTCCTCGGTGTGATGGTCAATGCACAATCCGGCCCCTATCGACTAATTACCATCAAATAGTCCTGCCTCTCGTGTTGTCGTTAGACCCTCGGCGGTTAGGTGATGCACGGCGGCGCTTCCTGCTAGGGATACCCTCCAGCTCCTTCGAGGCTAGGGCGAAACGCAACAGACGCGTCGACGATTGGCTGCCGAGTCTAATTAAAGACAGCGTGCCCGAGCCCGGTGTCGGGGGGCGTGGATGTAGACAGCCATCCTTTCTATATATATCGAGGCCTTGGTTCCTTTCTCATGGGAGGAAGAGGGGATCTTCAGGGTGCTTATAGCCAGCCGGTCGAGGCGGCCGCGATGGATTGAGAACCAGAGAGGGGCGTTGCCCCCCGGTCCTGGACCGACACCGGCAAGGGCTAGCTATAGCTAGGTCTTGCATCGGCCACCGAGCTGTCGTTGCGTAGGCAAGACCTGCGAGCATCATGACCTCTCGGCGGGCCAGGCGGTTCATGAAATATCGCCTATCGATTCCCCTGCGGTCTTCTCAGGCTGGGGCGTAGAAGGAGATGTAGACACCTATCACGCGCACGAGGAGCACCGGCCTCAGCGTCGCGGAGGGAGGCCGGCGAATTGCTCGAAGGGTCCGGCTCGCCCTGAAATACGCGTCCTTCGTGGCGGCGTAGTTTGGCTCGCCTCGCGGATCACACAATGTGACCCGCGAGATTGCAGGTGGCGTACTAAGCAAATGACGAGGTAGTCCCCTCATCTCAGAAGACACAGCTGCCGAGATCAGGGCGGGCCCAGCCCAGTGACGACGACGCCATCTTACGCGCAAGACGACTCGTCTGGCTTCGGCCGAGGGCGGCATCCGAACCCGCCGGATGGCACAGAGGCGGGCCACCTACGTATGCTGTACGCCCCGTACAGGCCGGGGGGAGACATCTGGCGCCGGAAGGGAGATCTCAGGTGGAGGTCCCGGATGCCCAGATTCTCAAGAGATGTTGGTGGCGCACCGTAATAAGACTCTGCCGTCGTTCAAGAGATGAGCAGTCTAACGGGCTCATTCCAGCCAGTGCCGGGCTGGTGTTCCCCTCTTCCGGCGGACGTTTGTGGACCTATTGAGATCGGGTCTTCTCGCCGTGGTCTGGCAGCGGGCTCGCCCACCAATGAAGACATGGTGAATCTCAACCAGAGGGTCCACCGGAAGACGAGGGCACCAAGAGGGCTTGGCGGGCCATCACATCTAGTGATCCCCAGTACGTCGTAAGAGGACGGCGTTGGGATGAGCAGGGATGACGTTTCAGGTCGTACACTAGGAGCCCGAGGACGCGGTAGCAACTGTATCAAATTGGCGGTGGTCACAGGCTTGCATAACTGGTGGCATCCACGACCATCCGGCCTGCCGGTACTCGCTGGGGAGCGGCGGCCGACCTTCTCAGCCACCAGACCAGCGTGAAGACTTTCGGCCTCTGGGCGACGACTTCTTGCTGACTGAGGCCGACAGCCGCTCTCTCAGCCTTATCAGCCACCGGGGTCCAGCCACCTGCCACGGCCGGGCTGGGATGCTCGGTAACTGTGCCTCTGACATGACCTTCAGCCCGTACGTTGAAGCCCACGACCTGCAGGACGCACTCCACCCTGCCAAGTGTCCATTAATCATCCACCCGCGTGGGCTCGAAGCCGGGCAAAAAAGCAGAGGGCAGGAAAAAGAAGAGAGAGAGAGCGGCGCGGCGCTGACTCACCAGGGAAAAAAAAAAGACCCAACAGCGGATCTTCCTTCGCTCGAATCCCAATCTGACGCCCCGGCTGCATGCTCTGTCTGCACGTGCTCTTCTTCTTTGTCATCTGTGCCGCGCTGGGCCAGCAGCTGGCGTGTGCCCGAGGGGAGCAGGACCCGCGCAGCTCGTGATATATAGCTGAGGATCTGCGGCAGGGTGTTTTTGTTCCAGAAACAAAAGAACGGGCCCACAGCACGGCCCACGGCCAGCAGCATCAGCCCACCGGGGGTCGCTGTTGAGACGTCGGGGCGTATTCCCATTCGGGATCCCATGCGGACCGATCTCGACTTCTGCCAGGGAACGAGATCTCTGGCGGCGATCTGGCTGGACGGATTCGGGGACGGAACTGACTGACGTGGTCAGTCGGTCAGTGAATAACGCGCCGGGGGTTTTTTCCTGCCTCGCTGCACAGCTGCCCGATACGGCGGCGGGCGCCGGGGCTGGCGCGTCACGCCTTCCACAGGGAGAAGGATGGGAGCACAGGAGGGCCAGCTGCCGAGGGGAGCACTGGGGAGAGATACCAGCAGCGTGGCCGCTGGTAAGGAGAAGGTCCATCATCTCCTATTCGGGATACGGAGTGTGGCTTACGACCGACGATGTACCGGAGCACGGGTTCTGAGACGAGGCGCGACGAGAGCAGGCCTGACCCCTGAGCACGGGCGGGGATGGCAGCGCCAGGGGCCTGGGGCCCTGCCTGCTGGGTCGTAGAAGTAGCACGTGAGTGGGCGGTCCACGGTGCCGTACTGGGGTACAGGCCTGGGCTGCCCAGTGCTGTCATTGCGCTGTGGTGCTTACCTAAGTTGCCTAAATTCTCACCAGGATTCCGCGCTACAGTAGCAGGCAGAGTGCCACGGTAGCTAGTAACCTAGGGTGCTAGGCGTGCCAGGCTCGCTCGCCCGCTGCAGCGTGCATCTGCATCGTGCATCGCGCATCTCGACCCGGGGGGCTCAGGCTGAAGGCAGAGCTCACCTCCCCTCCTCATCCCACCACCACCACCACCAACGACCAACCATCACCGCCCAACGCCCAACCCCAGGTCCAGGCCCTGGCAAGCCGTGGCTGTTGGTGCCACCGGGCTGCATCTCCCGGGCCTGCCCCGTCCGTCCGTCCTTCCTGGCCTTGCGCGCGCCCTTGTCAGCTCCGCCGCGCCGCTCTTCGACGCCTGCCTCCTGCGCTCCCCAGACCGAGACCAGCGCCAGCGCCAGCACCAGCACGGATCTGCACGGTGCAAGAGGAATCCTACTACGGACGGGACCGAGAGAGAGGTGCAGAGAGGCAGACAGAGGCAGACAGAGACAGAGACAGAGCGCAGCCGCGCGCGCGCACGACACGGCACGGCACAGCACAGCACAAACCTCCCCTCGCCTCGCCTAACGCTCGCGGTGCCTGGACTGGACTGTACACCTCCCGTTGATCTCCCTATTTCACCCTCCGCCCCTGTCTCCCCTCCTCTCCCGTGTCTCTTGTTTTAATTACCTACCATGTCCTCCTCTCCTCCGGCCCCGACTCTCCTCGAGTCCACCGTCTCGCTCCTCGGCACTGCTGCCTCGTGGATGCGACTGCCGGCCATCGCCTCGACTGTAAGGCAAACTGCCTCCTCCGTCATGCCCTGATACTATTTGCTACCAGCCTTCCCTCATCTCTTGTCTCTCTCCTCCTCCTTCTCCTCCTCCTCACCACTCCCTCCCTCCCCCCCTTCTTTTCCCCCAGCGCGCCCTACCGCCCGACCTCCTATGTCGTCGTCCGGCTCGCCGCCGCTCCTCCTCCTCAGGCCCCCCTACCTCTCCGAATGCGCTGTTCCTTCGTGGACGACCTGGGCCGCGACCTGAGGCACCTCGCTAATGTCATCGCATCCAAGGGCGTTGCTGCTGTTCTCACCTCCCTCCTCTACTTCAAGCAGAAGTGAGTGCTCCTCTCCTCCCCTCCAGCCCCCCTGGGGCCCCGGCTGTTTCACCACGGCATCACGGGGACTTCTGACGACAGGGCCAGCGTCGCAACCCGCCCGCGCGCCCTACCGTGACTGACGTGGCACCGCCGACCGCAGGGCCCTCATATACCCCTCTCATATGCCCCCGAATGCGCGGACCGACGTCCCAAGCCCTTCCCAGTTCGGCATCCAGGATTTCGAGGAGCTGGTCATCCCGACGAGCGATGGAGAGAAGCTGTCGGCCTACTACATCCGCGGCCCGCGCCAGGGGCGCAACTCGAACGTCACCGTCCTGATGTTCCACGGGAACGCCGGCAACATCGGCCACCGCGTCCCCATCGCCCGCATGCTCATCAGCCTCACGGGCTGCAACGTCTTCATGCTCGAGTACCGCGGGTACGGCCTGTCCACCGGCGAGCCCGGCGAGTCGGGCATCTGCCACGACGCGCAGACCGCCCTCGACTACCTGCGCGACAGGGCCGAGACCAGCGACCACAAGCTCATCGTGTACGGGCAGAGCCTGGGCGGGGCCGTCAGCATCAAGCTCGTCGCGGAGAACCAGAAGGACGTCGTGGGCCTGGTGCTGGAGAACACCTTCCTCTCGATGCGGAAGCTCATCCCCTCCGTCCTCCCGCCCGCCAGGTATCTCTCCCTGCTGTGCCACCAGGTCTGGCCCAGCGACTCGATCATCCCGCAGATCACAAAGGTGCCCATCCTGTTCCTCTCTGGCCTGCAGGATGAGATCGTACCGTGAGTTGCCCACCTCGCATCCCTCCCCAGCAGCCCCGGAGGAACGCTCCTAAAGCCATGGCATGACACGTCCAAACCTTCGGCCGAGGGCCAGACTCGCCCTCCGGCGCCGGATTCTTATCATTCTGCATACGGATCTGCTGTGCTCTGCAGCCCATGCATGACATGCATGTCTCACAGGAAATCCGCGCTAACCTCTTCTTGGCCCCCAGACCTAATCACATGCGCCGTCTTTACGAGTTATCGCAAGCACCCAACAAGATCTTCAAGCCGCTCCCCAACGGCGACCACAACTCCAGCGTGCTCGAGGATGGTTACTTCGAGTCGATCGCTGAGTTCATAGCGTCGGTCACGCAGGAGTATCCCTCCACACCACCAGAGAAGATATAGGGCAGGAGCATCCCTCCGCGCTCCCCGGGAGAAGATAGCGGCGAGGCTAGATCTTCTGGCCCTCCCGCATCCTCCTCGGGTGATGCGGGGGGCGGCGCTCCTGCGTGAGCTCGGAATGGTCCCGTGGGGGGGTGTGCATCGTCCTCGAGGTCATCTGATGAGACCCTGGAGGTTGGGAGGTGGGACTGCGTGTGTCTTGGATCGCACAGAGGAGGGTCGAACACACGCGGCCCGTCATTCGGATGTTGCCGGCAGTGTCCAGGCAAGCAAGCTTTGCGCGCGGGAGGAGGCGTGTGCTTTTTGATAAAGATACCCCTATGATGCGCTCGATCGTACAGCTACCGAAATCAATGTCGTCTTAACTCTATTTTCCTGCGCCCCTCCCCCCCCCTCTTCCCCTCCTTGTACCCCGGGCCCTGTCCCTTCTTGGGACCCTGCGCATGATGACGGCGTGCTGCAGGATCCAATCACGCGAGACTGCACGCGACGCTTTGGCCCCGGCCAGACAGCCGGAGGGCGAAACAGGAATACGGGCGTCGTGCTGCGTACTGAAGGCGCTGGCGGTCTATATGCGTATGGGCTCTTGCAAGGACACTGGTGCCCCCAGAGGACGACGACGTTCCGGAAGACCTCCGGGAGACTGTAGACAGCACGAGGGTGATGAGAGGTGAAACAACTCCTGGGAACGACTGTAGAAGTCCGTGCCGGTCAAGGCGCTGTGGAGGCAGAGCTCGCGTCAACAGGCCGCCCGGGCGGTCCTAGTATTTAGTCTTATTTCCCTCGAGGATGGTGGGCAGACGTGCGAGGCTTGCTGAGGTCGTCTGAGTCCACCTACTTTGATTCTGAATCTCATTTTTCTCTTCTCTTCTATTTTTCCTTAGCTGTCGTTGCGTGTCGCATAAAGCTCCTAGCTAGCCTCAGTGCATAGATGGGGCACTGATAGCCCTCCTTCAGATCCCGCAAGGGAAAAATCGTAGCCGCCGTGACCACGCCCGTAAAGACAGCCAACCTTTCCGTCTCTCATAAACTTCTCCAGGTGAATAGAAACAAAAGACGCAGGGAGGGAAAGCCCTCACTGCTCGTCACTCTCACCCCCTTCAGCCTTCGCCGGCCCGACCACCGCCTCTCCCGCCTCGGCCTGCACGTTCTCCTCCTCCTTGTTCTCCTGCTGGGGCTGGGGCTGGGGCTGGGGCTGGGGCTTCTTCGCCCCCAGCCTCCGCAGCGCCACGAACCCCGTCTGCTTGGGCTCGACGGCGGGCGCGGGCGCCCACTGCCGGGGGCGCGCGGCCGCCCGGCCGGCGACGGTGCTCCAGCCGCCGGCGGGCCCGCTGCCGCCGTCGGTGCCCTCGCGGCGCACGACGGCCGGGGTCGCGTCCGCGGCGCACAGGAGGACGCCGCCCGCGAGGCCGTGGGCGCCGGCCGCCTTAGCCAGCCGGGGCTTGAGGGCGGCCAGCAGGGTCTCGAGCTGGGCGGGGTTGAGCGCGCCGGAGGCGACGCTCGCGGCGGTCGTCCGGGTGGCGGCCCGGACGAGAACCTCCTCGGAGGGCAGGAAGCTCGTCGTGAAGGTGAGGCCGGGGTTGGACGCGGTCGCGCTCGCGAGGTCCGCCTTGAGCGCCTGGTCGACCTCCTCCACCGTGAGGCCGAATCTCGGCCTCGTAAGCAGGAAGGCGTTGTAGGGCTGCTGGGTAGGCTTGCTCGCGGCAGGCGCCGGGGCCGCTGCGCGAGATGGCGCGGCGGGCTTCAGGAGGCGCAGGCACTGCATCAGCGTCTTCCGCGGCGCCGAGACGAACCGCGGGCCCTTGAAGATGCTAACGTGCCTGTGAGGCTCTGGATCCTGGCTCTCGCTATCGAGGCCGTAGTCCTCCGCGAGCAGGTGAACGAACTGTCGCTGGTGAGGCTTCATGGGCTTGAAGCGCATGTTCTTGGCGCCCGACTCGGCAAAGACGCGGAACTCGCGCTCCTGCTGCTGGGCCCACTCGGTGTTGTCGCGGAAAAACCTGAGCGTGGCGTCCTGGTAGGGGATGTGGTCGTCTGTGTGGTCCGGGTCGACGTTGAGAGCTTCGGCAAGCTGGCGGTTGCGCTTCTGTCGCAGACACTCCTCGTCGCATTTGAGGGGTTCCCGCTGTGGGCCTCGGGGCTCGAGGTGTGTAGACAGACACTTGACCTTCTGCTTGCGCCGCTGGCAGTCGCAGGTGATGAAAGTCTCGGACTGGCATGGTCTCTCCTCCTTGCAGGAGAATGGCGCATGGCACTGGTCAAGATCCTCATGGCCACAAGATTCGCGCGGCTTGCCACAGGGCTGTGCGCAGCGAGATCCTGGCAAGCCAACATCTTCGCAGTCACCTCTATGGCAGAGCAGCTTGCAGTAATGCGTACTACGTATATTATGTCAGTCAAGTTGAACTGTATCCATTGACCTTGGCACGTCGCACTCACCTGCACTTGAGGCGCTTTCCACAGGGCCTACCACAGCGAGCCTCTGCGAACCAACATGGTTGATTTCGTAGAACTTCCTTGCCACAGATGCAGGTCTTCTCAACCAAAAAGGGGCACTTGGGGCATTCTACATCATCAGGATGGCACTGGTGTTCCACCTGAGGGTGTCCACAGGATCGTGCACGCGTGCAAGGGAATCGGCATTGCGGAGGTTGGGTGCCACACTGGGAACAAAATCAGTACAACTATCAACACGAGCATGACTACCGTCTTCTCAAGGCGAAGTTACGTACCGGTTGGGGAGGGTAAAGTGTAGTGCGTCCGCACGAACAGCTGATCTCCTCGAAGATGGCCTCCAAGCAGCTCGGACATGGTCCCTTGTGGCACAGTTGCTGGCAGAAGTGCTTACCGCACTTTAGCAGCCGGTTGCAAGTCCTTGTGCAGATATGTTCGTCTTCCACGTCTTCCTGAGCAGGACCAGCGGCCCGGCGTTTGTTTGCTTGACGCTTAGCTGCCCTCTTCTCCCCGGGGCAACAGCGCGCATCGCACGAGTGCCGTCCACAATTGAGGACCGCGCGACACACCCGAGGGCACTCAGGCTTCACGACCTCTTCAGGAGGTACCCCGTGGCAAATAGTTGACACCGTAGTTCGACTGCAGCGGCACTTGATATCCGTCTTCTGCCAGCAAGGCTTGCAGGCTCCTGTATGGCAGAGATCTGGGCACTGATGCCCGCAGGGAAGAGTCTTACCACATCTCTTTGAGCAGTGCTCGACCTTATCTGAGCAGGACTGTCGAGGCTCTTGCATGATCTCCTCTAAAGGTGTCTTGCCGCAAGGGCAGTGGGTAACAACGTCCGGCGAATATGGACAGTGTGAGGCTTCCTCGTCCTGCGGGTGGCATCCTTTCTGGCACTGATGGACACCGCAGTCGAATTTCCTCGTGCAGGGTGCTTGGCAGGTGAAGGAGCCTTCAAACCAGCCGGAGTCCTCCGAAGTTTGTACTTGACCGTGATTGAAAGACTCTAGCAAGTCGTCTCGCTGCTCGCAAGGTATTTCTTTGGTCTCCTTGCCACAGTAGCAAGTCGAAGGGACCATCACCTCGCAAGCGCCGCAGACTCCTGGATGGCATTTTTGAGGACAGACATGTTCACCGCACGGCAGCAGATCTGCGCAGACCTCGTTGCAGCTGAAACCGTTGGTGTAGTCCGTATCGACGCATCTCTTCTGAGACGTGTTCTTTCCGCAGTAGCAAGGCTGTACGGGACCCACCAGAGTGCAAGGAGGACAAGGCCCCGAGTGACACATCAAACCGCAAGGATGTGGACAGCTGCCTCGAGGCTTCGAGCATGTCTGTCCGCAAGAGTGTGGTGGTAGTCCTGGCGTCGACCGCGGATTGATCTCTTTGCCACACCAGCAGTGGTAGGAACCTGGATCTTCCGTTAACTTGGAGTTGCACCCAGGACATCTCCAGGTCGGCTCGGCACCCTGCGGCTGCTTGTCGTTCTCCATCTGGCTCTTGAACCATTTCTTAGTACAGTGGTAGTGGGTGACGGTCCAGCACAAAGTGCATGTCCATATCCTTGAAGTGCGCACGACCTCGCTGGAGCAGATCACACACTCATATTGGCCGTTATCAATATCCTCGTGTATCCGCGTCGTCAGGTCTGGGGCCTCGGACTTAGATGCTCTTCTTGCTCTCGGTTGTGGGGTCTCCTTGGGCTTGGGTGGTGGTCGCACCCTCTGCTGGTGCACTTGGCCAGGCACAAACTCAGCAGCATCACCACTTAGTCCTGACACGTCTCGAGATGCGTCTTCGGTCGTTGAGGTGAGCTGTCCCCCAAATGTTCTCCGAGGAGCGATTTGCGTATCCTGCCCAGCGTGCCCTCCCCTTCCTCGCCCTCGGCCGCCCCTTCTGCCCCTTCCTCCCCTGGGGCTTGGTCCCGTTGGCTCCTCATGGGTCGCTGCTCTCTGTTCTGCTGACGAGCCCGTCTCCTGTTCTGTCGTTCGTGGGGTGGCAGTGCCGCTCACGGGAGGCACGTGCCCTCCCCGCCCATGACCTGAGCCTCTGTTGTGAAAGCCTCGACCTCTTCCTCGGCTGGACCTGGCTCTTCTAGAAGCTGATCCATCGCCCCGATGCTGTTGTGATGTTTGTGGGGATGCCGAACTGGCAGACGGTGTCTCAACTTCAGGCATGGTATGAGCAGTAGTTGTGTGTAGTTGGGGTTCCAGATCCAAACCGTGGCAAGCCAGGGTGGTAAGTGTGTTACGGTGCGCTTTTTTGAAATACAGCGGCTTCTGAGTGTTCAAAACAAAGTTCGGGCCTGTGGAGCTGGCGAGTCTCAAGTATGGTTCTGGATTGTATGAGGCGCTCGGTAAAGTGAAAGTTTGCCTGCTGGAAAGAGGATCGAAGGCGCCGAAAGATCGTATGGGAAGTTCAGATGAAGAAAAAAAAATTACGAGACCGCTCCCACGATGGTGTAATGGCCTATTTATTACTGGTAGAAATTCAGAGACGTCGTCTCATGCGAGAGGGTGAGTTGACTGCTCCCTCGCGGGGTTGAAAGTCAGCTCGAGGAAGGCGAAGTCAGTGAGTCACTCTGAGTCTGTATGGTTTCTGTGGAGTGAGGTTTCTATCAAGTCTAGCAGTCATACATAGCGCTCTGGCGAGCCTGCGGCCTGCGCCCCACCAAACCCACCCGGGCAGCCCCAGGCAGTGCAAAAGGGTTGGCTTAGCTGCAGACCAGCCAGCCAGCGTTGTTTCTAGCGCCCTTTTGCCACTGAACCCTGAAGCTGACAGGGCCCCGACGTTCGGGAGTCTTTTGAGCCTCAAAAGAGACCACAGCCAAGCCCTGCCATGCACTCCTAGTTGCATCAGCCCAGGTTACAACTGTCACTTTATTGTATAAGCTCGATAGGACTATGTTGCTAGCTTAAGAATACCCGCCTGCGCTCGCTGGGTTCTTTGTGGCACAAAGCATCCGGCGGCGAGCAGACTTGAGCAAAGAGTACGGACACCACGAGGCTCTACTATGGAGAGTTTCTGATATCGTGTTTTTGTGCCTGCCCAATACACACACAGCCCATATGGAAAGGCCTATGCTGCTAGAGGAAGTTAAGTGAAGACATGATCGCGTGCTGCCTGAGCCACGCCGACCTGACCTGGTCACTGAAACGTATGCCATCGACGATGCCAAAAATGCCCTGAGGCCTCTGACCTCAGCGTGAGCGGCACGCGGAACGGCATGGCAATCTCTGGTCTTGCGGTGAACCTCAATCTCGATGCCCTGCCCTATAATTTGTCCAAGGCCGGTGGGTAGCCGCGCCACGAACACCATTGAGGTGCGCGGCTGTGTCAAAATTGCAAAAAGTGCAAAAGAATGCGCAAACCCGGAATCGAACCGGGGGCCCATCGAATTTATCTCACAATGGTTATTATGGAAGATGGCAACGATGGATTTTACCACTAAACCATTTGCGCGCTTCTTATTTGTTGAGATTGTGGTTCCATCAGAATACTCATGAATGAATGGGTCAGCGGGTCGGTGGGGCGTTGAGCCGGTGGTATCTTGTTTTCGGCCCGGAGCGGCCGTCGCGGACAAGGACGCGGACCGGGCCCACGACGCTGCGGGCATCTCATTCTCGTCCGGGTCGGCGGCGAATCACGAGACAATTTAGGTGACTCTGCCAGGGTATATATTCAGCACGTATGGCAATGGCATGTTATTTTTTTGGTGGCGACGTCGAGGGGGAGTTGCTCTGAAGCGGGCTATATCGTTGATGCGCCGCTGAACGCCTATGTGACGATTGGCAATGGCCCGGCGACGCTGGGAATTGGCACAACATGCCTGTACTCGCTGTCTCATGTATGCGCATGAAGGCCAGGCTTGGGCAGAAGCCTTGTGTGGCGTTTCGATTCATACATATACAGCACACGCGGCAGCATGTTCTTTAATGGTCTTAACCACTCCCCTACGTGAACTACGAAGGCTATATACGTATTCAAATCGCAGTGCTGGCGAAGACAAACGCCGTGCAGATTCCTCGCTTCTCAGTTCATCTAATCGTATAGCGGCCAAATAATAGTCTATATTTTGTCCAACATTCAGTCAAAATTGAATACTCCTCCACGACGCAACCTATGGATGTTGATACTGGCTTAATGCTTAGGTAGGATGAGTGATGCGCCCGAGATAGAGAGATATATAGTCCCTGTTTGATAGCAGACATTAGGTGATGATGCTCTCGGTGTCTAGGACGAGTATCTGAGATGTCAGATCTTGCCTGGTTGGCTCAACATATCTCGTATAAAAAAGAAAAAAAGAGAGAGAGAAGAGAAGAGAAGGTTATTACGGTGTTAGCGGGCAGCGTCGTCGACGTTGCGGATCCTATCCCTGCACGCTTGTTCCCGCTCAGGGTCCAAGGTTGGGGTAGTGCAGGGTGGCACTGTTGTGGCAGGGATGTGGAAGCTGTAGTGGATCGAGGTACTTTGGTACATCTACCTTTTTTTTCCCTTCATTCGGTGTCCGCTGCCAAAGGCTCACTTTTACGACACGCAGTACCAACTCAACTCATACCATCCACATCGTCCGTGCATCGCTGCGCAGGTGCCGGTAGAAGGCTTAGCACAGCCCCCATCGCTTCACGACCAGATACAGTCTGGTCCTTGTCTCGTCGCCCTCGACACCTACAGTGGGAGAGTCTCAACGCCACGAAGCACTCGACTGTCGTGGCGTGGTGCCAGACTTTGTGGATTGCTTAGACGTTACTTAGGCTTTTCTCGTCTTCTGCCACCTTTCAGTTGTTTTGAGGCCCGGCCTAGTCACGGCCGTTGGGGGCCGGCACAAACATCACCTTCCATGGTGATCTTCACAAGATGGCGCGGCAACACGCCTTGCTGAGGCTGACGGCCCGGCCCACACTCTGTCGTCGCGCTCTGACAGAGCTCTCCCGTCCGTCGCGGAGGACCCTGACGGTGCTGGGTATTGAGACGTCAGCGGACGACACATGTATTGCTGTGCTCAAATACGCTGATGCAGGGGCCGCCGCCAGCATCGTTTACAACGAGCGAGTCTCTTGTCCAAATCATGAACTACGAGGGATTCATCCGGTAGAGGCGGTGAAAAGCCATACGACGCAGTAAGTTTGCACGGTGTACAGATAATCTACATGTCCTTCGTTTGTACCTAGATAGACATAGTCTCCTCTTGTAACGGGAAACAGGAGTCTTGAGAGAAGATCATGTACTAATAGGAATCAATAGCCTGTCCCGGCTCGTCCACAACGCGATACAGTCGTTGTCAACCCCCTCTCATGGTGTCGGATATCTCACGGTGTCGTCTGAGGAAGCGCGGTCTTCTTATTTACGCGGCTTACCTTTTGACAAAGTTGGCACAACAGCTCAACCGCCATACATTTTCAGCAAGCCCGACTTGATAGCCGTGACACGAGGCCCTGGCATGGGGGCTTGTCTCAGCGTTGGTGTGGCTACAGCTAGTATGTGATATCCTGCCTTGCGTCTCCCCACCTAGCAGATGATGAAGATCATTTCGAAGGCTACGGATATTGGTGCAATAACATCTGGGTGGCGTATTTGCTTCAAAAATAGCGCTCGAAGTACTTCACATGCGTGGAATACCTCCAAAAAAGACAGATGCTAACACCCCTTGTGCCGACAGAGGCACTGTGCGTATTTCGATCCCCTGCGCTCCGGGTGCTTTTGGCCACAAGATGGCCTTTTGTGCACAATATGCCAAGTGCAGACAGGCAGAACGCTTCTGATCAATGTGCCGAATACTCATTTCTGTTTCTCCTGCCAAGTGCTAACTCTTGAATGCGGACAGCTCCGTTGCCTGGTCCGTACCGCTCGTTGGTGTTCATGTAAGTAGTTCTGCCTGTGGATGGGCCCTCGGACTTCACCAAACGTAGGAATATCTAATGTTTGGCCCATGCAGCATATGCAAGCGCATGCCTTGACCCCACTCATGTACGTGAGGCCCTCTTCCCTCCTGCCCTTCCCCCCTTCTTATTTATCTCGCCCTCTTCTCAGTTCACTGTGTCCCTTTAGTTGCCAGGAGCCTCAAAAATGCAGCTTTGGCGCTCACAAAAGGGTACTAACGCATGGCAGGGAGACGGCTTTGAATCGGAGCTCTCAATCTTTACTACCAGGCGCAAATGGTCCTAAGTACCCCTTCCTCACACTTCTTGTATCTGGAAAGCATACAATGCTGGTTCACACTACATCGCCGGTCAACCACCGAATCCTGGCCTCGGTGAAAGGTGTAGCTCTGGGTGATGTACTGGACAAGATCGCCAGGGACTTACTACCCCAAGGCTCCGTTCCGGAGCATGCCACGACCGTCGTCTACCCGAAGCTCATGGAGGACTTTGTGAATCCGCCCAAACAAACGATACATTATTCAGCTCCCGCATCGCGTCGCGACGAGCTTCAAGTCTACAAGTCCAAGTATGGATGGGAGATTAGGCCACCGCTGATGAATTCGAAGGAAATGACATACAATTTAACCTCCCTCAATGGCTCTGTGTTGAAGATCATAAGCCAAAGACCTAATATGCCTGATGATGAGAGGCGAGATCTGGCTCTCCATACAATGAGAATTGCCTTTGAGCACCTCAGTGAGTGATCTGTCACACCCGCTCTTCCTTGCGCCTGTCTTGGGCTTTTTTTTGGGGGGGGGGGGGGCAACCCAAAGACCAGTTCTATGTGCTTTCTCGAGATCGTAAAAGCTGACTGGGGACTTTTTCTAGTGAGCAGAGTCATCTTTGCCCTTCAAGACGACGAGAAATTGCGGGCACAGCCTCCAAAGTCTCTCGTCTTATCAGGGGGCGTGGCAAGCAATATGTTCCTACGAAAGGTTGCCAAGTCAATGCTTGTAGCCCGCGGGTTTAGGGACGTCAAGGTCGTCGCCCCGAGCCAGACGTTCTGCACCGACAACGCAGTTATGATCGCTTACGCGGGAGCAGAGATGCACCGCACGGGCTGGCTCACAAGTCACGGGTTCACGCCGATGAACAATTGGAGCATCGAGGAGATCATCTTCGGCGCTGACGGCTGGATCGAACGTCCCGGCTTCGGTGCGACTAGAGGGGTTGACGCAGCTACCGAGCGGATCAGCCGGCTTGTCGAAGTTTCGGGGGAGACGGCCGTCGAGGAGACAGACGTGTGGATGGGCGATGAATTAACACCCGTCACCGGCACGGATGCACAAGAAAAGCCTAAACAAGGCTTCACTGGGATAGAGGACATCATCCCGGCAGTTCATATAGACGACACAGCCAACCTCCGCAAGGAACACGACATGTGGCTGAACTCAGTCGTCAACAGGTCTGGCAACCAGAAGGCCCAGAGGGAAGAAGCCGACGGGGCCCCTCTCATCGACGACAACGCCCTCCAGCTGCCTACGCTCGAGGAGTCGGACCGCCGCAGGCCCCTCTCGATGGGGAGGTCTCCCCGCACGCTGACCACGATGGCAGCAGCACTCCTAGCAGCAGCATCGCCCGAGACGCGCAGGACCGACTCCCCGCCCGGGCCCGCGCCGCGTCCACGGGCCCCGACTCCGCCGCGCGCTCGCGAGCAGGCCGCACCGGTCGACGAGGATCGGGCGAGCGGAGAGGCCGGGTCTGGTACCCCGGCGGCACGCCGAGCCCAGTCGCCCCGCGAGCAGGTAAGCAACCTGTTGCAGGTCTGAAGTCTGCATTTCCTTGCCTCCAGGGGGCATCTCATCAGACCCTTATATATATAAAGAGGAGGAGGGGGGGCAGGCCCTACCTCTGCATGCATTCCTAGGCACCCGTCAAGACTTTCTGTGTGTAGGATACTGACCATAACTCGTTCAAGCCGCGCGCGAGACGGGTACTGTCCAGGCACCAGTCGACGCAGCAGCCGCCGGCGCCGCCACCAGCACCGCCGGCGTCGACTGCCGAGGAACCCGGGCAGGTGGCCGCCGCTCCTACAGAGGAAGACCTCGCTGTACGGCGGGTCAGGTCGGTGCGACGGCAGACCCGGACCCCACCGGCCGATCCTAACAAGAACAGCACCAAGCCCGAGAGCGGCGGCAGGGTCAAGCTCATCGGCCAGCTGGACGCGCCGCGGCCCCCGGCGCCGAAGCAGCAGCCTACGACGATCCTAGCGCGGCTCTCGTCGCTTTTTTTGAGAGGAAAATGAAGAAGGTACGGTCGGTCGGTCGGTCATCCAGTCAGGCATCCGGCTGGCGATGCAAAGCCAGGCCTTACAGGGTATTATTTCACGCCCTTGAATATGCACCAAGATATATTATATGTATAATCAGGAACGGGCCATCTTACTCAGCTTGATAAGGCTGTCGAAAAGTGGTCACGGAGCGATAGGCCATATAACGTTCATCAAACGCAAGAATAGTGTCAGTGTGTCATCATTTGTTGTACAGATACATGGCACGGGGTGACTGATAGTAGCCACGATGCCTTGCCCAGGCGGAGACCCGGCGAGCTCATGCCCCAAAGTCCTTGTCCCCTGTCTACTCTACCTCGCCCGAATCCAGCGCCGCCTCCTTAGTCCAGATTGCTCGTGACGTTCGTAAACTCGCCCTTGTCCAGCTTCGTCTTCCAGAAGATGGGGTTCGTGTCGCTGAAGCCGTGCTTGACCCAGCCTTCCTCCTTGACGTGGTAGAGGTTGATGAAGCCACCGCTGTAGGCGTCGCGGTGCGTCGCGGCCAGGATGCTCCGGCTGCCCAGCTCCAGCGCCTCCTCCTCGGTCAGGTCGTACCTGTACTCGGCGTCGAGCACGCCGTACGCGAACGTCTGGCCGGAGCCGACGCAGAAGAGGTTGCCCGCGAGGCGCGTGCCGTCCGAGTCGATGTAGTAGAGGGCGGGGCCCTCCTCCTTGGTGACGCCGGCGCACATGGTGCCCATGGACAGGCCCATGCCCTTGTACTGGTAGACGAGGTTGGCGAGGATCTTGGAGGCGGCGGCGACGCTGATGCGCCGCTTGTGCCGCAGCTCGTGCAGGCGGCACTGCATGCCCAGCCAGGCGAGCCAGTACTGGCAGTCGGCGGCGCCGCCGGCCATGGTGCCCAGCAGCTGGCTGTTGATCTCGATCACCTTCTTGACCGTCTGCGAGGCGATCCAGTTGCCCGCCGTCGCGCGGGAGTCCGTGGCCACGATGATGCCGCCCTGGAAGCGGAACGCGAGGGTTGTCGTGCCGTGGGCGATCTTGATGGGACACTGCGGGTTCGAGCGGTCGTCGGTTGCGGCGCGGAGCCAGGAGGAGGGCTGCCGGGGACATAGTCAGTCAGTAACCGTGCTCTACCTGGTGAGACGAGCGGAAGTGCTGCGGGGTGCTCGGCGGAAGGGCGAGAGGGGCCTTTACCTGAGCTATCGGAGGCATGGCGAACTTCAGAGATGGGCCTGGGACGGCATCGCTTATGTCCAGCTCATCCTGCTCGGTGAGGCCCTCGTTCTGGGCGTAGGCGGGCCGGCTGTATCTCGCGACGAGGGTGTCCATCGTGGCGTCGTCTATGGCCTGCTCTCCTGCAGGCGCTGGTTCCTCGTGGGGTGGAAATGGGAGAGGCGAGGATCGAGAAAGTGGCGTCGGTGGTAGAAAAGGCAGTGACAGCGGGATCGAGTGGTGGAGAGAGGGCAGGTTGGTGATAGGAGGTTGGTGGTATGGGCTGGGCTGCACTGGGTGAGGTCTGGCCCGTCGTTCGTCAGAGCTCAAGGCAGCTCCAGGCAATGCGCGTTCGACCCTGCCGGCCGGGACTGGGACAGCTGAGCATCCGGGTCGCGGCAACATGGTCAGTGCGCTAGGCCGGGGGCACCCCTGGTTGGCTTGCTGTAATTGCTTGCTTACAGTCGCAAGGCCAGCTTTCACAGGCGCGGCCCGCGATGGGACAGATATATTAGCCTTGGCCACCCCTCGCGACAAGCGTCTCTGCAGCTTCGAGAACCCACGCGGACGCCCCTCCTCCTCCTCAAGACGACCTGAGACCCCCGCGCCAGCTTGGCTACAGAGGCCGCGAACCCGACTCAACATGGCAGCCCTCGGCAGTCTCATCTATGGTACGGAGGAGACACCGCAACGTGCCCATACCATTCTAGCCATGCGCTGACAGCGCGCTTGTTCTAGTTATCGTCCTCCTCATCAACGCCATTGCCATACTCTCCGAAGACCGGTTCCTCGCGCGCAGTACGTGTTGAGTGCATGACCCTGGGCGGAGGGAGACCTCCAGCCTTCCTCTCCTAGTTTAATAGAGAGGAGGTCAGGGGGGTTAGAAAGAGAACGACGAGGCTAACGTCCCGGGACCCTGCAGTCGGCTTCTCCGCCAAATCCCACGACCCGGCCTTCGGGCAGTCAGGGCCGGACCAGAGCGTCAAGGGCAAGATCATCAGCCTGATAGCGAGCGTGCGGATGATCATGAGAGGTACGTCGGGGGGCTCTGGACCGCCAGGGCCCCTTCCCCCCTCCTGTCCCCGAACGCGTGCGGGCCAGGACGCTGACAGAAATCGCGGACAGTACCCCTGATCATCTTTAACACACTGATAATAGTCTACGAGCTGATCCTCGGATAAGCGGCTGCGGCGAGAGGGAGATGTGGTGAGGCCGTCAGGCAGGGCCAGGGAAGAAGAAGAAAGCGCACACGGGTCTCTCAGGGCCGACGTCGTTGACAGGCCAGACCGGAAGCCGTCGCTGCAGCCTCTCCAGGCGGATACAGAGACCTACCTGGTGGACGCGCCTGCGCGCTGTCTCGGTCGAGACGCACAACCTTGGTGTAATACTATCAAGAGCGAAAGGACAGCGAGGCTGGAGAGGCCTGGCTTGATTGAGAATGGTCCCCATCGGTCCGCGCAGTTCATGAGAGGCGAACTGGTGCACGGCGTCAGGGCGTTACGGAACGAGGGCACGCAAGCGGGAGCGTCAGAAAGGTGTCACAATATGGGCAATAGACTTCCGTGGTTTCGATCCGCATCGTTATGAATTATGGCTAGGCGAGAGATGTCCATTTCGCGGGCAGGCCAAGGCACACACACACACGGTCCCGTACAGTTCAGCCCAAACAGAGCATTGAAAATCGGACGCGGCTCATTGCAGGTCTACCTACCCGCCCGCTCCAGCGCTTTCTTTTCGGTGTGTATAAGTGTACATGGATACCCGGCAGCGGCGAGACGTGGTATCGAGAGGAAAGCTGCTGCAAGAGTATATACATACAAGTACCGCCCCATCCCAAATGCGAACCAGGCCCAACGCAATCCGCTGTGTACAGCCCCGCGTGCTCTGCTGCGGCTGGCCGGCAGGACCAAGCCACCGGCCTGTGGAAGCTGGAGGAGAGAAGTTGCTCCCTCCAGCGCCGGCCGTGCTTTCGAGTGGCTCCCCAGGAAAACAGCTCTGGGCAGAAATAATAATACGCGCAAGAAAGGCAGAGAAGATGAGCCCGATCAGCCCCCCAGCGCTGAACTTTTTTTCCCTTTTGCCATGGTCCAGAGAGTCGAGATAAAACGAAATCCTCCGTGGTATCCAAAGAGCCAGAGAACCAAGATGAATAACAACACAAACCCGGTAAACGCCATCAGTCACGCAGTCCGACGGAGCGGAGGAGGGGGGTCGGGAGGTGAGGAGGAGCCGGGTCCCACTAGGAAAAGACACTGCTCCTCTTCTTCCCGATGCTGAAGCTGAAGCGCTCCCTCAGCGGTTGTTTGGCAGAGTCAGGCTTATCCGAGGGCCTATCCGCGTTAGAAGAGGAGCGCGCCCCCTCGCTCCCGTCATAATCGACGGTGTTGAAGACCACCGCTGACTCGGAAGGCTCGGACTCGGGTTCTGGTTCCTTACCGTTTTCTCGGATCACCGCCATGTCCTCTCTGTCCTTGTCCTTCTCCTTGTTCTTCTCCTTGGAGGACCCTCCCAGCCAGCTCATGTTGAGCGACTTGCGCCCCAGCGACTTGCTCCCTCTGTTCGCGCGGTCCAGCAGGTGACCCGAGTGGCCGGGCGTCGAGGGGCTGAGGGGCATGGCCTCGGCGGCCATGCTCTTCTTCCGCTGCTTTTCTTCCGCGACCGCCATGGCCTTGCTCTCGGCCCGCGCTTTCTGTAGCTCTTCGTCATTCTTCTTGCGCAGCTGCTGTATCTGCTTGGCGCTCTCCTTGCGACGCTTCTCTTCCTCTTTCAGCTGTTCCTTTTCCGCAAGCTTGCGTGCCTTCTCTGCGGCTTTCTGTTCCTTCTTTTCCAGCTTCTTGTCTTCCTTGCTCGGCTTGGGCGATTGGAACGACGTGTCCACCCTGAGGGCTGTCACCGGCGTGGCAGGAGTAGAAGGCTCGACGGCTGGGGCTGGTGGAGGCGCCGGGTTCAGCGGGTATGTCTTAATGGGCGGGGGGACTTCTTCCGGGATCGGTGGGACCGGCGGTGCCTCGAGACCCCCAGGAGCTGTTTCTACGTGATCGAGAACGGCAAAGTTGTCTTTTTCATCCGTCGGCGAGGTGGGCGTCGTGAACTGTCTGGTCAAGGGTGATCTGGCCTCGCCGTTGCCGTTGGTCTTGAGGCGGTCTTGGGCAAGATCGGCCTTCTCCCGCTCCAGCCTGACCTCCTCGAGACCCTCCTCTTCCTGCTCTGCCATGACTTTCTCGTGCGTGGTTTCCTGGTAGAACAAGACGTACGCACAAGCCATGCCGGGTTTGTCCCCGAAGAAATTGCGCACAAAATGCCTGTCGACTGGTTCGACCATTTCGTCGTCGAACAGCAGCCAGCCCCTGTCGGGCGTCTTGATGACCGCGACGTAGTGCCCATGGTAGGCATTGCCTCCAATGTGTACGACCACTGCGTATAACTCGTAAAGCCGATCGGGTTCGTCCGCATCGTCCGTCGTATTGAACATGCGCAGGTGGTATGGGTAGACGACGCGGTGGAAGAGCTTTTGCAGCCGGGTGAAGTCTTCGGTGTACTTGAACCGCTTCAGGTGCAGAGCCATGACCTTCGGCAGCTTCTTGATCTTCATCCTCTTCTCGGCCTCTTGCAAACCACCGCACTGATCGCAGTGGAATTTGTTCCTCTCGCACAACATCTCCTCGTCCGAGAATTTTCGCAGACAGGACGTTACGGACGAATGCTCCTCCAGGTCAATAGAGAGATCCAGAAATGTCTCGTCCCTCTGTGACGTGGTCTCACAGGCCAGGCATTTCGTTTCCGAAGTCAAGACACCCTCGAATATGTCGTGTACCCAGCCAGTCCCCGGTGACATCGCCCCTGTAGCCTGCTGAGCCTTCGCCAACGCCGTCGATGCGCCAAGTGCATTGTCGATTGAATGCACCAGCCCGTTCGCATTCAGCATTTCCGATTCCAGCAACCGTCTCGCGCTCGCTTCCACGTTTGCTATGACGTCGTTCAAGACCAAGCCATAGAACTCGTGCGCGTCCTGGTGGTTCTGGTTGCGAAAGGCCTCGTTGTCTCGCTTGAAGATCTCGAGAAACCGTTGGGGGCTCAGCACACCTGTCCGGGTTTCGCTCTCGATCAACGCGGTGAATATGTCCTTGAGGCCCGTGAACGTACTCTCGTCCATGCCATAGGCGCCGCTGTTCTCCTGGCCCAGCTCTAGCACCGGCCCCTTGATCATGGCCTGCTTCTTCTTGTATTCTGGCGAGTCCGGTCTGTCCTCTGGCCGCTGCTGCCCGGGCGGCAACTGGCCGGCATTGATCTGCTGCCTCTGCTTCATGACCTGGGCGGCCGTCAGAGGTTTCTGCTTGCTCGTGGGCGAGGCATTGCCGTTCGGGGGCGGTCTTATGGTGACGTTGACCTTTCTCGTCTGCCCGTCCGGGGTATCTAAAGGGGAGTGTGGTGGGTAGTTGACGACATTATTTCGGAATGTCTCGCAGTAGTAAAGCGCTTGTACTATCGAGTTACAGTAACTGTCCCACCGTCAGTGTACAAGGTTCGCGGCCAGCGGTCGGGGTAGAGTTCGCACCATGTGTTGCCAAACTGGAGGAGATACCGAGTTAGCAGCTGCACCCAACATGTAGAGCCCGCCGGGCAGGTGGGTGGGAGGGGGACGCACATTCTCGAGGCCAAAGAACTTGTCGCTGCCGTCTTCCCGCAACGGCCCTGCATTCTGTAGCATCTTTTCCAGGGGCGTCTTTTCCACGGGCGGCTCATCCTTCTTGGACTTTAGAGTGGTGTCTTTCGGTGCTGTCGAAGCGCCCTGCAGGTCTCTGGGTCAGCAGTCGTCTTCCTGTGCCTGGGAGCAAGGCGCCAAGGGGGGAGGGGCACGGCTTATTCGTGGCGCGGCGCGGCGCGGCGTCGCAAGATCGCCGCGGCGCTTGACTTACAGCGCTGGCGCTTCGCAGCTTCTTCATGAACCCCGACATGGCGGGGACGTAGACACAGCAAAGCTGTCCGCAGAGGGAGATCGGCGGGGGAGGAAGGGGGGACGTCGATCCGGCAGGCCGGTCGAACCCAGGAGCTCAGGACGACGCAGCGACCCGAGGGCCCAACATCCGGAACGCGCAGCTCTCGTGGGTCAGCCCACTCGACGAGGTGTGGCCGCTGGGCGGGCTGAAGCTATCCGTAGCGAAGGGGAAGAGGAGGCCGGGCGGAGCGCACAGGTCGCGGCGCGGAGTTGGCCGGGCGAAGCGTCTCTACGGCAGCCAGGCAGGCCAGACGGGGCCTCTGGGCGTCTTGGGTACTTCTGACGGGGGCGGGCCGGAGTTATGGACGACGGGCGACGGGCAAGGTCGACGAGAAAAGGGCGGCGCAGAGCTGGAGGACGGGCAGCAGCTGCTTGCTGGGCTTGCTGGGGAGGGACGAGGTCGAACCACCAGCCGGCCTGCGAGCCCCAGGCGAAGGAGCTGACGGATCTGCGGAGGTAAGGAGGTGTTCGGGGCGCGATGGTGGCCAAGAAGGTGCAGCAGAGGAGCAGGTACTTCGCAAGGTACCGTACATACTCGGCGGTAGGCGTCCAGGAGGGGATGTGCGTGCGTGACACAGTGCTGATGCTTGGGAAGGATCGTCGAAGCGAGCAGCCTCTACCTCGTGCTCAACGCGCAGCGCTGCAGGTGGCTCGAACGGGCCTGGGCCATCTGGGTCTTTTTCTGCTGGCGTACGGAGGTACTACTCGGTATGTACGGGGTAGTGCCTGATTCCCCAGAGAACGAGTGGGATGGCGACCGGGGGCGGCAGGGCCCTGGGTGGGAAAGCTGAGCGTAAGCGTGGACGACCGACCTGTAAGTCCGTCCGTACAGTGTGTCTGCTGGCGTGCGCCGGTGCGGTGCGGGCTTGCCTGGAACTGGCGATGGGGTGGTGCTGCCGGTGATTGCGCTGGGGATGTGGACAGACGGATGGGCAGCGAAGGAGATGTGATGATCGCCGTGCCGACAATTCAATTATTATCTGCTCGCGCTGCCAATCTCGTCCGGTATTCAGGGACAAGACAGCGATAGCCGAGCCAGGTGGGATGATTGGCCCGACCCCTCGTCCAAGTCACTATGTACAAAATAGCCTGCCAGCTATCTCGACCGGCAGTTCTCGAGTCGCTCCGCCCTGTCGACCTCCTCCTCTTCTGGGATGGGGGGCGAACCGGCCCAGGACGAACAGACAATAACGCTGAGGCAGCTGGTCAGACAAAGCGCCTGTGACTATGTGTATACGAGTAGTGGTCTGGCCTCCGTGATCAGCCCCAAGTAGGAAGGCCGGTCCCGTCTTGTACGAGTACGAGCTGCACGGCTGCACAGCCTGCACAGTGTGGCAGTCCCCCCGTGGCCGTCTGCCGCTGTCGAGTCGGGCCCTGCGACGTTCGAGTGCGCGCCCCCACAGCCCACAGGAGGATGAATGAGTCGCAGGTCCTGCTGGGGCGCCGCCCACGACTCACCTCGCGCGGCCTGGCGAGCTGCCCCGAAGCCCGCTGGAACCATGGTCACCCCCCCGAGAGGCCCCATCCGATGAAGAAGCAGCCAGGCGCCCGCAGGGTTGCATGACCATTCACCCAGTTGCCCCCCCCCTTCCTGTCAGTCTCGCCCAGAGCGCCGGGTCCAATCAGGAGCGGGCTTGGCCGCAGGGAGTACAGTGTGTCAGGCAGTGCAGTGTGCCAAGACTACTGGACCACATGGCCGTGCCAGGTTTTCCCCGTCTTTCTCACCTGCAGCACAAGCACAGCCTCTCACCTAGCCGACCAGGCGCCGGGGGCAGATTCAGAACCAAGATACGTCGGGAGGATGCGCTGCTTAGCTTTCAGGAACGCGGCGCCGCTGGCTGACGGCGCGCACACGCACGGCAATCCTCCAGACGCAGTCAGGGTCGCCCAGAGGCACGACCCACCGCCCGCAGGCACGGCATCTCTCCCCTGGCGGTGATTCTCGCGAGCATCGATCGCCCTCTGGGCACAAGGGAGAGCAGGGCTGAGACGGAGGTGGTTCACCGCGCGACACACGCGAGCCTCGAGACACGCACTACTGTACGCTCGGTTAGATCTGTGTCCCGCCCTTGGGCCTCGTCGGGTCGTAATTCCAGGCCCCCCGCCCGTGCTGTCGGGTCACCGCTGGTTGCCTCGACTGCGTCACATTGCCGCGGTCCTCTGGTCTTGCCTTGCCTGCCTGCTGCCGCGGCATCCGGATCTCGATTCCTCCAGGACCGGTCCGGGGCCACACGCGCGTGCCCACTCTCCGCGCCGAAATCGCCCGCCCCGTCTCGTCCCGTCGGGTTCCCATCTCGCCGTAAGAGGCCGCTGCCCAGCACCTCGCAGGCTGGCTGCTGTGCGTGCCTGTGTCGCCGCAGACATGTCCACCGTGCCGGCGCGCCAGAGGGCGTGTCGCCCGTCAAGTTGTGATGCCGGGTCCGCTGGAGGGCGATCCCATCTCCTGGGTGGATGGGATGGATGGCCCATGATGGCCCTTCCCTGCACCTCATTGTGGGGTAGCAGGAACCATACAATGTAAGTACCCAGCTGCCAGGGTCCCGCACCGACAGGGCCCGTCCTGCAGCCTTCTCGAACCGTTCCACAGACAAAAGGGACGAGGACGTGCACATCTGCTGTACCACGTACATAGTATAGTACGTCCTGATCGGCCGCCGCGCAGGCCTGCCAGCAGGCCCAACGACACCTTTCTCTATCGAGCACGACTAGTGCACGACGCGCTCCCTCCTGGGCTGCAGCCAGGTGAAGCAGCACCCGCGCGCAGATCCCACAGATCCCCAAGCCCCGCCGAGTCGATCTACCCCCCCCCAAGCGGGGCCCTGGCTGGGCAAGCCCGGAACGTGCGCCACAGGCCCCCTCCCGCACTGTCTCACCACCACCATCACCACCACCCACACATCCTGCGAGGGGGCCAGCGCCGCACCGCCTAGCGAGCCAACCGCCCGCCGCCCCTCTCTGCCGTGTATCCAACCACCGCCCGCCGCCCAGGTGAGGAGCACCGAGGAAGCACCGGCCGCGGGTGCTGAAGGTCGGGACGCACAGGAGGGGTGACGTCTGGTCATAGGGCTGTTCTGTCATCCTCCGCGTTGGGCGCTGTGCTTTGGTTGGGCCGAAGGAGGGGGCAGGCAGCACATGCGTGCGTTTGCTGCGTGTCACGACGTCCTCTTGTTGCACCAGCCTTGCTACGCACTACACGCGCAGCAGCTGGTTGTGTCATGCACGCACCGCTACCAGATGGGGTTGTGATGTGCGAGGGGGTGTCGTGCCACGGCAGTTGCTAAATAAAGATCGCTGCTGGGTTGCTTCAACGGTTCTTGGGTTGGCAAGGCTCATATCCCGTGCGTGCTATTCGCAGTTACCTGCGGAGAGCCCCCCCCCCTCTTCAAAAAAAGACGGAAAGGTATTCTTCTTCTCTTCGTAATCAGTGCGGGGGATCAGCCACATCTCAGCAGCGATCGTCGAAACAAGATGACGAATTGCTACGGGAGGACATGAGCATGTTGTTGCAGATCATTCATAGAACCTACGAGGTGCAGTCGTCATCCCTCCAACCGCTCAAAGGTGGCTCATCATTCGAAGAGAAGAAACGGCCATCCCAATCTGGCCCGGAAGGAGAATACATTGTTCACACAATAAGACTAGATGGATTGAAATGGTCTCCACAGTACCACATACGCAAGAAGCCACTCCGGCTGTCGCAAGAGGTCTTCAGAGGTCAGACGCGTTTTTACTCAATTGTGTGACCAAAATGTGAAAACATAAGAGGGAGAAAGAATAAAGGAGGGTGACGCCACCTAACCGGAGATCATTGTCTGGGAGAGGAGACTCGACCTAGACAGAGGCTTTGTCCTCGGAATGTGACCGAATATGACCCCTGCGGAGCTGAATCATCTATATACGGACATCCGTCATCAGTCAGATCTGTCGTGTTGAATTCGCGAGGTATTTCTAATCAGTAGGCAGTCTGCCGCAAGCCGATGAGGGCATACAGTGCGAATCTAACCAGCCCAAGTTGCAAGTTAAAGCAGTAGTCAAGATGTAGTAAAAGAAGGATCCTTAGCAACTGCTGATATGGATGCATCGACCGGGTGATATCTACTACAAAGGATGTGCGGACGTACAGCCATCCCTAGTGAAGACATATGTCACGAACCTCTTGGTACCGGAGTTCCCTAGCAGGCGTCCTGCTCTCGGTCCGTACTTGCGCTGAAGCGAAGGCAAGGTATTAGTCGTAGCATGGTATTTCGAGTGTCTATCACGCTCTCTACCGTCCCCAAGTAGGCATTACTCTCTATGTACCAACTTAAACCCAGCCGACAACGATAGTCAGCCATACCTACCCCCTCATAGCCATAACATGCAGCCGTCTACTGCTTCTCCTGCACACTGCGCTTCACGCCCTCCACAAACGCCTCGACCGCCTCGCCGCCGCCAAGCGGCATGCTGCCGCCCCTGACGAGCCCGCCGTTCTCGACCTTGATCCGCAGCGCCTCGGCGATGCTCGGCAGCCCCCCGTCCCTCAGCGCCATGCTCAGGCTCGCGAGGCTCTGGTGGAACTGCGGGCTGCGCAGGACCTTCTCGAGCAGGGCCTTCTTCTGCGCGAGGCTCATGGACGCCAGCGCGGCCCTGGCGGACTCTGCAGAGGGCTCGTTCGCGATCGCGTCGCCCGAGGAGGAGGCACCCTGCTGCGCGAGCACGAGGACCACCGGGGGCAGGAACGAGAGCAGGTTGTCGACGTAGGCTTCGTCGGCGGAGGCGATCATAGGGACGGTGGTCGAGGTCTCGAGGAGGTCGTTGAGGAGCGGGTAGACTTTGCCCTGGGCGGACTGCTGCGACATGCCGCCTTGGCCGCCTTGCAAGGAGGCGAGGAAGTTTCGTACTGCTTCTTGGGCATCGGCAGGCATGGCACTTGCTCTATAAGGCTTGTTAGCAGACCATCACTGAGAGCGACGACAATGTAAGTGAGAGACGGGGGAGGGGGGCGGTCAACGAGCAAGTGAGAGCTTCGTGCCGATGCATCTGTGCCCGTGAAGTCCATTCTTTCATCATGAATCATATCTAAATGTACATCAATAATACGCCGTTGCCCTATGCCATGTCTTGATTCCTCATTTGATCGGCCTTGCGGCTCATGCTGAAGATGCCCATGCCAAATGACTCTTCTTTTTTTCCGTCAAGGCACCGACCTGAACGTAGCTCCGTATCTCTGTGCTTATGGGAGGCTTCACTCCACACGGTAGGTTGGTGGGCAGCGGATGAAGAGGAAATGAAACCTACGCTCTTGCCCCATCCGCACCGCCCTCCCTCGACCCCTCGCCTTCTTCTCTGACATCACCGCCGGTCGCATCCGCGCCGGCACCGCCGCTACCAGGCTCGTGCTGCTCAGCACCATGGCCCTCGGCATCCTCCATGGACTCATCGCCGTCGGTATCCCTGCGGCCTGAGCCGCCACCGGAATTTCGCACTGAAGCCAGCTCCGCGTTGACGTCGACCTCCTCGCCCTGTAGCAGCTTGTTGACGATCTCGCCGATCTTGCGGTCACGAGGGCTCAGCCAGGTTGGGTCGCCGCCGGAGTGCTGGGGGTGCGACTGGAGCCAGAACAGGTGGCGCGTAGACGAGGACTCGAACTTGAGGACGAAGATACGGCCTTGTGTCTTGGCGGTCGCCGGAGATGAGGAGGTGGTCTCAACGGGTACGAAGGTGCCGTCGGTGGGGATCATGGTCAGGTCGAGCTCGGGCTGGTCGGCGGGGACGCTGCGCTCGCGCCAGCAGAAGTGCAGGAGGTCTGCAGGCGGCAGTCAGTGGAAAGGCCACAGGAACACCTAGAACGCAGACGGTGGGTTGCACTACATACCATCGTCGGAACCTTGGTAGAGATAGATATAGCCGGGCCTTGGGGATGGCTTCACCTTGTATGGTTTGGAGGATTGCTGGTTGATTTATCAGCATGTGAAGACGACGGGGTATCTTGGAGGGGGGGGGAACTCACGTCCACCTCGCAGATGCCGGCCTTGAAGGTGAGTATGGGCTGGAAAGACATCTTGAGGGATGTGTGAGATCTCCAGTCACAGTGCAATTGTGTCACGAAGAGAGGTCAATTGGTGAGACGTCAAAGGGAAGAAAAGAAAGGTGGCGGGCTGTTTGGTCGCGAAGTTGTTCCTGATAGAAGCTCCAAGTGAAGCTCCGTCGGCGGGCAACTTCAGCTGTAAAGCCAGGCAGGCATGAAGTAGGCTGCATTGTCCCTGACGTGTTGCTAACAGGGGTCTACTCTCTAATGGCAGCGGCCGGTGGTAGTTCTTGGCAGCTGTGGCCAGCTGGCGTCTTCCGCTAGATCAAATTGCAGGGTCCCGCAGCGTTTCCTTTCTTTTCCGGCGCCACTTCGCGTTGCTGCCGAGAAAAATCACGTGCACCTCTCAACCCAACCCACACCCAATTTTCAGTTCACTTCGGAGCGGGTTTTCTTAGCGGTATCGCCCGCCAGTTCAATCAGTCAACGACAACCCACCACCAAACGAACTGTTCGTACTTTTCTATTTTCCTTCTCCCTGTTCGACGCCTTCATCCAACTGACCCTCTTTTTCCCATCCAGCACCAAAATGTCGGCCAAGGTTGAGACGAAGAAGTTCGGCAAGGGCACTCGGTCGGTCCCTCACCACTCCGAGAAGGCTCAGAAGTGGTACCCTGCCGAGGATGATGCCCAGCCTCGCAAGGTACGTTCGACGATTTGCACAAGTTTCGAATTGTGGTTGGTCTGGGAGACGGGAGCCGAGGCGGTCGCATCGCCAGCAAGAGACGGGCACCTTGGCATGAGCGGGGATTCATCGAACGTGGATGAGGGTCAAGTGACCCTAGCACAACGATGTACGAAGACTACACGATTTGTTATAGAAAATTGGCGACGGCCGATGTACGCGAGCGACAACGAGAACGACACGCGACGAATGGGGACTGTTGGACTTGGATTTGTGGATGGCATCCAGCAATCGAGAATGCGACAGGCAACTAACATGAGCATCACGAACAGGTCCGCAAGGCCGTCCGCCCCTGGCAGCCACGCAAGACCCTGCAGCCCGGTACCGTCCTGATCCTGCTTGCTGGCCGTTTCCGCGGCAAGCGCGTCGTCCTCCTCAAGACCCTCGACCAGGGCGTCCTGCTCGTCACCGGCCCCTTCAAGATCAACGGCGTTCCTCTGCGAAGAGTCAACTCCCGCTACGTCATCGCCACCTCCCAGAAGATCGACCTTGCTGGCGTCGACACCAAGAAGATCGACGAGGTTGCCGAGCCCAAGTACTTCGTTGGTGAGAAGGCCAAGGAGAAGGCTGGCGAGGAGGCTTTCTTCAAGCAGGGAGAGAAGCCACAGGTACGAAACGATTCCCGATCCCGACCATGAGCGCGAGCATACTGGGAAGATGGAGCCTGAGCCCTTGGGCTACAGGGTCCCATCGGATCTGGAATTCCTACAAGTGACAGGAGCTGACAAGATTGCGCGTATACAGAAGAAGGAGGTCTCTTCCACCCGAGCAGCGGACCAGAAGGCGATCGACAAGGCTCTGTTGGCCAACATCAAGAAGGTGGAGTTCCTCGCCAGCTACCTGGCCTCTACCTTCAGCCTGCGCAAGGGCGACAAGCCCCACGAGATGAAGTGGTAGATCTTCTGCTCCCGTGAGGGCGCGATGATGGCTGGATGGTCAGTCTTGGTCGGAGGGGACGAGGCGTACGAGACGACAAACGGAAAACTCTCTCACTTCGGGCAGACAAAAAGAAGATGAAACTTTTTGCTTTTGGGAGGGGGTTACAAGAGCGGCACTCGAGAGGCTCTCGGAAATTAGGGACGGCTTGGCCAATTGCATCTTCACGTTTGCGGCGTCTGTAATGAGGGAATCTTTCACCAGTGATCATGAAAAACAAAGAGAAACCAAAGACGGTCAACCAACCGATTTGCCAGGGCCCATCTGTCGAACCACGGTGCAGAGGAAGCAGGATGTGAGCGAGGAAGCAATGCGGCAGGGAAGGCACAGGACCATAGCTGCATCTGGGGCGTGGACGAGGTTCCGAAACACCGCTCTGGAATGTGATTCCGTACACGACATGCGCAGTAGTGCTGGATGGACGCCAAGTACTGGTCAGTAGCGATCACCGGAGATATATCTGAGAGCCTCCCCTGCCTCTTCAAGGTCTGCCCTGCCGGGCATGGCTACGTAGTACACTCCCTGGATGACAGGCCGCCGGGGCCTTTCTGCCTTCAAGACCCTCAGCTCCAAGGATGTAAGTTCCAGTCTTCGGGAGCACCTAGGCACCTGGGAAGACTTGGGGGCGTGCACCTGGCATGGAGGATTCTATTCGTATCTTCCTATCGCTGCTCGTCATGCGTCCTGTAATAGCAACGCTCGAATGTTTAAGGATGTAGTCGCCCGCGGATGGTAATCTAGAGACGAGACCTTATGTACATCACAGCAGAGCGCGGGTCTTGGTGACAATACCCTGTGCGATATACCCGAGTTCCTATAGCTCCCTGTCCACCCAGCTCTGGATCATACCTTCGAGAGTAGGCTCGTACTGCTTGCAGGTGACCTGGCCGGAGCTCTCATTCAGGTACGTGTTGGCCTGGACGAAGACCTTGCGAGGCTGCGCATTGGCCACAACAACCTGGCGCACCTTGGTGCCCCAGTACTCGAGGCCAACTCCCGACATCTCCTCGCCGAAGAACTTGGTGCCCGTCTCGACATCTGCAGTTGACTTGTAGATGTGTATCTTCTGGAGGAAGTCGCCGACGGCTGCCAAAAAAGGATGTGAGCATGTGATCATTGTCGCCGCAAAAGTTATATGAGCTATCACGGTAGAACGCAGTACTGACCTTTGCGACCCTTGGTCAGGATCAAGTTCCGATCAAGGTGGATTGTGAGATCGGAGAGATCATCCTTCGAGGATTCCAGCTTGCAGAAGTCCTCGCCAGCCTGTAAGAAGCACTTCAGGATAGCGAAGCGCGCCTGACAGTGCGGCTGTCCCCACTTCTGGCTCTTTGGATCCCAAAATTCTAGGGCTGCGAGACCAGCGCGCGCCATGCTCAGGTACGCAGCGTAGAGCACATCACCGGCCTCGCTGTCCATATTGCCCGAGCCGTCGCCGAAGCCGAAGATCTTCAGCACGGGGAATTCGCAGGATAGGTACATGGCCACGAGTTCGGCGCGGCATTCCTCGTAGGCACCCGCCAGGCCGCCGAAGACGCCGCCCCAGGTCTGCCCCGGCTTATACCAGCTGGTGACGGGCTTGTTGGTCAGGGGGCTGATGGGCGGATTCGCGTGGTCGAAGTTGAACACTCCTGGTGAGGTTTCTTGAAGCAATTTTCCGCATCCATGCCCTGTGAGCCTTTTGAACGTTTGATGTCAGTAGTTGTCGGGATAGAACGAATTAAGTTTTTAAATAAGATGCAAGAGCATTCTCCCTGGTACTCCACGGACTATACGTCCTAAGAGTGACGACCTCGAGGAAAGACAGGGACTATGTGCCTGAGGATACGTACTCGTGGAGGCCGACCTGCACCTCAAAAGCAGGTTCTCGATATTTCGTGTATACCTCAAGGTCTTCCTCTTTAATAAATGGGATCTTCTCATTGGGGGCCTTAGCACTGAGGACATTGCCGAGGGAGACATTCTTGAAGCCCTCAGATTGCCGAATGTCATCGTACTACATGCAACTTCGTCAGCTTTCGAGTCGTAATATTGCAACTAGCCTTTGGCTTGTGAAAGGAGCAATGTGTCCATTCTGATCTCACCACATATGGCTCAGCGTATCTTGGGGGGCGGGAGGTGTGGCAGTGGTGTGTATAATTTGGAGTACGTACATTCGGAATGTTGATTCCTGCTGGTATTCCAGAGCCGGCGAACGAGAGGACTTCAAGGGATGTGAAGTCGGGAGCCATGAACTTGTCCTTTTCGAAATTGGCACTCCACGGGAGTAGTGGGATCAACTTGGCGGACGACGACACAAGCTCACCAAATGCGCGGGTACGCTCCTTGTTCACCATAGCCGCAAAGCCCTCCCACTCGCCTCGAATACCAGCAGGATCTCTGTACGTCTCGATGAAGCCGATGTTGCACTCCACATCCGGTCCCTTGTCCGCGATCCAGTATCGCTGGCTCTCCTTAAAAGCGAGGAGCGACCCGTTATCGAAAGACTTGGCGTATTCGATGTGCATCTTCCGTTGCGTCTCGTTGTCGGCGTTGTCTGCGGCCTTCGCTATGTTGGCCGCAACGGAGGCCATTTCCTTGGCGTGGTCACCGTACACCAACTTGACCGTCTTGCCGGCTAGGACACCGTCGTCGACCTTGAACTCCGTCTCCTTGCCGATATCGCCGCCCTCGCTAGGAACGCTCGTCTGAGCTGAGGCAATCAGGATCTCGAAGACTCCATCCTTGGTCTTTCTCAGCCGGGTGTTCTCGGGCAGCAGGCCCTTGCTCACCATCCACTTCGCGATGCCGTCAACCTCTGCCTTCGTCACGTCGGGGGAGTCGACATAGTAGGTAGTCAGGTGGCCCTCATCCGGATAGCCAAGGTGCATGAGACCCGGGCTGCTGGCGGAGAAGATGCCTCCCTTGGTGGCCTTGTAGGACTTCTCAGCCTCGGGAGACGTCGCGGCCAGCTTCTCGACGTCGCTCTCCTGGCAGCGGGGGAGGAACTTGGAGTCACCAAAGCTCTTATAATTCCCTCCATTTCCCAACACTACCGCGGAATATTGCAGAAAGAAGGTGACAGCCTCCTCGGTGACACCAGCCTTCTGGCCGAGAGCCTTCCAGTCACCACCGCAGCTCTTGTGGAGGGCGAGGATGAGATCAAAGATAGGCTCGGACTCCGGAGACACCTGCCTCATCTGAATGCGAGATCCTGCGAACGAGGCTCTGTCATAGCGTCAGCGAGAGACCCTAAGAGACAAGTGAGGCTCACCACCATGACTCACTTGGAGATATAGTGGGCATAGCGCTTCTGCTTGTCCGTCAGGGTATCGAAGTGCTTTGCGATCTCGAGCCTCACGACGGTTGGCGGGGCGTCAGCCAGGTAGTGCTTCAGGTCCTGGGCGTCCATATTGATGTGTCGTCGGCTTGCAATGCTCAAGGCGAAAGGCACACGCAAGGCGGATCTGAGGGTGGGAGGAGAGACAAAGACAGAGCCCGGCACAAGAGGTCTCGAGACCAGTCTACGAGCTGTTGTCTTGAGCGAGGCGGGGAGACGATGCATTTAAGATCAGCCCTATATCCTTCCTTCGTCTCAGGACTCTGCCCAATTAGAACCTTCCGTGATTATAGCTGCAAGCTTTCCCGCCTTGCCAGCGTCAACGCGCCGTTTGAGGCTCAGACAGGCAGGTCGCGCGGGGTCCTATCAGTCTGGGCCGCCTGTTAGCGCGCTACCCGTTTCTAGCCGCGCAGAAGGGGCAGCTGTCTGATGCGCCTCTTGGATTCTACAGACCCTGTGGTCTCCTGAACAAAAGATATAGACGCAAACCGAATTCTGGAGGCGGGGATATCGCTTCAGGTGGCAGAATGAACCGACAATGGCACATCTCGATGCTGTGGAACGGCGCGGGTCCAAAGTAGCACTCTATCAGATTCTGTTGTTACAGGCCCAAGGCCGGCCGCCACAGACGCTGCAGCCGACGCCTGGCGCACTGCTGTGACAGGGGTCCATGCCAACCTAGATCGCCCACGATTGGAGGGGCAGCTGAGGCTCGTGCTTGTGGTCGGTGAAGCTAACAACGACATCGACAACCCCCTCTCTTCACACGACCCCGAAGGCTTGATCCCCCTACCAAAGTTTCGCTCTTCGGACCTCAGATCACCACGAGACGGACGCTCAATTGGGTCGCCTCCTGCTCGACCCCGCAAGATGGCCTCAGCCGACCCCTTCGACTCGGCACTGTAAGCTCCTCGGCGCGGCTGGTGAACCCCTGGGGCTACTAGCTAACAGCCCCCCTCCCCCCAGCGACCTCCTCCGCCGCCTCAACCCCAAACACACCCAGCGCAACCTCGACTACATCATCCGCCTCGCCCCCGACCTGACAGAGGACCTTCTGTCGTCCGTCGACCAGCCTCTCGTCGTGAAGCGCTGCAAGCAGTCCGGCCGCGACTACCTGCTCTGCGACTACAACCGTGACGGCGACTCGTACCGGTCACCATGGTCCAACCAGTTCGACCCGCCACTGGATGAGGGCGGCCCGGGCGGCGTGGGCGCCGGAGGCAATGATGGTGCGGGCGAGGGCGCGGTTCCGGGCGAGAGGGTCAGGAAGATGGAGGTCAAGGCCAACGAGGCCTTCGATATCTACCGCGAGCTGTACTATGAAGGCGGCGTGTCGTCGGTGTACCTGTGGAATCTGGACGATGGTTTCGCAGGTGTGGTGCTGCTAAAGAAATGTGAGTGGTCTTGATACCGTGACGGACAGGCGGGCACAACCGACAGGACCTCTGTCTCCCAGCTTGGCCCCTTCGCAGGAGTTCGAGATGGCTTGGCTGACACGTGTTCCACCGGCCAGCTTCCCCATCCGGCGGTAGCAGCTCTGGTGTCTGGGATTCGATCCACGTCTTCGAGGCGAGCGAGCGGGGACGCACGACCAACTACAGGATGACCTCGACAGTCATGCTATCGCTGGCGGCGACCGGATCCGCAACCTCGACGCTTGGCGAGATGGACCTAAGCGGCAACATGACGCGGCAGATCGAGCAGGAGCTGCCCGTCGACACGGACGAGAGCCACATCGCCAACATCGGCCGCCTGGTCGAGGACATGGAGCTCAAGATGCGGAACCTGCTGCAGGAGGTATACTTCGGCAAGGCCAAGGACGTCGTAGGCGACCTGCGAAGCGTGGGTAGCCTGAGCGAGGGCCAGAGGGACCGGGATGCGCAGCGGGAAATCATCGGGAGCATGCGGAGGTAGTCAGGTGTCGACTCAGGAATTCCAGGCTTGACGAATCTCTGTCAGTCTCTCTCGTGCCTTGACTCATCCCTGAAAACCTACTTGACGATGGTTACATACGCGTCTTCGGCTATAGATGCTGAATTGGTAATATAGGACGTGCTGGGCTGTGCCATGGTGCTATTACGCGAGCACAAACGGTAGATACGGAATGGCGTCCATGCTACGTGGCTGTCTCGAGAGACGACCTTGTCCTTTATCCCTGTTGCATCCCCCCTTGTGCGGACTCTGCCGACGACGTTTCCTATGCCGAAGCTGGTTATAATAAGCCATCAGAATATTTACTAATGATTGCTAAGTGCTCCCAAAACAGTGCCGGTCACGTAATGATAGGCGAAAGCTAAATGCTCGAGTGGTGCGACGGTGAACTGGCTTGCATCCAGCAGCTGATATCGACAGCCCCTATAATCTGCTTGAGGATATCCATCCACCGGCCCCTCAGAAGGGCTAAGCCCACCCGGAGGATGAGGATCGACCTCGAGACCGCTACACGATCAGTTGAACTTACTGGGAAGCTAGACGAGCGAGGTAGTGATCCGGTTGACGCAATTCGCCATGGCTCCCTCTCAGCCCCGAGTGCTGAGGGCGGATGATCCTCAGAGCCCGTGCTGCCCACAGCTGACAAGCTTCAGCGAACCGTAACCACGACCGGAGGATCCGTATAAGCTGCCTCCGATCCCCTGATTAGGTTACGACGTCTAGCCCCCGTCCTCACTTCCCGCCGACGTGGATCCCGGGATGCACGACATCGATGCCCGACCCGGCGATCTTCGGACGCAGGCGTTCGCCTCGGACGAAATAGAGACGGCGAGAACCGTGGGACGGCTCAACCTACGCCGACCGCTGTCCGAAATGGTAATGGTTTGTTCGAACGGGGGGTTCAGCCGGTGGCGTCTTGAAGTCAATCGTAGGTCTTCTGCTTTGCGAACAAAAGTATAGTCTCAGCTGGGACGACGCGGAAAGTATAATATCCACCAGGACACTAAGGCAGTATAGTGTCGGCTAGGACACCAAAGCAGTATAGCCTCTACTGGGCCACACAAGTACCCGCCGAGGCCGCTCGTTCGTCAAGCTGACAAGATGCTTCATACCCCGGGGATCACTGATAGATTGCGATATGCCATAGGAGGCTCAGGCTACGGGGAGATGGCCTCCGGGCCAGCCTCCGAATACTACCATGCAAATGTGATGCTCGGCAGGCAGAACGGCTATTGTTGAGCCAGCCTGCTAGGCGAAGCCGTACAGATCGTCGCGGGCGCTGTGGGCGTTGCGGGAGATGCGGCTGCGCACCAGAGTAGCAGTACTCGACGGCCTAACCCCCAGAGGCCTCTGTCGATCTGTGACCGCTGCGAGACACCGTCGTGACGATACGTGCAGCGCGTGTGGCCCCCAGACCGGTTGGCGGGCGTCCTAGTGCCGAGTCATGGGGTGAGCGCCATGCAAGCATTGAAGGTGTTGGTCTACCTTGGATGCACGACGGCATTCTGGGCTCGGGGGGTGTGGTCGGCCGCCTGCCCAGGCGCAGAGCCTCGGCCGCCTTGTACGTTCTCGGTGAGCCCGCAGCGGTTTCTGCAGCCACGCCATCGTGGCGCCCAGGCGGAAGGCTCCCAGCCGCTAGTCTATAATCGCGTACCACGGAGGAGACCGCCGTAGTCGTCACGGCGGTCATCAGGACAGGTGTCAGTGGCGGGATTTTGTTCGCTGGGCGGTGGGCCTCTGGACACGTCGTCTCCGTCTCAGGGTCGCGGCGAGGCTCGGGATACAGAGGCGGCACCCTGCGGAAATCTCAGCCATGCACGCAAAATTAGACGGAACAGGAAGGGCGTGCCCGAGGAGGGGGGCGCGGACGAGACGATCGTCTCCTGTCTGCCTGAGGAGGACCATCTGGCGTTGGCGACTCTCGCATAGGCGCCTCCCCGATGGAGGCGTCTACTGCAGACTCCTGCATAGGGAAATTAGACGGTAGGCAAGCCGCCTGCATAGCCAGAAATTTTATTATTATCATTACTATTATTATTTCTATTTTTCTCTTTTTTTCCCTTGTTTCGTTGGGATCCAGGGTGAGGCGTACATAAGACGGGTGAGACAGTTGCCTGATTGCGAATAGGGAATGTCCTAAGGCTTGTCGTCATCGTCACGAGGCCATGTTGGATGGATGAGTTGGATCTGCTGTGGATGTTATTTGCACTTTCGGTACTGCCGGTGAGCGGTTCCGTTACAGCAGGTGTGTCTTTAAAAAAAAAAAAATGTACAAAAAAAATGCGGCACTTGCCGTGTCACCAGGTCCATGTCCCCAGCTGGAAATCATCCGATTCAAGACAATCTTGGTTCTCGATCTCTGTTGGCCTTGTTTCAGGCGGTGGCCGAGCGGATGCGAGCACAACACCCGACGTCGTCCTGGCCGAGGACCGGGGGCCCTGCTGGACGCCATGAGGGCGGAGAGGAGGAGGCGGGAACATGGCGTGCCTCGCCGTGGGATATCAGATACAATACCGGTCGCAGCACCATGATGCCGGTTGCAGACGAGACGAGGTCCCGTTTTGGGAAATGCAGCGGAAGGCTTCTAGAAGCTCTGGGGCGGGAGCGAGGGCGGGACGGGCGAAAATTGCGGCGGGGTCGGCCGGGGGGGAGGGAGCGCTAAGAAATGGATGGGTGGATGGGTGAGACTGCTTGGTCGATGCACCCTGATGCACCCTGATGCACCCCTGAGGGCAGCCCTCGGAACAATCCATGGGTGCTTCTTCGTCGTTCGCTGCCACCTTCTCCCGCGTGTTCGACGCATTGTTCTGGAGCCGTGTTGTGGTGGGTGGCAGCATGCGTGGCCTGCTGCTGGCCCCTCCCCCAGATCCTCCCAGCCCTCCACCGTCTGTCTTGTCTGTCTGCCTCACCAGCGCATGCTCCTCCGCCACCCCCTCCTCCTCCTCCTCCTCCTCCTTCATCGTCGCGGCTGGTCCGGCTCTCGAGGCTGTGAGGCAGGCGGGCGAGCGTAGGATTCACGGGTAGGCCGCGAGCCAGACAGCTGTTGCTCCCACCGAGCAGGGAGCAGGTGTGACGCCCTGCGTGCATGGCACAGTACCATGGCGGCGGCGACGGCGGCGGGGTCAGCCCATACCTGCCACGGCAGGCCGCTGCAACGCCGGCACAGGTCTTACGACACAGGCAGGTCCGGGCCAGCCGCCGCCGCTGCCGCCGCCGCCGCCGCCGTGCTGTCTCCCGTGGTGGTGGTGCTGCTGCTGCTGCTGCTACTGCGAGGCTGTAGGATCTCTGCTGCCTGGACGGTGCTGGCGATGCTGCTGCCCCTTTGGGAGACGTGCAGGACCGTCATGGTGGCACGGCACGAGATGGGGGTCCCGTCTGGGGCTGCCTACATGTCATAGTCCTACCTGTGTGCAGATCACGGCACCGCCATGTTTCGCGGGACGTTGTGCTGCGAATGTAAGGGGCGGCGTGGTGCCAATCTGCCTCGGGTGGCCCCCAGGGAAGCGGGGAGTGTGCGCCTGAGTCGCGTACTGTACATCATTATCAGCCATCGTGGGGAAGGGTGGGACAGCTACTTGGGACGGGCGGCGCGCCGGTGCGCCTCTGCTGCTTACTGCCGCATGTGCGATGTGTATCTGTGGCGGTCGTCCTCCCCGCAGGATGACGGGGCAGGGTATCGGAGTACTGCTCTGGTACGGCGCGCAGCTGTGTGTGTGCGTGCCAGTGCCCCCAGTAGGGGCCGGGCGGGTTTTGCTGATTAGACGAACATGTCAAGGTCTCAGAGTCAAACCTCTCCTGTCATATCTCAGTTCCTATTGTGTCACAATGCAGCAGCCGAGAGACATGGGGGCTGATATTGCGACCTTCGTGCGCGGGAGCAGGCGAGCAAGAAGAGAAAAGATCTCGAAACGTTGCATGCCCTATCTCGCCTTGGGAAGCTGGGCTGGCCTCGGCTGGCCGACCGGTCAGGTCAGGTCAGGTCAGGTCAGGTCAGGTGCGGTCCTGATGCCATCTCGTTCCCGCCGCGAGACGACGAGCAGCAGCAGTAGGCGGTTGAGTGCTGTGGCGCCGTGGTACAGTACTAGTAGTACTCAGTATAGCAGCACCAGCAGCACCAGCAGCGGGTTGGTTAGCTGGTTGCTGGGTAGTCAGTTAGCCGGTTAGTCACAGTTGTTGGAGGGGTCCGCGAACGGCCTAGTGTGAGGTACGCCGCGTCTGCCGTGTAGGTTGAGGTATCCCACCTTGGCCTGCCAGGCTGCCAGGCCAGACCAGGCCAAGGTTGGGGGCTCTGCGCAAAATCTCCGGCTCCCTAATTCCTTAATACGCCGCGGATATGCTGCTCTCAGGTCACCTGGCCGCCGTCTGGAACGACAGGTCAAAACCCTTGCCGGCAATCTCGCCCAGCTGATGATGCGTGCGCGCTGCGGGAGGGCTGAGGACGAGATTGAAATACGGAACCTGTTCCATGCCCATGCCACCACCACACACAGCGCGCCCATACCCACGCACGCCCAGGTCCAGGCCCATGCCCCATGCCCCCATGTCCATCCATCCCCATTCCCATGCGCATACATGCCCATGCGTGCCCGTCCGTCCTGGCCTGGCCCAGCTTTTCCCTCAGCAAACACACCCGCGGCTGCTCGAGCTTGAACAACCCACCCCTCCCCCCAGGACCCAAGAACAAGGCGCTTGGTAACGCATGAAAAAGGAAGGATCCACTTGGTATCCGTGGACCTGCCCTGGGATCACACCCTCGCGGGCCCCCAGCCTGCCTCAGCTCCAGTTCGCCCTCGCCCTCGCCCTCGCCCCTCCTGGCCCGCCGGCCTGGCCTGGCCTCACCTCCAAGGTAAGTAAGGTCGCCTCGACCAGACCAAGGCCTCGCTCGGGAGCTCCTCTTTTCGATCGCCCTCGTGAACATTTCGAGAATCCCATCCCATCCCATCCCATCCCATCGACCCGGCCCCCGGCGCTCCTCACCAATCTCGGAGTAATAAACCTCAGGCCCAGGGCGCCGTGCCACCATCCCCAGCAGCGACCTGTCTGGAGACGGACGATCTTTGCCTGCCCCAGCTCAAACCTGGATCTACCGGATCGCACCCATCAAATATTCCAGCTTTAATCTCGCCTATTCTATCTTGAGATTTTTTGGGACTGCCACCGCCTATTTTCCCCGTCTTCTCTCGTCAAAAGATACCATCTCCCATCGACAACAACAACACCCATAGCGCACGCGTAGACACGCACTCACCTCCATCCAGCACCTGCACCTTTGACGAGAGCATATCTTCTTCCCCGTGCGGTATATACTGGAGCGTTCGACCGGCCGTCTCTACCATCAATTCGACGCCGGCCAGCCGCCCTATCCTCGACCTGCCCGGGCGAGGAACGATAGGAAGACGTTATCGAAACCGACCCCTGACCTTGGACCCTCAACGAGTTACATCGCAAAGTCGACCCCGCCCACCCAGGTCTTTCGTTCTGGTCCTGGCTCCAGGGCCACTCGCACCCCTCGACACGAACTCGATCCGATCGTCCCTCTTCTACTTGCTACAACTTGAACCGAGCGCTACGTCTGATCGGTGCGCCCTTCTCTCGAGTGTCCTTGCGCCGTCGCCCCCCTTTTCTGCCTCTCTGTTGTCCATTGGCTCGCGATGGCGGAGAAGCCCTCGGTCCTCATCGTCGGAGGGCTGGGCTACATCGGACGCTTCCTCGCTCTTCACATCCACAAGAATGACTTGGCCTCCGAGGTCCGCGTCGTCGACAAGGTCCTCCCGCAGCTGGCATGGCTGGCCCCGGAATTCGACGAGGCCTGCGCCGGCGACAAGTTCGTGCAGGCAGACGCCAGCAGGGAACGTGAGTCACCTACCCCCATCTCCTGCGCGCGGGGCCTGGCGCCCTGCGTTCCGCCCCGGCCGGAGGGCACCGTAGGCAGCCGAAGCTGACCCGTCCGCTTCGCCGGACCACAGAAGCACTAGGCAGGATATTCGACCGGAAGGATGGCAAGCAGTTCGACTATGTCTTCAACTGCGGCGGGGAGACCAGGTACTCACAGGAGGACGAGGTTTACAAGCTGCGGTCATTAGCGCTGTCCCTGGCTGTCGGCAAGGAAGCAGCAAAGCGGGGCGTCAAGGCCTTCATCGAGCTCAGCACCGGCATGGTCTACAAGTCAGATTCGGCAGCGAGCAAGGAGACCGACAAGCTGAAGCCGTGGAGCAAGATCGCGACGTTCAAGCTGCAGGCTGAGGACCAGCTGTCCAAGGTCGAGGGGTAAGCAATTCTCGGTCGGCGCCGGCTGCACGCAACATCCACACATGAACATGGTATTCTGACAGCGCTCGTCGCCTTCCAGGCTCAACCTCGCCATCATCCGTCTCGCGCACGTGTATGGGCCCTATGCCTCGCAGTGGGTCGCAACAGCGCTGTGCATGGCCCGCGTCTACAAGGCCCAGAACGAGGAGATGAAGTGGCTGTGGACCAAAGACCTGCGGACGAACACGGTGCACATCGACGACGTGGTGCGGGCGATGTGGGCCGTGGCGGAGTGGTATGCAGCGGGCAAGAAGAACTGGGACGACAAGGCGATGGGCGGTTCCGTGCCCATCTTCAACGTGGTCGACAAGGGCGTTACCACGCAGGGCACCATGGCCAACGTCATCGGCGAGATCTTCGGCATCAAGACGGGCTTCCAGGGTACCCTCATCAGCCACTTTGCCAAGCTCAACATGGATTCGGTCGTCGAGGACGTCAACGACGAGCTGCTGGGCCCCTGGGCAGACCTGCTCGAGTCGGCCGGCATCACGAGGCCGGGCCCCTTGACGCCGTACATGGAGAAGGAGCTGCTGAAGGATACCGACCTGAGTATGGACGGGAGCAGGCTAGAGAAGGTGTTAGGCTTTGAGTATTCGAAACCCCAGATCAACAAGGCTCTTCTGGAAGAGGTCATCGAGAGTTATAAGAGGATGAGGTGGTGGCCATAGCCTTGATGGCCGCGGGAGGTCGAAAGCGAAGTACGACCTCAACGACACAGGTGTGGCACTGGACATGAATCCAGGACACCAATGACTCGACGACTCCACAATCTCAATCTCAGCAACCCGCCACCCGCCAGTATCAACACCCACCATTCCACCGAAGAGAAAGGTTGTGAGAGACGGGCAGAGAGGCAGACGAACAAGAAAGGACAGCGATGCTCACTCCAGCAAGCAGAGACGCGGGGACGGCAGCACCCATCGACCTGCTGCCCACCCAGCGATTCCCCTTTTCTCTTGTTTTGTACCAACAGGATATCCATTCCATCTGTGGTCTTCCTGACCATGTCGACCAGCAAATCAATACAACGCCTATCCATCAGGCAATACAGAGAAAGGGTCAAGGGGCCAAGGAGGAGAGGTCATGTGTGCATATCCATGGACAATTTTTTGGGCGGGCGGCATCTAGGACAAAAGCATCTACGGGGCGAGGTGAGATATATTTCGGAGGAAGAGTAATGCAAATATATACCACGACCAAAAATTCCACGGCGGTGCAAAAAGCGTCATTACTTCTGCATCCCGAGACATGCTGCTCCGAGATTCTTTGCCTGTCAGGCTGATTGCTGACGCGGTGGTTCGTCACGCCTCCGCTTCTTTTTTCCCATTGCGTCCTGAAGACCTGGCCGTCCGATTGGGCCGTCGCGCGATGCGATGCGATGCGCTGTGATGCTGCTAAGGCAGCGTCTGCCTTGTGTCACCCTACAGAAAGCAACCGAGAGGTAAGGGCTGGTCCGTCTGACATGAAACCCATGGCGCCTCCGTCGTCGAACGAGCCCCGTACGAGGAAGGTGACGGTGGGATGGGCAGACAGCTCTATCTGCACCACTCGCTCGAGGGCACCGGCGCTGCCAACCAACCCCCCTCGAGCGACTGCTTCCTGTGCCGCTATTGGGTGCTCGCTGCGACGGCAGGGTGCACAACACGAGCCTCGCCCCCGGCAGTCTGGTGATCCAGCCCGGACGAGAGCCTGACCGGCAGGCAAATCGACAGGACGTCTCCTCTTGCGGCACGCTGAGAGCGCGCACGACGGGGGCGAGAAAAACTGCGTCCCACCGGGGGGGTTGGGCGGTTCGAGCGGCCGGGGCGCGGTGTCGTCGAGCGGGCCGAACCTGGCATGAGGGCGTGGGGTGGCCTGGGTGACATGTGATCTCGACGCCGGGCCTTGCATGGTACCCGTGGCAGACCGCCACTACGCTGCCGGGCGCCGCTCGAGCTTGGGAGCAGGCCATCCGCGGGGACGAGCAGGCCATACTTTATTCCCCCCCTGGTGGGTATGTATCTGGGAGACGGAGGGCAGGGAGGCCATGGCTGGCTGGTTCAGCACTCACTCACAGGCTTCCTGGCATAGTGTGCGATCAACATGTCAGACGCGCCCGAGATTGGCAATGTCAACGCCCCTGCCCGAGGCATGGGACAGGGCTGCGCAGTTGAGGGTATTCATCCGGCTCGAGCGCTGTCAAGTGCAGAGCTGGTCGCGCCCCCTCGGGGCCCTCGGGCCCAGTCGATGTAGCTGATTCGCCAGGTGACTCCTGCCCGAGGTATATCCAGCGCCAGTAACAGGCGCGGAGTACCTCACAGGTTGTGCACGCCATGTCATGTCACTGCGTCTGTGGCACCGCGGATGGGATGGGATCTGCCCCTCATCCTCGTCCAGGAACACAAACCTGGATGAACTAAGCAGGTCCAGAAAGCCCCACTCAGCCTCGGCCTCTCTCTCCCTTGTGATAGCGGCGCCTGTGAAATAGCCCACTCTGGCCTGCGCCCTCCCTTCGCTCAACCCTGGGTATCCACAGGCTTTGAACCTATATGCGTTCTGTTCTAGAATCAATAGATTGCGGTTTGCTCTGTTCCATCGGCGGTAGACCCCAGCGTTCTGGGCTGCATTGTGTGTTATAGGTGAGGTGTTTATACTCCCTAGGCTCGGGCGCATGGCGCATGGCGCATGGCGCATGGCGGTCCTAGTATAACAAGCTATGACGGCCGGCATAGAGACTTACACATGACACAGACAACAAATACCTCGAATATACAGATCACAAAGAAAAGGAGAGACCCCAGCCTCTGCTCCACTCACCATCATGGCGGCCCCAGCATCCAAGACCATTCACGACCTCAATGGCACCTGGCACCTGGTGAGGCTTCATCACCCCCCGGCCAACCCCCAAAGGGCAATATCGTACAGCAGAAGCTGGACCTAGCTCTTGCAGGTGCCCAGCTCTGCCTCGCGCGCATTGATCTTGCCCGGACCCTATAAAAATAGCAGCAACAGCATCCTCATTACGGTGCAGACCAGCTAACCCCCCCTGGCCCCCACCAAACAGAACAAGACCCTCTCGGACGACGTGGGCCCGGCCCTCGAGCTCCAGGGCATAGGCTGGCTGACGCGCAAGGCGATCGGGCTGGCGTCCGTGACGCTGCACGTGAAGCAGTACGTGGCCGAGGAGGGCGAGGGCGAGGCCCGCCGGCAGACGGAGCACATCGACATCGAGCAGACGGCGACGGGCGGGCTCAAGGGCACGAGCGAGCACCGCGCGCTCGACAACGAGTGGCGCGAGCACAAGGACTGGCTGTTCGGGCACGTGCGCAGCCGCAACCAGCTCGTTGCCGAGCCGCCCGCCGACGGCGGCCACGCCGCCTTCCTCGGGAGCAACTGGGAGGAGGGCACCGCCGAGTGGGTCTACAACCTCGTCGAGAGCCTCGACAGCGGCTGGACCGCGCGGCAGCTGTGGGGGTTCCAGGTCGTCCAGGGGGAGCGGCGGTACGCGAGGAACGTGGTGGTCGAGAAGGGCGAGAAGAAGGCCGAGATCAGGATGATCTACGACTTTGTGCCGGAGTAAGTAGGGGGGGGGTGAGGTGAGGACGGACCGCCCTCGGGCGAGGGCGGCGGGGGACGGGGTTGGCGAACTGTACCTCCTGGGTGCCTGGGTATATGGGCAGGCACACTTCTACTGGCCTTCGCTGGTTTGTAGATGCTATCTCGCGATCACGACGGTCTACGACATACGTAGAAATACGAGGAAAGGCGTTCCTTACTCTGTGCGACTCGGCAGGAGGAAATAATACGCCATGAATCCGATGTTCGTCTGTCTTTCTGTTGTTATTTGTTTCCAGTGAACCCATCGTGGATGTTCTTGCATCTCTTGAAATTTGGCATATTACAAGCAAGCAGTTGAGAGGTTGACTCCGTCCCGTTCCGAGCGGCCTCCATCTTCCCGACCATGTCATGTTGAAAGGACATTTTCCCCGTGTCCCAGACCCTTGAAAAGACACCATGCCATCGAACGCCCGCAGATGAGTATGCATTCGCTCCTTGATCCGTGCGTCTCTTATCCATGAGAGTATGTTTCCTCTCTTCTTCCTCAGCAGACTTTGAGTCGACATAGCTGGGAGCCGGACGACCTCCACGCCTTCACCGCAGGTGTCCCGCAGGGTGCGCCCCGTCACGGCCCTTCGTATGACACCTCGTCGTCATTGTCAGGCCCCGCAGCCAGCCCGGTCAATACCGGCCGGCGCCCTACGCCGGCCTCCTCTTCACGAACTCCTCCAGGTCGCTCCGCGTCGCCACGCCCAGGACGAACCGCCGGTTCTCGTCCGTGACGACGGCGAACTCCTGCTTCTGCCCGGCGGTGTGGGCGCCCTCGAAGAAGGCCTCCAGCTCCTCCAGCGGGGTGTCCATCGTGATGACGCTGTACTTCTTGCCCTTGCGCTGGAAGCGGGTCATGGCGCTCGAGATGTGGTCCTCGGGCTTCACCTTGCCGCCGTCGAGGAGCGCCTGCAGCTGCGGGATGGCGATGTAGCCGAGGAGGCTGCGGGTCTCGCTGTCGACGATGGTGAGGTGCGTGTAGTCGCGCTCGAAGGCGAGGGTGAGCGCGAGGGAGATGGGGTCCGAGGGCGTGAGGGAGAGGGCCGCGGGCGGCTGGAGGTCTTCTACGGCGGCCTGCGAGGTGGCGTGCGTCAGTACAGCCTGCTCATAACCCCGTGCGGTGATATGTTGCTCCTGTTGCTAGTCAGGTTCCCACGTACCCCGCGATACCGAGATGCCCACTTCGAGACGAAGGGTGTCGAGCTGGACGCCCCGGCTGTGGCTGTTGAGGGCTGTGCCATTATTCCTGTCGCCATGATGATGGATCACAGGCCAGATGACAGGACCTGTGCCTCGTGCGGAACTATGGGTTCGTCTGCGCGTGCGGGCGTAGGAGCCTGTTCGAAGCACTGTCGTGGTAGTGGTGGTGGTTTGAGGTGTGGAGCGGGTTGTGTTCAGTGCGGCGCTGACAGCATTTGAATGTGAAAGCCGCTGCCAGTGGAAAAAGAACCGAAGATTAGCGCTGCGATCCGTCAGAGCGTGGGGCCAACGGCTGCGATAGCGGACCCAACCATCCTGGGCACTCGGCCGAGACGGCCTGACGTCTTCCTTCTCACTATCTGTAGCTATGCAGTGTTGTTGTATGCATACTACCGACTGAGGAATCTGCCTCAAGAGCAGTCGACACCTCTGGAGGAAATTAATCCTCGTCGATCTGTATGATAAACCTCCAAGTTCATCTTCTCAATTATGTATGGTAGGGACAACTATGGCAGGTATGCGCAGGGAATAGCCAATCAACAACAATCGAGATGCTGAGCGAAAAAAAGATCCCATCGACGTCAGTGGGGACTTGGTAGTGCTGCCTACGACCTGCTGCTTTGTTTTGACTGACGGCCAGAGGAGCCAATAGATTGGGGGGTGGGTGAGGATGGGGGTTGGTTGGAGAGCTGACAAGCCCTCCTCATCTGTCCTCTCGGGGCTTGTCATACCTCCGTCTTCTCTCCAATCTCCTGGATTGCGACTGTGCTGCGACATCACCACTTGATCAGTCCTGGCGATCTCGTACGCAACCTTGAATGTATTGATTGACCTGGACAGAGTCCTATACATAGTATCGGTCCCCCAAGGCAAGTAAGCGGCATGGAATTCTTCTGGTGACCCTATCTCCGTGAAGTGCCGGTTTCGTCATATCCCCGGGTTCTTCTCACTGCGCGGGACATACCGGAATCCTGTTCTCGCTTACTGCTTATTTATATCTCAAGCGCGGCTCAAATACCTCAAAGCCACGTCCGGAGAGCTTCATTCAGATTACTGACGATAGCTCAGGTAGCTGTCTGAGAGCCACACCCTCTGCCTCGCAGGATGTCGCACCTCTACCCTCGTTATGAGGTCCTTCAGAAGACCTTCCCGAACCAGTCCAAGGATGGGCTGAAGGCCCGGGGCGGCGGAGCCACTCCGTACCAGGCTCGCATGGACCTCTACTCTGCCTACTCGACCGTAGAGGACAAGGCCAAGAAGCTCTCTGCCGAGGCGACCGCCGAGTTCAACAAGGCCTCCGCCGCGGCGCAGGCCAAGACGGGCCAGATCGAGCTCTTCTCCGGCAAGTACTATGCTGCGTGCACCTTTGGTGGAATGCTGGCCTGTGTAAGTCGAGATCCTGACGCCTCCTCCCCTGGGCTCAATGTACTCATGCTGCTCCCCAGGGCTTGACGCACACGGCCGTCACACCTCTCGATGTCGTCAAGACTCGACGGCAGGTGGACTCTAAGTTGTACACTGGCAACTTCCAGGCCTGGGGGAAGATCTATCGTACCGAGGGTCTCCGTGGTATATTTACCGGCTGGAGCCCCACGTTCTTCGGCTATTCCGCCCAGGGAGCCTTCAAGTACGGCTGGTATGAGTACTTCAAGAAGACGTATGCAGACATCGCCGGCCCGGAAGCTGCCTACAAGTACAAGACTAGCCTTTACCTTGCAGCCTCCGCCTCGGCCGAGTTCCTGGCCGACATTGCCCTGTGCCCATTCGAATCGGTCAAGGTGAGAATGCAGGCGTCTATCCCGAGCCCTTATAAGGGCACATTCCACGGCATCAGCGCGATTACTGCGGCGGAAGGCTTTGGTGGTCTATACAAAGGCCTCTATCCGCTCTGGGGCCGGCAGATCCCATATACCATGATGAAGTTCGTCCCCCCTTTCACTGGGCCGTTATTTGATCTTGACGGGATATTCTGATCTAACGCTACGGCTAGGTTCGCCTCCTTCGAAACCATTGTCGAGATGATTTACGATCGCATGCCTGGTACCAAGAATGACTACTCAAAGGCCGCCCAGACTGGTGTCTCGTTCGTCGGTGGCTACCTGGCCGGTATCTTGTGCGCCGTCGTCTCTCACCCTGCCGATGTCATGGTGTCCAAGTTGAACGCCTACCGTAAGCCGGGCGAGTCGTTTGGAACCGTGACTTCGAGGATCTACGCCGACATTGGCTTCAAGGGACTATGGAATGGTCTCCCGATGAGGATCGTGATGATTGGAACACTGACTGGTCTGCAATGGATGATCTACGTGAGTCACGTTTCCTGGTGCTCGTTTCGCAGCGAGCAGAGTCCACTAACAAATGCGCGCACAGGATTACTTCAAGATCTTCATGGGTTTCCCCACGACCGGTGGTGCGGCACCGCCTGCGAAGAAGGAGGCTTGAGTTGTTTGGGGGGGATAGAATGGCACGGACTCCTAGATGAAGACGTGGTCGATTTGGTATTGGAACAGACGACCGGGAGGCTGACCTGGTGACTTGTACTCGTTTCATAATATTGTGCATACACCTGCTATTTCGAGCTTTCGCTACATCAAGATACATCGCTGTGTTTCTACTAAGGGCACTTTTGCTTCATTTTCCCATGACGTGTGGATTGTTTAATCGCACCCTTCTCCGGACCCCAATGAATCAGGGGGTGGAGCGAGGGGGTCGCTTGGCCCGGGGCACGGACCCCTGTTCCTGCAGTATTTCGTCAGCGAGCCTCGTCCTCCTTATCCAGCTCCAAAAAAGTCACAGCTCCAAACCTGCTGCCTCTTCAGACCTCAGACTCTGCAACAACAACAACAAACGCCACCAAAAAGACAGCACAAAATGGCAGAGCAACCTGTTGCTGAGGTCCTTACCTTCCCGACGGACCCTGCGCAGTTTGACAACGATGATCGAATCTCTTTCTCCAGGCTTGACAACAAGTACATTGCCGTACAGGAGTCTGATGGCACCGAGTTCGAGTTCGATGCGCAGTTGAAGCGATGGGTACCTGTCATGGACGAGGATGAGGAAGCCCTCATACAGCAGCAGCAGAGTGCATATGGCAGCAATGCTCAACATGGTGACGCGCAGTCAAGCAACGACAGGAAGAGAAGGCGAGATGACCTCGAGGTAAGCTGCGCATGCCGGTCCATCTGGATACGTCGCGTGATTCCTCAACACAGGCCTACCTCTCTCCTGTACCTTTCTTCTTCACGGCTATTTTCGACTCGTGCTTGCTGTAAACCGCGTCGAAACCCAAGAAGCAGCCCCGAGGCCGGCTGCCCAAGGGAAGAAAGGACATGGTGACACACTAACACACGCCCCGCGCTGCTTCAGGATCAGGACAATAGCAATCCCTCAACCTCTTCCTCCAACGGCAAGCGAAAGAACAAGAGACAAGCCACCCAACAAAAACAGCCGCCCCAGAACAGGGCCGTCTACGTAACAGGCCTACCTCTCGATGTGACCGTCGACGAGGTGGCCGAGGTCTTCAGCCGCAAGTGCGGCGTCATCGCCGAGGAGATCGACAGCGGCCGGCCGCGGATCAAGCTGTACACAGACGCGGAGGGCAGTTTCAAGGGCGACGCGCTTGTCGTCTTCTTCAAGCCCCAGAGCGTCGACATGGCAATCATGCTACTGGACGACACACACTTCCGATACAGTGATTCCGGGCTCGGGTCTGGCAAGATGCGCGTGCAGGCTGCCGATACCAGCTACAAGAAGACGCAACAGCAGCCGGGCGATGGTGAGGGCGAGGGCGAGAGCAAACAACCACACCAGGCAAACAACGGCAGAGGCGGGGCTGGTAACAGTAGCAAGGACCGCGAGAAGGTGATTAAGAAGACCCAGAAGCTTGATGCGAAGCTGGCCGACTGGTCGGACGACGAGCCGGCGTATATTCCCCCTGAGCAGCGCACGGGTAAGCGCGACAAGATGGTCATCCTCAAGCACATGTTTACTCAACAGGAGCTTGAGGAAGACCCCGCGGCGCTGTTGGAGATCAAAGAGGACATACGCGACGAGTGCGAGAAGCTGGGCGAGGTCACGAATGTGGTGCTGTACGACCTCGAGCCTGAGGGCATCGTCAGCGTCAAGTTCCGGAAGCCCGAATCAGCGGATGCTTGTGTGCAATTGATGGACGGGCGAAGCTTCGGTGGCCAGACGGTTGAGGCGTACATACCCACGGGCAGGCTAAAGTTTAACAAGTCGAAGGACAACAAGGACGAAGCTGGCGATGAGGAGGACTGACAGGTGAGTATGCGAGGCTTGAGAGTACAAATGCCACAATCACAACTTCCAAGACCAGGAAGGCACGGCAGCGCAGCGTTTGGCGTGGCATCGTCTCAGCGCCTGGACTGACTGACTCATTGACTTCAAGATGAGAAAATACGGATGTCTTTGAGACGCTTTTGAATGCTTTGGAATTACTTAATCGAAATGGTGTCAATCTGCGGCAATTTCAAAATCCTGCGCAACCGGCCTTGACTCCAGTGCTTTATATAACACAAGTTAAAACGCCGTACCTGCAATTCCTCATAAGAAGCATGTTGCCATGCCCAAACCCTTTTCCATACTCATACTATGTAAACCCGAGTTGACGATCCTTGTAGGGTTAGGGACGAAAGGTGGAGGATGTGGGAACTCACAGTTCAAGTATGAACTTGTGTTTCGACATCAATTGCGATGCCGGCATAGTGAAGTGGTGTGAGGACTGAAGTTGTGTGTCCTCGAAAAGAAGAAACGCGCGGTGGAAGTTGGGCTGCACGCTCTGCGTCAGTCTTCGCCCCGACGGATTGATGGGGTTCGGTAGGTTATGTATGAAGCCAGTCTTTTCGGTCTCTCTCTCAGGAGGCAAGTCACTGCACCATCAGAGACTCGATGTCAACGCGCTCCTCCACGGTGTACCAGATGGCCGCCTCGATGATCTTGCAGACCACGCGGAGGTCACTCTCATCTGTGCTACTCGTTAGTCACCGCTCCACATCTGTCCCCACGGGGGGAGGAAAGAGGGGCTACTCACCCCTGGGCGAATACACGAGCACAAACGTCTCGGGCAGCGGGCTCGTCGGCGCCCACCACTTGCGCGGCGCCCCGAACGCCAGCGGGTGCCTCTCGGCCCAGCCCTTGGACAGGACCTCGGCGATGTCGTCGGGGTGCAGGTTCATGTGCATGCTCCGGTCCGAGTTGTGGATGTGGCACACCTCCCCGTTGCCGCACACGTGCTCGCTGACGGGGTGCCGCGCGAACAGCGCGAAGCCGTGCTTCTCGAGGCAGCTCGTCGCGGTGCCGAACTTGGCCGGGTGCCGCGCCGCGAGGCGCGCCAGCGCCGCCCGCAGCGACGCGAAGGCCGCCTCCGACCCGTGCTGGTTGAGCTGCCGCTGCGGCGCGAGGCCCGCGACCGTCGGCCGCGGCCCCGGGCGGTAGGGGAGGTTCTGCGGCGTGAGGACGCCCGCGGCCGGGCGGGAGACGGCGGCGGGCACCCGCGGCGGCGAGAAGGGGTCGCGCAGGACGAAGAGCCGGAACCACGCCAGGCGCGCGTAGCCCGCCAGGGTCGGCGGCGTCCCGCCCGGCCCCAGGCGGAGGAAGTTCTGGTAGTCGTTGCGTATGAGCAGCAGGACGGGCACGGCGAGGATGAAGGACTCCAGCAGGGGGCGCGGCACGAAGTGCATGCCCATGAGGAGGAACAGGGACCCCGCGAGGAGGGCGTTGGCGTCGAGGGTCATGCTGAAGGGGTCCTGCCGGATGACCATGTTCAGGGCCCGGATGTTGTCGGCCCCCTGGGAGCCCACGAGGAGGCTGCTCCTCTCGTCCACCTCGAGGTGCGGCGTCGGCGGCGCCGCGAGGGATAGCTCGCTGACGGCCTCGCTGGCCGAGAGGGGCTCGGTCTGGGAGGCGGAGAACAGCGCCATGGTTGGTGGGATGAGGGGTCTTTGTGAGGGCTGTCTCGAGATGCTATCGTATTCCCCTCCGGACCGGGCCTCTGTGCCCTTGGCTCCGGCGTGCGTGACAGGTTCCTAGTCTACCACAGGATGACCCGACATAGGACAGTCTGATAACTGCCGGGTCGTTCTTGTTCTTGATAAAGAAGTCGATGGCCGAACTCTAACCCCTAGGGCGATGGGACAAGAATGAAGGGCAGAGGGCCAATTATATATAGGGTAGGGGCCGTGAGTAGTTACACGTCAGACGTATGGGCGGAAGGTGTGGAGACGAGGCAGGACGCCGATACGCCAAGTCAAAGGGGGCCAGCACGACCGCGACTTACGGCCGGAATCGTGACGGTTGGTGTTGGCGGTGAGAGGGTACCGTGAGGTTTATAACAGAGGTTGGGCATCGGAATGGTCGTCCGTCCTGCCTGGCAACGCTTATCCTGCAGCAGCGGGACCGGGGGAGGGGCGCCGGGCAGCACAAGCTCGCAGATGGGAGGCGACGTTGGTTGTGTCTCGTCCTGCGTCGGCCCGTGCAGTGACGGAGGCGAGAAGCAAGCCGGCAGATCTAGATGCTTCGCAAGGGCAACAGTGGCCGTTTTCCGGGGCCCCAAGGGTGCATGGACTGAAAGGGCGGGATGTGATTAGAGGGGGGGTTTTGGCGGCGCGGTGTCCCTTGTCCTCGTGATGTTGTCAGGAGGAAGGATGTAAGAGACGGTGAGGACGAGCTACGACTAAGCCAGGCCAATCGAGAATTTCGGCTGCTTCTAGGCTCGTGTTTGAGCTTGACGGCTGATGCGGTGGCTGAGTCCTAACCTAAACCTCCCTTCTCTCGGGGACGACGTCGGAGGCACTACGTAGGGTGACTGCGAGGTGACGGGTGACGGTAGGCTACAGGAACGGCCAGGCCTGCAGCAGTGGTGTACACATAGTATAGGGAGGCAGCGCGCCAGGCGAGCATTGCCGTAGCGGACGGCGAGTCCGAATCCAGCCTGGCTCCAAACAATAGTAGCCAGCTGCTCGGGACGGTCTACTATGTATGAAGTCAGGGTGATGCCAGCGCTCCGGCTGGGACGCTCGTGACAGCAAGCCTCTGCAGCGGCCTGAGACAGCAACCAAAGCCTTCGAGGTCCACAGCCCTGGCTCTCGCAACTTAGTGTTTGTTGTATTATTCCCGCTCGGCTACCGCGCAGAAGTACTTTGCAGGGTGATCATCCAGCCTGAACGGCTTCGATGCCGGCCTCATGCAGGCTGGGGTAGCGACGCGAGAACCTGCAGGACGGAGAGGGCCATGGGCGGCATCGGAGGGACCCCTCTGGGTGTTCACGAGCGGTTCCTGAGGAATGACGTCGGCCTGTAACGTCAAGCGGCTTGTGATCAGCTGCCCGCGACGGCAGCAGTGTGGAGCCCCCGAGAGCATCGGCGGCAATAGGCCCGGATGTCGGCCGGGCCACAAACCATAACGAACCTCCGTAACCGACTATCCCTCGCGTGTGCTGTGTTACTATTTTAGCCGCATGGGCGCGGACCTGTGAGACCGATCTCTTCTGCGGCGTCACCAGTGAGACCTCCCGCGCCCGCAGTAGCGTTGACGGGGCGCAGTGCCCCTTACCTCCTCGTGTGCACATATCTCCCCGTGCCCGTGTTGATCCAATGCACGGCTCACAGCGGTCCGGGTCCCTGTTGCGGGAGCGGCTCTGGCTGCCCGTCGCGAACCAGTGGATAGTGTTGACTTCGATACATGTGAGACAGACAGCGCGGCTCACATCTTGAGCACGGAGCCGCGGTGTCGGATCGGGAGGTTTGCTCGAACCGGCACCGCTCGGGCAATTGTTTCCTGGTTTACACCTCGTGCTTGTCCACAGGAAGTCCCCTGTGCTCTTCTATTCGCTCAGGGTCTGGATCAAAACGGGCATCAATCGCCGGCGGTATGATCCCGCGTAGTGCTGAGAAACAAGGGCTATCGCGATAGAGCGGGAGATGCGCCGGGGGCCGTTAAATAAGCTTCATGGGTCGGAACCAGAATCCCTCGTGGGAAAATGTGGGACGAGAAGAGCAGCCAGTGGCGCATCGGGTCGAGATTGTGCCCAAGTCGTGCTAGCTGGTGCCTGGGCTTTGCTCGTAGGCTGCCAGTGCAGCCTTGTTTGGGAGGATGAAACCGACTCTCGAGCCTCGGCCTCCAGACTGGGAACAGCGAGAGTGTGACGTTCAGGGAGGACGAGATTAGCACATAGGGCGGGCAGGGGGATTTTGCCCGCTGGTATTTCCGACGGGTGGACTCGTTCCAAGATGTTATCTCAGGCACCACCGGATTGGGTCCACTAAGTACCAAGGCGCGCTCCTCGCGACGTTCGCGCCGAATCCTCCCCCAGCAGCGTTCGAAAGTGGGCCCGGCGTCGACATGGGTGAATCCTGCTCGAATACTGAGCGAACCTGAACATGCCGCATGCCTCGTGGGCGATACGAATGCTGTCGTGCTGCGAGGTTGGAAGGACAGACGGAGTGTTGATCGTCCATGGCAGCAGGTCGTCCGGTGAAGCCCCACAGAGCCTTGCGTGGAAGGCTGCCTCAGGACATCCTCCAACATGGCTTGAGCGTGAGCAGCCGCCTGGCAGTAACCCGCCCATCCAGGCAGACCGAGCGAATGCACTCACTCCTCGTGGCTTCACGGGTATGAAACGCAAGGATCTTCTCAACAGACACGACTTAGGAGCTTCATGTCGTCGAAGTACTTAAGACTCCTGGCCGAATCCTTGCCTCGAACCGCCCAGGCCGCTCACCTACAGCTCCCTAGGTGAATACTGGCGCCCGCGGCTGCTTACATGGCTGATAGTCGGATCACGTCAGATCCCAATTCCGACAGCAACACTGCTGTCCGAGGTCTACCTCCAGCCGTATGGTGGCAACCGGGCGTGTGGCGTGGCGCGAGAGCTCTAATAATATCGAGCCTGCTAGGGCAGGGAAGGCCGTGTCGAGATCCCGGCGCCGAGACAGTCCAGTCGAGGATTCCTGCAGAGACGATGGCGAATGCCAGCTCACCTCACTAGAACCATTGGCAAGTCGGCAGTTGCCGAGGCAGCACGGCGACGTTGGAGCCCTGTAGCTGAGGTTGAGATAGGGGAGACGGTGACCCCTGCGCTGCCTGGACGATCAGGAGGGGCCCAATTATTGTAAAACAAGAGCCGCTTGGGGACATCCCTTCCCCGTTCATATATAATTATCACACACAATGACAATTACCGAAAGCGTCCCACAGGCCTTCCCTCCTAATGCCCTCCTCCCAAGGCTGTCTGGTCGGTCACATGGCAACGGGCACTGGTACGTCGTAGGCATGGGGCACAGGGTGTCGTGGTGTCGTCTCGACCCGCCCTGTCTTGCGGCGCGCGCCCTCCCGCAGCACACGAGACGCACAGGTGCTGTGCAGCAGGTAGACGAGGTATCGTATCGTGATCGTGGTCATGATGACGACTACTTACGGACCGCCCACATGGCGTTGCCCCAGCAAGGCAAACACGCGCTACGGCACAGAAGGGGAAGCTGGGCAGCCAAGGCAGTCAGCCGCCAGGCCAGCCACCCGCAGCCGTTGCAGGCTTTTGGGAGGCCAGGCAGGGGTGCGGGGGGGTGTGGGCAGCTAGCGGCGTGATAGGGCAGGACTGGGCTGCTGGATGCTTGGCTGCTGGGTGCAGCAGCAGCGGCCAGGGGCCCCCCCAACTGCGCTAAGGTGCACTAGACTGCATCCGCCCACGCGGGCCCCGGCTGCAAGCAGGTTCGCCAGTGGCCGCTCGTTGCTCAGCAACTCTCTTCGAGAGGAGGGCCTGCGAACCTTTCTGCTGGGTGCTTGATGCTTGGTCGAACAGCCTCTGTGATGACGACAGGTCGTCAAACCCACACCCGCCTTCACACCCACCTTCAGAACCCCGGCGCCCATCCCAACGGTTGCAGGTCGTCCCAAGCCTGCTGCCACCCATCCATCGATCCATCGATCCTACCATTCCAGCCCCCGTGGCTGTCGCTGTCAGCTGGCTGTTGTCTTGTACCGTCTCATCTCGCAACCGTTTGTTCGTCAGCAGCCCATCGTCTATTAAGGACATTGCATCGCATCGCACCGCACCGCACCGCACCGCATCGCATCGCGCCTCATCGCATCGGAGTCGAGGAGGAGGCCCCCACAATACTGCTCAATTCAAATTTCACTGTCGCCGGGTCAATCTCATCTCCCTGCTCCTTCTCCCCCCCCCCTTGGGATCTCAGCCTGTCGTTTTCCAGGCTCCTTGTGCGTGCGGGCCCGCATGTGTGCGTCCACCCACCTTGTTTGGTCCTGTCCGTCCTATCCTGTCCGCCCCCTGGGTTTGGTCCTTGGATCTGCCTGCAGTCCACCCACCCCCCCGGTCCACATCACGCACCCAGGTGCTGGGTGCTAAGTACCGAGGGCTTCGTACTGGGTACTGCTTACACCTCGACAGACGAGCGCCCCCCGAGTCTCCTTTCCTCTCCTCGACGCCTTCGACGCCCTCCTCGGCCTCTCGACGCCGCCACAGCTTGGCGTTCTCGGCCGTAGGACGGAGCATCCCCATAAAAACCCGGCCATTCGTGCCTCCCAGCAGCCGCCGCTAGGGGCCATCCCACAGGGGCCCTTCGCTACCGGGAGGCCCGCTTCGACGTGTGCACCATCTCGGCTAGGCCTGCTAGGCCTGTACCTTATACCTCCAGGTACCTTGTTAGCCGCAATCTGCCCGCAGATCCGCCGTCTCGATCGCCCGCGACCACTAAACTCCATCCCACCACCCCTACGGCAGTCCCATATTTCGCCAACCTCCCACTTTCGATAGCGCTCCCGCGGCCCTCATAATTCAACTTGGGCCTTCATACCCCCTTCTCCCCGACTCTCACAATTATCCTCAAAACTTGGACTGGACCTCTCCCCCCACGATCACCGCCGCACCCGGCCTCCATACACACCGCACACCAGACGCAGGCACACACATGCTCTAGCCTCGCTAGCTCGCATTCCTGCCCCAGTTGCATTCCAGTCTCCCGCGCCGATAGGTCGCGGCCGGAGCCAGCGTCACGACAGATCGTGCGCAAACACCACCCTATGCTGGGCCCGCTCCCTACCCAGCAGCCCTAGAAGAGCACCCGACCTCCCCTCCCTCCCCCCCCCCGCTGCCGCGGCGTCTCTTCTCTCGACTCGACGTCATGGGATTTCCAAACCCCCTTCGTCAACGCCAAGGGCCGCAGCTACCAGTCTACGAGAAGATCCCCAAGGAGCAGCTATCGTCACAGGAGGACGACGACTACGACCTCACAGATGACGACCGCGACGACTCTTCCTCGGCCGCCTCCTCGCCAAGCCGGGACTCGAGACGGACCACCACCTCGCTGTCCTCCAAGTCTGCCATGCTGAAGAGGAAGCTCAATGTCAACGCGACGCTGGCCCCTCCCGCTACCACCCCCAACCTGCTGAGCCCGATGCTCACGCCCAGGAGGCAGACCTTCACCCTCTCGCGCCGGGCCACCGGTGCCGGCCTCTACAGGCTCCCCAATAAGATCACGAGATTCCTCTGCATCGGTCTCCTGGTCGGCATAATATTATTCATCTCCGCCCTGGTCCATGCCGGCGTGGCGGAGAACCACAGGATACTGAAGGGCGAGTTGCCCGCGAGGCCGACCGGCCCCAACGCGTGGGAGTCCTTCAACTTCCTCACCCGGTATTACGGCGGCATAAAGACCCTCGTGCCGTTTCAGGACAACATCCCCCAGTACCCAAGGAGCGAGGATGAGCTGCCGTTCAACGGAGACGAGCCAAGCCCCGACTTCTACAGCGGCTCGACCGAGCCCACGGAAGATGCCCTGCCCCCGAGCAAGTCCTTCCCGCTCGACTACCCAAACACCGCCCTCCGGCTGCCGGAGGTCAACGAGTGCTTCCTGGACGACGAGCAGAAGGTCAAGGTGCCGTACATCCGGTACTATGATGGGCGCCCAGCTGGCTTCCCCCAGCATGTGCTGGGGTCCTACGAGCTTCTGTCCCTGCCCGAGGACATCTGCTTCGAGCGACATGGCAGGCTAGGCCCCTATGGGTTCGGATACTCGGTCCGGTCGGGCGGTCTTGGGATCGGCGAACATGGAGACCGTGAGGGTTCCGAGCTTGTTTGGAACGCAACGCACCAGGTGGATTGGCGCAACATCGACTGGGCCGAGGTGCAGCGCAGGTGTTACCAGTCAAACGCCGAGATCTACAAGCCGCTCACTCGCAGGCACCATCCTCCGCGCGGCTTCTACATCAACGAGAAGCTGGAGAACATGACGCTCTTCAGGAGAGATAACGGCATGCCCACTATCGCAGAAGCTCAGTCGCCAGGCGCAGTCCACGATACATCGGCCCCACTGAAGCCAGACATGAACGGAGTTCCCCCGGCCGGCGCGAGCTCTGCCAAGATATCGAAGCCTGAAGAGGAAGAACCCGTCAAGGCGGTCGCTGCGCCGTCGGGTGAGCTGTCCCGGACCGCCATCGTGATCCGCTGCTGGGATGAATACGATTGGCGGGCGGAAGACGTCATGTACCTGCGCTCTATCATCACCGAGCTTTCCCTGGCGTCGGGCGGCCGGTACGACGTCCACCTCCTTATCCAGGTGAAGAACGATGCGAAGTACCCCATCTGGGCCGACGACGAGGTTTACGCACAGAGAATCAAGGACACTGTGCCAGAAGAGCTGCGGAGTATTGTCACCCTCTGGACGGAGACACAAATGCTTTCCCTGTACCAAGGCATCCACGACTTGTGGACGCGGGGCAAGGACCTGCCTGTTCATGGTGTGTACCGTGGACTCCAGATGGCCATGCAATACTTTGCCTACAACCACCCCGAGTACGATCATTTCTGGCAGTGGGAGATGGACATCCGGTACACCGGCCACTACCTCGACTTGTTCACCAAGATGGAGAACTGGGCGAAGATGCAACCGCGGAAGGGTCTCTGGGAGCGGAATGCGCGCTTCTACATACCAGTCGAGCACGGTACCTGGGAGGACTTCAGCCAGATGGCACGTGTGCAGGCTGAGATGGGTACCACCAGCGCCGATAATATCTGGAGTGGGATCGACGGCAAGAAGAAGAAGCCGAAGAAGCCGCAAGAGCTGACCCGCGGCGAGAAGATGATCTGGGGCCCAGTGCGCCCATCTGACGAGAACGACTGGTTCGAGCCCGAGAACGACCCCGTCCCGCCCACGACCTACGAGCACGACAAGTACAAGTGGGGTGTTGGCGAGGAGGCCGACCTGATCACGCTCAACCCCATGTTCGACCCAGAGGGCACTACATGGCTCTTGGCTGACGATATCACCGGGTATAACGAGACCGGCGATAAGGGAAAGCCACCGCGCCGTGCCCAGATCATCACAGCCAGCCGCATGTCCCGCAAGCTTCTCTTGACCATGCACCGCGAGACCGCCTTCAAGAAACACCACGCCTTCCCGGAGATGTGGCCCGCGACAGTCGCCCTTCAGCACGGATACAAGGCCGTCTTCGTACCCCACCCTCTGTACGTGGATCGCGAATGGCCAACTCAGTACATGGCGGCCGTGTTCAACGGCGGCAAGAATGGTGCGTCGGGCGGAGCGAGGACGAGCGTCTTCGGGCAGCGCGAGCACAACCTGCAAGGGCTGACGTGGTTCTACAACTCCGGCTTTGCCCCGAATCTGTACCGGCGGTGGCTGGGTCTGAAGGTCAACAACGACGGCGGCGAGGAGTTCGAGTTGACGCGTGACATGACCAAGGACGAGGGCTCGGTCGGCGAGATGAGGGGTGGCGAGGGCCGCATGTGTCTTCCGCCGATGCTGATCCACCCGATTAAGGGCGTGGATCTGCCGGTTGAGCAGTACGACGAGGTGGAGGTTCCCGAGTCTGATCCGGGCGCGTGAGCGAGCATCGAGAAAGAATAAAAGGAAACTCGTCAGGAGGGTAATTGGGTCGGTCCTTTTTAGAGATAATATGGTGCTACGGATCTGTCGAGAGGAAGAGGCTGTGCCTCGCGCAAAGGCTTATGCGAGATGGAATCCCGCGATGATCGGCCGCCGGCCGACCGGGGGTTTTTTACGAAGCAGCCTCATCATACGACAGTCAGCACCACCACCAGGGGGCAAGGATGGGAAAGGCCACCGAGGAGTTTCAGGCGTCGTTCTGGGGCAAGCAACTTGGGCATTTTGGGCTGCTTACGGATGAGATCTTGAACGGCGTGGTTGTTCACAAGCAGGAAATACCATTGATACACGGCATCGGGGGTTTTTTTTACAACAACACTTTTTTTCTTCTTCTTCTTCTTCATTCTGCTGTGCATGGAGGTTTTTTTCTTCCCCTGCTCGCTCTCCTTTGTGGCATAGGCAACCGATGGGTTGTCTTGGTTTTTTCGGGGCATGGCGATGGAAAGCTGGGCAACATTATCTATCCCCTGCGGGATAGCTCCCTGGATTGTACATACCTTTTCATGTGGATAGTCTGGGCCCGGCCTTTGGCTGTGGTGATCTAATGACGAGTGATGAATGACAACGAGGTCTAGTCATGACAGTATCTGTCTGATGAACGTGAGTCTGCCTGCGGTGTTGGTGTGTCTTGAGGCTTGCTTGGATCCGTCGCATCTTACTGTGCATCTCCCGCGTGGTTACTCGCGGGAGATAGATTAGTAACTTTCATTGATGCCTAGAGATTTATCATATAATGAAGGGGTAGTGGTGAGAAGAACAGAGACAGGGGAAAAAGAAGAAGAGGTATAGGGGGGAAAGGAAGGCGGGGGGGAGAAAAGAAAAGAAAAGCAAAAAGAGCGGTGTTCCGTGGGAATCGTCTAATGGACAGGATCAGCAAGAGACTCATCATTCATACGAGACTTCGAATGCTTCCCTGTGCTGCTCTTTTTCGCTGACCCACTTTCCTTCTCCCTCAGGATACTGTTCGTCTATCATACCTGCTCTCAGTGGAAGTTGTTGTCTGAAAGGCTTTAGAATCGTCTATTCACACCGACCACGTTCTGTCATCTTGGACGGGCTGGCAGCCGATCTGAATTCATGGATGCATAACCTAACGGACAAGCTGTGGCCTTTCACATGGCTGCGTTTATATGATGTCGTTAAAATGTAGCCTCTTATTCATTACCCATCGTATCATTCCTACTTGCCCTTTCTTTCGGTTGTCTTTCCCTTGATACGCCAAACACGACTCCGTTCGTTTAGAAGACTGTCTGCGCGTTGGAGTTTTCTCTTGATTCTGTGTGGGTATGTAATTGACGATCGAACACTCGCTGCAACCAACACTCATCGTGCCATAGCCTATACATATGATATTTCCCCGTATCCCAAAGCCGCCGTTGTTTTCTTTTTCTACACCACCCTCTTCACCTCGAAAAACCTCCTCAGCCACCAGACCTGGAACACGGACTCGCCGATGACGACGCCGAAGATAAAGACGTTCCACCACTTGACGCGGCTGTTTGTGCTCTCCGCGGTGTTGCGGTGGGTGCGCTCGCGGACGACGATGTAGGACTGCTCGTCCTTGACCTGGGCGAGGAGCTCGGAGAGCTTCTTGACTGTTTTGTCACCTGTCAGCAGCATGCCCGGGCAGCATTGCGGGACGTCCCAATGGCAGACATACCCTCGGCTTCCAGCGGGTCGGACGGTGCATCCGACTCGGATACGTAGACGATGCCGTGGACGTTGAAGGAGACCTCCTTGCTCGAGGCGCCCCAGTGGTCGTTGCCGAAGCAGTAGATGAACTTGCCGTCGTGCTTGGCATCGAACGAGTGGTCGCCGTTGGAGACGGACTTCTCGAAGACCTCGTACTGGCCCACGGGGTTTGTGATCTGTCCGAGGGCGTGCCCTTGTTAGCCACCTTGCTGCTCCCCCCTCTTTAGACGAGATCAGTTGGTGGGCCATACCCAGAAGTCGATGTCTAGGTTTCCTGCACTACCGAATTCCCTGTCGCCGACCTGGAAGGACACGGTCATCTTGTCGTCCTTGTGCAGCTGCTCGTGGAAGCACTCGCGGCCGTGGGCGGGTAGCTGGATGTTGTGGGCCACCGCGACGGAGGCGAACAGCCCTGCTGCTGCCAGGAGCAGCGACGAGAACTGCATCTTGATTCTTTCTCTTCCTTTCCCCCCTTTGTGCTCGCGGGTGCAATTGCGTGGGGATGTTGGCTGCGCTGGGGTGGGGGGAAACTGTGGGCGATTGCTGTCGTCGTCTCGTCGTCGTGGTCGTTGAATCGCGAGGCTGGCACCCGAAGGGACAGCTTGGCGCTTCACAAGCTCTCTCTGGAAAGCTGACCCGCGACCGAGTCGGCAGGCCCCCCGGGCAGTGAATTATTCCCACCGGCAGGACGTGGATACCCCGGTCCCGCGGTGGAGGTACGCGAACGATAGCGGCGCACAGGCCAGGAGATAAGGTATCCGGCAAGGGGCTGGGAGGTACCGGCCGCACCCTCGAGTCCAGCGACCTTCAGGAGAACCTTCCCTGGGGAGAAGCGCTGGAGGCAGGCTCCGCACGGGCCCGTCTGCAAAAAAAGGGTCACCACAGATTGCCCTGGCGCCGCCTGGCCAATCGTCCAGTGGCGGCGTCTTCCTTCTGGAAGCTGGGGCTCTCAGCTGTGATCCCCCCCCTGCCGGCGCCCAGTCCTGCCCTGTGGGACTGCCCTGCTGTCATCTAGCGCTATTTGCCCCCCCGTGGTCACCGTGGTCAGCGAACCTACCAGTCACTGCAGTGCAGGCAGCTCCGTATGGCAAGGGCTTCAGCACGCCTTGGGTACCGTGGGTACGACCGTTCCAGCCCTGGGGCCTGGGGCCTACCCAGTACCCAGTACCCAGATTTCCAGACAACCAACCTGTCCTGTCCTGTTCTGTCCTGGCCTGGCCTCTCCCGCCTCCTGCACACAGCCGACCCGACCAGCAGCACGCCGCACTCAACGGGCCCGTTTATTTTTCTGACCTGCCTCTGCCTCTGACCTCCTTCTGCTCCCTTCACACCGACAATCGCAACACGACAACGTCCAGGAGCATCGCATTGCTCAATCACCAAGGCTACTACTCGGCATCACAATCAAGTCTCGGCTCGCGCACAGAGTGAGACTTCGATCCCCAGGTGAGCACGACCTTTCTCCGCAGTCCGCGCCCGTCCTGCCTCTCTGCCCTCGGCCTCCATCGTGACACGTTCGCACACATACCTGGCCTTCCGCTTGCCACCCTCACCAGTCCACACCCACCACTATCGTCATCATCACCGCCCGCCGTCCCCGTCATCGACGTCTCCGTCGCTGCCTGGGCATCGACAATCCTGTGCTGCAGACCGGCGCGCGATCTTGTTGACACATTTCCTGAACCCAATCCCATACCCTGTCCTGTTCTGCTTTCGCCTGGTCAGGCCCAGGCATCCCCCTTACCGCGGCCGGCCGTTGGCTTTGTCGACCTCTCTCGGCTTGCCAAACGTGTCCCGTCCGCCTCTTTCGCCTTAGCTGTCATCTCCGCCATCTCGAATATTTACCACTGCTGCCCCGTCTGGTGACCTCTGCGGACCGGCGTGATCTTTCCCCTGCCATCGTCATTGCTCACGCAACCCCCTCCCCCAAAAAACATCTGCTGTCATTATCGATATTGCGCCTCAGCCGTGCACGGAGACCCTCGAAATAGCTTACTGACCCGAGAACGCTCCCGCACCAGGTCACGCGCCAGTTGTTCTACTCCCCTCTACGTTTAACGGTCACCCCACACACCAACCGCCAAGATGGGTATGGCACTTTCGTCTTTCGCCGGCATCTTCCAGAAATGGATCGGCAAGAAGGAGATGAGAATTCTGATGGTCGGTCTCGATGCTGCCGGAAAGACCACCATCCTCTACAAGCTGAAGCTTGGTGAGATCGTCACCACGATCCCCACCATCGGTACGTCCCGTCCACCTCGCACCGGCGCCTGCCGGCCTCGCCGGACGTAAACCTTGCACAGGCCCCTTTGTGCTGATAGTACCATCGATCAGGATTCAACGTCGAGACCGTGGAGTACAAGAACATCTCATTCACCGTGTGGGATGTCGGTGGTCAGGACAAGATCCGTCCTCTGTGGAGGCACTACTTCCAGAACACCCAGGGTATCATCTTCGTCGTCGACAGCAACGATCGCGATCGTGTCGTCGAGGCTCGCGAGGAGCTCCAGCGCATGCTGAACGAGGATGAGCTGCGCGAGGCAGCCCTGCTGGTCTTTGCCAACAAGCAGGATCTTCCCGTAAGCACCTGACCCAGACTGGGCCCTCCTGCATCCGGGACAGCACAGCTGATCATCAACATAACAGAACGCCATGAACGCCGCCGAGATCACAGACAAGCTCGGCCTCCACAGCTTGCGGTCGCGCCAGTGGGTACGTACAGACGTCATCACTCCACCAGTGCGATGGACACAGCCCGCTAATCCGTTGTTGACAGTACATCCAATCCACCTGCGCCACCAGCGGTGACGGTCTCTACGAAGGTCTCGAGTGGTTGTCCAACGTTGTCAAGAACAAGAACTAAGCGGTCACGGTCGAGGAACACGATCCATCGGGCCCATTCGGTTGTACTTCGCCGGGCAATCTCACGACGATCGAATGACATGAGACACGGATGCTCTTCCCTTAACCTTTGCATCTACTAGTGATGGGTCATGAGCGAATCATAGTGGGGCCGCTCATGGGAGCAGTTGAGGACGTTTCGCGTGTTTGGTCTTTTTGCGGCATGAAGGGTGGGAAGGGGCGCAATGGGGGCTCTAAGGAATCTTTGTACGATTTGTGGAATGATTCTGACTTTTTCTCTACAAGAACGTCATGGGCCCCCTTTCTCATCGGCAGCTTTGTGATAGGGGGAGGAGGAGGACATGAGTCTGGGGCGGGCTACCCGACGGGTATCTTCCCTCTCCTCTCCATGCTCCTCGTCCTCTTCCGGGCTTCAGGTGTACAAGCAGAGGAAATACGGAAGTTCGTCCATAACACCATCTCACCATCCCCGTTGCAGAGCAGGAGTCTTTTCATGTTCGTCAACTTTACATAGACTGGTTAATTGCTCTTTCCTCTACATCGCTCAAACCTCCGTGTGTGCACCTCGCCTTTTGACAAGTGGCATCTTGAAAGAAGTTTCGCGGCCTGACGTTGCTCAACGGGAGGGTTTTTCCCGCCCTCTGGAACGTCGCTGTCTCACCACGGGCGCGCGGTATCCACGCGTCGCGCGTTCATCTAATCTAGCACCCGCCGCACCCCGGAGGCAGAGGGGGTGCGGGTCCGGGTCTCTTGAGATGAGAACAGGTGTCGTCGACTTCAGCCCAGAAAAGAGTCACAGTCAGCCGGCTCGACTGCGGCCCGACCTGGACAGGCACCCAGGCACCCAGCGGGTCTTACACGGCGCGGGCATGGCACCATGCCGGTGGCTGGGGTGACCCGCTGAAGAGTCATCTGCTAATAAAGCAATGGGTCGGTAGGTCCAAGCAGGAAAGGGGGCTCTTGAAGAGTGCTTTTCTGCCCCTCCCCAACGCGAGGTTATAATGAGTCTTCAGTTGCTGTACCGCGGCTGTCGCACTCACCCCCCCCCCCCGGGGGCCGGCGCGGCAAGGACCTAGACACGTTTTGCTCAAGGTTTGTCGGAAGACCCCCGGGCGGATCAGGGTCTTTTCTTTGCCAAGTGTCTTGTTTCCAGGGGGGGGGGACTCGGCCACGGACTTGACCGTCGAGGTGGTGATGTACTTCGTACTGTGTAATATTGACGGATATCCGTGTACCCTAGTATATGTTGTCTATTCATGACACTTGAGTGGCTTGCGTGCTGCTTTGTCAAGCCCTCCCCCCAAACCAACTTTCTTCTTTTTTTCTCTTCTCAGTGTTGTTAAATGATATAGATATTGGCAGGAGTGTTATTATGTCTTGTAGAAGTTTTCATAAAGCTTGCGGACAGGAAGAGGGCTGTCTACATAGGTACTCAGGCATCCACGGAGGGCAAAGTGGGTGGGCCAATTACGCTGTAGGAGGGGGATAGGCAGATTAAGCCAGAGGAGGGACAAGGTTGATTTTTCTAGGAGACACCTTATGTCCTATAGGGAGGGCTGTCATCCGATCTATATGTAGAGCCTCGTAGGCTAGGCTCGCAGGACTAATCTATGTTATGCTCGGGGGCCAATTACATTCCCATGCAAAATCCCATTTTCCTCCCCTATGCGAGCATCTCCATATTAATCCGGTTCCTCGCCGAAATCCGTCCGGCGTTCTACCTATCTAGATAGCCGTCTTAAGTCTCCGAAACACACAAGTCTAATCTCGATTGACCAGACAATTGTGTCTAGCACCTCGGTAGCTCATCGTGCCAAGTGCCGTTTGATACCAAGATGTAGCAGCTTCATCAAATACTCGAGTTTGTCCAGTCGGTGGCGATGGTTATGTAAACGAAATTCTATTTGGTATCATGAGCAGAGATGTGATGAAACTATATGTCGAGACGAAACAAGACTGGAAATTCAGTCATATGCCATACCAAGCTCCGATTCCATGCAAGCCCAAACGCCCCCAAAACGCCGTCATTGCGCATTCTCTTAGTCCGATCTACCCGCCGCCGCCCACCTACTCCCCCTTCGGCTTCGCATGCACCTCTAGGCCCGAGCCGTCCGCGTTGGTAGTCACCACCGCGATGTCGTTCATCTTCACCTCGCCGCGGATGATCTTGTCCGCCAGCCGGTTCCCGATCTCGTGCGTGATCAGCCGGTTGAGCGGCCGGGCGCCGAACTTGGGGTCGTAGCCCTTGTCGGCGAGCCACTGCCTGATGTCGTCGGGCACGTCGAGCGTGATGCGCCGGTCGTCGAGGCGCGCCTGGAGCTCGCGGAGGCGGATGTCGACGATGTCCCGCAGGGCCTCGCGGGAGAGGCGCTTGAAGACGATGAACTCGTCGAGCCTGTTTAGGAACTCGGGCGGGTAGTTGGCGGCTACGACGTCGAGGACGGCCTTCTTGACGTCCGGGCTGATCTCGCCCGTCTCGGTCTCCTTGTACGGGTGGACCGGGTCCGCGCCGACGAGGATGTCCGCGCCCAGGTTGGACGTCAGCACGATGATGGTGTTCTTGAAGTCGACCTTGTGCCCCTGGGCGTCGGTGAGATACCCCTCATCTAGGACCTGCAGGAGCAGCGCGGAGATGTCCCGGTGCGCCTTCTCGAACTCGTCGAAGAGGAGTACCGCGTACGGCTTCCGGCGGACCTGCTCCGTCAGCTGCCCGGCGTCCTCGTAGCCGACGTACCCGGAGGGCGCGCCGATCAGCCGGGAGATGGTGTGCTTCTCCTGGAACTCGCTCATGTCGAAGCGCACGACGGCGGACTCGGTCGAGAAGAGGAAGTTGGCGAGCTTCTTGCACAGCTCGGTCTTGCCGACGCCGGTGGGCCCGAGGAAGAAGAACGAAGCGAGCGGGCGGTTCTCACCGGACAGCCCGGCGCGCTGCATCCGCACGGCGTTCGCGACGGCCTTGAGGGCCTCGTCTTGGCCCCTGACGGACTGTCTGAGGCTGTCCTCCATGTGGATGAGCTTCTCGACGTGGCCGCTCGTCAGCTTGGACACAGGTATCCCGGTGATCCTGGCCACCACGGTGGCGATGTCGTCGGCCGTGACGGAGTCGTGGATAAGGGTGTCGCCGGAATTCGATGCTGATGGCTGCTCCCCTTCCTTGGGCAGCTTCTGCTCCAGAGCCGGAATAATGCTGTATCTCAGCTCGGAAGCCCGAGCGAAGCTGCCCTCCCTCTGAGCCATCTCCAGCTGGACCTTGGCCCGGTCCAGCTCCGCCTGGGTTTGCTTGATGGCCTCGATCTCGCCGCGCTCCTTATCCCACCTTTCTGTGAGCACTCTAGCCTCTTCCTGCAGCCTTTTCAAGTCCGTTTCCAATTTCTCCCTCCTCTCTCGGCTGGCGATGTCGGACTCTTTCCTCAAGCTCTCCAGCTCAATCTGAATGGTCATGATCCTCTGGTCCAGCTTCATGATATCCTCCGGCTTGCTCTCCTGCTGCAGCCGCAACGAACTAGCTGCCTCGTCCATGAGATCAATGGCCTTGTCGGGCAAGAATCGATCCGTGATATACCGGTTGCTCAGGGTCGCGGCAGCCACCAGTGCGCCGTCCGTGATGCGAACACCGTGGTGCACCTCATATTTGTCCTTGATACCACGTAGAATGCTGATGGTATCCTCGACCGTCGGCTCGTTCACCAGGATTGGCTGGAACCGCCTCGCCAGTGCGACGTCCTTCTCGATGATCCGGTACTCGTTGAGCGTGGTGGCGCCGCAGCACTGTAGTTCTCCGCGCGACAGGGCCGGCTTGAGCAGGTTGGATGCGTCGATGCTGCCCTCGGCCTTGCCGAGGCCCAGCAGCGTGTGCAGCTCGTCGATGAACAGGATCACCTGGCCCTCCGCCTGCTCGACCTCCTGCAGCACCTTCTTCAGCCTCTCCTCGAAGTCGCCCCGGAACTTGGCGCCCGCGATGAGCGAGCCCAGGTCCAGCGAGACGACGCGCTTGTTCTTGATGCTCTCGGGCACGTCCCCGCGCACGATGCGCAGTGCCAGGCCCTCGAGGATCGCCGTCTTGCCCGTCCCGGCCTGCCCGATCAGCACCGGGTTGTTCTTGGTGCGCCGCGAGAGGACCTGGATGGTGCGCTGGATCTCGGCGTCGCGCCCGATCACCGGGTCGAGCTTCCCCTCCCTCGCCTTCGCGGTCAGGTCGATGCCGAACTGCTCGAGCGCGGGCTTCTCCTCCTCGCCGCCCATGTTCATCCGGTGGGTGCCCCCCGGCGGGTGGGGGCGGCCGCTGGCATAGTGGCGGACGGACGAGACGGACGGGAGTCGTAGTGGTGGTGCGGTCGCTTTTGGCGTGTGTTGAGATGGTGTGGCAAGCGATCCGGCCGCGAGGGGCCGGAGGGTGGTGGTTCGTGACGTGAGTCTGGTTGCCGGCGCACTGGCGATGCGCCGGGTGGACGTGAGAAACTGACGTCTTGTCAACATGGTGGTCAGACAGAATGTAAGACGCTATTGGAACAGTGGTGTGGTCGGAGGAGAGGCGGAAATCATCATGGCAGTATAGAAATATTCTAGGAGGTGGGGGGACGTCTCGTTGACGACATGCGAGATGATGGCGAGACTTAGACACCTCGAGATGCTTCTGGAAGTTCGTTGGCATCCAAGCTACCGGATCCCTGCCTCGAGCTTATCGATAAAGCTATACCCCTGCATCCTGGCTCGAAACTTTCCACCAAATTCGTCCTCCGCAAAATCATCCTTGGTTTCAACTTCTTCCCGTCTTCACCAGCATCAAGTCTGAATGGAAGTCTCGCCGGTATGCATACTCAACGAGACGTATCACACCTAAGATCTTCTTCTCGATAGACTGGGTAGATTAAGATTGTCGATACCCCCGGAATAACTCTTGTGGGACGAGTCACCTTGGCACGACTTCTCCCAATGGATGTCCTACTGTCAAAACTTTCAAGCCAGCCCGGGGCTTCTCAATTGTGACCCAGAGACCCTGAATTGTCTACCCAAGATAAGTGGTATGTACTTGACTCTGTTGAGGCCGTTCGTCTTGCAATTTTTTCTCTCTCCAACCTTTCACATACCTACATGATGAGAAAATTGGTCCGTGTTTCTGAGCAGACTCAAGACCTGTTCAAATGAGGACAAAAACAAGCACGAAGTGCATCTCTGATTTCATACATCTGTGTTGGACAGACTTTTCAAGTGGTCAAGAGATCAGGCAAACAGTACTGACGCATTACCAGACAGTGCTCTTGACAACGGTAGTTCTATCGGGCTGTGGACTTGGTCCCAAGCTGCGTCTTTCTCGTAATGTGACTGTTTGTGGTACTCATGCAAGCTGAGCTCGAGATTTGCGCATGAGGAAGACGATGAGAAGTATTCAATACTTTTTTTTTTATTGAGTTGTCCAATTGTTATGGGACTCTCTTGATAGCGCCATCTACCATGAATGAATTGTTGAATGAACTCCACACACGTGTTGAATAAACCTTTGCCCAATAGCTTATCCCGTTTTCCGTCACATCATAAATATCGTACACGTGCGCAATGCAAATCATGACCAAGTTCAGAAGGGTATCTCTGCCGTCCTCCCAACATCTCCCCTCTCGAGACTCCCTTAGTGGTGGAAGAGACGGATGTTCTGCTCGATGAAGGTGATGCCGAGCTTCTCGGCCGTCTCAAAGACGGGCTGATCGTTCTGGCTGCCGCCGGGGGCAGCAATGTACTTGACACCAGACTTAGCAGCGCGGTACACATTGTCTGTGAAGGGGAACTGCGCAGGATGTTAGCATAACTCTACAGGTTACCGCGACGTCAGAAGCTACTCACGAAAGCATCGCTCGACACAGCGACGTCAGTCAGCTTCTTGAGCCACTCCTCACGCTCCTCCTCAGTGAAGGGCTTGGGAACCTCGTCGAATATCGCCTCGAAAGCCTCCCGCTCGGGACCGTCCTTGGGCAACTCGCCACTAACCAGCAGGTCGATGGCATTGCTCTTGTCGGCGCGCTTGGTGCCCTTCTTCCACTTGAGACCGAGGACCCGAGGGTTGAAGCGAAGCCAGAAGTTGTCAGCCTTGTCTCCGGCCAAACGGGTGCAGTGGATGCGAGACTGCTGGCCAGCACCCAAGCCGATGACCTGGCCTCGAGCAGCGTAGCAGACCGAGTTGCTCTGAGTGTACTTCAGCGCAATAGTGGCAACGGCCAGGTCGCGCAGAGCGCTCTCAGGCACACTGGCATTGTCCTTGGGCGTGATGACGGTGCCGAAGGAAGCGGGAGAGAGGGCGGCGTCGTTGCGCTGCTGAGCCAAGGTCACACCGTATACAGTGCGCGTCTCCCTCTTGCTGGGCTCGTACTCAGGGTCCATCTGGAGAACGAGGTACTTGCCACTCTTCTTCTTCTTCAGGATCTCCAGCGCGGCGGCCTCGTAGCCAGGTGCGATGACACCGTCCGAGACCTCCTTAGAGATGATACTTGCAGTGGCGACATCGACAACATCGCTCAGTGCGATGAAGTCGCCAAAGCTGCTCATGCGGTCCGCACCACGAGCACGGGCGTAGGCCTGGGCTAGGCCGGACTCGTCGATACCTGGGATATCCTCGACGAAAAAGACCTTCTTCTCCTCTGCGCTCAGGGGAAGGCCGATGGCGGCACCGGCGGGCGAGACGTGCTTGAAGCTAGCAGCTGCAGGCTTGTCCAGTGCCTGCTTCAGCTCCTTGACCAAAGGCCAGCTGTTGAGAGCGTCAAGCAGGTTGATGTACCCGGGAGAGCCGCAGAGCACCTTGAAGGGCAATTGGCCCTCCTTGACGTACGCCTCAGCGGGCTTCTGGTGTGGGTTGGCACCGTACCGCAGGGCCATATACTGGTGGCCGTCGGCTGCGTACTTCTTACGAAAGAAGTCGGAGATGGCGGCGTCGTAGTCGGCGGTGTGCTCGAAGGCCTTCAGGGCATACAGCTGGCGGCTGGACTCCTTGACCTCGCCGTTCTCGAGCTCCTTGAGGAACTCGGCATAGTCGGCCGGGTCGCTGAGGATCGTGACGCGGGCGTGGTTCTTGGCAGCGGCGCGGATCAGGGTCACGCCACCGATATCGATCTCCTCAACGGCCTCGGGCACGGTCACGTTGATCTTGGCGATGGTGTCCTTGAAGGGGTAGAGGTTGCAGATCACGTAGTCCACCTTGTCGATGCTCTGCTCCGCCAGGTCCTTCTCGTCAGACGCGAGGTTGCGGGCGAGGATTCCCGCGTGCACGGCAGGGTGGAGGGTCTTGACGCGGCCAGCCAGCATCTCTGGAGCCTTGGTGATGGCGGAAATGTCTCTGCACGGAGCATCTGTGAGCCATTGCTAAGGCTGAGCAAATCTTCGAGGGGCACACGTACTCAACTGGGAAACCAGACTCCCTGATCATCCTGGCAGTTCCTCCAGAGGCGAGGATGCGCACATTGTGCTGGATGAGACCCTTGGCCAGGTCAAGCAGGCCAGTCTTGTCGTAGACAGAGACGATGGCAATGCGCTGCCCCTCGCTCACCTGGGAGGCCATCTTCGACGTTGTTTGCTGCAGTGAGCTTCTGGATAGCTGGAATCGAACTAGGTTGGGGCTTTTCTCAGGAGCTGCCTGCGGAACGACTGCAGAAGAAGGGAGGGAAGAAAAAAAAAGTTGCAATTCGGAAGACAAGCATTGGGGAGATCGAAAACAAATCTTGGGCTCAGCCCCTCCGAAAGCTACACCACACCCGGCCGAGAAAAATCGCGGGGTCCTCTAGGTCAAAATTTTGGGGTGGGCTGTCCCGCTGTCCCGCCGGAATCGGTGCCGCAAGGCCTGTGACGTTGTGCTGGACTCCAAGCAGGGCCCTGCTATTGGGCAGGATCCCAGCGCGACCTCTAGAAGCGGAAGTCGAGCACTGGCACTGGCTGAGAAGCACTGGCGGAGCCTCTGAGGCCCCTGTCCCAGTTCTACATACGCGACACACACGCCTTCGTCACGCGTCTGCTTTACATTTCCAAAGCTTGCTCCTCCTCCTCCCCGCCAGGTCCGACATAGAGGGTTCTGTTTTTGTTGTCTTTCAAGACACCCAATGTCTCTCCATGCCTATGTACGGTGATCACGGCCTCAAACTGGTATGTTTGCGTTCACCACCAGCCCGCAGCCCACCCGCGCGTTCTGTCGCCAGTGCCCTGACAGAGACAGGTCGTTCAAGCCAAGAGAGCCCAGAACCTGGCGCACCTGCCTCCCTACGAGACCGAGCTCGTCCGCGAGGCGGCGCGCGAAGTGCGCGATCTGGACCGCGATGTTGCCAACATCCTGGGACCGTTCCAGGGCTCCTTCGATCCGAATGCGAACCAGGGCGTGGCCGGCACGCTCCTGACGAACCACCTGTCTATGCGGCGGAATAAGCGCTGCCTGCTCGCCTACCACAAGACGAGGACGGACAAGCTTGAGGAGCTGGTCTGGCGCGGTGCGGACGTGGTCGACCTCTCTGGGCAGCAGCTCCGGGACGGGGCGCGGGGTGCAAATGCACCTGCGGCCGCTGGGCGTTCAGCGGATGGCGGAACCAGCAGCCTGAGCCCGCAGGAGGAGGACTACGTCAGGCAGTACAGTGATCTGCTGGCTGCGTATAAGGGACAATGGACTGATATCGACTTAACGGGGACTCTGGAACCGCCAAGAGATTTATTCATCGATGTCCGGGTCTTGAAGGACGCGGGCGAGATACAGACGGAATACGGGTATGCGGATACGGTTCCGGGTCTTGCATTTCGAGTTGTGACTGACATTCCTGTACAGTGCGATCACCTTGACGAAGAACAGCCAGTTTTATGTCAGGCAGGGAGACGTCGAGAGACTGATCGCCCAGGGATACCTGCAGAAGCTGAGCTAGACAAGCACTCGCGGCACGGTCGTTTCAGCTCGCAGGATTGCTCTGCCTTGACCGCTCTGGAAGGACCGGCACGACACTCCAGGAGCTCTTGCTATCTGGCCCCATGTGTACATGTGAGCCGCTGCGTGATGGTGTGAGGGGATGCGTGCAGACGAAGGGCCGCATATCCGTCACACACGACACGCAGAGCACACGGCATGCAGAGCACACGACATGCAGAGCAGTCGACAGACATTCCCTGACTCGGCCCTGTCTCCCACGATGATCAAAGGATGGCGCAAGAGCGCGAACGAAGCTAAAGAGCTGTGGCAACATGACAAGTTCGTGGGCTGGAACCTTGCCGTTACACCCTCGTGATAGCCTTGGCGACATGACATTGTTGGGGCAGCTCGGGGCCATGGGACGAGACTTATGCACGACTGGGGCAGAGCCCTTGGGCTAAGCAGAGCCAATATAGGGATGCAGGAGGGGTAATGCAGTGTCAGGGAACTATATGATCACCCACGAGCGCCCACGCTGCCACGGACGCTGCTGCCGACGTCCCCGGACACGCGTGGAGAATGGCCATCGTCCCACGCAGAGGGGCATCTTGAGGGACCGATGCTGATGCACGGCGTTTGCGACTGACATAATGCCTGGGTTTTGAAGTCCACGAGTGCGGGCAATGCATGAGAGCCTGCGTGCCATTACCTAATGACTACGACCTCGCCGTTAGCTCCCGCATCCAAGCCATGCGCGCCGAGAACTATTCTGGGACCTCGAGGTGAGGGGCTGTAGAGTCCCAGGTACTGCGCAGAAGAAGTACCGCAATGAGAAGAACTGAAAACGCGTGAGGCTTTCTCGTAGCGCCCTTGGCGAGACTGGCTCGGCCAGACCTGCAGTGCTGGCCGTGGGCTCCGGTGATGCAACATGGAGAATGAGGTTGGACCTCGACCTTGGACAGGCCTGATGTCGTTCTAACGTCGTTCTAGACGAGAAGTCTCTGCGTGGTACGCCGGAAGTCACCAGATTGGGGCGTTGAATTCTCCACCTCGAGCGGCGCCCCTGTCTCTCTCCAAGGGCGGCGCGCGGCTCCCATTCGCCAATCGCCCTGCATGGCCCTCTCGTCCTGCAGAGCGCAGATCGAGGCTCTGCTGCTCTATCTCTCGCCTCCATCACCTTAGCACAACCTAGGTATATCTTCAGCAGCGCAGTGTCGGCCGTGCTCAACAAAAATCTTCCCGTCCCTCCCTCTCGCGAAGCCATGCCGTCCCTGCGCGCGAGAGGCCGGTGGGCACTACTGTACGACCAGATCAGCTAGTGCAGAGCGTTGATGTGACAGCAGGCTCTGCAGGGCCAGTCGCGCGCTTTGCTGGGAAAAGTGAAAAAAGTCTGGATCCACCCTCCAGCTAGCCATTGCGTTTTCCACTGCGGGTGAAGTGTTGTCGCCCCTGAATCCTTGCAAATTCCAATGCTTCTTGGGAAATCTCTTGCATGGACCGGGATCGCTGGGAGGGGGACCCGCGAGCACATGCTATTCCGCAGAGCAAGCAGGCTGAGATTGACCTTCAAAGCGAAGCCAAAAACTCCAATCTCTTGGCCGCGAGATAACAACGCTCCCTTCCGTCCCCTCCGCCTGTTTTTGAGTCCCACGGAAGCCACGACTGTTTGCCTGACAGGCTGCTGGCCGCTGCGCATCTGCTCGCGTGCACCTCTCCTTTCCAATTGCTGCTATTCGCATTCGCAGCCGTACGGGTCACCACCTTTGCGAGGCCGTCCTGCGTCGCATTTCGTCATCCTCCCGAGCTAATCTTGTGCTTGGAGCCCGTCCGCATTCTAATACCTCAACTCATCCGATATATCCTTGGGAGGCGTACCTGGCTTGAACAGGCCCGTCCCTTGCATCCATCGCCCGCCGTATCATTCGGGTTCTCCTCTATACCAGCCTCATGAGATATATATCACCGGATCGGCACGAGCCCAGTAGCTCCTGAGGGTGTTGGCTTCTGCGTGCGATCGGGCACTACGATCACACCATAGCAGGTGCAACGATGGCATCACCAGGCCTAGGCTTCTCCTGGATGCGCCGTCAGTCCGCCAACGCGAGGGAGAACGAGGATGCATCGCCCACGCCTCGCCCGCTGAGCCCGCCCCGCGCCCCGGCCATCCCCCAGAGTATCGGCGACCCCAGGGTGCTCTCGTCCTCCACCCCCGCGGCTCACAGGGAGCCCATACGCTCTTTCGTCTCTGGCAGCGTTCGAGATTCCCCAGGTACGTATTCTATCAGACCGTGCACCTTGATGGCCCGGTCCCCCGCCTTACAGTGAGGCTTTGCACGGATGTACCCCCCGGATGGCAGTGTGTTAGTGGCGCTCACGCCATGCGCACACCACAATAACTCCATGCTCATACTGTAGCCGCCCCCGTCTGTCTGTCCGGAATTCATGAGTCCACGTGTCCAAAGTCGTTCACGATGCTAACTCAAAATCATATCACAGCCCCTATTGACAGTGCCCAGTATGCTGCAAGTGTTCGTGAAGATACAGCAGAGCTTGCTTCCTACTTTCTTTCCGACAAGAAGGGTTCCCGGAATTCTAGCTTCTTGTCCCGCCCGAGAAGGGGGTCCTCGCTACGCGGACAGTTGTCAGATGACGAGGACGATATCGACCATGCTGGCGGATCGTCGGACACCATAGTAGAGGTGTCCGAGCCTCCTTCCCCTGAAGAGGACGAGGACGTCGCGCAGCAGGATGATGGGCCCTCGATGCTTGCGAATATGCTCCGGAGATCGCCGCCGGAAAGCTACATAGACCACATTGCACCACAGGCCAGAACGAACCAGCCCTTCGGGCAGACAACATCCTTGGCACCCTTCGAGCGCCGGCCCGGGGCAGACCGGCTCGAGACTGGCGTGCTGTGGCCTGCGCATGAAGATCTCGCTCCTGAGCAAGCCGTTGAGACGACCCCGCTGTTGAGGCAAAAGTCGCACGCCAGCTCTCACCACCAGAATGGACTCGGCCACGCAAATTCCAGCGATGCGGATGTGGAGGGTCAGAAGCCACCAGGGCCCAGGAACTGGCTGGCCGAGAGAGCAAGTCGCGTGCAAGACTTCGCGAGGACGGCGAGTAACCCGAAGGTGTGGAATGGCAAGGCGCTGGTGCATACGCTCCTGCTTGACCCGGCCAAGACGCTCCCGGCTGTCTTCGTGGGCCTCATTCTGAATATCTTGGATGCTCTGTCCTACGGCATGATCCTCTTCCCCCTTGGGAATCCGATCTTCGCAAACCTGGGCCCGGCCGGGATCTCCATGTTCTACGTGAGCACCATCGTGTCACAGCTGGTGTTCTCCACGGGCAGCATATTCAAGGGAGGCGTAGGCTCCGAGCTCATCGAGGTCGTTCCGTTTTTCCACAACATGGCCTCGACGATCATATCTCTAATCGGCGAAGAAGACCCAGACGCGGTGATCGCCACGACGATCTTCTGCTTCTGCCTCAGCTCATTGATCACGGGCGCTGTCTTCTTCGCAATGGGCGCACTGAAGTTCGGCTACCTGGTCGGCTTCATCCCGCGACACATCTTGATCGGCTGTATAGGAGGCGTGGGCTGGTTCCTGGTGCAGACCGGCTTCGAGGTGTCCGCGAGGCTGGAGGGGAGCTTCCATTACGACCTCGAGACCCTCCGGCTCCTCTTCCGGCCCAGCACCGTACCCCTATGGACGATCCCGCTCGGGCTTGCTATTGCCCTCTTTGTGCTCACGCAGTCCGACAAATTAAAAGACAACCACTACGTCCTTCCTACATTCATCTGTCTGGAACCCGCTATCTTCTGGTTCTTCGTCGTAGTGCTTGATTCGCTAGAGCCGGAACCGCTGCGCGAGACAGGCTGGATCTTTGAGGCACCACCTGCCGGGGAGACGTGGTGGTACTTCTATACGTTGTTCAGTGAGTCCGGCTCGTCTCCGAACCTGGAAGACTATGTGCTGACTGTATTGCAGAGTTCAACCTGATCAGCTGGGAGGCAGTCATAGAATGCGTGCCTGCGATGCTCGCCCTGACTTTCTTCGGGGTTCTTCATGTCCCCATCAACGTCCCAGCGTTGGCCCTGCAGACCGGCGAGGATCACGCAAACCTTGACCGCGAGCTGAAGCTGCACGGCCTCTCCAACTTCCTTTCTGGGTGCGCTGGCAGCATCCAGAACTACCTCGTCTACGCCAACAGTCAGTTCTTCATCAAGTCGGGCGGCAACAGCCGGCTGGCGGGCTATCTCCTGGCTGCCGCGACGGGCGTCGTCATGATCATCGGCCCTGTCATTATCGGGTTCATACCGGTGATGATGGTGGGGACGCTGATCTTCGTGCTTGGCTTCGAGCTGCTGATGAACGCGCTGTGGGATCCGAGGAAGAAATTGAACTGGCTTGAGTACCTGACGGTAAGTCCCCGCCTCATTTTCATCCAAATTGCTGTAGTTACGACGTTTCTAACAATACATCAGGTCGTAATCATCGTTCTGGTCATGGGCATGTACGACTTCGTGGTCGGTATCGGCGTGGGGGTGATACTCGCCTTCGTGTCACTGATCTTCCAGGCCTCGAGGGTCTCGGCGATCCGGGCGACCTATTCAGGGGAGATCGTCGGCTCGACGGTCAGGAGGAACCCGTCTCAGCAGCACTACCTCCAGCAGGTCGGCAACCAGATCTGCCTCATCAAGCTGTCGGGCTTCCTCTTCTTCGGCACCATTGTCAGCGTGGAAGAGAAGATCCGGCAGCTCATCGCCGACGATGAGTTCGAGAGACGACCCATCAGGTTCCTGGTGCTGGACCTCCGGCACGTGACGGGCCTCGACTACTCGGCGGGCGAGGCGTTCAGCACGGTCAGCCGGCTCCTCGCGGCCAAGCAGGTGGCGCTGGTCCTCAGCGGCGTGGACACAGACGGCCCGCTGGGGCGCGACCTCCTGGCGGCCGGGCTGGGGACGAGCTCCAAGGACACGGACGTCTTCTTCTGGCCCAACCTCAACATGGCGCTGGAGAGCTGCGAGAACGAGCTCCTGCGGACGCTGTACGCTAGCCAGGAGGCGCTCCGGGGCTCGCGCAGCAGCGCGGCGGCGACCAGCCTGGACGTGCCGGCGGGGGCCAAGGACGTGTGGCCGGAGGGGGCGGCGGGGCACGACCACGGGTCGGGGCTCCTGGCGAGCTCGCCGCGGCGCAGCCACCTGCACCAGGCGGCGCGCGAGTCGCTCAACCAGCGGGAGGTGGCGCGGCTGTCGCGGTGGCAGAACTTCAAGGAGCCGCTGCGGCTGATGCTGCAGATCTTCCACGACCTGTCGGACAAGAACGAGGACTTCTGGATGCGGGCCAAGGACTACTTCTTGCGGCAGGAGCTGCGGCAGGGGGAGGTGCTGTTCCGGGCGGGGGACGCGGCGACGGGGTTCTACCTGGTGGAGAGCGGGATCCTGCGGGGCGAGTACCAGCTGCCGCAGGGGCTGCTGCGCGAGAGCATCGCGGCGGGGACGACGTGCGGGGAGCTGCCGTTCTTCAGCGAGACGGCGCGGACGGCGACGGTCAGCGCGGAGCGGGACTGCGTGGTGTGGCGCATGGACCGCGAGGGGTGGGCGGCGCTGCAGCGGGGGGAGCCGGAGGTGGCGCAGGAGCTGCTGCGGATCTCGCTGAAGCTGACGAGCGAGCGGATGAGCGCCATCACGAGCTACGTGTTGACGATGGCGACGTGAGGTGAGAGAGATACTTTTGATACCCGGGCGGGCGGACGGACGGAGGCGGAAGGGCGGAGGAGGGAGGACGGCACGACGGCGGCACGACGGCGGCACGACGGTAGAGATTGTGGGACCATTGTTTTCGTGGCGCATGTGGCTACGGGAAAGGCGGGTGGGCTCACTCACATATAGTTGCATGGATCTCGGGATCACAGATTATAGTGGCGGGTTGTGTGTATGTAGGTAGGCCCCAAGAAGACTGGATGAGGCGTCCTGACACCGACCGACTTGTGCATAAGCGGGCGAGGCTGCCTGCAGTCACGAGAGACAGATCCGCGGGTCAGCAGATCCATACGAGCCCAGGCTTACCGCGTGACATGATCTGCCTGCGTGCCTACCCAGTCGTCCATTGGCGGGTGAGCCGGGCACGTCGTATAGCCGCGGCGGTGGTGGTGGTTGGTGAGGACGGCTGGCGAGACGGGGTCGCTGTCGGCTCGGCCGGCGGCTCGGCGGGGGCGACAGGGGATCAGCAGGGTGGTGGGTCGGCAGCGGCGTCTCTCGCTTCTGCTCCAGGCCTGGCGTCAGGCGACCCAGGACGACACGAAGCAGCAGCCAGAGTGGGTTTTTCGCACCCGCATGCGCCGTCGACACACAAACCCTGGGCGGCCGACGTCGAAGCTTCTTGGCCTGGCCTGGGCCTCGGGTCTGGCTTGGCCTAGCGCAGCGCCCCCCGTTCCGGGCAGGTCGCCCTCGTGCGCTCTCGCCATCAACAAGGTTTCGCGCCGTCGCATCGAGAGAGAGAGCCTTGATCCTTGACAAGCACGCACGGCAGGACGAAAAAAAAAAAAAAAGAGAGAGAGGCGGCTCTCGACCCGCCCGTACCCCTCCCCGCCTCCCACGGCGCGGCCCTCTCTCTCTCTCGCTCGCTCGCCCCTCCCGCAGGCATCATGGCCGCCGCCGCAGGACAGCAAGGCGGACAACAACAACAACAACAACAACAACCACCGTTGTCGTCGTCGTCGTCGTCGTCGTCCCAATCGCTCCCCCGTCCGACGCCCGCCCCGGCTCCCTCGAGCGTCATCGTCGCCGCCAGCACCACCACCAGCACCAGCACGCCGGGCCCCGCGACGCCGTCGAAGCCGCCCACGTTGCAACTGCGGAGGTCGAGCGGTGGAGCCGGCAGCAGCAGCAGCAACAACAACGCAACCGCCACGGGTGCGAGGCTGACCAGGCGTGTCACCACGCAGGAGAGGTTGGACGGCATCCTGGAGGTAGGTTACCGTACCGTACCGTACCGTGTCTGCCCTGTGCTCTGCTGCTATCTGTCTACCTGCTTGCTACCTGTCTCCCCCCCGCCAGCCAGCTCTTTTTCTTTCGCTTCTTCTTCCCTCCCCCTGCCCGGCCCCGTGCTCGCCTCGCCTGGCCTGGCCTGGCCTGACTACGGCATCCGACCCAAGAACCTTCATCCATGACCAACCTTACCTTAGTGTCCTGTGTTGTGCATGACCTGACCAGACTACGCCCCTCCTCCCGCCCCGCGTGCCCACGCAGCGGCAACACCACCTAAAGCACCTCTCTGACCCGCCCGCACCGCACCGCACCGCCTCTCACGTCCTCTCCCTCTCCACTACTCCTCCGTCTCCCAGTCCCGGCGCCATGACCGCCATCGCTGACAGCTACTACTACCTGGGCGCACAGCTCGCCCGACAGCGCGCCGAGAGCATGAGCCCCGGCCAGAGCCCGCCCGTGTTCCGGAGCCCGCTGTACCGGAGCAGTGGCGGCGGTGCCACGCCGCCCACGAGTCGCTCGCCCTTCTTCCGCGAGCCCGACGTCGACGGCGCCCAGGACGCCACCACGCCCACGCCCCCGGAGCCGGACGAGACGACCGGCATCGTCATGGCCGCTGCCGCCCCACGCCAGCGCGGCGCGTCGCCCGCTATCAACTACCAGAGCATGGCGCCCATGGACGGCACCAGCGGCACCCGGGCCAGGAAGAATGGTGCCGCCGCGCCGAGGAGCAACACCGGGCGCAGGCGGGAGAACACGGGGAGCGGCGGCGGCGGTGGAGACGAGGCCCACGGGGACGAGGACGGGGCCGAGCGGAACAAGGAGGCCGAGGCGTGGTGGAAGACGCAGCTGGCCAAGTTCGGGTCCATCGAGTTGGAGAACAAGGGCTCCGTCGCCAGGGACCACCTGGCCCTAGGTTGGTAACCCCGCCTGCTGTGGTGTGCTGTTATTTGTGAAGGCTGACCAGCCCCTCTCTCTCTCTCTCTGCACAGAACGGACGTTCCTCGCCTGGCTGCGGACCTCGCTCTCTTTCGCCTCCATCGGCGTCGCCATCACCCAGCTCTTCCGGCTCAACACCTCCCTCTCCGACGGCGCCGGCGTCGACAGCGCCAGCGTCGACAGCGCGAGCAGCCACACCCTGCGCCACCTCGGCAAGCCGCTCGGCGGCATCTTCCTCGGCATCAGCATCCTGATGCTGTTCCTCGGCTACCACCGCTACTTCCAGGCCCAGCAGTGGATCATCAAGGGCAAGTTCCCCGCCAGCAGGGGGACGGTCATCCTGGTGTCGCTGGTCGCCCTGTGCCTGATGATCATCTCGCTGTGAGTTCACCCCCGCCCCCCCCCCAACAGGGAGCGGACCGCGCAGCAGCAGCAGCAGCAGCATCCGCAGGGCTGACACACTTGTCTAGGGTTGTGGTCCTCCTGGTGCAGCCTGCCGAGAGCGGCAGCTGATGTCACCAGGTCCCCACGGGCTTCGGCGCTATCTAGCTGCTCCAGCCTTAATGTGTCTCATTTTCTCAGCCCCGCTAGTGTTCTAAAATAGGAGTTTGTTTCTAGGGAGAGCCGCGTCGACGGTGAGGTGTCCCGGGTATCGTGGCGGCCTGCCTCTGCCTCTTCATGTTTGGGTCAGGGTTATTATCTATCAGCGAGCGGCGTTTGGGGCGCCAGGGAAGGCATGGCATGGCATGGCATGGCATTGGCGTTAATCTAGCTATTTTGTGCAGCCGAGAATGCACACTACGATCCAATTCATTACGCATTATGCCTGTGATCTGCGCGCTGGCTGTCAAGTCAGGGTTGTGAACCTGTGCAGCCGTGCTGTGCTGTGCTGTGCTGTGCTGTGCTGTGCTGTGCTGTTACTGTGCTGTTGCTTGTGCTGTGCTGTACCAGCTGTTACTTAGTACCGACGTACCTGGGCCTAGGCCTGGGGTGAGCCGGGCAGGGGTCGAAGCTCCCGCGCAGGTGGTCCGTGCGCAACCGCCAAAAAAGTTCGCGAGCTTTTGGTCGCCAACGACCCGCGCGAACCCCGTCCCAGACCCCCGGAGGAGACGCTCCCACCACGCCCCACCACGCACCACCACAGCCATGTTCAAGCCCAGATTACGGATACCACCGAGGAGGACGGGCCTCCCGAGGCCCTGTCTGTCCTCCCAGAACCTCCACGGCCCGCCCGCCGCCTCGCCCTTCGCCGCAGCCGCGGCCGCCGCAAACGCGCAGCGGAGGTCAATACACGCGACGCCGCCGAGGTGCAGGCACGCCGTGCCCAAGCTCAACGACGGCGAGAAGCCGTTCGCCGCCAACGGCGTCAGCGGCCTGTACTCGGCCAACGGCTTCGACGCCGCGTACACCCAGTACCAGAAGTGGTGTCTGGACGAGCTGAACCGGCTGACCGAAGGTATGTCGGCAGAACCCCCGGCAGCGGCGAGCCCGAGGAACGGGGGAAAGCATGCAAGACGGATGGCTGAGGGCCGTCTCGTCCCCCTCCCTCCCCCTCTCCTCGCGATCCCCTGACGACCACCACCACAGCCCGCTGACACGCCGGACCACCAGGGACCAGGTACGAAGGCATGGAGGTCAAGGACCTCGCGATCATGACGTCGCGCGAGCCCGGGCTGGCGGCCATCTTCAACCACGCGTCGATGGCGCACAACAACCACTTCTTCTTCGACGGGCTCGCGGCGCAGGGCGGGCAGGACCCGGCGGAGCACATGCCGGCCCCCCTGCAGCGCGAGCTGGAGCGCTCCTTCGGCAGCCTCGAGACCCTGCAGCGCGAGCTGCTGCTGACGGCCAACGCCATGTTCGGCCCGGGCTTCGTCTGGCTCGCCCGCGCCACCGACGGCCACGGCGCCCAGCGCTTCCCCTTCCGCGTCCTCGCCACCTACCTCGCCGGCTCCCCCTACCCCGCCGCCCACTGGCGCAAGCAGGGCACCGACATGAACGCCCAGGGCGGCGTCACCGACAGCGCCGGCGAGACCATCCGCCACTACTTCGACATGCAGAACCGCGCCGCCGGCCGCGCCCCGCTGCACGGGAGCAGCGCCGCCGGGGCCGGTACTGCGGGCGGGGGTAGCCCCCTGAGCAGGGAGGGCCACAAGAACCCCGGCGGCGCCGCCCTCGTCCCCGTGCTGTGCGTCAACACCTGGGAGCACGCCTGGCTCTACGACTGGGGGATCGGCGGCAAGTTCGAGTACCTGGCCGCGTGGTGGTCCGTCATCAACTGGGGCAAGGTCGCCGAGAGGGCGAGCCTCGTCGGCGGGAAGCAGATGACCGCCGAGCCGGCCCTGGCCCCGCAGCCGGAGAAGACGACGACGACGACGACCGCGGCGGGGCAGTGAGGCCGGGGCCCTGGGCCGGGGGGGGGGAGGTGGGAAGGCTGGTTGGACGAAGTTGGGAGGGAAGGACTATTGGGCCTTTGCGCTGACCGCCTACCTGCCTACCTGCCTTATGGCATGAATTGTGTATAAAAGCCATCTCGACCGCACCTAAAGCAGAGAGAGAGAGAGCATAGACAAAAAATGGATGTCATGAAGCGAAATCGGTAATTTGACCCGCCCGTTCGATTGGTGTGTCCGTGCATCATCAATAATACAGTCAATGGCCTATAGGGTTCAGGTTATCCAGTAAGATAGCTGTTGAGATGGATGGGTTCGATCTCATCCGCTCCATCTAAGCCAAGCTGCCTACGCTCACGGTCCCATGTAATCTCTTCCATCTCGTACTGTCCGTTTACTGTGAACTCTGGAGGAACTAGCGGCACTAGCGAGATCGAAGAATAGAAAGTACATTTTGACTCAAATGGTACTATAGTGGGTAGTAAGTAGTTTAAGCAGGAGTATTTCCACCTCTCCAGAGTCCAATTTGCAGGTATCTTTTGTATCCAGAAAAAAAAAACAACGCCAAACCAATGCATACATTAAAACCCCTCCCCCACCCCCTCCCAAACTCTCAACTACCGTGGCTTCCGTCCCACGGGATTTAAGAGGACAAAGTAAATTCGTTACGGCCTCGCGTCCCCGGGGGGGCCCGCCGCATCACGGTCGTCATATCTGCCGCCCAAAGTCCGAGAAGCGCGTCTCGCGGTCGCCCGGCTGCCCGTCGGCGAACCGGCCCGCCGGCGGCGGCGCTAGGCTGTGCGGCGACAGCGCGTTCTCGTCGGCGAACACGTTGATGTACGCGGCGGTCGGGCTGCCCCGCCCGCCGCTGCCCGACCCGGGGCCGCTGCTGCTGCTGCCGCCGTACTCGCTCACGGGGTTCATGCCACCCGCGGGCTCGAACCCGCCGTACTGCCGCGCCGACGGCATCTTGAGCGGGCCGGGGTAGTCGGACCGGCGCGTCGTGTCGCGGTACAGCTCCCCGTACAGCGAGCTCACGGCGCGCGGGTTCATGTTCGGGCTCGCCACGCCGCCAGGCGGCGACCGCGGCGACCCGCGCATCTCGCCCAGCTCGTCGTCGTCCACCTCGTCGGTCCAGCCGTCGTCGCTGCCGTTCTCCGCGGCGGCACTCTTCTCGCTGCTCTGGCCGCCGCCGTAGTACTCGTGGTTCACGCCCAAGCCCGCGGCGCCGGCCGCGTCCGCGTCCGCGTCGAAGGACCCGGTGTGTGGCGTGACCTTGCGGCTGAAGTCGCTCCGCAGCGTGCCCTCGTCGTGGGGGATGGGCTTGGAGATGGGGGCGCGCGTCGACCCGCCCCTCGTCACCGGGTTGCTCAGAATGTTGCCGAAGGACGAGGAGCGGGAGTCGCTGTTCCCGTCGTCGGCGCCCTTCTCGCCCTGCTGCTTGCGCTTCATCTCCCTCTTGACGAAGAACAGGATGATCAGCCCCAGGCACACGGCCGCCGCGATGCCGCCGATCACGCCGCCGGCCACGACGCCGGCGTGCGCGGAGGAGGCGCCGCTGCTGGAGGAGGCCGCGGCGCCTGAGGTCGACGTCGAGTCGGCGGCCGCCGAGGCCGTCGACGAGCCGTCGGAGCCGGAGCCCGACCCCGACGTGCCGGTGGCAGAGGAGCCGGAGCCCGACGTCGGGCTGACCGCCGCCGTCACCGTCGCGCTGGACCCGCTCGAGGTCTGCGAGCCGCTGCTTGCGGTCGACGTCGCCGAGGACGCCACCGAGCTCGTGCTCGGCTTGACGCTCTGGTCCGAATTCTCCTCGCAGACGTTGTCGCTGGTGCAGGAGTAGCCGAAGGGGCAGCACTGGCTGCCGCAGGTCTCCAGGGTGCCCGTCAGGGCCGTGGTCATGACCACGGCGGCGGGGTGCTGGCTCTTGTCCTCGAGGGACAGCTCACAGGGGATCGTCTCGATCTGCGTGCAGTTGCTACCGGTGGGGCAGCACAGTGCTGTGGTGCCGCCGGCGAGTGATATGCATGTCGAGGTTGAGGGGCAGCAGAAGTCAGAAGGGAAGCTTGAGCCGCACTGGACGTAGGTGGAGTCACCGCATGACGAGGAGCGGGCGAGGAGGTCCTCCGATGGTGATAATACTTGTGATCGTGCGACCAGAGGGTTGCGGATGGTGAAGGCGGATGTCAGGGATGGTATTGCGAGGAGGGCCAGAAGCGCCGCCGAGACCGATACCCTCGGCGGCAGGGGGCTCTCGGCTCGTCTCCTCATCGATATCCTTCTCGTCCTCATGCTGCCTCTGCTGGTGTTTCGGATTATGTTGTTGTGATGGGTTGTGTGGTAGGTAGCTCAAGGCCGGCTCGTAGCCGGGAAGGTCTTGTGTTGCGCTCTCTGTTGTATGGGATGGATGCTTGGTACCAGTCCTCGCGTTTTTTTGGTTTCTCTCAGGTCTCGCCAGGAGATGAGACTCAATGATTCGATTCGATTAGATTAGACAGACAGAACAGAACAGAAAAGAAAATGTGACAGAATGTCAGGCAGCGATTAGGTCACAGACGGTCACGGCCGGGCTGCAGTCATAAGATGTAGAGATGTGATCGACAATGGGATTGTCCCGGTTGGGGAGGCGTCCACAACAAAAGGACAGACAAGACGACTTGTCACAGGCGTGCAAGAGGGGAGAAAACGTGAGAAAGGAGGAAAACAGAGGACAAAGCGAGGAGAGCACAAGCACACAAAGAAATGCGATACAGCGGTCGGCGGCAGAGAAGCTGGGGGGGGACTGCGGACCACCTCACCTCACCTCACGCGGATGACGTCCGTCGGTTGGGCGTTACATGTGCCGAATGGCCTCTGTCGTGAGTTTCCGACGAACAGGCCTCCGCTACGACCAGGTCATGCCCGCCGGTGTCCCGAGGGCTCTCGACCAGTGCGAGGCGACGTGGGCGAGCGTGCGAGACCCGTCTGCAGGCCCCGATGACCAACGGATGCGCGAGCGCGGCGGATGCCCCCGTCGGCGGCAGGACAGTCAAGACGAGTCGAGACGACTGGCCGTGGTGTTCCCAGCCGCCGCGGGCTGTGGAGAGTCATAAGAAAGGGCATGGGCAGGGCTGGGCGCGAGCGCCAGAGGGGGCCCTTTCGTTGCTGGCGGCTGTCCGATAGGGCGCGCGAGGCGCAGGTCGGGGGCCGTGAAACAACTATCTGGGTGGGCTGGCGCCAAACACGCCCTGGTTGGTGGCCGCGGTCCGCAAAGCCTCCCCCCCAGCGCGTGTATTCGTCGTTTCGACAGCGCACGGCGCCGCGGAGGCGAGAGGCTGCGGTGAAGCGCCCAGCTCGTGGGGCAAGCGACATGGGGGGGAGGGGGGCCGCTCTGCTGTCGGCCGCTGACAGCGAGACGTGTCGGCCTGTGGGTTGACGCTGGCAGGACGGGGCGTGGTGCTGTGCGGCGCAGTCTGGGTGGTCGAGAGGTGAGATGGGCGAGATGAGGTCGGCCCAAGTCGCGCCGAGGTTGAAACTTGTTGAAACGGTTGGCTGGTGTTTGTCCGCGGTGGAAACACCAGGGGACAGGGGGGTTATGTAAGGGGGCCCAGGGGCCGGGGTTCTGACTGAGTGCTGCTACACAGTAGCAGAGATTACTAAGCTAAGCTGGGCACCTGCTGGGCAGGCCCAGGAAACAAAACAGGGCAAGGGGCCGTCTTCTCGCGGCGGGCCGGGCCAGGTGCCAGGTGCCAGGTGCCAGGCTGCCAGGCTGCCAGGCGGGCTTGGTCTGGCCTCGCACGGTTCAGGCTGTGGCGCCACGTAAGGCTGATGGGTGATCGCTGTCAGAGGTTTATCGGCGTACTAATAGAGCTGGGTCTCCCTCCACCAACACGCCCCCTCACCCCCGGCGTGTCCACCTCGTCATCTATCTCATGTTTCCTCCCCCCGCCTCAGACAACGCGACGACCTGGGCCACCTAGGGTGGTTGTTCGGGCGACAATCACGAGACCTGGCCAGTCGCCGGCAGCCACACAGCCATCCACACTGGATAAAACACATGCATGCACTGCAATGCACTGCGAGGGCGCAGGCGGGTGGGCACGCGAGATGCGAGGGTGCAGCCAGCCAGGCCCAGGAACCTCCTGCATGCCGGCCCAGCGACTCTCATCTCCCTTGGCGCCTCCTCTGCGGCGCATTTCTCCGGCCCTGGGCTGGGCTGGGCTGGGCTGGGCTCGGCTGGGCTGGGCTGTCCTGTCCCGTCCGAACTATGGCTGGCTTGTTGGGCACGGGCGACAACAGGGCTTCAGGCTCGCCGGCTCGGCGTCTACTCCTGAGAAGAACCCGGCAGCGCTGCCAATCGACGATCTGCACCGCCGAGGACCGCGGCCCCCGGGTTGGCCAGCCTGGCGCAGTCAGTTTTATGCTTCGCGGGGTGTCTCTGCCGCCAAGGGGAGATAGGATGGATCTGCTCGTCCGGTCCAATAGCCCGCCCCCAGCATGTAGCATTCTTGCTCAGCTGTTGCCGTGCCCAGTAAATAGGGCGGTCCACCTTGGCTGCGACCTCGACCGGCAGACCAGGCGCTGGAGCTTCCGTCCGCTAGGTGCAGACTGGCACTGGCACTGACTGGGTAGGTCGCATTCTTCACTGGTCTCCCTCTCCCTGCCTCCAAGCACTCACCGTGACATCGCTACAGTCGGTGCAGTAGCAGTATGGTATAAATAGGATCGCCGTGCCTAATACTACGGTGCTGGGTATATACCCCATACCGGTATGCTACTGTAATATCCACGATACCACGGTAAGCCCCCCGGGAGATACTCGGCGCCCACATGCTGGCTATTCACCCGCTGCCTAGGGGCCACCGGTCAGGCGCTGGGCCCACTGGAACACGGCAGCCTGGCCCACTCACCAGCGATCCCAAGACAAAGATCCCGGGGGCCCAGGATGGGTAACATGGTAGCCTCAAACTAATCATCGAGAGCCGAGAGCGCTCGCGCACCCCTGGCGACCTGATTCCTTCTTCCCGTTGTGGTAATCCTGCAAACACGAACGTCGCAGCCGACCCACGAGGCCCACTGCCTACATACTATGTACCATAGCAGGACTGCTCAGGATCCGGCATCCATTCACATGCCGATGGGGGGACCCGCCCCCATCTCACGCAGTACCAGACTATAGCACTACATACCATGATCGCCTCGCATCACCTCGCATCGCCCTTCCGCCGGGGGCATGCTTCCAAATTCTTAAGTCTCTTTAGTAAGCCGCCCGCAGGCGCCTTTAGACCGAAGTTTAGCCCGACGGCGACGTGTGCGGCTGTGAGGGGACCGCTGCCCTCTGCAGATCCGGCACGTGGGCGGTGGCGCGGGGGAAAAGAGGGAAAAGCAAAGAAGAAGAAAAAAAAAAGAAAACAGGGGAAACAAGGCGAGGAAAAAGAAGAAAACAAAGGAGGCCGGGCTCCTGACCGCCAGAGAGCCGGCCGGGCGGCTGAGGTGGCACCCCGAAACTAGTCACCTCGACGGCATATGTGTAGCGTCCCGTGACCACGACCTCTTGTTGCTTCTTCTCGGCTCGGCCTCGCTAAGGGGCGAAGAGGATGGCCGGCGCCCCGCAGGCTGTAGGGAGGAAGGTTGTGAGGAACCACGGGGCGGGACACGCAGGGCACGTTGCACGTTGCACGTGGCGGGTATTGAGAAGCTCTTTTCTTGAGGATCATTACAGCGTAGCTATTCGATCTAAACAGGCGCAGCAGTCGGTTCCAAGAAGTGATGACGTTCGCTCTAGAATGGCCGTTTAAAAAAAAAAAAATACACCGCGCCGGACGAGGGATACATCTCCGTCGTCGTCGTCGTTGTCGTCGTCGACGCATGCTATATATACACGCAGACCCATATTTTTTTCTTCTCTCCCTCCCCCCTTTCTTCCTCCTCCGCCTCTCCGCGAAGGCACGCTGGTGTGCTCCGGGCAGCACCAACTTGTCCCTACTACTGCCAGCCGCCCTGGGCCGGCTTGTTCCAGATGACGTCGGTGCTCTCGCTGTCCTGGTCCTTGGTGGTCCGCGAGACGTAGTACTCGGTCTTGATGCGGATCTTGCCGTCGAGGTCCGGCGCGGCGACGCTGCTCGGCTGCACGCTGTGCAGCTCGTAGGCGTTGTGGCCCGGCCGCCGCCCGCTGCTGTGGCCGGGCCCGTAGCCGCTGTTGCCCTTGTACGGCCCGCTCGAGCCGCCGTGCGAGCTGCCCAGGGAGAGGAACTTGGGGAAGTACCGCTGCATGAACGGCTTGAGGCGCGCCACTGTAACCCGCTCGTCAGGACCGCCGCTCGTCTCGGGGGGAACGGGGGCCAGGAATACTTACTGCTGACGCACATGATCCCGACGTTGACCTCGATCGAGGACCACACGCCGACCTTGGCCTCGGCGTACGTCGTATCCGGGTCGTCCTGGATCTTCGTAACGTAGACAATGCGAACGATAGAGGCGATCACGCAGCTAGACGGGCGCGGTTAGCACGGAGGACTGCCCACGATGGAGCGATACCAGGACTTACAAGGAGCCGAGGGTCATGAGCACGCCGACGGTGATCTTCTGCTTGATGGGCATCTGGAGGCCGTGGATGAGGGGGATGGGCAGCACGATGACGATGAGGTCGGACAGGATGTTGAGCGCGGCGTGGGCGGCGCCGACGTTGTTAACGCAGCTGATGTTGGAGGCGATCAGCGGGTTGCAAGGGCCCGCGATCAGGATCGTGAAGACGACCGTGAAGATGACGATGGCCACCGCGAGCAGCCAGGTGCAGATGCGCCCCCAGCGGGACCGGTTGACCGTGTAGAAGAGCGTCAGGAGCGACAGCTTCGTCAGGCTGGGCGACCAGAAGTACGTGACGCTCATGGTGATGAGTTTCTGCCGGCGTGTGAGCCTCCCGTCCTAATTATCCTCTCTCTCTCTTTCTCGCTTTTTTTCTCCCCTCTCTCCACCCCCGTCTTCTTCCCTCTCCTTTCTTCCTCTCCCCTCGAGAATCCATAGGTGGGCCGCGGTGAAACTTACAGCATAGTATCCCACGACCTGTTCCGCCGTGACGTCCCAAAGGTGTTGCCCGTAGCCATACTGGATCGCTGTCCGCAGGGTGAGCACATGCGCCGCGCGCGTTGGGGGAAAAAACGGCCTGAACCTACCAGCAAACGTGAAACCGGACGAGGCGGCGGCCACAGCCCAGGACGCGAACACAAAGACTGCGGGGAGAGAAAGATCTGGCGTGAGCATGGCGTTCGTTCCACGAGGGCACGGCGCCCAGGGCTTTTGGGGGCTGGGGGCCTCCCGAGGGAGGAGGAGAGAAGCACTCACAGTCGCCAGGCTCTGTCCTCTTGTTGATGAAGGCGGAGGTGTAGAACCGCAGGAGCATGAAGATGGTGGCGAGCGCGTAGGTGACGGCGTTGACGACGATGAGCGTGATCTGGAGGTTCGAGAAGCCGCCGTTGAAGTTGGCCGTCTGGCCCGCCGGCGGAGGTATCACGCCCACCTCCGACATGATGATGCTGGGGCGCTGGCTGGAAGACGACGGCGGGTAGGGTGAATTCTGTTTTGAGTTTTTTTGCCCTCAACGTCGCTGGGGGCGGCGGCTGCGCGTGAGGGAGGGAGGAGGGCGGTGGTAGTGGTGGTGCAGTAAGTTATGGAGCCCGGAGAGACGTGGAAAGTATAAGGAGCCTCCTCAGCTTGGGGGCGGATCGGCTCGATATACGATACGCAAATGCAGTGCAGGGCTGAGAGGGCGCCGCCGGGGGCGTCACATCTGGATATACTATCTGCTCTTGCACCCGTATCAGGTCGCCCGGAGAAAAAAATCCAAAAAAGCAATGCACGTCCTCCTGCGAGGTCCGGGGCTCACCTTACAGGATTGGCCCCTCCGCGGCCGTATGTCCGTCCCTCTGCGACGCCGACCCACCCTCCTCACATGATGCCAATAACGGCCTGCTGCTACCTACTGCTACCCAGTGCCAGGTATGCAGGTATGGGCGTGGCCCAAGCCCCGTCCGTAGGGTTCTTTCGCGGGTTCGGAGGGTTGCAGTTGCCCACGCTGCCCCAGGCTGAGACCGAAGAAGTCCCTATTCCGGCAGAGGACTAGGGAATCCTTCGCATCCTTTCGCATGATGATCAGCCCCCCCCCCAGTTCTCTGCCGGGCGGGAACCCATCTCGCGAGGGTGTGAGTGCGAGAGAGAGAGTGTGTGTATGTGTTCTCAAGGGCGTAAGGCGGACGACGAGGACTGCCGCACTAGCCGTCTTACTCAGATACTACACAAGAAGCCCCCGACAATAGGAGAAGCACGGCATCGGTTCGCCACAGGCCCCGGTTTCTGATGCCTGCGCCGAGCCCCAACAGGAAGAGACAACGGCACGCTAAGAGACGCGGTCAGCAAGTCGCCACAGGGAAATAGAAGAGGTCCTGCAGGTCGCATGAGAGAGAGAGAGAGACACAGAGAGAGGGACGTGAGAGGGCAGCTCGGGAGAGAGAGAGACCCCCCCCCCTTCACAGCCACCCCCGGCCACATCTCGCGACGAGCGGCTGAGATACGGATCTGGCCCACGCCCCAATCTCTCCCAGGCCGCAGATCAGCGTGGCTCCTCGGTTCCGACTAAGGGCGAGGGGGAGGGGGGGCTGCTGTTTATAAACCGGGGTGGGATCGCCTCGGCCTCGTCGCGCGTTTATTCCTCCCGGAGAGGCTCGATGCCGTTCTGCAGCCAGCAGCAGCGTCGCACGGGAGCCCACTGGGGCCCTCTGACATAAGCCGACCGACCCACGGGGGGGCTGTGCCTGTCCTGTCCTGTCTCTCTCTTGTGTCTTGTCCTTATGCGCAGTATGTCATAGTGTGGATGCCATGTGAGCACTTCGTGGGCTTACTTACAGCACGGTACCCACCACAGCACACGGAGTCGGGCCCATGATACGGTGCGATGGGATGTGAGATGTCGTCGTCGCGCCGCTTGGGCCTGTGGGTACTGGGTGCTGGGACCACGACCAAAAGTGCCTTGCTTGCCGTTGAGGGGGCCCGCGCCGGCCCGAGCAAGCTCATTAGCTACCGGGTCTCCTCGTGGGTCCTGGGGGGGGAGGCGGCCTCGTCCACGCTCCTCGTCGAGCAGCAGCACACCTCCCGCCCGAGTCAGTGCGCTGCATGGGAGAACCCGAGAGGCGCACAGACGACGACAGGCACTCCAGGGCTTTGTGGGCTGATCTGGCGCGATACCCTCCCCGCTAGCCCGTCTGTCAAATACGGGGAGCCGGGGGCGAGACGACGCCAACCTCGGCCGTACTGTGTTGCTGTCGAGTGAGTATGTATCGAGTGTGGTATTATATCGCCTGTCTGCGCGCCTCTCTCTCGTGGCATCGCAGCGGCCGCCGGGTAGGGCTCCCCGGGTCTCCACCCCCTTCATACATGTTCATACATGTACAAAGCTTTACATCGTACTGACCTTCCAAGGTTGATACCGCATTCGGCAGAGAGAGAGCCAGTACGGACGTGCTCGACGCCTCGGAGGTAATGCCGCACACCGCTGGAGGTGTCTCGGCCGGCGTGCGAGATAGATTATCAAACTCTAAAGACCCTCCCCCCCTCGACACTAACCCTCCTGTTCCTGCTCCTCGCTCCTAAGTATGTCGATCTGCATTGCATCGTCTGCTTCCGTCCCTCCTCATCCCTCCGCGCGCTCTGTCTCTATCTCCCTCCCCCCTCCCTCCCAATTCCACCCACCCACACGGCCGGCACGAGACATGTGGCAGCGTCCCACCACCCCCAGGGCGATGGCGCAACGCCAGGCGGCGGGACGTGGGCCCCAGAAAGGACTTCGACTGGTGGAGTAAGCGAGATCCGTCAGGGTCGCAACGGCCGGCATGTCGCTTACTACCAAAGGCAGATCGGTCCATACAGTGACAGACAGCGAGTGGCCGGCGCTGCGTCTTGTCCAGCACATACTTACACATGCTATGTGATCATCGCCTCCACGTTACCACTGCTACTACTACTATGACTACTACTATTACTATCACCGTAAGCAGGAAGCAGAGGACGGCAGAGGAGAAGGCGGGGGGAGGATGACCACGGAGACCCGGGAGACAGGATATTGCGCTGTAAATTACTCCTATCTCCCCCTGCAGCAGCGTCTGACTGCTTACCTGCTCTGTACTATGGTGGCGAGCATACTACGGTAGTACTCAGACATGCGACGGCATGGAGCCTCCAGGCCCTCCCAGGCCCTATCACGCCTCCCCAGGCCCTCCAGACCCACCCGGCCCACGATCCAACCCGCCGCTCAACGGTCCTCTCCCCTCCTCCCCCAAGACCCGCCAAGGTGGAGGACCGTCGCACGGCCTGCTTACTATATCCTCTTGGTACTTATGGGCGCTGGTCTCGTCGTGCCGAGGAGCAGCCCAGGAGCCTATCAGGGGCGCCCATCCCCCAGCGTCCCCCCTTGCCCACCAACGACGACGACGGGGTCTGGCCCCACGCGGGTCATCCTGCTCTAAGCCCAGTAGTGCGTACACCACCACCATGACCCGTGCATGGTTCGTGGTGTAGTATCTCACCGTAGGAGCGGAATCCTGCGCGTCCCACGTTTCTATCTGCGAGGTCCTTCCTTCTCTCCCTCCCTGGCAGCATGCCTACGACGCCAGCCTGCGGTGCTGGGGGAGAGCAATTTGCGAGGCCGGCTGCATCCGGAAAGGGCTGCCATGCGGAGCTGCGGCGCAGGTCCCAACGGCCCACGGCGTAGATAGGCAAGACAGACAGGCTTGTCCTGGCCCCCCGTTGGTAGTGGCATGACCGTTGTCGCAGCCCGCCGCCGTTGGTGTCTCTGCCTGGGAGCCGTGAAGGTTAGATTAGGCCCGAGCCTGGCCAGGGCGCTGCGCCGATGGATGTACGGACTTTGTACATATTGTACATATTATCCAGCGGGTGCGGCACAGCGATGGCATGCTCATGATGCCAGGCCGTCCGTCTGCTCCCTCGAGACCCAGCATTCCAAACTTCTTCCAGCCGGCCGATCCCCATCCTCTGTGGCCTCGCTGCCCTCGCCGCGGCTTGACAGAGACGACGACCAGATTCACCGCTCGGGCACACGTGCCAGTCAGGGGACACACGACACGTCCACGTCCTCAACCTCATCCTCCTCCTCATCATCGTCATCGTCATCATCACCAGCAGCAGTACCATCATCATCATGGCCTCCTCTAACGGCGCGGCCGCGCAGCCAGGGCCGGACAAGGTCATCCCGCTGCACTACTTCGACGACACCCCCATGTTCACCCGGATCACCATGTACGCCCTCATGGTCTTCGACGAGGTGCTGGACCCGGAGAAGCTGCGCAGCAGCCTCGACACGCTCGTCCGCCGCGACACCTGGCAGAAGCTCGGCGGCAGGGTCAGGAAAGGGGTACGTCGCGCCGTCCCGAGGCCCCCTTCCGGGAATAACCTCTCTACCCTCTCCGCCATCCCTTCCCCTCCCTCCTCCTCCCCCCTAATCATCTGATGTATATCTGCTCTCCCCGCGGGAAGTGCTGACCGGGTTCCTCGCCGCAGCCCAAGGGCCTCGTGTACCACGTGCCGCAGGCGTTCACCGACGAGCGGCCGGCCATCGCGTACACGCACCTCGCGCACGACACGCCGCGGGCGGCCCACCCGGTCGCGGCCAAGCTGCCCACGGCGGCCTCGATCCCCGTCGACCGGCCCGCCACCGTGGGCAACCCGGAGGAGTGGGCCGAGCTGGCGTGCGGGCCCGACTCGCCCAAGTCGCTCGAGGACTACACGCTCACGGACCGGCCGGTCCTCGGCCTGCGCATCGTCTCCTTCACCGACTCGACCCTCGTCACCATCCACTGGCTGCACGTCGCCGCCGACGCCATGGGCCTGCGCGCCATCGTCGACAGCTGGGTGCTCATCCTCCAGGGCCGCGAGGACGAGGTCAAGTCCCTGCACGGCTTCGACGAGGACCCGCTGCGCGAGCTGGGCATGCACCCGGAGGAGACGTACGAGGTGGCCGGCGCGCAGCTGGGGACGCTCGCGACGGGGTCGTACGTGCTGCGCAACGGCTACCGGCTGCTCGTGGGCCGCAAGGAGAACCGCACCGTGTGCATCCCGCCGCGGTTCTGGCAGAAGATGCGCGAGGACTGCCTGCAGGAGCTGCGCGACGCCGGCGACCCCAACCCCTTCCTGACCGAGAACGACGTGCTCACGGCCTGGTGGTCGCGCCTCGCCGTGTGCCACCTGCCCGCCGACAAGCCCGTCACCATCATGCAGGCCATGTCGGCGCGCAAGGCCCTCGCCGGCGACCTGCTGCCGCCGGACCGGCTGTACGTCGGCAACTGCCTGAGCTTCAAGAACCTGCTGCGCACCAAGCGCGAGATGGACGCGTCGCTCGGCCGCCTCGCCGGCGACATCCGCCGCGCCGTCAACGCCCAGGGCACCCGCGCCCAGGTCGAGGCCTACGAGGCCATGGTCCGCGCCAACGCCTGGCCCCTGGGCCCGCTGCCCGTCTTCTTCGGCTCCGCCAACATGCACCACATGGGCTACTCCAACTGGTTCAAGTCCGGCGTGTACATGGCCGACTTCTCGGCCGCCGCCGCCCGCAAGCTGGACGGGCCCCTCACCCCCAGCTTCGTCTCCCAGATCCAGACCGGCCTGCCCTACCCCGAGGGCTTCATCATCACCGGCAAGGACGCCAAGGGCAACTACTGGCTGGAGGGCTACCGGCCCGCCGGCCTGTGGGAGAAGATCGAGAAGGAGCTGGCCGCCGGGACGAAATAAGGTTGCCCCCCCCCCCACCGTGGCGGCACGGTCTGTGTAGCCAGCCGTAGGGGCGCAGGTAGCGGCTCCGTCTTAATTGTCTGTCTGTTCGTTCGTTCACATGTACGTATTTGGCGCCACGGTGGCGTTTGAGTTAGAATCTGTTAATTGGGACAAGATCTGCACACGCCGAATGAAGTGTCTATACCTAGCCAGTATACTCGTGACGACTTGCCTGTACCTGACCGTATGGCAGCGCCCATCTGCAACCCGTTCCAGGATCTCGATCTTCGCCTCCGACGTCTTCTGTCGTCATCATTCAATCATAACCCCCAGACGGAGCACGCGATGCGCTGGCAGGGGCTCATGCGAGGGCTGACTTCGATGATCGCAATCAAGCTCATTGGCCAACTCCTCGTGCTCGAGGAGGATAAGGATTGGGGAGGGAAGGGGGAATTCAGTTTCGTGTGGCAGATCGAGCAGGGCCAGGTTCGATGCAAGTCACCCCAGATCGCAAGATGGAGTTGAGGAGGAAGCAGATGCCAGACGCGCAAGCCCGCTCCTTCGAGGTCGAAACGCCCCCCCCCCTTCCAACCCTCTCCCACACCGGCGAGCAACCCCCCCCACGCCTCTGAACGCATCAGGGCTGTCGTGGGCGGCAGGAACAGATGGCGCCGTTTCGGACGCGCGACGACCGGGCTAGGCGTATAGGATAGTAGAAAATAGGCATCATCACGTCACGATCGGGGCTGCGCCAGCTGGACGCGGGGAGGGGAGGGTGGCCCCAGGGCCGCGGCCTAGGCGGTGGGCGGGACGCTGCTCGATCCAGGCCGCCGCGCGCCACGCTGCGGTCTGGCCGGGCAGGGTTGCCGGCGCGTGTCATCGTGGCTGGCGGCGCCACTCAGTGGCCACGATGGCCTCAGTCCTCGGGGGCCATCGCGCGCGTCTACGTTTGGGTCCCGGTCTTCGTCGTCGCCCTCGTCGTCGCGCCCGCGATACAGGCGGTGCAGTTTCAGGTGCAGAGCGCAAGTCACCAATGGAAGCGTTTGGGAACATCTCGCGCCGGGTTTGTTTTCAAGATTTCTTTTGGTTGTTTGCGCTGACTAGGTATCCTGGCGTGCCTATCCGCCATCTCAAACATCGTCCATCGCCGTGGAGACGAGAGACTCAAGGCGGCTATCTACTCCAAAGTAGTACTGCACGACTCATAGTGGGTATATTTAATAGTCCCCCAGCCGTTGTGACCTGTCTTAAGAAATGCCAAAATAATAGTTCTCCCTGAGACTCGCCCTCGCCCGAATGAAATGGTATAAAGCCCAGATGCCCCAATAATCCGAAATCCCCAAAGACACGACCCGCGCAAGAACGCCTGCCGATGCATGCTTTAAATATAGGGAGTGTGAGGGAAACCAGAAGACGAACAGCTACTCTGTGAGAAGAGTCCGCTGTGGTCCATTGTCATCCACCGCAGAGCACGTCGCCGAGTCGGCTCGTCTCGTTCTCGCATATTGTTTGTTTCTTCATTTCAAATATCGCAGCCTTCAGCCCAGCTGCGGGAAAGGTTCATCATTATCTTCGTCCGAAGGTCCAGTGTCGTTCAGGCCAGTTAGGTATCAACCATCATTCCTCATCTCATGAATTGCCTTGCGGCAGCCATCTAGGTTTTAAAGTTCTGTGTTGGGGGGGAAGGGGGTGTAAAGCTGAAGGAAGGTCGGGTGTGCATTGCGATGAGGCGACACCCTGCATCGTCTCGGCAGAGAGGGACACGCAGGCGGATGCAGAGTCAGGGTATCCCTTCGCGTCATCATCTAGATGAGCAGGAAATCCCAGCCCTTCATCTGCATCACATCCCGCCAGGGGATATACTGCTGCTGTCCCTGCTGCTGCACGGACTCGTCCGGCTTGATGCCGGCCGCCGCGCTGGTGGCGCTGCTCGGCGAGCAGACGAGCTCGTCGTTGCGGGCCCAGACTTCGCGGAGGAGGGAGGCGACGCGGCCGAAAGAGCCGTAGTCGGCCTGTTCGCCCAGCTGCGACACCCGGTCCTCGAAGAACGTGCGGAAGCTCGATCCCACGCCGCTCATCGAGCCGCCCAGCAGGTACACCCAGACGAGGGAGCGGTCAAAGCCGCCCGGGCCCGAAGGGATGTGCTGCAGGACGTTGGTGAGGCGGTCGACGAGGTCGATGCACGAGGGCTGGGTGGGGGAGAAGCCGGGCACCAGACTGCACAGGTAGATGCGTGCGGTGAGACGGAATGCCTGGGTCATGTTCCTGGACAGCTGCTTGGGGCTCAGCGTCCCGTTGGCATTGAAGGGTATCTTAGGTCCCGTCTCGCCGATCTCGGTCAGGCCAATTTGGTCGCCGAGGACGTGCACGTGCTGGCACAACGTGATGTCATCCATGCCATCACGCTTAAGAGCCTCAAGGCAGGCGATCTCGCTGATGAGGTACATGACACGGTCCTCACATCCCATGAGCTCACGGAGACCCAGGGAGTGGTTCACCTGAGAGAGGTGCTTCTCACGGTAGGTGTGTGCAAAGGTTGGGGCACGACCCATCATCGTGGCACCGAGGATGTCAATCCACGAGGTGAGTGTCATGTTGAAGGGGGTCTGGCTGAGTGGGTGGTGCTCATCGGAGACGAGGTGTGGCAGGTTCAGCTTCTGGACCAGCGAGATGGCAGCCTGGAAGTGCTGGTGCCATGCGATGTCGGGCAGAGCATCGTCAAAGCGGCCGACACAGCATTGGAAGAAGATGAGGCCGAGAGCAGCCTCAAGAATCTGCTGGTGGTCCTCATCCCGGTTAAGGGCATCGCATAGCGAGGAGATGGTCGAGTAGCGGTGACGCATGATATCGTTATCAACTTGCTGCATGAAGTCGTTGTCGACCTCATCGCTTTGCGTCATGACCATTGCCTTGTAGTGCTGGGCCGCGATGCTCAGGCAGCAATGCAGGTAGCCCTTGTTGCTTTGCAGCGCGGGCAGGATGAGATCCGAGCCAACGGAGCCGTGTTGGTTCGTCTCGAGGATGGGGAAGATAGTGGGCAACACAAACTGGATGAAGTGATCCAGAAGCCTCTGGTCACTCTCGTCTAGCTCGATGGCAACCTGTCTCGTGTCCATGGAAGGACCATGTGCAAAGTCAAAGAAGTTGCAGTTCAGGGTCTCCTCGTTCAGCGACTCGCGCCGGTCTGTGCAGGTCTGCTCGGTCCACTCACCACCCTCGAGGGGGAAGGAGGGCGGCAGCAATGTCCCTGGCGGCGGCGGAGTGGTGTATGTGCTGAAGGTTGAAGTAGTTGACTCCCTCAATGTTGGAACATCGTCGACGAACATCTGTCGCTCCGTCTTGACATCGATCTCGTAGGGCGTGTACGGTGGGATGCCGTTGAACATGAAATCTGGGTGCATCTGCCCATTGTAGGGGAAGCCATCAGTGACGGCAGGCGGGCTGTTGAAGTTGAACGAGTAGTGCGAGTCGATGGACTGAGACCTCGTCCGGTCGAGAGGGTCAGAGAAAGTTGCGGATGTCGGGAGCGAGTGAGACAGCCCCGGTGGTGAGGGCATGGACGTCTGGATGTGTGCGTGAGAGTGTGACGCCTTCTCTGACAGCTTCTTCCTCTTGATGATCATCTTGATGTCGTCCTTGTGTTGTCTTCGTGCATCGTTGTTGCTCCACCACATAGGGCGCTTGTATTCGCAGACGAGGCCGAGGTGCTTGCATGCCGTGCACATGGGCGAGCCCTCGTCGCACTTCTTCCTCCGTAACCTGCATGTGTAGCAGCCTGGAAGGAGGGTTCATGTTAGCTGACGAGGTCAAGACAAGATAATAGATAGGCAGTCGAGCTGTGGACGGAGAAAAGAAAAAAAAAAAAAAAGTAGAGATCACGACTTAGAGACAAGTCGAGACCAAGGACTTGGGGGCGGGGCGACGTCGGTGTAGGCAGGACAGAGAACGACAGAGGATCGGAGGAAGGACGGCACAAACCTGTTCTTGAGCGACGGTGCATCTGTGTCTTCTGTTTCGAGTTGGCATTGCTGGTGGCCTTGGAGGCCGACTTGGCCTTTGCTGGCTGTGCGACGGCCATGTTGACTTGCGATGCTCTCATGAGGTCGTCTTGACGGTGGTGGCAGTTGGGGGGTAGTGTTGACATTTGTATCCTCAGTCCTATTCAAGACTGGTACTCTGTACCTGCGTGCAGAGAGAGAGGCGCAGGGGATACCTGGTCCTCGACGGGGGAGGGGGGTGTGGTAGTAGAGAGTGGGGGTGGGCGTGGTCGGGAGGTGTGGATCTCCCTGTCCTGGTTGACTTCTGGGCCGAGGAGAGGAGGGAGGGCCACCAGCCGGGGTCTCTTCCAAGTCCTGGTCGAGGTCCAGAAGCTCTCTCTCAGCTGGGCTTGTTCGCACTCGCTCGAGAAGCTCAACCGATCCCTCCGGGGTTGCAGTGCGTGCGTGCGTGCGTGCCAGATGAACAGCCCCAATCGTGTTTCCAAACCCCAAGAGACTAATATTAAGTATTGCCGGTGGTCTTCGTCCGAATGCGAAATGATTGACCGGTTCCGAGCAAGGCCTGCTTGCTGACTGATTTTTGAAAAAAATAGAAATCGACGGGTGGGTGGGAGGCCGAGATAGACCTGTATCGACGGACCGCACGGCGGGGGGGAGATATTAAAAGAGAGGAGGAGGAGAGTAGCACTCTAGCTGAACGACACCAGATGACCCTTGGACCTTTGAATAAGAGAAGAATAAAAACATCACAGGCCAGATGTTGGATGGATCAAAAGCCTTATATCGTGGCCGCATCTCCAGGCCGCGAACCGTCGCTGGATCCGCCCGTTGACCTGATTTTCTAAATTTGGAACTGCCAGCAGCACCGCACGCTTGCCCTCTTCTGGCCCCCCATCATGTCGCCCTACCGCACAAGCAGCAGGTCGGGCACGTATCGGACAGGACGTCCGCGCCGGCGGCATGTACCCTCCCGTATCGTTATTGGTGGGCGGCGACCTGCTGTCCCTTCTGCTCCTACGTTAGGATGTGTAGGAATGGAGACTGCGCTTATTGGTGCCAATGAGCGGTCGCGTGGAGGGTCTCACTCGGAAAGTGGAACCCACGATGCAACCCCACCACAACAAGCCCATTGTTGCGCTCTGGTAGGACGACGGGGAGGGCAGGGGGCGTGCATGGGAGCCGTACATACATAGCACCGTGTAGTGCCACTCGCCCTGCCGGCCTACGCTGCTGGGCGACTGAGCAGGCAGCCCTGCCCTTGACACCCTGGAAAAGGTGACGGCAAGATGCAGAGCTATTGGCGCGGCCAACCCTCCAGCATGCAGAGGTCATGCGGGACAGTAGATAGCTCGTCCGTTCTGGGTACCCTGCAGGCCTGATCTCACAGGGGTCGGCGCCGATCCCCAAAGATGGGCTCATGATGGGCGGAACCGGAGAGCTCACTCAGTCAAGCCGTCCGGGTGCATGGCTGTGCAGCACAGGCCTTCGCGAATTAGCCGGGAACAGGCGGGATTGTGATATGCCACCGCTAATGATAGCCATGCTCTGGGCAGCCGTGTGGGAGCGGGAAACTCCCGAAAGTTTAATATCAAAGCCCCGCTCGATAGAGTTGTTGTTTCTCGCGGGCACGATGGCATCGGCCTCGGGGGGGGGAGGGCGAGGGGAGCACGAGGACGTGCACGGGAGACGCAACCTCGAGGCACCCGTGTGGCTGCAAACTCTGATGTGTTTGTCCCGGGGGAAACATGCCGTGGAGGAGGAGCCAGGTCGGACCGGCGAGTTCTCGCCCAGAGATCGCACTCTGTAATCTTGCGCGTTGTGACGGGACCTGGCTACCCAGTGCTACGTCCCAGATTGGGCATTGCACTGCTGCAGATGCAATTACCCACTGGGCCCCGGCCCCAATGCACGATAATGGACCAGACTCCAGATCGGGTCGGGTTCGACATAGCTGAGCACCTGTGGTTGCATCCGTCGAGGTGGGGTCGCATACGGACAGGGAGCATGTGCTGTGCTGTTGGGAGAAGGTTTTCGGTTGGCAGTGAGACCCCGACCTTGGGTGTCTGCCTCGCTACCCAGTACGACGCCTGGGGCTTCCTGCTGGCCTCCTGCTGGGCTCGTAGAATCGCGTGGGTGGACTGATCCATGCTGATCAACGGGGCTCAGATTGAACACTGGAATGAATGCTCTCCGGCCACGGCATGATGTGCGGCAGGAGATTGGCCAAAAGCAAGTTGAGAGCAACCCCTTCGCACCAGGTTGACGTGGCTGGTGGCTGTATTAACTCCTCGCGCCGTGGCGGCCGCCGAACTACTGGCCAGCAGCTGAGTTTGCGTGATACAGCCAGCGACGGTGGGACAGGGGTAGCTGTATACGATTCCATGGATCTCCCTGTAATTGATCTTGGGGCGGGGAGTGACCTTTTGGGGGACGATGCCCCAGTGTAAGATCGTTGTCATCGCCTGTATGTGTAAGACGAGACAGAGAGAAAGAGAGAGGGGTTTTTTTTTGTTTTGTTTTTTTGTTTTCCCTCCCCTGTTCAGTGGTGTCTGAGGACTGGGGAGGAGTGACGCTGCCTGAGGTGTTTTTCAGGCACGTGGAAGGGGGGCCGCGCAGCCCGCATCGGCTGGCGTCGGGCGTTGAAGAGCAAAGCGTGGACGGAGGGTTTCTGCTCGTGGCCCGGTGGGACGGGTGTCACTGAGGAACGCGTTGTTCAACGTCTCTCCGCTGCAAGCAATTTACAGTTGAGACAACTGGGTTGCCGTTGTAGGCCTGGCCGTGGCCTGCGAGGGGCTCCGGACCGGTGAGGAGCCCTCGACAGCCGTCAGCATTGCCGTGCCATTGTCTGCCGTCCCATCCTCGACTCGAGAAGCCACACAATGCGCCTTCATTGTGACAATGCCAGAATCTGCAGGTCCAGGGAGCGAGTCTGCAATCTGCACCCTGGCCTGACTGCAGTTTGTAAGCCACAGCCCGAGAGCGGGAGCTGTGGGTGTGGTCGCGTTGCAATCTGCGCCGTCCGGGATTGTCGAGGGTGCAGGAAAAGAGTGGGAGTCGTTGGATGATTCGACGTCGTTGAAGTGACGAAGGTGGGCCGTGCATTAGCGGCAGGCGGGAGGCAGCGATGTGACGCTGCCAAGAGCCAATCAGCGCGCGATACAGGCTTGTCAGACGGGAAGGAGCCTTTGAAGTGGGGAAGCTAGTCGCAGGGGTTTGTTGCAGGGACATGCCCGGTTCGCCCTGCCCTCCAGGGTCCCTGGGGCGCTGGGGCGCTGGGGGCCTTGGGGCTTCTCCCCGCGGGCCTCGAGAGGCCTGGAAGGAGTTATCTCCCTGCAGCCTCGGGTGCTCCCTGCGCGGCCGTCAGCCAATGTGGGGCTGGCGAGAGGGAGGGAAATCTTATCGTACCGTCCCGTGCTCTAGTCCTAGTCCTCGATAGCCGCCGCGAGGAGATCCTGAGCCCAACCCTGCGACGCTAAGCAGGACAGATGCGCGCGCTAAGAGCCAGAGCGTTTACGGGCCTGTATAACTCCGCACGCGCACACGGTTTGTAGGTGGGCTAAATTTGGCACAACGGTCCAGCGATGCTGAACACATGCAGCTCCCAGGTTCGCAACCGCCCCCCTTCAGCGCTTGCACGCGCATCACCGATCGCTCGATGCAACCTCTCCGCTCAGTATCCGCGATGCTAAATTTGTCCGCGGGTGTTCAGCCAGCTATGGCTCACAGGACAAGCGCCAGCTGGAGCTGAGCGCGGCACAGCACTGGCCTCTGCGACCTCGACATGGCCGCCTCCTGCAGGCGTCCCAGGGGGCCGGAAAGATGCTTCTCCGTCTCCATCATACGTTGTCGTCATAGGTTTACATCCAGATGACAGCTCGGACCATCTACCCAGGCAGGTTGACATCAGATACGCGACACGGACTTTCTGACAGATAGTCTGCCCGGGCCAGGGTCTCTAGCTCAGAAGATTCTAGCACATGGCCGACGACCCAGTACCATGGTGGGATCTGTTTGACCGCCCACTCTCCGGTCCTCGGAAGACGAATGAGACATCGAGGGCGCCAGAAACCCGGGGTGTAGGCTCGCAGGCTCGACTCGCCTCAGACACCTCGTGCAGACCTCGTGCCTCGCAACCCGGAGGGCTCAATCTCAGGATGCGCAATGACCAGCATACTCAGTAATCTACCAGAGAATCACGCTCTCCACTGACCAGAGCTGAGGTTGCGCACGGATCTCTGTCGACTCCGTCCGTCCAATCCCGACTCATGGGGTATCATCAGCTTCATCTACAGGGAACGCATTTACGCCGCTTTAGGAAATGGTGTGTGTCCGACCCCCCTACCTCATCTTGGATTAATCAACCAATAGTCGATGTGACGTGCGTAATCCGGTGCCAGCCTTGCAGCCTCTGGAATGTCAGTCAGGCCATCTCGTCGACGTCGAGAGTTCCTCACCCTGCCAGATGGGATGAGCGGCCGCCGAAGGGGGGAGGAGGATCCCGGGCTGCGCCGGCGCCTTTCATGATTCATGTGGCAGCTCCCGTTCTCCATATCGACGACATTCCCGGTTTCCCACCGCCCAAGACCTGCCCTCGTTGCGGGGGCAGGTCCAGCAGCGGAGAGTCAATGTTTGAGACGGTCATCATCGCTCCCTCGCGACGTCTTCGACGGCACGGTGCCCAGACCTGGCTGCTGCAAGCCTCTGGCGGCGACGGTTTGCCTCCGGGGAAGCTTCCCAGCCCCCATCGTCGAGGACCACCCTGGAACAGGGTCTGGGGTGGGGCACAGTTCCAGCCACAAGTGGCTCCCGCTAACGCAGCTGTGTACGGATCACTGTGCTACAACTTTGGGCCATCTAAAATTCACTGCGGAACTTCGATATCGGGGCTGTACCCACATGACCCGCTATCGCCATTCCCACCATGTGAGGCATCATCTCTAGCAGAGAATATGCTGCTAGCAGCTGAGCGGTGGGAATCAAAACCCATAGGGGCAGTGAGGAAGCCGAAGGACAAATCCTTTGTGGGCCGCGCCACCTTGACCCTGGCGGATGATAGCCGGATCTGAGCTCTCAACAATTGATGCTTTAGCGCAGCCGAGCCAACGCTCGTGCAGACGTCTTGATTCGATCTGCGCCCATGGCAGACGGGTGGGCTTCATCAAGCGAACTCTGCCATTCAGCATCGCGAAACGGCCGCTGTCTCTCTGCGAGTCACCCATCCACCACTGCCCTAGTGGCTTCATTGGCCTCGCATCCCCATCCTCGTCATGTGAGGCCTTCCCTGAGGAGCCAGAAAGGGCTCTCCGTATCTCTCTTGTTCTCCTCACGGCCAGTCGACCGCCTGTGAGATGTTCTTTTGCGGATCCGTTGATAGCCTCCAGACCCCACTTCCTCTTTGGAGGGAGGGGGTGTGCTTAACGTTCGGCCGAGTGGGACAGAAAATGGTTTGCGAAGAAGATCTTCACCGGTCCCACAAGACATGGAGACCGATGAAGATCCCGTGCGGAGGCCTTCACAAAGACTCATTTTTCCCTGCCACGGACGCGGCGGGGCCCGTCCAGCTCGTCCTGCTCAGAAGAAAAAATGCGCGTCATGTGCGCGCTGTGGGCCGAGACGAACACCCACGGCGCCCGGAGAGGCGAATCTGGTCCCCTGTCTTTGAAACTGACCGCAATTCATGCCTCCATGTGAACGACCGAAACCAAGCGTGGGCCGCGGCGCAAGCCCGAGACAGCGCGCCCTCGTGGGTTCGGGCAGAAGGGCGAAATATTGCCCAACCTGAACCAAGGTCTCACATCTTGCCGCGCTTGACCGACGGAATTGATCCTTCTTGCGATGAGTCGAACTGTCGGTGAGCATCGGAGCGAGATGAGCTGGGGAGCTCTTCGTCGTCATCGTCGTCATCCTTTCGGGTGCCGGTGGCTGGGTCGCCCAGCCGCCTCTGAGCGGTCATGCCTCACCCGCACACTTTTTTTCACGATCGCCTCAGGTAGCCGACGAGGACATTTGCGTGTGGGGAGGGGGACAGGGGGAGTACTGGGACAATTTCCTCGCAGTCTGCTCGGTCCACGCCTCCTGCCCTCCCTTGCAAGCCACTCCCACACTCATGCACACTCTACCACAACGGGACTCGACCCGAGTCAACGCGGACCGGTACCGAGGGTTTCTGAGTATCGGGAGGTTGCAACTGCTTGATTGCGTGCCTCATGCTCCGTGTATGGCTTGCAGTGATAAATAAATGCAGCCTCTGCGATGAATCGACGTTGGCCACAAATCCCTCGCATATGCACCTTGCGCGCGCGGAGATGCTTGCGGACGCGGGCCGACAGTGGCATCTGCACGATTGCCCAACGGTGGATTCCATCGTACTCCTCCCGGCCGCGACTCGACAAGAGCAAAGTGAGGCTTGAGCTAAGGACCCTGTCGACCTGGGGATTGGCCGCAGATACCGTACAGACGAATACTCGGCGTTGCCCAAATACCCATGCTCGTTATGCAGGTGCATCGGAAAGCGACGCTGTCGGCTGGGCAGGCCTCGGCGATCTTTCCTCAGACAGCCGAGTTCAGCTCCGGTCATAAGCCACAGGAACAGCGTTGCATAGGTCAGGTGCTCCCCACGGTGGTCACGATGTATGCTGAGCACCGAGTCAAGTGGACGCTCACAAAGCAGGGACCGGGGATCATTCAGACCGACCGGCCTGTTGTGCCTCGACTCCTCCAGGACTAGGCACCCGGGCGAGTCCGTCTCACCAGAGACTCTCGACCGCGAAGGGCGAATACGGCCCGTTTCCGCAAGCACAGGTGACCTTGACGGGAAGGTCGATCTCGTCCACCCTGTTGAGGTGCCCAGAAAGCCAATGGTGGCACGCCGAGGTGAGAAGGAGGGGTGGCCGGAAGGTCTACAGGAGTCGGGACCGTCTGCTCCCTGGTCGGATGGGATGATCTGTGCCGGCCCTTTCCTGTTCCTCATCGGATAACCAAGAAGAGTCGGGCTAGTGGGCCGTTGCCTGCTGTAAGATTTGAGATCCATGTAGGTTGAGGGAGCACAACATGAGGGGGTGTGCTTGATTCAGTATGCCGTGCTCCGTCCACTGCCGCCCTCGCATACCGCACGCACACCTACCCCATCATGAAAGCCACAGCTTACCGGCACATCGTCTCCTGGCACCCGGCTTTCAGATGAGTTGTATCGTACGGTACGGACGGGAGATGCGCCCGGTCTTCGGGGACCGTAAGGGACGACGAGACTCGAAGCCACAATGCATTGTCTCGGGGCGCCAGCGCGAGCCGTCTCCTCCGCAGGGAGCCGAAAGCAACAGGCAGGAATCTGCAGCTCGAGGTGATAGTGAAGAGCTGCATACAGCAGCACACAACCCTCCCGTCCCGGGGAAGCTGTGGATACCGCTCCCCTCACCTTGGCCTTCACCCTCACCCTCCACCCATGCCTCCTCCGTCAACGTCGCATCTACTTTCTCTTCACCCTGGACCCTGTCACGATGCCCTTGTCCCGGCACTCCGGAGTTTTCCCATAGCGAGATGACCCATGCCTTCCTACCCGTCGAGTGGTCCTACGTTCACGTCCGGCGCTTGAGAATGGCCAATCACGACGATGGGCCCTCCAACAGCCTCGCCAATCACCACCCAGAAGGGCACATCGCGGAACCTCGCTGCAGCTCCTATACCATCTCTGGATTCCCTGATGCCCGACTTCTGGCCAACCAGCCGGTGAGTCTTGCTCGCTTGCCGCTGTGCGAAGCAGGGCCCCTCTACACCATGAGGATTGCCAAAAATACCCTTGGAAACGCACCACCACGGGTGCACCTTCGGCTGCTACTCTTGGTGGGCTGCCAGCAGCAGGCACGGACGCTATGCCTGGCCAGACTGCGGAGCTCCGCCAGGACAAGCTCGATCGCAGACCATCTTCTTGACCTCCCGCCAAGCCTGTCCCCTCCAGTCGTCGTATCCGCCCGCCCGATTCCGGTGCAGGTGTGCTCTGCTCGTCACCAACGGATTCGGCTGTGCCCAAAGTTTCCCAGGGACGACTGACCCCACTGCAACCTCTATCTGTGCGAAACGCACCTCTCCTCTGCCCGCTATCACTCACACCTGTGACCGACAATTGACATGCATATGCCGGTGCTGTGATGCTCCATAGCTCCCAGTCTTTTTTTCTCGCACTCGCACAACGGTGGTATTGTCTCGTCTCTGCCATACATAACCTCGTGTAGGCGCCCGCCGCCCGATCAAGACCCTCTGACCGGTCTTTTCTCGATTTTGCGACCTGCGTGGATTATATGAGCATCGCGGGCATTTCCCTCGTTCCATTGCTTTCCTGACCATAACAGAACATTGAAAAGGGCGGACAAAGCCCCTCTTTCTTGTTCGTCTACAACTGGCTGCTCTCCGGTTTAGACAGCCACCCCGCCGGCAACGGCACCTTCACGGGCATACCGGATAGTGTTTTATACGGTCGTCTCCGGCACCGACCGCCGAGGTGACACAAGATGGTGAGATTAAGGGCACCCGCACACCACGCTGGAGGCGCGCATCGCTTACACGCACTCTTAGGAAACAATGTCACGGCACGTCATGGCCGAAAGGCCACAACGAGAGATGGTGGAGAAGTCGCGCTTCCGCGAGACTTTCTTCTCGCTGAAGAGTGTGGCGCAACAACGACCCGACTCTATCCATACCGAGTTTATGGAGACGGACTGGGATGAGGACGACATCCTCTCTGAGATGGAGGATGGTGGAAGCTCACCACGGCATAGTCTCGACTCCGTAAGTCCCTTGATGCTCTCTTACCCGCCGTGTCTTTCTCTCACCGAGACCTTGTCTCTGGATATGCGACCCCTCTGGGATGATGGTATTCTCCAGCGTATCCTCTCATGTGCTGTAAGTTCATGGGTCACTAATGCCGTGCCACGTCTAGTCTGGCCGCCCAAGTATGACAACTCTATCAACCTACGATGAAGTTCGCACGCCAGACCAGCGCTCACTTGCGCGTTTTGAGATGGGACCAGACCCGATCAAGCCAACTCTGGGCCCAAGAGGTCCTCACCTGTTCCGCACTTCTATCGGCTCGGCAAGTTCGCTGGAGTTCCAGAACGCGCTGTCGCTGTCGCCTCTCACCCCCAAGGTGCCCGGTCAGGATGCCGAGTTTCAGCTGCCCATCTCCTTTGATCTGGATATGCAGACACCGAGGACGGTGATACACACCGGACCGGTGAAGTTTACCAGCGCGAAGTTGGACACCTCAAACCTGGCCGAGTGGGCGCCGGAGAAGGTTGCGCAGTGGATGCTCAATGCTGGCGTTGAGCTGCAGTTCGCGGAGAAGTTTATCGAGAATGATATTAACGGCGCGATCTTGATCACTCTGAAATTTGAGGACTTGAAGGAGCTTGGCATCGCCTCCTTTGGGGTCAGGACCAAGGTGTGGGAGGAGATTGCTAAGATGAAGGATATCCGGGCCGCATCTCCAGATCCTGAGACGCCGATTGAGGACGAGCCGAGCAGAGAAGTGAAGAGGGAGCAAAAGAGACAGGAGCGAAAGGAAAATGGCGGAGACGTGAAGCGCAGCCAGAGCAGTCGGCGGCGGAAGCACCATAACGAGGACACCATCCGGCCTGGAGAGTCTGTTTCCATCGTCGGCATCGAACAGGTACTGCCAAAGCCTCACCACTGTTCCAAGGGCGAGAAGTGTCGCAAGTGGCAGAAGCAGCAGCGCATGATCGAGGCGTTCAAGAACGACCATCCCTTTGTCAACCTGGACAGCGGCGGCCTTGTCATGGTTGCTGGTGACCCCGGGAACCCGGCAACCGCCAGAGCCATCAAACCGGAGGACGATGTTGTTTTCCGGCCAGTTTCTGACGCCGTGCCCTCGGTGGTCGCATCTTCTGACATCCTCGGCTCTGAAGGTCTTCCTCCGCTCCAGTACCTGCAGCAGGCGACGCTGAGGAATGCGCAGGCCCGAGAGCAGCAGAACAACATCCAGCAGTTCCTTGAATTGCAACACCAGATCACCGCGTCCGCAGGTGAGGATGTCCCACCAACACCGCCATTCGAGATGCTCCCTCCCAGGAAGGCAGCACCTCATAGCGGCCTCAAGGCTCTCTCAAAACTGTCTATCCCATCACAACCGGACCGATCGGTTGAAGAGCAACCTGGTTCAGCCTGTCCGGGCTCTGCCTGCCCTGGGTCGGCATATCCTCCTGCCTCAGCATACCCTCCCTCCGCGCACACCTTTGGACCGTCACCGCCCTCCTTTGCCGCGCAGCAGCGCCAGCCATCTCTGTCGACACCCTCTCCTTCCCCGGACTCACGCTCGCAGACACCGGTCGGAGTCTATCGTTTCGGTACACCCTTCTCGGAGATGGACGTGCCGGTGACCGCGCATTATTCCATGGCACCCGTTGCCCGAGACGTCTCACAGTCTGTACCACCAGAGATGAACTACCATACGGCTACCAACCCACCGCCCCGCTCCCTCTCTCGGTCCACCTTCCGCAGGCCCTCGTTCATGGCCATGCCCCCGGTGGACGAGAACATGGCGACTCCCATCGAGCCACCTCGTCGCAACATCCCCTCGCCTATCGAGACAACCATGACATCTCCCCGATCCAAGCAGCCGCGCCCTCTGCAAGCCCCTCCTCGCGCTCCTTGGCCCTGGTCCCCGCCCGCCATTGGCCGTCAGTTCGAGACAGCCATCGCACCCCTCCCAAAAGGACCCGGAGGCGGCTCCACAGACTACTTCAGCAGCAGCAGCGGCGGCAGCGGTAGCGGCAGCAGCACAAGCAGCAGTAAGCAGCACACGCCCAGCAGCAGCATCTCCTCCGCCAGCATGGCCAACCCTTCTGCCCTCGCGGGCAACCCCAAGGACCTGGACGGGTACCAGTACCAGGGGTACATGAAGAAGCGCAAGACCAAGATGCTCCGGCACGAGTGGCACGAGCAGTACGTCACCCTCAAGGGGACGCGCCTCGCGGTGCACAAGGACCGGCGTGAGGTCGACCGCACGCTCGAGTACATCGACATCGACGACTACGCGATCGCCTGCGCGGGGCTGGCGTCGACGAGCAAGCTCAACGCGGCGTTCAAGGCCATGAGCATCCGCAAGGACAAGGGCATGACCAAGGAGGACATCGCCGCGTTCAGCTTCCAGCTGATCCCGCAGGCGGACATGAAGGGGGGCGTCAGGCTCCGGAAGCGGGAGAGCTCGCTGTCCGGGGCGTCGGCGCACCGCCGGAACGGGAGCCTGGACGACACGGCGCTGCCGCCGCCGCCGCCCGAGGCGTCGAACGGCACCGGCAAGACGCACCACTTCGCGGTGAGGAGCCGTGACGAGAGGATCGACTGGATGAGGGAGCTGATGCTGGCCAAGGCCCTGAGGCAGAAGGGCGAGGGCTTCGAAGTCAGCGTGAACGGGAACATGATCTAAATTGCCACTCTCTTTGATCTCCTTGACGTTCGGCGGCTTATTCGCATCTTGGTCGGCGTCTCAGCATGATGTCCTTTGATTTTCATTTCATTTCAATCTTTTTTTTTTTCCTCTTCATGACGCTTCTCTTCTCTATATCTCACCCTGATACGACACGATACCGATGATACCTTTCTCCTTTCTCATGTCCTGTTCCACAGACCACACCAAGCCGCCGCACGCAGGCCCTCAAGTATGGTGCCGAGTGCGTGAGCGCCAGGCTGGGATCAGTTATGTTCCAGAAACCCACGTTGCGGGGATGATACGATTGTTTATGAGGCTTTGGAAAAGAAGACACACCAGCTCGCAAGATGCAAGATTTTTAAGAGATTCACACGACCGGATGACACATAAGGAGGGACACCCAACTCACTACCCTCGTTTTGACTAGGATTAGGCAGTTTGATAGCAGTTAATTAGGAGGCTCTTGTCTGTTCATCTCAGCTGTGCCAGCCAACGTGACATGCCTCCGTTCGGCGCTGATCTAGTGATGCTGTCCGGCAATCATGCCCTACATAATGCTACGCCCTAGTCAGCCCTGTTCTAAGATCTGTATAATGACAGAGCACGAGCATCTGGAAATCATAGGACAGAATACAGGTCTGACTACTAGTGTGGCTATGAAGAAGGTTAACGAGACGGGGCCCTAAAGTGCCTCGAAAACCCGAACAAGCCTTGGTCTCACCCAGGTTCGAGCGAAGAATTCCCCGTAAATTCACCGACGGTTTTCCCCCCAGTCAAAGCATACCATTACCCGGTACCGTCAACGGCCATGCCATCAGTTGACTGGTTGAACGCGAACGATCCGATCCATTTGTAGCCGTGCAGGGCGAGTCGGGATCTCGTACTATCTACCGCGACTAGTGGACGGCGCAACCATGACGAGGCGAGGAGGGGCTTTGCATTTGCACACAGAGCAGGTGAGACGGGTCAATGCCCTTTCCCACGAGAATGCCTACGTACAAGGGGCCTGCCAGGTCTACGATCCGTGACCATGGGCCCTGCCGACCATACAAACGCACCCTTATGCAATTAGACTTCGCATCCCCGTCTCCAGCCTTACAGAAACCGGTGCGGCCCGTAACTGTGACCTGCACGCCGTCACATACCCACACCCACACCCCGCCGGGGTCCACCGGTCTACTGCTTCTTCTTGGCCGAGCTCTTCGCCTGCTCCTCCTGCTGCTCGATGAGCTCGTAGTCATCCAGCTCCTTGCGATCCGCATACCACTGGCCGCCCTGCAGCACCAGCACGCCGACGAGCACCAGGGCCAGGATGGTGTTGCTGGCGGCGAGGACCTTGAGGCTGTCCTCGCGCCCCAGGATGACCTCGCCGGTCAGCGGCCCTTCGTGCGTCTCCTTGAACCCGCCCTCGGCCCAGATGTCGCTCGACACGGCCCGGAGCCCCTTGACGATGTTGGCGACGTACACGCCGACGCCGATCAGGTACATGACGAGCGAGGCGCCGTCGAAGAGCATGTTGCTCTCGGAGGGGCGGAACAGCTTGATGAAGAAGCCCAGGAAGCCGACGGCCACCATGATGTGCAGCAGGCGGGCGATCAGCGGCGGCGACTGGTGCATGAACTTGAGGTGCGTCTCGAGCTGGTCGAAGAAGGTGGGCGCGACGGGGGCGGAGGTCCACAGGAGGGGGTAGTCGTAGGGGAACTGGGCGAAGATTATGCCCAGGAAGAAGCAGACGGCTGCGGAGGGAGGGTTGTCAGCAGGCGGGTCTTCTCGAAGATGCGGCGACACGAGGGGGAGGAGGGTCAGCTTACGCCCGACGATGAGGAACGTCGCGAAGGAGCTGGACCCGCGGTAGTCCTTCGACCGCACAGTCTTGTTGCGGTCAATCTTGAAAACGCCGGACATGATGGGATGCGCGCAGGTATCGAGTATCACCAGTAGGTCGTTGTGATATGAGGCGGTCCCAATTGGTGTCTTCGCCGGGGAGAATCAACAGACGGGGGATGTCGAGTCTCTGAGGGATCAGCGGCGACCGAGGAAGCTGTGGCTGCAGCGTGGAGGAAATCTCGTCAGCAGAGACTGACAAGCCCGAGATGTAGATCGCATTAATCGTCGTTGGAGCGCCTCGGCAGGGTTCGCCCAACCCGATGCGGACGGTTAGTGATAAGAGCGCACTGGAGCTTACCTAATGGGGACCCCTAAAGATGACTTCCAGCGTCTATCTGCTCTCTATCTTGATTCCTTCCAGCCAGGTCGTCTTGGCAGTTAGTTCTAGCCCATCTGCCGTTCAGCGTCGATATCGTCTCCTACAAAGAGCATTCATCGTATTGCTGGCGCTATTCGAACACGAATATTGGCATTACCCCCAACTCCCGGGTTGCCCAAACACACATCACACACGATGCAGAAAACCGTTGGATTTCGCGACGCCTCCTAAGTATATTGTCTAAACCTCGCCGAGATACTTGACATCAGCGCTGTTTCCCCCACCCTCCTGTACGCATTCTGGCCAGAGTCTCCAGAGGCGCACGATGTGCCTGCATCGGCCCCTCTGAGATGCTCCTGAGCAGTCCCCTGTACCTGTTACCCTCCCATGGTCGCGGTGTCGGACATGTCGTCGTTCGCCACCTGGGCGCTCAACGCTGGTAGCTTCCGACCAGCTGCAGCTCGCTTGCCTTCAGCATGCATTCAATGCAGATCTACACCGACGGACTTTGGTTAGCCCAAATCGCGCTCGTACAAGAGATCAATAGCTAGAAATATAAATGTAGAACGGGCGGGAGAAGGCCAAGATAGATTAGGCGAGAGGTGGGCAGGGGGGAGGGTGTGTTCGCAAGGCGGCATCAGATTGAAAGTGGGAGAGATTGATCCTCACCGAGCATATGACATCTGGCTTCACATTCCTGGTGATCAGATTACACTGATGCTTCTTGTTGAAGATTCTCTTCACGCGCGCCTTGAGACAGCGCGTCTCCTCGACCCACTGGCCGATCAGTGGCTGAGGGCAGTCAGAGCTGGCGCAGACCCGCTGCTTGGTGATCTGAAAACACATGATGCCGACTGAGGATTATCGTCACAGACTGACGGAAGAAAACCAGTTTTCTGTGAAGAGGAAATACAGCACGCACATTTTAACTAGGGAGCCAGGATAGAGATCCGGAGGCTGCCTGGGCGCATCTCACTTTCTTTGTCTTAAGCTGCATAGTTCTCAGCCAGCGGAGCCTCCGGACGAGAGCCACAACGATACTATGACCAGCCATTCTCAAAGAACAGCCACCTACGTGGACTGCTGGGGGCTTTGAGCCGTACCAACACCGCTCCGCAAGACAATATCTCTGACGTCGGTACAGCAGTGAGTCACTTCCTCCGGATCACGAGCCATGCACGCTCCAATATTGGTTATATCGGCGCTCTATATGGTGCTCAACCTATTGTATCTATACCCTCGAGTGATTCTACCTTGAGATACGCCGAAGTCAGCCCAGCAACACCTGCATCACCGCCTCGACTTCTGCTGGCGTTCCACAGACCAGACCGGCCCTCTCGTCGGTGCTTCTCAACACTCTATCCAGGATTGTCCTGCCGTCCGTGGGATCGACGGCCGCACCACCCGCGCACTCGATAATCAGGGCGATAGGGAAGAGCTCGAACAGCCGCCTGAGCTTCGCCTTGCTCTTCGCCGTCACAGGTGATATGTAGATACCGTGGCCTTTGACGAGGGCATGCACCACATCAGGCACGAGCCCGCCCGAGTACCTCAGGGTATATCCCTCCTGAATGTACCGGTTCACGAGCACCATATACTTCTCGTCCTGTCCCGCGGCGCGCAAGTTCGCAGGCGCGAAGTAGCGGGTCTTGTAAGGCGGCCCTGGCAGCTCCACATGCGACCGGATGATCTCGCAGTCCTGGGAGCCCTTCTCCCCGAGGCCAACCTCCAGGCAGGCGGGCCTGGAGCCCGGGATGCGGATCGCGATCACCGCCGTCGTGCGAGGTCCGTACACCCCAAGCACCGACGCGATCTGCTTCTGCGGGGGCTGGCCTATCGCCGTCGCCCCGTCCCAGACGCCGAGGATCGTGCCGACGGTCCAGTTGGGCGCGATGATGGAGCTCCCGTCGAGCGGGTCAAAGGCGACCGTGTACTGCTCCGAGGCCGCCCCCGGGGCGCCGCCGTGGACGGCCGTCTCCACCGGGTCCTCCTCGCTGCTTGCGGTCACGACCGAGGGGCACCTCTGGGCGAAGGTCTTGCGCAGGATCTGCTCCGCCGCGACGTCGACGTTCAGCTGGTCGTCGCCGAACGTGTTGGCCGTCCCCGCGAGGGCGACGTGGTGCGCCCTGTTCAGCGCGCCCGCGATCTCGCCGATGGCGTCGACCACGGCCGGCAGCACCGACCTGAACAGGTCCGAGTGGGACCCGTCGGCCGGCGCGAGAGATTGGAGGTGCGAGGCAAGGCCTGCCGCACCCGCGGACGCCGGCTCGCTGCTCATCTCTTATGGCGTTGCGGTGCCTGCTTTCCGATGCGGACCTGGATGGGGAAGTGCGCGAGTGTGTATGTGTGTGGCTGACCCTTCAAGGAACGGACGACTTGAGGTTGAAAAGGAGGAAAGGAGGACAACCCGAAAGAAAGAAGTCGTGAAACACAATGGCGTGCGTTGTAGGTTTTCAGCGGCGCGGCCCGACCCACACGCCTTTCATCATCTTAAGTAGCTGCTGTGAGCAAGTCCGGATTTGTGCTTGCTTAGACGTCACCGGCCGTGTCTGGACGCGCGCGCGCAAGCGACTCATTCACACTTCCTCCATGCGAGAAGGCACGCAAAAAGGAGGATCCCATCATGATGATATTATAATCAATAATACTAGAGAAATATAGCCAGCATTACTTCTAGATGAAGTGAGGGCATCTCACAAGCCTCCCACCGGGGCCTATTCCGGGGCTGTTCTTGACGGCGTCCTTGTGGTCCGGGCACAGTCCCCAAGACGGGACTTCATGCACAGGAATGCGTGTTGAGAGGTTTCGTTGCTTCAGACCAGCGGGCACATTCACCCTCGGTCTACCAGTCTCGAGTAGCATGCCCCCTTCAGGCCAGTCATGCGGTAGTCTGTTCCGACACGCGAGAAAATCTCCTATGTGCGGGTCCCTTCCCTCCCAATCTTTACAGGCAAACTCAACTCTATTGCAGAAGACATGTGTGATGTTCTCTGAGACCAAGATGTCGTATTTATGTCTCCATCTGTCGGGCTTCCAGCAGTTGTGGCAGTATACTGGGTACGTCTTGAGAAAGCACATTTAATGAAACCTCTGGTTACGTGGCTGGACCAAAGACGACTCAGCTTATCTTTAGTGCGCCATTTATATTGCTTCGAGTGGCATGTTCAGAGCTGAAGCCGCAAATCACTCCAGATTTCGATAGAATGGACGTTGCTATTCAGAAGTACAAAGACTGCGTGTGAGTGACGGTCTGCACGACCGGCCCAGTAGAGCAAACCAGCTCACTACTCGGCCTCTTCACCGACGTATTTGCCAGCTCAACAGGTGACTGTTTTGCCTGCACCTGCTGTGGCACATAACCAGAATACTTGTAATTCTGTCCCTGGTACGCCGTCGGAAGCACTAGGGAGTATCCTTGAGAGGAGGCCATCCCACCCAGCGTAGCCTGTAGCTTCTTCTGCCTCCTCTGCCTCCTGGACCGCCGCGAGTAGAAGGAGATCCCCGCAACGATGCCCGTCGCAAGTGGGATGTTGACACCCAGACCGATGCCCAGACCAACCGCTTCATCATTCTGGTTCCCTCCGCCATTTTTGCTAATTCTGTTGTTCTGAGCAGCATTGCTCGTTTTCTGCGCCGCTGTGGATATGGCGCAGGTGCTGGTGCCGGTGCCGGCCTGGGACAGGAGCATCTGTGCGAGGATAGTCTGCGAACACCTATCGCCTCTTCTTGTCTTTCTCCTGCTGGGACAATAGGAGGTCCCGCATTGCGGCCCTTGCATTGCGACTGCCGCCAAGCTTTGGCCCCTTGAGTATTTCCTCCTGCTTCGCTCCGGGTTTCGGCGGCGGAGCCGGAATTTTCCTTCGCTGGTTTCTTCTCTCGGCCATGGCATCCATGAACTCGCGCCGGAACTCCTCCGCTATTCTCTCATCCGCGGCTTCATCAGCACCAGGCTCAGCTGTCGATTCTGCCTGGTCTGGTACATCGTATACATCCACTGCGCCAGAGCGTTAGCGTTCTGCCTGGATCCTCCATCAGCAACATGATGAAGGGACAAGGGCAAACTCACGTCTGTTCTCCCGCATGAGGGCTTCTACCATCTGATCTCGCTTGATGTCCTCGCTGGCGCGCCTCTTGCGGCCTCGCCATGGCTTTCCGTCCTTGCCCAGCCTGACACGTTTTCGTGAATTATCGGAATCGTCTTCGAGCTGCTCTCCGGCTAACCGCCTCCGCGCCTGCTCTGTCATGGCGGCGTTGCGCATGCGGGCTTCCTCGCCGAGATCGACCTCCTGTAATCTGCCCCCTATCGTCGGCTGGTACCCTAGCCTCTTGGTTGGGACCGCTCCGGCTTCCGCCACTGCTTCCGATGCGCTGGTTGGCTGTGAAGTAGATGCTTGGGCTGCCTTGTCCGCGGCATGCCGTCTAGCCAACTCGGATTCTATGTATTCCTCCCTTGCTTGATCAGCCTTTGTCCGGGCCAGTGTAACGAGTTCCAATGGGGAAACCTACATATGTTTGTTCACAAGCTCGCCCACTATCCCCGCCTGTGGCGCAAAGCGCCTTGACACCCCCAGTTCCACGGCCTCGGACTCGTCTTTGGGGACCAGACTCTGGTCCATATTTGCCTTCCCCTCGGCAGCAGACTCGGGCCGAAACTCGACACCCTTGACTCTTGACTTGCGTGCGTTTCGTAGGCGGAGAGCTTCGGCTACTGACGACGCTTCTGCATCTGGTATATCTTTGTCGCTGTCATTGTCATCGTGGCTCTTGGCCTCGCTATCCAGCGTTGGTACTTGAGGCGCACTGTTTTGACTAGTCGCATCGCCCGTCGCGGTCTCGTTCTCTTGGGGGCGCTGTCTGAACTGCTTGCGCTTCTTGCCTGGTCGGAAGACGACCTGCGCCGTGGAATCCTCTACAGGAACTGATGGGTCCATATTGAATTGTGATAAGAGAGGAGGGTATTGATGTTGGAGAGAGTTGTTTAGAGTAGGAGATGGCTTCATGAAGAACGGCGGTGGAAGTAAGCTTGTCTTATCTTATCACCTCGGCTGCCACTGCGACTCGACTGCAGCAACTGGCTCCGGTGACATCAGCGGCAGCATTGCTTTATGCCGTTCTTAAGGGCAAAATCACATTTTTGAAATCCTTCCCAAAAGGATCAATTAACGTCTGCTATACAAATCAATTTGCGCCACAACCATCAAGATCATGGAGAAATCAGACACCAGATCTCAAAAACGGATCCACTACGTTGTGGAGGGGGGTGTCCAAGGTACGTACCCACTCCATGAATCCCCTTCCATAGCCTCACGCTTACATGTTTTTTCTTTGGAAGGTGTTGGTTTCAGGTAAGTACTCGATTCCTGAGAAATATCAAGCTCCATTTTACTCATAATCTCTAGATACTTCACCAGAAAGCATGCAACAGCCAGGGACATCACTGGCTGGGTGCGTAATACCCCTGATGAGAAAGTATGTGTACAAGCCCACCCAGTGCTGAACTCTTCCACATCCTAATATTGGCCTTAGGTTGAGGGTGAAGCACAAGGTGGTGAAAAGAAGATTGCCGACTTTCTGAGAGATCTCAACAGGGGACCTTCACATGCCACTGTGAAGAAGGTAACTCATGAGCAGCTAGACGTTGTAGAGGGCGAAACAGCCTTCGAAGTCCGACACTGAACGGGCAGCTTCATTTCGACGGACGAAGAGGAGAAAGACTGCATGCGTCAATCGAATGGGGTAGATTGACTGCTGTATCATTATTGTATTCTTCACAGACACCATGCTAGCAATTCAGGCAACCCAGCACCCCTCTTGTTGAACTGTGTCTAGAGGATTTATTCATCATCCATGGACTCGTCCTCCTCGTCACCAGCCCCGGAGCCTTCTTCCTCTGCTCCCTCCTCCTCGTCAGACTCGCTCTCGTCATCAGCAATGCCGACTAGCCTCTCCTTGACATCCTCTTCGGCCTGAACAGCAGGCATCTTTCCTGCGAATGCGCGGCGGACAGAAGCATTTGTGCTAGTGTCCCAAACGTTCATCGTGCCCTTGCTACCAGCCACTGCCAACCTGAAGGCAACCTCAGAATCTGGCCCGAAAGTGGTGGAGAAGACCTTGCCAACGTCCAAATCCCGGGACACCACCAATGCAGGGCCAGTTGGTTGTATGTTCCACAGCTTAACAGTCTTGTCCGTAGATCCCGTTGCCATGAAGCCAGGTATCACACTGTTGAGGTCGAATGACGAGACAGACTGGTCATGCGCCTGCAGTGTCCACACAGCCTTGCTCTTGGCTGGGTCTGAAGGCGCGTTCCTCACATCATAGTAATGGATGACACCGTTCTCCGTTGACACGAAGAAGAAGTTGGGGTCATGAGGATCCCACCGCACATTCTCGACATCGCTCTCCACGCCCCATCTTGATGGTTTCGCATCTGGTGCTCGCATATCTGCAGCAACGATCGTCCGATCGTAGCTACCACTCAACAGGACTGTCGACTCCACCGAGTGCCACGCCAACGAGCAGACCTTGTCGGTATGGTAGTTGTATGACTTGGCGCACTTCGCCGTGTGTAAATCCCACAGCTTAACGGTCTTGTCGGCTGAAGCCGAAGCCAGCAGGTTTCTGTGTTTTCGGTTCGCCGCCAGTGATAAGACTGCATCAACATGATACTCGTCGTTTGCCTTCTTCGACTTCTTCTTCTTCTTTTTCTTCTTCTCGTCCTCTGGGTTGCCTCCCTGACCCAATATGGCGTTTGAGTACATGCAGTCCACCGTGTCGAGGTCCCACAGCTCAATATCCGGATCCATCGTGCCGATCGCGACGAAGTTTGCTGCTGCGTCCTTGTCGACGCTCGACCTGCCGCAGGCGATGTCCAACCACTCGACGCAAAGGGGTATCGCAGGAAGCATGATGTCGTGGTGCACGTAGAGATTGTCGGCCTCATCCTCGTATACGTAGACCTCCAGGTGTGCCAACTCATCTTCGACTTTCGCTGCTAGCACCAGGTTGTCTGTCGCAAGGATTTGCAGATCCTCCCGCTCCTCGTCCTCATCCTCCTCATCTGGTATGGTGATGTATGGGTCTTCCTTGTTGTTGTCGTAGTATGCCAGCGATTTTACGTTGCCAAACATGCCCATGCTTTGTGCGACCTCGATGTCCTCCTCTGGGTCGTCATCGTAGTGCTCGAGATCGTACTCTTTCAAGTCGTCGTCGATTTCAATGCTGTAATGCAATCAGCGCAAGACTCTCCTGGGAGCCGATCCCGTTACATACTCGTCCTTAGAGCCTTCTGACGTCTTCTTGGTCTCCTCCTTGTCGGACGATCCCTCGCCATCCTTTGCTTGGGCCTCTTCCAGGTCCTCATTGGCGTCGTCCAGCTTCAGCTTCGCCAGAGATGCAATGCGCTCGAACTCTTCCTCGTCGAAATTGTATTTCTGGGGAAAGGGCGCCGCGAAACCTCGCGGCACCCAGGCGGCAGTTGTGATCATGGACGACATATTGGCGAAGTGAGGCGCGAATTTGCAAAACCTCTACGAAGTGCAGAGTATGCAGGTCGCGAAAAGGGAAATTCAAGTTCAAAAAAAAGTTAAGAGTCCACCCAAGCCTGATAAGAGATAAGAATGGGTCCTACTAGGTACGTCCGCACATGGTCAAACTCCTAGCTCTCGCCCTTCAGCTTTTTGGTATAATTCAGTCCACGTCCTCTGTCTTCAAGAATTGAGATCTCTCACACAAACAATTCCAGAGTAGATGTTTTTGCGTAATTTGTCAGGCTCAATTTGTGGTAGTGTCGCGGACTCTTCAAGTACCCGCCGGTAGCGGGAGCTTTAGACGACGCATGTTGGCGCCGAACATTGGGTAACCTGGGTGGCCTCAAGTTAACACGACTCTCGTCAACTGTCATCCACCCAGCACTTCTCGACACTCCAGCGCACAACAGCCATGGACCGCGACAGAGATCCGAAACGTCGAAGGCTGAACTTTAACCCCCTACGGTCTGACGATCGCTGGGACGATGTGCCCAATCGAAAAAATGGCCGTCCTCTCGCAAACGGGCGCTTCTCATCTGGGCGGTCAACACCTCGCGGCAACAACCACAGCCTTTCCACCCCCGAGCCACCCCCCAACGACAATGACTTGAACCCGCAAGATGACTACGACACTGCGCTCGATCGCGACTGGTACGCCGGCGACGAGCTCGGGCACACCATGGGCGACGAGTCGCACAACCCTTTCGGCGCCTACGATAGCAGCTGGGTCGAGAGCCAGGAGCAGGAGCGCGCCATGGTCGAGAAGCGGGTCGGCCGCTTCGATCGGCAGAGCGCGAAGCAGGCACAGAAGCAGAAAGATATAGATGCGTGGGAGACGAATCGCATGCTGAGCTCTGGCGTGGCGCAGAGGCGCGGTCAAGAGTTTGAGGATGATGAGGACTCCCTCCGTGTGCACTTGCTCGTACACGAATTGAGGCCGCCATTCCTGGATGGGCGGACGATCTTCACGAAGCAGCTGGAGCCCGTGCCTGCGGTGAGGGACTATCAGAGTGATATGGCCGTGTTCAGCCGGAAGGGAAGCAGGGTCGTGAAGGAGAGGAGACAACAGCGTGAGAGGCAGAAGCAAGCACAGGAGGCGACGAACCTCGCCGGCACAACACTAGGAAATGTGATGGGTGTCAAGAACGAAGAGGACACGGATAGTGCGCTGCCAATGCCGAAGGAAGACGAAAACACGGCCGAACCTCAATCACACAAGTTTAGTGAGGTCATGAAGAAGAATGACGGCGCGAGCAACTTCAGTCAAAGCAAGACGTTGAGGGAGCAGCGAGAATTTTTACCAGCGTTTGCAGTTCGAGAAGACCTCCTCCGTGTCATTAGGGATAATCAGGTGATCATCGTCGTCGGTGAGACGGGTTCCGGAAAGACAACTCAGCTCACGCAATTTCTATACGAAGATGGTTACGGCAACCGGGGGAACATCTGCTGTACCCAGCCGAGGCGAGTGGCCGCAATGAGCGTTGCGAAGCGTGTCAGTGAGGAGATGGAGTGCGAGCTGGGCAGCACGGTCGGGTATGCGATCCGTTTCGAGGACTGCACAAGCGACAAGACCGTCATCAAGTATATGACCGACGGTATTCTCCTACGAGAATCGTTGAACGAGCCAGACTTGGACCGCTACTCGTGCGTCATCATGGACGAGGCACACGAGAGAGCGCTGAATACAGACGTTCTCATGGGCTTGTTCAAGAAGATTCTGCAGAGGCGTCGGGATCTCAAACTCATCGTCACATCTGCGACGATGAACTCGAAGCGATTTTCAGAATTCTTCGGAGGTGCTCCCGAGTTCTTCATCCCTGGTCGAACGTTTCCAGTCGATATCATGTTCTCTCGGTCGCCCGTCGAGGACTACGTCGACCAAGCTGTCCAGCAAGTGCTACAAATACATGTCTCACAAGGCAAAGGAGACATTCTTGTCTTCATGACCGGCCAGGAAGACATCGAGTGCACTTGTGAGCTGATTCAAGAGCGGCTTAATCTACTCAATGATCCACCAAAGCTCAGCGTTCTGCCCATCTACAGTCAGATGCCTGCAGACCTGCAAGCTAAAATTTTCGATCGAGCGGCGCCTGGCGTACGCAAGTGCATCGTGGCTACCAACATTGCAGAAACCAGTCTCACGGTCGACGGCATCATGTTCGTGGTTGATGCCGGGTTCTCCAAGCTCAAGGTGTACAATCCAAGAATGGGTATGGATACCTTGCAAATTACACCTATTTCACAGGCGAACGCTGGACAAAGGGCGGGTCGTGCAGGACGGACTGGGCCCGGCAAGGCATACAGACTCTTCACAGAAAAGGCCTACCAAGATGAGCTGTACATCGCGACCATCCCCGAAATTCAGAGAACAAATCTGGCCAACACTGTCCTACTCATCAAGTCTCTTGGGGTCAAGGACTTGCTGGACTTTGATTTCATGGACCCGCCACCGCAAGAGACTATCACGACCTCACTATTCGATTTGTGGGCGCTCGGGGCGCTAGACAACGTCGGCGAGCTGACTGACCTCGGCAGCAAGATGAACGCTTTCCCTATGGATCCATCCCTGGCGAAACTGCTTATCATGTCTGTGGAGTACGGTTGCAGCGAAGAAATGTTGACGATTGTTGCAATGCTTTCCGTGCCTAACGTCTTCTTTCGACCGAAAGAACGACAAGAGGAATCGGACGCCGCGCGCGAGAAGTTCTTCGTCCCGGAATCAGACCATCTCACATACCTACACGTCTACTCTCAGTGGAAAGCCAACGGCTATTCTGACAGGTGGTGTACACAGCACTTCTTGCACTCCAAATCCCTACGCCGCGCCAAAGAAGTCCGCGACCAACTACTCGACATCATGCGCATGCAGAAGATGGAGATGGTCTCGTGCGGCACCGACTGGGACATCATCCGGAAGTGCATCTGCTCAGGCTACTACCACCAGGCCGCGAAAGTCAAAGGCATTGGCGAGTACATCAATCTGCGCACCTCTGTCACCGTCCAGCTGCACCCGACGAGTGCGCTGTACGGCCTGGGCTTCCTGCCGGACTACGTGGTCTACCATGAGCTGATCTTGACGTCCAAGGAGTATATGTCCACCGTGACGAGCGTCGACCCGCACTGGCTGGCGGAGCTGGGTGGTGTGTTCTACTCGGTCAAGGAAAAAGGCTACTCGGCCAGGGACAGGAGGGTCATCGAGACAGAATTCAACCGCAAGATGGAGATCGAGGCGCAGATGGCCGAAGACAAAAAGAGGCAGGAAGAGAAGCTGGCACAAGAGGAGAGGGTTCAGACAGGCGAAGGGGCGAATGGCGCTGGTGCCAAGAAAAAGATTGTCACTTCAGGCGCAGTCAAGAAGCCCGTTGTAAAGAGGAGGGGAGGCGGGATGGCTTTTCGGTAGAGCTCGCTGTGCAGGCGAATTGAAATGCATCTCCAGCTCGGTCTGGAACATATGGCGCCTCAAAGTTGCCCACCCACACCTGTGAAATTCTTGCTCTCGCCTCCCTCCTCGATTGTCGCTTTCACGCTGTCCAGCTGCAATATATTTGTAACGACCTTTTCATACTTTGGATACCGTCCGACATCGACATTTAGGTACTTACATACATAAACATAAACACCACCAAGGTAGAAAACAAAATCAATGACGGTCAGTTTCCCACCAACCGCGTGGCTTTGGCCCGGCAATCTCGATTCGATCCGCTCATAGCAGTCGGGAATCTCGCACCGTCCGGTCTCTTCGATGTTTCCTAGCACGTCGTCGATGACGCCCTCAGGGCACGACGCGACGTAACGAGCTGGAGCAAATGCTATCGCGTAGGCTTGACCGCGCAGTGTCTCACTCAACCATGCCACCCATTCGCGGACTTGGGCTTCGCCTAGGGCTACAGACAAGATTTTAGTGCGCCTGGAAGTATCGATCGTGACAGTTTTCTAGCAAAATAGACTTCATCAAGAGTTACATTGACACGAGCAGGCCTCGCGACTGTGGGCTGACTGGACTACGGCCTCCCTGACCCCGGAACGAGTTCCTTCTCGGGGACCAGCCTGGAGATGTAAGCGGCGATGGCTGGCAGCTCAGTGATGACTGTCTCGCCCGGGCACATACGCACTGGGGTGGATAGCACCGTACTCGGCGGTGCTGAAGGACCCGTCAGCGGCCACTGCGAGGAGCCTTGCCAACTTTGGGCAAGACATATTGGCTCTTCGGCTTCGCAACCAGCTGTTGATGACACGTGCGATAGGAATGCCCACGTATGACAGCCGCCGGCCCCCCCTTTAGAAGAACACAGAGCTGGTTAGAAGACCGACATGACTGAGGAGCATGTGTAGCGCCATGGAGCAGGCAATCGGAGCGCGATAGAGAGTGAGACGGGGAGCCATGTCGACCAATTGGAAACAATATGTATCGGGCTCTGCTGGTGAATGTCGCACCTGGGCGCAATATCTCCGATGGATGACCTATCTAGCTTCTTGCGTAGAAGAGTATTGGCTGCACACTATTTCTCTCTCGAAGACATACAACGTATAGGGACGGCTATGGATCTTGCAAACCCCACAGGCAGAGCCACTTCGTAATTGTCCAGACATCTTTGATAACAGATCTGTAATCCTGTGCAATAATTAAAGGTCGTGTCTGTCAGCGCAATTTCAGAACTTCTACAATGGGTGCATAGGTGCTTGCCATATTGACGCGGTGCGCATCAAACCGATACACGAATATCTAGGCAGATAGTGAGCGCGAGTGCTGGTTAAGAGGCGACACTCGTACTTTTAGATTGGATGGGACGACTGCGCGGCTCATGCTAAGTAGTGCTCTGATGTGGAAATTCTGGCAGAATCTGCTTTGTTGTGATTACGGTAATGTTGTGTATGTGTGTATGTTTACGTTCTCATTGTGCCGCACACTGAGCCAGACCAGAATCCATTCGTGATCATGACCCAGCCTGCCTAGACACATGTGATGCGCACGTCGTCTGCACTCCAAAGGCGTCGTGCCCCGCTCATTCGTATATGTGCTGGGACAAGTCGTCAGCCAGAGATTTCGAGCTTGTCCCATGTGAAGCGAGCACTGCTTCACCGCCGTAGACTCAGCCGGGTACGGAACGTTGCAGGCAACGGTGTATCCTGAATTTGCCGCCCCCTCGCCCAGCAGTGCGCCGAATATAGTCGGGCATCTGAATTTTTGCCGGGCACGTCATCGAAATATCGACTGGATGAGAATTGTAATTTGATGTGCATAAATCTGATGGAGACCTCGAGAGACGTCGTAGCAGACTCCTCGGATATTGCAGAGGCATATAGCCAATTTAAATGCTAACGACGTAGAACATGTGATATGCAGGCCCCGGCGCGCCGGGTTAGCCGTCAAAACAGCCTTTTCATCTGATCATCGACCTCGCGGCCGCAACCTTAACGGGACGGGACCAAGGAAGCCATGAAGTAGTATCAGCAGGGGGGTTGCTTAGGATGGAAGAGCGCGGCCCCCGTCGTCAGGCGATTCGTCGAAGCACCTGCGGGCTGCTTGCTGCTGCTCTGCCGCGTGCGTGTGTGTCGACCGCTGCGCCGCGTGGTGACTTGGCACCTGTGACTTCTGCAAGATTCGTGCCGTCGCACGGGACGCCAGCGCCCGCCGAACCAACGACCATGCCGTGTCGAGGAGGAAGGGTTGCCCGATCTGTGCCGCCTGCGCTGCAGGCCTTCCGGATTAGGCTTCTGGGAGGGAACCCTCCAGGCCGCACGGATGCCGGGGGTGAATCCGATCTGCAACAAACCTTGAGGCTCATCTTCTTCAGCGCGCCGCCGACCGACCGCGGTAGAAAGGCGTGCTCGACACCGGGTTTCCGCGACGGTCGAAACCTGGTCGGGGATGGCGCTCACCCGCCCGACGCCAGGCACACGCGCACACACACACACACAGCGCGCTGCGTCCCCAGCTGCCCGCAGAGAGGGAGAGAGTTCACGTTTGAGCAGATCAATCTCGCTTGCTGCGAACACGTGGCACAGACGCCTCGGCAACAGAATGACGAATACGTCAATCCCCCACACGGGATCCCGGCCGCCTGCACGGGGCCGCCAATATGAACGATGTCGCTACGTGCTGTCGTCCGTAAGCACTGAGCACACAGTATGGATGGGGCCGCGGCAGGGTGTGATTTGATGGTGGCAGCACACAGGGCCGGGAAACACCTGTCAGTGGTGTGTTTGCATCGAAGGGCCCGAGCGCCAGACTCTGAAACGGGGTGCCAATACCGGCGCTGGCCCCGGGGGGGGGGAGCTCGAGGGCTCGATCGATGGTTGGCTGGCACGGCTGGCCCTCGATCCGTCTAAAACAGCGTCTGCCAATAGCGCCTCTCGCCTGCCGCCGCCCGTTTCATGGGCTGCGGGTACAGGCGCAGAGATCCTGCCATGTATGTGCTCACTATGGCAGAAACAAACGAGCGGGTTCCCTTGCGGGTCGTGGGTGTGGCCCCACCCTGCTGCTGCTGCGCGAGGCTCCTGGCGAATGGCCTGTAGTGCAGAAGGGGAGCACCGCACCCGCCCACAAAACCCCCGTGAGGATCCCCTGCGCGCCGTGTCTTCTTTGGCCACCGACGGCCCAGGGCGCGATCGTACCCGCTTGCGCGGCAGAGGCGCCAACAGGCCGGAGTGCTTGCGCCGTGGGGACGGGCCCTGTCGTCATTCTGGTCTGGTCGGCCCACGCGGGTCGGCCACCGGCCAGCAAGGCCGAGCGAGCCATGCCGTGTCATGAGCCAGCAGATACTCGACCACCGCCCCAGCATGGTGTGTGTGCACTGAGTAGCGACAGCGGGTCAGTGGTGGGCAGGGAGCGAGTCACCTGGCCGCGAGGCGTGGCCCACCGCGCCGTCGGAAGATACTCGATAGGGTTGCAATAGGCCGTCCCTTAGTGCCGTGCGCTGGCTCCACCTACGGGATCGGGCTACCGCTAGCATGCGTTCGGTTTCGGGCAGCGCACGCAGGGCACGCAGGGCCAAACGGCGACGCAGGAACTGCGGGTCATGGGCCGCGGTCACGGTGACGGGAGGGCAGGCTGGTGCATACAAAGCATGCATACAATACCACATAGCGTGCAGCAGTGGCGGCATGGCCTGGACAAAAAGGGGTGGGGTGCTCGGATCTCTTTTGGGGATAAAACTCGAATCCGTCTGGATCCAGCCCGTGTCTCGAAGGGCAGACAGACTCTTGCGTCCAGGCGCAGGGAGGACGAAGATCCAGAGAGGGAGTCAGGCACGTCAGGGAGTCTAAACCACACATAGTAAACCGTTGTTCCTGTAGGCGGCGTGGCAGGGTGTGGCACACTACCCCTTGTTCCTGCGCTAGGTGAATTGCTTCTTTGGCCGTGGCCAATCAGACAGCTGTTCTGACTGATGGCCTCCAGGGACCTGGCACCTCAGCACCGAGAGAGGACCGGGCCAGAGATAGCGGGAGACGGACGGGACGGATGCTCGCTGGTCTTTTCAGATTTTGAATTTTTTTTTTTCTTTGTTGGGTCTTTTACTCTTAGGCCAGGGACGGAGGGAGGCGATGCAAGGGCTCGGTCCGATGAAGAAAGTCGCTCACGGCGCCCTCGGATCTCCCAGGCGTGTGGCTCGCTGGAGGGTCGAGGTACGTCTCGCTGCGATGCTACCGTAGTACTTCGAACATAGCAGGCGATGGCAGGCCTGCCGGGGTACTGGGCGGTACCTGGTCCCCTGTCCCCAAGTCCTGAGGACCTGGGCTCCTCATATACATTGGCGTGCGGGTGGAGGTTCCTCTGACCCCAGGCGGGCCAAGCGCTGCGTCAAGGCTACCTTGCGCCCAGAAAAGGAGAGTGCCACCGGTGGAGCCCAGAACCCAGAACCACGTCCGCCTTGATCTCCCTCAAGCTTCGACTTTTAATTACTCCCACGTCCCTCCCCCGGATCTTCACCCTTCCTCCTGTCGTTCGCCAAATATTTTCTCCCGGTCAGTCCTTACTCCTCGACGACCAAGCCGTCAGTCATCCCATCGTGCGCTCCGTGTCACGGGGTTTGTGTGTTCGGCCTGCGGTGCACCATCATCGTCACAGTACGGCCCGGCTCGACTCAACTTCTCGCGGGATTTCGAGAAAAACGACCTTCCTTTTGCAGAAAGCCAGGACTCAGAAACCAGCCTACCGGCCATCCACCTGCACACATCGCTCCTCCGCGCCCGAAGGCCCGACGACCAAGATAACCTGACGCCCGTGGTCGGCCGGAACGTCGATCTCGTTGTCACTGGTTGGATCCGCCTGTGGAACTCTCAGTTGGGACGGAAGGAAACACTCTTGCGGTCGCGCCAGGGCGATCGGCCTCGATACTCTTCTCACAGCCAGGCAGTCACACTCGACAGCCTTCCTATCTTCTTCCACCGACGGCGTTCGATCTCTACCAAGCACTCTTGAGGTGTGCGTTCAGGACTAGTCGCCTGAGATCAGTCATTTTTTTTTCCCACTTCACTTCACTTACACCTCACGGGCTTCCCGCCACCACCCCACAAAGGCCACCTCACTACGCCCGAGGACTGCCGCTATTTCCCACAAAGGACTGGATTCCAACAAAAAAGACAAAAACGTTCATCACTTTAACCACCGCTCTTTGGCATCGGCCACTTTTGTCCTCGTGACGGACGCGCCGCCAACCCAAGGTTGTGACCCGTCGCCCCTCACACCTCGAGGGCAGTAGCGCAGTCTTGTCCATCTCAGACTCGCTCACACCAACTCGAACGACCACCCACCAGCAGCGCGTTGACTTGGCAAGACATCTCACCTGCCTATCTATTTGTCTGAGCTTTGGGACTCGTGTGTGTCCCACCTGGGCAGGTCATCTGTATCTCTGTGTTTCCCGGCAGGCGGGTCTGAAAGACACCACACCCAATCACATCTTGTCGGCTCAACCTGTCAGAAAGGTGCAGTCCTACCCACCAAGTCACTCTCCTCCCATCACTCGACAGCATTTAGGCGACGATTTCATAGACGCCCTCACTCTGTGATCTGCCTGTCAAGACATCGCTCGTCATTTGTGTTGCCTGTGTGACGCATTTTCGTGGAAACCCGCCACTTTCACCTCACCCCCACCTCACCTCACCTTCAAATCGAGCTGCATCCACCTGCAGATCTCGTGTGGGGGACCTCTCAATCCAAATTTCAACTTCAACCTCATTCGAGTCCTTCTCGACCTCACTTTCATCACGTCAAGCCAGCAAAGATGTCTTTAGCCAGGGCGTTTACCACCCGCCGGGCCAAGGTCTTCGGGGGCGATGGAGAGGGGCGACCAGCTAGGAGCAACACTGTCCGAGCCAAGATATCGGGCCCCGTCGAGCTGGTCCACACGACCAACATGCTCTCTTACAACGCACCAGATATCCGCAAGGGCCCCAAGATCTCCGCACCCACAGAGCTGATCCACACGACCAACATGCTGTCTTACGACGCCCCGGATATCCACAAGGAGCCGAAGACCGCCACATCCTACTCGTCCATGTCGCTTCGGTCTGACGGCGACTCGGACCACAGCCCAACCGCAGCATCTTCACCGCCAACCAGCCCAGACTCGGCTTTCCCTCGTGGCGGTGAGCAGGACAGCGATGATAAGTCTCCCGTCGCCCCCGAGCCGAACCATCTTTCGTGCTATTTCACCCTCCCCGGCCAACCTTCGACTGCAAATGCGCCAGCTGTACCTGCCATTCCCAAGAGGGCTGCGTCTCACAGCAAGAGATCTTTTGAGCCTCTGAGCCGAAGAACCGAGTCTCTGAGCCGCAAAGCGTCTGTGCCAGAGCGACTGGGCCGCAAGATCTCCATCTCCAGACTGTCGGAGCAATCCAGCCCGTCCACTTCTTCCAAGACCAGCGGCACCTTCTCCCGCTCCTCATCAACCTCGACGAATACTACGGCTAGCAGCCCTCATTCTAGCGGTGCCTACCACACGCACAAGACCACGACCAAGATGTCTCCACCGGTTCCCGCCGCGGCTGCCAAGGAGCCGTTTGGGCATGAGTTGGCGCAGGTCACCGAGCTCGCTGAGGAGTTCGCCTCGAAGGCAGCCGACAAGAGTCGCGCCGTCGCCACGCAGGAGGAGAAGGATCTCGCCGCCCGGGGCTTGCACAAGTTCAGCCCCGAGGAGTACGTCTCTGAGATCCAGAGTCTTTTCAGCACCTTCTTTGGTGATGCGCGGCATGCGAAGAACGTGGCTCCGCAGTGGATCTAGATATCGGCCGGCAGGGCGCGATGTCATGCTCGGCTGCGACCTGTGTTTCGCAGCTGAGGCAGAGCTCGTCATGAATGAGGGGAGGTGATCGATCGAGACGCTTACACTCGACTGCGCCGCACGCTTTGAGGCGCGAGTCTTCCAACTCTATTCAAAATACATAACGGATAATTTCGAATAGTGGCTCGAGCCATGAAACAGCAAGTGCAGATACGCGGCTGTGTGGTATGCCACGCACACGGATGCTGCACCCAGGATACGTTGTTCACCGGTCGGGACACATTTTACAGGGATTCAGGATATCTCATGTCATGAGGGGGGATGGCGTCCTTGTTGTTCGATTCTTGTTTTCACATTATTCCCCGTGCCCCTTGAGTGGCAGCAGAACAAGCGTGTCAGGATACTGTTCTTATTTTCTAATCCCTCCAGCCACTCTCTCCTGGAGCTTTCTCTATTACCTTCACAACACTCACTACAACGTTTTATTCTTTTTTTTTTTCTTCCTCCACTTTGTTCCACACTATGAGATACCAAGGAGCAGGAGGTGACAGAGCTTGAGAGGTGCGAGGCAGTGAAACACTGAGAGAATACACTACGACGACGGCACAGGGGCGGGCCGTAGGGCTTATGGTGGAGGGCCGAGTCTTGAGGCTCAAAGATATTCAACGAATGAAAGCCGAATGATGAATGCATACAGTTTGAAACGGCAGCCATATCATGTTTTGACTCTGACGACCCGTGAACATTTCCGTCAAATGAGAGGGTAGGGAAACAAAGCTGTCCAGGATATGTGACACTGATGATCTGCAGGGCCATGCCCATCGAGCCGAGTTCATGCACGCGAATCTCGTTCGCCTCGGCAGATCTTATTCACTGGGGCCCATCCCTGTCAGCCCTCCTGAATAGGAAAGTAGACGATCTATTCCAGACGCCGTGGGCCCAGCAGGTCGCCTCGTCTTTGATGGACTCGGGGCACTCCAATTTCGCGTGCTTCCAGGTCGCGACCACGATGCCTCCCACGGAACACACTCAATTGCTAACGAGTTGCAAAGAACCAGCTGTGCGGGCCCAGGAAGCACAGCACATGCCATCCGTGGTGGTCCCGGGCCCGCAGCACACGTTCCATGCAAACGAAACGCGGCAGGTCGGCGCTGAAACTCGAAACAGGAATTCCTTGTCCCGCCCCTCTTCCCCCCCCCTAAGCTCACGGTCTCTGCAGAACCATGCTGCAGCGGCGGCAGCGGCGGCGGCATGAACAACTCTATCCATCAAGCTTGAATCAGACCTGCCGGCGAGGGCTACCCCGGCAGCCCATGCTGCCCCGTCTCCGCGCTCATGGGTCGGGTCTAAACCTTCCCGGCGGGTCGGGCTTGGTTGATGACTACCTCTCTGTCTGCGGACCTCCCGACTCGGGGCGCGGGGACGAGCCTACACCGCACTGCTTCAGCACAAGGGGCTGGGTTTTCGCCATGGTGGCGGCTGGAGGCCTGTGGTGCAGGGCGTGCGTGACTGGGGGGTGAGACATCGAGGCTGGGGGTTGTCTCTTGGGTATAGATGCGCCGAGTCTCTGTGGTTCAGTCTCGCCAAGCTGCGTCTGTGGCTGGCCGTTGGTCTTGATGCACATGAAGGCTGATGCCTGCGGGGTGGACAAGATGTGGCTGTTGCACAGCAGAGGAGCAGGTAGCTCGTCCTATCTCTGTGTGACACGATCTTGTGAGCTCTTGGGAAAATGACGCCGCCCTCCCCTTGGATCGGAAATCCCGGCGGGAGGCGGGGCAAGAGTTGTAGGCTAAGCAGCCCAGCGCATCCGTTCTATTTTTCATCCCAATGCTGTAGTCCCGACGCCGGTAACTCCATGCCATGACGAGAGAAGCACATACACACATTGGTAAAACATACCAACCCCCCCAAATGCTTAGCTGTTTCCCACCCGGCCTATGACGAACACCTGTTCTCATCAGAACTCCGCCCCAAGCAGCTGGGCCCCCGCTCCGTAGAAGTCGCAAAACACCCGAGCCCCAGACAGGTACACCAACTGCTACAGCCTCGCGGTCACGCGCTCGCCGCGTCCAAGAGCTCCGAGATGGTCACGACCTTGTAGCCCCTCCTCTTGAGCTCGGGCAGCACCCTCTTCAGCATGGGGATCGTCCAGCTCCGCCTGTCGTGGCACACGATGATGCCGCCGTCCCGCGCCATGCTCAGGATGTGCCAGGCGTTCAGCCACCAGTACGGGATCTGGGGGTCGTGCGGGTAGATGCTGCCTAGCACGAGGCGGTACCCGAGCCGGCCGACCAGGGCGCGCATCTCAGTGCTGAACAGGCCGGACCCGGGGCGAAAGTACTGGTGCGGCGGGCCCTCGGGCCGGCCGGCGTCCGCGTACGCCTGCCGGATGAGCGCCTGGACGCGCCCGATCTGGGCCTCGAGCACAGCCGGGTCCAGCGCGCGCGCGGCCTCGTCGTGCATCGCGTGGTTGCCCAGCTCGCTGCCCGCGGCGACGGCCTCGCGCAGCACGTCCTCGCGGCCCTCGACCTGCCCGCCGATAACGAACAGGGTCGCGTGCGCGCCGTGGTCCTCGAGGACCCGGAGGATCGCGCGCGTGTGCTCGGAGGGCGCGTCGTCGATGGTGAGCGCGATGACCTTCTCTTGCCGCCCGCCCCCGCCGGGCCTGGAGGCGGGGAGCGAGACCTCCCAGAGGACGTCGGGCCAGCGGTGCTGGAAGTAGCGGATCAGGAGCCGCGGCGGGCGGTAGATGATGTAGAAGGGCAGCAGGAGGAGGAGCAGCAGGAGGCAGAGGAGGAGGAGCGTTGCCATCCTGTGGCGCCGCGCGCGCCGCTTTACCCTGGACGGCAGGCGGAAGAGGGCGGAGAGGCGGATCATGTCATGGGCGGGGTCGGCGGCTGGCGGGCGACGGCGGGCTTGCTGTGGGGGATCGGTCCGGCTCGAGGCTTCTTCATCTGCGTAAAGGCGGGGTGCATCGAAGGCCGCGGCGCTGCCGTCGCGGGGGGGGGTGGTGGTGGGGGATGATGTTGTCGCGCAGGAGCTGCAGCCGGGCGAGGTTGTCGACAAGAGCTCGAACTGAAAGCTGAAAGCGGTTATGCAATGCCACCGTCCAATTTCAGGCGGGTGGCCTGTGCTCCACTGTAAGTGCCGAGCTGCAGGGGAGCCAGGGCCCACCTGGCTTTCGGTAAGCTGCCTCGTGGACGGATGCGGCATGCAAGTACCTGGAACCATGTAAGTACGCGTGAATCTTGACGGTTCCTCAGAAACGCCTGCGTAACTGATGCAATAATTCGGACTGGCAACGGCTGTCGCCATGTCGGCAAGACCTCTTCCCTACTCCGCGGCTCCCACGCCGGAGCTAGCCACTGCTACGAGCTATCGTAGGAATCGACCTCTGGGCTGGTCTTGGGGCTGTGCGTGGTTCATGTGGGCTGGGCTAAGCTTGACATCCGCTTGATATGATGAAGGCCCGCCTCTGAACGGAGAGGAGGTCCTCCAGGCGGGCATGCTCCTCATCCCTCAGGTACGAAAGGGAATGCTGGCAGATCAGGCTTGAAAGCACATTGTCAAGGCACTCAACGAGCGAGGAGGAATTGATGATGGGAGATGAGATTTCGATAGAGCCATTCCCAGCTTTGCTGGGAAATGACGAAGTAGACTTGTCCATACTTGATCCACCACTGCCCGCTGGCCCAAACCCCATTGGAGACGTGAGTACTCTAGCTAGAACCCTCCCCTAAAAAGGACACGCCTAAGACGGACCCCATCATGATTGACATCGACCACGAGCCACCGATCTCCGCCCAGCTGAGCAAGCACAAACAGCAGGCCAGCAGCTCGCCCGTCCCCGAGGACAGGCCAGCCGAACGCGCCCAGATCTATGTACCCCTATTTAACTTCGCACCATCTTTATTCCGTGATAACTTTCTGGTCTCTCATCTCAGTGCCTTCATCTCAACCTGTGTTGTTTATTGAAGAGGGGGATATCGGGCCGAGGGCTCCTAGCCTTTCCAGCTAGAAGACGATCATTTCTAAGAGGAGGTGGGGAACGATGTCTGTTGCAGTCGTGTTAGCAGTTAGAGGATTGATAGGTCAGGGCAAGTTTTCATACCATGAGACGCATCAATCAGATCGGGCTACTTCGCCTTCCAGAGCTCGCGCAGTGCACGGAGTGTCTCACAACCATATTTCGAGGATGAAAGAAACACCACAGAGGCGAGTAGGGCAGTAGACGATGCAAACACCAAGTACTGCACGCGGGCCCTGTTGCGGGCCCTGTCGCGGAGCACCGAGGCCCTGTTGCGGTGGGCCGAGTCTATGTGGCGGGACACGACAGCGGCGCACTCTGTTTTATCCATGTCCTTGACCATGATCAAAGAGTCACCAGAGTCATCGCTGCTAAAGTGCAAGATGCGGTGCTGGCCGTCGGCGTCGGCGAAGGCCTTGAGCGCCTCCTAGGCGCTCATGGTGAGATGCGCCGGCGCCAGGGTCCGGCGTTGTTGCTCGGGGGGAGTACCGGGCAAGAGCCGGTCGAGTAGATTAGAAGCGAGCGAGCTCATCCTGACGATGATTGAGGGAGGTCTGTGAGAAGTGATGTGTATGACGTTGATGTTGACAGCGGGCTCGCGGTTGGCATCGAAATTGCCGCGGTGGTTTGGTGTCGAGGGGCGCTGGGGCTGACCAGAGTCAGCACGGACCACAGGCCCGTGGACGGGCCTGGTTCCGGAAAGATCGGCCATTGACACGGTGCTGAGAAGACCGTCTATGAAGGTTCGTGACGGTCTGGTCGACGAAAGTTCAGAAGACAAAGAGGCTTAACAGAGGCAGGCATGTCGCTTATATTTTGGTCTCCTCGACAAACAATCTTATCGCATCTTAGCGCGAGTGCACGTGCCATGTTCCGTCTTGCAGTGCCACGTGCACACTAGAGTGCCACTACGTCATTGTTCAGCTCCATGAGCAGGGATCCATGGTTCTCACCCTGCCTTATCCCCTGGGTCGTTCTCTCAGGTTTGCAAGGCCCCAAGCATAGGTATTCGCTGTGGGCTGGGTGGCTTCACACTACGCTGAGCTACATGCTCCTAATAGAGAGGCCTTGTGCTTTGCAAATACATATGAGGGCAAGTTCAGCACCGACTGCGACCCCGCTGGCTGGAGCATATTCGAGGGCCAGCCTCGGAGACCAGCTCTCTAAATATACTAATTATGTACAGGGACGTGGCGTATGATCTCAGACCTCGAATACGTCCAACATACCTGGAATGTCTATCTTTTATTAACGCAAAGGGGAGCTGCCGTCCAGGATCGACAATGCCCTCTCAAATGCCCCTACGAGGCGGCTCCTTGTACAGCTCGGAGAGCCTGGCGTCTCATGCCAGTCGTCACGACATTGTCGATCATGAATTGACAGATGCAAGGGGGTTCTAGGGATACCCAGAACTTTAACGTTAGGCTTTTGTCTTCTACCGCAAGCAAGCATGTCGACAAGGCCCATACTCAGGTACGTCGAGGCGGTAATCATCGCTAGATATCACGACTCTAGAATGGCGGCTTCAGGGTATCACAAACCGGAATGTCACATCAAAACACAATTTCACACAACAGACACCGTGCCCAGCGACGACAAAGGTTTTGGAACGCTCTCGGAATTACGATTCCGCGCCCGAATGCCACGAAACCCGGGTCTTTTATTACTCAGGGAGAAAGTGTGAACATGGGAGGACAAATCAATCTACGCTACCTACCACCTGTGATTTCTCTGGACATGCCAAGATCCCGAGCAAGGAGGCTTGCTACATAGGAGGAATGAAACTGTTTAGACATTGGCGGGACGCAGTGTAGATCATTTGGCGATCCGTCAATCCTCGAAGAGGCAATCAGAAAGTCGAAGAAATACTCCGCAGGCAGAATTCAGCTTGACTGGCCGAGGGCAATTGTCTGACCAGGCGATTTGTGGCCTGATATCCGCCAGCATCGCCCTCATGAATTCGCTCTCACGGTACCGTCACCTACTCTTCAAAGACTACATGTTCCTCGGACTACTACCAAGCCGCAGGCGGCACCATCATTCCCAGATGGCAAGTTGAGCCGGGTTATGTCTCACTCAGGGCACAAAAGTTCCAATCAAAGATACAACAACAAAATCGCAGAAATGGAGCCGTCGGATCCCAATCGATAGATGCTACACTTCCGCGGGACGTCTCAAGACATGGCACACAACTACGGGCCGGACGATGGGCTCAGGTACGCGGAAGAGATGAGTGAAAGCGCGAGAGAGACGAGCCAGAAGGGAATCGCTTATAAATAAGAAGACGAGGCCGCCCTCCATACTCAGACCAGATTCTGCTGCACCCCTCTACTCCATCGACCACTGTCCCACCTGACAGCCCAGCACATTCTGCGAGCTTTTAGGCTCCGTCATCAAAGAGTCCCTGGAAATGAAGTTCTCCCAGGCGGTCACGGCCTTGTGCCTCACGTTCAACACGTGGGCAGCCATCATCAAACCCCGCCAAGACAACACCGCCGTTGGTGCCATCAGCGGGGCCCTCAGTGCTGTATCGCCAGTTGTGACAGAGTTCGAAAACGCAGTCTGTATGTGGATTGGACTCCCTCCTCGAAGAATGCCTCGCTGGAGCTGCTGGACCTTGATTTAGGACAATTCAAGATCCTCAGCCCACGCAACAAAGTCATCTCTCACTAACCCTCCCGTCAAATTCAAGCATCGGCTGTTGCGCAAATCGAGGGCTCAGCCGGCGCCCAGGCTTTGGTGGCCGTGGAAGTTCAAGCACTCCTCAACCCAAACTTTCGCTCGGCTATCGACGCCCTCAACAACGCGGCAGAGACGGTCGTCTCGGCGACGGCCACTGGATTTACCCAGGCGGAGATAAATCAGCTTGCCTCTGACCTCGCAACTCTCGAGAAAATCGTCACGAGCCTGAATATCAACCTTAAGTCCATCGATCTTATCGAGATCGCACTCGGTGTGACCTACAAAGACGAGCTCGATGCCCTGGTAAAAGCTCTGATAAGTCTCGCCGTCCCTCTTGTGAACTTTGCGGAGTCGGCAGTCTCCTCGGTGCTCAACAATCCAATTATATCGACCTCTGAACTGCAGAGTGCCGTGGACAGCTTAGCGACGATCATCAACAACTTCCTCGCGTCTCTCGGTCTGGATAGTGTTTTCCAGAATATCGGCGGTACTGTCTCGGCCATCACAGGGACGGTTGGGTCGGCGGTCGGCGGGACTGTGGGAACCGTCGGGTCGACAGTCGGCAGCGCAGTCGGTTCGACGGTCAGCGGGACTGTGGGAACGGTTGGGTCGACAGTCGGCGGGGCAGTCGGTTCGACGGTCAGCGGGACTGTGGGAACGGTTGGATCGACACTCGGCGGGACTGTTGGCACTGTTGGAGGTATTCTTGGAGGTCTTTGAATTTCTACGATGATTTGAGGTTTACCATTGTTAGGTGGAATGAGAGTCTATAGGACGCATAGGATGGCATGATTATTCTTCTCTTTGGCATGGCGCAATTGTCAGGTCGTTGTTGCGCCATGCGCTCAACCGTCTAGCGGGCAACATTTGATGGATGGGTACTGATGTCTGAAAGGAGACATCAGCAGGCGGTACAAAATATCATATTGTTCAACACTACGTAGGTATGAGACACTTTACGCTTTCTGGAGCAAGAATTTCGTTAGACTAGGTCAGCTCTTGGACATCAGAAGTATGCAGGATCTTTTAGGAAAGAAATAAAGGAAGTACTGGGAAGCTATTTGATGTGTAGGATGCGGCATCCCTGAGGTTCAGTAGTCTCGAAGAGAGAGGCGACGGATCCACAATTAAGTTGAAATCTTTAATACCTACTCAAAATTGGTATGATGTTATTTGTGTATTGTAAGGTGATTCCCTTAGGTGTTTGCCTATCGTTAGCTCTACAACCAAGTCTGAAGAGCGCCCTGTGAAAGAGAGTAAGTAGAACACTAGCCTGCCCATCTGACGAGGCCCGGGGTCTGAATAGGACTTATGGAAGACCGAGTGATGAGCCTTAGACTAGGGTGCACGTCTCAACCACTTGGCTAATCCGTCTTGGTTCGTTGCACTACGTTGAAATTTTGGATCCATATCCCTCTCTCTTGCTAAAGCTAGGTGTGCCTCGAGCCATCGCAGTCACATGTCTGCCTTTATTTCTAATTTTCCGCCGGATCAACTTGCTGATTAAAATCTGTCTACTTTCACCTCCACATCCAACACAACCCGCTTTTATCACCCCATCCGAACACAGCTCATTCATCACTGCACCCGAAGCATTCTTGCTGGACGATTTCGTGGCACCTTGCAGGCACTCATTCTCCATTTCCCAAACGCGACAGCTCACACCAAGTGACATAATCCCGCCCACCCCGACTGCAGCGTAATAGAGGCGACTTCTACCTACCTAGATAGGTATTCAGTGCGGCTCGGGACACATTTGTGAAGCAGAGAGATCTATTTCAAGTTTGATCGAGACATAAGCGATAGGAGGCGCCAGTCACACTCGGGTCCTTCGGACTGTACCTCGTTGCAAGCCATTTATCACATTCCTCAGCCGCGGACCGCGTTCGAACTTGATTGGAAGGTCTCTGATATCCTCGATCAAGCTAAATAGACGTTATGGCAGCAACGTCTCCAACAGACCAAGGGACACATTCAGACGCCCAACTCCCTCCTCTCCCGCGTATCCCCGCAAACGGGCTGCAGCTATTGCAAGAGGCCCTCGGAATTTGCAGCTATACTTCTAGCAGCCTATCTGATGCCGTCCTCGTTGGAATCGACTTTGAGCATACCAAGCATTTCAAAGAGAAGTTGGCCTACAGTCAAGACTGCCAAGTGGGGATTGCAATTCTCGATACACGAAACATAATGAATCCAAAACCCGGCAGAGCTATCTCAACATACGACTTTGTCAGTGGGTCTGAGAAATATACTGCAAAAGCCTCGAAGAGATTCCTCTTCGGTTGTGCAACAGTTGTCAACCCAGCAGAGATCCTTACGACTATTCAAACGATTATCCCAAAAGACCGCAATGTCCTTCTTCTTGGACATAATATCTCAGTCGAGCTCAGCATCTTACGAAGGCTCGGCTTCGCATTTCCCGAATCTGGGTTTACTGCAATCGATACGTTTTGGGTTGCCGACCAAACAATAGGGTGTCGTGGCACTCTTGGCAATCTACTAGCCCAGCTTGGTTGTCCGTTCAATAAACTCCATAATGGTGGAAACGATGCACATTTTGCTCTAAGAGCTTCGATTCTTCTAGCAATTCGAAATCTTCCGGATAGGCGTAGCTCCGTCCTCGAACAGATCGCAAAACACCCTATTCCCCACCGAGTAGATTCCCACGTAAAAGGAGCAAGGAAGAAAGAGAAGCGCCTCACTAAGACTCGAAAATACCAGTCCAAATTTTGGGATTTGGAACAGCAAGAAAGGATTCGTGCAGAGCGGCGGGCTAAGAAAGCAGAGGCGGAACGGAATCGCGTGGCTTGATTCAAAGATCTGTGACTGTTCTAAAAATAACTGAGAGAAATGGACAAAAAGAAGAGACGGATAGGATAGGTCACTATGGAGTAGGTAGGGGAGAGGCAAAAAAGAAAATAGAAGAGGGAAACAAAATGATGCAAAAGATGCGGTGAGTGCGGATCGAACGCACGACCTTCAGATATAGAACCGAATTTACTTCAGTCTGACGCTCTCCCAACTGAGCTATCCCCGCTCTTGTTCCATGATTTGCCAGTCGGAAAGAGTAACTATCAAGAGATTAATGCTGGAGTGTGGGTCAGAGTATGCACTAGCTGGAGTCGCGTTACTGACTACTCATAGCGGCCCACTTTCAACGACTACCAGGTACCCAGGTACTCAAACGACCTATATATAGACCATATAATTATTATTGCCACCTAGCCGAGAGTTGTCTACCCTTCCAGAAAGCATTGCCTCTCAATTGACGATATCTCTTACTTTGAATAAATGAGCATAAGATCCCGTGCTGCACACAGTGCTACATACGACAAGTGAATATCGTTGCATCTGTTACAGAGCATTATTCGCTGGCGATTCTGCTATAATCCGCTATATAAACTAGCAATTATAGCTTGTCAGGGACTTGGGTTACCATCGCAAGGGAACTACGGGGAAGAGTAGCGTTATCGGTGCAAGCGCAGCGATATTGCCCTCGGAGAGCAGGGAAGTGGCACTATTGCAGCACAGCTCAGGGGGCCACGCTCTCTAGAAGCCGAAGGGCTTGGAGTAACCAAAGGAAGGGAAAGGGGGGAGGCAAGGTCCAGCGGCTTTTCTATTAGCTATTTAGCTGCGCTAAAACTGCTTCGGTGTCACGGTGTCAGGTCGGGTATCAGGCAGGGTGAACGTTGAGCAGACAGGCAGACGATCTCCAGGTGATCTCCAGGCAGGAACAGGCTTGATTGACAAAACGCATCTCGAAGAGCTTCAACTAAACTGTCTGTCAGAATTTCTCATGAAAGATCGGTGTTTACAGGGATATTGTCGAGCAGTGCGCATCGGTAACAAAATCTAATTACGTGCCCGGCACGAGGTCGAATCCTCCTCTAGCTAGACAATTTGGAACCTGGACACATCGAGAACACGCTCATGGCACTAGGCTCATATCTGAACGGTATTATACGCACTGCATTTCTCGTAGAGGGCCTGAAATATGCTAAAGAGATCAGCCGCGCCCATGGCTGGAGATTCGCTTGCAAGGGCATTTTGCCCGCCAACACACTTGGTGAGTGTCTAGCGTCCGCGTATCCACCAGTTTTGCGATCTCTTGCCGAGGCTGCACGGCCTTCAGAATACTTGTTGCTAAATTGCCTCGATATACTAGGTAGTCACCGCCGTTATTGTAAGGGATGACATGCTGGTCGAGATTGAGACACGGGCCGAAGTGGGTTTTGGTGGGTAGGATGTATGGACTACTGAGGCTGGCCAAGTCAAGAGAGGACTAGGGACACTACGCATACTACGTCGGGTCTTCTGAAAGGTCCGCCAATCACAATGAGTATTCGACTTGGATTCGAAGACTGGATGACTAGTTCATCACTATTTCTGGATACATGAAGTTGTAATGCTTCATTTGGTCACCTACACAATAGAGCCCGAAAACCCGGTTTTCGTCTCCTGCGCTTATTTCTCTTCCCTGTTGCTATACACCTATAGTACCATTTTGAACCCTTGACTCCGTCCCCCCTCCCCCACTCCTCGCGCCGAGCCCACGTGCGGAATTCTGGCCAAATTCAGCTCGATCTGCTCCCCACATGTCGGACTACCTACTTGGTAATTAAAGATAACACGCGATTCTACATTCTCGTTGAGACCGCGTTTCTTATATAGTCAGCCTGCACTTCCATTCGCATGCCTTCAGCAATGTCTTCTTTTTCTTCTTCAACCACCTTTTCTAGACATCAAGATGCAGAAAGCAGCTATCGCAGCGTCCGCGCTGCTAATAGGCTCCGCTACAGCTACTGTCGAGACCCTGAGCAATGTTCTCACCAACGGGACTGTGGCTGCAGAGTGGACGTCAGGCCCAAGCACGTATTTGGACGGTCCAAAGATTTCTGGCCCTGCAAATGACACTTCTTACGACTGGCAAGTTGCATTCCTCCTGACTCACTGCCCCGGCGCGATCTTCAGCAGCTAAAGGACTCACAGGTGGTACTTCGACGTAGTGTCTGCATCCACCAACGCATCTGCAGTGGTCGTCATCTACAATTCTGGTCCTGATGGCTTCATCAATACCTATTTCGATGGGCCCCTATCAGCGTCCCTCACAGGGACGTTCGCTAATGGGACCAAATATAACTTGGAGCTGCCTGCGACTGGTGGCGTTATTGATTATGACCAGGACGGCATCTCATTAGAATGGGAGGGTACCGGCTTCAGCTTCGTTGGATCCAGTCTTTCCGAGTCTGAAGTGACTTATGTCATGACCATCAACTCGTCTGACATCGGCGTCCAAGGGACCATAACCTGGAACTCGGTACGTACTATCAAGACCGCCTTTTTGCTGCTTGTTGGATGACCCGCTGGTAACATGATAACTGATTGATCAATCGACAGGTCGCGCCCGCTCACTACGCTTGCAGCCTCAATGAGGACGGGGCGAGCGAGGTGATTATGCCACACATCGGCTGGGCCAACGCCGTGCCTGACGCCGCGGCAAGCGTCGATCTGCTCTTCAGCGACGGCACCATCCTGAACTTCGACGATGGCATTGGGTATCACGACAAAAACTGGGGCGACCAGGCTTTTGTGGACAGCGCCTCGCAGTGGTACTGGGGACACGCGCACCTCGGCCCTTACTCAATCGTCTGGTATGACGCCCTCGATCTCGCTGGGCAGGAGTACTTCGCTGGCTTCGTTGCCGAGAACGGCACGGTCATCAGTGCCAGCTGCGCCGCAGACGCAGTCGTGGTGCGTCCGTGGGGCGCAAACAGCACCTACCCGCCGACTTTGACGACAGGTATCATGCAGGGCCTGGGAATGCAGTTCGATCTGGGCAACGGAACGACACTAACCGCCAATGTTACGACTGGTACCATCATTATCGATATAACGGGATACAACCGGGCTCGTGGGACAATTGAAGGCGGGATTGATGGTGGAGAGTCATACACAGGCACGGCATTGTTCGAGGAGTTTGCTTTGATTGCATAACATAACAAGTTTGGACATAGCGAAACGTTTCCTCTTATATACCTGGATGAAGCAAGGCTGTACCACGTATTTTCCAGAGGAGCGCAGATGGCGAAGTGCTGAGCGAGCGTAGGTCTCGGGCCCAAAAGCCGGAAGCTGAGCATGCCACGCCTCGCACCCACCCAAGACTCCTGCGTCCGCTCGAGGGGGCCAGGTCAGCAGCCGCCAGAGGCCTCGCCGTTCTCGGCCAGGAGCGCCCTGAAGCCCTGCAGCAGGTCCTCCCGCAGGTCCTCCCACGCCTCGACGCCCACGCTGACGCGCAGCACCGTCTTCGCGACGCTCCGGTCCGTGATCGCCCGCCACTCGATCAGGCTCTCGACGCCGCCCAGGCTCGTGGCGTGGTGGAACAGGTGCAGCTTGCTCGGCAGGCGGCGCGCGTCGTCGGCCCGGCGCGCGACGATGCTGAACACGGGGCCCCAGCCGCGCGGCATCTGGCGCCGCAGCCAGCTGCCCTCGACGCGGGCCTCGGGCTGCAGGCTCGCGTGCTGGACGCGCTCCACCACGCGCGCCACGGGGCTCCCCGCCGCGCGCGCCTCCGCGTCGAGCCACGCCACGAGGAGGCCCGCGCTGCGGCTCTGCCGCTCCACGCGCACCTCGAGCGTCCGCAGGCTGCGCACGCCCAGCCAGCCCTCCAGGCTGCCCATCACGCTGCCCAGGAACAGCCGCTCGCCGCGCAGGCCGGCGGCCCACCCGTCGCGCGCCGCCCGGTCCGGGCGCACCGCCAGCACGCCGCACAGCATGTCGCTGTGCCCGCCGAGGTACTTGGTGCCGCTGTGCATGATGACGTCGACGCCGAAGCGGAAGGGCTCCAGCAGCGGCGGGGGTGCGAACGTCGCGTCCACGGTGAGGTAGCAGCCGAGGGCGCGGGCGCGCTCGGCGTAGTGCTCGAGGTCGCGGGCCTCGCCGGTCGGGTTGAGCGGGGTCTCGACGTGGATGACGTCGCCGGGCTGGAGGCGCGCGAGCGCGGCCGGGTCGGTGAGGTCGAGCTGCTCCAGCCCCGTCAGCTTAGCGAGCAGGGCGACGACGCCGTGGCACCCGTGGTAGCCGCCGGCGAGGGCGATGCGGCGCGGGTTCAGGTAGACGAGCAGGGCGTGGAACGCGGCTAGGCCGCTGGCGTAGGTGACGGCGGGCCCGCCCAGCAGCGCGGACAGCACGGCCTCGAGCCGCGTCGTGTTGGGCGCCGTGTCGCGGCTGTAGATGTGCGAGTCGAACGGCGCCGCCGGGTCCGTGTTGTCCCACGGCCGGAGGAGGTCCGGGTCCGCATTGTACCGGAAGGTCGTGGACGTGTGCAGCGGGGGCGCGACGGCGCGGTGCGAGTTGATGTAGTCGTCCGCGTGGACCGCGAGGGAGGCGAGAGAGAGCTCGTGGTCCGGGAAGTGGGAGGCGAGGGCGCTCGGGCCGGTGGACGGCGCCGCCGGGGCGTGGGACTCGGCGGTGGCGATGGCCGCTGCTGCTGACGGTCCGGCCTCGTCGACCGGGAGGCCGGAGGGGTGAGGCGGGGCGCCGGTGCCCGTCACCGCGGAGTCAGGCGCCATGGTCTCCTTCACAGGTGTATCTCGAGGCCGTCTTGGCCAGACCTCTCTGTCTCGACTCTTGAGAGAAGGACGAAGCCGTGAGATGGGCACAGGCCGGACGCCTGGATGTCGCTCGCTGGTGGGATCTGCGGCTGGACGAGATTTTCGCCTCACCAGGACCGGTGACGCACAAGGCCGATGGCACAGACAAAGACCAAGCAGATATGAATGAACAAGGCAGTGAAAACACAAGGATAAGAGCGGTGGGCCAGGTGATTTTGTAGTATAATAGCTGTCCCGTGTGACTCACCTGGTGATTTGTGATCGAAGCAAAGAGGTTGATGCGCTGTCCCGAGGTGGCGTAACAAAATGCCCCGTTATCGGGCCCGGATCCGGGATGGCAGGCCGGAGGCTACCCGAGTGCTTGGAGACGGCCCTCGCCTCCCCATATATACATATATACATATATATATATATGTGTGTATATATAGATATAGATATAGATATAGATATGGATATCTATAATATCGACTGAGCCTGGTGAGTGACGGTATTCCATTGGAGCATTTTGTGTGTACCCGGTAAGATAGATCTCAGAGAATCATCCTGGGCGAGATCACGTTAGTCATAGTGCATGCAAGTGCGAGGTTGTGTGTGCGTCTTGAAATATCTTTTTATTGCATTATCATTCAATGGGTATTTATCGGAGGCATTCATAGGCCTCGTCCCCAGCTGTGTGGTTCGTATGTATCTTGTAATCGGTGTTGAAGAGTCTCGGCAACTCTGTGGTCATGCTTTCATGAGCGAATGTCCCGTCCCCGTCCCCGTCCCAACCCAGGCCCTACGGGCCAAACGAGAAACGCATGGGAGCTGGCTCATGCTGGTAGCGACCGGAACCCCTACCTCCCAGTCCACAACCCCCCCTCCCTCCTTTGGGCAACCGCTCCGGTTGCCCCGTCACGATACGATATCGGACCCCCCCGCCGTCTCGTCCACGAGGATCGATCGGCCCTCGCCGTCCCGACGGCCCCACGCACGCTAGGCCTACGCGGACACGTCGGTCATCTCGCGGGCGGCGAACTCCCTGTTCGCGGTCCTGGGCCTCTCCATGGCGCCCAGCTCGGCGCCCTGGCCGCTCTGGGCGCGCTTGCGGCCGGGGAGGATGGAGAAGCGCGAGGCGGTCGGCGAGGGCGAGGCGATCGGGGAGAGGCCGCCGCCGTCCTGGTTGTGGTCCGCGAACTTGGCGAAGAAGCCTCGCTTCTTCTGCTGCTGTGGCGGTGCTCCTTGGTTGGCAGCCTGCTTCTTCTCGTCGTCGAGCCCGACGTCCTCGAACCCCTCGCCCTCGCCCTCCTCGACGGACGTCGGCGTGTCGTGCTCGAAGAGGCGCTGCCGCGGCATCCGCGGGAACCGCGCCGAGTCCATCGACCGGCGGGTGTAGCTGTCGTGGCTCACGATGGGGGAGCGGGCCGAGATGTCCTGCACATCCCGAAGAGGGGGAGCGGGTTAGTTCTGGGGGTTCTTATGTGTGTGTGTGGCGCGAGGTGTGGGTGGGCTGCACCGGCATCTGCGGGCTTGGTGGACGTACAAAGGAGCGGCGGTACGAGTCAAAGGACTCCCGCGAGATCCCGAACGGCTCGATCTCGCCCATGTCGCTTCTGGTGTCGGTCGAGGTGCGCGAGAGGTAGCGGCGGGGCCATGACGCCTTGTCCTCGGTAGGCGATGGCTGGAACAAGAATAGAGTTAGCATCCGAGCGCCGTCCTCTCCCGCAGGGACAGCCGGAGGGGCGCAATTGATTGAGACATACCGGAAGGTAGACGCCGCTGTCGTTGACCACTGCACATGCGGACACACGAGTTAGCCCACGAGGTCTCATGATGATGGATCGCACCGAGGCGGCAAGGGGGGGCCACGGAGCGCAACCATGGTTGCGGCCCCTGGCGAGAGCCGCTCCCGCGGCTCTCACCCATGCCGCGACGCCATGCACGGCGGAACCCTGGGGCGGCGGATTCGGGATTTCATGCGTACCACTCATCTTGTACTCGCCGGTGTCCTGGCTGCGGCGGCTGCTGATGCTGACGGCGGACGAGGCCTTGGAGCCGACGGTGTCGACGCGCTCGAACCCGGGCGGCGTCTTGAGCGCCGGCTCGATGGTCAGCGGCGGGCGCAGGGCGGCGGCCTCGTCGGCCTGGCGCCGCGCGAAGGGGTTTCGGATGGGCATGGCGGCTGGCTGGTTCTTGTTGTTGTTGTTGTTGTTGTTGCTGCTGCAGCGGAGGGCGGCGAGTGGTTGTCGGAGGCAGCAGGAGGGAGGATCGAGGCGGGTGATGATGGTCAGGTCGGCTCAATTGGTTGAGGGTATAAAAAAAGGCCGAGGGGGGAGGACGAGAGGGAAAAAAGACGCCGGGCGGGTAGTGGCCGAACAGAGAGAGACAGAGAGACGTGGTTCCTGTCGAGTCTGACAAAGGATCGACGGACTTCCCGGGTGGATCTCGCGAGACGAGATGCCGACGGGAGCGGTCGGGGGCGTTCGAGGCTCTGGGGCACGCACGGGGGTTGTGGGTGGCGCGATTTTGACTACTGGGCCGCTCAGGCCGCCGCGGGTTGCTATTGCTGGTGGTGGTGCTTGTGCTTGTGCTCCAGTGCCGGATGTGTGCGGATGGGTTGCGGATGGGCGCGGTTATGGTGATCGTCCCGAGTCTAATCTGGCGAGCGAGGTGTGGGCCGTGTCAGCCCAATATGCAGGGAGCAGGCTCGAGGCCGCAGGGCTTGGTTGCCAGGCTGTTGGCTGAGAGGCACGAGGAAGGGGTCGTGGGATCCTTCGAGGAGGAGAACACGGAGTACGGGGGTTAGAGCAGGGGCAGCGCAGGGCGGTCGGCAGAGGCGGAAGCCCAATGGAGGCGTCCCACGTATAGTGAAGTGAAGTAAGGTAGGTTGTCGTCCAGCAGAGAAGAGGACGAGACTGCGGATGCTGGTGCTGCTGATGCGGATGCGGGATGCGAGATGCGGATGCGCGTAAGACCAGACAAGACAAGATGTGATGCGCAGGCAAGCAAGGTCTGCGGCATGTGCGGTCTCGTCCCTTACATAGTACATAAACATCAATCCTGGATGGAGAGCGCCGCCGCCCTTGGCCCTGCTTGTCCCTTCGCGCCTCGACCGAGTAATGACCACCCACCCAGCCCAGCACCATACCACAGTGGTGCACGGTATGTATGTAATTACCCCTGGCCCGGATTCCCGATGATCTGATCTCGGGACGAATCGAGCCAAGACATGCAGGAGGCACGTCCTGGGGCCAGGGCTGGGGGAGGGACTGGCACACTGGGCACACCCGAGGCATACGATGCCGGCAGAGCAGAGATCGTCATGTGCCCCCATCTCCCGCCGTGCGTGCCTTGGAAATGGCTGGTATGTATGGTACCATAGTACTTGGTAGTGCCCAGTACAGTATGGTGAGGACGTGGATAGGCCACTGGCGGGTCACTGGCAGGTCACTGGCAGGGTGGCGTGCGCGGCATGCCAGGAATGTTGGCACACGCGAGGCGCAAGCAGGCCGAGACACTCACCCACCCTGCCGCCTCTGGCTAGCCATCGCCATCATCATCGCCTCTTCCAGCATCGTGGCAAGCCGTAGGGTCGGGAGACGGCACGGGATCAGCATTCCGCCTTCCCCATCACGACAAGGACGTCCTCAGGGTCTGCCTCGGCAAAGGAAGAAGAAAGGGATGAAGATAAGAGAGAAAAAAAAAAACTTGCGAGGCCATCATCGTGCTAGCCGTAGCCCCTTCACACACACACATACACACACGGCGACTGACGCCATGACCTCATCATCGCCCCCCCCCCATCCCCCCACTTCACGCCAGCCCTGCTTCCTTCAGCGCTGCAGACAGAGCACAGGGAACTCGATCCTAGGGCTGAAGCCGGCCCCAAATTTCTTTTTTGGTTCTTTTTTTTTTCCTCCTTTTCTTTTTTTGGGGGGAGGGGGGAGTACAAGCTAGGCTCGCACTATGTATAAAACAGCCCCGGAGGCGTCCGGCGCTCTGGTGATGCGCAGCAGCGTGCAGCTGCATCTGACGGCTCAGGAGACTTATGGTCTGACGGCGCATGTAGCATCAGCCCTCGGCGCTGAGTAGGGACCGACCTCCCAGGTTGGGCTGGTCTGATCTTGGGGGCTCTCCGATTCTCAATCTTGTCCTCGGCCCCACGGCGGAAGGGAAGCCCCCTTGGGCCTGCGCCCCGGGCCCGGCGTTCCTGATCCGGGCTGCTGCGTGGGATCGAGGAGGGCGTCCGGAGGAGGCTATCGCGGGGGGGTGCGCCTTCGGATCCGAAGACGACGTCCGGCCTCGGGCCTGCGCGCCGGCGCCCAGCGTCTTCACGTGCCCCCCAGCGTGGTCAGCGAGATCTCTATCCGAGGCCCTCTGTAAGACGGACCAAAGAACAGCCGGCCCAGTGCTGACGAGGGCCCCGCTGCCAATGCCGGCAGCGCTGCCAGAGGTACCCTCGCTACCGCGGTAAAACACAGGGTCGCGCGCTGTATCCCAGCAGGCCAGCCTCCTGCGAGATGATCTCGAGGCGGTGCACGCACAGGCATTCGTTCCTGCTGGCCGATCTTCAGGAGGCCCGCCCACGCTACGGCTTCGACGACGACAACGTATGGCTCGACCGTTCTGCCTCTACCGGCTACCGCCAGCGGTGACGACCAGCCCGTCCCGCTACTGCACGGGACGCCGCCGGCTGCTTGTCTAGGTTGCGCCTACGGGTCTATGGCGGCGTCATCTGAGGCCTCAGGGCCGCAGATAAGCCGGTCGGTGTGCCCGTCTGATGGACCTGCTGGTGGTCATATCTGCGAGTGAAAACCTGCGCATCTCCTCACCACCTGCCGGCTGTACTTGTGGCCAGGCTGGCGGAGGGGATGGATGAATGGATGGATGAATGAGCGGTGCAGTCTTGAAAGGGGTCCAGATCCGGTCGAGGCTATTGGGCGTTGAATTAATAATCTTCGTCGCGCCAATGTCCCCGTGACGACGGCTGCAGCGTGTCGTGCGCCGGGAGCTGATGTACAGGAGACTTTCGAGACCCCTGCAGGCGTAGTCTAATTCCCGGGGACGGTCAAGGCAATCGCCAATGCGCGTACTCCTCGCACCCCAGTGCCCCCCCCGTTGCCCCCCCCAGCCGCCCGCCCACCTCGCAAGACACGCCAGGCCAGGCCAGCTTGGAAACCGAAGGATTTCCTCAGCACGCGGGATGCCTTTCTGTGCGCAGCTGCTTTTCTCAACCGCAATGAACGCCGTAAGGCCACGCGGCGCCGTCACCCTCCTCAATCTGGCCTCACGAACATAATCAACCTCCTGGATTCCCTCCTTGCCCGACCTGCGCTGGCTAACCTCGCCCTCCTCCACGCATCCAGTCTCCGACCACACCTGCCAGCCCTCGCCCCCCCGGCTCCGTGGCCTTAGATCCGGACCCACGGTGTCCTCCGCGTACCGTCATAGACCTCTCCCGAGGCCCTGATCCGACGAGCCAACGCCGCTACGCCACCGGCCAGACCGACACGCGCCTGCAGAGCGCTCCGCCGCCGCCGACGGCCCGGCCCATGACGCCATGTCGTCTCCCGACACCGACGCCGCCATGAACGGCATGGGGGAGGTCGAGGACAGCGTGACCGTGCGGGTGAACGGCGATAGCCGCGGGGAGGCGAGCTCGACGCCGCCGCAGCAGCAGCAGCAGGCCGGCAACGCCGGCGTGCCCAAGCCCAAGCGCCTCGCCTGCATGGTCTGCCGCAAGAGGAAGCTGCGGTGCGACGGCAACCGCCCGTGCTGCAGCACCTGCACGCGGCTCGGCCACGACTGCGCCTACGACGAGGTGAGGCGGAAGAGCGGGCCCAAGCGCGGCTACGTGAAGGCCCTCGAGGAGCGACTGAGTGCGTGGCATCTTCCCCCCTCCCGCCCCGTCCTGACCCGCACGCCGCCCTGTCCCGGGGCCCATGCGGCGCCGGAATGAGCGAGTGAGCCCTCAACTGACGCGGGTGGGCTGCAGAACAGGTCGAGACGCTGCTCAAGACGCAGGAACCGCCGGCTGCTTCCAAGACCGTCGGCAGCGACGCGCCGTCCGCCGCTGTCCGCGCCGATCCCAAGATCGCCGCCACCACGCCGCCGGTGGCGAGCCTCAGTGTCCCGGACGCATCGATCAATGTCCGCAGCGGCCGAGAGCAGGACCGCTGGGACTTCGCCGGGGACAACTCCCCGCGGCCGCAGCAGGCCGCCCCCGATACCTTCGACTTCAACTCGATCAACATGCCGAACAGCTTCACCTGGGAGATGATAGGCCTGGGCCTCGAGGAGCCCCTGCCCGCGCAGGAATCCATCGATGAATTGTCAGGGAGCCCGCCCTCAGCCCTCTACATGTATTGCGGCGCGTGAACTGACAGGCGGACGAAATGCAGCCACCAGATCTACTTCGAGAAGATCCACCCCTCCATGCCGATGATACACAAATACCGCTATCTTGCGGCTATGAACCTGTAGGTCTCGTCGCGGGCCGGTGGGGGTGTTCATGACTGACAGGCTGTAAAGGGCCCCAAACCAACGGCCACCCGTGTGCCTCAGATACGCAATATGGACTCTCGCGTGTTCGGTATCGGATAAGTTCGCGTCCCTCCGAGATCTGTTCTACCAAAGGACCAGGAAGTACGTCGAGGCCGACTACGTCAAAGGGTTCGGAGAGCACCTGATCTCCGTCGCCCACGCGCAGACCCACTGCCTGCTCGCCCAGTACGAGTTCAAGATGATGTTCTTCCCTCGGGCCTGGATGAGCACCGGCGCCGCCGTCCGGCTGTGTCAGATGATGGGGCTGCACAGGCTTGACGGTGCCGGCCTGGACGTGAAGATGTGCATCCCCCCGCCGCGGGATTGGACCGAGAAGGAGGAGAGGAGACGGACGTTCTGGATGGCCTTTACCGAGGACAGATACGCCAGCATCGGCACTGGGTGGCCCATGACCATCGACGAGAAGGACATCATGACCAACATGCCCGCGTCCGAGGACGCGTTCGACATGAGCAGGCCCGAGCAGACACAGGCCCTTTCAGAATGCATGACCCCGGCCGGTGCTGCGAGCATCTCGACCATGGGCGGCGTCGTGCTGATGGGATGCCTGTTCGGGCGGAACCTCCTTCACCTTCACCGGCCGGATGTCGATGACCGAGACAACGACCTGAACGGGGAGTTTTGGAAGCGACACCGGAACCTGGACAACATCCTCCTCAACACTTCTCTATGCCTGCCTGCCCACCTCAAGCTGCCAGCCGGCTTGTCGAACCCGAACGTCATCTTCACCAACATGTGTATACACACCTCGACCATCTGTCTCCACCAGGCCGCAATTTTCAAGGCAGACAAGAACCGACTGCCCGCCTCGGTGAGTGCCGAGAGCAAAGTCCGCTGCATCACCGCAGCGAACGAGATTGCCAGCACGATGAGAATGATTTCGCACATCGATCTCTCGACGGTAGGTCATCAACTCCGCCATGCGCCATCCTGAAGTGCCAGCTGACGACGCCTCAGATCAACCCCTTCACATCCTTCTGCCTCTACGTCGCTGCCCGCGTCTTTGTGCAGTACCTGAAAAGTCGGCCTGATGAGAGCCAGATCGCTGATTCCCTGAGGTTCCTGCTTGCGGCGATGGGCGCGCTGAAGAGGCGGAACCCGCTGACAGAGTCTTTCCTGGTCCAGCTAGACGTGGACCTCGAGGCTCTCGGGACGCGCATCCCGAAGCTCAAGTCGGCTTTCCCGCGCAGTTCGGGCCTGAACAATGTAAGTTCCTGCCGATGAGATTGTAGTTGATAACTCCTGACTGGTTTGGCGCATAGCGTTGTTTCGGCTTCCCAGAGACCGCTGCTTCGACACCCTCGAGTGAAAAACGTGGGCATGGTATCATGCCGGACGCAGCAAATGACTGCGATTTCTTAAATGTTTTCGACGAAGGTGGCGACGCTGGGAAGACTCCCAATATCATTGAGATTGATCCAGCCCTCACAGGCGCTCCTCAGCAGCCGATCCCGAGCTTTAACTCGCTGAGCGCGCGGTGGCGGAACGAGGGCTCCGCGTCGTATCTCGAGCAGATGCGACAGGCCGGACCCAATGCGAATTTCTTCGGGGCAAATATGATGCGCGACATAGGTGCCGAGAACGCTGGCGATATGTCTCTCTCACCAGAGGCGGCACAGTCCTCAGGCCGGCCGACGCCCAACTCGAGTACCTCCGCCTCGGACCGGCACAACAGCGGCAGCGGCAATCTGACCACCGTGGGCAGCAGCGGCCGGTCCAATCCGAACTCCTTCGAGACCTCCCCGGCGTCCTCGTCCGCGAACGTACATTCGCAGGGCGGCCGCATGCAGGGCGAGGGCGTGCACAACCTGTTCGACGGTCTGCCCGACAGCCTGCCCGGCCCCGATATGCCGACCGGGCTTACGCCGGGCAGGCAGTTCGGCATGTCGGTGGAGACGCCCAAGGACGCGACGGGCTCGGGCGACGCGACGGGCGCGGGCGACTTCAGCTGGGAGAGCTTTGCTGGGGGCACGGGGATGACGCCGATGAGCGAGGGTATGCTGCGGACGATGCTGCAGATGGGACCGATGGAGACCATGGATCTGGGGTGGGACAATCCTACTTGACCGGACCGAACCGAACAAAGAAACCAGGGCACCATGATTTGGAATGCATTATGGAACGGCGTTATGGGTCAAACTCTATCGACCCTATGAGGATGGTGTTCGGCATGGCTTGGTTTTCTTCGGTGGCTGGTGGACCTGGTCTCGGCCTGGGGCAGTTGGACAGGTATCTGGTGCACGGAAAATCAGCACACGCATTTTTTTTGGATACGGCTGAGCGGGTATGATCTGGCGTCCTGATCACAAACATGATATCTGGCTGCGGCCGCAGCTTGTATGTAAAGTACAGCATGAACTCTCCCATCACGAGAAAGGGTGCGGTGGCCCATCCCACTTCTGGCAGAATGGACATGTATGATTTGGCAAAAGGCAATCTGATGCGATTCCGATGAACCACAGCGCCTCGCACATGATGTGACCTGCAGCTGCTCTATAGCTTCTGGTGATCGATCCATTATACACTACCGGCCGTCATCCCTTTAGACAGGCCCTGATCCATCCCAAACGCCGGGTATCTTAGCAAAGCAATCTCTCGTCTCCCACAGCACCCGGCTAGTACTGCGAATAAAGCGACATGGAATCACTCCTGCCAAGCTCGCCGTCCTCCAGCGCCGCCTCCTCGCGCCGCTCCCGCACCGTCTTGACCCGCTTGCTCGGCATCCGCGGCGGCAGCACGAACGACCCGACCTCCCAGTCCTCCTGGTCCGCGGTCCGGATGGTCCCCGTCCGGCTCGGGTACAGCGAGTCTGAGTACGTCGACTCGAGCGCCACATCCTCGAGATCGTCCTGCTGCGGTCCGCGCTGCTGCGGGTCCCGCGTGCTGGGCCGCCGCGGCGGCAGCACGAACGACTCGACCTCCCACTCGTCCTGCTGCCCGGCCGACGACATGGTGCCGTTCCGGCTCGGCCCCGGCAGCGGCGCCACGTACGACTGCGCCTCGAGCCGCTCCTCCTCCGCCTCGGCCTCCATCGGCGACAGGTGCCGCGTCTCGGCGGTGACGTCCTGCGCGTACCGGTCCACCATCACCATGCCCCCCGCCTCCTCCTCCTCCGTCGGCCCCTCCTCGTACCGGAAGTACGGGTTCGCGTCCAGCACGCGCGACCCGCGCCTCGACCCGTCCGACGACCCCGCCTCGGACGCCGCGATCAAGTGTGAGCTGAACACGGGCGGGCTCATGGCCCCGGCCGCCGCCGCCGCCAGGGCCGCCCGCGTCTCCACCATGTCCGCCGCGCTCAGCGTCGTCCCGGAGCTGAGCCGCTTGCCCGCCCTGCCGAGGTAGGCCGACGCCGGCCGCACGCTCTCGACGTCGTAGGGCTTGCCCCCGACGGTACTACTGCTGCTGCTGCTGCCCTTGCGGCGGCCGCCCCCGCCGTGGTAGCTGTCGTCGTCGGTCCAGAGGGCCGGGTGGAAGATGGCGAGCGAGACCAGAGCCTCCGTCAGCGGGAGCCCCTCCGCGAGCAGCCAGGCGACCTGGTCCCGCGCGAGGGCGCTGCCGAGCCCGCCCCAGGACGCCGCGGTGCGGTAGGCGCAGCGGGCGAGGACGCACGCGGCGGCGAGGGGCAGCACAGCGAGGAAGACCTTGAGGCGCGCGCCGAGCGGGGGCGGCCCGCGGGCGGTGCGGCGGTGGTGGCCGTGGCCGAAGGCCGCGTAGTAGCCGTACGCCCGGCCCGCCCGGCCCGCCCGCGCGTACGCCGCCGCCAGGAGGCCCAGCGCGCCCGCCAGGACCACCGTCTGCAGGAGGAGGCCGGCCGAGAGGATGGTCTGCCCCGTGTGCCCGGCGCCGGCGAGCAGGAGCCCCCACGGCCCGGCGGCGCGGGCGCCGGCGAAGGTGACGCCGAGCCCGACGGCCTGGACGACCAGGACGGCGAGGTCGGCCCAGATGAAGAGGCGGAGGTGGGCGTTGGGCGAGAGGACGGCGTGCTCGGGCCCCAGGGTCTCGAGGACGGATGCGGTGGCGAGGTGGATGCTGGCGGGGAGAGGTCAGTCTTGGGCGGTCCGGGCTTGCGCTCGTCCTCGGCGGACTTACCTGATAGTGATGAACACAGGTGCCAGGGTCGACAGGCTGAAGTTGGCCGCGTACGTCACGAACGCCCACGGCTGGAAGCGCAGCGCGTAGGCGGCGATCTCGAGCACGTAGGCCACGCACAGGACGGCGCTGAAGAGGACGCAGCGCCTCGTCTTGAGGGTGACGGCGAGGCAGGCCGCCAGGCTGAGGGCGGTCAGGCCGACGAAGAACCCGTTGGCCAGTCTGCTGGCGCCGCCGCCGCACGGCGTGTCGTAGACATCAAGCCACTTCGGGCCGCTTGGGGAAGTCATCTTGTGAAAACCTCAGCGTCCGGAAAGGGTGGAAGGGAATGCGGGAGGGGGACGCAGAGGTGCACAGCGGCGCGCCGTGCTGGAGATATTAACCCAGCCCTTCACACACGCCCGGATGAGCGGCGAGGGCGCTGAGCCAAACAGCTCCATTTTTCTTATACGTCACCCGTCGACCAAAAGCCTGGCAGCCCGTGGGGATGTGATCTCCCACGGCGCCCCGATCGATCCAAGGCAGGATGGAGGGACGACTTCGTGTCCGCTGGGGCCCGCAGCTGAACCTTACGAGGCTCTGTTTCTTCCCGCGCGGGTTTTCCGGGGTGGCTGGCCGCTGTGGGCCTTCGTCTGGGAGCCAGGTTCCCGGCGGGTGGGTGCAGGACGCGCCGCGCTGAATGGCAGAGGTGCCCCATGTCGGGCAGCCGGTTTGCAGTGCCACGCTGATGCGGATCCTCCCATCCATCCTGGGTGGCTGGCTGGCCGGGCGGCCTCGTCACACAGCCCCACCGCTGGCGAGCGGGTGCCCGCTGGAGGCTGTCGGGTCTGGCGGCCGCGGGTGCGGCAGATCGTTTCGTGTTCGAAAACTGTGCTATATTGCCGTGCGTTCCGTGGTTCACGCTGCGGACGGGGGGTATGCCAGTGACATCAGGTCAGGTGCGTCCTGTCGATCCGAGGCGAGCGGTATGGACTCCAGGGACAAGATCTAAACGAGATCTCGAGGCCGAGCAGGGCGAGAGCGAGGCGAGAGAAGAGGCAGACGGAGCTCATCCTGGCCGGCCGGATGTGCTGGATGGCCAGGGCTCCCGTGTCCGAATCCTACGGACCAGCACATCCAAGGCTGGACACACATCTTTTGACTCGCGACGCTGTGCCTCCTCCGCCACGCCCGCCGCGGCTCGGCGTCAAACAAGCTCAAGGCAGTGGACAGGCAACTACATACATCGCCACTGTCGGTATCAGCAGTAATATAGCGTGGTTCATGGGCGCCATCTCAAGAGTCCAAGCGTTACAGAAAGCCTATAGCTGATCTGATCCCAAGGAAGCAACGGATGCGCATTGGAGCTTCAGTCTGATCCCTGAACAGACAGATTGCAGCAAGACAGCTGTCCATGATGCGAGCGCTGCAGACTAAACAGTTTCTAAATTTATATCCGTGGAAACGTGCATTGGGACCCTGCGTTTCCCAGCAGATAGAGAGGGTCTGCCTCTGAAAGTTGCCTCAAGAATCTAGGTGGGATTTCCGGCTTTCCTCCATCTGCGGCGCTTCTTTGCATCGCACGTCCAGAATCCCTAGTCACTAATCAAAACCCAGAAGAGGTTGATGCGATACGGAAGTCTCGCCTTCCGTCGGATCAATCCTCCGAGCTTCTACGAAGACCGGATAACCCAGAAGTGTTTGGAGCGAGTCGAACAACGACGTGGATATAAATTGTGCCTGAGGCTGTGCAGTGTGGCCTTGGTCATCCACCACCCAGTCAGAGTCTTGGCCGGTCGAGCTTCGCAAGACTTTGCACGAGTCTGGGACGCGAGCATACCATTCGCCAGTCCTGATATTCCGAGCATTGTGGCATTGCATTCTACGCGAATTCTTTGCTTGCAGTTTTCCACTGACATACGAAATGTCAGACAGTACCTAGGTGTTCTATGTGCATCTTCTCCGCCTTTCGCTTCTCTTCATGAATTTACTCGACAAAATTACCTGCCTTTCTGGCGTTTAATGCTTGAAAAGGGAATAGATGCTGTCAAGTCTGTCGGCGACAGAAGCCTGCAGTGTATGTCAGCAGCCGGACCTGAAATCATATAGCGACAATGGAGACCTTACCGTGCATCCCTCAGCGCATAAAGCCTCGTCGAACTCCTCCCAGGTGAGATGAACGTCCCCCTCACCGGAAGACGCGGCAGACTTCGCTTGTACACGATCCATCAAGGAGCCTAATCCTCCCACCTCATGATCGGGATCCAGCGGCGCCAAAAGCCCCACGAAAGCACTCAAGGTCCTGACCGGCACACGCAATTCCCGCAATCCCAGCTCATATCGAGGCAGAGCCGGCAAGGCCATCGCAAACGCGTCGCGGTTCGGCCTCCTCACTGGCCGCTCACAGTCCGGGACCGTCTCGGCGAGGAGGTCGAGCACGTCCATGCTGCGCTCGTCCTCGTGGCCTACGTAGCAGACCTGGCCCGCCTCGGGGTCCCAGTCAGGGTCGTCCAGCTGCTCCGGCGTGGGGGTGGGCCCGACCACCAACCGCGGCACGGCGAAGAGTGCGGGTGGTTGAGACGAGGCGGCGGGATCGGAGGCCGGCACGGCCAGGCTCCGGAACAGCCGCCGCCGGTAGTCACGCGCGTCTTTGCCGCGCTGTGTGACGAAGTTTAGGTCGGCGCCGGGGGTGTGCGTGTCGCTGCCCCCGCTGACGCTTTGTGTGGCTGGCTGGGTGAGGGAAGGCGGATGAGGCGGCGGAGGGTGAAGGGTCAGGAGAGAAACGGCTCGGGTGAACGCCGCCTTGTCGATGACAGGTTCGTTGTCTCCGTCTGTGGACGCAGGCGGAAATGGAAACGCTGCATGAAAGTTGAAGAGGTTGCACAGAATGGCAACGGCATCAGCATCTGGCACTCTTGATCCGTCCTTAAGGAAAAGACACTCCGACAAGAAGAGCTTGAGCTTCTGCTGTGTGGCATCTGATGGACGGATTAGCTGGAAGGCATTGAGGCAGCCAAACTCGAGGGCTCGCCACCTACTGCCTGACGAGTCACAGAGCCGCTCGAAGCATTGCTCTATGCCCCGGAGCTCTTCCGGATGACTGTCGTGCCATCCTGAGAGTCTGTATCGCACTTGCTCGGTATACCTCCCAAGGATCTGATCTGCAAGCGAGAGTTAGAACTAGATAATGTCTGAGGTAGAACATGAGTGCTCGTGAAAGTACCCTTGGTTAAAAGACCCCTATCCAGTCTCTCTCTCACAGCATCAGCGCTGTAGCGCACTGGACCAAGACTTTCATAGCCTTCATATTCTTCGATACCCTGGATAACTGTGGTAGATGATGTTTGCATCTTGGGTTGGGTTGATGGGCTAAATGTCAGGATGATGTGGGTAGAAATGAGATTATGGAAGAGCGCAGGAGAGACGGCCGGGCTGAGGGTGTAGATGATCAGGAAAGAGCATAGAGAGTGATGTATATCTATTTCCTCGCCTCGCTCAATTATAGGATCAGTAGCGGGCCAATGCGTGGGCCATTCGTTGTCCTGGTGCTGACTACAGCCTGATGGTGTCTGCGCGTCTGCGCGACGAGCTAAGTGGCTGCTTCTAGCGCGACCATTCACGGGCTGATTAATTCCAAAATGTATTCAATTCAAATCAATGCTTTTCCTTCGTCAGCACTCAGGTTTGGTAGAACGCCCCCCCCCCCCACACTGATTCCAAAGACTGGCAAGCTGTATCAGCTATGTTTAAATGAGCTAGGCCGAGGGACCGTCGACCAGGACATTTGAAACAGGATGAGCCCCCGTAGAGCTGCATATCCGGCCAGAAGACATACAGATGACGAGTTTATTTGAGGCATTACACAGCTGTTATTCCCGGATATTGGCACAGCATGATCTATCCATCTATAGGGGAGCCCAGACGTAGGGGCGATTCAATTGGGTGAGCACAACAAGACCGATAGCCCTTCCTTAATCAGTGACTAGTGACCACCGTACGGTACTTATCTTACGGAAGCTGAGTAGTTTCTTGCTGTGTAAGACTTCTTTTTACAAGCCTAGGCGAGGAAATCGGGCTAGAGGGCCTCACGGAGGCCATGATCGGATGCTCCGTGGGCTTGATCATGAGCTCTGGGCCTGGAAGAGTTTCCACATCCAAAGAAGCCGAACCTCTGCAACCCGAATGGATACCTAGAGGGTATGGCAGATGTCAACCAGATATAAGAGTGGTACTCCGTAGATTTCCAAGTTCACGACCACCTATCTCAGCTCAATTTGTTTTGTGATACTGCTTCCCTATCACCATTACTTTTATATATATATTCACGTTCCGCGCAACTTCATCTCTTGTTTCTCCTTCAGACCAGTATCAACATGAAGTTCCTCAACCTCGCCTTCGCCCTTGCCTCTGTAGCAGGCTCAGCTTTCTGCCATCCCTACCCTCAACCAGCCGGCGACATCGCCCGAGCCGACATCGTCGAGCCCCGGAGCAACGCCTTCGCGGAACCGAGCCGCGTTGAAAAGCGCGTCGACACCTTCCCCGTCCCTGCAGGCAAGGACGCCACGAAACTGCAAGTGTGGCTCCGTCTGGACACGAGGCCGCAAGTGTATATAGACACGAAGAAAATCGGTGTCACGTACGCCAACCTGAACCAGGTCCTTGAGGACATGGGCGGCCAACACGAGGATGTTATTATCGCCACGTCGGCGGCTCAGACGGAGATGGGCCTCGAATGGGATGACGATAGCTGGAAAACGAGGAACGACGCCGATGGCACGCCCATCTCGCCATATAGTCGACCCTACGAAAGTATTGCTGGGGAGGGGCTCACGTACATCGGTCAGATTGCCGGCAGGGCAGATCTAGCTAGGATCAAGGCCAAATGTGAGTCTACAGCCTTCCCAAAATCACAAGAGAGAGAGAGAGAAGACCCTATATGATATTGGAAAGGCCGGCTCTATAGCCTAAAATCATACTAACTTGTATCCAGTGACGAGTCTCATGAATGGAAAGACTTACAACCACTCGACCTTCAACTGCCATACTGTTGCGGAAGATCTGGTTGCCTGGTTGAAGGGCTTCATGTAAAGTGAATGATGTGGACTTTTGCTCGCAGCTGAGGGCACGAAGAGCTTGTTAATAGCATTTCGGAGTTGAGGGTTAACATGGGTGGAAGTTTTGGGGTGTGAATGAGGTGTAAGGGCGTTTAACAACTTGATATTTTGTATGCGTATTTTACAAGGCACAATAACCGATTATGTTCGAATATAGACGTATGCATTTGTTTCCATTTTCTTTTTCCATTTTCTTTTTTCGGCCCTTGTGTGCAAACTGGTGGTTTTGATGCTGCTCTGGAGTTTTACTGCTTGGCCCTGATCTGGGTTGGAACACTTGAACTAAAGTACCCACATCCGTAAGCGTGGGTAACGTACGAGATGAAATTGATTTCTATCACGCGTATAAGGTAGCCGATATCCTCTTTTATGAAACATGGAGACAGCCATGACGTACCGCTTCCAGGAGACGCCTCTCAGTACGCTGCAGCTAGATGCAAGATGCCGGTGAGGCAGGCGCTGAAGCAGAAATCGTCAATCGGGCTCGTTACTGGCTTGCAGCAAACAGAAGATAGGTCATACAACAAGGAGGCGGACGTTGGTAGCATGTTCGTCTCTTGCGGTTGTCTTCTTCCTCTTGGGCACTGACCGCCAGTAGACTCGTGCAATATAGTAATTACTTAGAAAAGCTCATGGATGAGAAGCAAAAAGTTTGGTGCACGGACCACCGCGGCGGGTAGTGGTAGTAAAACTGGGCCCCTGTTAGTGCCTGGATGGGCGGGTGCGAGTGGGGGCGAAGAATCTCACTCCGCTTTTTTCGAATGGGCACGCGAGAGAAATCTGAGCCGGAAAAGAAGAGTTCGAAAAAAAAAAAAAAAGAAAGTCTCCATCCTCACCTGCAGCGATCAGCTCCCATCGATCGAACAAGACCGTTGTTCGAAACAGCTCCCGCCAGGAGAAGCCTACCATGTTCCATCAGTCTTTTCAAGCATTGATTACTGCTTCCCTCAACACCTTTCACTTAGCATAACTCAAAAACTGCAGAGATTAGGCACCAGCAACCGCAACCTCACTTCAGCGTCACCAGTGACACTCTCCAGCATATGGCGACCGAGACCCCTATCAGAGCAGAACGGCGGTCATCGCCAGCCGTCAAGAGCTCCGCTCTCAAGAGCATCCTGAGGTCCGGCTCGACGAAGCTCGGTCGCCGCGCACGAGAAGACGAGGACGAGGAACCCCTTCCGCAAAGCCCGACCAAGCGCCGCAAGACCGTCGTGTTCGACATGGATTCCAACACAGTTCAGAGAATTGCGTTGCAGACGCCAGAAGAGGCCAGGAAGAGGGCCGAGGGCGTCAAGCAGGTGGTCCTCACGGCTCTGAAGGAGCATACGTCGGGAGACCGGGAGGGGTACGACACATTGAAGGGTATCTTCCGCAACGACCGACGGCGGGGCACTACCCCGAACTCGAGTCAGGTCGAGGACGACATCGAGCCTTCCGACTTGATTTACTACATCAACGCGCTCAAGGCATGCGCTCCTCACATTGGCAGGTCATGTACGGGCCTCGTTCAGGAGGTTCTCAGCATACCATGGCTTGGCCGGCCCGACGACTTCGTGACTGCCTACATCGACTTCCTCGCAAACCTGGTTACGGGCCAGTCCATTTACCTCAGCAACGTCCTCACGATGCTCGTCGAGAAGTTTCGCCACTTCAAGGCGTCGCAGTGGGTGGCCAGTGATTATCCGGATGTCAGCTGCGACGCCATGCGACAGCGGCTCCACCGCGCCCTTGACCAGGTACTCCAGCTCTTCCCGGCGGCGAGGCGCGTGCTGCTCTCGCAGATCAATAAGGAGTTCCCTTATTCCGATGACTCAAAGCCCGTGCACATGGCCTTCGTGCAGAATCTGCTGCGCCTACGGGAGTATGCGCCCGATATGGGACCTGAGATCATGGAACTGATCACGGACCGACTCGTCAAGGTGAGCACATCGTGGGTATTCCTAGGGATTGCCTTGCGCTTACGCCAGTGCAGATCGACGTACAGATCCAGGTTGACCTCGACGAGGCTGACGACGAGGTGGCCGCGGGCGTGATCAATCGGCTCAAATCCGCCCAAGCGGACGACGCCAATGACGACGACGCCAGTGACGCCGACAGTGTTGCGAGTGACGAGAGCGACGATCAACACGAACTGAGCGGGAAGATATTGAAAGCTGCACAGCACATTCAGAAGATGGACACCATCATGGACACTTTATTCCGCGTGTACGAGCCCGTATTTGCCGACCCGGACTCTGACGCCGCTAGAGATCTCTTCGACAACATGCTCTCGGAATTCGTGAACATCGTTCTCCCCACATACTCGAGCCGACATACTCAGTTCCTCATCTTCCATTACAGCCAACTGTCAGAGGACTTGACGGATAGATTTGCCGGTGTCTTACTTGACATTGCGTTCGGAAACCAGAACTCCATGGTCACGAGGCAGAACGCTGCCGCATACCTTGCTAGCTTCGCTGCTCGAGGCAGAAAGGTACCGGCCGAGTCCGTGCGGACAATATGCACCGTCCTCATCAAACACATCGATTCGTACCGACATAGGCACGCAGGGACTGCTCGGCCCGACCTTAGGAGATTCACACCTTATTACGCTCTCTTTCAAGGTCTACTCTACATATTCTGCTTCCGATGGCGCGACCTGGTCATGGAAGCCCCCGACGTCGTCAACCCAGATGATGCTGCCTCCTACCTCGGCCAGGAGCTGGTGTGGATGCAGGAGCTTGGCCCCCTCCTTACAGCAAACATCTGGTCCAACTTCAATCCGCTGCGGGTCTGCCACCCTACTATCGTACATGAATTTGCCAAGCTGGCTGGCCACCTCGGCTTCATGTATGTGCACGACAAGATTGAGCAGAACCGACGGATCTACCTATCCTCTTACGTCTCGTCTAGCGTCGAGGCACTGCGCGAGACGGCGAGCCACAACCCGTATGACGAGAGCTGGCTGCAGCTAACACCTTACTTCCCGTTCGATCCATATCAACTGCCGGAGAGTCGTCACTGGGTTGACGACGATTACATACCATACGATTCATTCCCAGGTCTGGACGAGGACGAGGGCAGTGAGCCTGACGAAACAATGGACATGGACGAGACGTTTGAGGAGACATTTGCGGATGACACTGAGACGGATGAAGGGAGTGGTAGGCGATGAGATATTGTCAAGCAAGGGAATGGATCGGTGTTTGCGGGTCCGGAAAAGTTACAAAGCATTGTTACGGCGTTATTACGACAGAGATACCACGCATTGATATTGAGCAGCTCTTCTTTGGTAGAGGGCATTTTGAGTATCTACGCTTGAGAGCGTGAGCTATCGCGGCGGAAGCACGCACTTTCACATCCGCAGATAGTATTTCAATCATGTCAGCGGAATGGAATATACGCATTGTTTGGTCTATTGGGCAGTTCCTTTGGAGTGTGGCTCGGCATCAATGGATTGCGTGGAATTCAACGCTATCTGGTCCTCAGTGTACTTCGCAGGATCTCGACGATCCTCTCGTCATGATGGCAACGTAAGCCCTTCTCACTTCTTGTCCTTCTCCATGTCAACACCAATGATCCGCAACTGGCCCAAATCGCTGTATGCAAGCTGGTACCGAGTAGGCGCCCAGGCGACCACCGGGGATGAACTGGCCGTCTTGAAGGTGTGCACGCGCTCGCCAGACTCGCAGTGGTAGCAGTCGATGCCCGTCGGCTGGCCCTGCTGGACCTCGGCGTCGCTGCCCGCCGCGAGGTAGAAGCCGTCCCAGGTGAAGCTGAGGCTCTTGACGGGGCCGACGAGGTCCGTCAGGGTGCGGTTGCAGATCCAGTCCTTGGTGTCGTACAGGCAGACGAGCGAGTCCGTGCCGCCGGACGCCAGGTACTTGCCGTTGGGCGAGAGCTCGACGGACAGGCACGAGCCGGTGTGGCCCCTGAGGGTGTACTCGCTGGTGGCGTCGGGCCCGTCGACCTTGGAGCGGTCGTAGTTGTAGTTGATGACGGGCTCGAAGTCCGGGTACGACAGGATGCGCACCTCGCCCTTGACGGTGCCGACGTAGACGCGCTGCCGGCTCCAGCAGAAGAAGACCTGGTTGGTCTGGACGGGCTGCTGGTGGTTGGCGATGGGAGTAGATTGTGTCGGGGAGAGGACGAAGACGTTGTCGGCCTAGGCAATCCACGTCAGTGTCCACGTAGCCGTGATCGACGCTGAGGCACACGGTGTCGGGCTCACCTTGTTTCCAACGATCAGCGACTCGCCCTCAGGGTCCCAGGCCAGCGTGAAGGCCTCGCCGAGGCCCTTAACCTCGTTCACGCAGTTCTTCGTGCGCACATCCCAGAACTTGACGGTGCCGTCGTTGCTCACGCTGCAGAGCTCGGCGTCCTTGACGGGGTTGAAAGCGACCTTCTCGATGGGGGCGGCATGGCCCTTGAGCTCGGTTGAGAAGCGCACATTGGCCCTCTCAGGGTTCCCTAGCGGCAACGCATCAGAGCGAGAGCGTTTCCCCGCGCAGGCCACGGCGATACTTACAGACTCGGAGGGTCTTGTCGGCGGCGCCGGTGGCGATCAGGTTGCCGAAGGGGTTCCAACCGATGGACCGGATGCTGATAGTATTGTCATCAACGTACGTCCGCGGCGGGCCCTCGAAGGCGGCATAAGGAAAGTAGAAGGGATCCTCCTCGTAGTCAAGCTGTGTCGGTGACATACTTGTGGTTTGAGACGCCTCTCGCTGTAGCAGTCTCGGTGTACGCCTGCGGCCTGAAAGCGTTGAAATAGCCCTGGAAGCGGTCCTTTGGTAGGCTCTGCCTGGGCCGCAGCAGAATCACCCTGGATGGCTTATTGGACGAAGCCATGACAGAGTAAATGGAGTGTCTGAGACGTCATTGTGAGCATTCACATTCACTTAGCAGTCTGCAGGGTTCGTCCCATCTTGACTTACTTCTTTGTGTGAAGGCGGATGAGCTTTGATATGAGTGGACAGGATGAGACCAAAACGCAGGTACGCGAGCCTCATCCGGTATCCTGGAGGCCTGAAAGAGAGTGACCGAGAAGTTCCCTGATTATACAACACATGGCCTTGAGGACCTCAACACAGATGCTTCATGCTCCGATTCAGGTTGGTAGTTACTCGGAACGGCAGCCTCACAGGGCGACCATCGCGGGAGCTCTCTTGGCGGGAGCTTCAGCTGTTGTGGAATTTTGGCGAGGATCTTCAGCGGGTCTTGCGGAGCTCGGGGCCCTGCAGCTGCTGCAAACAGGCACGACAGGCTTCTCACGCTGGGATGACAGGGCTGATCCCAGACACTGCTATCGCCGAGCAGGTCTCAACTCCGTCGTCATCTCTGGCCCTCCAGGCCAGGTACCCACCACAGGACCACATGCGCCACGCCCCCCAACTTCAACTCAGACATTCACACTTTTGAATCTCAACCCTGCGCACCAGTAACAACGAGGATATACAGCACCAAGATGAGCTAAGGTCTGGCAGGGTCTACGATATCGCCCAGAGACTCTTAGACAGCCATTCAATTGGCCCGGATGAAGACAGATCCTCCACCCCTCGGGCTCCAGACAGCCAGCCATGTACTGGCCGGTTGGCACACCTCGAGTATATGCAACAAGCAGCTCCCAGCCTGCCACTTGCAACGTCATTGTTACTCATGATGGCCTCTCTCCGCCGACGCCCGACGAGAGGGATGCTGAGAAGTCCGACCAGGCCTCTCTCCTGACCGCCGACTCTGCCTCGAGCGCGGACTTGCCCTTCCCATCGACGCCCATCACGCCCATCACGCCTGGGATCCAGCCCGTTGAGCGCGAGATCCCCGACACGGGGTCAGAGGCGTCCAGTGGCCATGGTCATGGCCATGGCACGGAACGTCCGGTAATCCCGCTCAAGGAGCCCATCCTGGCGTTGCGGGTCTCGCGCCTCGGTCAGATATTCGCTGTCATCACTGCGACGTCTATGACTATATGGCAGGCAAAGGTGTGGCCGAGAAAGATCCGACCCATTGAGATGCGCCAAGCTGATGATTTCTACAGCCTACAGTGATTCTCGCCGTTGTCGTGCGATCAGAGCCATCCCTCAAGTCATACGGCACCAATGTCGACCTCCTGCTTCGGCCCGACTCCGCCATCTTTGTGGTCCGCACCAGCTCAGGCTACCTCATAACCTACTCGCTAGCCACAGACTCCGAGTCGCGAGTATATAAGCCCTATTTCACAAGCCATACCAATGTCCAGCGGCGACGGCAGAGCCACTGGGGCGGGCCTGGGCATGCTGCCCCGGACCAGATCATGTGGGGCCCCGGCGAGGGTCGCGGTGTCAGCGACATAAGCGTGCGGTTCCGGATGGTCATCAAAGTGGACGCCGGGATAGCAAGCGCGCTCGCGCTGGACGACGAGGTGGTCGTGGCGACTCGCAAGCCCGCTGCCGTGCAGTGCATACGATGGACTCCGGACAGCTCAGGCAGTCAGACGAGCACCGAGCTTCTTAGTAGGATGGCGTGGCTTGGGAAGAAGGTGACGGTCACTGAGATGACGAACGACAGGTCGATGAACCTGTCGACTTGGGTCACGAGCGATGGCAGGGCCTACGCCGTTCAACGCACCCCGAAGGGCCAGTTGAATGCGGAAACCGGTGAGACCGACCCCAAGAGGCTGTTCAAGGGGTACTGTTTCCACGTCCCTCAGGGAGCCCATGACCGCGCAACGCATGCAGTCATCAATGCGCGGTTCTCACTCATAGCACTCGGGTGCGTCGATGGCGTCATCCGAGTTTACACAGTTCGAGACTACTCTGGTAACGTGCCGTCATCTCACATCCAAAGGCTACCAGTCTCAAATTCCCACGCTGGAAGCCTAACATCGTTGAGCTATTCACCGGACGGATATTGTCTATTTGTTGGCTACGAAAAGGGTTGGGCAACTTGGAGCGTCTACGGCAAGCCGCTAAGTAACAGCTTCGGGGTCGATCAGAATCTTGTGAACACCAACGGGGAACACTGGATCTCGGGAGTAAGAGATGCCTCGTGGTTAGGAGGGGGCTCAGAGATCCTCCTCGTCAGCCGGCAGCACGAAGCGTTATGGCTACTTGAGATGGCGAGAAGTGCTGTCACTGGGTGCTATAGCTCCTCAAACCTCTTTCGCACGGTCTTGCAGACCACTACCAGCGTCATGATATACCGGGGGTACGATTTGCCCGACATGAGCACGATATCGGCAGAGCCATTCCTCTGGCATACTACAAGGATACCAGCCACTTATCTTTTGAATCAGTGGCCGATAAAATCCACAGTCATATCCTCTGATGGGCGATATGTGGCTGTTGCTGGTCGCCGAGGTCTTACGCACTACAGCGTCAACAGTGGGCGCTGGAAGACTTTCACGAATGGAGAGTTGGAAAACGAGTTCTCGGTAAGAGGTGGCATGTGCTGGTACCAGAATATTCTGGTGGCTGCCGTCGAGGTCAACAAGACCTATGAAATACGGCTTTACTCACGAGAGAAGGAGCTGGAAAGCATCATTTACGTTCACACAATGCCCGCTCCTATCGTCCTCCTGACACCATCCGGGGAGGACTCGCTTCTGGTCTACACCTACGACAATCTGCTGTACCACTTCATTTTCGCTCCAGTGGGCAATACAGTGAGACTTGTTCAGGTCGGCCAGATTGCCTTTCACGGCATTGTCAGATCACCCGCCAGAGTCAGAGGGCTGAGTTGGATATTACCAGAGAGCCAATTGGTTGACGGCGATCCATCGCAAGATGTTCGCGTCGCCTCAGTGTTGTTCCTGGTGGATGGCAAATTGGTCCTGCTGCGACCTGTGGTGGGCGAAGAAGGGCAGCTGAAGTACGATATGAGAGTCATCGCCCAGAACGTTGAGTACTACGTCTCCATGAAAGACCAACCGTTCCTCAGCGAGATCGGACAGCCGGACAGCATCCCGGCGGAGGCCGAGAACGAGGATCTCTTCAACTCGTTATGGATGTTCGACGGCACGGACATCAAAGCTTGGACAGACATGCAGAACGTCCTGAACGGGCTTGGCGAAAGCCACGGGGAGCTCCCCACCCCAGTATCTATCTCCGTCGACTTCTACCCACTCTCCGTGTTGCTCGAAAAGGCCATCGTCCTCGGTGTCGAGCCAGACCTTGTCCAGAGAAGGGATGTCAACTTTTCTTTCTTCCGCTTCTCCATACGGGTAAGTCACACAACCCCCCGAGTCTTGTCTCACTTGCTGACGCCGGTCTAGACAACTCTGTTTCTTCCCGAGATACTTCGGCACCACTTAGTCGCCAACAAGTCCTTAGCTGCACTTCACCTTGCTCAACAATTCCAGCACCTCGAATACTTTGCTCACGCTCTCGAAGTCCTCCTCCACCACGTCCTGGACGAGGAGGTTGATATGTCACCACCTCCTTCCCCAGAAAACGCTATTCTGCCCCGCGTCCTTAGTCTCCTTTCCTCCTTCAAGGAATACCTTGACATCGTGGTACAGTGCACCCGGAAGACAGAAGTCCGCTCCTGGCGCACCCTCTTCGCCTATCTACCACCGCCGCAAGAACTCTTCGAGGAGTCCCTGCAGCGTGGCTCGTTAAAGACTGCAGGCGGCTATCTCCTCATCCTACATACCTTTGACGAGCTGGCCACCGCCTCTGAACAGAGCGTCCGCCTGCTGACCCGCGCAATGCGCGAGGAGGATTGGGAACTGTGCAAAGAGCTCGCGCGATTCCTTGCCGCGCTCGACGAGACGGGGGACACGCTCCGTGAGGCTCTCAGGATGGCGAATGTGAGGATTGCCACGGGAGACAAGACGGGCGAGGAGGGATTTGGCGGTTCTCTGGTGGCGAGACTAGAGGTTCCGCAGACGCAGGCCAAGGGTATCAACGGCGCCGGTTCTGGGTCGGCATCGACATCGGTATCGGGTGAGTCGAGCAAGGCCGAAAGTCCTGGTGGAAATGGCCATGACAACATGGGAGGGTCGTCGAATGTCAGCATCAGTGGCGAGAGCGCGACTGTGTCTAATGATGGTGTAGAGACGTAGCTGGGATGGAATGGGATGATATGAGCCGGGACCAAAAAGAAGGGTGGGTGAGGGATTGGAACGAGACAAGGTCACTAGTAGACGCACTTGCTTGGGCTCGAATAGGAGGATATTATCCCTTACACGGGCGTCTAGTACCGGAAAACAGCGCAATCCTTTGCAGGCATAAAAATCAAATCCAACAAATTGTCAGTCGGACCTCCGTGCCCTGGCTCCAGTCAACATAATTTAGCGCCGGGAACTTGACCCTAGGTATCCAATCCCATGAATGCATCGCGATTATCTTCACTCAAATCTAAGCAGATTATTTCATCTGAGCCCAATATCCTGGCCGCCAGCCCTCGCCTCCGAAGAATAAATCATCTCCCTCCGCCGCCGCCTAATCCGTTCCACCTTCTCCCTGACCGTGACGATCTCCCCGTCCTGCCTCGCCCTCTCGCGCCCCTCGCCCAGGTCCTCCAGGTTCTTGGTCTCGAGCCTCACCTTCTCCCTGCCGGGGCTGCCGTCGGGGTCGCCGTTCGGGTCCGAGACCACGCGCCTCCGCTGCAGGTTCGGCAGGTACGCCCACGAGTAGACGGCGCCGAGGGCCATGAACAGCGAGAAGAGAAGGAACTCAAGGCCCTGGCGCGTCGGGGAGTCGTAGCCCGAGTTGATCCCGTACACCACGGCCACGGCGACCATGCTGCCGATCTTGCCCGCGGCGGCGGAGATGCCGTGGCATGTGCAGCGGTAGCAGGTGGGGAAGATCTCGGCGGGGATGATGAAGGTGAGACTATTTGCGCCTGCGGTGCTCCGTCAGTCTCCGGTCCAATGCTGTGAAGAGGAGGGATTAAGGAGGGGGGTATACATACCGAAGTTGAAGAAGAAATGGCAGATGGCCACACAGACCACAGTGACCGGCGCAGCGTGCGTGTGCGCCACGCCGTAGTAGACGCCGCCCGTAATGATGAAGAGAATCATGAGCAACACGAAGGAGGCGGTGAGGAAGTGCCTCCGGTTGAAGCGGTTGATGAAGATGGTGCAGCAGATGCTGCCGAGGATGGACGCTATCGAGACGGTGACGAGGTACTGCTTCCCCTGCTCTATCAACACGTCGGACACGGTATAGCAGGGCCGCGTGGTGTCGGTCTGCCAGGCCGGGAACCCGGTCTGGTTCCACGAAGGCAGCGTGGAATTGCCCCCTTCGAGCGTGGAGTTCCAGCAGGACAGGTTGGGGCCTAAGGGGACCGCGGAGCGTCGCGCCCAGAGGTCGGCGAGGGTCCCGCCTTTGTCGAGGGAGAAGCCGTAGAAAGAGATGTCTAGGAAGAACCAGGTTGCCTATAATGAACGTTAGGTGCTAGTTCTGGCACTCGCAGTGCTTCGTCCGTTGAGGAGACTCACGGCAGTACCTAAGTAAGAGTTGTAAGTCTTTAGGCCACATAGAGTAGTGTTCGAAATGTAGATGCTTACCTAGCAGATAATACCAATTCCCGTCCTTGATGAAATAGTTGTACAGATCATCTTTAGAGAATTGCACAGGCATGAACTGGAAGGGCTCCCGCGTCAAGGAGGGTGAACACTGGTTCTCGCTGCTCGTACCAGGAGGGGGCGGACCGTAGACCCTCTGGGTATCGCGGAACGCCGTGCCTGGTTTTTTCTTAACCTCAAGGCTGTACAGGCCGCAGTCGTAGAGGAAGAAGCGGAAGATAATGGCCAGCACCGCAGGCACGCATCCTGATCCGATGACGATCCTCCAGATGCCGTCAACGATACTCTTGCACTCCTTTTCGTATTTCGTGTTGATGCCGCACTGCATAGCCTGCAGGTTATACTGGTTGTTCCTCCCCAACACGACCCAAACGCCCACAAGCTGTGCGAGAGCCTGGCCGACGGGCTGCATGAGGAAGACGGAGGAGAGCATGGTGGCCCGGGAGGAGGTGCTGGACCATTCTGATGTTATCACAGCACTCAAGGGATACTCGGCTCCTATACCGATGCCCATCACAAATCGCCACTAGACCACATGTCAGCTCTCCCGAGACATGCAGGGCTCCGGGTGCCGAGAAGGACGAGCTCACCCAACAAAACAGGGAAAGGAAGGACATGTCATTGTAGCCATAACTGCTGGTCGCCACGCCTATGGTGGAAACAATGACGAGGACGAGCTCGATGCCATAGAGGCGGGTACGCCCAAAGCGGTCGGCCAGGTACCCAAAGAGCAGCTGGCCACAGGCGGAGCCGAGGAGGGTGAAGAGATTGATGACGAGGCCAGGCCACCGCTGGTCCGGAAAGTAGACGAAGGTGACAGATGTGTTGATGACATTGCTCGCAAACAGGTTGTATCTGTCACGAGGGTCAGCCGCGTGCGCCCCGACGAGATGCCGGGACCGCCGTACGACAACTTACGAATCGGTGAGAAAGCCCGAGGCGGCGACGCCCCAGATTCTCAGATTCCAGGAATTCAGATCGAGCTCATATCGCAACTGGCGACGGTCCTAGTGGGCATCGGTACCATGTCAGGGCGAGAGATCGCCGCCAATTAGAGACGTGGGTTTTGGGCGCGCATAAGTCGCTTACCTGACGATCTCTAGCGGGCAGAGCAGAACTGTCGAAGCCCAGGAACCCACGATTCTTCCTCTCGACGTCGTCGGGATACATAGTCCGGGTCATGTTCTGGACGTCGAACCGCGACAGAGATGCCTCCGATATACTTGTTTTCGCTATAGCGAGGCGGGGAGTGTCACTGGCTGTGGGGCCTCAAGCGCATCTTGCCATGGCCGCGGTATCGTTCTGTGATATTGACGCTGGCGTGGACGGGACCGACGGGTGGGATCGTGGGCCGCGAGCCCGGCGGCGGAACAGGGAGAGGCGCGGCGCAGCGGACGGCTAGTTAGATATGTAGCAGGGCCTACAGAGACGATGCGCCAAGGAGGCTCATGAAGACCAAGGGGATGTCGGTGCCAGAAGACGAGGCTGGTTTTCACAACGGAGGGTCGTTGATCAGCGAAGGCTCTCGGCGGGTCTGAGTCGTGAGATGAACCCCGGCGTGCGTCCACCCCGGTGGAGGGCGGATGCGATGGTGGATGGAGCGTGGGGGCTAATATGCGAGACGAGGGACCGGCGCCTGCCCTTGCAAAGCATAAAAAAAACCAAGAGTGCGACTGACCCGTCGTCCTGTGAACCGGAGGACTCCGTACTATACTATGTACTGCGATATGTGCGTTTATCCACTTCGCTGAAGATATGGAGGGCTCGCCAATCAGCGAGCCAAGGCCCTAAAGTCTTGAAGCTTGGGCGATGGCATCTAGCGCACAGGGGTCTACTGTGTACTTAGTGTGCAGTATTAGGGTGCAGCCTGCTGGGTCCCATAGTACCACTGCTATGTATCTACTGTACTAGGCGGCGAGCACTGGACCCGGCAGAGCCATGCTGCTGTGATACAGCAGTCCGCACAATAGCCTTCAGCAGTATCCTCAAACCCAGACGCAGATCAGACATCAGCCATCGCCCTCATCCTCACCGTCACCGTCTAGCCGCGTCTGCGTTCCTTTTGATCCTACCCAGATCCTGGTCTTCCCTACGACCGCCTAGAGGCCCTGAACCCCCTGGCCCCTCTCCCCTCCCCCGGTCAGACCATGGTACAGTACATGCAGCTGCAGCTGCAAGGTCCACGCCCCCCCCTCGCCATCGTTACACTTTCACCATTGTTCGCTCCTCAGCCTCAAGGTGTCTCAAAGCTTTCCATGCGCTGCGCCCCTGCTGCCCAGGTTCCCGGGAGCCGCCAAGTCCCTCGTCACGCCAGGCCAGGCCAGCATATGAGCTGCCGGAACACGACCCGTGGCTTCTGCGGCGTTCAATACTGCTCCTTCTTGTGGCCCCAAACAGACAATGGCTGATCACGCTCCTCCTCGCAGCGGTGGGTCTCGTCTGCACCTACCTCTCCTTGCTGCCTCGCACGGAGGGGTCTGGATACCAGCAGCTAAGCAGCCATCTCGGACTCTCCTCTCTGTCCCTGTCTGGCCCCGTCAATCGATCTGCCCACGTGGGACGCACTGGGCTGGGAGTGTCATCGGTGACCGCTCGCCATGAGGTTGGAAATTGAGTCCCCACTGCGGATGGCAGCCACTACAGCAGCCACTGCAGTATTGTCGGGATTATCACCGCGGGGAAGATGGAATGCACTGTCAGAGACAGCATCCGGTCGGTCCCTCCCGAGAGCTGGGCCCCAGCCGGGGCAGCACTCGAATCTCCACAAGGCCTCATGGTTGATCCTCATCCCGCCTTCCCATCCGCCAGCAGAGGTCGTCGTCACCGGGAGCAGCTCGGGAAGGAGGCGCCTCAGGGCCCCGAGGCAGCGAGGCGCGAGGCACGAGGCCGCAGGACGGGCTGGTCCACAGCCAAGCATCCGAGAATGGGCATCCAAGGTTGGGATCTGCCCGCCTGCTTAGTGCGCGGAAGATGCCAGACCCTCCCGTGCCTCCTTACGGGGCCTCAGTGCCCGGTGACCTGGGACAATGTGCAGTCCTCGGGCTGCTGTCAGTCCCCGTCTCTGCTGCTATTCTGAGTGTGCCTGCGGACGCCAGGCACATCCTGTCGAGGACAAGCCTCGCTCTGGATGCCTGGTCTGGTCGGAATATCACCTGCTGCACCCCAGCATCGACCGCTGTAACGGCTCTCGGCTGGCGTGGGAGAGGAGGGGAGGGGAGAGGGCAAGCTCGCGCCAGCTCATGCAGGCTGCCAGCCTTGGCTTAGCCTGATGGGGGGTCAGAATGCTACGTGCAAATCCCGTTGCGACCTTTGAACATGTGCCCGTGGGCTCTGGACTCTGGCACTCTCCATCGACCGCTCAGTAGTGAGACCCCTGAATTCTTGCCGTACTGGCCGACCGCCTCCACACCATTGGCATCCAACATGGACCCCGCTTTTCTCGACTTTAACCCCCCAGACGCCCACCGTGCCGCCCTGCCCTCGACACACCAGCATGGTAATGCATGGGACGAGCTGACGCTCCCTGTTCCTGTTCAGGCGAAGCGCGGGAATTTTACCGCACCCGATAAGATAACGCCCTCCAAACCGTCAGCTCTGTTTTGCCTTCGCGCTGCTGCTGTGGTGTGCGCGCGGAGGGGCACAGAGTCGACTCGGAGATGAGAAATTCGGATGGCGAAACCCGGCAGTCCATGTCCCAGCCTGCGCAAGGCCCTCACTATTATCCGGAAAGCTTAATCGCTTGCGCTACTCGTCCAACGACACCGCCGTCTCTTGAGCTCTCGTAATCGCCTTGCGCAAGACAGGCCCTGGAATTGCGCTCGGGATGTTCTCTCGGACGCTGGTACGATCCTCACTTGTCACTGTGCAATTGCATTATTGCAGCCCTCTCGACAACCTTCAGCCGCCATCTTCAGCACTCGGGCCCTCACAATACGCTCGTGCCCTAGTGTACTAGCCACTCATCTACTCCGAGAAGCCTTCCTAGTCCTGCAGCCTTGCCTCTCGTCAGACCATACGAACGCGGGGCGCACAGGCGCAAACCCTCACGACCGGCACGATCTTGGTGCAGGGAGCTCGGGCGCGACGAGGGGACGGGCGGCCCATGGGAGCACGAGAATGCTCCTGTCTGCAGAGCACACTCTGCCCTGATCTCCCCGCTGGCGCAGCTCCGAGAGAGCTTAGCTGCTGCCGGGGTCCCGAGGGTTGACATCCACCGCGAACCATGGCCTATTCCAATCGATCGTTGCAGTCGAATTCCTCCTCCTCGTCGTTCATCTCCTCCTCCTTGGGTCGCACGCCTTCCGCCCCAGCGCGTACCCAGTCCGCCGATACTCCCAACAGCTCCGCCATCTCTGCTGTAACTTTGGAACCCTCGCTGCCTCCGACCTCACTCCGCCCTCTAGATCTCGGTCCTCCCGTCTATCAGGCCACTATGTATGTCGACCCCGCAGTGACTACCAGGGCTGTTCGTCTGTCATGCTGACGCTCTTGTCCAGCACCCTGTTCGAAGGTACGCCGGACGAACTCGCCGTCTATCTCGGGCCATGGGAGGTGATAGAATCAGACACTCGCCGGGTCGCCTGGCAGTGCAGCTACCAAGGCGAGACGTTGGAGCAATTCCGTGCGTGCGACATACCGGCCTGAACACTGGAGCACTCCACTAAGACTATCACAGTTCCGATGGGCCTGTCCTCGCAGGTGCAACCTGTCACGCTTCACGCACAGCATCGGCCCTATTCTAATCCGGCTGAGATGGAGTTGTACGTGATATTCCGGGAACCACAACGTGTGCGATATACAGCAGCGGATGGCACGGTCGTGCACGACGAGGTGATTGAGGTCAAATACGAATTCACGTCGGTTGAAGGTTCCGCGCGCTTTCAGGGAGACCTACGACGGCAAGATTTGGTCGACTATTTCGACGTCGATGTTGTCTTCAGCGATACGCACGGCCGTACCGATTCTCTAACGGGGGCAGTGCGGGGCTTGGCTACGATACAGCGGATCAAAGTATGGAAGGACAGACTGTCCCTATGTCATTGCATTACGTTCTACTCGAATCGGCCGTCCAGTCGTCGGGAACGTAGGTATCGAGAATACCTGATCCTCGACTTCCAAGAAGAGCTCAAGAACCGCGACGACAAGCACAGAGAGTGCCGGCTGAGCGTAATAGGAAGGCGGGGAAGCGCACCCAATGCAGTGCGAGCAAGGAGTTTTTCAATATCATCGCCATCCTCTTGGGGTCGCAACAAATCGAAATCGGCGGAACGGGCTTCTGACGCCGCGCAAGAGTCGATGGGCATCATGCCACTGGATATCCGCTGGCTTGGAATCCGCTTTTCGAGGGAGGCCGGTGAGTGGACTCATGCCCCGTGTCAAAGCAGATGAAGTTTGCACTATCAACACTTCCGACCAGCGAAGCTAACTGAGCCGCAGACTACCGCCGCTTCATGGAGCGATGGACTGTTTGTCACGCCGCGGATGGCGAGTTCCGGGGGATGCTCCTACCCCAGAACCACGTCGAGCTCCCATCGCCGGCAATACAGGCGCGGGAGGCCTACGAGCTTGACGCGACGGGGTCGACATCCAGGAGCCTGCCCGCGGCCCTGGAGACACTTAACGAGACAATGATATGAGAGACGCAGCACGCGCCTGAACAAGCTGCATAATTTCTATGCCGTCGGATTCTGCAGCACGGAAACAGAAGAATGATCCTAATCTCAAGTACACGCAGAGGGGGGTCCGGATGTTTTCACAATACTATGCGAGAGCGGCGGAGGAAAAGTCTTAGACTACCAATACGGCGTTTCGAGCACAAGACGTTTCGTTTTATACCCCTTTGGTCACTTGGTTTGGGACGGGACGGTAGGCTGCATCTGCGTTTACTCGGTTCTATGTAGGCAGAGATACAGTGCCCTTTTGGTTGTCTTCGGTTCCATGAGCGATCGAGTCTTGCTTTCAACCTCGACGGCTTTGTCGCGCCGAGCTGATTCAACTTCCATCTATGCTTTTCTAACTTTCGCAATCTGACTGTCCTTCACGACGTGGTGTCATGCTTCTGCGTTGCGATCCAGCGTGAGAAAAGCAGCGCCGCCGCAGACCTCCGATCATGCAACGCGCCGGGTTCCGGCACCAAGGCACTCACAAAGCTACAGAGCCCATGCAAACGTGACAGTCAGGGTACTGAGGCCTACGGATTAGGCCGTTCAGAGGCAGTATTGCTTCCTCGATGCTGAAATAGAATATGCACGTCAATATCAGACGGCGCCAAGGGGGCGGTATCTCTGGAGCGTGTACATGCTGCCCCTAAATCTAATCTCTCTAAGATCGTAGGAGATAACCAAACTCCCCGCACACATTTGAGATACGCATGCCCCGATGAGATTTCACAGTGCCATCTCACTATGTAAGTGTTTCGGAGCAGTGCCCATCCCTACCGCCCTCCCTTCCCTCCCTGCTACTCCTGGCAGCAAAGGCAGATTTGACCCCTTGCCATATGTTTATATCCATGCTTTGCTATCGATGAGGCTATGTGGGACTGGCACCCGTTAAGCCCTCTGCACCCATTGTTTGGTACTCGCAGCTCACCAGGCCCACGAGCCATAGCTGGTCCGAGTTGCTTGACTTCTCGATTGGCTTCCTTCGGCTACTTGTCTAGTTTGCGACATGTTGGCCCATTGTCAATATGACGCGGAGTCGATAGTCGCCAAGGGGGTGACAAGAGAAGCAAGTCGAGCCGGGGACTGGGACGAGAGGTTGAGAAACTAGACTGTGGTGCTCCATCCACGACACGCATCGGGAGACGCAAGACGTGCAACATAACCCTGTTATGCCTACCTAGGTGGGTGCACGACAGGACCAAGAGACATACTAGTGGAATATCTAAGATGTACACTTTAGTATCTAAGCCGCCTCATTGACTAGAGTCTTAACCCTATAATCACTGAGCACATACCTTGACCCCCCCCTTCTTTTTTTTTTAAAAAAAAATTCCTTCTAGGAACCGTCGAGCGGCTACCCCCAGGTCCATCTCGCGGCTCATGAATGGCATTGGCGGTTTGACACACGGTCCTACGCAGCACCACAGGAGACGGCCCGCAAGCATGGCAAGGACGATTCAAGACCCTTTCCCTGGCAGACCTGGTAGGCACCTCTGGTCAATGAGTCCCTGGATCCGAGAACTCTTACTCCCGGACCGTAGGAATGTGTCAGGGATGTCGACCTGAGGTTCCTTTCATCACAGCTCGTCTTCATCTTCAAGGGGTCCTCCTGGCCTCGGGCGGTGGGGTGTGGTGGGACTATAATAGGACCCGAGCTGTCGGTACCCGCCGGACCAGACGGTCACGCTACCGTTCCGCTGACGTCAGCGTCCGCAGTGGAAAGAGTCAACGGGGCAGGGGCCGACGGGAGTCCGGGGTCTGGGGTCTACTAGTGGGGTGACCCCCCATCACCCCATAAGTAGACCACGACAGATGCTTCAACCTGCGCACGAGACGGCTGGTCCTGCTTCTGGTGCTGGCGCCGCTGCCGCTGCCGGCCTGGATGGGAGCACGCTGCGCACATACGAGCTCCGCGGTCCGAATGGGTGGCTCGACGGGTGAGCTGCTTGTGAGCTGCAGGAAGAGACGAGGACCCTGCGGTTTGACCAGACATGGGAGGTGGGCCTGTTAGTCTCGATATATTTAAGTCTGCTAGACCAGCAGAGCGCTGACGGCGTCGTTATCGTCCCGCTTCCGTCAAGCCCAAACCCAATTGCATTCGTGAGGAACCCCTTGAAGACGAACGCGGTCCTTGACAGTCCGGAACACCCGAAAGGGAACCTTCCACCCCCTCTTCACACCTGCGCCATCGGCAATCAAATCATGAAGAAGATCATCCTCTCGGTCAACGCGGGGTCCTCCTCCGTCAAGATCTCCGTCTACGAGGCCGAGGCCCACGGCAGCCCGGCACAGCTCGCCGATGCCCAGATCAGCGGGCTGACCTCGCCGCCGCCCAAGCGCTCCTACGTGCGCGGCGGGCAAACCGTGTCCAAGGACGAGGAGCTCGGCGGCGACAACAGGGTCGCCAGCCAGGACGACGCCTTCCGCATCCTCCTGGCCACCCTCGTCGACGACCCGGCGCTGCCGCAGCTCGCGCGCAAAGAGGACGTGGCCATCGTGTGCCACCGCATCGTCCACGGGGGCGACTTCCGCACCGCGCAGGTCATCAACGAGGCGACGTACCACCGCCTCGAGGAGCTCAACGACCTCGCCCCGCTGCACAACGCGCCGTCGCTCGAGATCGTCAAGAGCTGCATCGGCCAGCTGCCCGGCGCCGTCAACGTCGCCTGCTTCGACACCCAGTTCCACGCGAGCCTCCCCGCCCACGTGCGCACCTACCCCATCGACCAGGCCCTCGCCCGCAAGAACGGCCTGCGCAAGTACGGCTTCCACGGCATCAGCTACTCCTTCATCACCCGCACCGCCGCCGCCTTCCTGCGCAAGGACGTCCGCGACGTGAACCTCATCGCCCTGCACCTCGGCAGCGGCGCCAGCGCCTGTGCCATCCGCGGCGGGAAGAGCTGGGACACCAGCATGGGGCTGACGCCGCTGGCGGGCCTGCCCGGCGCCACGAGGAGTGGCAGTATCGACCCCAGGTGAGTGCGGATCCGCACATGATGCGCCCCCGTCCCGTCCCTCGGCTCGTGGCCCAATGTGGCCCCGGGAGGGAGACAAGACTTCTCACCGGCTGGCTGACAAATTTCCCAGCCTGGTCTTCCACTACGCCTCCGACGTGGGCAAGCTGTCGCCCGCCTCGACCAAGGAGCTGCACATCTCGGTCGCCGAGACGATCCTCAACAAGGAGGCCGGGTGGAAGGCGCTCACGGGGACGACCAACTTCGGCACCATCGCCAGCTCGTCGGACCCGGCGCACCGGCTCGCCTTCGACCTCTTCGTCGACCGCATCTGCGGCTTCGTCGGCTCCTACTACGTCACGCTCCGGGGCCAGGTCGACGCGCTCGTCTTCGCCGGCGGCATCGGCGAGAAGAGCGACCGGCTGCGCAAGGCGGTGGTCGACCAGTGCGCCTGCCTGGGCTTCGAGATCGACGACGAGCGGAACGAGACCCGGGATGCGGCCGAGACGGGCAAGGTCGTGCGGGACGTGGGCCTCGCCGTGCACAAGGACGGCAGGACCCACCGCGTCCTGGTCGTCCAGACGGACGAGCAGTACGAGATGGCGCATGCCGCCGCCCAGGACTCGGCGCTGTGGGCGGATGACCTGGACGAGGTGCCGGATCTGTCGCTGCTGAAGGTCAAGAGCGGGCACTAGTCAGGAGCCGAAGGGAGCGGATGGCCTGGGAGGTCCCTAATGAGAACTGTGGATTGGCTAGTACTCACGGCAGCATTGGAATCCTGAAGGCGGTGTGGTAGCAGCACGTAGAACGTGTTCGGCGTTGAGGCAGCATGGGACTCGTAGAGTTTTTCCTACCCAAATCTGAGATTATACAAAGCGTCACTCAATCAATGGACATGCTGCTTCGTACACAGGAGATGCCAGGGCTCCAAGGTGGTGAGCTAGTCTGCGGTTCCTGCGATGAAGCCAGACCGACAACCATAGCCTCACCCACCTTCTTCCGGCGCTGCGGCAGCCGACTCAAGGTCGCGTCGAGCTCTCAATAGCTAACGTCTCACGGGCCTCACACAGGATGTCGACATCCGTAACCCGGACGCCACAATCAGGACCCCCGCATCAGCACGAGCAAGTGACGGGCTCGTACTGATAGTGCACGCCGTCGCCATCGCCCTCGACCATGTCGGCGCAGGCGAAACCACATGGGCACGCCTGATCTCACCTCCAAACCCGAGGGCCTGTTGGGCGGACGCGTGCCTCCGCATGTGCGAGACGGGAAACCCAAGCTCACGCCCACGCCCGAGAGACCAGTAGCAGGGCATGAAGATGGCCACCAGCTGGCGTGCTCGAGATTGATCCCCACTCGCACCTCCTCCTCATGACAGCTCAGATATGGACACAGCCCCCCGCCAGTCACCACCCTCAAGCTCTGAAGGACCGACTCTGAGTCTGACCACCAGACACCCTCGGGCTCACGACGTTCTCCCTCACCCTCACGACGACCGCTCTCCACGGAGCATCATCTGCCGGCCGAGAACTGGGTCGTCTGTGAAGAGTACTACGCTCTGCCCCCGTGGGACAGACCTTCGAGCCCTCCTCGGCTTCACCCGCTGTTGCCGCGGTTGAATGAGGCGGGCGTGACGAAAGAAGAAAGCAGAGGAATGCTATCTAGGCATCAGCTTTTAGCGAGGCTATCTTGATGAACGAGAGAGGGAGTGGATGGCCCGGTAGCTCGGTGGTCTGAAGTACTTCCTGTTCCCTTTGCAGCAGGAGGTCCGACATCCGGGAGAGCAGGATTGGACCTGCGCTGGCGACCCTACGACCGTGGGACTGATGCAAAGCGTAGCAAGTTACAGCCACTGCACTCCTTCTCTTGTCCGACAGGAGACACTACACAATGGTCTGTCCCGACCCGATGTGTTTGGAAGGAGGCCTCGCTGGCACACGGCAATAGATTTATTTGCGTTCGACGGCAACAGTGCAGATCTACTAACATTCTAGCCTCCGGCCAAAGGTCACTCGGACTGCGGTCTTGCCTCCTTCATATGACATTTCACCCTTGGGGAGGACCTCTGGGATGCTCTGGGATGGCAATATGACGTCCAAGGCTCACTGTTCATCTGCACATGGATCTGTTCCTGCACCCAGAGGGGCAAGTCCACCCTGAAACATCCCGCGGCAGTTGTAGGGATTTGGGTCTTTGGAGAGGGTTTAGGATAATAGCAGATAGATACATTGCCACTGTCCCGCGGCATGTATCCCAAGTACCCTCGCCCAGATACCTGAGTATCTATCTTGCTTCGAGCTTCAGTTTCCTCCTTATACCTGATGCGGCCCTCAGATTCATCTTAGAGCTGTATGGAAAGCCTCGGCACTTGGGTGCGGCGAGGAGAGGCGACCGTAGAACAAGAGGGGCACGGCATCGTGAAGGCAATTAATTAATTGTGCACCTCGGAACCAGACAATCGGGCCAATGCGTGGCAGTCCCACACTTACTCCAACCTGCAGAGGTAACACAGCAGCTGCCTCCATCTCAAGACGCAGAGGAGCCAGGCACCTACCTACACCTCATTACCACACTAAGCACCGCTTTCTCGCCGCCGTGGTGTTCGTTGACAAGTCTTTGGCTGCAACCGCCGTGCCTCCCGCCTCCCTAGTGCCTCCCTCGGGCTGGTAAGATCTCGCACCACCAGCCGCACTACAAGTAAGTGTGTTCGAGATGGCAACCCACAGGATATACATGCTATTCGTCATACCACGGGGGCTGCAACCATCACGAGCGCGGGATGTGGGCGAGGTACAGCGGTAGCCGAGAAGTCTGTGCTGTGGCAACGAGCGAGCGCCGTGACGGACAAATGATGGCGGTGTCGAGCCCACCTCATCATTCACACCTGCTGCTTGCAGGCCCAGCAGGTGGGCTGGCCGATCACCGTCCCGCCCAGCCCGGAAATGCAGAGAATCGACAGGACGCCCTCGGTGAGCTCTGCCGAGCTTCGTCCGCTCCAGACAGGAACGATGGGCTTTGTAATGCGATGTGGCGAGCGCCCGCTTTACCCGGGGTGAGACCGTGGGGAAGGGGTAGCCAGCCATGACATGAGGATGATGGAATTCTGGGACCCGAGGATGGGATTTCTCCAATTTCCCATGTTTGCATCACCCGCGCACCACGCGCCACCCCCCCTCCTCTTCCCCCCTCCCTCACCCGCATCCGGCCAAAGAGCCCTCAGCATGCCCGCCCCCCGCCCCCGAGGATCTTCCATTCTCTTGTTGACCTGCAGCAACAAGACCTGATCGGCCTCGAGCAGAGCCGGATCAGCGCTCTTCGTTCCCAGGCTTTTTCCGGCTGGGCGTTGAACTGACGTAGGGGTGTGGGGATCTCCTGCGCATGTAATTCCGCCGGTCTGGCGAACCGGAGCGCATCCTGGGCCTGCCTCCTGTGCGCCGTAATTACAGACCGAGGGTATGTGTGGCTGCTTCGCGCCCGAGCTCACCTGAGCGCAACCGGCTGGATGGGATGGTGTATGGGTGGACGGGTGGCAAGGGTCCCTCCTCATGCCGTCTCCTATTTGAACCCTGCATTGCGCGATGTCGCGGCGCGGTCAGACAAACATCACACCACCGGAGTCGACTGTCCGGAACTCTGTACACAGCAGCGTCGCATGCGGATGCGTCCAGAAGGTTGGCGAGATCCTTGCACGGGGAGGAGGGGGTGAGAGGAGAGATCTCCTCAGGAGAGGTCTCAGGCCCGGGGGAGGCTACCAGACTGGCGCGGGTGGCTTGAGAGCTGCCCGGGCAGTCGGGGTCTCTGGGGTCCAAGGTCAGATACCACCACGGCAGAGAGCTCCAGCATGCGCATGCGCGTGCCGCTCGAGTTCCTCCCCTGGCTGCGTCTGACCGGTGTGCAGGCGCCTCGTCCTGGGATGGCTCGAGGAGGGCAGGGCCTTGCCGCATCCAGGGAGCTCCCCAGGACAAGCAACCATCAACACCACGTTCTATAGGCCGGGTGGTGTCATTAGCGGTCCGGAGCTCGTCCCAACTCGGCACGTGCCTGGCCCCCTCGCGCGTGATGAGCTTCCTGTGCGAATCTCCGCCCTGGGGACCGACCCGGGGCCCTGCCACGGGGACGAGATCTGGCCCGTCGGACATGTGTGTGTGAGCAGTCGTTTTTCGGGAGGCAGCCCTATCTCAGAATCTCAAGGTCCGTGTGTCTTAACGCGCCGGAGATATCATGAGGCTGACTCAGATTGACCTTGGCGAGCGCGCGCGAGAACTCTAATATGTGGAGGGGTAGAGAGACCCTTATGATAACATCCCGTGGGATGGTTGTCTAAGGGCACGGCCAGGCCTCTGGGCGGGTTAACCTCTTGTGGGATGACCCGTCCATGGTGGTGTCAGGAATAGGTGCTACGCGTTTCCGATTCTAGGACCGGGGGGGCATATACTACTACTACATACTACACTAAGCACCCAGTACGCTCCAGGCGATATGCAGCGGGCATTGGCCCGTACGCGGGACCGCGGGCAGCAAGTAGGTACCGTGGTACCGGTAAGGGCGCGAGCGCCCGAGGGCACGGCCGGCCACCATAGCAGCAGGTCCAGCGCAGAGGTGGGCGATGGCGCGGCTCGAAACTTAAAATCGAGGCCGGCGAAAGCTTGAGCTGCAGAGCTCCCACCAACAGGCTGGCCGTGGTGTGCGCGGCCCAACAAAAGCTTCCCTGCCAACACCCCCCCCCCAATCTTGGGAGAACCCGCGCGGGCCCTGTGTCGCGCAGAGCTCCGTGGCGGGCGGGCGGGCGTGGTGAGGATGGGATTCGGTCGTTGGGAAAGCCGCCGGTTGCAGAACCGAAATTGCCGGAATGCCCATTGTAGGTCGGCGGGGTTCATCTCGTATGCTCAGGACGCCGCGGCTCTGGAAACACGTCTGCCAGATTTATGGATTTCGTTCGCCCCGCGATTCATGAGTCTTGATGACAGGTCCTGAACTGACGCACGACGGAGGTCTAGTTCTGAGGAGATGTGACCCCGGCGCTGGGCCACCTGGAACGTCACGGCGAACCCTGGTGAGAGGTTGGGGCGATATCACCACCAGCTCTGCAGTCGACTCTGGGCGGTGGACGGCGATGCGAGATTACAAATGCCAGCCAGGCCTGCTAAAGAAAGGACCCCACCCCCGTGGCCCCCTTCTCGAACGAAAAAGAAGAAGGAAAAAAAAGAAGAAAAAACAAGGAAGCAGAGCTTCCCGCACGGGGAAGACACCCGGGCCGAAGTTACACATGCCCTACGTAAAGAGGGACTGGATAGGGCCAGGCGAGGCTGACTGGCGGACAGGCTTGATTGGGAGCCGAGCAAAGCCCAAAAAGCCAAAAAAGAGGAATCAGGGCAGAGGGCGTGGTACAGGCGAGGGGCGCGGCCGGAGCTGATCCTCCGCCGGTCGCACCACGATCACGATCTGATCAGGGCGTGGGGGGGCGGGTGGTTGTGGCCGTGCCGAGTGGCAGAGGCAATCGGCCAGGCTGAAGGCGATCGAACAATGGGCAATGCGATCGCGGTGAAAATCAGAGCATGACTGCACAGCCATGGCATGGCCCGCCCACCCAGTATTATTCTACGTACCAAGCCTACCAAGCCCATTGACTCGTTCCAGCGACGCCCCAATCGCAACCGCCCAAGAGGCCCGCCGCCCCCTGCTAGGCCCCCCCGGGGCTCCATGCGCTGATGAGGGAAGGGCGCAGTCAAAGCCACACAGGAGAGCCTGATGAGGAAGGACCCTTGGGATGCCCCCCCACCGCGGCCTGCAGCGCTGCAGGTTAGGCACGGCAGGGTGAGGAGAGGTGAAGGTCCGGCGGAGGTAGCAGGTGTGCATGCTACGGTGACGGGCGGCGCCCAGCAGTGAGAGCGCGGGACCTGAGGGGGACCTGATGCCTGGGACCTATGGGGCCCGTGGGCTGTGGGGCCACCTGTGGGGCCCGCCGCCTGGCCCCTTGACAGCTCCTGGCTCGATCCACAGCTGCAGCCTCTCTCTCCCTCTCATGGTCCCCTTTCTGGTTCTTTTATTTCCATTTTATTTTTTTCTCCCCTCGCACCCCCTCGCACCCCCCTCTCTCCCCCCCTTCGCGGTGCCCCCTCGCCCCGGCACCGTGACGTAGCCAGGTGGTGTGGTCCGGAGTCTAGACCCTTCGGCTCCAGTTTTCAAGGAAATGCGCGTTCGACTGCGATCAGGGCCCGCAGGCCGAACATGTGCACATGGCGCGACAGAGATGTGGTGGAACTCCAAAACCCGCCTGTCGGTCGTGACCCGTCGTCGTCGCCGCCTGGGCTCACATGCGCGGCGGTGCTCTCTGCTTCCTCGGCCCCCCTCCCAGGCGCACACACCGCAGCCCGGCGCAGGAATGGCGGGACAGACACTACCGCGGGAGGGGGACCACGGCACGAACGGGAGGGACCACAGGAGGGGACCACAGGTATCTCCTGCTGTCTCCGAGGCCCTGAGGAAGGGATCGCCATGCCTGTGTCAGCTGTCCCTGAGGGACGGGTCTGACGGTTGCAGGTGGCCAGGGTGCCAGGGGGAGGGGACCCCGGCCGCAATCCCAGCAGGACCCCAGCAGGACCCCAGACAGGACCCTGACGCCTGCTGTAGAGTGGGGTCCTCTCTAGCGTTTCCGCTGGACTGGCTCGATCAACAGCTTAATTTTCGATCTGTCAAACTGCGCTTATGACGGGCTTGCTCCCGGGCTTGTTTGATGAAGTTTCCTCTCCTCGAATTGTTCGCGCCGCGCCGCGGGAGAGGCGAGGCGGGCGAGGCACCGAAGCCCAGAGGTTGCCCACCCCGCCCAGTCACACATCACACACACACTCGCAGGCTGCTGCCGCCCTCTCCTACCAAGTCGCCGTTGCAGACCCCCCCTGTCCCATAACGGGCAAACCAGGGCAGCGCCCGTTCCCGTGCTGAGGTACCAAGTACCGTACTCAGCAGACCCTTTCGACTTCCTTGGCAGGACGGCCAGCAAAGCCAGCCAGCCAGCCAGAGTAGCCTAGAAGGGATGGACGATGGACAGGTTCGAAATATGGCGTTGGCTCGGCCGCGTGTCTGGTGCCTGACCGGGCCCGAGACTGACTTCCCAAGGGCTTGGGAGAGAGGGACCCTGTAGTGTCGTGCCTGTCTGAGCTGCTGGAATCCTGAGCATCCCAGCCCAGCCTGATAGCACCGGTTGGTCGCGGGTGGCCATCGCGATTCCCTCTTGGCCATGCTGCCGGATCACAAATCTGCATGGGAAACTGACAATACGGGACCCATTGTCGCAAGCTTGGCGACGGGCGACTGATGAATCACGCGCCTGGCCAACTATGTCCGGGTCCCGGCAACTTGGGCTCGCAGAATAGTGGGCCATGTCCGTATGGCCATGGAGATCACGATCCTCTGCATGCTCTGTACCGCACTATGGCAATCGTCCAGCACATCATCCCTCGAGATACTTGGCACAGCAGCTGCGCTGCCGCAACGGGGACAGCGCGCTGTGGCAGAGTTGGTCGTGTGGTCCTGGTCCCGGGGCCGGCTCTGCTCCTGCTGATCTGTGTGAGGGCTTGATCTTGATCTGGTCCGGCCTGGCACCGAGTCTCCGACCAAGAATACCCCAAACTTCACCATGGGAATGTTGCCGAATGTCCATGCTCGAAAGCGGGAGGTCGGGAGAGGGGGAATGGCAGGGCCGCCACCAGCTTCTCGAGCCACACTAGCGAGGACGCAGCGCCCACCTCAGGCCACAATCGTCCGGCCCCGTCACATCTCACCAATCGAGCGGGATACCGCCTCTGGCGAAGATGTCCATCCTTGAGACGGGCCTCGCGTCCGTCTATGCAGTACCTCCCGCACACAGAATCCTCACAATATCGTCATCGGCCGGCCTAGAAGTGGTACGTGTCATGGGGAAAGCATTGAGAGAAGAGCGCGCGACAAGAGAGAGAGGGACAAGCTTGGCCCTTGCTGGGATCTCCGAATGGAACCTCCCGGCCGACAGCGCGACGGTACTGTACTTGTGCCCAAGTACCCGCCGCCATGTCGCGGGTCTCGCACAGCTGGCCCTCCTCTGGCCCCACCACGTCGACGGGATCGGTGATCCCCTCGAAAAACGCCGATTATTGGCTGGCAGCTTTTTCCCACTTCTGGAAACTCTGATGCCCGCCCAGACCCGCGACAGCCGGCCCAGCAAGGCGACCAACGAGGCTTCCAAGCTTCGACCCCAGGAGCGTTGTTTCAGAGACTGCGCGGCACCACCACAGCACACGCCGACGTGTACTATGGTACAAGTCGGCCCTGCCACGAGCGACGGCTCACCGAGGACCCTCGAGGTGACGTCGGGCACACCACAAGTGCTCGACAGCTAGGCATGGCCTGCGCGAGAGGAGTGCCCGTGGGCCGTCGCCGTCGCCATAGGAGACAGCACCTTCTCTCGACAGCCTGACGGGGCATAATCCGTAATCTGCCATATCCGGAGGATAAGGTTTCCTCTGGGATGTTGAGGGCCGCCCGGGGAGGGGTAGCCTGCCTTGCCGGGTTCGTCCAGCGCGGAACAGCCTCGTATGAATCCGAAGAGTGTCGGTCTCCCAGGCCTGCTAGCTGGCCCTCACCAAGCCCTGTTCTAGAAGATTTCGAGGTGTGCACTTTGCGGTCTCCGCAGTACACCGGCAATGCCGTGCTATAGAATATCGTGTCAGATCGAACCCAGCGAGGCGGCTCACCAGACCCCAGACGCCCTCTACGTCATCATCCCTATTTCGAAGGCAGCTACTGAGCCCCGGATTCAGGCACATGGGAAATGCAGGGTGCCGCAAGTCCCTGGATCCACTAGAAACCTGAGTGCCTCGGCCGAGTCGTCGTCTCTGGCGCAAACGTCGCCTACGGAGGCAGAGGCAGGGCAGCAGAGACAAGGCCGGCCGCAAGCTACCTCCGTACGAGCCGGCTGCCCAGAAGACGCGCTCGAGCGCCTGTGCCCGTTCCCCTAGAGCGCCGTGAGCGCCCAGCGCCCGCCAGAGGTCATTCATGGGAGTGTAGGAGGCGGAGGCCTTGTGGACCGCTATTTTGTTGCACCATGGACGATTGGACTCCGGCCCTCCGCCGTCGTGGGATCACACCGCGGCACGATTCGTCAAATCGGGCACATCAGGCCATGAGAGATAAGCGAGAACAATAGATTCGGGTGTGATGGGAGCTCCTGCCGGCCAGCCCCACACTACGCTGCCCAGCAGACAGGCCAGTTCTGGGCGCGACGAAGAGGAGACAGCCTCGGGGGGCACGAGCCTGGGATGCACGACATGTGTACGAAATACACGGCGGACAAAAATCTCCGCGCCAGGCCTGGGGCAAACCGGTTTCTGGGCCGTCGCCTCGATCAGAGATTACTGAGGAATCGGACAGGACAGGACAGGATCTGTGTTCGATCTCCCCAGTTTCCCAAACCAGGTCCGAGGATAGAATCTGCGCGGCCCGCAAGAGAGAAGGAAAGGGAAGCGAATAGACACCGCAATTTACGGGCCACGCCTTGGGGGAGGGGCAGGCACCTGGTCCCTGGGCGCCCGCCTGGGCGAGGTACCTCGGGAGGGGCTCCCACGATGTACTGTACGTAGGTACGAGCAGGGGCAGCCAGGGCAGTCCCTCGCAGGGGACCGGTCCCTTGGCTCTCTGGAGGGGCAATGGGTGGGTGCAGGGGGGGAGGTCGCGAGACAGAAGGGAGAATCGAGAATTGGGGTCGCGGGTCCTGGGGGGCTTTCCAACTTTCCCATGTTCGGCGAACTCTTACTCGCGGCACTTGGAAGCGGGCAGCAGACCGTGGAATGCGTTCAGACCCCCCGACCAGGCCCAGCGCCTGGGGCAGGCTGTTGGCAGTCTGCAGGGATCTGCGTGCAACGCTATCCGAGTTGCTGCTGCGTTCCTTTTTTCCCTGGGCAGTGGGCCTCTCGCACCTCTTTAAATCCGGAAGGCTGCCCTACGCACTTTACCACCTGAGTAACCGCTCTCGCTCCCACACTTTCTACACGCACCCTTCGTCAGAACCTCTTTCTACGGACTCGACATATTGTCCGGCCCCTGTGTCGAATTGGTCTTATATACTCAAGCCTCGAGGACAACAGCTCAGCATTCCGAGGCCGTTTTCCCCCTACCAGCCCAACCTTCGTCGTCCCAGCACCGCGAGGCCTCACCCACCGGACCTCGAGACTCATCGTGTACTTTTCTGACGTGCCCTGCGAGTAACGGTTGACGTGCAACACCCAATACGAAAATCCTAGTGTGGCTCAAGGCTTCTGGGAGATCATCTTTTGGGAACCGTCATCAGCCGAAGGCTCAATTTGGGTGATATCACTTCTGGTCCTGTATCAGCCTACTCACATGTATGTACAGCGGCTATCGTGCTTTTACTTGCGTGCCTCGTGCTCCCGAAGAATTTCACGGGCGCAGTCTTCCAAAGACAAGACTATGATATACTCTAGTCCGCATCTGTGTCTGTCCGGAATGATTTGAGATTGTACTTGAATTCCAGAGGCTTACTTTGAAACCGGTGTTCAGTCACAAGCCTCTCACAACATGTCTCACCACATTCAACGAGATGCCTCAGGGCGGCTCGTTTCACTCCTCCACGAGACCAACGAAATGCCCCCTCGTGAGACCCGCCAGTCTTACACTGCTGTACACCCAGCCTACAGTTCTTACGCCCAGGGCGCCCAGAAGCGAGATGCCTCGTATCCCAACACCCCAGATCTCGCGCGCTCTTACTCGTACGATTCTCAGGCCAGCGGCTACGACAGCCCCTTGACGCCGAACAGCGCCTACCATGAGCCGCTCTTCTCAAACCCCAAGGACGCCGCCTCCCATCTGTACAGCGGCGAGGGCCACACCGTCCTCCCGCCCATCTCGTCCTTCCACAAGGTCGCAGGGACCATGGAGGCCAGGGCTCCGCCCACTCCCGAGCTGAGCAGCCGGCGGAGCTCCAACCCTTACGGCGCGACGTTCGGCGCCGCTTCGTCCTCGTCAAGCCTCGAGGATTTCCACTACCGCCACAGCGCCGAATCCCACAAGCCCGTCACGGCCTTGCCAGAACTCGCAGTCCACCACAGCGTCGAAGGCACCGATGACTCTCCTTACTCTGAGCTACCCCTCATGGACCAGCGTCAGGCCGCAGCCCGGGAGCCTCGGTATGAGGAGAAGTCCGACGCCGGCTGCAAGAAGGGGAGCAAGAGCAAGAACGGCAGCCAGAAGCGCTACCCATGCAAGGACCCCTCCTGCGACAAGTCCTTCACCACATCTGGCCATGCCTCGCGCCACGCCAAGATCCATGAAGGTCTCAAGCCCATCTCCTGCACCTTCGAAGGGTGCCCCAAGCGGTTCACCCGCCAGGACAACATGAAGCAGCACCTTGAGACGCATCGCAGGGAGAAGTCGCGCGCCTCGGCCAGACAAGCCCGCCGGCCCTCCCTGGCTTCTCGTCGCCAGTCAGCATCGAGCAGGGGCAGCTACAGCAGGTTCTCCTCGCCCAGGGACACACCTCCCCTGTTGTCCCCCTCTATCCAGTCCACCCGGATGATGTCTCCCACCTTGTCAGAGGGGTTGGCGAGGCCTTCCATTGCCTCGAGGACTCCCAGCGGACTGGACGCCCTGGCCATGGTTGCCGCGACCGAGCAGGCTACTGTGGAGCAGGAGGAGGCACAGCGCCAAGCAGAGCATTTTAACTACTGGCGACCCGCGCAATACTAAATCAACTTTCCAACCTCTATTGCAAAATTCTAGAACGCCTGCTCACGCAAACGTACGCACGCTATGGCACAGTCTCACCGCAATATAATGGACACACTGGGTCTTCTCCTTAACGTTTCTGCTTCCTCTTTTCACATCTCGGATGGTCGGGTCGGGCAACGACATATACCCTTCACGCAAATTTCCTTTATCAACGGCGCAAGTTTACGGTCAGGCCGCGATAGAAATGGCTGCACGAATACGCATAGCACGTCCATTGCTAGGTGGTTGGAACGGCGTCTCGGATCTGGACTTCTCTCCTCTTTTCCTTCCAATTCTTCATGTATACCAAACGACATTGGGCAGGGGCACCAGACCTTGAGCCCACGAGGCAACGAAGTTTCCGGGTCCCAGACACACAAAAGTAACAAGAAAGGGCGGCGGACTGGTCGGCTCATCGCCGGCCAAGTCTCTTTGCATGATTGTATGAGGGCTTCAAGGGCGGCAGGACGCGGTTCCGTGTTGCTGGTTGCATTTTCGGAATGCGTACACATATATACGAGACAGGGCAGTCTGGTTTCACTGCATGGACAACGGCCAAGGACTGATTGATACCCACGGAGGATGGAGGCATCGCTTTGCACGCACAAGTTGGACTACACGGACGGGACAAACAGGCGATCACACAGTTTCAAGCCCCGCTTGGCGGCCCCCAAAAAAATACAATCTAGGCGGCCAAAATGGCTCGTAGCTGCTCGAAATACATCATCCTATATAAGCAAACAAAGCCCCGTGTCAAAGCGCATGCATATTGTAGCGGTGAGGACTGGCCTGGTCCCATTCCAAATAATGCTTTCTTTTTTTTTTCTTTTTTCCTTTCAGGGTATAACTTTGTCCTCTTGCAGGATCTCCAGGGGGTCGAGATGTGAGGGGAGGTTACTTCGGTATTTGGAATTATTTTATCCCTAAGCGTTTCCCCTCGAGACAAGATGACTCCCGTAAGCTCTTCCGTGCCCATACCTTCCCTACTAGAACATGGTTGCCTTAATCAGCAATGGTATCATTTGAAATACGTAGCAAAAGCTGGCAGCCCTTGTCCGAGCACATCGACGGACTTGTCCACAGGGCTGTCCTCAAGATCCGTTCGCGGCACCCGCCGCTTTCTGCCTCTTGCTGGGCGGCAGATCAGGCTTCTTGAACACGCCATCCCCGCCCGCCTGACTCCCGCCCGCCCCACCGATCTGGGTGAACGTTCCGCCCTTGAACCACCGGTCCTGCTCCTCCTGCCGTTTCCTCTTCAGCTCGGCCTGCACCTTGGGGTCGACCAGCTCCAGACCCTGCACGGGCGTGAAGTTGAGCGACGACACCGTGCCGCCGCCGCCGAGCGTCGTACCGACACCGGACGTCCGCAGGCCCTTGCCGCGCAGGTCCAGGTTCCCTGCCGCCGCGGCGTTCTGCCCAAACTTGAGCGAGCTCGCGGCGCCGGCGTTGATCGAGCTCGAGAGCCCGCCGATACCGCCCCAGCCCTTGTTCTTGGCGCTGAGTTTCGCGCGGGTGCGCGCATCGATCTGCGTGCCTCGCACGCGCCCCGTGTCCGCCTGTCCGATCATGCCCATACCAACAGTGTGATCGCCCGCGCCGTAGCCTGCCTCCTTCTCCTCTTTGCCAAACGCCACACGGTTTTGCGCCTTGCGTAGTTCGGTCATGGCGACAGCCTCCTTCGCCTTCCTTGCGCGGCGGCCACCCCGCTTGCGGCTGGGCTTGTCGTCCGGCACGGGCAGCGCGCGCTGACCCTTATTCAAGGGCTTTTCTTGCAGCTTGTCCAGGCGCTCGAGGCAGTGCTGCTTAAAATCCTCGCCGGTCGAGCCATCTGGGCTGGAATGGGCGCAGTCGACGCGTGCGGCGAGAACGACCTTAGCGGATACTATCCGCAATGCCTGTTTCTTGATGTCGGACGAGACGCTGCGGATGATAGGGGAGTGGAAGAGGAAGCCTTGTTGGCGGATCGTAACGTTTGTAGCAAGAGCGCCGCTTTGTTGTTTCTTGGAACCCCAGGCAGAGATGTTGCACGCTGGCGTCTTGGATAGACCGGTCAAACCGCCCGCTGCGTTGAGCAGTTGTGCTGCCGTTAGGGATCCGACCATCGCCGTCAGGTTTGGTGCGAAAATATTCATTCGTGATTGCACGTATTCTGTCAGTGTCTTCTTGGCCGTGTCAAGGTCGATAACCATCTTGCAAGCGCGTATGACCCTGCTCAACTCATCTGGTGACATGTCTCGTCCATTTGACCTAGTAGCCTCTAACGTGACGATCATGAGCGACGGACCATCAAGAACCGATTTGAGGCTGGCTTCCAGGATGTTGTCCGCAGACGTCTGCAGCTTTTTGATGTTCTCCTGGTCAAACGGACCATTACCGAGGACTGCAACGACCTTGGCATACTCGAGAGGGTTTGTAACGAGCGTCTCAAGCTCAGGGAACCGCACTGAGTAGTGGTCGCGGATGTATTTGTGCACCAACACAACCTCGCTATCGATCGACGTAGACAGTTGGTTCGATTCGGTTAGGAGCTCATACTCGGGGTGGTCCTCGATGTTTCCGATCAAGTTATCTCGCGATTCTGGTGGTTGTGCTTGGAAGTGTGCGATTTTCTGCAGGGTCGGACGCTCACAGTCAGGGCTAGTGTCCAGAAGGAGAGATGTAAACACTTCGCGATGCCTCGAATTGGGGGAACACATATGGGGCAGAGAGGGATCGACTAACCTCAAGTACTGGCTCAAGGCTCTTCATGAGTCCTGCGACGGCGCGCACGTCGTTTACTCCTTTCAGCTGCATCTTTTCTATCCGCGCCTTGGCCTCCTCCGGATCCTCTGGTGGCTGCTTTCCGGTATCCGGCATGCCTCCCATCTCTTCGTCTTCTTCTCCATCGTCATCATCAAGACCGCCGTGGTCGAGGTCCATGTCGCGATTCGCATGCAAGCCGTGGATGGCCTCGACGTCGTTGTCACCCAAGATATCATCGCCGTTGCGCTCGTCGCCCTGCTCGGACCCTGAGTCCTCAAAATCTTGAAGTAGCTCATCCACTAGAGTCGACATCTTGTATTGTCGTGAGGTGTGAGGTGCGTTGACTGGGGGTGACTTCTTGCAAGGAAGAAAGTTTGAGGTGAGGTGTTCTGCTTTCGAGCTCGAGACAGAAGGACGCCAAGAGGCTGGCAGGGGGTCATGCAGGCGCCACGCGTTTAGCGCGGAGCACTGACCACTGCCGCAAAGTCCACCTCTGCGCCCGCCGATTGGGTGGCGGCGAAAACATCCATCAGCCTCATCTCATCAACTTGTTTACTCTCTCACTCATTCATCTACTCAACTTTTCCGGCCTACGCCTTGAGGCTGGCTGTAGCAGCTTCTCGGCCACGACACCGCCTACCTGCCAGCCCCCTTCCCAACGTCCGCCTCTCCCACAACGGCTGCTCATCATCACATCGCCCATCATGGAGTCACGTGGCCCTCCACGGGTGAAGAACAAGGCCGCTGCGCCTATCCAGATCAGCGCGGAGCAGCTTCTTCGTGAGGCTGTTGACAGGCAGGAGGAAACGCTTCACAGGCCAGAGCAGCGCTTCGCCGACCTCGAGGAATTGAAGGAGTTTCAGGGTCGCAAACGGCGTGAGTTTGAGGACTACATTCGGCGCAACAGCTCGTCCCTCAAGAATTGGACCCAGTACACCGACTTTGAAATCCAGTACAAGGAGTTCGCACGGGCGCGGTCCGTCTTCGAGCGTGCCCTGGATGCGCTCCCCACCAACCCGGCACTATGGATGCGGTACATCGACTTTGAGATCAAGGAGCGCAACATCCAGCATGCGCGCAATCTGCTGGACCGCGCCGTCACGCTTCTGCCGCGCGTGGACAAGATGTGGTACAAGTATGTCTACGTCCAGGAGGGTCTGGGGGACATTGCTGGATGTCGGCAGGTCTTTGAGAGATGGATGACTTGGCAGCCCGATGAGAGGGCCTGGAGCGCCTATATACACTTCGAGCGGCGGTACCAGGAGTTCGATAATGCGCGCAACATTTTTCAGCGATTTGTCGTGGTTCACCCCGAGCCGCGCAATTATATCAAGTGGGCCAAGTTCGAGGAGGAGTTCGGCACGAGCGACATGGTGAGGGATGTCTTTGGGATGGCCATCGAGGCACTTGGCGACGAGTTTGCAGATGAGCGAGTGTTCATCGCCTTCGCACGTTTTGAGTCCAAGCTGAAGCAGTATGAGCGAGCAAGGGCGATTTACAAATTTGCTCTGGACAACCTGCCTCGCTCGAGATCGATGAAGCTACATGCGGATTATACCGTCTTTGAGAAGCAATTTGGAGACCAGGAAGGTGTTGAGGATGTTGTGCTTTCCAAGAGGCGGAGGCATTATGAGGAACAGATCAAAGAGAACCCCAAGAACTACGACATTTGGATAGACTACGCCAACCTCGAACAGACCTCCGGAGACGTGGACAGGGTACGGGAAGTCTTCGAGAAGGCGGTTGCGCAGGTTCCACCAGCTCAAGAGAAGCGACTATGGAGGCGGTATATCTACCTCTGGATTTTCTACGCCGTGTACGAGGAGATGGAGGCCAAGGATACCGAACGAGCACGCCAGGTCTACGACGAGTGCCTCAATTTGATACCGCACAAGAAGTTCACCTTCTCCAAGGTATGGTTGTTGAAGGCACAGTTCGAGATCCGTCAGGGCAACCTCACCCTCGCACGTAAGACACTCGGCCGCGCTATCGGCATGTGTCCCAAGGACTCGCTCTTCAAAGGCTACGTTGCACTCGAGCAGAAGCTGTACGAATTCCAACGGTGCCGAACGCTATACGAGAAGCATGTCGAGTACAACCCATCCAACTGCCAGACATGGATCGACTGGGCACAGCTGGAGCGTGGTCTGGGCGACGAGGAGCGAGCGCGTGCCATTTTTGAGCTAGGAATCGACCAGCCCGTCCTCGACATGCCCGAGATGGTCTGGAAGAAGTACATCGACTTCGAGGAGGAAGAAGCCGAGTACGAGCGGGCACGCGCACTCTACGAACGACTCCTGGAGAAGGCCGACCACCCCAAGGTCTGGATCAGCTACGCTCAGTTCGAGATCAACGTGCCAGACGAGAACGAGGAAGAGCCCGAGGGCGAGGACGATGAGCAGCCGGTCTCCGAGGAGGCCAAGGGGCGCGCACGCAAGGTCTTCGAACGCGCGCTCAAGAGCATGAAGGAGAGGAAGGCGGAGCGGGTGACGCTGCTGAACGCGTGGCTGGCATTCGAGAGGGAGCAGGGCACGGCAGAGGATGTGGAGAAGGTCGAGAAGCAGATGCCGCGCAAGGTGCGCAAGAGGAGGAAGAACGACGAGGGCGAATGGGAGGAGTACGTCGACTACATCTTCCCCGTCGACGAGCAACAGACGGCGGATATCTCGAACTTCTTGGCCATGGCTCAGGCTTGGAAGCAGAAATAGATCGGAGATACGCTCCTACGAGATTCACCATTCATCCCAGACTGTTCTGTTTCTCTTCCTTGACACTGCGTTTCATTCTGCAAGTCTTCGCGTGTGTGTGTGTGTGTTTGCCAAAAGTGTCAAGATGGGACCGACTACGTGACTGACACGGGAGGTCTTCATCGGAAGCCTCTCTTTCCAAAACAGACCTCTAAAGACGGAGCCTGGAAAAGAAAAACTATCGACAGCCCTACACGCTTTGCGCAATTACTTTGTAATCCCATCCTTTCAGGGTGCCAATATGTTAGCAGGCCCACTGGCACATCTGGCACTCTACGCAATTTAACTCGAACGCTACGGTACTAGAAGTTGCCATTATGAAGTATCCCTGGATTTAATGATGTGGTAACCGATTCAGTCAGTGATATTATTACTATGTAGGCAAGGGGGGATGATATTCGAGCGTTTCCTCTAAGATAGCCTGTCTATTTCAACGTTACGGCTCTCTACCACCCAAGGTGAGCCCGCCAGCGTTCGCGCAAACACAGTCTTCTCTATGAGTATCTTGCTCGAGTGCAGTCTCCACGTGTCTAGCTCAGTCTAATCGTTGGCCCCAAGACATATACTTCCTCGCCGTCGGCAGAATCCTCGCACTCTATCCCGAGATCTGTCGTATCTAAACGTTGATATCTGAGCAGGAAAAGATGCACCGAGGATAGGGCACTAGCGGTACCTTTGGCGTGTAGTAGTGGCAGTGGGACCTACGGCACGGCAGCCCACCATGCCGGCGTCGGAGCCTGCACGCGGGCGCACAAGATATAATCTACTCGACTGGACATAATTTCAACCAGCGCAAATGGTTTAGTGGTAAAATCCATCGTTGCCATCTTCGTGATCCACCCATCACGAAATTGATTCGATGGGCCCCCGGTTCGATTCCGGGTTTGCGCACTCTTTTGCATTTCTTTTGCAGGTTCGATAAAAGGAGTGAGTGGTATCAATGTCGCTCGAAGATTAGCTGTGGTCCGAATATGATGCATGTGGTAGAGGCAAGAGTGCGCTGCCAGGCTGGGCCAGCAGGCTGGGGTCAGGGCCGTGGCTGGCGGCTGACACCCGGCAAGGCAGCCTGGTACGCCTGGCTACGGTATGCGAACCGCCACTTTATAGCCGTCTGCATGTAAGACGTATGAAACCTGAGTACCACTTTTCCCTATCCCTAATTACTGGTGCTTCGCCTATCTACACATCTCTTAGTATATATATATTTCTCGTTGTCGTTCTTAAAAGGAGACTGTGGATCTTTTGTCAGGTGGTCAACTCGTGGTGTCTCTACTCTGGCGATAATGGAGGGAGGTCCAGTTGCATGAAAGCTGCATTTTTGATGGTCTAGCGCATATCTATTGAGAGGGGCTGCTTACTTAAATTCATTTTCCCCAGCCGTGTTCATATGAACGGATAATTGTTGCCTAGTATCCAGGGTGATTCTTTTCGTTCATTCTCTCGTCAACTCGGAGGCAGTTCTCTACCCACTAGTGCCACCGTAGAGACCGAACGTTTCCGGGGCCGCTGTCACAATGAGTGACTCCGATCAAGAGCGCACGGATGGAGTCCACGGCGGAGACCAAGTTGGGGGCGGGATCATGGAACTAGTTCGCCTTGTCAAGGAACAGAACCACCTCCTGCAACAGCTCCAGGCTTCTCTGAACACCGCTGGCAGTCCACCAACCCACAATCCTGCCGATAAGCCCGGTGCCCATAACTGGCTTCTCGGGGAGCCTGAGTCCAAGAAATGGGGCTCTCTGGGCTCTTTCTTGCTGCATTATTTACATGAAGACGGGCCCACGAAGTTATCTGCAAGGCGAGGCAGGGCGTTCCTGGAGCAAGCGCGATCCACCTTCAGTCGAATCGTGCAGGACCTGAAGATGGTTCGCGCACATCGGTCGGACGCGGTTGGATACTCGCTAGATTCAAAGGTCGTCGAGGCTCTCGAACAGCAGCTCGGCAGCTGGCCTAAAGAACTGTCCGGGGACGAGAATCTCGGCCTCGGTCGGACCTTTGCTGAAGAGGGCAACGTCTTTATTCATGGATCCCGCGATGACGGCAGCCATGTCTCCCTCGGGTCTGTTTGGTATGTCCCTTTACAATACCCATATAAGGCTCTTGTGCTGACGGCTAGGAGGACCGTGAGGACGGCATCTTGGTCTTCGGAAGATCCGACATTGAGCCCGAAGGTAGTCACTGCGATTGTGCTAATCTTGGGATCTTGCCGGGCGAGCTTTGATTCAGAGCTGCGAGCTTTCCTCCTTCATTACCTGGGAGACCAAGAGACACCACTTTCTCTCCGCGTAGTTGCAGAGGCCAGCGATGGTGGCACGTTGTGGATGCCATTTCATCTGAAATGCTTCGGAAAGGTGCAGAATCTGGGCAAGAGATCTGACAGCCTCAGCCCCGAAATCGTCTGCCGTCGCTACAAAGCCATCGACATGGGCATTCGAGAGCGACGCCGGTCCATTGCGTTGCTGTGTCCATTCACAAGAGGGACCACGAAGCCTGAATCGACCGGTGACTATGTTATCTTGCGCATACTTGATGATGCTTGGGACGACCTCAGGTACGACGAGAATCTGTCCGCATGCAACTTGCAATTATGTCAGCCATGGACCGGCATTTCCATTTTCCAGCGCCTGCTTTGGGGGGAAATAGACTGGTGGGCGGGCAGTTGGCGCGGAGTACTAGAAACTATCGACAACCTGGTCGCCTTTGAGGTAGGGCTGTTTTCGTATCAAGTGCTTCTCGTTTCGTCGCCTGCAGACGCTGATCTTGAGCCTGTGACAGATCTCTGATGTGCTGGATCCCGAGTCACGAGAGAAGTTGATGTACGATGACCACAGGCTGAACAGATCAGAAACATACTTCGCCGTTGAGCAACTGCTCCGCAGTTTCGAAGAATGGACTTCGGATCCGGAAGAAGATATCCGCGCGCTCCTTGATCAGACGGCGTACGAGATGGAGTCTCGCATCGGGTCCCACGAGCCTGAGGTCCAACGCATCATCGAGAGCAACTGGAAAATACTCCTAACACATGCCCAGGCTTCCAGAGATGAGATTATGAGCCTTATTGAACGCAAACGAAATGAGATACAGAGTCTGCGGGATGGTGTAATTACTCTGAGCCCCCTCCCCCTAAAACAAGAAGAACAGAGCTGAGAGCTGACTCTATCTTCCAGCTGTATAATACAATGCAAGTTCGGGAGGCTACTAGAGGCACCAAGATGAACGAGATCATGCTGCTGTTCACGATAGCAACAATTATATACCTGCCACCGACTTTTGTATCTGTAAGTATTCTAGAACCTATGTAGCTACGCTGATTTCAGTAATCAACTGACAATCCAGACATTCATGGCATTGGACCTGTTCCAGGTAACAGACAGGAAACAATTTTGGAATATCTTCGCAACGACATCCACCGTCACGTATATATTGGCTGCCATCGGTCTACTGACTATCTACCGAAAGGGCTTGCTGGACTGGTTGGGCGCTGGGGTCCAGACACTGCTTTGGCCACATGACACCCCAGCCGGCCTCAGAAAGACACCATTCCTTGAGAGGGAGAAGAAGCAGAGGCACAAGGAGAACATCGGCTGGATGCAGCGGGCTAGGTATCACCGCACGCCGCTCCGGAGGTCGACGTTCGACGACCGCATCCCCAGGACGGCAACAGCAGAGAGCCTCGCGGCTCCGGCACAGCAGCCGGTGAAGTACCGCCATTCGCAGGCGACTGTCATCAGCCAGGCTTTATGGCGGTCAGACGAAGAGATCAGCCGGATAGAAGCCCAACTGCCCGTGACCTCGAGTCGAGGCAACATGGCGTCTCCTACTATTCAGGTCACAGGCCCTCCGAGACTCAACGGTGGATCCAAGGTTGACATTTATGCCCCGACTGGTTTTACGACAGGGCTGCCCAAGCAACTAAGGAACTTGTAAGCACCTGGAATCACGTCGGCTTGTGCTGGTTTTCCCACACGTTCGGCGTAACATAGTAGCAGCTCAGGGGCTTCTAGGCGCAACGCCTTGTTGCCCCTCAAAGTCGCCTCCAGCATATTTCGCCTCACCCAGGCTTTCCACGACCAGACGAGCAAGCTCGTTGGAGGTGACGACGCCCGGGTCAAACAGAGGAGGGAGACGCCATGTATGTGGCGCCGGACGGCTGGGATACCTTCTTCCGCGAGGAACCCGAGTTGCCATTCGAGCTGGGCTGAGACCGCCTGGGGCGGCAGTACAGCCCGCGGCGCGCCGTCACCCGCCTATACTTGTACCGAGGCTTTGTCCTGACGAAGGGAACGCTGGATGGAGGTGCCTGAGCGACCTGCTCATATTCCTGTCATGTGTGGAGGCCCTGTACGTGGTTGCCGACGCGCAGCCCGGCATGCGGGCCCTAGATGGCGACGAGGAGCGTGCTCTGGCGGTGCGAGATCAACGAGACGCAGCGCTAGAAGCTGATTTAGGGGGCAGGATGACGAGAAAAGGCGGCTCGTATAGGATACTGGGACGTATATTCTTGACGAGGTCCGCAGGGAGGCTGCCGAGGAACTGCGCCCGGGGCTCGTCGAGGACTACCGACTACATTTCCAGCTCCGTGCAGCCCATGCCGTCAAGTCACGATATTGAAGACTATGGTCGTCTAATAGAGGAGCTTGGGCAGAGGAGGATTCCTACCGGGTGGGGAGAAGAAGACATCAGGATGTCTGATGTGGGCAGTGGTAATGGTGATATCAGGATAAGAGATAATAAGGACGAGCCTTCAAGAGTCTTTGCTCCTGTTCGCTTGCCCGCTCTGTCTTTTCACGATAATAGCGGCCTTTTCGTAGGAGACGAGGAAGGCGAATAATGATTACCTACCTAACCTGAGGCTAAACGTTGGCTATATCTGTGGGTGTTTACATACATAGTAGTATGCTAGTAGTACACCCTATACTATATCGACCCCCGACCGGCCCTCCTCATGCCGGTAGGCTTGTTTGCCAGAAATCACTCTTGTATGTCCCACAAAGAAAGCAGCTCGTCCCAGGCATCCCCACGGTGGCCCCCAAGTCGTACCTCTCGTCACCGGTCGAGACCTGCCACCGCAGCTGCACGGTGACATCATCCATCGTCCGCGGCCCGCCCATTCCAGTCAGTCCCAGCCCGACCCAGGCGAGATCACGCCTTGTCTCACCCCAAAGTACCGATCCAGACCGCTCTCCTGACAGCTGCCCGACGTGCCGACGTAGCAGAGCCAGAGAGGAGGAGGCAGCCCGTCTCGGCGGCGCACCATGGCGCGGGACGAGCCTCGCTGCCAAGCCAAGCCTGTCAGGATGATAGAGTTTGCAGCGCGGGCTGCTGCTGCTGCTGCTGCTGCTTACCCAGGCACCAGGTACAGATATGTCATGTAGATGGGGTGGGTGGGGAGAGCCTGGTAGGTGGGATGTGGACGGAGAGCCCGCCCCGGAGGAAGAGATTCTCTCGTCGCCCAAGGAAAGAAGAGCCGGCTAGAACACAGAACGAGTCGAACCGGGCAGCCCCCGCCAGGTATTCGCACTGTCACGTTGCATGACGCTTCCTCTCTCCCCCCGTTATCTCCTTCACACCGCTCCCTCGCGCCGGAGGAAAGGGGAGAGGGGAGGGGATGGGGAGGGGGGCGGAGAACCGCAGGCCGTCAGGTCCGAATCTCGATTCCTTACAGGCCGGGGGTCGGGGTCTGGGTGTGTCGTGATCGTGCCGATATATCCAGATCTCACTTGTGCCACTCTGACATGTCTCGCAGGCCGAACCAGAGTGTGAGCAGGCTCGAAATGCAAGAGAAAGAAAAAGAAACCGCCGTCGTGAGATTCTATCTAGACATCATGGCCAGGCGAGCTGGGTGTGTAGAGGTGCCATGAGTAGCGTTACATCATAAAGTCGTCGACAGCTGCCTGATATTTCAAGCAGCTGGTTTAGAAAAGCAGAAAGCAAAGACAGAGGAAACAAACAGCTAGATCCGTCAACATCGTCCCAGTTTCCCGCCCCGGTCCCCCTCCAATTCGTAACCCCCGAGACCCAACCACCTCGTCCGCCCGTTCCGTACCAGAGCTAAAGGCCAGCCTCGTGTCCATCAAGCCATCCAGTCGTTTTCCCACGATCTCCATTTCACCTGCAGTAGCGGGCGAGGGCAAAAAGAAAACACACCACCATCACACGGCCGCCACAGGCCCCGTTCTCGAGCTCCCTCGCACAATATTTCCCACTCTGCCCCCGCCCCCCCATACAGCCCACCTCCGTTCCTTGCCGAGATCGAGACCACCGTGCCACCCAGACCGCCGAGTGTCTCGTGCGTGCGTGCAACCGTCTGTCTCATGCAGGATGCCTTGCAGTCCGTCGATCCGAGACCCACACTGTGATCGTGCCTCTGCCTGCCCTCGGGACCTGCCGCCCCTCCGCCGCGCTGTCTTGTTACACGGTGGGTGAGTCGGCACGACCCTAAGCGAGGCATCGTGTGTGCGCCTTTATCCAAGGCCCAGGTACACGTCAAGGGCGATCCAATCCGCGCGCTCGGATCTTCCCTATCGGGATCGTCGGACTTCTTTTTTAGCGGCGGGAGCGCCGATCTGTCACAGAAAATATGGGCTATTAGTATGTGTATATTTTGGAGAAATAGTGCGTATGGAACAGGACGGAAATTCTTTGGCTCAGGTGATTTCGACAGGGAGAGAAGGGAGCGCATTGGAGCAAATGGCTGGTTCTATTTGTTGCCTCCAAAACAAGCAAGAGGGATCTTGTGTGTCTTCCCCATAAATAGCAATTCTGGTGCCATGCAAGGGAAAAATAAAGGGTGAGGAAACGTGAAAACGTGTAGATAGTGTTGGCGCATGGCCACCATCCAGCGTAGCGGTATTAGAGCAGGAGAAGTCGTCAAGGTCATGAAAAGCCCCGTGCAGAAAGCCCATGTTATCTTCAAAGTCCAAATCATTATATCCCCTCTCCATCTTTGGGAACGCCTCTCGCTCGAAGAAGCCCAGTACTTTTTGCTCATCATCATGACATGTCGTTAACGTATTGGCGTGGGATAAGGAGACGCCGCGAGTCTATGTGTTGGGTGTGCGGCTTGCGCTAAGAATGGCGGTGGAGCTGCGCAGGTTTTGCTGTCATGATGTATCGCGGACGCAGAGGCCGCCCGCAGGACCGGCGTCCTCTTACCTCCTGTCACCATATTCGACAGGAGGGGCGGGCAGGGCGGCGGCGTACGGGTTCCCGTCGCTGTAACGGGGCCCGTCGTCATACCTAGCACCGCGCAGAGGACCCGGCGGGCCGCGGCTGCGCGTCCTCGACCTTGTGTACTGGCTCCCTCGGTCGTCGTCGGAGTAGTCGGAGTAGTCACCGTCGCCGTTGTGCTGCAGCTTCTGGCGCTGGCGCTCGAGGCGCTCGATCCGCTTCCGGTGGCGCTCCTCCTTCTTCTCCTTCCACTCGGAGACCTCATGGGACATCTCGCGCGCCTCCTTCATCTCGGAGATGGCGCCCTTGATCCCCATGGCCGCGATCCCCACCGACGCCGCGTCCTGCAGCAGCGCCTTGGACTTGAGCTTCTTGGCTTCCTCCGGGCTGAGCTTCCCCGCCTTCACGGCCCTGTGCCGCGCGTTCCGCTTCTCCATGCTCTGGTACACGTTGTGCGCCGCGTGGATGGTGGCCACGGCCGCCAGGCCGGTGGTGATGATCTGCTTACCTCGCATCTTCTTGGCCCTCTTCTCGTCCTCTTCCGAATCCCCCAGGTCCGAGCTCGACGCCGACGACGCCCGGCTGCGCGAGGCGCCCCCTCTGGATCGGGACCGGGCCCGGTACGAGCGATCGTCGTCGTAATCGTCACGGTACCGCCCATCTCGTGCGCCCCGCTCCCGCGAGTAGTCGTCGTCGCTGTAGCGCCCGCCTCGGCGCGAACCGACCTCGCTCTCGTCGTCCTTCTTGCCGAAGCCGATCTTGGCGAGGCTCCGGCGCGCGGAGTCCACGACACTGCGGCTGCGGCTGCGCTGGCGCCTGGGCGGCGACGTGTCCCGGCTGTCGTACGAGTCCCGAGACATGCTGCGGCGGCGCGAGCGAGACCGCTCCTCGCGGATGTTGTCGACGGCCTTCTTGGCACCGATGGCACCCAGGCCAGCGGTGGCCAGAGCGGCGAGACCCATGCCGCTCTTCCCGCCCTCAGACCTCGCGCGAGAGCGAGAACGGCTCCGGCCGTCCTTGTCCTCGATGATCTCCTTCTTGGAGCCGTTGATCATGCGGTTGCCAATGAGACCGCCGATGACAGACTCGGCTAGGCCGAGCTTGCTGCCGTCCTTGCCGGGCTTCTGGGCAGCATCGATGGTGGCGGCACCAGCAGCGGCGGTGAGGATGCGCTTGGCCTTCTCGCCCTTCCAGCTGCCGGGCTCCTTGGAGACGCGGAACGCCTCCGTGGCACCGGCGATGAGGGAGGCCATGGCGGCCTTCTGGATCTTGCTGCCGCCGCCACCGCCCTTGCCGGGCGACCGCGAGGGGCTCCCGCGGCGGCTGCGGGTGTCGGATCCCCGGCCTCGGTCGCGGCCTGCTTCGAGCTCCCGGTCCCCGTGCCTATCCTTGTCCTTGTCGCTGCTGCCCGTCAGAGCCTTGAGCGCACCGCCGAGGCCCGCGGCCGCGAGCGCGCTCTCGAGGAAGTTCTTGTGGCCCTTCTTCTGCTTCTCGTCCTCGTCATCAGAGTAATATTCGGTGACCTTGCCGTCACGGCCCTTGTGGACGATGTGGGTCGACTTCTTCTCGGCCTTGTCGGCACGCTTGTTGTAGACCTCAGCGCCCTTGTAGGCAGCGAACGCACCAGCAGCGCCGAGGGCCGCCGAGGAGAGGATGTTGCGGTGGACGTCGCCGCCCTCTTCGTGGGCCTCGCGGCGGTCGTACAGCTCCTTGCCGCCGAGGGCGACGGCGGCGCCGGCGACGGCGGCGATGATCTTCTCCTGCTGGCTCAGCATGCGCTTACGCTTCTTCTCCTCCTCCTCGATGTACACGCTCTCGGCCTTCCTGGGCCGCCGGCGCTGGTAGTAGTCATCATCGTAGTAGTCGCGGTCATCCCGGCTCCTGCGCGTGTAGATGGAGCGCTCGTCGTCATCGTAGTCATAGTTCCCCGCAGACCGGGCCCGGCGGACATCGCGCTGGTAGCCGGGAGGCGGGAAGTCCCTCGGGATGTCCTCGACGCTATCATCGCGGCCCCTCGGCACGAGGTCGCGGGAGCCCTGGACCCGGAGGTAGGGATCCTGAGGCTCGACATACTCTTCGCGGTAGTACGTCTGTCTCGCACCACCGCCGCGCTCCCGACGGGGCGGGTCGTAGTCGTAGCTGGACATGGCCTCGGGATGGTAGTTGGGAGGTGACGTCAGAGGCGAGGCAGAGGAAGATCTCCAGAGCAGACAGGCGAGCGGTCAGGAGAACAGACACGCTCTTGATTTCTCGCAGCTTGTGTTGTCGTTCGTCGATGGTAGGATGCGAGAAGAGGGTTGAAAAAGAAAGAAGCCGGACGCCCAGAGGCTGTTGTCGTTGTTGTTGTTGGGATGGGATCAGCTGGGCGGGAGGGAGATGAGGGGAGCGGCTGGAAACAGGGTAGTAGGGGTGGTCAGTCAGAGTCAGGCGCTGCCAGGTGTGGGCGAGGGAGGACATGAGGTGTGCGGCAGCGGCTAAAATAAGGGCAGGGCAGACCAGGCCAGTGAGGAGGACGGCCGCAGGCAGTGGCTAACGTGATGCGAGGGACCCCGGTGAGCTTATGCAGTCGTGCAGCCGGCGCTGGAGCTCGCGTTGATTATTACATGACAGTTATTACACCCGCCCTCCCTCTCTTCCCTCCCTCTGCCTCTCACCCTGCCCCGGGGGCGAAGCGGACAGCACGACGGTGTGCAGTCCTGTGCCGGTCCCGATGGCCTTCTCGACAACGTGGACGAACGGTCTTGCGAGCTTCTTCCTCCGGGAGGGAGAGGAGGGAGGATCGGGAGGAGGCCTGCCGTGGTGGTGCTCTAGTGGTGGTGACAGCGGCCTCAGCATTGGGCCAGCAGGGACGTTTCGGGCCCAACGAGAAACAAGATCAGAGACAGCCGGCCTCCAGCCCCTCCGGCGCATGGATTCCTCCAGCCCAGCTGAGCCAGTCAGGACCACTGCACCTCCCCCACCCACCGCCCACCTGCACGTTGACGCCAGCGTCCCAGCAGATTTTCTCTCTGCACTGCTGCACCGTGCAGGCCGGCAGGACAGGGTACGCACCGAGTACGTCAGGCACCGCTGGGGTCTGGCCTCCCCTCCCCTCTCACGCCCCTCTCCCCTCCTCGGCGGGGCGAGGGGCGACAGGTCGGTGGCCTGTCCTGTCCTGTCTTGCCTTGGGAAGGATGACTGCAGCAGGCCCGACGGCATTTCAGCCCTGGTGGGTGGGAACGTGGCCTCGCCCTCTTCGCAAGGCCCGCCCGTGCCACTCGAGCCCCCCACGAGCCTGTACTGCCCATCGGAGTTTGTATTTCACACACAAGCAGCTGTTCGTCTGACGGTCCTGTGGAAGCTTCGAGGCCTCCCCTAGCGGCGGCGTGAGTCGACAGGCGGCACAGGTGACAGGGCAAGGTTGCAGGTGAGACGCAGCGAGAGCGGCGAGCGCTGGGTGGCAACCAACCAACCCTACAGCCGCCGCCACAAAATGAGGGGTCCAGAGACACGCCGTGGCGCAGCCCTCGAGTGCTGCACCGGACATGCCCGTCCTTCCCGTCCTGCCCGTCTGGGCTGCGGTCGCCGGCTATAGCACCTGCGATGCCCTCGCGCTCACCGCAGGTCCGCTCTTCCCACCGAGGTCTTGACTGGGCAGAGTCCCGTGGTTCGGGCTGTGCTTTCTCCGGCTGCCCAACTCCCAGCCTGGACCCTTGCTCTTGAAAGCCACACCAGCAGGGCCCCACGGTGACGTAGGTACGAAAGTGCTCACTCAGTCTCTCGCCCGACTATGCCCACCTCCTCTCGCACTTCTCACGCCCTCTTAGTATGTCAGCTGCTGGACCCTTGCGTCTCGAATCTCATTGGGTCCTGTCTTGCCCTACGGACCGGGGCACGCGTCTCGATCTCACGAGCCTCCTCGGCCGGCCCTCACTGACGCCCCTACAGTAGGAGACTGAGACACCCGCATCGATTGTCCGCAGGGCCGTCGGCTCGGGCCGGGCTGGACTGGCCTCGCCGACCTTGTTCTAACCCTGCCACGCCTGCCAAGTGAGGAGGACTCCCGTTTGAGTCTTCGCAGGTGGCCTTCATGAGACACGCCTTCGCTGGCTCTGGTGAGCCGGAGCCCTCAAGGCCGGTCAGCTTCCTTCGGTGGGGCGAGATGGCGGCTCCTGAACAGAGCCTGGCCCAGAGACGCATGGCTATCCGGGACCTTGAGCTCGGCAGCCTCCGGGTCGGGGGCAGCATTGTTGACTTTGCTTCAGGGTCTGTGTAGAGGACTCGACCGCCGTCTTCGAATCCCGTAGACACAATCGCTTCTTGTAGCGCCCGAGGCGGAGGCTTATTATGTACAATCATTCTTTTCAAAACTATTCATAGGCAACACCCCCTCCCCCTTCTCTGCCTTTCCCCGCTCTGCTGTCCACCCCAATGCAGCGTCCTCCGGCCCTATTCATACATGGAGAACGACATTTAACAAATAAAGCACTATAGATATAATGGGGAATTCTTTTTGTTTTATCTTGCCAATCCAGAGACCCTGAGTGAGAAAAAGAAGAGGGAAATCTAACATGTCCATGACATGGATTCACGAGGAGGCCCCAAGGCCACCCTATATCCCTTGTTTCTTCCCCACCGTCATACCAATTTCAGTCTTGTGGGCTTGTCATTTAGAGCCCACATCATGGCGCCGGCTAGAGCAGCCATGTGATCCATCATCAACTCGTCGAGGCAGGGAGGCGGTAGGGTCTGAGGCATGCTGAAATATGATGTCCCCCTCAATGCTGTCTGAAATACTCCCCGAGAACCTCTCAGGGTAGATCGAACTTTTGTTTAGCGTCCAAAGCAAGCTGCCACGCAATCCATTCAAGACATTGTCCACAGCAGTGGACAGGCCTGCAGAAAAATCCCTTGCATCTTTGCCCTTGCCTACTCCTCATCACTCAGACCCAAAGTAGCCCGCCGGCCAGGCAGACATATTGCTGATGAGATCAAGCTGACCCGTCATCGAAAAAAAAAATTTTTGTGATCGTACACATGGCTTGCAAATATTAGCTCGTTGCCAATGTCGTGGAAGATCAGAGGCGAATGCCTAAGATAGCGTTTTTGTGGATACCGGCTGCTTGCTGCAGTGTCCATAAATTGACCATGAGCCGGAACATGGCAATGTCGAAAAGCTGACGATACTGCCATATCCATGTAATGCGGTTGAGGATGATCAACTCAGCATCATTCTGTGAACTCACCCTCACGACCTTATCCTATAGGCCAACGAGGAAAACTGTAGGCCCGCCGATCCATTGCAGAAGCCGTCCTTGTTAGGCAACACAGGCACAAGATCCCTGTCGATGTTGCAGACCAACGAAATTTCCAGATTTGGCCCCCTTTGCATAGGTATGTCGCATGATTGGACCACTCTCTTCAGTGCTGTGCAATGATAACAACGTTCCAAATTGTTCTGGCATCCGAAAGATGGTAGAACACATGCCACCTCACCACACGGTCGGATTACACCTGCTCCTCACCGCTGTTGACAACCTCCTGTGCATTGTCAAGGTGAGACTGCAACAATTTGTAGATTGGGTGCTCTGGTGGCCAAAGACCTCCGCCCTGGCTCTTGGAGAGAACTGTCTTGTAGAACTGGAGAAGATTGCTGAGGCCGACCTTGCTCGGGACCTCAGCAATCGCGTCCTCGATGGCATATTGTCGGAACTCTCGGTATATGCTAGGGTTGAACTTGGTCGTAAGAAGGTGAGACCAGAATTTGTAGAGTCGCTTCATGTCTGTCGGGGCTTCGCCTGGCTTGGCAGACCGTCGCTGTTCAATGGCTCTGTCGTGCACATCAGCGTATGCCTCCTTGTTGTTAGTATCGGAGACATGAGCTAGAGTGCCGTCCAGGCGCCAGTAGGTGGGCGAGGTGGTTTCCTCGTCATTAGGAACCAGCTCAGGCCTGCAGTCTATCAGCGAGCGGTTCAAGACACAGAGCCGATAGAAACCTACGTTGTCATGGATTCCGAGTTGGCAGGGCCACCATTGGTCTTCGGGCCAGTGGGATCCTCAGATCCGGTAGGGCCATCATGGCTGCCATTTGCCAGCTTGCCTTGGGCGACCATGTGCAGTTGGGCCACCTCCTCATCTGTGAACGTCTGAGCAGACTGTATCGTCTGATCCTCCCAGCTCACAGGCGAGAATGCGCCGACGATCGGCATTCCCGTCGCAGCCGCTACAGGAGAGAATTCCGGCACGGAGGCATTCAATGGCGAGTTGTCAGCATTAGGCTGCCCGTTGACCTGGGCGCCGTTGACAGCTGGGGGGAATTGTGGTCCGTTCATGTAGCCCGGGTACATATCCCCAGAGAAAGCCTGCCCAGGGCCAAATGCCGGGGGCGATATTGGGTTGTATGAGGGGTACGGGATCGGTTGCTGCTGATAGTAATGGTTGTTAGAGTTCAGATGGAGGCTGTGCCACGACCTGTATACGAAGCTGGAGGGACCTGGGGCGCGAGTAGACTCCTTTGTTTGATCCTTTCCGTCTCCCTCAAGCAGCCACCTCTGCCAATTCTTACGGCAACGCACGAGCTCTCTGTGGCCGTCTGCGAGTACAAAGTCAACGTCCTTGCAATCAGCACATGCTACCCTCACGAACTCAATCGTCTGGCTAGACATCGAGCGTATCCTCGGGAACCCTGCTATGACTTCAAAGGGAACGAAGCCCTGAGTGTCCATCTGTGCCTTCAGAAAGCTGTCCTTCTCCAGGTTAGGGTCAGAGAAGTAATACTCGATCTGTTTCTTGAGGGCCTCGTGAACAAGATTCGGGTAGGGGTCGGGGCCGTAGCCTGGCTGAGGGGAGAAGGGCGCAAAGCCGTACGAGGGGTACTGGCTGTAGTCAGACAAAGCTGAGTGCGGGCCGTGCATCCTCGTCGTGCCGTTGGATGCCCCCTTGATACCATTGCCATTGGCCAGAGGTACTGGCCGACCACGGCCGCCGCGGGTTCCTCCGTACGTGTTCGGCGAGAATCCGGGCGTGTTGAAGCTTGGGGGGCTGTACGTGTTGGAGCGCGAGCCATGGCCATTGGACATGAAAGCCTGCTGTCCATTGTGTCCGCCGCGTCCACTTGCGTGCGTCCCTCCGCGCCTCGGTTTTGGCTCCTTATGGTTTGGATAGCTTCCCTCCTTTCTGAAAACTTCTTGACCCTCGCTTCTTGGAACGAAGGTGGACTCGTTCTTGGCAGCCTTGGAGGTCTCATTCTTCGAGGCAGAATAGTCGCCTGTTCCACGGTTGACCGAAGGCAGCGATTGTTTGCGCTGAGACTGTTGGTCGATGGAGAATCTCTTCATCTTCTCAGACGGCACGGAAGCAGTACGCAGCTGTGTGTCCTCTCGTGATCGGCCTTGTGCTTCGCCTCCCTCCTTGGGCGTTACCGCATCAGAGGCACCACCTTGAGCCTTCTCGCTTGACAAGCTAATGCTAGAAGCATGTCCACGGCCGCCAGATCCTCGTCCGGCCTGTCCACCCCCACGGGACTTGTTCATGGTGCGCGGCTGAGGCAGCGGCGTGTTGAACACAACAGTGGGCGTGATCTCAACCTTCTTCCAATCGCGCTTTGGGCGGCTTGTCTTGACTCCATCCTCCTGCTTCTCCTTGTCAGGCTCAGAAGCCGTCTTGCGCTTGCCGTCTTCGGCCGCAGCAGTCTCCGGAGTGGGCCAGAGGGATGCATTTTCGACAGCAGAAGATGGGAAGCTGGGCGAAGCCTCAGGCTTATCACCCAGACGGCTACCGCGCGGGTTCCGCCGAACACTAGGGTCGATAGTTAGGCGAGAGGTCTCAGCGGGTTTCGCTGAAGCCTGCACAGCAGTCTCAGACGGCTGTGTCTTCGTATTGCTGTCTGTCTTTGTTGAGACCTCGGAGCCGGACTTGCTTGCTGGTTCGGCACTGGCGACAGGTGGAGCCTGGATCGACGGCTGTCTGGCCTTGGCGGCAGCGGCACGCTGCTGCCAGATGTTGACTGAAGGGGGCGGTGCCTCGTAGAGCTTCACAGGGACCTCTTTTTCCGGTTCCGCTGCAACCGGCTCACCCTCCGACTCCTTATCTGAACTCCTGCCCTTTCTGGCTTTTCGGGCCTTCTTAGGGTCCGCAGCCTCGCTGGAGCGGGTCGATTGACGAGAGGACCTCTCGGTAGCGGTCGTGGCCGTGCTGGAAGCACCCATCTCTGCCCCAACTCGAGTAGCGCCTGCGGCATCATCATTGAGCGCGGCGGCTGTACCATTGATGTCCCCGGTAGTCTCTGAAGTCTTCCTCGGCCCCGCAACTTCGACATCGATCTGTGAGCTCTTCGCAGACTCCGAAACCTCCGAGCTTGTGGAGAATGTGTTTGCGGCCGCGTCTGGGCCGGTAGTCACCGAGCTCGCGTCATCTTTGGCGTGCGAGTCGGCCTGTGGCGGTGCAGTGGCAGATGGTGTATTCGCCTGAGTCGATGCTCGGCCCTTGGCGGCTTGGGCGTAGGAAAAGGTGGCTGGGCCCGACATGTTGGGTCTGTTGTCGCGGCAAGCCAATGTTGTCGCGGTGTTGACACCTCACCCCGAGCGAAGTAGGGCTGCGGAAGCAACGAGCAGTTGCAGGAAGCCCGGTAGGATGGGCGTCGAAGTCGGTGCGTCCCACGCACCCTGGTGCGCCTCAGCGAGGAGAGGAACACACGGATGTCGTGGACGGAGAGGCTCACAGTACCCCTCCGCGCGAGATCGAGGCGTGTGTAGGTGGACTCCGCGGGTCGGCACGTGTGGTGAGCGACGTACGGTGCGTGGCTCTCGAGGGTATAGGCACGGGGTTTCTGAGGCCTGAACTGCGAGTGCGTGAGCGCTGGGCACGGTGTGGTGGTTGGGGAATCTCGGAAGCACGGGCGGGATTAAAAATTTATGATCCACGAACCGTACCTTTTAGGCTCTGTCTGACACGGTAAGAGCGGGGCGCCTGCAGAAACGAAGATGGACGAGGGGAATAAAAAGCAGCCTGGCCACAAGAGGGACAACTTGTCGGTGATAGTCACGCAGTCGACGCCGGCCAGTCGGTCGCGAGAGGGATTCGCCACGGCAGGAAACGCGAGGGTGTAATAACCAAGGCCGCGGGATTGAGTGAGGGCGGTTGCCGGGAATACTCTGCAGGGCAGGGTCGACGACAGGACGGGGTGCCTCGACGAGATGTGCCCGAGAGATTGGGGTCCAAAAGATGCTGCAAATGAATACCTGCTGACTGATGATGAGGCCTCTCCCCAGGACCACGAGAGGCGTTCGTCAAGGGAAATCAGGACAGCCTCGCAGTCGGTTGTGGGAGGGTAAGGAAAGGTAGGCGATGGGGGTGGACAACGACAAAAATTGTGGATGGAGTAGCAGGCGTCGTTGAATTTTAGACTGGCGCTGAAGTGGTGTGCAGGTCTGGTGGGCACCTTGAAAAATCTGGCGCAGGCGGGAAACAAGCAAGCACGGCCAGCCCAGCAGTGAAGGGCAGCCGGGAAGGTACGGGCGGCCTGGGGCCAACGTCCCCTTCAGGTGAAGTCACCCCTCACCGGCCTGGCCTGGCGGGCGGGCCAGTCACTACTCGGCGGCCGAGACCTGAGCTCCAAGACCATCCCAATTCCAACGGTCGACTCGCAGCCTCACGCCCGCTAGACCTGCACGCAGCCCGTTCTCAGCTGCTGCGCGCTGTACCTAGTAGTCATCCCGACCGGCGCGACACGGCCAACCTTCCCAATGACATGGTGGGTTTTCTAATCCGCAGATCCACCGGTGGAGGCCCTTGCTTGATTCAGTAGCATGAAATTCCCATTTTTTCACAGCGTGACAGCGTAGAGCACTGATTACTGACTGACCACACTGGTTTTGCGCCTCACATTTCCCTTTTTCTTCTTCACTTTCCTGTCTTTCCCCCCTCGTTCCCCTTCCCTCTGTGTCCTCCACCCTGGCTAGGGATATCCTCCAGGCTGCCGGTGCTGAAGACACGATGTAGTTAGAAGCTATTCCAACCCGAGTCCTGGGTGCCCACCCTGCAGCATGCAAGGCATGCCACCCTCACGGCGGGGTCGCTTAGCGATGGGTCTTCTCTCGAGAGCAGCTGCAAGTGTGTGCCGCAGCCATACAGGATGGCGTACTCAGCACTTACACGCGAGGGCCCCAAGCGCGTAAGGCGTAAATAAAAGGACCCAAGCCAGATCAGATCATCATGCACGCAACCCCGAGATATACACACCGGTCTAGAGGCCGAGGAACCTGCCCCTCGGTCCCAGGGCCAGGGCACGCTTGCTCTGCTCGGAGCTCTGCTCGGAGTCGTCATTCCGCATGTCCAGGGCGCTTGCCGGAGGGCCTGGGGCTACCTTATTGCAGTGCAACTCTGCCCTGCCGACTTACAAATGAGATGCCACCTCTGGTAGCAGTGGGCCGGGTAGGCTGGCATCCATCCCTCAGGATCCGAGCTTGTCCGCACGCCCACAGGCGGAGGACGGGTCAAGGCAGCTGGCGTGGCTGGCTCTTGGGGTGAGTCTTACTCCGGCTGCCCACACGTCATGCCGAAGGCGCGAGCTTCGGGGCTTTCGGCTGGCCCTTCGGCTGGCCCAGGGCCCTGGGGCGCCTTCTGCCTGCGCACGGCCGTCGTCATCATCACCATCACCACCCACCACGTTAGGGCACACTGAGAGAACAAGCTGCCCGGCGAGGGGACGAGGATGGAGATGACGACCTCGTCATACTGCCACGACACCTGTACGCGGGTCACAGGCTGACGAGGCCGCGGGATCCAGGCTATTGCTGAAGATCATGCAGCACACAGACAGCCCCGCGGGCCAACGCCCGTCCGCGTTCCCGCCCTGCCTTCGTGCCCCTCTACTAAGGCCCGGAGGAGCGCGACAGCCTCTCAGCTATCGCCCCGGGCTTGTGAACATTGGGACCGTTCCCGGGACTGAGATCTTCCCTCTCGACACGCACCATCACAGGCCACGGGCTGCAGCTGCCGGCCAGGGGTAAAGTCATCAGCTCCGGGTGCGTCGGGCCGCGTCTTGTCGTCGACATGGCGGACTGCTACATGTTCTTGCAGGTAATAGCTTGGAGCTTGAGGGAGGCAGGAGACATGGATGATACGGCTGGGCTGGGCAGCAGACCGGTAATGCCCCTGGTGCCGTGCTGCAGCCAGGTAGTAAGGGCAGCACTCTAGCCACCAACTTTTGGTAGCCCACCTCGCTTCCCCCGGTCGTCATTACAGGGCTCCTCTCCAGGGCGCGTTGATGCTGCGTTTCAGTGCACCCTGGGCGCGTCGCACAGCCATTCGCAATGTGAAACGGAACCCCGAACGGTTGATCGCCAGGAACAGCACGGCAACTGACTACTTGTCCTGCATCCCTCATTCATTAGGAGGTACAAGTTGCAAATAGATACGCATAGTACCTGGTGCCTCGATATTGTAGCAGGTGGCAGACCAATGAGCGAGCGAGCGGTCCTGCAAACCGGCTCATATGTCACAGCAGCCAGAGCGGACGCCCGGCGGTGACCTCACCAAGATACACGAGACGGCAAAGGCACTGGCTGGCCTTGTTCCATCCAAGTGTGCTGGCCGATCCGGCGTGCAAATCCGCGGCCGATCGTGCTGAGCTTCAGCGCCCACGGCGCGGTTGTTTCCATAAGAGTTGTGAGAGACGTGGTGCGTGTCGCCGGTGGCAGATACGTGAAGTGCGCCCCAACTTGAACACATGAGACGGCAGACTTGTCGAATGTATCTGAGCCTTTATACCATAATGATAGTCCCTCTCTTCCCTCCTCCTCGAGCTTGGGCATACAACGTCAAGCGAGAATACCGAGCCCCCCCAAGACATGACATTGGCAGGCGCCACGAGTGCCTTGTGCTGCGGCGGTGTAGCAATATCGATCACAGCGTCACGGGCCCTGAAGATTCTTCAAATTTCAGACCACCATTTTGTACGCATCAGACGCCGATAGTAGGGAACCATACCGCGGACTAAGAAGACACTTTTAACCCAGCCCGAAGACCATATCACGAGATTGCCCCGGCGCCTCGATGCTCACGATCCCGCCGGCTGCGGCGTCCGATAGGCTCATCGGGCCCGTGCCGGCGCTAAGGAGAAAGCTCAAGGCACGATGTTCAGGCGGTCCCGCCGGGCTGGGGCGGAGAGGCAGGAGACGGGGCCGGCCCGTTGGCACCCGACTTGCGCGTATTGGTCTCCCGGGGCAGGGGAATCAGCCAGAGCGACGATCTCGTTGCTCTCCACGAGCCGCATGGAAACGATCGTCGTGGCCACCCCGACTGTTACCCTCGCATCTACGGGCTTTGGTCTCCAGCTGTACGAGGTCCCTGTCGCCGCCTCGGCCGAAGGTCTCCGGAGGGACTTGGATATGGCTGAGGAGCTCTTGTGGACTGTGGCTATCGTCGACGACCAGTGCGGGAATTTCTACTGGTAGTGCTGGCAGAGCTGGGAAAGAGCTGGCATCCTGGGCTGAAGGTAACACCGCTGGCGCTGGCACCGGCCGCGGTAGAGGTCGAGGAGAGGGAGGAGGGCGTGGTGACGCTGGAGGAATAGAGGAGGACGTAAGGCACGGGGGCAAGCAAATGGTTCTAGCCAGGCAGTGGCCAGCGTTAGATCAGACGCGCATAGAGCTCATAGTTGACCCTGATGGCAGAGAAACTGGCCGTGTTCAACTGGCCTTATACGACATCGGCTCTGGCAGCAGCGGACTTCGGGCGGCAGAGTTGAGATGTGTATTTCTTGCATAAATAATTGTGATTATGATGTCTAGCCTACACCTCCCAGGTCATTCATTCTTAACTTCGTCACAAAGATGGAATACTATTTTCGATGAACAGATTTGTCCAGCCGGAGATACGGTCTACGATCGTTCTACGCAAAGCCTTCTGCACCAGAAGCCATAAAGACTGTAGTAAATAGTAAGCTAGTATGGGCTAGTGTGTAAATGGAGACATCCGCTCGCTCTACGGAGGTTTTACGGGAGAAAAAAAAGTTCGAATCTGAGCACACAAAGTCAGACCGTTGTTCCGTTTCGTTTCCTTATAGAAGGAGCGATCCCGTCCACAGCATTACCTGGAAACAAGAGGCGCAGGAGGCGTTCCAGGAGCTGACGCCACGGCTCTGACGGCTCGACGAGCGGCCACAAGAACCTCAGCAACCCACCAAGGAGTCGCATCGACGACGAGGTCGGCCTCACCATAGTCGAGCCTGCTCCGTTCGGAATCGACACGGTCCTCTCTTCCTACCATTATTATTATTGTTATTATTTTGACTTTTTTTTATCCTGCAGGCGGTGGGGGCCTCGCGGCTGCTTCCGCGGGCGCGACAGCATCACATGTGTTGACGCTGCATCAAGAGATACCACGGAACGAATCTTCGACGCCGGAACGAGTCAGTCCCAGCCAGCGCGACGCGCGCGGCGGCGAGGAGGACGAGGCCGTCGCGCCCGGCCGGGCGGCGGGGCGCGCAGGCGCGCAGGCGTAGAGCAGGTACACAGGTAGGGCATCAACACCGCCGGGGCCCCGTCACGAGATCACCTACACCAACTTCCCCCACGTGATGGCGCTCATCCTACCTCCCTGCGCAGCGGTCCACCCGCCAAAAAAAACCGCCAATGGAAAGAACAGACGGCCCGGCTCACTGCAGCAGGGACGGGAAACACTGCAACGTAGAAGGCCAGCGCACGCGAGGCCGCAGGCGGGCCCAGACGAGAATAACATGAAGTATGAGCCTCCGGGGCGAGATGGCATACCACCACACTGCATGCACGATGATGCCGACTAATAAAGTATGTGGGCTGACAATGATACCTGGACGGGACAGAGGTAATTTGCGCGCAGCCGCGCCCCGCGCCGTCCGCCTAAAGTGCGCCTCTCTCAGCCACTAGATCGACGCCTGGGATGCACAGGGACTGTTGCCGTTGCGTCTTGCTGCCGTGGACCCCTCCATCGGGATGTGGAACGACAGCGGGAAAGGATTAGGCGCTATGGGTCGCATGCGCGAGACCTAGTCGCAGTTGACTAATACGTACCATGCATGATCTTATCACGCCTCCCTCAATTTCCCGTCAGCCATGCACGCTCTGTGTTTAATCTTCTATTTTGTTCTCATGCTACTCAATACGCGTGAATCTGGCCAATTTACACTGTGCCCTGTATGCCACATCGCAGCCCCGGATGCGAGCCGCCTGGCGTCAGCCCCACCACGATTATTGCACGTTTTCCAGCCCTCGCTGAAACCAAAGTGCTCCATACGCCCTGCGCTCGTGACCAACGATCTCGATCCGAAATGGTCGTCCGATAGTGCATGCATTTCCAGAAGGAATACGTTCTCCGAAATTTGAGCTGCTCAGCTTCGCCTTGTCTCGCCTGATGTGACACCGGATCTCGGTGCTGTGGCGGATGTGGGCGACGATATCTCAGCTCACCCAGTCATCCACGCAGCTGCCCTCCGGGCCCCAAACGTGGTAGCGAGGCGCAGGCCGCTGGATCCCATAGGAAAGTAGCTGACGAGGTACCACAAGAGGCAACCGATCTGGATTATCGCCGAAAACAAGGTGAGGATTGTGCTGTGTAGCTAGAGAGTCGAGCAAGACGCTCATGTCAGCAGGCCGGGTTCGGCGAAGACAACAAGGGGCAGACAGCATGTCCTGCGCATTCGCTGGACGGAGCGATAGTGACTCACCCCCATGGAGAAGTAGAATGTAAGGGCGATAGATCCAAAGTATGCGGCCGTGAAGGGCAGCCTAGGTCCAGACAAGAGGTGCTGGACGTAGGCCATAGGCCCCATCACAGCCGCGAAGGACGCCAGGAACAGTGCCGATCCAAGGGTCCATCTGCCAACCGGTCAGTGACTCAATGGTGACCCGCATTGGAAATTAAGTCCGAGGGATTCGGAGGGAGAAGAGAACGGGAGCAAGTAGGGCATTTGTGCCTTGCAGGTCACCTTCGCCAGTCACCGGGCGAGAAAGTGATCCCTTCGGCATGTCATGCGAGATCGACAGCGTATGCACGACGGGTGAGTGCAGGAAGACAAGCTTGTTTTCCCTCAGTGAGGATGGTACCGAAGGGTGGGCCCCGTGCGTCGGATGTACCACGGGGTGTCCCGTCCCAAGGAACCCATAGCAGCGCCAGGGGCGCTATCCCGGCCTCTTTCATGCCCACATGGTACAGTACGGGAAATGTGACAACTTACAAGATAACGAACTTCCTGGGCCTGAGTGACAGGACTGGGAATAGAGCGAAGCAGATAACGAAGCAGGCAAGTGCGCCGAGGTTGCAAGCACCAAAGACTAGCATCCGGTCCCATCTACTCACTGTGGCGGCCCAATGAAGGGCAATCAATTAGTCTTTCGCTCGTGCAGAGCATCTTGCGTAGACGAGCAGGCAGCGAAATGGCGGAATCTGCAGGATTCGAGTCCATGGTGAGGCACGGCACCCTCATGAGTCGCCGCCTCAAGGCTCGCATGGCCGCTTGGCTTCTGCAAGGGGAACGAGAGTTCCCCAGGGGAGTGAACTTTGATGAAGTCTGTTGGTCGACTCACAGGCGAACCACCCTTCCTCCTCCTCTCTCCTCGAGGAAGCCGGCAGCGGGGCGCCGGCGCCCTCCGTCGTGGGCAGACGCACATAGCCACGGTCGCCGAAGGGGTTCAAGGACTTGATCGAGGACAAGAGGCCGGTCTGCTGGGAGGTGTTGATGGGCTCGTCGTCGGCGCGCCGCGACCATCCCAGGTTGTTCATCTGCTGTCGAAATGATGCCGAAGCCATCTTGCCTGTGCCTCCTGGTTTATGTCTTCCGAGCCTTCCGGGCGTTGCCACAGCGTAATCGTCCTGAACTGCTGCCGAGTTCTTGTAAACTTCAGGACCAAGAGCTCCGCGATGGTGGTTATAGCGTCGTAAAGGTGTGCCAAATGACCCGACCTTCGAGCGAGTACTATCGATAAACCGGCTTGTGATATCTAGAGTCGAAAGAGGGGGGGGAGGGTGCCAAATTCGAGTGACCCTATTGGTTGGTGTCGCGGTAGAAGGAGGGTCGTGGGGGAGGGGAGCACAGAACCGCTAGGGTGGGCTGGCAGAGCAACAGAACAAGGCTGCGACTGCAAAGTGACCAGGTTGTCAGCTGTGGGATGTCTCTATGGGCCTGGTGTGGCGAGGAGGGGCGAGGCGAGGCGCACCACACAGTATCAAAAGCGTGAAGGGGCCTGGGTACGGCGATGTCCCCGTGCTCTCGTACGTACGCACAGGCTATCGGGAATCAAACACGGAAGATCTCACGATGGCGCGAGTCCGGATCTCTGCTTTTGGAGACAGAGAGATCCTTCCCTTGCTCAACACGGCCGCGAACTGCGTGAGCGACGGGCGACGTGGTCTCAGCACGAACGATTTTTGGCAACCTGGGAGACCACGCGTATGATGACGGCCGGGGGGCGAGATAGGCGTAAGGTGACAGGCGATATGAGATGGCGCCAGAAGGTGCGTACCCGCGGACGTGACAGATCCCGGGGTCCGAGAAGGGTAGCACGGCTGGTGTGTGTGTGTGTGTGTGGGTTCGTGGATGTGTGTGTGGATGTGCCTTGTGAGGGAAGTCCTAGAGCTGGCTGCAGAGAGAGAGAGAGAGCGCAGAGCAGCTAGGACGATGAAGAGACGACGTTGGAGTCTCGGGCCAGCGCCAATGCAACCCCTGCCTAGGTAGAGTGGGTCTCGGCCGCGGATCTGACCTGCAAGTGGGAGGGCCTTAATGTGCCCCGTGCCACATTGCAGCGGCACTTCGCAGCTTCCAGACCCTCCGACTGGCCCTCACTGCTGTGGTGAATGGGCCATCGCGTCTCTCCCTCCATCTCGCAGCAATCGCCAGCAAGGATGCCCACCACACCATGGCCGTGAATTTGGCGTCAGATCCGGTATTCTCCTGCCTGTGTGCCGTGTGGCCTGGGTATCATGACCGTTCCTAGTCGCAGCACGATGCGGATCCTGTCTTGGCCTCTCGGGCCAGGATGGCATTTGCAGCCGCCAGCCTCGAAATCCCATGGCTGGGCATGCCGGAAGACGCCCGCCCCACCAGCCGTCGAGGGCCCTTGGAGGTCCAGACAGAGTCCGAATGCGATGGCCCTCGACAGGGAATCCCATGCACACACAGCGTAGGATCCGTTGCGAGAACTGCATTGCCGGCCGGTGATATATCACAACAACAGGCATCCTTCGTACGTGGGGGGGGGGGGAGGCCTGCTCTCGCTGATTTGGCGACCAGAACCCTCACGCATGATCCGGCGAGGCACTCCATTCGTGGCCTTGTCTGTGGTCTGGACCCGCTGGCAATCTGCCTATGGCGAACGCAGGCCGGGAGGGACGGGGCTGGCAGGGCACGGCATCCGTCGCGCTGCAGTCTCGTATGCTTGTCTCAACCTGCCTCTGGAGATCTAGGAGATCTCAGACCTGCCGCCGTATCAGGTATACCTCGCGCGTGACGGGTCGGGCGGTGAATGGGAAAGGCCGGCAGCCCTCTTGTGGCCGTCACTGCCGCTGGCAGAGCCGTATACGACGGCATGACGTAGAGGTGTTGGCGAAGGGGACTTGTCGCGGCCCTCTGGCTCTTCACGCTGTGGTGTGCCTCGAATGTCTTAGGTTGGATGACTACACGAGTCACGTTGGATGCATGCTGCCCACCCTTACCTTACCATCCGGAAGTGCCCATGCCCTTCCTATCCCTTGATGAATTACCACGAAAAGTTCCCGGTGGATATCCTGCACAGAACCACTCTCGTCAGCTAGGTTGCTACAGTGTGGATAACTGCGGCGGCGTCGTAGTCTGTCTCTCTGTCTCACACCATCCCAGCCGCAGAGCCAAGTCAGGAGACTCGGACGCTCACGTAGAGATATACATGACCTCTCCTGCAGGGAAGGGTGTCGAGATAGTGTAAAGTATATAAGTGGGTACGGCCTACGGGTACATCCAGCTTCATCAGGGCCCCTCTATCTTGCCACATCTTGTTCCGACTCGCATCTTGCGTCTATTCTCCGAGCACTGCCATCCAAGTCTGGCAGAGACCCTCGAACAAACCGTATAAGAAGGCATCCATCCCCGACCTCAGAGGTCTCCTGCATCTTCCCGATCTAGAACCATCCCCTCCGAAGTGAAAGCGGATCGATATACGTCGGGCGTCAGGTGAGAAAGCCCAGCCCTCCAAAAAAAGGTAGCCTCCGGCCGAGGGGGATGAGAGTGGACAAGGTCGGCTTACGGTATATGCCCAGCACAAGTCACTAATCAACAGAGAGCCAAGACTGCCGAGGCCAACAACACCCGGAAGACCGCCAGTGCCATCATCAACGATCTCGCAGAGGCTCGAGGCACTGCCGTGACACGACGTCAGCCCAGGCAAGACCCCCACGATTCGAACCAGAAGCAAGCAGCAGCAGCAAGAGAGAGGGCCGGATTAGACAAGACCGAACGGCCACTGTCCGAAGCGAGTATATCCGATTAGACAGATGAGAAGGGGCGAATCATAGATCGACGACCCCACCAATCCTACAGGAGTTGAGCGCACAGCAGCAGCTCCACAGCCAAGACGTGGGTCTACCTGTCCTGCCCGCCTTGCACATCGTGTACCGTCAAGCCGGAGACGAATCCAACGGACCTGACCGCTTGCGATCAGGCACGCTGTGACTGCCGCGCACCCGAGCACCCAGCGGAGCGCGCCGCACGGCCAGAAGCTGCCTCTGAGATCGGTATTGACAGAAGCGCTGCACAGACCGGGATCTTACCCACCCACGTCCACGGCCGGGGCCAGGCGAGATAGTTGGCCGAGACCCAGGAAACAAGAAGCGGATCGACAGCCCCCGCCGGCTCCGACGAGCAGCCCAGCAGCGGCAGAACAGAAGAGGGCCAAGAGCTCGCAACCGGAGCACGAGGGAGAAAAAGGCAACCGTCCCGTCTGACGAGGAAGTCCGGCCGGCGCTGTGCCACAACTCATACCCAATAGCCAGAAAGGTGAGCAAGGCAACGCCCGTGTCCCTCCAGACTACCCCTCCGCAGCGGCAGCGGCAGCGGCAGCGGCAGCAGCAGCAGCAGCAGCGCCAGCAAGAAAGATATCATCCTGCCCAGGTCCGGCGGGCACAGACCCTTGCCTTGCAGTGCAACGCTGGGCAGGCCTGTTCCACATCCACCCCTCCTCACATGCCTCGTACTTGCCGACGACTTGTCCTGTCGACCCCGCTGACACCATCAGTAACCTGGCCCACCCTACTACCTCAACGCCCAGCCGGCTGCACACACGCGCAGTCTTTCAGCTAGCAACGGCAACGGCGTCGCCTCGCCTCCCTCGCTTCTGAAGGGGGCCTGCTCACCTCAGGGTCCGTGGCGTATCCATCCTCCGTCCTCGCGAAGAGGGAAGAAACGGGGACCCGTTCTCACCATCTCCGGGCTGGAGGGAGAGAAACAACAGACCCTCAGCCTCCCCCCTCCTCCTCCTCCTCCCTCTCTTACTACTCTGCCTAGCCTGCCAACCTCTTCCCGCGGCAGCCCCCGGGAATTCCTCCGGCGCTAGACCAATCCAGGTATTATCGATCCACAGTCCCCGGAGTGAACCATAGCCGGCGGCGCGGTGCTGACCAGGCCGCACACAGCGCTCTGCCATAGTACCATAGTGCTATACGCATAGTGCTCTACGGGGTCGCAGCCCACCCCCTACACCCTCCAAAACCCCCTGTCGAGAAACCTGTCTCTCCAGGAAAACCCCAGCATTCCACCTCGCCTTCTCCAGGTTCTGAACAAGAAGAGAGGGGGCCCGCTCCTAGCACGACCCGCGGCGCCAAGGTCAGATCTCGACAGAAAGCTGAAGAGGCAGCTCGTGTCGCCGCCCGCCCAATCGCAGGCCCACGCTCACTCCCCAACCCGGACGCACGACGCAGCTCACATCTGCCGCCGCGCCAATATTTCCTCGAATATCTCCTCTATACGTACGTCAATAATTCCCAGTCCGTCCACGCCCCTGGCATCCTTTCCGAGCCTGGCTAGGGCTGGCTGCTGAGAGGCTCCCTTCACTATAGTAGTACGGGATCCATCCCGGCAGGCGGTTTGTCCAGTTCCCGCCCTCCACACCAGGCGCGAGCGGTCACAGCCCAACCAACTCCAGCGAGCTCCTCCAAAAGATTTAACCAGGTCTCCTCCTCGCCGCGCCCTGGCCCTCGTCTTCGTGCGCACGAATCCGTCGATTGCAACGACTCTCTGCGCCCTCACCCCGCCCTGGCCACCATACGACCATCATCCCCGCCATTCAGACCTCAGCCAGCGCCGCACCCAGCCTGCCGCCACAACTCGGGCCGCACCAACTCCCCGCCGGTTTCTGCTGGTTCGCATTCTCTCTGCCTAATCTGACCGACCGTCCCGAAGCGCAGTTGCCCGCCAAGCCCCACTAAGGACCCAGACGACGTACAGCCTCAGAGAGTTTATGTTTATGGCCTGCTGCTGAGCTGTCACATCTATCCATTCCTCTCCACAACTCCCTCACACTCTCCCCTCAGAACGGTAAGAAACTCCCGTCTTCTTCCTGTCGCCCTTTCATCAAGCCCCGACCTCCAGAACACCTGCCCGAGAGAGAGAGAGAGAAGGTGAGATCTTGTCGGGAGTCCCGGCTTCCAGCGTCCCCCGGTTCCGCTGACCGCAACTTGCTGCGGCGCTCCCTCCCTGGCCCTCGGGTTTACCTTGGCCCCTCCTCAACCTTCTCACAGCCAAGCCTCAACTTCGCACGGCTCGTCGCCGCCCCATCTCATTCGTCCCGCGTTCCCGGCGTTGACCTGTTGTGTTTCCAGCAGAGCTTCCGCCGCCTCAGAGACCTTGCGACACCGACAAGACAAAGCGGCGCGGTGCTCTCCAGGCATATTGTCCTCTCTCGAGTCGTCGACTCGACCCAGGACAGCTTAGACCAAAGACTCGACACAACTAGGCACCCTTCCGCCCAACCATTTTGCAACCAACCATGGCCCAACAGGCCTTCGGCCATTTCGGTGGCGGCCACGCCAGTGGCAGCATCAACCCAAATGACCTCAACTTCAACCAGGGCTTCCAGAACAACTTTGGTGGAAACTCGAACGGCCAGAACAATGCCTTCTCCAGCGGTTCGGCAGTCTTCGGCGATGACGAGCTGTTGGAGGGCCTAGGGAGCCCGACCGAGGCCCCCTCGGGCATGCAAGGCCATGACTTCGGTGGAATGAGCGAGATGAACATGAATTACAACCAGGGCGGCGGCGTGTACAACTCCCGCCCGAGTATCGACCAGCAACATATGCCCGGCTTCTCGAACACGCCCGACGGAGATCCGATCCAGAGCCCCTTCGTCTCGAACGTACCCCACTACCAGTCAATCCACGCGCCACAATTCCACACGCCAATGTCGTACGGCGGCTCGCCCATCGCCGAGGGCATGCCCAAGGACCCGAACGACTCGAGCTTCATGCAGGCACGGCAGAGACTCCAAGCACAGGCCATGCAGCGGAAGGCCTCCACCGCGAGGAGCCCCCTCACGCCCAAGATGGGTGCCCTAGGCCTGTCGATGGGATCCCAGGATGGATTTGGCGCCCAGCCGATCAGGGCTGGCGGGCCTCACCACAACAAGGCGCCGTCTGGACACTGGGCGCACACGCCGAACAGCATGACTTCGTTTCCCGGTTCCGGCCTGTCCTCGCCGCTTCAGACAGAACTACACAGCGCTCAGATCAACGGCTTCCTGATGAAGGGCACTTCTATGCCCACCAAGCTTGGCCAGGGCAATGCCCTGTCGTCGCAACAAGAAGCCAAGAAGAAGCGCAGGCGAGAGTCGCACAACCTTGTCGAGAGGCGGAGACGGGACAACATCAACGAGAGAATCCAGGATCTCAGCAAGCTAGTCCCCACCCACAGACTGGAGGACGAGAAGATCCGCAAGATGATCTCAAACGGCACTCCCATGTCTCCCACCCTCACGGGCAACTCGAATCCAGGGTCGGCAACATCCGGACTGGCCGGACCAGGTGCAAGACGTGCGACCGGCGGCACCACCGGGAACATCACCACTGGTCTTCCGATGGAGGACAAGGACAAGGGACCCAACAAGGGTGATATCCTGAACGGTGCCGTGAGCTGGACTCGCGACCTCATGTGGATGCTGCAGACCAAGATCCAACAGCAGGAGGAGCTCCTCAACGCACTCCAGGAGCTCGGTGGCCAGGCTCCATTTGACATCACAGAGGACGAGAAGAGAATGCAGACGGAGCTTCTTGAGGCCATGGCCAAGAACGAGATGTCGGATTTCACCTACTCGCGGACATCGGGAACTGGCCTGAGAGTTCCCAACCACACCGACTACAAGGGAGAGCCGCTCAACGGCGCCACCCACGGCACCGAGATGAACTCTATCAGCCCAGAGGGCGACGCGAACGGCCATTTCAGCAACGATGCTCTTGATGCCAACGCCTTTTGGGATGACGAGGGCGAGGACATCAAGTTCAACCGTGAAAGCTTCGATGAGGAGGACGAGTTCATGGAGATGTCTTGAGCTCTTCCTCGGCAGGCTTCTACATTCATCTTTCACCTTTCGCCTAACGCCTCACCGTCGGGTTCGGAGTTGAAGGTCACCATGGACTCACATTGTCTGTTTCGGGCAGTCTTTCATCCTTGTTGTCTCAGGCGTTGCTACGTGGGTGGATCTCTCTATTACACTAATGGGCCGAATTTACTCTCCTTGCTTTGCATACCTAGGTAGGCGGACCTCGGGGGCTGTGTGAGATGTAACACAGCGGCGTTCTGTGTCCATTTTTTTTTTTTGTTTTCTTTTACAACTTCGCGAGAGATACCTCATCCCCCGCCCGGGTGACTACGATTTACAGTACACGGTTGAAATCGGCCTCCGGAGCTATGGTTTTCATCTTATCACAGCTGAGCTTTCGATATTATTTTCTTCTTTCCTTTGTTCTTTCGGCACTTCAGGGATGGCGGTTGTTCTGCTTTTATACAGCATAGTTAGGTTTTCTCAATTCCTGTCTTGCACAATGATACCTGAGTGGATTTCGAGATGGGTGGATCGGTCTTCTGTTACCTTCATAGGATTCCGCGCGCAGTGGCAGGACGGAGTCGTCAGTCGCATTCATTAGTCAGAAGTATACCACCAATCTTCCCATGACCTGTCCCAAAGTTCCACCTGTAGAGACGTAGACTCTGCACCTGCCTACCAGTGCCTCACACAGAGCAGGTACTCGCTCATGGCCGTCAACAGATTCCACACCTCCTTCCTCTTCATCTCCTCCTGCAGCGCGATCCGCTCGAGTGCAGAGTGCCCGTTGAGATACTTCCAGAACACGGGCCAATAGCTGGCCACCTTCTCATCCCAGCCCTCGCCCCTCGCAGCAGCACCCTTGCCCCCATCCTTGCCGGCCCCGCCGCCGGCCTTCTTCCCCGCGGCAACCTCCTTCTTGCTCCCCACGGACGGCTCCGTCCGCCGCTCCCTGAGCCGCTTCCCAATCGCGCTCAGGTACAGACTCTCCTTGCCCGTCGCCTTCTTGGCGTCGAGGATCACGTACGGGCTCAGCCCCGCGAGGTGCGGTGCGCCGTTGACGCTGGGGTGCTCCGTCGCCCGGGGCGGCGCCTTGCGCGCGTGCGCCGTCGCCTTCTCGGCGAGCTCCCGCGCGGCCTTGTCAGCGATGCGCTCGAGGCGTGCCTTCTCGGCCACCTGCTCCGCCAGCGTGGGCTGCGAGTGCGGGCGCGACGCACTGGGGGAGCTGGGCGTCGGCGTCGGCGGTTCCGAGGCGCCGTCGAGCTCGCGCAGGAGGAAGGCCGGCGGGGAGGCGGGCGGCGAGTAGCCGGGCTGTGGGGAGCCGGCGGCGCCCCCGCCGCCCAGGCGCGACGACGAGTCGGTGATGGACAGCGCGGAGAGGTCGGAGATGCTCCGGTCGAGGCCGGTCGCGACGCTCGCCGTCCTCTGCAGGGTCGACGTCGAGCTCGCCCTGTCGGTCCCAGCCACGCTGCCCGTCATGCCCGAGTTGGTGCTCCCGCGCCTCTTGCGCTCCTTGGCCCCGGCGCCGGCGTCCTTGTCCCCGGGCGCGTGCTCCAGGTCGTCGGTGGCGGCGGCCTGGGCCCTCTTGGCGCGGGCGACCTCCTCCGCCTCGAGCGCGTAGTCCACCTCGTAGATGATCTCGGGCCAGACGATGACGTACGCGAACGTGCAGAGCTGCATCACCCAGCCGCCGCGCATGAGCCAGGCCAGCATGGCGAGGTAGTTCGGGCGGAAGGACTTGGACGGGCAGAACCACTTGTAGGGCTTGGGCGCGGCGGAGAGGTCGGACAGGAAGTTGGGGAGGGCGGGCGCGAAGGGGAACTGCCGCGCCCACAGGGCGGACGCGCGCGGGAGCGTCTTCATGTCCGCGTTGGGCGACAGGATGTAGACATCTCGTGCGTGCAGGGGCGGGATGGCGATGGCGCGCCGCCAGAAGATGAAGTGCTGGGCGTACTTGCGGACCTGGCTCAGGGTGAGGATGTTGTTGGTCTGCTGGGAGACTTGGTGGAAGGAGATGGTGGGCTTGGAGTGCCGGACGAATTCGATCATGGAGAGGGTCGTCTCGTCCGGGTCGGCGGAGAGTTCGGAGATGATCTTCTTGTCATCGCCCATGAGGAGCAGGGCAAAGTTCTTGTCTAGGTAGCGCGGCTCTTCAGCGGTGTCGTTGTCGCCGACAGAAGAATGTGCCGTTGTCATCCATAAGCCGCGGCTGTCCTCCTCACGATCTAGAGGCGGGAGATCAGAGATGTGGTAGGGCACCGGGATCTGCACTGAGTGTGTGATGGTTCCCTCGCCCGTCTCAAGCTGAAGAGCTGCGATCTTGTTGTGCGAGATGGCTTCGTATAAGTCCTGCATCGAGGCGGCCAGTGAGGAGCTCTGTAGGATCTCCTCCCACAGCTGGCTCATCTTTCTCTTCTCCTCCCGCGCCTTGTCCTTGAGTAGCAAGATCTTCTTAGACTCCTTCCACACGAAGTCGCTGCGCTGCTGGACATACTTGTAAGCCTTGTTGACCTTACGGATGATGTTGGTGTACATGACATCGATCAGGTCCTTGGCCTCATGCTTCTGCGGGTTGAGGATGAAGACGAGGTTGAACATTGTCATGTTGCTGATCTTGTCCTCTGGCTCCTCTTGGCTGGTGGCCGGCTTGTCTGTTGTTGTCTTCTCGGCCGCATCCTTGACCTCGACATTGTCGGCCGCAGATGCCACATGGGCGTCGTCATCTTTGTCATCAGCCTCGCCGCCCTCGTCGTTAGGCGAGATCTGCTCGTCGTCCTTGCGGGGGGCATCCCCATCCTCCTGCTTTGACTTTCCCTGCTTCTTCTTGTTTTTCTTCTTCCATATGCCACTCTCAGGTTTGTGGATAGGGTACGACACGAAGTACAGCGGGTCTAGCGATATCTGAAAGAGCGTCTTGTGGTACGCCCTTGCCGGGGTCAGGATGCTCTCCAGGTCCTTGGTAGGGAACCCAGCCACATGTTCCCAAGGCACAAGCTGGGTACCGCCGTCGGTGATGATATGATCATCCTGATTCCATGACATAAGGTCGGAAACATTCAGGTTGTAAGGAGTCGACCCGTCGGTAGGTGCTGTGACCCTCTCAAGCAGGATGTCATCTTCGTCGGCTCCCTCGTTATCCTCATCATCGAGCCGCTCCGAAACGGGGACAATGTGAGGAGGGTAGTGAAAGACGAACCTGGGGCCGTCTCGGTTCCTGTTTATGACGAGGGCCACGCCTAGGAAGTTTGAAGAGTTTGGGAGGACCGGGAGAGTCATGGTCGAACCGGTCTCGGATGCTGGGTGGGATCAAAACACCTGGAGCTTCCAAACCCGGCGTCTCGCCCTAGTTCTCAAGGCGTTTTTTGCCCTGCCTGGCCTATCAACGTAATGTCGCAGGCCCTGATGGATGGTTCATATGCTTGATGATCTATTGAGAGCCTGATCTCCCATGGTTCGACACATGATGAGGTCTGACGTGAATGCCTGGGTGGACCGGCTCGTCGCAAGACCGTCAAGCCTGGAGCACGGCTCGGCTCAGGGACGCACGTATATCGGCTTCCAGTATCAGGTTGAAGTCATCCTCGAGAAGTGGGTCTGAGCTCCCAAAAAGATCACTGGCCTCGACTGCTTCTCTACTGGTAGTGGATGGCATTCTCCTCTCCGGAGATCAGCGCTGCTGATGACTAGCTACGGGACCTAAAGATTACGAGAAGCCAATCACATGCCTGCCGGAGACCCCCCACGGACGGCCCTAGTGTCGAGGGTCATTTCTGGATAGCGGTCCCGCAGTGCTGGGTACCCCTATTTACCACCGCCCTAGCACGCCTGAAAAGTATTGCGTACCTCTGCGTAGAAAGCATCTTGTCGCTCTTTTTCTGCCTCTTCTAGGAATTTGTCGCGTGCCTCGCCTGCGCAGCTTTAAATCGACGCAGCTGTCTTGCCGGCAGTTGTCGATCTGGACGTCACATGGTAATTTCCCCTCTTGTCCTCTTTGCCTCTGCGTCTTGGCTCCCCGGATATAAACGTTGCGAGGTCCCTGACTACCTGGACCTGGGTCTCCTCGTCCAACGTCGCGAAGGATCGTCCCCATGCTCGTGCTCATGCTGATCCAGGCTCAGGACTGCCCAGTAGCCCCTCTACGACATATTGCGTATGTACTCCCTGATCCCCCGGTCCCCAGACGCCTTATGACGTGCCTCGTCGTGACCGCTGTTCCATTTGGCTTGTGACCTTTGGGCTGTGGTGTAGACAAATACAACAAAACCTGGTTCTGACGACAAGCCTGTGGATTGAAGGCATATGAACTGAGAAGCGGACTGTACAAACCCCTCAGGTACCTGACATTCTAGTCGGCGACCACCATACCGGACTTCACCCCTCCATTCCCCAATACCGGCCGTCCTATCGACCGGACTAGACGGACCATGATACATCAAAGCCAGCCAAGCAGCGGCCCTGCCGTCGCAGCCGCCACCACCACCAACGGCGCCGGCGTGGCGACTGGCACCTCCAGATCCCCCCACCGTCCTGTCCCCTTCATCCCCCAGACCTACACGAACAGCGACTCCAACGCCCCAGCACGGAGCCTCATCCTCGCCCTACGGCCCGACTGGTCCTCCCCTGAGTCCTCGATCGAATTCGTCCGCTTCACTGACGGCATCACCAACACGCTCCTCAAGGCCGTGAACAGGCGGCCCGGCCTGTCGAAGGACGATGTCGACCGCGAGGCGATCCTGCTCCGGGCCTACGGCAACGGCACCGACTTGATCATCGACCGCGCGCGCGAGACACAGAACCACGAGCTGCTCATGCAGCACGGGCTGGCGCCGGAGCTCCTGGCCCGCTTCGACAACGGCATGATGTACAGGTTCATCCGCGGCGGGGTCACGCAGCCCGAGGGCCTGCGGCGGAGGGAGATATACCTGGCCGTGGCGAGGCGGCTGGCGCAGTGGCATGCCACCGTGCCGTGCCTGCCCGGGAAGACGCACGTGAGCGAGAGGATGAACGGGCACGCCGCCGAGATGCTGGAGCGGGCGAACGAGGGCGTCACGGGCGGGGGGAAGTTCCAGAGCCTGCAGGAGGTCGTCGACGCCGCGTGCCCCGGCAAGCAGGCGCCGAACGTCTGGACGGTCATGCAGAAGTGGATCTTCGCGCTGCCGACCGAGACGCCGGCGCAGAAGGAGAGGCAGGCGCTGCTGCAGGGCGAGCTGACGAAGCTGGTGGCGGAGTTGAGCCCGCGCCCGGGCCTGGGCAAGGACGGTGTAAGTCCTTCCCGCCTCGAAAGAACCACTCAGCGTCCGGAACCCAACTGACCTGACCGCAGCTCGTCTTTGCCCACTGCGACCTTCTGAGTGGGAACGTCATCGTCCTGCCCAAAGGCGACGGCCTGGAGTCCGGGATAACGGCGCCGACTAACGGCCTCGCCAACGGCACCAGCACCGCCAGCAGCTCGGAGTCGGTCACCTTCATCGACTACGAGTACGCGGTACCCTCGCCCGCCGCCTTCGACCTCGCAAACCACTTCGCCGAGTGGGGCGGCTTTGACTGCGACTTCAGCGTGCTGCCGACGAGATCCCAGAGGCGTGAGTTCATCGCCGAGTACGTGCGGTCATACTTCGCCCTGCTGCCCGAGAAGCCGGACGGGTACGACGAGGAGGCCGAGGTCCAGAGGCTCGCGACGGAGGTCGACGTCTACCGCGGCGTGCCGGGCTTCTACTGGGGAATATGGGCCCTGATCCAGGCGACTATTTCCCAGATCGACTTCGACTATGCCTCGTACGCCGAGGTTCGGCTCGGCGAGTACTGGGCGTGGAAGGCTGAGGTCGACGGGAGCAGGCAGGCCAAGGGCGAGGAGATGCCGTTGAGAGAGCGGCGGTGGGCGCAGGAGTAGAGTATCGGAGCACGTGTGATAAAATCCGGCGAGCGTGGCTATCTTATGTGGCGTGCTTGAGTGCGGGAAAACAGGTGCGGAAATACCCAGCCTGTCTCAGAGACAGCAGGAGGAGTGCTTTAGGTCATTCAACATGCTCTTTTACGGCAGCGGAAAAACTTAAAGGTACACAGCATATCATGGCGCTGGCTTATAGGTGGTAATAGCTATTCGATAGGAACCTACTTTGAATTCGAACTCGAGCGGCACACGAGGATAATACTGACCAAGATCAAGGATGACACCGTTGGTTCTCTCACATGTTAGCAAATGTCGATCCCGTACATTGTGAGGGAAATTTGTGGACAGAAACAGTGTGAGAAAGAGACCTTAGCAAAGTTGGGTAATAGACTTTATTCTTCCAACCACAGCAACTAACAAGGATCTAGTTATGATTCTACACACCCCAAGTACGAGATCACTCGTTCCATGGCTTGTAGGCTACGGTCTGGTTGAGGCTCCCAGGGAGGTCCTCACTGCAGCGGATAGTCAACATAGTCTAAAGCCCGAAGGATTTTTCCAACGAGGTTTACAATCCAGGGCCTTATTCGCTACGGGGAGTACCGTCCAGTGACGCACATACGCATGAATTGTTGACCGCTTATTGCGGGAACCGAGGCTGGGCATCAAGCTTAACCTGTCCCTGGTATCAAGTGTCGAGCATATGCCCGGTAGTTACCCTCCTACGGTCGCCAGAGGCCAGGACGGCCGACAACCACTCGGCCCCATGGGATACTGCCAACTAGTCCCCCCCCCGTAGGTACGCTGTCACCGCGCATGAAGGGGGTGGTTTGGGGTCAGCTCTCCCTGCACCAGGCCACACTTTTCACATCAGCCAGGCGCACATCATCAGTCCGGCACCCCCTCCCGCGAGCCCGCGAGGACGACGTCAACACGACCCAATGACGAGCGAGCCCGGGTCTAGGCCGAGCCTAAGCAGGTGGCTGCTATGCAGAAGCAGGTGCGCCCTCTGCAGCGATGTGGCCATGTGCCGCAGGGCGCATGCCATCGGGAAGGGGTGGCAGCCGACGGCGATACTCAGATCGAGCGCCAGCCTGCGCGAGCGAGGGCAGCGCCGGGGACAGCGCTACTTTGCCGGGCGCGCAGGGCGCGCGCGCTGAGGTGGCGCCATGGAGCTGGCACCCTCGACCGCGCGCGCATGGGCTCGTGCCTCACCTCCAGAGTCCGGTTCAGGTGCCACCACCTCGACGGCACGACCGTGGTAGCTATGTCACCCGCTAGCCACGGCAAGGAGTGGGAGCGCCATGTCTTGCATATCTCCAGCATGGCAGAGAGGTATTCGGTCTCATGCCGGCTTCATAGCCAAGATGGCAAGGCGACTGGGGCAGCAACAGACCAGCTGGGCCAACCAGCTATGCCGCCCTCCCACGCCAACAGTCGCCGTTATCAAGAGAAATCCGTACAAGCGCCCGCGGGTGGGCACCAGGACCAGAGGGGAACGTCCCATGGTGACGCAAGGGTCAACTCCGCACCTGTAGACCTAGCACCTTGCGGGTTGCTGCAGGAAGACTGCACCACAGCCGGCTGCGGAGTCAGCGGCAGGTCAGGCGCTGTTGGCGTTCCTCAAATCCTGACTGGCCGAGCCGCTGGTCATCCCAAGATGGAGGGTCAACAGGTGAGGCAAGTTGCGACAATAGCCTCGGTAGCTCGCGAGACAAGGCCCCGAGTCTCGATCTGTCCGGGGGGGAGATTGTCAATAAAGCGCATCTCGCCGCTCTGCGGGGCTTTTTACCGCGACAAGGCTAGAGAGGGCGACGGGAGAAAGGACTCATACAGACTCGAATGGCCAGACCCGGCCAAGAAAAGACATCCTCCTCGTGATTACGCGTCGTCGGGGATGGGTTTTGCTACCCATCACGACGGAAGCCCGAAGGTGGCCATCTATGGCCTCGACTGCTGCCCTTGTCGGGTCGTCCTTGGCGTCCGACAGCGAGAGGCATCGCGATCAAAAGACCCCACGTTTCATGCGTCAGCACCATCAAGCGGCTCCGAGGGAACTCGTACGAGAGATAAGCCTGAAATGGCTGTCGAATACGTTGTGAGGAGTGTTGTAAGCAATATGTAAAGCCTGTGAGTCGTCATCTCGCGAGGCCGAGCTGTGAGGTTGATAGTAGCAGGATATCACCTTCCCCCTCGGTGTAGCTCCAGGATACCTAGATCGTCCCCGAGTTTATCACTAGACTCGAGCAGCTGTGATAGCAAAGCAGACTGCAGGGCTTAAACCTTGCTGAGCTCCAGGACCCCAGTGCCCGGCCCTAGGTGACTATACAGCCATCATAGTGACTAGCAGACGCTATAGAGCGACAGTGTCGTAGCCTCTCAAGCCTTGCAGAGACATGAACCATCGATGGCTTAAAGCCTCGAGATTCCCCTTACCCAACTGATGACAATAGGTGCAATGTAGCATTGACCGGAGTCGAGCCGAGTCCTTAATTCCAGGACTCAAGGTTATGGAGCAAGGTTAGGGCTGGGGTCCGCCCCGAATGTGCCGAGCTGCCCTAGGGCTGGCGATGTCCTCAGCGAGCATCAATTCGCGTCGAGAGGCCATGTGCCCTGGCAGAACTGATACCATGTTACAATCGTCGTCGTGCGCTGCGACCTTAGACTTCCGAGGTGAGCATAGATGACGACGCCTTCTGCTCCGTGCAGTATCCCGTCCGCGATCCCGTGAACACCGCGCACCGCAGGAGTGGGCTGAGGTCTGCCCGAGCCTAGCCACATGACGATGTGAAGCATCCTCTCCTCGGAAACAGCTCGTTCAAGGTCCGAGACCGACGCCAAAAGTTAAGCATGTTTCCTCAAAAAAACGACCGCGGTCTGGGGCACCGTCGGCGGTCGTTCGTGGAAGTGCCGGTCTCCACCGACTGACGCGCGTTTAGAGGCTCCTCAACGCTGTCGGCAATGTAACGACCATTCCCTGCTCGGGAAGTAGGGACCGAACAGAGCAACGTTGAGTGTTTCTGGCCCGCCGGGGCGGGAGATGTTCGCGAGGTGCTGGCGGTCGGCATCCTCGAAGGAGAAGGTCAATATGCTAGCTGAGGAGTTTGAGGCGAGCGAAAAAGGTAAGGCAAATCTGGCGCTAGGCCGAAAACGCCTGCGCGCTCGCTGAATAAAGCCTCGACCCAGCTCGTCCAAACCCCAGAGCTGACGGAGTGGGAAACAAGCTTGAGATAATGCATGCAGACGAGCGGGGCTCACGTCGTCGGCGGTCGGCATCGGACATTGGCCTGTATAGGGGAAGGACGCGTGAAGAGCGGTTGAGTGATTAAGCGAATATGCTCCTGGTCCGTCTGTGTTCGGAGTAGGAAGGGTGACCCTCTCTCACCTGGGGCAAGACGACGGTGTACGACTATTCACCGTGGTGGTCAAGTCGTCGTCCGTCCCCAGCAGCACCGCTGGCTCGCGCCTCGAAAATCGGTTAAGACAGCCAGCTCTCTGCAAGTGACGAGCAATCGGGCCGTAAAGGGGGCCGTGCTGAAAGCTTGAAAGCTTGGAGACCCTGCATTGCACCTCTCGATGCAACTTATCACGCCGATCTCTAGTCACAATGGGAGCCGCAGGGTCAAGCATCGTGCAACTCGCGGTTCAAGGCTGTCCGAACCCCTGCGGAGCGTCCAATCGAAATACATGAGGTGTAGGGTCGCACTCTGCGTTATCGCTTTGTCGCCCCAGCCAGTCGGACGTGCAGATCCGTCAAGCTGGCCGCGCTCGCGGTCGACGAGATCGTTGATCACCCAAGTCCCGCTGCATTGGGTTTCGGGATCACGATAGCCTCGCAGGTCGCTGGAACATAATTTCGTGTGTGGCAAAGTAATCACTGATGTGACGTAGGAGATCACCAGAAGAAGTTTCGCAGGATTTCGAATGCATGTCGGTTTGTGGGGGAAACCGTTTACTCTTGCGGCCGGAACATTGGCTGGCTCCGAGCCTTTCAGCTTGCGACGTTTGCAGACTATCGAGACGATCACAGCTCTGTTGCGCTGGTATTTGATCCGGGACCTTGCCACGTCGGTTTACATTTGTAGCAGTTCCAGTCAGTCGGAACCAAAAGCATGCACTACTACATACTGTGTGGCAACGACTTGACGCCATATTCAACCCATATGCGCTGATAGAATTCTATTCCGTCAATCAAGTAAGTCTTTTTCCGCGCACTAATGAGATAGCAGGCGCGAGGCCCCTTGCTTGTCATACAGAGGCAGCAGAGCTTCGCCCTGGCAATGGCTTGCCCGGTGTCGTTCGAGACGCATGAGACTACGCGTCGTTCGGAGTTCAACCCGACTCGAGACTGGCGCCTCTTAACTCTCCTACTATTAGAAACAACGCCTTAACCCGTTGTGGTAACCATTGGGTCGCACCATGCCATCGGGTGAAGTCCGAAAGCTGTAGCCATCGCCAGCATCGCTCCGCCTGACTAGATTCTCGCGATTGACTACGATCTGGGGAGCGAACTCCTGCAAATGCAATGCGACATAGTTCTGGCACCGTGTATGCCTTGAGCTCTTGTGCACTCGAATTCGCGATGTGAAAGAAAGTGACGTCGTCTCGGCGCCCTGGTCGATGGTCCTGAAAGTCTGGATTCAGAAACCTTAACCATAACTCCAAGGTGGCATCCTGCGGAGCCCCACAATTGAAGCAGCATGCCTGGTTCGGCCTACCTATCTGAAGCAGATGCCAGAAGGGCACCGCACCGGCTACCCTGAAATCGTACCGCCGGTCTGCCCAGGGTCCAACCCGGCCGCGGTATTCTATTCGCGGGAAGACGTGGCCCGTGTTCCGTCACGACTTGAAGAAGCGCACACTTCTCCCTGGCTTTGAAGCTGTCGTGATGAATTACATGGGCACCCGCAAGCTCGAGGGCTGCGATAGCTAGCTGCCCTCGGGGCACCAACGATCAGACGAGATTCACACGTAGCCGCGAAGGAACGACCAATTAGCTAGGCGACATGAAGAGGCTGGGATGGGCAACATGTTACACACGCCGCCTGAAGCTCTGTGCTGAGGTTACCGGTCGGGACACAGCTGGAGGGTGGCATTGAGTGATGGGGATAGAAAGGCGGTGGGTTTGGGAGTCAAGAGGGGTTGAGTGGTATCGCTGGGTGTTACTCTCACACCAGCAGATGCGCTACAAATGCCGGCAGAAGTGTCTGAGTTGCAGGATGTAGCGAGCCTTGCCCTCGGCAGCACCACCGACCCCTCCGATGTGGAGCTCCGCAATGTCATGCCTCGTGCTGTCTGGCCGTCCGCGCGCCCGTCTATGTGCTCGTCCTAGCAGGTCTCAGCGCTGGTGAGCTGAAGCCCTGACCGCCGAGCAGTAGCAGTCTTGTGTGCCCAGCAGTGCTGTGGTCGGTTTTAAGGTTGACCGTGCTTGGCAGCCCAGAGAGAGATGGGATCGACACCGAGGATACCACAGCATACCATAGTAGCATCCGGTGGATCGTCTTATCACGGTTGCGATATAGGCATCGGGAGGCGGGTAGCGGGAACCGGCAGATAGGTTGATGATAGTAGCTCGAGGCACACGGCAGCTGGGGGTGACGGGCTCATCAGGCACTGAGGGCCGTGCCAGTCGTGTCGACGGCATGAGCGGCAATATAGGTCCGCGGTGCCTCGATATAGTGTGGCAAGACCCTTGAGTCGAGCGCACACAACTGGTGGCGGCTTAATTGACGAGGATGTCGCAGCCGTTCAGGAGCCGTGGCCGTGCGTGCAGGCAAGACCCATACCGAGGAGAGGGAATGCCCTGCTAGCCCTGTCAGCCTGTACTGTGATATGGACTCTTGCCCACGGCCATAGGAGCAGTCCGTCAATTTGGCGATCAGAGTTCGCGGTGGCTGTGTGCATGGCGCCATGGGTGCCGGGTTGTTTGTCGAACGAGGGCTCAGTCCATGTGCGGAGCGAGAACCGGGATCAGAAGGTCCGAGTCCCAGTCCCAGTCCCAGCAGTGTGGATGGTCCGCTGTGGTACATCATCATAGCTCCCTGGGGGGCCCACGGCCTCCTCCTGTCTGGCAGGCCACCGAAACAGCTGCAAGCCCTACACGGCGGGTAATTAGTGCGATAGCGCGAAGGGAGGAGGGGACAGCTCCCCGGAGCTAGGGCTCATGCTCAGCTCTCCTCAGCTGTGATGGCGACCGTTCCGGAAGACGGGACGAGGGAGGGTGTTGTGGTGGGTGGTGTGGCGCCCTCGAAGTCAGGTGCGCGCGGAACGCCCTCCCACCCCGTCCCATCCCATCCCATCATCATCATCATCAGCAGGCAGCGTGCGGGCAGATGTATGGCTGCAGGCGGCGAGAGGGGATGGTGCGTGCGCGACACCCACAGCTGCCAGGAGGCGGAGGAGGTATGGTGCATGAGGAGCAGGAAGAGGAGGGAGGAGGAGGAGGAGGAGAAGGAGGAGGGACAGGGGGGGTATGGTCGTACAGTGCTGTGCCTTCTTGGGTCCCATAGTAGCTGTCACCCCGGCCCCTCCGCCCAGTATTTACATACTTAGTACCTGGGTACTTGGCCAGTCCGATGTTGGTAGCCCTCCCGTCCAAACCTTGAGTGAGTCTCATATCACAACGGCCATCTTTCGACACATCAGGCCTCACTCGCCCCTTTGGAAAAGTAAATCGGGCCAACGGAACCATGAGGCCTCCTCCTGCCTCGCCGACAGGCCAGGCGACGATCTGCTGGGCCTGCTCAGCACGGTACAGATGCCCCTGGCGCGGCCCCTCACCTCCTGCTGCTGCCGCTGCTGCTGCTGCGGCGTAGCGCGCGGGTACGATATCAGGATGCAGGACATGCGCCGACGGGGCAGGTATTAATTAATGAATTGTATAGTGGGCTGTGCTGTGGTAGCTGCTACCTCCTGTGCTACTGGGCGTGCGGCATAGGAACCTGGCACGCCTGGCTGGCGTGCTCGGCAGCGGCGTGCGTAGCGTGCGAACCTGAAGCTGAGACTGATAGCTGCTGATGCAGAACCAGCAGCCGGTTGAACGTGGCCCCACCTGCCCACCTGCTGCTGCAGAAATCCTTGCAGGTCGCCTCCAAGGGTAGACGAGACGAGCTGCATTCGCGGTCGCATATCCGCAACTGTCCATAGTGCTCCCCTACGGATGTGGGATGGATCACGCCCTGACCCCCAAGTACTTTACCGTCCATGCCGCGGCGACTGCAGACGAGACCACCACCTGGGTAGCACTGACTATGTACTACTATGTAATGTAGGCTGGGCTTGGGATGCCCCAGCCCAGGTGTGCACACCCCCGGTCGCGCCGTGATTCCTCCTCCTCCTCCTGCTGCTGCTGCTGCTCCTGCTGCTGCTGCTGCTTCTTCTTCTTGTCTCCTTCCTCGTTGCTTTCCTTGCCTTGCCCTGCCTTGCTCTGCCCTGCCCTCCCCTTTCCCTGCCCTGCCCTGCCCTGCCCTGCCCTGCCTTGACCTTGTCGGCTATCTCCTCCTGTGTGCTCGTGTTCGTCTTGTCTCCCTGCCAAGGGTCACGAGCAGGCCCTTCGCCGCCCACCCGCAGTCTGATGAATCACCCGGCACGGAGTACAACGGATACGTACCTTGGCTCACAAACCGTTGAAGGGTCTCTTCTCCTCTTTTCTGGGGTTCCCTCCTTCCTCCTGCTGTGGTATACCCCCGAACCTCCACGGGCCATGCTGGGTACTGCAGGATACAAGCCCCTCTCGCCCTGCGCTCTGCGAGGCGCCTTGAACCTCTACCTGGCTTCTGCTCCTCGTCCCGCCTCTCCAGGTCCAGGTGCTCCGCTCTGCTCTGTTCTGCTCTTGCTCTGTCCTGTCCTGTCCTGCTCTCCACTATCCACTGCCATTACCACCGTATTACGGAGCCCGTCTTAGCTGTCGACCCTTGTCTATAGCTTCTCTCTACGCTGCGTTGATTTTCTCCCATTCCTCTTCTGGTACAGCTTCGTCGCACATGCAGCTCTCCTCCTGTGCCATTTCGTCTCATCTTATCTCCATTTATTATTTATCTCTGCACTGTCTCGCTCTGCCTCGTCCGGTCTGACGGCTTCGCACCGCACGCCGCAGAAAATTGTCCTTCGAGTCCGCCCCGACCTCAAGCGCCGCCACCCTCCTCTTGCTCAGACCAGCCTCTCCCACCGTGGGTCGGTCGCCTTGAGCTCATCTGCACGGCATGCAGCTGCCGTGCGTCTAGTGACTTCTCCCCGGCCCCCCCCCCTCGATGGACTGATCCCGATAGCACATCTTCGAGGATCATGGAGAAGGGCTATGCTCATTGTCCTCTTGAGATAAAGAGTTCACCGGAGACAGCATCGTGAGAACGTAGCAGCACTGCCATACAACAAGATAGCGCGGCTGCGACAGCAGCAGGCCGAGGGACGGAAAGTGGGAGTTGCGAAGTGGCAGGCGGGCGTGTTGACTGCACTGCAGCTGTACTGTGTCTGTTCTGCCTGGGCCGTTGTGCGTCGTGCGAGGGGGTCGTCGAGGTGCATATTGACCCCCGACATATCGCCTACACTGGGACCTCGCCGGGGCCCGTCACTCTGACGTCCTTGCTACTGAGACAAAGGTCTCGGAAAGGGGAGACAAAACGGTGGTCTTTGAGTGCAGCGCTCCGGACCGGAGCGCCGGCCCTCTCTGGGTCCCCATGGCGGCCGAAAATGCGGGCTCAATATTTGCGAATACAACCTCTCCTCCGGCCTACGCCGGCGCATCCGCGCCAGGCCTTGGGCCTGAGTCCGGGCGCACTGTCTCATCAGCCCCCTACCACGACCCTAGGCTTGGTCACAGCCACAGCGCCAGTCTTGCCTCCGATCCTACTCTCGAGTCCACCATTCGAGCTCTGCTCGACCAGCAGGCTGAGATCGAGGCCAGGCTTGTAGCCTTGCTGCCTCAGAGGTATGGCCCGAATGTCAGAGTCGAGCTTGACATGCTGCGCCACAAACTTAGGGCACTACGCGCCTTTGCTGGTGACAACCGTGAGTTGCTTGACCTCCTTTTTTCTGTTCGCGCAAGTTCGTCTGCTCTCGCTTTCGTTCCAAGAGCGCTCAACGTGCCCTTGGTGGATGGGCTGGTCACTTTAGGAGACTAGCCAGGTGCTTGAGAATCATCATGATGTCCAACTTGGTACGTGTGCCTTGATCTAATTAGATGGCTCTATAGGCATATCCGACAAAGTTCACGTTTTATCCGAGATTGAAGATGCCAGAACACTCCAGTATCAGTGTGAATGCATTGAGACGGCCTGTCTAGATCAAGGTACGCCTCACTTCTTGGAAGCATGCTTGTATAAACTGGAGCCACAGCTCACCTTCTCTCAAACTACTAGGTCTGGATCTCAACGACCCTAGGCACAATGAACATCTCAAACTCTACTTCCGGGACAGCGCACCTGAGGGGTACGACGCGTGGCTCGACAGGAACCTATCGCAATATGATCCAGTCGTCCGGGCTTGGAGGTTGAGAGACAGCCTTCGGCCGAGATACCGGACCTCTCACTTCTTCAAGTGTTGGGATGACCAATGCCTGCATTACATCTACGGGTTTGCGAGCCAAGAAGAGCGAGATCACCATGTGAAGGAGCATGCCGTACTGCTGAAGAGGGATTCTGGCTTGTCGATCAGTGACGCACCTACACTGGTCCCACAAGATCAGTCCAGTCATCGTCGCGATTACAGCAATGAATACTCGAAACCCTCACCCCCGTTATACTTGCCGCGGCCCACTGGCAGTTCACAAGTGGCACATTCTACTGCGCAAGGCTTGTCTCGTGACCATAGGGATTCTCTGAAGTCTTACTCGTTGGCTGCTGAGCCTTCAGCTCCCAAAAGGCATCTAAGAGGCTCAGTGGACTCAGAGGTCGATCCTCTTTTGCCACCACTGAAGCGCAGCCGTGTGGGACAATCGAAACTAGAGTCCATTGGTGAACTTCGGTTGCTGCGTGATGCTGGCTCGTGTCTCCGATGCAGAATATCGAAGCAGGGCGTAAGCAATATCTCCCCAATACCGCTGAAGCAGTGCATACTAACATTTCAGTGTGACTCAAACGATCCGTGTTCTTCCTGCTCTGACCCGGCTGCTTCTGCTTCTGATGACTTCTGGAGCTGTCTTGGCTGTTATAGAGGACCACTTGCTTCCTTCGCCGAGGCCCTCTTGTTTCCAGGTTCGTCGCTGTGGCTACATAATCCCTCTCCGGCTTATGGCTGATATGGAATAGTATCTCCTACGCCGCGAGAAATCCAAACCCCACTTGCTTCTCCCCTCGCGCCACGAAGGAACATGAACGAGTTCCTTGATCATACCTACCGGGTGAGCCCAGAACACTCGCGCACGGTGAAGACCCAGCTTGATTTTGATGACGGCTTCTGGTGGACCGAAGATCTTCCCAACTTCCCGCCATCTACTTCGTCAATGACCTCATTCTTAAGAGAACCAGTCGAGAGGCCTCCTCCGCTGCTATCGATCCTAGCTGGGAGCTGGAATATGAGTGGGACGGCGTACAATTTCTGGCAGCTCCTTCGACTGACTGGATTCATATCACCGTATCGGCATGCCGAGACCGCAACGTATCCTATTCTGTACTATGCAAAACTGCTGCTCAGGGAAGTTCTATACTATGACTTTCAACAACCTGAGCCGTCGATACACGCGGAGACAAACACCTCCCAGCCACAGACTGCATCGGACGAGTCGTCGAGCTATGGGCGCTATCGGTTGCTGTACAGCTGCATGACGGAGTTCTTGGGTTCGTTCGAAAACACCACACTAAGGGATTATCATCTGAACCCACGAGGCTGGCTTGCCGTCTTCCTTTCGCTCTGCATCTTCAGTATTGTCAAAACAATTCTGGTTGACCTCGCCTTATCCAGCCCGAGAGCAAATACACCGAGGACTGTACACTCGCCTGCAACGACCATGTCAAGTGTTTACAGCGCCTTAGTTCATGCATTCACTGCCTCCTCGCCAATGCTTCTTGACGATCCCCGCATGGAACTTCACGAAGATGAGAGAGATCTTTTTCGTTCCTTAGCAATTATCACCAGGAGAGATTCTTGGGCCGAGCAAGGTATTGCATCCACGAGAGATTATCTGATGCTGCTCGGACGTGGAAACATGACCGGACCTTTTGTGAACGGTTTCATCCGACAGAGGACTGCTGCCAGTCGGCTCAGTTTTATGGCGACATCCTCCTCCTCCAGGCCGGCAGAGGAGCTCCGAAAGCCTCTACCCGACGTAAGGCCCATCAACGATCAATGGAATTTGGTGGGGTTTCCGGAAGGAGATTCCTTTACGTCCAGGCTTGCAACAGATCGGTTGATGCTGTCCCCACAAGCCATGAGTCCAGGTCGTAGACATACCGTTGCTGAAAGCCCATTCTTTCGAGGCATGGGACGCGGCCTGACGTCTCCGATCCCGGCATCAAGGATTCGTTCAACTTACCAGCGGCCGCCCCTGCGCCGAGTGTATTGCGCCAAGTGCAACGAATATCCTGAAGGTTTTAGGGGCGAGCACGAACTCAGACGACATAATGATGCTAAACACGCCTCTCTTGTGAAAAGATGGGTCTGCTGCGAGCCGCAAAGTCATGGTCCTAGCTCACCTCAGCCAGTGGTCCCGCTGTCTAAATGCAAGGCCTGTGTCACTCAGAAACGATACGGCGCCTACTACAATGCGGCAGCCCATCTGCGAAGAGCTCATTTCAATCCTCATAGGGGTGGCAAGGCAAGCGGTGACTGGCCACCTATGACAATACTAAAGGATTGGATGAGAGAAGTTAGGCAGTCCGTGGACCTACAAGATCAGGATTCAGACAGTGGTGAAGACGACGCAGACTTCAGACAGCAATCAGACATTTTGTCCCCGCAGGGCAGCCGGCGGTCACCACTTCTCGACGTACCAAGACTTGCGCCTGCGCCGCCCCCGCTCTCCCGCGGTATTCATCCACACCCGCTGGCGCCACAAGTATCTCCCTCCATCCACACAGCACCGCCTCTGGAGATCAATCCTCTCACGACACCGACCACAATCACTTTTCAAACCAGCCCTGGTCCGAATATGATATCAACCTACGCCAGCGTGGCGAGCAGTAGTAGGTCAGACGACTCACCGGCATCAAACCGGAATCGGTGTCCACATCCGCAGTGTGGCCGCGTCTTCAAAGACCTCGCCGCCCATATGCTTACGCACATGGAGGAAAGGCCTGAAAAATGCCCGATTGAGTCTTGCGAGTATCACACCAAAGGATTTGCGAGGAAGTATGACAAGAATCGTCATGCTCTGACCCACTACAAGGGAAATAGTAAGTGCACCTCTTCTGCCCCTGGTGCCTCAAGTCGTCTCTTTGAGAGGCTACCACAACGTGGCATTTCGGACTTGGAAACATAGTTTTGACAAATGCCAGTGGTTTGCCCTTTCTGCCCCGGACCCGGAACGGCCTACGAGAAGGCCTTTAACCGCGCTGACGTATTCAAACGGCACTTGACCGCTGTGCACAATGTCGAGCAGACTCCACCCAATAGTCGCAAACAGATTGGTATGAGCAGTTCTGTATCCGTGTCGTCACGAGAAGGCGGTAGTGCTTCTCACGGCATCGCGAATGCGAGGTGCTCTATTTGCCAAAGCCAGTTCTCGAGTGCTCAAGAGTTCTACGAGCATCTGGACGACTGCGTTTTGAACGTTATTGTTCCTTCTACGACTCCCCGGTCTGCTATATCTGCTCTCGCAGGGACGGCCATCACTGGTAGCTTCGAAGGAACCAACACAACAAGCAGCAGTGCCTCTGCCAGTGTCGGAGTGGACTCAAACCTACTAACTACACCACCCACATCAAGCTCGGATAGGCAACCTGCAGGGTCGTTTCAGGGGCCGGATATGCAGTATAATCATTTCAAACAGCAAGCCAAGCAGGCGTCTTTGCCTGGGGACAAGGGAGTTCACGAAAGGACTCCATCGGGGGCAGACGATTCCGGAGCTGCATCCCGTGATGCGTCTGTTCTTCGATCTTCTGGGACTCCACAAGCCCCCGAGCAAAAGCAAGAGCTCTACAACTCCAAATCCGAGTCGGTAGAAGATTCGCACGCACCACCTGCAGAGACATCCCCGACCGGTACCCGCGAGGGCAGCGGATCTCGAGGACCTCCACCCGAGACGTATCAACGAGGTGCTATGGTCGAAGTCAAACTTGGCTCTCCGTTCGAGCAGGGAACGGAAAAAGAGTCGCATTGAGCGAAGAGTTTCTGACATCTCATACTTACCGATATATACCCCCTTTTCATTTTTGGTTTTTCCTTCGCAGGCATTTGAGCAGCTGTGCAGCCTGCGAGCTATGCAGACAGAAGGCTTTGTGCAGATTCGTCGTATGACCCGTGACGCCCTGCTGACTTGGCAAAACGATCTGGTCCGTCATTTTCTCAAATATTTAGATACCTGGAGAAGGACGGAAAGTAAAATGCCACCTGCGGCTGGAGAGAGACGTGAATACGAAAAATAACGCCAGCTCAAAACCTCGTGTACCTCCTTGGACTTTCTATGTGCCTCTGAAATGTGTCTGGTGATTTCACTATCCAAACAAGAAACGCACCTCAGCCTTCTGGCTCAGCGCGAGCAGCCTCGCGAGTTGTGCTCCGTGATTGGGTGCAGCCCTCCCATGGCTTCCTAATCAGGAAAGTTCGTCCCAACGTTGCGCCAGGGAAAGTCTTCACACTGCGCCCGCGCCCTCGCTACTCTGAAATCTCCCGAATCGGAAGACGCCTCGCAGGGAGCACGAGTGGCCCTCGGCCGAGACGGTGCCCTCCGCTCGAGCCTCTGACCTGCATGCGCAGTCGTAACTTATTACGCGTCCATCCGCGACCCACCCTTCGCGCGCGGCTCGCACCCGCCCCTCCCTCCCCCTCGTCGGGGCCCCGAGTCCTGGCGCAGATCCCGCCGCACCCGTCTGCCTACTGCAGTGATCGCCCTCGGGACCGGGGTTCCCGCATGCGAGGTTTCGGCGTGCCCCCCGGCCGTGCGAGGTCTCGACGACGCCAGGAGGCGGCCGTGGCTGCCGGGGTGCGTCTGAGCGAGTAAGCACCTGCGCCAGCTGGGGCCCCGCTCCAAGACAGAGAGGGCCCGTCAGAGGCGACCGACCGTGGGCCGATTTCCCGGCGAGAGATACGACGAGAGCACACGGACGACACTGCGTGACCGGCCAGCTTCATGTGATGCGCAGTAAGTCTTGCTTTTTGCTGGGCGGAAGAGTGTGGATTGTGTGCTACGGGGCAAGGTGGGTTACACGGCATTCCGTTTATGTATCAAAAGCAACAACACGGCCTGGCCCCCGGTCCTAAGCTTCTTTATTTAGTACTATGGGAACCGCCTACGACCTCTACCCATGTCAAGGCACACAAGGGCTACGCATAGAGGTAGTGGAGCGGCGAAAGACGGTTTCCCCCCAGATACGACTATGCTAGGGGTGGAGGAGCTGCCTCGCAGCCTCGGACGACCGGACCGCATCAGTCAGCGATGGCATCAACTCATGCCGGCGACGACTGTCTAAACATTAATGAAAGGCGTTGGTCTACTAACGTCGACAATCTCGAGATGATGTTGCTGGAGGCCACACGTTCGAGGCTAGATGTGATGTTTCAATGCTCGGCGTCGAGCGATGCTAGACACGCAGCGGCAAGCCACGCTGCCGGTCACGACGAGAGCACGCGGGAAGGATCGAAGTAATATGTCCTGCTCATCCCAAAGTTACATCCATCTGGTGTCGTGCAGGGACCTCGATTTGACGGAGTCTAGGAATACGGCAGACGAAGAGCATGACATACAGCCGGCGAAGGCGGAGACAAGGCCCCATTATAGCTGCGATGCCCGCTGAACGCTGCCCAGAAGATGCGACATGCGTTTGATCCACCGCCTAGGGGCCCCGTTCAAATCTAGACCGCCATCAGACGTGGCCCTCTGGAGGGCACGCCTAAGAAATCCCACAACATTCAGCGAATTGCGGACATGATTCCTTCCCGTACACATCATGGCAGTCCTGGGCAGTCCGGTCGACTATCCATATAAGCTTGTATGGGATCTACATCCGTGCGTCGCGTAACTTTGCATTGGTCATGCACCCACCACTGGCTCTTGGCTACGCAGGCGACAGAGCATGCCGGTAGCGGCTCCTTCATCCCCCACGGAAGTTTCTAGGGTAGATAAGACCGCATATGCGGTGGTATTAGGCAGATGTGTGGTTTGCACCGGCCGCACCGGACTAGTGCAGCCGAACGTCATTGCAGTTCTACAGATGCAAATTGAACGACGTCCTGGTACTCCCGTCGCGGAACGGCAGCAGCTGGCGAGACAAGAGCCGGAACGTCTCATTGTTGCCGTAGAACCGACCCAGTCCCGTCTCCCCAACGTGCGTCATGTGAGATTCCACGCCCCTCTCCCCGGTCTTGTATCCCTTGCCCGCGACCTTCAGCGCCATGTCTCGCGCCGCCTTGAGGCTGGGCAACACGCCCGGCGACGTGTACGAGCTACCCACCACAGCCAGGGTGCCGCGGAAGGCCTCGTAGAGCTCGGTGTGCGCCCGGGCCATGCGCGCCCGGTGGCCCACGAGGTGCTGAGGGATGCATTCGCGGCAGATCTTCGTAGACGTATATACGGGCTCGGAGGCGGGGATGTTGAGATGGTGCTTGGCAGTGTAGACGGCCATCGCCGCCGCTTCCTGTGCGTCGGGCCAGGACTCCGGAGGCAAGTAGTCCCAATAGTGGCCACCCAACATGACGGTCAGCTTTGTGCCGCCCGTGGAGGCGTACTCGGGGGAGCCCGCTGTTGATTCGCGATCCGAGTCGAAAATGACGCCGAGGGCGGCGTGTGGGTTGTTCTCCGCGGGCACAGATTGCGGAATGAGATAGCCGAAGCCTCGGTGGTGTCTATTGAGAAGAGACCTGGGGAACCAGAGGTTGACGACCTGTATTGTGACGGCAGTGCTGTTCTTCAGAGCAGGGAGAGCATCCCCTGAAAGCCCAGCGAGAGTGCCGCTGTACAGACTTGATATGACTTTGTCATACTTGCGCTTCCCCATAGTCGACGAAGTTACCACTGCCTTTCCTTGGTCTTTGTTGTATTGGATGTTTGTGACGGCAGTGCCAGTCTTGATAGTGACATTGTCATTGCGTCTCAGGGTGTCGGCCAACACGTTAGTCAGGGTGCTGAAACCACCGTGGAAACCAAGATATCCAACGGGTGGTCCGAATTCGCGCCAGACCCGAGGGACTTCGGGGTTTCTTGCGATGATGTCTCTCCCGGAGTCGTAGTCATGATCTTTGACAACGCTCAGACCGAAACCCGAATGCTGCATCTGAAAGAACAGGTTCTGCATGGTCGTCTCGACAGCACTGAGCTTCCAGACGTCACCTCCCCAGACGCCGTGGTACAATGCCGAGACCATGTTGTTCACGAGATCTGGGCGGCCAAACATCTTCTCGAGAAACGCTCCGGTGGAAATGTCCTGATGATCGGCTATGGCAATACGCGGGGGCAGGCCTTTAGGAGCGTCTTGCTGCCATTTCCATCTCACCTCCGCGTCGTGGCCGTAGATGCTTCTGGCTGATGGGAGGGCGCCCGCGAAGAAGGGCTCGGTCAGAACCTGCGTTGCGGTAGTGATAAGCCAGGACAGTCCGGAGAGGAAGGTCTTCTTCGGAGCTCCTGGCAACTGCACCAAGTGGTCGGGATAGTAGACGTAGCGCTGGTTGAGGATTGTTCCTCGTCTCGCGATCTTGGAAGGAGCGTCTGGATGGTTGTCGGGACGGTCGCAAAGGCCCAGGTTCTCCATCTATGACATGCCGTATCAGCTGGACGTGGGGGAGTTCTGCCTGGAGCGGACGATGGGTTCACCATACCAAGTCGAACAGCACGAAGTCCTCCCACCGGCCCAGGCTGTGCTGGGGGGAGACGGCACGCGCGCCACGCTCGAAGGTGATGGTGGCGTCGCTGCCCCCTTCGGTCCGGACCTGGACGCGCTCTGTGTCTATCCAGCCGCCCAGCCTATCGGATGCCTCGTAGATGGTGATCTTGGCGCTGGGGTGGAAGCGCGTCAGGTAGTATGCGGTGGTGAGGCCGGTCAGGCCACCGCCGAGGACGGCGATGTCCCGCGGTGGCCGGGGCGCCGATGCGGTGGCATAACCCTGGAGGCGTTGGCTGCACCTCGACCGACCGGATCGTCTCGACTGGGCCTCATGATGGGCCGGGCAGGCGAGGGCGCAGCTAGAGTAGGAGCGGCGCCTGCTGCACAGTGACGGTGTCGGCGATGGCGCGAGAGAGGGGTGGCGGGTTCGCGGGGTTCGAGAAGCTCGCAGAGCCGCACCGGCCCAGCGCGAGACCATGTCGCATGCGAGAGCGCAGCAGGGGAGGCTGAGCTGGACGGGAGGTCAGCAGGAGGAGGAGGGGACGGCAGCGGCCAGAAGGACGCAGTGCTGCCGAGAGTTGACGTCGTCATGAGAGCGCGCCCGCTGCCCGCGGCGGCGGCGGCAGGGATCAGCTCGGCCCAGCTCAGCTCAGCATCAGCTCAGCTCAGGCCAGCATGGCCAGGCACGCACCACGGCACGGCAGTCGGGCAGATGCGATAGGGCTGAGCAATCGGGTACTTCCCCTCTGGCGGGGGTGCCGGGCAGGACGCACACAAACGTCTCAGATCTCCTGCAAGCGATGCAAAATTCTGGAGGGTCGCCTCACCTCGCCTCGCCTCGCCTCGCCTCGTCTTGACTGCCCAGGACGTGCCAGGTCATCTGCCGCGAGCTCAGCTGTGCGCCGGCCCCTCGTCACGACCTGCCATGCTCTGCTTCTGGTGCACAGCGGCGGGCAGGCCTGGCGCTGGGGGCCCCGTCGCGAGCCGTGAGCCGTGAGCCGAGCGCTCGTGGCCAGATCCTCTGCCGCTGCGGAGGACTGCGCGTCGGGCAGTACCGTGGTCGCGGCCGCGTGTGTGTTATCTCGACATCTTGGCGGCTGCTCCAGCCCGCAGCGCAGCGCAGCACAGCACAGCACAGCACAGCACTGCACTGGCAGGGCTCTATCCTCCGAGCCGTCGGCATGTGAATCACGCGAGGCTCAGCTCGGGCTTGGACTCGGACCAAGGGGGCACCCGCTGCAGCCAGCCACTCTCTCGCATCTTCGCCGAAACCTACCACATTCGGAGCCAGCGCTCAGGTCCCGCCCTGCTAGCGACGCTGGGTCCGAGGCCGCCGCCGCCATGATCGACCCTGTCGCCCTGCGACCCTGCTCTGCCTGCGACCCTGTGCTCCGTAGGCTGTCTCATCTTGGCAGTTCTCGTGTGTGGGGGTGGGGGGAGGGGGGAATAATCCTCTTCCGCATTCTCCGGGGTCGAGTCAGGCACGGGCGATACGGGTTACCACCTCGCCGCCGCGGGCTGGAGGCCGTCGCGGCAGCCTCTGGTCAGATGCCAGCGAAGCTCAGGCGGTCCTCTGGTTCACAGCACCCGGGTCGCTCGCTGCCTTCGTGTTGACCTGCATGGCTCGGGGGCACGGGACCACCGGGGAGGGCTGAATCCCCTGGCTTCTTCTGGCATCGCACAGACAGCCCTGCTGGCCTGGTGACCTTGACAGCGACACGGCCCCGCCTCCCGGAGGCCACACCGAGCCGAGAGCACTGCGGTCCGCTGTCCATGCACTTCGGCGTCCAGTCAACCTTTTTGGCGCCCTGGCCGTCATGCACCTTCTCCTGCGGCCCAGATGCCCGTGCTGCGAAGCACGTCGCACTGCTGCCGCCGCCGAGGAGCATAAGTCTCCTGATCGTGGGCGCCGGCGGGCTGCCTTTGTTGTCACACGACCGTGCAGAAGAAGTTTGAGGGGTCGAGGGCTCTGCGGCGTCGGTGAGGTCAGACGGGTTCCGCCAATGACTCCATCCCCATTATTCGTTTCGCTGTCACCGAGGACCTGGGTCTGCTGCTGGCCCGCCACGGAGGAGCGCCGCCCCCCAATTTCAGCCTAAAGAGGACTGCGCAGCATGCTGCTGGGTATGTGGAAGCTTTTGGAACCCAAGTGGCGCACCGGACCGGCGACCCCCACGCGACACACGGCCCACCAGCAATTCCCGCAGCCGCCCTGATCCCAGCATAGAAAATTTCGCCGTTCTGCCTCTCGACGAGACGCTCTCCGTCTGTCGCGACAGGCGTCTTGGGCAGTTGCATGCAGCCAGGTGCACCGGGGGTGCTGTATAGCATCCTGGTGCCTCTACGTACCGAGACCGAGGCTGGCTCTGGCATGACAAGGCTCAGCCGTGCTGGCAGGTGTTGCTTGAGGCGGGTGGGGGGGGGTGGCTGACGCCTTGGGATCTTGGAACCAGCGGCCCACAGCTGCGCTTTCATCCCACGCTTCTCCAGATCCAAAATTGCGTCAGGGCAGCCCTAGCGGCTCTTCGTCGGGTCGTCCTGTCCCGTACCCTCGTGTACCTGGACCCGGGGGCACCTTGGACGAAGGATGAACGCGACAACGGCCACCTGACCACAGAACTGCAACGCAACGCACGACTGCCTTGCTCGTACGAGGCCCTCGAGTCTGTTCTCACCACACGCCTCTACCATCTTGCCGGCCTGCCGGCTTGGCTTCCGGGTTTCATATTGGTACCTGCTGGTACCGACACGCCGTGACGACGTTACAAGTAACCAAGTAAATCCCGGGCGATCCTTTCGACGTGAACGTTACCGTGCACGGCTGCTATTCCAGGCGGGCTGGAAGTTCCAGCGGCTTCGCCAGCGCTTCCCTGGCATGTCGTGGTACAGTCTGTACTTAGCTGCGGGAACCACAACCGTTCCCCGACCCTTGTCGAGGCACCCCAAACTTGCCCAGGAACAAAGCCGGGGGGGTTTACATCAAAGTGATGGACCCCGCTGACGGCAGTGACCAAGCGGTCGACAGGGACGGGCTCGTCTTGACCTGATGTCGTAGATTATAATAACCCCGAGCAGCCCAGTTGGCCACCTCATGATGACCATCTCGGTCCGGTTTCCACCTGATTTAGTCCTGATCTTCCGCCCCGTGCCATACTCTCTCCGCCTGCTCCCACACACACGTACACACAACCCACACACATACACAGCCAGGCTCTCTCTCCCCCTCCCTCTCCCCCACGGTACGACAACAGGCCATACACAGTCTCGCTGGTGCCAGATCTGCCTTCTTTTACCACTTTCATACCTACACGGGGAGATCTGCCAGTTTCAAGTGGGAGGAAGAATGCGCCAATAGCATCACTCTGAGTCAAAACTACCCTGATTCACACGAGATCCTCCCGAACAAGGTCTACCGGCTTCATCCCACACTCCACTCTTATCTCGGCCTATAATATCAGCCACGATGCTCTCCTACGATAGCCCCGTGTCCATCAACGGACAGCCTCCAGCGTCACAGAACAACATCACAGCAACTCGACAAGCCATGGCCCCTTCCAGCCCACTGAGGGTATCCATGCCCGCGGACAAGACAATGAAGAGCAGTGCCACGGCTTACAATCCTGGAGTCCACCCTGCACACCACCATATTTGGCTCGTCACTGGCCCGGCTGGCTGCGGCAAGACCACGGTTGCGACCCACCTAGCCAAGGCCCTGGATATACCCTACGTAGAAGGAGACGAGGTAGGCACTGACTGTGTTGTCGTACGTGCCTGTGGACATGCTCGCTGACGAAATCTGTAGTTCCACTCCCGGGAGAACATCACCAAGATGAGCCTAGGCCAGGCACTCACAGACGAGGACCGGTGGGACTGGCTCACGCGCCTGCGCGAGGAGGCGCTGAAGCAGCTCGCCCTCGGCCACGACGGGGTCGTCGTCACCTGCTCGGCCCTCAAGCGGAAGTACAGGGACGTCATCCGCGTGGCGCCCTATTTCTCGCCGGGGCTCCAGGTCCACTTCATCTACCTCGACGCCCCCGAGGACGTCCTCCAGCAGAGGGTTGCCAAGCGCCAGGGCCACTACATGGGCGCCGGGATGGTACACAGCCAGATCGCCATCTTACAGCCACCGATGCCGGACGAGACCGACTGCATCACCATCGACGTCAGCAGGTCTGGGGACGAGGTCTGCAGGGATGCGCTCAACCAGGTCGTCACCAAGCTGGCAGAAGACCAGTGATGCCCAGAGCCATCATTTTTTACCCTTTTCACATTTTACCCAGGGCGTTGGTAACCCTCGGGCCATGCTCGGGGTTGTGTTTGCATTGGCCTCGGGCCTACACACGGCGCAGCACAAGGGACTGGCGGGATTAAAACGGAGCTTATGGGGAATTTTTATTCGAATACCACAAGAAGAGCGTTCGGGGACTGCTGCAAAGCCCTATCATCTCGAGAGACAAAGGCGTTTACAAGGGGTTGGCGCGTGCGACCATGCGTCGCAACGTATCACTGGGAGAAAGAGGAAAGGCGGAGCTACGGACATGTCGATTTCGGATTACAAGCAGGCCTTAGATGCAGGCCCGAGAGCACAAGCAGCACGGCTTCATGCAAAGGAGTAGCGGTAAGACTTGAGGAAGCAAAAAGGGGGTCCAGCCTGTTTGCTTTGCTCATTTCAAAATCAACAACTCGATATCACGTCAATTTTAGGTAATTGCTGTGCATGCCCCCCCCCCCAGCGGCGGCACGCCGTTTTCTTGCCGCTCGGCTGTGAAATATACTCCTTGTGACGGATGGCCAAGAACTTCCCTTTCCATCCTAAGGCCCAGGCCTGCCTGACAGGCGCCATGGTGCATGGGCGTTCCGGTCTCCATCCGGTCCGTCCGCTCCTACATCGTAGTCCCCGTGGAGTGCTCTCCAGGTTTTTTGAGATGTGCTCCAACCGGTTCGCGATACGCCCATCGTTACCAAAGGCGCTGATCTACAGCGGACCTCGCATTGCATACACTGCTGTCCAAGGTCAGGAACTCGGCGCAGAATCTTCTATGCAGGTGAGATACACTTGCCATCAGGTCGTCCAATCAAAGCAGATGCTATTATACACCGGCTGTCGCCCTGCTCTGATCAGCAACCAACGTGGACCTGACTGAGCGGCGTACCCGGCCGGCCCAGCATGCGGCCACGGCCCCAGCACTATATCGCGGTGCCTCCCTATTCGACCCGCACTTGCTTTTTCCTTCCTGCCACGGCCTCCGGCGAATCGAGATGGATGAGATGCACCTATTCGGACCTTTGATCTGGCATCCTCCCCCTGCGTCCGATTCGACCACGTATGCTGACCTGAGCGCATGTGGTCAGCCGCCTTGAGGCCTGGCCGGGAATTCTCCCATTGGCAGCCCTACCTTGGAGGGGACCATACGTATGCGAGCCGGGCTGCGATGCTGCCCTCGTGATAAGTGGAAAGCCTCCTCTGGCCGCCCTGTCTCACACGTTACCACCATCTGCAGCCGGATGCGAACGGCCTGTCGAGATCTCCGAACGAGAGGATCCCCCCTTGCCGACGAGCCCACTTGCAGGCCCGCGCCCTACACCCATCCACGCTGCTGCGCGTTCGTCCTACGGGTAGTGTGTCCTCCACTGATTTGCGGTCGCCCGCATGATGACGATAGCAGCAGGCCAGGCTCGACGCCGCGTAAGTCGCGCGCCGTCACTGTACACAGGGGTTCCGAGCTGGGACCTTGCACCGCCATGTGCACTTCTGCGCTGGCGAGACGCCGGGGAAAAGGAAGTCATGTCAGGCACGGGTGCATGAGGTTACTCTGATGGACGGCGGCGCATCGATGCGCCCCGGGGGGGGGGCACTCACTCGTGTTCCTGTTGGCTGCTCCGCCCGGAGGGACAGAGGAGAGCGACGTCACCGTGCAACTGGGACGGGGGTATCTGAGGATGCAGGTTCGATAAACAGGGAGTCTCGCCTTTCGCGGAGCTCATCGTGCCGAGGCGGCTCGCGTCAAACCATGGCGAGACTGGACCAGGGGAGGGAGCGAAAGGAGCTGGAATCAATTCCAGTGAGGGATGGAGACAGAAGCGGTCATCACAGACGCTCGTCACGACGTGCTTTGGCTTGTAAGCAGCACCCTCCTCGTCAGACTCGCATACCGTCCGCTTACTATGCTGTCCGTCTATCCATTCATATCGGGATGATCAGCCAGCCCATGGTCGAGATAGCCATGGTCTATCCCGACCATGACCGAAGAGGATGGAGAGGCAAAACAGAGCAACAAACCAAGGTCCTGTCCTGGATGCGAGGCACAAGTGCAGCAGGAGGTTGGTCCGCTTGCTCTGCCGATTCAAGGTACCGTGGAGCCTAGCCCTCTGGCTCTCCTCCGTGACCACGCCGCCAAGAATGGACGTAGGAGTAACGTTCCTCACCCCTCCAGGCCCGGGATTCCAGGGCGCTTGACACTACCGGGAGTTTTCTCCCTGGTCCTGATCGCGTGTCAACATGGACGTATCCAGAATCAAGAGCAATTTCGGAGCAGCGGATCACACCATCGCCGTCCCCGCCGTCTCTATACGGGCTCCTGAGACACATGTCGTATCCTGAGCCCTCGAGTCCCGGGCCGCGGCGGTCCTCCTGTTGACAGCACTGTTCTCGGCCCGATGGCACACCCTCGTCGAAGCCGAACGTGCCCATGAGGAAGGAGATCGCCACGGTCTCGGCCTTGGGCATTCGAGGCCCTGAACCCGTGACCTCGACGCTAGATTCCTTCCCCTGGGCGGTCTCATTGTCGGGGGGCACCCTCGCCAAACGGCTGAGCGCGAACGACGAGGAGAGTGTCGAGTGACTGACTGGTGCTGGCGAGGATCAATCGACCATTGACTAGTTTGTTCGACTGTGCTGTCGTATCCGATCTAACACGCCAGGTCATGGATTGATCAGGTGTTGTTGGGTAGAGTTAGGTATCTAGATGCGGAGGGCCTTCGAGCTAGAAAAGGATGTTGCGAGCTATTATATGGCTCTGATAGCAAAGCTCCATCCATAACGCTCAGAATCCCCAAAATCATCATGGCATAAAGCGCTGTGCACAGTAACTCGAAATATGGCATGTCTTTTGTTTTCATGCCTTTTGTTTTAGTCTGAGGACTGTTAGCATTTAGAAACTAAGATGCACGGCGGGACCCCACACCCCGCTTCAAGCTGGATCCCGCGCGGGGCAGCTACTGTAGTCTGCACTTCGAATTTTTGGAGGGGCAGTCCAGGGTATAACTCATCACGTACGCGCGCTCGTAGTACGACTTCGTCTCCTCCATTGCCGTCCGACTACACACTTCAGAGCTGCCTCGGGCATCGCCGGTTTCGCCAGAGAAACTGCTTCCCCGTCTGGGTCGTTGACTTGCCAACCCCATCCACGACGAAACCCACAGTCTCCGCCATGGCTTCCTCCGCGTCTCCCTGCCGCATCGTGGTCATGGCCAGCGGCAGCGGGAGCAACTTCCAGGCGCTCCTCGACGGCCTGTCCTCGGGCCGTATACCCAACGCGCAGATTGTCCGCCTCTTCGTCAACCGGAAAACGGCCTACGCAGTGACCCGCGCCGAGAAGGCCGGTGTGCCCACGGAATACTTCAACATGGTCGCGGGTGGGTTCCAGGCCAAGGGGGAGAAGGACCCCGAGAAGCTGAAGGTGGCGAGGACGAAGTACGACGCCGCGCTGGCCGAGAAGGTACTGGCGGAGCGGCCGGACCTGGTGGTGCTCGCGGGGTGGATGCACGTCTTCACGGAGGGCTTCGTAGACCCCGTCGCAGAGAGGGGCGTCCGGGTCATCAACCTGCACCCCGCCCTACCAGGTGAGTCTATCCCGTGGTTGCAGCAACGTACACCGGGGCCCGACCATGGTTGCTGATATGTGTTACTACTCGCACCGCAGGTAAATACGACGGGGCCCATGCCATTGAGCGCGCATACCAGGACTTCCAGGCCGGGAAGCTCGAAAACAACAGGACCGGGATCATGATTCACTACGTGATCGCGGAGGTCGACAGGGGCGAGCCCATCATGACGCAGGAGATCGAGTGCAGGGAGGGCGAGACGCTGGCCGACCTCGAGCAGAGGATACATTCGCACGAGCACGAGCTCATCGTGGCCGCGACCGCGAAGGTTGCGGATGAGATACTAGCAGAGAAGAGCAGGAGGTGATCTGTCATAATCTGAGCACAGAATCACATGCTACCGAACCGCTCTTGCTACCGCACGGCCATTTCTCATGATGTCTCTGAAACGAGGCGATGGCAATGTGGAGGACGCCCCACCTGCTTGCTCTCCTCCCTCGAACCCTCCGACCGGAGCGAACGTTTTCCTTACGAAGAAGATATCAGTCCGGGCTGCCAGGTTTCCATTAGACTGTTGTACTTTGGTGCCGATACCCCATTTGTGACAGTTTTGAACGGCTTGCGAATGCAGGTCAAATTGAGACTGCTTGAAGTATCATGACCTCGGTCAGGTTTTAGCAGAGGGCCCCAGATTAATGCCGAGAGAGAGGGGGGGGGGAAATAAAGAATAAAAAGAAGACGAATATCAATAAAAAACAGAATAAAATGAAATAAGACTTCCGTCGCCAGAGCGGACAACTTCTTGACACTGACTCGTATCGTGTCTTTCACACGTAGAACACTGACGCGCTTTGTTGCGGTACTTGAGAGTAGTGCGCGGAGATCCTCGCGCCCAATCAGACGAATTGCAACGCTGACGTATCCTCGGCGCCCTGCCCCCTTCACTAGCGAGGCTGTGATGCAAAACGAGACCTTGGCAGACGCCGACGTGAAGATTACAGCACACCGGTGAGGCCGGTCAGCCACACAGTATCCGCTGTGCGAGAACTTTCCCGGGGGGAAGCGTCAGTTGCTCAACAGCACCTCAACTATCATAAATTCCCCCCCAATCTCTGCCCCGGAAGCCTCATCATTTTCAACCACACCTTCTTCCTGCTGCTGGGCGGTTCGCACGGACGACGCGCTAGCAGGCCTGCCAGTCCGCGGAGATGGCATCCCCATCACACTCGCGGCCGCTTTTGCTGGACCTTGAGTCCAACCCTCTGGTGTCCAAAGGCCACGGCGCTCTCTCGAACCTGATAAGGACGCGGTCCAATGCATCCATGAACAGCCTGTCCTGGAAGCATAACCTCGACGAGGAAGAGGCGCTAGTGTCGCCCTCATACCATGATTGGTCCTCCTTCAGACGAAAAAACAGCTTCCCTCAGGGCCCCCTCGAAGATGGCGACTACCTGGAGCGCCGGTCCACGGCCGAGGAGCGCCGCCTTGCAGAGCTTCTCCACGAGCCTCATATGCGCTCCATGAGGCTCATTGGATATCCCAATACCCGCTATCAGTGGGCGAGATACTGGAAGACGGACGACCAGCTCAAGGAAATCAAGCCGAAGCGCATCCGGGAGTACTACGAGAGGACCAACTACCTCATCCAACAATATGTCTTTATTGACAAGCTCCTGGACTCATCTCTCCCACACGACCTCCTGAATGAGTACAACAACATGACTGCCGCGGCGTTCCGCCGCGGCGTAGAGATCCCACATACCATCTCAGAGGAGCCCTCGGCGCCATCGTCCATCAACCGACCGCTGTCGAGCTCAGGCAGCGGCAGTGGCAACGGTTCAGGCTCGAGATCTGGTTCTGGCTACGGAACCATGGCCAAGAAGGTGAAGCGGACGCCCAAGGACATCTACCGACCGACGCACTCATCACCTCTCATCTCCATCGAAAATTCACAGGACGGGGAGCTCGACGAAGAAGACGCCAAGGCAATGCCTGAGATCCCCCTCTTTGAAGACGAGGATGTGGACAGTGGTGCCAGGATCGTCACTCTGGCCATCTACATCAACTTCGCTGCCAATGCGATCCTCCTCTTAGGCAAGGTCGCCGTGATCATATCGGTTCCTAGCGTCTCGGTGTTGGCGAGCCTGGTGGATGCCGCGCTGGACTTCCTCTCGACGGTGATCGTCTGGACGACTACCACGCTCATCGCCCGCCAGGACCAGTATCGCTACCCCGTGGGCCGGAGGCGGCTGGAGCCTGTCGGCGTGCTCGTATTCTCAACCATCATGATAACCTCCTTCGTCCAGGTGGCCATCGAGGCTATCTCGAAGCTCGCATCTGGCGACCACACCGTGATTCAGCTCACGGCGTCCGCGATTGGCATCATGTTATCAACTATTATCATTAAGGGTTTGTGTTGGTTCTGGTGCCGGCTGATCAAGAACTCGAGCGTCCAGGCACTGGTAAGTCCGCGCGTTACATATTCACGAGACGATACCCATCTCTCCGGCTATTTCGGGCAACGGCATTTGTCCGAGCGGCTCTGGTACAAGAACGCCGATCGAGACCTGTCGATACAGCTCCGGACACCGCCCCCCCCCCCAAAAGAAATAAGAAACCTTCCCTTCCTGAGGTCGAATATCTCACTAACAGAGATCATAGGCCGATGATGCTATGACGGACATGATTTTCAACGCGGGCTCAATAGCCTTCCCCATTGTCGGGTTCTACGCGGGGATATGGTGGCTGGACCCGCTCGGCGGCCTGCTACTGTCGATAGTCGTCATCTTCAACTGGTCAAGTAGCGCAGGTGAACACGTCAAAAACCTGTGTGGATTCAGCGCTAGCGCGGACCAGAGAAACATACTGCTGTACCTAACGATGCGATTTGCTAAGACCATCAAGCAGATCCAGGGGCTCCAGGCGTATCACGCTGGTGATAAGCTGAACGTTGAGGTGGATATTGTGCTAGATGCAAGCACTTCTCTCAAAGATAGCCATGACCTTAGGTGAGTCGTATATCTCGTCCCCTCCTCGATAACCCTGCCTCTGTCTGTATTGACCTGGTGGCTGACTCCTCGAAACAGTGAGAGCCTACAATATGTCCTCGAGTCGGTGCCTATCGTGGACAGGGCCTTCGTCCACGTTGACTACGCGAGTTACAACCTACCGACGCATATGGAGCAGCAGTCTAGCTGATGAGGGATCTCCGGGCACAAGCGGGGGCCGCTTGTATACCTGGGGATTTTTAGGTCTGAGCGAGGTGACGGTGGCGCCGAACGTCGACCCGCTGTAGGAGCCCGAGCGTCTGGGCGAGGAGCTCACCTTGAGGGCCGTTCTCTGCCGCCGGCGTACTTCACCTCAGAAAACCGGGCGGAGAATAGGGTTGCCGGACTATGTACAGCGCTTTCGCCATCAGCCATCATAGCCTTCACCCAATTCTCGCCTGGCTAGAGTTGCTTATATGCTCTCTTCGTCCGCTCCCTGTCTCCTCTTTCACCTAATTTGTGCATTTTTGGGGGGAGAGGGGGAAGCAGGTTGTGCAGGTAATCCCTCACAACTTGGGTGCGATACATGTGGATTATGATATCCTACGCACTTCCACCCTTCTTCCGCTAAGGCACGGATTCATGGATGCTCGATAGGAGCGTTCAAGTTGAAGTTTTATATCTACGTCCATTTCCAATTCCAGCTCCAATTCCAAGGCCGACTTCGAGTTCGGATTCGGTCTGCGCAGGTGACGGCAGGTACTGTTTGCCACACCAGACGGGCAGTGTGTGTCGTGCCTTCCTCGCCGTCAAATTTCGCACCTGCCTCTAAGGCACGCTCCTTATATGCTTCTTGACAACCTCGACACCGAACCTTGTCTTAGAATTTGAGTTCTTTGACCTCTTCCGACCTCTTCCGTAGCGTCACAGCCCTGGTTCGGGGAGATATCATCAGATACATTCCTCTCAATACATGTATTATGCGATTTTATGCGTTTATACTCTGCATTTATCCCTGAGTCCAGCGCCGTAACTATTAACGTCCACTCTATCTTTCAAATATGCCAATCTCCGCGCTGGCAGAAGACACAATACGCCAGCTAGGCTCACAGTCATGCATCGGCACGCCCATAGATCTGGTCAAGGAACTTCTCGAGAATGCAATCGATGCCAATGCCATCTCAGTCGAGGTTCTTGTCTCGCCCAACATCATCGACAGGATCGACGTGCGAGACAACGGCGACGGCATCCACCAGGATGACTTTGATTCCCTCGGACGTCCAGGCCACACCAGCAAAATCACCTCGTTTGAGGATCTTCGAACGCTCGGAGGCACCACGCTTGGTTTCAGGGGCCAGGCCCTAGCAAGTGCAAATACCCTTGGAAAGGTCGCTGTCACCACGAGGACTGCCAGAGATCCAACCGCGCTGGTGTTGAAGCTCTCTTCCGGTAGCGGCGGCGTGGAAAGTCGGCAGCGAACTTCTGCCCCTGTTGGCACGACCGTGAGCGTCAGGAACCTCTTCAATCGCCTTCCTGTTCGTGAACAGGTTGCTCTCAAGGAGGCTCCAAAAAGCATCGCGAGGATCAAGCAGTTGCTTCGCGCATATGTACTAGCCAGACCCCAACTCCGCCTGTCATTCAAGATACTGGGCGAGGGGAACAAGCAGTCGTGGAATTACTCTCCGCGTCCGCAGGCTACAATCAAGGAAGCTGTTGTTCAGGTTTTCGGCACGGGGTTAATGGCTCGGTGCCTCATCAATACAATCTCCAGCGATCGAGATGATGACTCTGGACAGGAGAAGGAGAAACTGGCGATTGAGGCTGTGTTACCAAAGCCAGGGGCAGATTATTCCAAGATCTCCAAAGGTCATTTCTTTGTCGACTCTCGCCCGCTGTCGACCCAGCGTGGGACCATGAAGAAACTGCTAGCCATGTTCACAAACCATCTCTCGAAATCCCTGGAAATTGTCGGTGGGCATAAGCCCTTAAGAGACATATTTATTTGTGTCAATATCAAGTGCTCGCCCGGAAGCTACGATCCCAATATTGAGCCATCGAAGAACGAAGTCCTGTTCGCCAACGAATCTGAGTTGACAGACCTGTTCAGCCGCTTCTGCTCTAATGTATACAATGGGCAGGAGTCCCTGGATCCACTCACCACCATCGGCAAGAGGCAACTCTATCGAACGCAGACTCGCACGCCGCCTCCAAGCAGCGACAGACTCGAGGACACTGAGGTCAGGTCGTCGATGTTTGTTGAAACCACGCATAATGAGGTTCATGAAATGCAGAGAGCACCTCTTCAGACCAGTTCAAGCCCCACACTTAGGCAAACGGACGAAGATATGTTGCCATCGAACGCAACTGATGGCGTCGAATTTGAAAATGGAATTCGAGCACAACAGTTTCATCCAATCCAGCCATCAGTGATACCAAATCTGGGACTAGAGAACGACACAAATTACAGGCCCTCTGAAGTTGGCGACATCGATGCAGACCCGCGGGACACGTCTCTAGATATCATACCTCAGCAGACGTCCGCATCAGCCCCTCCAGGACCCCAAACTGAACAGCAAAGATATACCGTTAACATTTTGGCGGATTCTGACATGTCATCTGATGAAGAGGCTGAGATGATAGCAGCTCAGTTTCGGAGGCAGCAACGCACAGACTTACAGGCAGAAGACGAAGACGTAAATTCAAGAGAAGGACTGAATCCGTGGACGATTGCCCAGATGGTAGCTCCAGTTCGGCAGCCGGTCGATCAAAGTGCGCTCCCAGGCCGCACTTCCCATACTTCAAATCCGCCTCAACACCCAGAGATCGCCTGTCTGCCTTGCGAAAAATTCGTTGAAGGTCTGCCCATCTTACGGGCATATGGCGGAGCGCCAGGAGATCTGGACTCGCATCGCATCGCACCACCTGGAAGCACATACATAGAGCATCGCAACAGGCAGCATCCTGGACTGTCGCCACCCACTTCATCTGGTCCTGCTACTAGTGCGAGACAGTTGTTCTGTGACGCATCGCGATCACTCTCACCGCAATTACATGCCAATATCAACAGTACATTGCCCAATCTGAGATCCCATGGCAACGACACTACCAAGGGCATGGAGCCAGACGGTCTTGTGCAGACAAGATTGGCTTTCGGAAGGCCCAGAGGCACGCAGAAGCGCAAAGGTCAGAAGCAGCAGCACATAGATGACGTTCCTTCCATACCTAACCCACCATACCGGAAGCCGAAGAGGGCAAGCGCCAACAAGACTTCGACAGCGATGGACCACGTAAACGTTGATAATCATATAATAGACCGACTCCCCAATCGCCACCTCACTAAGTACGGGCGGAGCGAAACGCGTAGTCCACGGCAGATCCCTCACCCGCCTGCCCCTGTCCATAACAGTATGCGAACTCATATAGCAGAGCGGGCAGTCACGTCACAGCCATCTCTGTCCCGGGGAATCAAGAATTGGGACGAAGCAGATACACGCAAGTACCTGATGAGCAGGCAACGCTCGGAAGCGGACCACCGAAGAGCAGGCCGCCAACCACTCAAAAGAATCAAGACCGACAGGCTTCCGCTTGAAACAGTTCCTAAAAAACAGGAGATACAGCACCTTATGCTGACTATCATACCTGACATGAATGATTTCAGAGTGACTGTCGGTTGTACGACAGCAGATGATTCGTTCTACGCAGACTGCGACACAGAGACTAGGCTGGGGGATGATATGGACTTGGATGACGTGACTGACATCGAGATGAAGCTCAAGAATGTACTGTCTACTTGGACCGAAAAGGTCCTGGGAGGGGAGACTGAGGTGACGATTGACCTCCGCAGCCAGGTGAAGGGAAAGTCCGTCGCTGCTTAATGGTGCGACTGGCCTTGGGTTTTGGAGGTTGTGTGTGCAGTGGCAGGAAGTGACCCCACAGCGGTGCACTCGCACAGGCCCAAGACGCGGCCGTCTGAGAGACTATGGTTGACACTTGCTCCTATTTACAATGAGCTGTGCTTTTGGCTGCCTCGAGCCTACATGTAACAGCCAAAAGTTCAAACAACTAGCTAGGTTCAGATATTGAAATAGAGTCTCTGACTGGGATCTGAAGGATCGAAGACAACACCTTGGCGAATCCGAGATATCGTAGGTGTTCACACCACCTTCGCCCAAAGCGGCAGTGTCAGACTTGAATCCCCTCGCATGCACACCGTGAAGCAGACAGGCACCACAGGCAACATGACGAGCCCACCGTAAGCGCTGAATCCGTCATGCTCCCACATCGGGCATAGGGGACGCAGCGCCAGACCTAGAAGGCGACCAGCTAATTGGAGCGACAGAAATCTCGTATTGTCCCTGCAAGGACGGTAGCGAGGACGAGACCTTCTAACAGACCAGTAGGAGGTCCCCTCGTCGCTCGGCCAGAAAACGATGAGCTGCGAAGCTTGGCAGATGGCCGCTCGGAGCTCGGCAAACGTTAATTTGTGCTTGGTTCCTTGTAGATAGGCCAGGCGAGGTTACTCGGTCCGGGGGACGGTGACGACACTCCGGAATCCGGATCCAATCGACGTCACATCTCTTACATAATTCTAGTTTATGATTTTTATGCGCTCCGAATAATACAGCCATTATGACTATTAATCTGATATCACTTGTTGAGTATGTTCTACAGGTGCTCCCCGTGGCAGTGTGATGGCCGCGGCCCGCTCTGTCCGGATGTCTTGGCAAGAAAACGAGGTTCGTCTGAAAATAGAAAACCGACCGCATGGGGAGCTTAAGTTGTCTAAAAAAAAAAAGAGCGCCACTCTGCTCCTCTGCCAGTCATGGGGGAGAGAGATCTGCAGCACTGCAAAGTGACATCCCGAGAAGATGCAAACGAGGCCCCTGATTTGTCCTGGCCGTCCTTGCTGTTCCTTGGCTGGCGAGGTTGCACGATCAAAACCTAGGGCTGGGAGGTGCCAGGCTCATATCGTCACACAGCAGCATGTACGTATGCGCGGCATAGGACGCTGGTCGGTGATGGGATCCTATCCTATGGAATAAAATTTGTCGAGAACCACCAAGCATCCGGGTGATACTCTGAACAGCGGTGCGCAAAGCACGGCCTCAAACCTGCTTGGCCGTGGGCGTTTCTATGTCGCCGGACTGATTATGTGAAACATGCCGTCCTGATGTTTGCTCCGTCACCAGAGCGATGCCGCGCAGACGCCCGAGTACGACGCCATCATCCTTCCGGGACGCTCGTTTGCTCGCCGGGACGGCGTCGCTGTAGGTTGGTGCGCTGGACTGGCTACGGCGTCCAACCAGAGTCTCCGTGTGAGGCATGACGTGTGACGGTGAAGTCGAGGCGTGCACAAGCCCAGCCGTGGGACGGGCGAGGTGTCCGACGAGCTTCATGACCGCCCTCAAGTGATCGTCGGCGAGGGCATCCGGACCGGACCCGAAGCCGTAGTGCGCTCCACCAAGTGCCGGTAGGTTGGTTGTTCTACCCAGTACTCTGGGCTGGGATGAGAGCACCAGGTGCCCAGCGGCCAGGAGACGACAGCCAGGCAGGCCCCGGTGGACTTAACCTGATGGCCGCGCCGGACTGAGGCGGCTGGCTGTTTCGATCATTTCTCGTATTCCTGCTGTTGTCGTCTGTTGTGTTGTCTGCTGTTTCATCCTGGAGGTTCCGTCAGCTTGGGAGGCGCACACTGTCGACTGACGGGTCCGTGAGCCCTGTCAGCGCTTGTTGCGTTGGGAAAAGGCTGTGCTGGCAGCGTTCCGCCCGCTGCCCCGTTTCAGCAGCCCAGGTCCCCACCCTACAGGGTCGCGGCGGGTCACAGCGGGTGGGTGGAGCCTCTGCAGCGCTCAGGTCCCCCTGTCGCGCCGCGCCCGAGGCAGGCCAGCACCCCGTGGCACCCCAGCCCAGCCCTGGCGGAAAGGAGTAGAAACGAGCAGTATCGAGCCCGCCCACCTGGGCAACACAGGCCTGCAGCCCCACCGCCTGGCGCTGGTTCCGGGATTATGGAAGTTATTCTCGAAATTGAATGCCCATCCTAACCTTTTGCTCCATCCCTTACCAAACCCATCCCTCCCGACACACCACCACCCACGCTCGAGTGCGAACTGAAGGACTCACGTCATCCCCCTCCCGGAGACCTGATCAGCATAACACACGGCATACCAACCGGCGCACAGAAGCCTGACCGTCTGCCCAATCAAGCGCGCCGTTCCACATTCCCAGAGCAACACCTCCAACCCCTCTGATAACAGATTCGGCCGCACCGGTCGCAACACTGCTCCCGGGCTGTTGCCCTCGTCCACGACGCCAACTCAGGGCGGCAGTACACCCGCCGACGACCGAGTCGTTGGCAGCCGCGCTTGTCGACGACAAGAAGCTCCAGCTTCCAGCGCCCCCTTCCCCAACAAGCTTGCGCCGTGACACCGTAACCGCAGCCTCAGCCGAGCGACTCCCCAAGATGTCCATCATCTGAGAAAACCTGCCATCTCGTCCGTCGATCACGGAAGATCCGTTTCTCGCTTCTGCCAATCGCGCCTGGCCGACCATGCACCTGCCTGGTGCGATCCCTCCAGAGACAGAGCTTGACAAGGCACGGACTCGCCTCGAAGATGATACTAGGACGATGATCTCGAGGCCGACAGAGGCTGTCGAACGGGAGGCCGGCTGGGACAACATGGCTTGGGAACCGGGCAGCAGAGCCGTAGGTTTGGGAGACCATATCGGGTCCTCGAGACAATTTGGTGGCTGGGCGAAGAGCGATGACGAGGCTTTCACTACGCTGAGGTGTCGAGGTAGCCGAAACACCCTTTCTTCGACAAATCACGCCGTGGGTCTTCTTGCGGTCCTGAGCCTGTTCCTTCAGCCCGCGGTCGCCGTCCTCATCCAGCAGTGGACGAACTGCCTCCCCGCCTCCGTCACCCAGAGCAACCCCCTGCAGCTACAATGGGTCCCTCTCTACGTCGGAGCCGAGTTCGACCACAACAACGACAGTCACAACCTCAGGATCACCGTCTGGGGGAATGTGACGGGATCTTACGACGGCGTGGCGCTTCCTTCCTCGACCAGCGATGAGTGGAACAACCCCAATTTCACCGACGGCAAGATCCTGCGCAATCCGTTTCCTACAACCGCCGCCAAAATCACTACGCTGCACGACAAGATTGACGTCTTGACGTACGAGCCGTACTCAGCCGACTACGATTTCTGCGCCGATGCCCTGACCAACGCGACCTGCCCGCTGGGACCCATATTCGACACAACGAACATGTATGTATCCGTCTTCCCTCGAATGCGCCCTGCATAATTTCTTGACGGCGGATGGAGAATGGCTGGCTGTTGGGGAGGATACGAGATTCGCCCGTCTACGCTCGCGGTAGGACAGCATGTCGGTAGCCAGCTTCCTAGCATTGCGGTCGAGATGCCCAAATACTTGCATATGCGATAAGTTGTCGCTAGAATTTTCGAGATCGCAATGCTGGGGCTCCAGCCGGAACCTACCCTATTTATCTGGTCTGCCGTTATGGGCGCCCTCATCTCGCAGCCAAAGCCGGCCATTCCTCACGTCGATTTGTCTCTGGATGTGAACTTTTGAAGCAGTACTGACACGCGTTCCATAGGGTGATTCCGTATGGCCTGCCATCAGTATCCATGGACAAGATCTTCTACACGAGCTATGCATTTACGTCGTTTTCACCAACATTGTAGGTCAAATTTACTTGCACCGGCGCAAACTTCACAAGACACAGAAGATTCTTTGCATTGCCTCTCTCGTTACGCAATTATATTCATTACCCTGATGCAAAAGCACTGCCTTGAAGAAGTCTTAGCCAGAAAAGCCGGGACCCATGAATTCCCAGATCAAGGGTCAGAGAATTCACGATATCTTGTCAATCGTTTGAAATCCTCTCATCTCACTTGGATGCGGCGTAGTCCTCGCCTTTTAAGCCAATTCCTCCATGAGCGTGCCAGAAACTGACATATATCCGCAGCGAAATTATCTACGGCGACGCCCAAAAATCGCAGATCGGATGTGTCTCGGCAACAATCACCCCTGATCTCGGAGGCTTGACCTGGATGCTGAGGTTCTTGCCCATGGCTATTCTCTTGTTCGTTGGATTAGCCACCATCTTCGCCAGTATCTACAGTCCTTGGGGCACGACGGACATCTATCACTGGAGTTCGAACTTCGGGCGACATAACGACCTGCTTCGCTTGGTGACCCCTGGATTCGGCGACTGCCTTCAGTACATACAATTTGTTGCCTTGACTGGCGGTCTCACGTTGAACTACCCCGGTTTCTACCAGCCTATTGTCAGTCAGGCATCGTGGTCCACGCTGATGTTCAACGAGAGCTTCGTGAGTAAGGACGCGGGATGGCAGAGCCTGGTCGATGGCATCTACCATACAAATGGGACCTATGGTTTACAAGAGTATGCACAGCTGGTTGGGATGGGCCAAGTTCAAGACATTTGGGCCGGAATGATGGTCTGGCTCATGATTCTCATTGGCAGCGTGACCGTCATCACTCAGGTGGTCGTTGCGGTACAGTGGATCTATCGATTTGTGAGGAATGTCCAAGAGGAGGACTTGCGCAACAAGAATCTGCCGTTCACCGTGGGGAACGTGATCCGGATTGTGTTCAACTACTTCCTCCTGCCCTTGGTGGCCTTGTCGATGTTCCAACTGGTGGTGGCCGTCAACTCACCTGTTTACACGGTAGTCCTCGCCGCAGTTACGATCCTGTTACTCCTTGTTTTCGCCGGATGGCTCCTCTACCTGATCACCACGACGAAACCGCGGTCGGTACTTTTCGACGATTTGTGGACCGTACTCCTCTACGGACCGTTGTATAACACTTACTCAGACGAAGCTGCCGCCTTCGCTCTGATTCCTGTCCTCTTGACATTTATCCGCGGCATCGGGATTGGTGCGGTGCAGCCTGCAGGTATTGCGCAGATCATCATTCTGGCTATTTGCGAGGTCGTGCAGGTCATCACCCTGCATGCGTTCAAGCCTTTCTCCTCACCGACATCGATGAATGCGTACCACACACTCTTCTCGGTACTACGATTTGCTACGATCATGCTCATGACCGCGTTCGTGCCACAACTGGAAGTCAGCGACGGACCGAAAGGCTGGGTTGGCTATGTCATTTTGTTGATCCATGGTGGTGTCTTGGTTTTGTGCTTCATGCTGAACGCACTGCAAACTGTCATCGAGGTCATCGCGAGGCTGATGGGAGCTGGCGGAGACGACAATAAGGGCCTGTCTCAGGGTCCCTTGTCCAGGATTTTTGGCGCACGACAGCTGTCCCGGCGGACATCGCGGCGTGGAGCACAATCGAGGCAGAGTCAGTTGTCAAGTACGGCGATGCTTGCTGCCGGTGAGGGCGGAAAAGGAGGATACATGGCACCCTCCGGGCGCGTTAGAAGCGAGTCCGCCGGCAGTATTGGTATCCTCATGAACAACCGACATCAGAGGAGCTCGTCTGCTCTCGATACTATGAGCTTTGATGCGCCACCATCGCGGCTCGATAACGGAAGCACGTTTACGCCGACGACCACTGGCGAAGCCAGTACTTACTCCTTCCTGCCATCTCCTGCTGTGGGACAGAATCGCCATGCAATACCTGCATCTGCTCTGATGGCAGATGCGCCTGGTGATACTTTCTACAGGCCGCCGAGGAGACGTAGGCCAACACTAGAAAATTCGTCACCACACTCCAGGGCTCGCGCGTCATGGGCGACGAGCGGGGACTTCTCAGAGAGGCGGCGGAGTCAGGTTGGACCTGCATTAGAGTCGGTTGATGTCGAAACCAACGACCGTGGCGCTGCGGCGCCTGCCGCATACTCTGCGCTGAATTTCCCAACAAGGAACGACTACGCGACCCGAGAGGTCGACTTTTACTACGGGGTACAGCGGGGCTCGAAATTAAACTCTGGTGCTCCCCAGAGAAGAATGGGTACAGGCCCTGCAGATCCAACTGGACCTGTAGCGACCGCAACTGGCTGGTTTAGAAATGTATTTGGAGGCAAGAGGAAAGAAAAGGGCAAGGGCTTCGAAGTCGTCCGGAGCGCCCGCATGCCTCCAGCAATGCGAGCGGGAGGAGGCGACTACGACGATACTGACCCGCCAGAAGGAACACCGGTCGCCATGGGCGTGCTCAGAAGTGGGCCGATCGACTCCGACTCGGACGACGGCCGCATAAAACCCAACCCGACGACTGCAAGCCCCGAAGCCCCCGCTCCTACAGAGCGATTACTGGGCGACGACCGTGCCAGCGTAGACGACTCTAGTGATGAGGCCGAGGTGCCGCGTGCCGCACCCGTCCTACCAGACGTCGATGCCGGCAGCAGCTTCCATGTGCCTAGCAGGAAGGTGTCGAAAGCCAGCCGGGCCGCGACGATCCGCAGTGAGAACATTCCCCAAGTGCCTAGGAAGAGCTCGAAGCGCAAGTCGGATCTGATACAGGGCCTGACGCTGAATCTCGAGACACCGGGTAGTCGACCTGGCCTACAGCCAAGCCCAGTGATCGAGCAGCAGCCAAAGCAGACCACGTCGGGGTCATCTCGCCTCCCGTTTGAGCGCCGCAGGTCCTTGTCGAATCACGCGCCGTCGGTCTCGTCGATGGGCGAGACTGAGGAGTCGAGTGGCACGGATATGCATCGCGTGTCGAGTGAACATCGTCCGACAAGTATAGGAACCGTGCACGTGCACCATGGGAACATCAATCGATATCCCTCAGATCATAGAGGGAAAATTCAGGGGAGAGAGGCGGAATTTGTGGATCAGTGACGGCGATGAATATAAGAGCGAGCAGACGTTAGGCACCCACATACTCACCACAACACACAAAATCAGTAACTACAAAAAGACGCACTATCCTTATAATTTTCGGCCTCCGCAATAAGCGATTCTCAAAAGGATGGTAGGAGCAACAGGACTAGCGGGGCGTTGGTCGCCGTTCATAATATCTGGCGGCATAGACTGATTTCTTTTGGGACTTGTTCTCTTGACGTTTTGCTAGCGATGGCGCATAAGATCTCTGGGGCAAGCGAGTCTATTCTGGTGGTTCGAGGATATATCGGGCGTTGATGGGCTTTCCTATCACATGATGAGTGCGGCACAATAATGACCCAGCAGTGGCCACCTGTATCTCGCTGCACCAAACACTTTGAGCGAAATAGGCGAAATTGAAATGCTTCGTCACCTCTTCCCGCGACCGCTTCCGTATCCCGTGCCCATGTTCGTTGAGATCCACGCCTTCATTTACCATTCTTTCGATCCTCATCGGCCTCTTGGTAGCCAGCGAACGCCTGCATCGTGCCCAGTTCGAACCACCCGTTCGGTGCCGCCGGAACCTCTCCCCCTCTCTCTTGGGAAATTTCCAGGCCAGGGGCTGGCAGGCTCAACGGGTCGGAGCTTGCATCTCGCTGCTTTTGTTTGGCAAGATTGTTGTCCTCGGCTATGGTAAATTTCCAGCAGCGGTCGAGCGCATTGACGCTGATCCGGCGAGACAACCTGAAGGCAAGTCGGACTGCAGGCAGGTAGGTAATTAACAGGATACCGGTGATCAAATTTGGCGTAGCCTACTTGAGCCTGGTTGCAAGGAGATGTGGCACGTAAATAGTCTTTAGAAACGTCCGCGATTAAAGCTATACTACAGATATCTTGTGGCTGTCCGAATATAATAGAGAAGTTGTAATATAGGCGCCCCTGCCAACGCATCCGGTCTCAAACCCCTTTGCTACTAGTACATGTCCCTCTAGTAGGGAATGCCGTTCGTCATCAGCTGGAACTGGTCATATATGCCCGTCGAGTAACTCGAGTAACTCTTCCTGATCAGCTCCTTCATGAAGTCCGCAGCCTCCCTCTCGCTCTTGTCGAGCACGAAGCGCTGGCGGAAGTGTTCGACGGACTCGGGCTTGAAGCACGGCAGCCCGCTGTCCATCATGAGCGTGACAATCTGTGCAAGCTTCTCGACATGCATGCGGCTCGCCAGGAAGGCCTTGACGGACAGCTCCTCGAACCACTTGAAGCTCTGGTGGTTCGTGTTGCCACCCATGACGGCGACCATCTCGGACGTGAGCTTGAAAGGCGCGCGCTCAAACTTGATGCCGCCAGGCGCAATATCAAAGCAGAAACCAAAGTCGATGTGCAGGATGTGGCCGGCATCGTCGATCATGATGTTGCCGTTGTGGCGATCCTTGAACTGTAGGAGGAAGGAGATGAGGGAATACGCAGCCATGGACTTGACGAAATTGTTGCGCGCCTGCTGGAAACGGAGCGAGTCCTCGTTGCCGTACTTGGAGATGAAGTAATCGTAGAGGCCGTTGACTGCCTCGCGTCCTAGCATGTCTCGGGATACCGAGTTTGGCAGGACATCGATGACACCACAGCCAGGAGCAGTGGCTGTCACGCGGTAGGGAAAGACGTACACGTCCAATCCAACGCTGTGAAAGATGCCACGGAAAGCTGCAATCATCTGCAGGGCCAGCACGTCTTGTCGACAGTCGTCGCCGACCTTGAAGATAGCGGATTGCCAGACTTCGTAGCTGTTTTCTGCAGGGGGCGTTCCAGTCTCGACCGTCTCCTCGATCAGATTGCCCGTCTGCTCGACACCTCCCTTCTCTTTCTTGATTCGGAAAGTCGCCATGAAAGGAGCCTTGGCGTGACTCTGCAGCGGTTTGCCGGACTTGCGATCAATGCCAATGACGACGCCATCTGGGTTACTGGGTAGGTAGACGCCCACTTCAACCTTGATATTGCGAAGCTCCTCCTCAATCTTCTGAGCCTTCTCGGGCTTCGACTTCTTAATCAGCGGTTTAAGCTTGCCTGAAATGCCAGTCACCTCGTCGAAAAAGGTGAATTCTCGCTCATAGAACTCCCGATCAACAGGATCAAAACTGTTGATCATGCGTTCCATGACTTTGTCCAGAGTAGGTTTGATATCGTCAGGCTACTAGAGGTCAGCATCGTGGAATTAAGTCAAAGGATTGAGTGACGACTCACAATTTGAGCGTCGTCGTCTTTGTACGAGTTGGCCTTCATGTTCCAAATAATCTGATGAGCGAACAGCTGTGAAAATTGCGCAGTCTCAATGATATATCGCTCAACATAGCCCAACTCATCGTATCTAAGGGTCTGTACGATCTGAGGAACGTAAAAGAATGTCACATCTACAGAGTGGCTCTCCAGTGCCCTCATTGCGTATTGGATGAGGAAAGGATGGTTGTGATATGCCGGCATGAAGTATGTAACAGCGGTGATCGGATTGACCGGAGCCCAAAACAAGAGATACTACGCTTGTCAGCCAGAATTACCCTTACGCTAATATGATAACATACCTTCAACTGAGATGGAAGATCAGTAGGCAGCGAACTACCTATAAGAATAGGCAAAGCTTCTGGCTCATACACAGCCTTTTCGGGATTGCTCAACAGCAAGGATCGGACTTCCTTATGTATCCGAACAGATTGGAACCTTGCACAAAGCTCTATGGCGAGCGAAGGTCCTTCGGCCCAAGCTGTATGGATCAATGGAAGTATCGCAGCCTAGATTTGGTCAGTCATTTTCCCTCTCTCACGAGGTACTAGAATAGCTTACTTCAAATGAGCCTTTCCCGGTGTGCACCAGGGTAGATGGTCTCTGCGGCGGTTCGCTCAGCGGATAGACCCAAACAGTCAACCTCAACTGCTCGTTCTCTAGGAGCAACAACAACAACTGCTCTTTGGACTGAAGAGCCTGCAAGGATCGGAACGTTCCGACGGAGTGAGCTCCGATGTATCCGACGGCCTTGACCGCAGCAATAACGTCAGTAATGAGGCGTATTTCCGTCTTGATTTGAAGCATGTTGCTGCCAAAGGACCACTTCGGCGCGCTGTGGAACCAGCTCAAAGCCGCAGACAACAACTTGTCCTTGAGGCGCCATTGAGATACAGGACCGATCGTTGTAGAAGTTCGCAAGACCTTGAGACCGAACAGGATGATTTGAAGCCTGAGCTCTCTCGCCATGGGATGAGGTGTGGATTTCTTCAGCTCCTCCAGTGTGACGTCAAGCAGCCTTACGAAGACCGTCTGCGTATCGGGGCTGCCCAAGCGAGTGGCATTGAAGTGGCTACTGAGGAATTGCAGCAGGCGGGTATGGGGAGACAAAAGGCTGTGGACCAATTGTCTGCGCTTGGTGAGAGCCTCTTGGTCACTTGGTGCGAACTCCTCTTTCAGGAAGAACGGATCAGGCGAGGTAATGGCGGTGTTGAAAAGCCCCAGTTTCTTATGGATGCTGAACTCCCACTGCTGAGCAATCTCGTTGAGGATCCGAGGCTCCCAGATGGGATTCTCATTCATCACTCCCAGCCACAATGAAACTCCAAACTTAATGGATTGCTTCGTAAACAAGGCGAATGGGATGCTGACCAGATAGTGTGCAACAGAGCACTCATTTCCGGTCTCACTTCGGCAGAGCAACGCGGCGGCCCGACGAAGAATGTCTCGAATATCGCCCATTGGCGTGCTCTTCTTCGAAAGGATGCGGCCTTCAATGTGGGCAAGAGCCGTCACCGCATCAGCGCTTTCATTTTCAGAACCTGGCAAGTAAGACGCCCTTCTGTCTATCCGCATGAATGTGAGCCATTCTAGGCTATGATCCGGCAAGGCCTCCGCATAGCGGTACTCTTGACGTGTGGTGTATTGTGCAACAAAGTCCGAGGCTGTGTTGATGCTGCATTCCCCGACAGGGTCGATCGAGGTCAGCCTCTGATCTGTGCCTGGAATCGAGGAACCCATTTCCATGGCAAAAGAGCGACCGAGAGAAATGTGGCCATATGCGCCCTCATCATCAAACTCAGACAAGTGCGTTTGCAACAAGCCCTTAACATCGGCTGGTGCGATATTCATCGCTGACATAACCCAACCTCTGGCGGCTTTGTAGAGGCGATTCAGTGTATACTTCCTGAAATGGTAGTCGTCTGACAACTCGACTGTCACGTTCCCACGGGTTGAGGTGAATGTCGACCTCGGTTCGTACAAATCGGTCTCTGCCTCAAGACAGCTTGCCCACATTAGAGACAGCAACTCCAGCAATGCGAACAGCGAAGATCGGCGGCACAACGCTGAGGGCACTTCGCGGACTATGCGATCTGCGCAGGCATATGCAGCCTGTTGGACGCGCTCTATCCGGTGGCAGCAAGTGCAGAAGATTGTCGCCAGCTGTGTTGCCGCGTACTGTGAAGAGAAGGTGTTGCTGACGCCTCTCATAGTCTTCGCCAGATACTTCTCCACCACAACGGCTGTGATGCCCTCCATGACACTGTTCACATCATTCCTCCGCATACTCGGCTCAAGGAAGTACGAAAGAACCTTCGTACAGTCACCAGACTCGGCCCGTAAGCTTTCGACAAGGTATGCGGCACTCAAGAAGATAACTCTGCGATAGCTAAGCCCCTTGATTTCGGATGCCTTGGAAGGCACTAGCTCGGCCAGGTGCTTCTTCTGTATCGATTCTCTGTCGGAGCTCATGCCGCGTCGAAGAACGGTGTTCAGCTCAACGTCGCTTTCGACCTGTTCGCCACGTTGCTCCGCAACCAAAGGAGGTGAATGGATGGCTATCACACGCAGATCGTCTGCATGCTTCTTGCCACGGTCTGTGGTCGGGGTGAAGCCGTGGACAACGATGTTGAACCAGGCATCGCGGAGCATAGCGTGCCAGTCATCATCGGACCAGTCCTTGTTTGCAAGGTCATTTGCGGACATGAAGACGGCCAGAGGCTGAAGCAGTTGCGCGATCTCTTTTGCAGCAAGCTCGATGTCGGAATCCTTCGTATGACTGGTTTGGGTAACATCTCCTTTTGACACGATGCTATCCAGCATATGATCCCAGTATATATCATACAACGGGGAATCTTGACGAAGATTGGCAGAAATATGGTTTCTAGCTGTGATCAACTTGGGGATTGTCAGTTGGAAAGTAGACAGTGATCTTCAGAGACGGTACTCACCGCATCTAGAACCAGGGTCCTGTTTTCTGTCACGGCAAAATGGGAGATGCGCCCAAAGCTTCTGAGAAGGGAACGGAATTCGAGTTGACCGATGCTCAAGGACAGCACAGCCGCTCCGGTAATAATCCTGGCGTCGACCAAGGGATTGATCCTATCGTATTTCTGCAGAAGGATGGATTGTGCCAGAGCAGAAATCTTCTCATCATTGCAAGCAGTCGCTATTCCGCAGATCGCATCGATGACGTTCATGTAGACTCTGTTCTTCTCCTCCTCGCCATTGAGCTGTAGGGAAATGGAGCTTCCGGTGGACTGTCTTCCCTGGTATATATCTGAGTCGCTCTCAATACCGAAATCGTGCTTGGCACTGCCATTTTGCTCGGCAGTCGGACTGAGCACATTGCCAAGCGTGTAGAGAGTGGTGATGACCGAATCAGTCGACAACATGCTAAGCACAAATGCCAAAAACCGAGATGCGGTCACGATGATGTGATTCTGTGCACCTCCCTTCACAATGAACCGGGATATGAGGCGACTGGCCGTGGCGCTGTATGTTGGAGACATTCTGCAGACGAGCGCCATCGAACGGAGAACAACCGATGCAAGACCCTCGTCAGCCATCTGATAATAGTCGCTGATCGTGTCCTCTAACCAGCCCATCAGAGTTTCAAGGTCCGCCGCAGCTTCGTTAAGCCTGGCGCAGTTGAGATAACTGATGGTACCTGCAGACTTGATCGCACAAGCTATCTTTTGTTGCGACGTAGGGCCCATCTGAATGAAGTCCGCATCAGCGTCCAAGTAGCTCAATTGTTCCCCAACGATCTTAGCATAGGTGATCACAGATCCGGTGTCTCCATCTCCGCTCCTGGCGGTCACAGGCCTGAGGAGGCCCTCGCCGGACATCAACAGGTCGAGGACATGGTTCTTCTTCAAAGCGCTTGTCTCGGCGACCAGTAGCGACGTCGAAGACGCTACGAACGTCATGAACCCTTGTTGAAGTAATATTGACCCCAGGGGACGTCCACTGTCGACATAGCGGCGCATATGTCTCTTCCAGTCCTTCACAGCACGATCCTGGGAGTGGGAGTTTCGAATTGTAGAAAAGGCCTGCTCCACGGCTACCAGGGTATTCTCGCCCAGCAGCTTCTGAAGCCGTTGGACGAGAGTCAGCCGGCTGCCCGCTCTCCAGAAGTCAGCTTGGGCGGCGGCGGCCTCGAGAAATCCCATCAAGGACACGGCAATGGTTGCAACATGGATCGCTTCCTCGACATCTCCATCCTCCTCCGTTCTTCCTTGTGAAACATCTTCCGTCGCATGGGCACAAGAGTTCAAGAACGCCGAGATATTAGCCGCGACACTCTCGTAGACATCTTCGTCGTGATTCCCCAGGCAGAGCAACGCAGACGTGACATGGTATGTAAGGGCCTCGGTAGGCGACGGCTCGATCTTGCGGAAGAAGGGCGAGGACGCGAACTCTTGCGCGTGGGCGTCGAGTAGGTAAGGGGCCAGCTGGCGGGTCAGCCTCTGGGCATTCTGGCCGTTCTGAACCAACGGGGCAGCCTTGCAGAGAGCCAGCAGAACCTCGTATTCTCGTATCGTCATGGGCACCCGTCCCAGGGATTGAGACTTGACGGAGGCAGAGCCGTTGGAGACGCTCTTGCCTTTGACGTGCGCATGACTAGCACAAGCTCTGCATAGACGGTCGAGATCGGATTTCTCGAACAGAGCCGTCGACTTGGCGGCTGAGAGCGCGGCGATCCTCTCCAACGCCTTGGAGCGTATGTCGCGAGCCATGATCGTGGAAAAGGGGGTTCGCGCGTCGGGCTGATTAACGAAGGATGGGTCGCTGGAGTACGAAACAGCGTGGTAGAGAGCAGAAGAGAGCGTTCACCGATGCAACGAACAATTAAATCAGCATCAGCGGCGGCCGCCGTTCAATGACTGAGTGCCTCTTCAAGCACGTCGGCTCACCCCAACACCGGTGCAAGTGTAGTTGGTGTCGCGCCCCCCAAACCTTCCAACTCAGCAGCGCGGTGACGGCATCCCTGGCCAGATCCTCCCCTGGCGACCTGTTGTTACTCCCAGTTGCTAACAGCTGGGTTTCCCCGCTTTAATCGAATTAACACCTTAAGGCGTTAAACATCGCTCTTCTAATATATTTCTTCTCTCTCTAGATATTTTCTCATCTGGGTATTTTAACTAATGTTCTGTATTATCATACTTACGGAAATTAAATGAATTAACTTAGATAAGCTTGATTGTATACGAAGGAGGAGTGATTGAGAAAAAAAGGTGAATCATTGAGTGAATGCGCCGACTTGGCGGGACTTTTTGTTTGCGAGCCCAATACTATTTAAAGCGGGGTAAACCTTTTGTTTGCAACTGGCAGTACCTTCCATAATACCCCGGAGATTGCCTAAGCCCGCCACAGAGCTTCTCGAACAGATCGCAGAGCTCCACGTCCCGCCAAGGCTGCTTAGTCAGGAGCTCCCCCTGTCAGCCAGGCAGGCAAGGCTGACGCGACGACGGACCTCACCTGGTCAGTTCAACGGCGTTTCCAGCCTCAACTCCCAAACCAACAACCCGATCTTCCCACTACGAACGACCCACCACCTCGAGAACCTCGCGGGAACAGATACCTGTCACCTCTTCCAACCGCCCTACCTCTCGCGCACAATCATATTCGTGAACATGGCTGCTATGTTCAGCCAGAACCCCCTCATGAACGGGCCCAACTACTCTCTCAACGACGCACCCACCACCCACAACGATGGCTTCCGACAACACCGCTTTGATCCGTAAGTATATCCACTCCCACCTGTGTCGGTGCTCCGCAACAGCTGTGTGGACGCCGCTGACCCCGCCCAGCTACACCGACAACGGCGGCTCGATACTGGCCATCGCAGGCGCCGACTTTACCATCATGGCCGGCGACACGCGGCACACGTCCGGCTACAGCATCAACACGCGGCACTACCCGAAGGTGTTCAAGGTGGGCGGCAGCACGGCGGACCAGCACGACGCGACGCTGGTGCTGTCGGTGTGCGGGTTCGCGGCGGACGGGGAGGCGCTGAAGGAGCGCCTCGACACCATCTGCAAGATGTACCGATACCGCCACGGCAAGCCCATGAGCGTCAACGCGTGCGCCAAGCGCCTCTCGACCATCCTCTACCAGAAGCGCTTCTTCCCCTACTACGCCTACGCCATTCTCGGCGGCCTCGACGAGGAGGGCAAGGGTGCCGTCTACAGCTACGACCCCGTCGGCAGCTACGAGCGCGAGATGTGCCGCGCAGGCGGCGCTGCGGCGAGCTTGATCATGCCGTTCTTGGACAACCAGGTCAACTTCAAGAACCAGTATGTGCCGGGCAGCGGCGAGGGGCATGCGCTGCAGGAGCGGCCGAAGAACCCTCTGGCTAGGAGGGATGTGGAGATCTTGGTCAAGGATGCGTTTGATGGTGCGGTGGAGAGACACATCGAGGTTGGTGATGGTCTGCAGATGGTGATCATCACCGCAAATGGCATTGAGGAGGTTATTCTGCCTCTGAAGAAGGACTAGTTTGGGACAATAGCACGAAGCCCCCCCGGCGAGGTCAATCACTCGGCTTGTACGATACATGAGAGTCAATCGACTATGAGGCTACGTAATGGAATACAGGTCTAGATCAAGGCAGTCATGGTTCCGCTCGGTGCAGCTCACAGTGGACTTCATTACCATATCGCAGGCTGTGATCTTTGCCATGATACATTCCAGCCTTGTTCACTACGAAAACTGTGCGGCCGTAGTCTACAAAGGTCATATTGAAGGATGAACAGCAAGGACATACGGAAAATGGCATATGGCAGCCAGGAGCGACGTGGTTGAGCTGGAAGGCGCCACCTTGGCTTCAGGGTATAGGTTGTGGTCTGGAAACGACCGCCATCGGTAGCAGTAAAACTCAACGAAGTATTGCAGCCAACGCGTGGTAATCCACATTGCACCCTTGGTGTCAGGTGGCAAGATACTTCTGCCAACGTGCCCCAATAAATCCTGTTTGCCTACCTTTCCCAAAAAGCGTCCCATGTATGCCGTCTTCTTTTCACTGTGCAATGGTACTTGGGCTTCCTATGCCCAATTCGTACAGGTCGCTACGCAGCTCTGTCTTCCGGTCGCGATCCGTTCCATCTCGGACCTGGTCGCCAGTGGTCACCATTGATGCGGCCCTGATAGCGTACTCACTAATTAGTGCATCCGCCGGTTCGCCCGAGGAATACTGCCGAGTCGGAGCCTGAGGAAAGACGGCCCTCGCGCTACGTCCTAGCCAGCTGGAGAATAGGATCTCTAGTACACCGCCGCATCCACATCTGTACAGGGGATCCAGGGGAGAGACTAGACTATATTGGTCATCGATTGGCTTTGCTAGTGAGCATTTTTCTAAGAGAACTCCTATCTGTAACAGCTTTCAAATTTCGAGAGAGAATGTCTTAGGCTATGTTCGGCACCTAGGAACAGTTGAGGCTAACACACCGTGGATACTGGGGTTTTGAACGACTTTGTTCTATAAAGCGGGCAGACTGCTACGGAAAGAGCAGCACGTAGAGGCATGTACCATTTAGCTCGAAGTATCATGTTGATAGCCGATATTATTCAGCTTTGAATTACTAGCAACAACAAAGAAATACAACCGAACAGCGAGAGGTTTGCTCCACCGACCATCAGAGGGGACAGTCTGTAGCCTACCACGTGCCTACTACTATTACGCCTCTAAGACCTGCATGGTGTTTACGAACGCACCTGGACACCAATCCTCGCAAGCTGTGTGGCGACTGAGATAAGAATAGTAATAGAGCTATAGAAGGCTACGAATCGGTTATTAAAATCCCTGATTGGACAATTGCCATAGGCAATCACAATACATGACAGTAGCTTGAAGATCCTCAGCGTGGCCAACTTGAGCGCGAATCAGCTCACAAGGTAATGGGGAAGTGATAACCTTGCCATCAACGCTAGGATATCGTATCTACCGTTGGATATGGGGAACTCGGAAATTGTCGAATCGGCTCAAGCATGTGAAAGAATTCGGTAACGGGCAGCATGTAGAAGTCAGACCTAGGTTATCTACGAAGAGTGGCGACGCCAAAGCCCGTCGGCTACTCACCCCAACAAGGCGTTAGGCGGAGCAGAGCCACGCTCCTCGGCGGCGCCGTGAAGGGTTGGGATAGTTCTCAGCCCAATGCGGAGTATCCAAAGTACAGCCTGGGCTGCCTCCCGAGCTCTCATCTATTCATAGTTGTGTCGGAAGACAGCATGACAGGCATCGAGTGCAGACTACGACCGGTCTGGTCTTTGCGGCAGGTCCATGCGGCTGCGATACCACCATGGGCGTCTCTTCAGTCTTTGCCACCCTCTATATTGCACATCAGGTGCGCGTCCAGGCAGCGGGCTGCTGCAGCATCCATGCAGCGTAGTTCCTTGACGTGCGAAGCTAATCGGCAGGCCGAGCGCTCTGAGTAGCAGACAACCTGGCAGCCTGGGGAGGCGTCTACGTCTATCGACAGGACCCTGGCACGCCAGGGAAGAAAGACCTATGATGCTATCGAAAGATCCGCCGCGTGATAGTGTGGATGAGACATGGATCCTGGGGGGCACACCTTGTCCTGTGTGCCGTGGTGCCCTGATGCCCAACATAGCGTAGCGTCGTACAGCAGGCGCTCACCGAGGTTAATGCCGTAGGGTTTGGAGCTGCAGACCATGAAGCTCAGCCTCCTTCGAGACTATCATTTCTCGATGGAGTGATGTCGACATCGGTATGATGACCCCAAAGTCCCGAAATAAACTTCCGGGATTGTCGCGACTGTGCAGGCGGTTCCTGTGACTGACGTCGATCGTACTGCGAAGTGGGGGGCAATCGGCGGCCTTGACCTTTGCGAAAGAACGGAGAGCTGTTCCAGTCCTATATGCTAGGCAGTTAGAATTTTTTTTAAGACTATGTATTCTAAGGAGACTGACTAGAAAGCCCACGAGGCGCCGAGCTGCGTCTTGCTGTATCTGGCCTCGTGCTGCGTCGTCCGTGGGGATCTGGGAGTCGTTGAGAGTCGGAGCATGACCTCCGTCATAGGAATGACGTCACATCTTCACGGATTTCAATTCTGCCTCTCGATTGGCCTCAGGAGGCGGGTGGGTGGAGATGGACCCTGAATGAGGACCCTGGCTCTTTCCCCACGCTCAAGCCACAGGTGCGTTCAAGGATGGTGGTCTACCAAAGAAGGAAGACCCTTGTGAACGGCAGGAACCATGACGCAATCTCTCCAGCCCTCGATGCCCCTCGCGTGCATGCTGCATCGCGCGTGGGAGCACTGGGTCTGCGATGGACGCTGTAAGACTCTGGACCCGTGTTCAGGCGCATGGATCAGATGAGACATGGCAGATCGCACCCAAGTGCGTTCGCAGGCATTGGAAGAGGCGGACAGTCCAGCCCAGGGGGCCTCTTGGCCCGTGGCCCACCAGGACAACCTCCTCAGGAGGGGAGACAGCCGTCAACAACGCAGATAGCGGCGGGCGGCGCCCTGAAAAGAGCACGATCAGTTTGGCATCCCTCTGAAACCGAAATCAGGAAGCGACAACCAAGCTACGTATCGAGATCTGCTGTGGCCCCGCATGACCCAGCCCCAGCCCAGGCCAACTTGACAGCACGCCTGGCCCAGTACGTCCTTGGGAGAAGACCTTGGAAGTGCAGAGGTGCACAAGCGCCTGCACATGCAGGCGGCACAAGACCCTGCCAAGCATTTCCTAGCTGCCGCGACCAAGTAAAGTACCATGCAGCGTAAGGTACACAAGGCCGCCGTGGGGAGAGGCGTGACCAACTGCACCTCACCAGTCCCAGGATGACGAGGTCTCAACCTCAACCAGAATCCCAGAGCCGACCGTCGCTGAGGAGTCGGCTAGCCCTCGGTGGAATGTTCGACGGAAACAGAATCAGAAACATCCTGACGGGCTGGGCTCATGCTGAGAGTCAGGGTCCGTCACTCACGCGGCGTGCATGCGCTTCTGTCGTCATCGTCCCCACGTCCCGTTCGCGAGACTACTACAGTGGTAACTTACACGACTCAGGAAGTCTCAGTCTCACTTGCGCAGAGGTGGGGTGCTGCTCCGTTGATGCGGCTCCTGCCTCATGACTGGCATCTTGAGGCCTTGTTCCCTGCACTGGCCCACCGCTTCTGTACAGTAATCAGACGCCATAGCAACAGCGGCTCTTAGCTCCATCTCAGCCTACTGCTGCCGTCCCACGACCCGATGCCAATGCCTCGCCTCGCCTCGCCTCGAGGTATGCACTGCACCTCGCAGGGGCTGGGCGCGGGCTGTCAGCTGCCCTGGGCCGGGAGGTAGCAGACGTATGAGGGTTGATCCCATGGTCCGCCTGAACAGACGGGATCTGCGCCCTGCAGCAGTCTTCCCGTCTGCCGTCGCGGTGGCCCTGGGGTCCTCATGATCCGGTGGATTCATATCCGTCACCAACCGTCCTTCGGATGTGTACGTACTCAGCCAAGGCAATACGCTCCCATTCCGTCATCTCCGCCTGATGCTACGCCTGATACAGGGCGTGTCCAGCGGAGCACTCCCTTCAGAACACCTCGCTGTGATGTCATGGATGTTCAAGTCGGCGTTTCCAGGGCTCATGGGCGTCTTACTGGGGACATCATAGGAACGGGGCCACGGCTGCGAGCGGGAGAAATGGTTCCACCGTGGCATGGCCCGATGTCAGACAGTATCAGCGTGCTGCTGGAGCCACTGCCGAGAGGATGCCTCCCACAGCGTTAGGTGACAGGACAGGGTCGTCTGCTAGCCACCTGTCTGGCGAGTCTGGACTCGACGGGGGGTCTGGTCTCACCTCTGTGCGTCTTGCCTATGGGGAAGAAGAAAGGCTGCGGCATACACGAGCTCCCTGCCACGGATTCCGCGATGCCCTAGCTCTGGGCCCCAGACAGCCGGGTAAGTCATTTCCACTGCATCTTCCCTGCTTTTCATGGCTAGGGCGTTGTACCCAGGGCCACGTTTCCCATGATTGGGGCCAAGAATGATCAGGCCAAGCTAAATAGCGCCGAAAAAAGCCATGAGACAGGACCCATCCGGTACATTGCGACTGTACCAGGGAACTCCGTCTCCGTGGGTCACCACATAGAGCTTGTTCCAGAGGCAAACAGGCCTTTGGTGCTGTAGACGACCAAGCAAAAAAAACAGAGGTTAGGTTTCTGACCTCTGACAGGAAGCCTAGATTAGAAGCCAGCCCATATCATACATAGCATATTCAATTGTGCTGCAGTGACCACCCTATGGGCCGCGAACAAGTGCCTCAAACAAGGGGCTAGGGACTGCGAGAGCCTAGAACAAATGTGGCTCAGTCATCGTCCTCGAGGGCGGTATAGTACTTAGCGCAACCATGGCAGAGCGGGTGGCGAGAGGCGCGATCAGGGGATACCCCCAGACCCTTCAAGCCTTCCCAGATGCGACCCGGACCTTGGAGGGGCAATCCCGTCCGCATGGGAACTGATACCGATCGAAGAATCCATCCAGGAATGGAGATTGCCATACAGGGTCCCTCATTTCCCATCTGCACATATGCCAATCGACGTCGTCCCGGCGGGCCCGTCTACCTATAGCAACACCCCTCCTCCCATTGTCGCGACACTTGCATTCTTACCCACCCCCTTCCATGGCGTATCCTTTTGGCCACTTCGGCCAGGGTGCTGCCGCTAGCACTTCAGACCTCCTCCTCCATCCGTTTGTTTATGATTTTTTTCCCCCCTCCCCCCCTTCGCCCCCATCTCCACTACCCTCGTCCCATGTCATGCCGTGCGCCGGGCCCCGGGATCCTTTAGAGACAGCGAGTTGCCCGGAGGCTGAACCTTAACCGACTTTTTGGCCACCGAGCTTGCTGTCGAGGCCCCAGCTGGCGTCGTCCCCTTGTGGATATTTTGCATCACTGCGATACTGTCACAGAAGCCCCCCTGCGTTGCTCGACTTGCGACGCTTTTCGTCGGCAGGAATGATCATCATCACTTGATCATCATTTGTGCGTTCCCTCCTACCAGTCTACCAGCTTTTGGGACTAGCTTTGTTCCAGCCTGCAGGACCGATCTAGTCCTCGGCCACTTCCTCGCTGAACAGGTAGTTCCCAGGACGCTCGACACCAAGCTCCGGGCGTCTGCAGACGTGCTTTCCCACTGTGGCGGTTCCTACACGTTATCAAATCTCCAGACGGCTCCCTCTCACTCGGCAATCTGGTCTTGCACCTGAGTTATCGACAGTCCACTCCCGGTAGGCTCAGTGCAAGCCACGGTACTGTCAGGAGACTTTCATCCTAGCACCACGCCGGCCCAGGTACAGGCCAACCGTTCCTCTCCCCCGGGACAAGCATATCGGACGGCCCACAGACTCCCCACACAGAAAAGGACTGGCAGCTGTGGCGAAGAATTCGACGCTCAGGGGATCCCCTTCGCAGCCCTCGAGGCCACCTTAAACCTCCTTCACCGGAGACGGGCCACGCGACCCTTCTTTCTTACCCGGGCGCTTCTTATCCCTGCAGCTAGACATCTCTACACCCGACGTTGAGCTGCCCCTGGGCAGGAGCTTACCCCTAAGCCTTACCACTGCACAGAGACACCACTCGCCGGATCTCTGTGCTACTCCCGAGCTAGAGGGCACCATAATATCCGCGCGAGCAGCCGAAGCATCGACGACCGTTATTTTCGCCTCCCACTGGCTGGTTGCTTACCAAAGACTGCCTAGCTCAAGACATTTGACCTTGACCCTCCTCCCTCTTCTAATACGCGCTCGTCTCCACAGTGAGTTCTCACAAGTTTTCTACCCTATTTGCTTTTAGGCTCTTCACGAAGGGCTCTGTCCGCGTTCGTCAACTTCCACTCGTTCCGTATCACATGCAGGTACTTTGACTCCTCGTTCTTTCAAATCTTGGCCTCGGCACTGTCGTCTTCTCGCGCGTTTTTGGGCTGACCGGAAAACAGGGGACGGAAGATCCAGCGCTGGCCTCAATGGGAGAGGATCCAGCAGCGTCTGGGAGTGGCTTGCCAATCGTGTCAAGTTCCTATCCGGAGGCAGGCCCAGACGCCGGTGAGAACTTGACTCAAACTAGAGCGGGCGACAGCTCTACGACATATCCGCGACAGTTGTACGGCAATCCACAGCAGATGTTCAGTACGCAGTACGATATGGTTCAGCCACAGGTGCCTTCCCGGCCAGGGCCTTACAACATGACAGCATTGACGAATGCACTCCCGCAAGCGAATTATCGACAAGGCCCTTACAACGGCTCACAGATGCGATATAATCCACCAGGTTCCTCACCCGGCTTGGTTGGCCAGACGCAGCCTATGCCTCAGTACAGTGGGCAGCCTGGCATGGGGCATATGCCCAACCAGGCTTACTACATGCAGCAACAGCAGCAAATGTCCCAGTACTACGGTGCCCCAATGTCGCCCTCACAGGCCCAGCCGAACATGTCCTCGAGGCCGAATATGCCCTATTATGGCAATCAAGTCATCTCGAACCAGCAGGCCCATCCCTCAATGGGATATTACTACGCTCAGATGCCCGCTTTCGCGCCGCAGGGACATCCTTCTCATCAAGGGGTGCCGGGATCTTATATGCCTGGGGCAGGAATTCAACAGGATTCGAGGCTTGGGTCAGTCCAAGGGGGCGACTCGGGAGACAGCGCCCCCTTCTCCCCTGTTCAGCAAGACCTTAGGCAGTGTGAGTGGCTCCAAACAAGAATCGTATGAGGACGTTTGCTGAAACTATGCAGCTCCAGCTGATAGCCAGTCAAACGTCGTCCGTGGCCCGCCCAGAAAGCCTCGTCAAAGTGGTATGCTTCGAAAACCCTCTTTACACCGGTCCAGGCTGTTGACATGTAATCAGGCCATGCTATTTGGATTGGAAATTTGCCGTCCCAGACAGACTTGATGAGCCTGGTGCACCACGTCTGCAAGGAAGCTGAGGGCCTGGAATCCCTTTTCTTGATCTCCAAGTCGAATTGCGCTTTTGCCAACTACAAAGACGAGGCCAGCTGTCTAGCAGCCCAACAAAAGCTGCACGAGTCCAAGTTCCAGTCCGTCAGGCTTGTAAGTCGCTTGAGGAAGAACACAGTCGAGGGAGCGTCAGGTGTCACGGCACCGACCGGGCCGTCTGCGACAACTCCGCAGCCGCCCGTAGTGACAGAGGCCAAGGAACACGGGCCGACAGAATTGACGGAGACTCAGTCGGACAAAGCCGATGCCGATGCTCTCCCTGTTGCAGGCCCTTCGGACGCGCAGACCCCCGTAGTAGTTGATGCAGCGCAGAAGGACAAGTTCTTTGTACTGAAGAGCCTGACGGTTGAGGATCTGGATCTAAGTGTTCGGACGGGGATTTGGGCTACTCAGTCACACAATGAAGAGGCACTGAACGCTGCATTCAAGGTAAAATACCACCATCCAGATATGGAGAGAATTGTCGGGCTACCTTTGCTAACACAGTTTCAGACTTCAGAGAATGTGTACCTCGTCTTTTCAGCCAACAAATCTGGCGAGTACTTTGGTTATGCCCGAATGGTCTCTACCATCAACGAAGATCCCGCTGCCGCTATTGAGTTCGCGCCCAAAGCACAATCCGTCAGCGACGTCGATCTGCCGAGGGAGATTCCAACGGAGTCAACCGAGTCCACACCTAAGGGACGAATCATCGATGATTCAGCACGGGGCACAATTTTTTGGGAAGTCATCCGCGATGACCCTAGCGAAGGAGTAGAGCAAGAGGAAGCCACACCGGTCGTTGCGGAGCACGATGATACGAGCAGCGGGCTTGATGGCAACCCTGAAAGCAAGACGTGGGGGAAACCGTTCAAGTTAGAGTGGCTGTGCACGACCAGACTGCCTTTCTACCGGTGTAGAGGTTTGCGCAACCCGTGGAACTCGAACAGGGAGGTCAAGATTGCTCGGGATGGCACTGAGCTGGAACCATCTGTTGGCCGCCGACTCATTGGTTTATTCAACCGCAACCACAACAGCCCGGTGCCCAGGGGACCAATGATGGGGATGGGCCAAATGATGCCGCCGTCGCAGCCGATGCCAATGGGGTATCCTCCACCATATGCCTAGAGATCAATGCGTGGCCACTCGAAAAAGGCTGACTTGTGTCTTGGAGTTTCTGGTCTTTTGGTGTGCTGAGACACCTGGCGGGCATAGGTGAGCCTTTGGCCCCCGTTGTCCTCACCGTCATTCTTCGAAAGCCGGGACGGACTGGGCTTTAATCGTTGCAGGTTCTACTTTGAGCTGGTCGGGGCCTCCGAGGACCGCAGAGCTATGGAATTACTGTGGATGGTTAATCACCTATTTAGACGGGGCATTGAGTGCCCCCCGAGTTCTGTTCGAAGTGGATCAAAAGTTTTGTGCCTGAATTCAACTATGCCTTTGGCAAATTCCAACCGAGTTTCACCGATGACAATGATCAGCCCCATGGATCAATTGAGTTTCTGCGATAAAGGCTACGATATTTGCCCCCCCCCCCAAAAACAGCAATTCCAACGCCACCCGAGTCATACCAATCAATGCCAAGGCTGCGGCTGTCAAAGCACGCCGCCGCCTTACCCTACCCAAGCTCACCCGTCGCTTTGGTACCAGAGGCGAACGTTGAAGTTAGTTCAAAACTCTATTGTTTCCCCTTGCCTGGCCGGAACTACGTTCCTCCTGTCACATTTGGATTTCGCTCAAAGGAATGACAAAGGAGCGAATGATACAAGGGAGCAATTACGCAAGGAATACACCGCAAAAGCAATTCGAGAAGCCATCTCGCTCTCGTACTGGCAATGGTCCAGGAGGCAGCTTCGCTGGAATGCGAATCCCTGTGTCTTCCAAAAAGAGACCGGGGCACCCAGCACATGCCCGCCAACATCATCGAGCAGTACCTAACTACACGCCCGCCTGTTGCCGTAGCCAGTTCCAAGGCGGAAGGCCATATGCTCAATGACCTCGCTATGACCATTAATTACAGGGGGGTCAACACCTCCGGGGTAATCAGATATCTCATCCTCTCAGGCACGTCGGGGCGAGACACACGGGTAGGCCGGCAGGCTGGCAAAGGTCTCGATGAGCCCATTCCTTACTTTTTGCCGGAACATGCTTTTGATTATTATTGTTGCTTTTTCCTACCACAGAACCGTGGGATTCACGTGTTCACAAGATTGCTTCTTCATAGGGTCAAATAATAATTCTTTTGATCAAGGCCAATCTGGGGGAAATGGCTATGTACTTTTTCTACTCGTGGGCTTGCCAGCGATTCGATCGCCTAAAGGGCAAATAACAAATTCGGACAGGATCAAGAGCAGCCCTCAATAGGAGACGAGGTAGGAGCCCTGCCGGTGGCGAAAACGACCCGGTGACGAGTCTGGTGCGAAAGAGGGAGGCAGATACCACAGCACACCGATCAGCAGGCCAGGCCGAAGCTGAAATGTGCATATGCAACTATGTCAGAAGTCGTATCCATAGAGACGTCCAAGATGCCGTTCTCGCATTGGAAGATACAGCACTGCATTTGCGGCTTCCCCTTGACCGATAGCGCCGAGCGCAGAAGAGGGTGGCGAAGGTGCCCAGCCTTGAGGTGAGTGGTTGGCCGGCGCCTTGTGGCTTGGGACTGGGATTGCCGTGGCTGACCGTCGATCACTTTCCAGGAAGAGAAGGGCGTCGCGGCATCGAGAGGTGCGGTCGTTTAGTTGCGCTAGCATGTTGCGTGCTGGAATCGGCATGTGGCGTCGGGGGGCTGTCTGGGGACTACCCCAGCATGAGGACGGTGAGAATGCCCAGTACGTACCCTGTAGCACCATGCTTTAGCAGGGGCTAGGGCCACCCGTGCCCCTGTGCGACAGGAGGGCCGAACCCGAACCCTTGGGCCTCCAATGCTTTCGCCAGGGCAAGGGTCTCTCTTGTTCTCGTCAACGCTGTGAGCACCCACGAACCGCTCAGATGGCTGAACACATCGCCAATAACTCGAAGAGATCATGAGGCGCAACTCCGAAATGCAGTGCTCTGTGCTTGAGATGCCATGAAAATTGTTTCAGGGCATGTTGGGTGCCAGCAGCCACCAGAGGGACCTTCCCGCCGGACTGGAAGATGCTAGAAGATTCCAGGCGGCACGTTTCGTGATCGAAGCAACTAGAACACACCACTCCGTAGCAGCTCTGTCACTCAACTCAAGAGATGAGCCAATCGCTTCCTCTTTGTAAGCGATGGAATCCTCTACGCACGACGACAGCATTCTAGACATCTCACGATAATTACGTAGAGTTGCAGCCTCGTGGCTTCGACGAGGTTCCCGAAATCTCGATATGCTGCCATCGCCAACACATCCCAAGTATAAAGATGCTGTGAATCTCCTGCTGTCCATTTGTGCCATGGTATCATCACCATCATCAGCAACATCAAACAGCAGATCATAAACATCTGATGCACCGAACACAATCACTCTACAAGCGAGTCCCTCGAACACTTCGCACCTGCCCACACAACTCAGCTATCATCACCCCAGCTCGACCACTCTCAACTACCACACGCAAAATGTCTCTGTTCCCACGCTCCTACTTTGCTCCCGAGACCTCCTTCACGCCTCTCTTCCGCCTCCTCGACGACTTTGACAACTACTCCCGGGAGGTCTCCTCGCAGGGTGGCACCAAGACCGGCTCGCGCCGCACCGTGCCGCACTTCTCTCCGCGCTTCGATGTCAAGGAGACCGAGACGGGCTACGAGCTCCATGGCGAGCTGCCCGGCGTCGAGAAGGAAAATGTCACCATCGAGTTCTCGGAGCCGCAGACCCTGGTCATCGCGGGCCGCACGGAGCGCTCCTACACCTCCGGCACGCCGCCGGCCGGGTTCGTCGAGGGCGGCGACACCACCATGAGCGGCGCCATCACCGAGGGCGGCGAGAACAACTCCCACAAGGCCACCGTCTCGGATGAGGAAGCCGAGAAGGCCCGGGAGCAGGGCACCCAGGTCGCCAGGGCCGAGCAGCAGCAGAAGCCCAAGGAGAGGTTCTGGGTCTCCGAGAGGTCCATCGGGGAGTTCTCCAGGTCCTTCAGCTTCCCTGCCCCGGTCGACCAGCAGGCCGTCTCTGCGAACCTGAACAACGGCATCCTGAGCGTCACGGTGCCCAAGGCGAAGAAGCAGGAGGGCAGGCGCATCGCCATCAACTGAGCGCCTTGTCCTTCACCGCGACAACATCTGATCCTTACCATCTTCTAAGAGAAGCATCGAAACTTTTGGATTATGAACAGTCACGACGACATTTGACGATAGGTTCGCATGGGATTTGGGTTTCGATCTTTTGAGATTGGCATTGCATGGTGTTTGGAATCGCTGGAGTATTATTTGAGATTGCTGCACAGTACTTCCATCTAGTTTTCACTATCAGCATATCCCTAATACAAAAATACACTTATATGAGAATCTGTTCAATGCCTACACATGTGGCTGTCTTGCACCGTGTATGAATAGGCACTGTTCCTTACACCAAGACAAAGTCTGGCATCGATAGACAACACGAGACCGGCGCTGCTTAGATTGGTAATTCATGACTGGCATAATAGACCCTTCACAAGGCTTTGATCAAGTGTGACCGTTGCTAGCAGCCGCGTAGATGCAGTCAGGCTGTTTATTCCTATGGATTTGCCGGAGGCCGGTCCCGGGCGTCAAACCGGAGGCGGCACCGGAGCCTCCACTCTTCCTCCGGCAACCCGGTTGACAGCTTATGCCCGGGTGAGTCAGACAACAACATTCTCTTGTGAGGCACTTATAACAAGTTGGTGGTAGTAGACTTCTGTTGCATTCGAGCTCCTAACAACAACTTGTCTTCTCTATCCAGCTAGCATTACGCCGGAATGGAGTCCTCCGTGACAGCGACTCAGCATGCCCGGCTGGGATGGATAGGTGTGTTGACTGGGGCCAACTTCACGGTGCGAAGGTATGCGGATGTGCTAACACGCCGAAGGGCTCGGGTCCATGGGCATCGGCATGGCCGTGAACCTACAGAAGCACCTGTCGTCTTCCGGCGGCGCGAGCCTGAACTACCACAACCGGACGATGACCAGGGGTGGGCCGCTCATGGCCATCGGCGGCGTGCCATGTCACTACGTAGGAGACCTCGTCTCGAAATCAGACATCATCTTCCTGTCTCTGAGCGACGACGCGGCACTGTCCTCGACGCTGGATGCCATTCTCCAGGGCGGCGGCGGGCTCTCGGGCAAGCTCATCGTCGACACCTCGACGGTGCACCCCTCATCTTCCACGAAGGCCCAGGCACGGCTGGCCGATAAAGGGGCCCAGTTCGTCGCCGCCCCGGTCTTTGGGGCCAGTCCTGTCGCCGCCCAGGGCAAGCTGCTCTTCATCCTAGCCGGGCCGGACGAGGCGATACAGGCTATCAGTCCATACCTGGTGGGTGTCATGGGCAGGGGCGTGATCCGTCTGGGTGAGGATGTGAGGCAGTCGAGCATGCTCAAGACGGCAGGGTGCGCATATAACGCCCCTTCTCCCATCTGTCTGAGACGATCGTCGAATCAAGCTGGATAGTTGCTGATTCCTGTGGTCAGGAACTTCATGACCGCAGCGATGATGGAAGTCGTCGCCGAAGCGCACGTCTTCGCGGAGAAGACCGGCCTAGGAAGTGAGGCTATGGAGTCCCTCATCGAGCAGCAGTACGGTCCTCTGGCATTATCCATGTCGAAGAGGCTCACCACCGGCGCATACATGCCGGCGAGGGACGAGAGACCCTGGTCAGATTTGAGTCTAGCGCTGAAGGACGTCGGGCATGGGATCGGCTGTGCGCAGGACGCCGGAACAAGGCTGCCCATGGGGGAGCTGGCGCTCGGGCATTTGAGGGAGGCGAAGGCGTTTTCTGATGAGAAGGGTAGGCCGATGGACTCATCTTCTATGTATGGAGTCTTGAGGAGGCAAGCTGGGCTTGAGTTCGAGACGGAGCTGGTAAAGCAGAGGGATGCAGCGAAGAAGTAGGGGGCTGTGACATCCGCGGACCTTCCTCGAGCGCGGAAGCCTTTCATCGCCCCCCCCCCCCCACAACTTGGGATCTTACTTTTTACTCGTACCTCGCGGACGTCAGAGGTTCCTTCCGTTAGTTCTTTCGAATATGAGAGGCGTCCTGGTACTATAGATGTATTGGAATATCGGCACGAGTTCACAGTCCCCCTCCCCCCTACTTAACAGAATATTTGGCAAATATACCTTGTATTAAGCTTTTCTAAGATTCATGTCTTGTAGACTGGATTAGTAGTAATCAATTGCATTATATGCATTAATATTAACTAAGCAGATTAGACACCTGCGCAGGTTGCTTTACTTTCAGTACAGATGAGAAATAGCTATATATATTCCTAAATCTTCCACTAAAACGCCACATCGAAATCCTCTGTGGGGGCATGGCGCAGCGGTAGCGCGTTCGCTTTGCATGCGAAAGGTCACGAGTTCGAACCTTGTTGCCTCCAGAAGAAGATAGTATTTGAGATACAAAACTTTTTGCAATTTTTTTAGGTCATCAGCGGGTGAATCAGGGCTCGGGTGAGCTTGTAGCATTAGGCAGCGAGCTAAAAAGGACACTAGGAGGGTTGTCTTCAAATCTGAGGCACAACAACCGTCGCTACCCGCTAGTGGAACTTTTTTTTGGATCTTGCCCCTCGCAACCTCAGCAATCGATGTGCAGTGATGATTCTCCGTTTCCTCAGATCATTCATGATGTCTGAGGCGACTCCTAAGAAGGTGCCCATCCCTCCGAGGGGCGTCGATTACCGGGGCAAGCTTGTCCTGGCGCCCATGGTGCGGTCGGGCGAGCTACCGTCGCGACTGCTTGCGCTGCACTACGGCGCCGACTTGGTATGGGGTCAGTCTCTCTATGCGCTCGTCACGTTGTATTTGAAGCATGTCTGGACTGACATATCAATCTGCGGTCCAGGCCCCGAGACCGTCGACTACTCCTTGATAGGCGCGATACGGCGCCCCAATCCCATCCTGAAAACGATCGACTTCGTTCGCGTCCCTTCATACGGGCAGAAGCAGCCGCCCCCCAATGCCAAAGAGTCCATCATTTACCGCCTACATCCTGAGCGCGAGGGGCGCAAGCACATCTTTCAGATCGGTACCTCAGACCCAGACCGCGCCGTCTCCGCCGCGCGGCTGGTCGCACCCGACGTCGCAGGGATTGACGTGAATGCCGGGTGCCCGAAGCCCTTCAGCACACACGACGGTATGGGCGCGGCCCTCCTACGAACCCCGGATAAGTTGGCCGGGATATTGGAAGCGTTGGTAAAGACGATCGTGCCAGAATTTCAAATCGGTGTCAGCGTCAAGATACGGATACTGGAAACGCCGGCTGAGACGGAGGCGCTGGTGAGAAAACTTGTTGCCACGGGCATTACGGCTTTGACGGTACACTGCCGGACGACGCCAATGAGGCCGCGCGAGAGGGCTATACGGGGACAGCTGCGGATGATTGCGAACATATGTCGCGAGGCGGGCGTGGCGTGCTTGATGAATGGGGATGTGGAGGACCGGGACTCGGCGGCGAAGCTGATCGAAGAGTACGGCGTCGACGGTGCGATGATTGCGACTGCGGCCGAGAAGAACTCCAGCTGCTTCAGAACCAAGGAGGAGGGAGGCATGGCATCCTGGGACGAGGTCACGGCAAAGTACCTTGAGTTGGCGATGGACGTCGAGAACAGGTTCGGCAACACGAAATATTTGCTCAACCAGATCATACCGGGGAAGCAGCCTGCGTACAAACAGGTACAGTCTTGCAAGAGCTACACTGCCGTTTGTGAGGCACTGGGGCTGGCGCACTTGCTCGAGAAAGCGAAGGCGGTGGACATGGCAGTTGGCCTCACGATGGATCCCAAGGCGAGGTCACAAGCTGCTGCTCATGGTAGTGAGAAGCGGAAGAACGATGATACTCGGAACGAGGACAGCTCTGCCAAACGCCCGAGGTTCACGGATGAGCAGACGACGGAGAATACAATGACGGAGTCGTCTCCACCTGCAGTGGCACTGCCGGCGTAGATGGTGTCTCAAAGGGAAGGAATCGGAGAGGGCACAGCACCACCTGTGCCAATCTCCAGCGTCATTTTCATTGCTGGCGTTAGGTTGGAGACCCGGGCTATAGACAAAGATATCCAGGAACAATATGCCGGGGGCGTAGGTGGTTATTACGCTATACAAACATGAACAACAAGGTGACCATTTCACTCTTGATTTTCCAACCTCTCTTCACTTTGCGAAGATCACCTTGAGTACTGTCTGGCCAAATGCTCCGATGGGAAGGGGAGACTACATCTGTGAACTCGACTACTCTGCGCGTTTCTGGCCGAGACTCGCTCGTAGAAGATCTCTGGCTCAATTTCCTTACATATGGAACGCGAGATCAAAGTTTTAAACTGTTACAGACTCAACGTGGTACTGGTATTTCCTGCTGAGAGCGTTGGCTGCGCAGAGGTGTATTCGCACTGTAGAAAACACTGTTTCTCGCCGCGGTTAATGGTGATGAGTCAGCATCCGACCGATTGAAAGCGCTGTACAGTAAGACACGACACAGTGTGGAAACGATGCGCATATCGTGCTCTTCACTGGTCGTCTAACTCCACACAATGGCCGAGGCTTGATGTTGTTCCTGTCTTAAGTCTGCATCTACAAGCTACAGAACATCATCAGAGTTGCCACCTCCACTTCATTATCCCTTCTATAATCTCTATTCCCGTATCAAAGGGCCTCGACAATAGCTTTTCTATTCAAGAATCTTGCCTTTCGACCGCGTCCAGTTTTCACTTCTCCGGATAATAAGTTCTAGCTTATCGGAAGCGGCACCAGATGTTGGGGGCATTGACCACGACTCTTCGCTCAAAATGAGTGATCTGCAGAAGGCTTGGGCAAGGAAGAAGATGGATTTGAACGGGGTCGAGGCGTTCAATGAGCTCGATGAGGAAGAAGAGACGGACTACCTCCCTGAGCTGCCTGAAGGTCTTGATGATGATTCCTCCTCCGCCTCCTCAGCATCGTCGACGGGCACAATTGTTCCTACGCCCAGCAGAAAACTGTTTGCGAGGCCACTAGGGTATGTGGATCCATCAACATCAGTGTCTGTATCGTTTGTGAAAAGTGACTGAAGTACCCATGGGAGCAGCCCTCCAAGAGGTGGCGGCAGGACGCTTGACCCTATCCCATGGACGACGTATTTCGAGAGGGAGCTCTTTCTTCCCGGCCAGCCGGACGAGACTGGCAACCCGCTAATCACCCACCATGCCTACCTCACGTCACCTGTCGATAAGGGGCCGCTCTTCGTGATGCATCACGGAGGCGGGTCATCAGGCCTCTCGTTCGCCGTCGTGGGATCTGAGATCAGAAAGAAATTACCAAATGCTGGTATTCTCTCATTAGATGCCCGAGGTCATGGTTCGACTGTCGCCTTGTCCCCTCTCGACTACAGTTTAGAAACACTGAGAACCGATCTGTTGTCTGTCGTCCAGCAGACTCAGTTGCAGATGGGCTGGAGAGAGCTGCCTCCCATTGTGCTTGTGGGCCACTCACTCGGCGGGGCGGTCGTTACCGACCTCGCCAAATCCTACGCACTAGGCAACTCTCTACTCGGCTACACGGTGCTGGACGTCGTTGAGGGCTCGGCTATGGACGCGCTCCAGAGCATGACGACGTACCTATCTACCCGGCCAACAGGCTTTGCGTCTATCCAGGCTGGAATCGACTGGCACATTCGATCGAGGACCATCCGGAACCCAACATCTGCACGGACTAGCGTACCTGGATTGCTGTGTGAAGTTCCTGGAGGGAGCAGGCCTTGGAAGTGGAGGACCGATCTCGCCGCCACGGAGCCGTTTTGGTCCGACTGGTTTGTCGGACTGAGCAAGAAGTTCCTCGAGGCGAAGGGCGGAAAGATGCTCGTCCTTGCTGGAACAGACAGGCTGGACACGGAGCTTACTATTGGACAGATGCAAGGCGAGTTGTCCTGCACCGTTGCCATCGGAGAACTTGAAGGCTAACGTGGTGGTAGGCAAATATTCACTACATATCTTCCCGGAGGCAGGCCATTTCCTCCATGAGGATAGGCCCGAGGACACAGCCATGGTACTCGTCGACTTTTACAGGCGCAATGACAGAAGCGCATTAGTGCTACCGCCGAAAGTATCAGATTTACTGGCGCAGGGGAAGAGGGTTTGATGCATAGGGACGTCTTGGTCCAGGCCTACGAAGTTTCTGCGCTTCTTGTCCTTCTAGTGTCCTTCTGAGACACGATGGGTCCAGATATATCGCATGATGACCCACGGAAGGTGCGAAGAGAGGCTTTGAAAGGCCGACTTCAACTCCGGTAGACAGGCGGAGTATGAAGTACGCTGGAGTCGCAAAGGACAGAACCGGACACACTCGTTCCACTCTGTCCAGGTCAAAGCTGAAGCAATGCGCCAGAACGCCGTGAAATTGTACCTCCATCTGCAAGATCTCAGTTATAAGTCATCTGCTCCTGGTTCTCCCTTATCAGCCTCGCCCGCTCGTTATCCGCATTGGTCTGCTTGTTGACCTCATTATCCGTCAATCCCTTCTGCTGCCGCAATTGCTGACCCAGCTTCCCTGTCTTGTCTTTGGCAGCCTGCTCTCTTGCCTGCTCTTGGTGTCAACCACAGCTCCTCATACCAACACGTTGGGACAGGCACCGAGTAATGGCCGAGTCTACTTACCTCGGCAGCCCGTCGCGCCGCTTCCGCCGGGCTCGTAGCACTTGACGAGCCCTCGCCGCCGGCATCGCCTCCTCCCAGCGTCCGTGCCGGCCCGCCAACTACGCGCTTGTTGCCTGGTAGCGGTGCTGATGTCCTCTGCTCAGGCGTGGAGCCGAGGGTTCTGCCTTGGCCGACGAAGGCGCCGTCCGACTTAGACTCCTTGCCGCAGAGGGCACCCATGATAGATGCAGTTGTATGGAAAGAACAAGGTGAAGGAGGAACCTGGCTGGCGTCCAATTAAGGTGCGCACTAGACGGTCATTTGCGATGAGCCGCAAGGTGGTCCGTGTGATGCCGGTCGGCGCTGTCGTCCTCGCGTGATACCCCAGGTGCGAAGGCCTCGAGGGGGTTCTCGGCGTCAACCCAGATTCGCTGCTTGATGGCCGGCCCCGCTTTCAAGCCGCTTGTACCAAACCGCATACGGAGGAATCCAGGGCGAGCCAGGATAAGGAGCCTGGATCTCGGCGTCTCAAAAACGGCTTTTCCGCATGAAGAGGAAAGCTGCGACACCGCCTGTGAAAACACAGAATGCGCTGAAATGCGACATCCGCGCATTCAGTGGGAAGAGCGGACATCCCGGCTGCTTAGGTAAGTCGCCTCGCTGATAGTGATTGTAGTATGGAGTAGTAATCTCCAGGCAGTCTATCGATTAAGTACTTCGTATCCCTGTCGCCAAAAGCCGCTCGACGACATCCCGCGACCATCAAGGTCCTCACACACCACCACTGACCTCACGACAGTAACCGAAATTTCTCGACCCCGCGCCGCAGTTCCAATTCCAGGGTTTCGACGCAGCCTTATTGAGGTGATCCTTTTGAGAACAGACCACGACATCCGGGCCTCTTCTTTCAACATGTCACGAGCCTTACCGGCCGCGCCTTACCGGTAACCCCCTTCCACTCCCTCGCATCCGAGCAACACTGTCTTCTCCCAAGCCATTGTCGAGAGCCAGCGCGTCCACATGGATGACTTGTGGCTCTCATACACCGCGGCAGGCCAGCCTGCAGACCATAAGCACAAAGGTTATGCCCATGATGAAGGGTGTGTGCCGGCGAAGAATATTCAGCCAGAATGGCTGGATCTGGACTTCGGCCAGTTCTACGGCGCTGGCGCGGCTCCGATGGCCCATTACCACGCCGAGTATGCTAGTCACGATACCAGCTGTCTGGATGGCAGCGGGTGCCCGAGGCTTGGGCTCGACCCTGGGGTGAACGACAAAGATGGGGTCTCTACGGCCATGCAACAGCCCGGTTTCGATATTTGGGCGCAATCCTCAATGCCCTACCAAGCTTTCTCTGCTTCGCTAGCCGACTTCAATTCTGCATTGCCGTCCCGGGTCCACACTCCAGATCCAACATTGCTGGGTGGAGCCTCAATATCACCACTGTCACGAGCTTCGAGGTCTCCGGAAGACCACCTGCATCCTATCTTCGAGGACGATGTAGAGTCTGAGGTGAATAGCCAAGGCTCTTGTGATAGTCATTGCCTTGGAAGCGGAGGTGCATGTAGTGCAGGGACCTGCGGTAAGTTATTGCATTCCCCTTCTACTTTGTCACTTGAGCAGCTGTGCTCCGGAAAGGGCCCACAGCATCGACCATTCTCCCCCTCTGTGAAGTCACTTAGACCATCACATACTCTTATCATGGGCGCTCTTCTCCCAGATAGTGTCTCTGAAAATCTCCGCCCGCTAGGAACGGGTGTGTCTCCCCGGACGAGGACGAGTATGCTATGGTAGCAATACCTAGCCTGGCGTCTCTCCATGGACCATCCTCAGACACATGGGCAGTCGTTCGTTATGTATTCACCCGCCAGTTTCATTGTGACAGAAGAGCTAATGTTCAATTTGAAGACGAGGAAACTGCATGCAGAGATGAGAACTGCCAAAAGCCCTACGTGGAGCCCGATGTAGCCCACAGCGCTTTTATCCTTCAAGGAATCAGCGGAGCGATGCAACAACAAGAAGAGGGCCCACAACTCAACCGTACTGGTAAGCATCAACCCGTGACGACAGCCCGGATTTTATTGTTTCTAACATGATTTAATATACCAGCGTTCCAGCAAACAATGGTAGATTCGACCACGAATCACATTTCCACAAGCCAGATTCAGTCCTTCGGACCATCCTACCAATTTCCATTGCATTATCAGACCGGGTTCCCCTCTGATGCACAAGTTCTCCAAAGTGGCCGTTCTCGACAGAGCCAAACCAATGTCGTCGGCGGACAAGAGTTCTCTTCAGACTTCCCTCAGGGATTCCACCAATTTCACGAAATACCCCAGACTTTAGCCGGCTCTCAGGTTCAGTATACACATGAGCTTAGTAACCCACAAAGTATCGGCCTAGCACAAGCACTGGATTCCAGCGCGAGCGTGTTCAATTGGACACCTCTCTACGACACACAAGGAGCCTTTGCCAATGCAGCCGAGCAAGTCTACGGCCAGCAGGCGTTGATAGAGGATGGCTCACCGGCTATCGACTCGAACTTTTCCGGCTCAAACCCTCCTCAATGGCTTCCAGGCTCGGCTCAGGGCTTCCAGTTCAGTGAATCCCTAGATGGACACATACTGGAGATAGGTCAAGTACAGAACCCGTCAAAAGATCTCCAAGCCGGCACACAGGACAGTGTTACTACTCATAGCGACTATTTTTCACCATCGACAAGCCGCGGCCAATCCTCGCCATCCAAGAGTGTTAAAAGTGTTGCGCGCACGTCATCACCCGTCTCAGAATATTCCATGAAGGATGTCTCGGTCATTTCTGAGAAAAAGTCAGAAGAGACTGTGGCTCACGTGTGTCAGTGGCGGCTCGATGGTAACCAGATCTGTGGGCAACAATTCAGCTCCCATAGTCAGCTCCATGATCATGTCGATGACGCGCATTTCCACACTTTGCAGGCTAGCATTGACCATGGTCTCGTGTGTCTGTGGAAGGGCTGCGATCGCCTTACTAATGACAAGTATGCCAGCAAACGGGGTTTTAACACAAAGTCAAAGCTCCGACGGCACATCGAAACACATACTGGGCCTAGTACGTTCTAATACCTGCTGCATCTTCTTTCACTCAGATTGTATTTGGTAAACAATGTTGCGAAAGCTGACCATGTATCCAGTCGAGGCGCACAAATGTGAAGAATGCGGCAAGCTATTTCCCAGCAAACATGCCCTAAAAATGCACCTGCGGACGCATAGTGACGAGAGACCGTATAAATGTGATTTGTGTGGGGATGCCTTCAAAAGAGCTTACGATATTAGTAAGTGCAGAACCTCTATATATATTCTGTTTGTCTTGTCCAAGTTGGATGGATAGCTACTGACACACTTGCTCACAGCTATGCACATGCGCAGTGCACACAGTGAAGAAAAGCCCTTCGAATGTCCAATCTGCCATAAAAAGTTCAAGGACTCTTCGAACTTCAGCAAGCACAAGCGGACCCACGAGAAGCGGAGGCGCTGGGTGTGCCGAGATTGCGACAAGCCCTTTTGTCGCCGTGATGGACTCATCCGGCATGCAATGAGTAACCATGCATGGTCTAAGGATGAGCTGGAGAAAATCTGTAAGTGGGGAATGCATTTCCTTTCAGTCACGACGAGCCAAGTCAAGCCCACTGACGAGCCATAGATCCCCCGGGAACCAGAGGCGGTCGGGCTCGAGTCGGAAGTCCCTAGTCCTCTGTGTACTTTTCAGACAACAATGGTGGTGTCTTCCCAATCCTCGGCACATACGAATGACTACATGTCTCGTGAAATCAGAAATGGCGTATATTGCGCTCAATTCTGTGCCTCAGCACTTACATACTTTCTCTATCCTTATTCTCATAAACAGCGGCCCGATGGTAAAAATGGATTGCAATTGTCATGTACAACTGGCGTTTTGGGACAGGCAAGGACAGGACGGATCAACAGGGATTAGATACCCAAATGAGGAATCGGGAACCCATTTTGGTCTTGTTGGACGGAACTCTGGAAGGTCAGGGCCCGTGAGTGGTGGACTAAGGCCTCAGAGCAGCAATAGTGAGGCTCACAAATCATCTTTTGTGGCTGCATAGTAAGCTTAAGCAAGACAGCAAGAATCTTATCAAACAGACCTGGCTGACTGGACGACCGCCAGTCGTCGCTGTCATAGTAGTCCTCAGACATGCCATTGATATTTTTGAGAATCCCTCAGCTGCTGAGGGCAAGCTGGCTTGGTCCCCGGAGATTACAAGTTTGAGAATGCAACTTGTCGTGAAAGCAAAGGCGTTCATTGACTTGCCCGAAAAAGTCAATGTTCGAGATGCCAAGGAATCACTACCTGTGGACGCAGGGCTGGGCCGAGCATTCATTAGATAGGAAAGATGATGATCGTGATTGGCAATAGAGATGGTAGAGCAAGCACCAGGAATACAAAACTCTCCATAATTCGTTCACATCGAGGAGAACTTCTATGCCCGTTGCCCAAGTATTGGCCAGTAGCCATCAGACGCCTCCAGCAATGTCGTGACCACTCACCCGACAACCTGTGTGAAAGGACCCCACGCCCCAGCCCCCAGCAGGTTTGCCGTATATAGATAGTCGTCCAGGCTTACTGTCAATTTTTCAGAACAATCGTCCAATGCACGGGACAGGGTCAAGAGTGTTGTGTTTTGTCAACCTGAGCTCTCTTCTGGAGCTATCTGCTGACTAGAGAGTATCCCCCGGGCTCTGCTGTCATTTAATCCTCATAACACCGATGGCCCGAAGTAGCGGAAAACAGAATTGCCCCTATGATGGATGGATGGATGGTGGATGCCAATTCGAGAATCGCATGATGGAAATCTCTCGATTCTCTCTCTTTTTGGGATTCTCGGGAAAAACCACGCCAGCGAACCTGTAGCCCGTTTTGCTTTTTGCCTTGCTCAAGAATTACCAGAAACCTTCAACCGCCGACACCGTTGCCCACTTTATGCGGAGGCCTGTAGGAACATCACTTGTCAGCATGTCGCCTCTCCAATGATGCATCTGGACCTCCTGAGTTGATCATCAACCCACCTTGATGGCGTATTTGCGCTGGGGGAAGTGCTGGTTGCGCTTCTTGGTCTTCTCCAACTTTCTCGAGGCGTCCTCGGCGGACAGGCGGCGGCGGATGGCACGGGTCTGCTTGGGGCGGAGGTCGAGAGGCAGATACTTCTTGTTCTTGTAGAACAGGCGCATGTGGTGTCGTTGCTTGGCGTTGATGATGGTCAAGACGCGGGCGATGGACTTGCGGAGGTCGTGGCTGTGGAAGAAGATCTCCAAGTTAGCCTCCACACTCGTCCTGATTTGCACCTCACTAGCTCCCCCCAAAACCATGACGTTGCAGACGTGGGTTTGATAAGGTCCTGTTCGACGACGGTACATGCAGACTCGGTCGTTGGTGTGTCGCTTACATCTTGTTCAGCTTGGTACCAGAGGAGGCGATCTTCTGGATACGCAGCTGGCCCAGCTCCGTCTTGAGCTCGCCGAGGGTCTTGGTGAGATCATCTCTGTTCTTCGACCACAGCTGGCCGGCCTTGATCTTGCTGGTAGACTGCTGCATTGTTAGCAATGATCGTCTGTCTGGTCGACTGGGCGGTCGTGTGGGCAGATCGGGAGGTGTTCGTCTGGCCGTGGCGCGGGGGACCGGTTTGGGTCGTGACAGGTTGTGCACCTCCACGCGCCGAAGCCCGACTCCAGCCTTCCAAAAGGAATCAATCGGTGGGGGGATCGTAACGCACCATGGTCGCGAGAATGTGTCGATCGGAATTGTCTGCTGGGTCGAAGATTCGTGATGGTTGTTCACGAGACGGCAGCGAGCTCTCTTTTCGGAGTGGTGGAGTTTGCAGTGCCAAACCCAGAGAGAGGGTGTGGGCTGTAAAAATTTTGATCACGTGGACCCAGCGGCTAAAGGTCGGAGGGAGAGGAATTGGGTGCGTTTGCAATCGCTTCTTCTTGCATTGAGACTAGAAGTTGTGGCTGAGGCTGAAACAAGCCACAGGCAAGGAGACTTCAACCCGAACCCTGACTCTGGCGACGGACTGAAGTCGGTCCCGGCTCCGCAGGTGGATGGGACTTGGGTGTGACGCCAGGTGTGCCAGACCTCATTCCTACGCAACCTCAACAAATTCAATCAGTTACAGAGTCTCCAAACCCTGCACGATACGACTCGACCAGCTGCACGGGCCTGTTCGAAGGGATCGCCCGTACCATTCCGCCAGACTCACAGTTCGCAAACTCAGCGCGACGACCTCAGCTATAAGACGGCTTTACATACGACAACCGTCATACCACGAACTCATCTAGCCGTTGCATTGCGAAGGCTCGTTGTTGCAGTGTCACATCATCGCATTGGCTCAGCAAGCAGCGCAGAAAATTGACGTCCGCCGTGCGATCCCCGTCTTCCAGTCCCGAGTGAGCCGACTCTCCGGCCTCCACCAACGAACATGGCCTCATCCACCGGGAATGGCGGCTGGGCGCAACTGCGGCAGCAAGCTCGCACATTAGAGTCGCAGACGGAGGCTCTATTTCACACATACTCCCAATTCTCAACGGCAGCGGCCATACCACCGAAGCCCTCAGAAGAGGAGACAAATACGGAGGCAAGGCTACAAGAGATCCTGGATAAGGTAGGCTTCTCACAGACAAACCCATTCGGACGCTCGAGACTGACACAGGCATCCTCCCAGCGCGAAAACGTCATCAGCCAGCTCGCCCGCCTCCTCGACTCCGACGCGACCCTGACCTCATCCGCCCTTAAGCAAAACAACCTTGCCCTCCTGCGCGAGAAGCTCGCCGCGCACAAGAGGGACCTGATCCGGCTCAAGTCGAACCTCGCCGACGCGCGCAACCGCGCAAACCTGCTCTCCAACGTCCGCGAAGATATCCAGTCCTTCCGCCAGCAGAACCCAGAGCGTGCCGAGGCCGAGTACATGCTGGACGAGCGGCGGCACATTGACAACAGCAACAACATCGCCGACTCCGTGCTGTCACAGGCGTACGCGGTGCAGGAGAGCTTCGTGCTGCAGCGGGAGACGCTCGCGAATATCAACCGCAGGATCACGCTGGCCGCGAGCCAGGTGCCGGGGATCAACACGCTGATCGGCAGGATATCGGCTCGGAAGCAGAGGGACGGGGTCATCATGGGGAGCTTTGTGGCGGTGTGCTTTTTGCTGTTCTGGTTCTTCCTATGATAAGGAAGAAGAGGCAGCCTCTTTCCACGAAACAGCGCCAGGCGAGGAGCATGTTGGAGACGTTTTGGATTTAATGCCTACGCAGCATTTGATATTTCACGGCATGGCGTTCTGGCTCATGGACGCGACTACTGGCAAGGAAATGGTACATTGTTTGGGTATCTTCAAAGTGGTGATAGTCTCTGCTCTACCTGCTCATCGGCTCGGTCTATCAACGTCTAACTCCCGGGGACCTCATCTGAGGATTGCCCCTGACCAGAGCCCCTTCCTCATCTCGTCCATGAGCTTCGCCAGGCCCTTCGTCAAGCTCTGCACCTCATCAGGCTGCGCAGGTCCGCTCCCGGCCCATCGCAGCTTGCAATCCCCATCGACCAGATACACGTAGCCGACCTTGCTGTTCAGATACCCAATCGACTCCCTGATCTCGTCCGAGATGCCGCTCCTCACGATGAAGTACTTATCCCAATTCTCCTCCTTGAAGTTCCGCCGCACGAACGGCGCCATGATCCGCAGGATCCAGTACCGCAGCCACGATTGGTCCTCGACGTTGATCCGCACCAACTGCGCCCGGCCCTTGTACTCCTGCAGGATCTTGTGCAGTTCCGGGTTGCTCGTCTCGGACGTGAACGACAGCGTCTGCCTCTCGGCCCAGCCGGTGCTGAACACGGCGACGACGGAGGCCTTGCCCTGGAGGGTCGGGGTGGTGTTGCGCGAGAGCGAGGTGCTCTTGAGGAGGGTGTGGCCGAAGAGGTTCGGGAAGTAGAGGGAGCGGTCGTGCTTGAAGAGCCGCGGGGGCGCGATGAAGGTCTTGCCCTTGTGGAGGTTGAGGTTCGTCCAGTCGCGGAAGTAGGGGCGGGCCATCTGGGATTTCCTAAGAGGCCACAAACCGGGTCAGCGCTACGCCGACGATGCCGCGAGCCGCAGGGGAGGACGGGTGGACGGGCGGACTCACAGCTCCTCGCGCCTCTTGAGGTGCTTCTCCCAGTTGACAAAGTCATCCCGGCGCTGCTTGATGGACCGCGCGTCCAGGCCGGTGTTCTCGCCCGGGCTGGGCGGGCGGTTCATGCCTACCGGCCGGGGCAGGACGGTGGGGGTGAAGTCTTCGATGCGTCTCCCGTAGGACCGCGGCGCGTGAGCCAGCGGGCCCGGGCCCGGGCCAGGAGTCGCCGGCCTTCTTGCTGCCCCTGTCGCATCTCCCTGGCCCGCCGAGGACTCCTTGACCGCCCTGGGGGGCCCTCCGGCCTGGAATCTCTCCCTCGACTTGGGGTCGGCCAGACGAGGATATGTCGTGCTGAAGGTCCTCCACTGGCAGAGGAGACACGCTCCCAGCGATGGGCCCGACGGCCTCAGGAGAGGCCGCGCTATCGTCCTGCCGAGCATTGCGGCGCCTGTCGTCTCCATGGCCCTACAACTGCACAAGCCGAGGCTGCGATGCCAGGCCAGACGTTCAGCGTCGCGGGTTGTCTCGCGCGGAGCCCTTAGGGAAATTTTTGGCGCCGGCCCCACGCGGTGGGTGCAAGGGTCTGCAGCCGCCAAGCTGCAACCCCAGCATTTCGTCGTCAGGCCGTGCACGGCCGTGCAGGCCGGTGTGGGGAAGAGAACCAATTGCCCGCTCGGCTATCGACGGTGTTTCTGGGGACCGCACATGACGTCCTGCCTTGTCCCGTCGACAACCACGCCCGTCGTGGATCCTCAGTGCCGCGGGAGTGCGGCTTTGCGGAGAAGCACAACAATCCCATCCCCGGGGGCTAGTGATTACTCTGCTCGCCCTCTCCTTCACGATGTCTTCCTCCCTCTGCCTCCCACAGATATACACACCATGTTCATGCGACGGACGCCTCGCGCGGTGCGGTCACACTGGAAGCCGGCGCGGCGTATAGGCCGAGTCTCCCTGGCCTCCGCAACGGCCACCGCCCCTTCGAGACCACCCCCGCCCAGACCTGCGAGGTGTGCGCCCTTCCAGCTGGCGAGGTGCTTCCACTCGACACCGAGGCTCGAAGCAGTGAAGCCTGTCTTGTTAGCAGATATAGGGGAAGGTACTACCAGGACCCCCTCCCCCAGCCCTAAAGATCTCGTCCCGTGAGCAGCGCAAGCTAACCTCTCTTGTTGACCAGGCATCGTCGAGTGCGAGATCATCCAGTGGTTCGTCGAGCCCGGCGCCCGCGTCGAGGAGTTCTCGAAGCTCTGTGAGGTCCAGAGCGACAAGGCCTCGGTCGAGATCACCTCCCGCTTCGAGGGCGTCGTCAAGAAGCTCTACTACGAGGCCGGCGAGCTGGCCAGGGTCGGCAAGCCCTTTGTCGACATCGACATCCAGAGCGATGTGGGCCGGGAGGCGCTGGACGAGCTGACACCCCCGGCCTCGCCAGGAGCAGACACCGCGGGGGAGGCATCCACGCCGGACCCGAGGCAGGCGGCCCCGGACGCCCCACAAAACCCAGCGGCGGCCCCGTCGGCGGATGGGGCGGTGGAGACGCCGCCGCCGCCGCCGCCCAAGCCAAAAGGGAAGCATGCCGCGCTTGCGACGCCGGCTGTGAGGCACCTCTGCAAGGAGTTGAAAATCGATATTCTAGAGGTAGATGGGACGGGAAAGGACGGGCGGGTGCTTAAGGAGGACATATACAAGTTCATTGAGGCAAGAGACAGCGGAGCGGCACAACCAACGCGGCTCGGAGCCGGCCACACCGCAGCAAGTCCGCCGCCACCGCTGTCTGAAGCCCAGGTAGAGACCCGGCAGCCTCTGTCCAAGACGCAGGAGGGCATGTTCAAAACCATGACCCGCTCGCTCAGCATACCGCACTTCCTCTATGCCGACGAAGTCGACTTCACCCAACTCTCCACCCTCCGCAGCCGGCTCAACAAGGTGCTCGCGACTCCACCGTCGTCCGCCGTTCACGTTGTCCCCAACACCGAGGGCGTATCGAAGCTCTCCTATCTGCCTTTCATCATCAAGGCCGTCTCGATAGCGCTGCAGCAATACCCCATCCTGAACGCCCGCGTGGACGTCTCCTCCGACCCATCAACAAAGCCGGCGCTTGTCTACCGGGCGCAGCACAACATAGGCGTGGCGATGGACACGCCCTCCGGCCTGCTCGTACCGGTCATCAGGAATGTCGGCGCGCACAGCATCCTCACGATAGCGGCGGAGCTGTCCCGGCTCCAGGCCCTCGCCGTGGCGGGCCGGCTGGGCCCCCAGGACATGTCCGGCGGGACCATCTCCGTCAGCAACATCGGCAGCATCGGCGGCACGTACTGCAGCCCCGTGATCGTCGAGGGGCAGCTCGCCATCCTCGGCGTGGGCCGGATGCGGGACGTGCCGGACATCGCCGAGGGCGGGGACGGCGGGTGGACGGTAAGGGGCATGAGTAAGGTGTGCAACTTCAGCTGGTCGGCGGACCACAGGGTCGTGGACGGGGCGACGATGGCGAGGGCGGCCGGCGTGGTGAGGGCGCTGGTGGAGGAGCCGGACGTTATGGTTATGCATCTGCGGTAAGGAAGCCAACCTGACATGAATCCCACTGGCGAAAATTCTGTATCCGATGACCTCTAGATAAGTGGAATGTTACAGGTGGTTGTATTCTTCTACAGTTGCAGATTAGCGTGGACAGAAGACAGCTAGAGACAGAACCCTCAGGATACGGGCTTCACAGCCGGCTCAACCGACGTATCAATACCATCGAGCTCGCTGATCGTGTTCATGAGAAAGAGCAATATACATGGCTCCAATGTCCGTTGGAGCCCAGGCGAGGGAACAGTGCGAAGGTTGGCTTAGTGGATAGATTGTCCTAGACGAAGGTAATTTTCTTCCGCCTGGTAGAAACCTTTCGAGTGTCAAGATATTCATCGTTCACTCTTCAAACACTAGCCTCGACTAACATCGGTAGCCGCATTTACACTTTTAATTTTTGACTCACTACGAAGCGTATCTAGCCTTAACGCCTTCGTCTATCACTTCGACTTCTGGTCCGACCAAGCCCCCGCCTACTGTCCCCGACGAGTGTAAGCCCGTCGGGCAGAACGGGACATGGCAGAAACGACCACCACAGACCGCCCTCGAGCGCCTCATCCGGCTCGAACCCTCCAGAACCCAATAGTCATTTCTCTTACGAGAGATGGGATAAGCTTGTCCTCTCTACGCGCGCGCGCGTGATAAGCATATCCCGGAATGCCCCAGCAGCTGTCCTTAGCTGCTCCGCGCGGGATCAAAATTCAACATTAGGCGGGGACGTGGCGGGGTGCCCCGCCGCGTCGCGGGTCCGGCCCGGGCGCCTCCTCCCGGCCTGACTCCGAGAGACGGAGGAGGGCCAGAGAAAGGTGAGAAGGAAAAAAGAAAAAAAAAATCAAAAAAAGAAGAGGGCAACTCGCTTGGTGTTGCTGTCTTGGGAATCCTGGATGCCTGGCTGTCTGGTGCACGGCCTCTGAGACGTTGCTCTGGGATCGTCCGGCCGACTCTTCCCAGCGGAGCCGGGATGGGCACCGCTCATCAGCAGCACCGGTCATCCGAATACTATGTGTGTTTAGTAAGGTACTGCACAGTCACGTATAGGATACAAGACAGGCACTTCGATTCCAGACACGACATGCATGATGTGCACCCGGCCAAGACATCTGATGATGGAAGACCACAATTCAGCCTACGGATGGCTGCAGGGCCTCGGCTGTCTCCCGCAGCCCAAACCTGCGTCCCTGAACTTGCGGTATCGTGACAACAGGATCAAAACATTAACTGAGTCAGTCGTGCAGGTCGCCGCCGGGCATCAAGACGCCCCATCACGAGCTAAAACCTGCTGGGCTCGCCAGGGTGGAGCTCTCAAAATTTTGCCATATTGGGCGCCGCCTCGCCGAGGAGGCCAGTGTGCCGCAAGGAAATGGCGGATGGGGGGTTCGAGAAACAAAGGCTGGCCCGACCACATGTGCTCCAGCGCCCTGCATGATCTCGTCTGCTGGTCGCCAATAGCGATCCGGAGTGGCCGTCGGCGCCTCGTCGCAGAAAACTCGTGCGTTCATCACGCCCCAGAAGCGTGCGGTGACCCACCCGATCTGCTGGCCAAGTCGGACCTCGTATTCCGACGGGCAGCGCCGGCGGGTACGAGGCTGAATTTTAGCTTCTACCCGAGGGACTCCTTTTGCGCGCGTCTACTCACACACCCGTGACAACGTGGCTCTCGCTACTACAGACGAGCGGGAGGTTGGCCAACCCAGCCTCGCTCGACGAGTGGAGGGGGTGCCGAAGTGCAAGACAATGTGTGCGCCAGCGGGAGCAGAGGACAACGTGCAGGATCTGATATGTCCATCCTCTGGAGGCGCTATAGTGGCGCCTTGCCATTTCTTGCTGCAGAGCTAGCCAGTCAACCCGTTTTAATATCTAGGCTAGAAACCCGCGAGACTGCAATCACGCCGTGCGGACCGTACGCTATTCCTGGTCTGAGGGACCCGAGGTGCCAGAGACGCGAGGGCCCCACATCGGTCGTAGGACACTTTGCAGGACAACAGGAGCTGGCTCACTATGCACCTCGGCTGCTGGAAGGCCCGGATGGAGCCCAAGATTGCGATGCCGCGAGACTGTGGTTTTTGAAATTGCATCCCGATCCTGTGCCAGAATTAGGAAACGCAAAACAGGCCGACTGGCCGATGCAAGAGCAGGGGTCAGACCTGCACGTCGATGCATCAGATGGGCCATCCGCACTCCGTATTCCGAGAGCAAGAAAAAAAGAAAAACGGCACCTCGGTCCTTGCACTCTGCGTCAGCCAGCATGTTGATGTTGATTGCTGATCGTTGTACACCGTCGACGTCTCCTAATTCAGCGAGGCTGAGAGCGCTGCAGAACCTGTACGGGCACAGTCACCCCATGGCAAATTTCACACGACTTTGCTCGGAAGTTTTCTGCGTGGCAGATATACGAGGCTGCGACTGGGAGTCTAGGCGCCAGCAACGTTTCCGTCCCAAGCTTACTACATTTTATTTTTGGCCCCGGCTCGAAACACATCCACGCGTCTTCGCCGCACTACGTTATTTCTGGCAAGGCAGTCAGTCGACTGTGTACTCGGAGTCGCAGTGAAAAGCCGATGGGCGATAGCACGGGCCAAGGTGGTTCAGGAGAACCTGGGGAAGCCATGATGATCTCCCTGCCATCATGTCATATGAACTCAGATTCTCCATCTGGGGTGCGGCAGGCATGCTCCACAGGAGCGACGATCTTTAGGGCTGGCGTCCAGGTCGGTACATAGTAGGCCCTGCGGTATGACGAGTTACGTGGATCCTGGACGCGTCGAGTTTCCGTTTGGCATCGCCCGTGGTGGCCGTGTAATCTCGCGGTACAAGCAGAACAGGCTCTGGGCCGCGTGGTCAGCGAAGGACCGTGTGATGCTGTGCTTGTGTGCCATGTTGCACCGACCTCCGGGAAGTGCATGGTGAGGTCGAGTCTTGGTCAGGCCCATGCCTGCGGAGCTCAAAGGCATCCCCCCAGCGCGCAGGCGGTGGGTCGAAAGCAACGTGAGGGTTCGCCGAACCGTCATAAGTATACCCCTCGGGTCTTCAGCGCGAAGCCCGCCTCGTGGGAGGGTGCAGGACAGCCTTGGGCCGGTGAGATGAGCTCAGAATGCCGAAACCTGGTGGCTGGAAGGGCGTCCGCCGAACGTACTCCTCTCACCCCCAGGCCAGTGTCGGGCTGGGTAGTCTGCCGGCGTCCTCGAGGTTGGTGATGCACGCCGACAGCACCTGGGGTCTCCGGCGCGCAGAGGGAGCTACGATGACGACCCCCTAGCCACCGCATTTTCCGGAGATGAGTGCTCTCGGATCTTGGTTCGGCCCCGTAGACGCGAATGCCTCGCGGCCTTGTTAGTGATGTCCATGGAAGGTCTTGTCCGGTCGACATGCGCGTAGAGATCGAGCGAGTCCGGCGGGGATATCTTCTTATTTATTTACGTCGTATCTCGGAAACTCTCCCCAGGTCATTCGGATGCAAGGAAGCCCACGACCCCTTGGAGGCAGGAGGAGATTGGCCAGGCCGGCCAGACGGTCGAGGAAATAGATCGGTAGCGACCGGTGTATGGAACCTAAGAAAAGAGACTAGCAGGCCGTGGCTGTAGCGAGGCCCGGGTTTGGTGGCTGTCGTGGATGGCCAGCCATCGACGCCGACGAGGTGCCGGATCCTGTCGGAGAATAGACGACGAGCGAATCCACCCACGCCATCCGCCTGGAGCTGAGCCCGGGGGGAGGACGCCAACAGGCTGACCGGAGCAGGCTTCGACGATCATGTACCAGAGCGGCATGCAGGACTCGTCTCCTGCTTGCTTGCTGGAGAAGCTGGTCCGTTTTCCCTCCTTCTACGTCTTCTTCCCGGGAAGCTCGCCTGCAGAGGGCGCTGCTAATTTAAAATTTTAAGCTCTAGCAGGTCGTGCTGTAGCACGGTACGAAGTACCCGCTACGGGGCACCCTATGGGGTACGGGGGGACAGTGTGGGCTGGCGCGGCTAGCAGGACGGAGGGCCCCGGTTCTACCCAGTACTACTTATTTGGGTACTATACTATGGTACCAGGTGGTATGTACCGGGAGTAGCTCGGGATGGTTGCACCGAGGCGGCTGGGCTGGGCCACCACTTGCCACTCCCGTCTCCTGGCTCGCCTCCAGGTAGATAGGTGCTGGGTAATAATATATGCTCTACGACATAAAGCAGCAGAAGGCGGGGTTATCAAGTTATCCCAAGACCGGTGAGGTAATATCCCGCCCCCTCCCTCTCCCCTCCCTCCGAGGCGGGCGACGGGTTACATGATGCAGGTCCTCCGTCAGGATATTCCTCGCCACGCCCGCCGTCGGCCTACTAGGTGCAGTGCAGGACCTCTCTGCTGCTGGTTGCAGGCTGGGGCCAGCAGGATGCCATGCGGATGCAGTGGATGCAGGCCTACCGCAATAGGGCTAGGGTGATCAATACGGGACGGGTAGAAGGGGACCAGGCCAGGAGGAGCCCGGTACGGACCAGGGGTTCAGCAGGCCGCAGCAGGCCACAGCAGGCCACAGCAGGACATTTGCGGATCCAGCAGGTTGGCGTCACTCCATCCCAATCACACCTGCAAGCAGCCCCGAGCAGATCCTTGAGATCCCTGAGATCCCTGGCGCCATCCATCCTGCGCTCGCTGCCAGACCAAGCATCAGCCAACCGCCTGTGCACGCCGCCACGGTCCTCCCCTTCCATTCCAGCTGCCGTGCCCGCCTTGGGCCTCTCTCTTGCCTGTGCCTCTGTGCCCGTACTCCTTTTCGCCGCGTTGCCGACTGAACCGTACCCTCTTTCGCTCCTCTCCCTCCTCCACACCGACGGTCGACCTTTTTTTTTTCCTTTCCATTCCTATTCCGTACGTACAACAAGCAACAAGCAGACGACGGTTCTTGTCCCGCGTCGCCTTTCTTAATTGACCATCTTGTGGGGGACCTGTCTTCGCGCGCCCCCCGGACTGCCTAGAGTCCCGCTCGATCGTTTCGACATTTCTCTTGTACTTGTATTGTGCTACGCTTCCCCACGGACGAACCACACCGTGCGCCGCGACCGCCCCGGGCTTTTGGATATCTTTAGTCTTTCGTTTGAACAGCGCAGCGCGGCACAGGGGCGAGGTTCTGCCTAGTCTCTGCGCCATCCGGGAACCCGACGAGAGCCTGGCTACGACACCACGGGAGCTGTAGCTTAGCTGTGTCACTACCATAATCACCGCCTCGCTCGCCAGCACTCTCTGGCCGCCCCTCCTCCTCCTAGCCTCTGGCCCTCCTAGCACTCGCCCTGTCTCAGCACCGTCTCTCAGTTCCGTCTGTTGTCATTCGCCCTCGTTTCTGGTTCAGCTGGGTCGGCAGTCCAGCGTCCGCCATTGGATCTCATCCCGTCGCCTAGCAGTTGTGGGAGGCCCAGGCCGTGATTTACTTTCTTTGCCCCATATCTTACATCCAGCTCGTAAGTAGTAATGTTTCCTTGCGGCTGATTCTACCCTGGGACGACCATTTCCCTCCACCTGGTTCCCCTCCCCCCGGTCCAAATGTTATGCTGCCACAGCCATTCACGCTTCCCTGTGTCGTTGTCGGCGGCCCCGAGCCGTGGTGCAGCTCGCGGAGGCCAGATCGGGTGACCTTCTCTTGGTATTCAGCTCCAGATGCGGCGGGGCTGGAGCCAGAGACGTTCTTCACCAGCACCCTGTCGCATCCAGAGTCACTGCGTCAATCCTCGTGGGGCCTTGCTGCGCTGCGATCTTGGCGCGGACGTACGACTGTCTGCAACGGACACTTCACCGAATACCTCAAAACGCAAGCGGGCGGCGGCATGTCAAGGTTAAGAGCACAGCTAACTTTGGAATCCCTCTCTGTGTAGTTGACCGGCTCCTCGCATCCAAGTCGAAACTAGAGACAAAGGCGTACCCTCGTGACTTGCTCCTGCAGCTCTGCCACTCGATTCCGTCTTTCTTCAATACCCTGCAAGAATTGGCTGTCACTCGACGCCACTCCGCTTCGCCTCGTATTCTGAGCCTGCTCGGGCCAGTCTACACCGCTAGGCAGAACCAGGGGCCTACAGATCTTTCCCTCCCAGCATCACCCACTTGCTGTGCGCCCGACAAGTCGATCCGCTGTCTGCGTTTGCAGCATCTCTGGGCCGTGGTTGATCCTGCTGGAATCAACTACGCCAACCTCTGAGTACACATGCCTAGATTCGCTTTCGGGAAGCGAAGATCAACCGCAGAAGGCGACAATGATGTTGCACCTCCCTCCTTTCGCGTCTTAGATCGTTCAGAAGTGGTCGAGGGGAACGGCAAGTCCTTCGACGGCGGGGTGAGGCTGTCGGCCAAGACGCACGTTTTGCCCAGGACGACAGTTGCCGATATTCCCTACGAGGACAATATCTTCGCCGATTTGAAGCCCAACACAAACCGGTAAGTTCGTTGTACAGTTTATCCCAGTGGGTTGATGAGGCTGTGGTGCTAGGGGCTGTCCCAATTTCCCACAGGGGTGGCCAATTTTAGTCACCCTGGTAACTCGTGTCTCGAACTGATTTCATGCCACGCGAAGCACGAGTGGAGCCGGAGCAGCGTGTGGATATGGGGCTGACTCGTCCGCTAGGGGCAGTGGATCGACCAACACCACCAAGACTAACTCGACCGACAACTCTTCTCGACACAGCAATGCCTCGACCACACCGTCTTCAACGGATTTAAGCGGGCAGGAGGATTGGAGGCTCGCCAATAGCAAGAAGTCGTTCACAGAGAGCGCTGCCCAGGCGACACCGAGACCGACCTCCTTCCTGAAATCCGGGCGGTCGTGGTCCTTCGGCGGCTCGAAGAAGCATCTGCCTCCTGTACCTGTTGTTGATGAGGGGCACGTCCCGGACACACCTCCGGTACCCGAGCAGTACAAGACGGGCAGGGCCAGAGCGACGACATCATCGACGGACGCCACTGTGACGCCGCAGCTGAATCAAGACTTTGGGCTTGACCTCGGTGGCAGTTTCAGTAAGATGTTTTCCGGGTTTGACAAGCGATCTAGCGTCATGACACTGCGGGACGAGAACGGGAGACAGGTCCTACAACCCTCAGCCATGACAGGGGGCCGAGTAAATGCTCCCTCGCCTATCGAGGTCGACAGGTCTTCCAAGGTAGAGCCTCCGCAACACTCGTGGGCCAGCCATCGATCCAACGACAATTTGCTGTCTGCGAATGAGAACGCGCCTCCCCCGGTTCCGAAACACGGTGACCTGCCGAGTCGTCCCCAGGGTCCGAACCAGTCATCATCAGACAATCTTCTCAAGAGGACCAGTGCGATTTTCAGCGGACGGAAAAAGCCTACTTCACCGGACAACAACGAGGGCGACGATCTGAACAGTTCTCTTTTGGCAGTCAATCGGTTTATGTCAGACGCTAATAGCCGGAGCCCAACCCCGATCGAGGCTATTGGTGGGCGACAAAGGACGAATGACGGTTTCGGCCCAGGCTACACAGTCGTACCCCCCAAGTCACCAACGCCTAAATTCGACTTGGCTGATGAAGATGATAATCTGTTCGACAACGTCCCCCTCAACACCTCAAGACTCAACACTCCGCGCCAACCGCCGCGAAAGCCAGACGCCGACAAACCTGCGCAGAATAAGGTCATGACTCCACTCGAGTTCGAGAAATATCGCAAGGACAAAGAGGTGGAGTCCCGGCGAGTGGAGATAGAAAAGGCTCGTGAGAACATCCCTGCTGATGATGACGACGAAGATCAGTACGAGGACGAAGAGGATGAAGCCGAGAAATCGCGGCAGGCTGCGAAACAACGGAGGAAGCAGGAGGCACACATGTCTGTCTACCGACAGCAGATGATGAAAGTCACGGGCGAGTCGGCAGATGCCCCTCCCACGCGCCCCAGCATGTCTATATCCTTCAGCACGCCCAACCTCAGCGTTCCGGACTCCTCGAGGAACCCGTCATCCGATGCCTCCGAAGACGATGAGGAGGTGCCTTTGGCGATTTTGGCAGCCCACGGATTCCCGAACAAGAACAGGCCTCCGACCCGCCTTAGTACCATGATGTCGAATCCGAATCTGCGACAAGCCTCTCAGCCTAGCTACCAGAGACCGGGCTCTGCGACGGGTCACGCTCCGACAGGCAGCGGGCCATTGCCGCCTTTCGCTCGGGGCTTGCCTCAGGATCCTTACGGTCTTGTCAACCCAACAGTTCGCGAGAGCTTTGCCCTTGGAGGCGGTGTACCGGCTGGACAAAATCCGCCTGTACCACCGGGGGGTCTCGTGGGCGTTATTGCCAATGAAGAGAGGGCACGGTCTCTGAGGCGCGGGAGTCCTCAGGTCCCCTCGATGGATGGCTTTCATGGCTCGCCGGCGATGGGCCCAGGCGGATTTGACCCTATTCATGGCATTCCCCCTCAGATGATGTATCCACAGGCGATGCCGATGATGATGTCGCCCGGGGAGCAGGCGCAGGTTCAGCTGAGCCAGCAGATGTCACAATTCATGCAGATGCAGATGCAGTTCATGCAGATGATGGCCAACAACAACTCGGCGGCCATGGAGCCTCCCCGGTCCGCGGGTCACATGAATAGTCAGTCGCTTGGTCAAGTCCCGACGATGAATGGGATGGGCCTGGGCATGAACCCAGGAGCACGTGGGTCTTTCTTGGAAACGCCCATGATGGATTCGACGAGGCCGGATCCTCACGGTCGCACAATGAGCATGGTCCAGCCTAGCTCTGCATCATGGCTCCAGCCCACCCCTCCGTCAAGGGGAGGAGGATATGCAGGTTCGATCCGAGGCCAAGGATACGCACCGTCTATTGCTCCTTCCGAGCGCAGCAACGTTGGTCTCCCTGGCCGCTACCGTCCAGTCTCGCACATGCCGACCGTATCGATAACGTCGCCGGAGTCGAACCGCAAGTCTTTCATGACTGGGGCACTCGGTTCCCTAGGAGAGAACAACACACTCAAGGCCGACGACAAGAGCTCTACCAAGAGGTCATCCGCGAAGGAGGAGGCGGACGACGATGATGACGAAGGCTGGGCGGCCATGAAAGCCAAGAGGGATCAGAGGAAGTCTACATGGAGGTTGAGAAAGACATTGGCTCCTAGCGATCTCGATATTGGTTCGCTCATCACATAAGACGACTCGCAAACAAAGCCATTGTAGTCAAGGAGGGTTTTTTTCCTTTTCTCTTTATTTTTTTTGAAGGGGGGGGCGATCTCGGACCCCGGCGACACAGCGTTATGGCAGCATTTCATACCATGGCATGGAGAGCCTCCGAGCAGCATTTAACGGTCATTGACGGCGAGACGAGCAGATAAGCGGAGGGTAAATTGTTTGTATATTGCAGTATAAGGGGTTTCGATATATATTAAAAATGGCGTTGCGAACTACGGGTGCAGAGATGTTGAAGCATTTGGGAAGTATTCAGGGAACGAGGGTTCATGATAGACTTCTCCTGACGGGGAGTAATGTTAATTCTTGGCATAACCTGAAGGAATTCTGCTCTCGACACCGCCTAAAGGTTCTATCCTGCCTGACCAAGTGCTCATCCTTTTTTGTTCGGTTATTTTTCCCTGCTTTCTCTGGCGGCCCTTGTGCCTGACCATAGTGGGACTCTTTTTTCCTAGGAAGTCAGACAACCCCATCCAGAATACACCAGTCATACGCCAACTCTGGCTGCAACTCGCCAGCCCTGACAGTTGTAACCCGTCCTAATGTCTAGGTTAGGACGAGGCCACCTTGCCCGAGGCCCACCCCTTCCTCTTCAGGCCCATCTCGACCGCCGCGAGCCCCCAGTCCTCCCCGTGGTTGTGGCCGCCCTGGGCCACGCCCGCGCGCGCCTGGGCCTGCCCCTCGTTCAGGACCGTCAACACGCCGAAAATGACAGGCACGCCCGTGTCGAGCTGCACGCGCATCAGGCCGTGCGACACGGCGTCGGCGATGTACTCGAAGTGCATGGTCTCGCCCTTGATGAGCACGCCGATGGCGATGAGGGCGTCGAAGGCGGCGGTGGAGGCCTGGGACTTGGAGGATTGGGCGGTGGGCAGGGCGGTCAGGTCCGTCGTCGAGCCGCCGAGGAGGTCGCCGGCCGAGGAGGTCGAGGAGGTCGAGGACTGGATCTGGGAGGCGGCGAAGAGACTGGAACCGCCGAGGGGGGGACGCCCGTCAGCATGGCCAGACTAAAGAGGGAGGGGGAGGGATGGACGGCTGGAACCGTCGGATGGGTGGGTAAGGCGGCTATAGGCTCAGGGAAGGGCGTCAATCCATACCGCTGGACGCCGATCGGCAACTCCCACGAGCCGGGCACCGACTCGACGATGATGTTGCTCTCGTGGACGCCGCAGGCCCGCAGCTTCGCCTTGGTGCCCTCCAGCAGCGGGTCGATGATCTCAGCGTTCCACCGCGCGTGCACGATGCCGACACGCAGGCCGGTGCCGTCGTGCTGCTCGGGGGTGGGGCCCTTCATGTTGGACAGATGGATGGGTTGGTAGTCTCTCGGGGACGAGGTGGTGCGGGCGTGGATGTGCAAGGAGGGAAAGCTAGAGCTGGCAGGTAGCGCGGGCGGGCGTCGAGACTAGAGGGTGGGAAGCTTGCGCGTGAGCTGAGCTCAGGTCCAAGGGTCCTCCAGACTGCTGGTCGCTTGGAGGGGCAGCGCCTGGCATCTGCCGCGCTGAGGACGGCACGGGCGGGACACCTGCGGGGCACGCCTGCTGGGGTCTCGGTAGTGTGCTCACGCAATTACTCTTAGGCGACATCGGGGCTGGTACTACCATAAGTAGTATGCACGCCAGCTGCGATGACACGAACCTAGGTCCTTACACATGTGAATCAGGACGCTTATTTATGCGATCGGCACCTGGATATCCAGCGACTGCCGTGGTAGTGACGACCTGCAGCGAGGCCCTCCCAGGAGATGCGGTTTGAATAATATGTGTCTCGAGGGCACGCAAGGGGCCGGACTGCGTTCAACATCATCGATGGTGCAGTTTGCCCGTCTGTCCGCGGTCTTCATTCTTAAGTACTCCTCTGGCAGCTCTCGAAGACCCTTCACCTAGCTGAACTAAGCCCAGCCCCTCTCTCAATCTAACACAATGAAGGCGTCATCCGAAGAGACGGCGCGAATGTTGACAGACTTCCAAGTGGAAGATCACTTACAAGGCTGGCCGAGCATATTATAAAAGCCAGCGGAGCAACCCCATCTGCTGCTTCTGAGCCAATTTCCTTCTATTTTTCCTTCAATCAGGCATATTAGCCATAGCTAAATACTCGATATCACGGGATTACCGCCTTCCTCCTTTCTCTCTCCTTGCCGCTTTTCAAAATGCCCTCCTGCGACTACCAAGATGTTAGCTCGACAGGGACGCTCGACAAGGCCTCTCTAGACGAAAAAGCCGGCAGCACCGTCGCTGTCGCCTCGGAGAAAGAAGGCAGTTTCACTGTCGTCCCCTCGCAGCCTGGATTCTGGGGCAGATTCTTACTGCCTGGCTGCCTCAAGCGCCGACTCCTTGCCCGCCGGCTCCTGAGGGCCGACGAGGTCGAGGAGCTGCGCCTCAAGATCGATGCCCACCGCAAGCACTGGGTGCGGTGCCTCTCGACGTGGGACGCGGCGATCAACATGGGCCGCCGGCGGCGGGCGGCGTGGATGGACGGCATGGACGTCAAGGGGTGGCAGGAGGACCGCCACTTCTCCTTCGCTATGGACCGCCGGTACACAGTGGCGGTGGTCGAGAGCGCCGGGACCACGCTCGGGGCGCCGGTGACTATCGACTTCCGCACGCTCGAGACTAGGCTGCAGGCGGTCGCGTGGTTCGAGATGATGTACGGCCTGCAGCAGGAGGCGTGGACGATGCGCGCGGCTGAGTATGACGAGTGGGAGGCGAAGTATCGGAGGTGGGCGGACGGGTCGGGGTGCTGGCTCGCGCGCGAGTGGGAGAGGAGGAGGCTGCTCTCGAGCGCGTGCGTGCTGGAGCTGGACAAGAGGTACAAGATCCGGTTCTACCCGCTGCCGAACTGACCGAACGTTGTCCGCGTGTTGAACTGTCGGTCTTAAAATCACAGACCGCGAGAGGGGTTAAGATTTTCAGCAATGACTTTCGTATATACTCCAGTATACGATATCTAAATGGCTGAAATTAAGGCAAATTAATCAATAAATATACATGGCCGCGAGGACTTGAGTAATCCAAACGAAAGGAACATCCGAGGTGCTTGTTTTCCATGGCATGTCCATCACGATCCAGCTTCATCTCACGGCCATCATTGCCCTTACCCGATCTATGCATAGTTCGACCCCGTAGACAACTTACGAGAAAACGCCAATTTGAGGTGCCCGACGAGCTGATAGAGCTTCGACCATCTACATTGCCTTGTATTTGGTCAGAAATAAATTACTTCAGAGCGAAGGTCAACACAAAACAGTAAGAAAACGCTTGATATTTGTGCTCTATAGGAAAGTACCTGATGTGAGGCCCGAGTATAATACGGCTTAGTAATCACATGCCGCATCTTAAAGACGTGCTTATCGCGATAAGAAATTTCACGGCCGCCTCTCTCAAAAAATACAACCGCCACCACCACATCCGACCTCACGACTCCGTCCCTTGCAATCGCAGCTCCCATTCTCACGCCGTTCCACACCCCAGAATGGCGCCAACACGCCCTTCCAAGAAGGCCAAGGCCAAATCCCGCCCGCACCCGAAAAAGTCCGCCCCCGCCCCGCCCAGACCACCCAAGCAGCTCCTCGCGGAGGCGACCGCCCACCTCGAGCAGGGCGACGCGGCCGGAGCCGTCGCCCTCGCGCGGCAGGCCCTCGACGCGGCGCTCGAGGCCGACGACGCGCGCGCGTGCGCCGCGTACAACCTGCTGGGCGAGGTGCACGTCGAGCTGGGCGAGATCGACGAGGCGCGCGGCTTCTTCCTCGCGGCCGCGGGGCTCGACGCCGAGGGCGCGCTGGCGGAGGACCTCGGCGGCGGGCCCGAGAAGTTCAACTGGCTCGCGCAGCTGTCCGAGGAGGGTGGTGCCGACTCCGTGCACTGGTACGAGAAGGCCGCTGCGTGCCTGCGCGCGCAGGTGCAGGCGCTCGACGAGGCCGCGGCCGCGGCCCGGCGGAAGGGCAGCGCACACGGCGCGCTCGAGGCCGCGCTCGAGGCGCAGGTCGATGAGAAGAAGCGGAAGCTGGCCGAGACGCTGTGCGCGGTCGCCGAGGTGTACATGACGGACCTGTCGTGGGAGGAGGACGCGGAGGCCAGGTGCGAGGCTCTGGTCACCGAGGCGACGATCTTCGCGCCCGAGCTCCCGGATGCGTGGCAGACAGTGGCCAATGTGCGGGTCAGCCAGAGCAGGAGGGAGGATGCCGTCGCGGCGCTGGAGAGGAGCCTGGCGCTGTGGACAGACCTAGAGCCGGAGGACCCCAAGGTGCCGCCTTTTCCGAGCAGGGTGGCTCTTGCGAGGCTGTTGATGGAGTGTGAAATGGAAGGCAAGGCGGTGGAGGTGTGTGAGAGGTTGGTTCTGGAAGATGACACAAGCGTTGAGGCTTGGTACCTGGGCGGCCTTGCGCACTTCACCCTGGGCGAGAAGATAAAAAGCGCTCCGGAAGAAGACCGGAAGGATGCGGACGACTGGAAGAAGCACTGGGTGAGAGCGAGGCAATGGTTGTCGCAGTGCCAGCTGCTTTTCGAGGCGCAAGAATACGAGGACGAGAGGCTGGGCGAGCACGCAACGGAGCTACTTGCTTCGATCACCGCCGAGGCGGGCGAATTACCTGAAGAGGAAGACGAGGATGGAGAGGGCTGGGAGGATGTGGAGGAGACCGGTGCAAACAGCGCGGTTGATCAAGACATGGAAGATTCGTAACTATGGGAGCGCTCCTGTCGACTCCTGGACACAGTCTCAATCCTCGTCTCCCAACGATAACGGGACCATATGCACATTGATTTACAACGGCGAAGGTGGAAACCCAAAAATAACATTAAACACTACATAATATGGCGTTCTGCCCTCGAATAGGGGTTCTTTATAGAGCGGGGGAGGCGTCCGCAGCTAGAAATCGCATCCGATGCTTCTAGAATGGAGGATGAAGCGTCGAACAACATACATAGCATGATACCATTACCGACACAGCGTCGTGTCCGATGCAATGCAAGGAAAACTATTAACTGATTAAGTCAAAGGGTGTCAACATTCGTTTTGCCTGCATACAATCCAATTCTCAACACCACCTCTCATACGGCTCTCTCCACTTTACGCCCAGGATCTGAAAGATCTTTTTCTCGTCCCGCCCCTCCACCAGCTCGCCCTCGGAAATCTTTTCCCTGTCCCAGCCCCTCAGCACATCCTTATACAGTCCACGCTGGTTCAGCCTCATCTGCTTCTTCGATGCCAACAGCCGCATACTGCGATTGAAGATGTCGTTGCCGGTGAAGTAGATCAGCGCGGCTCCGTATTCCGTCTCTGGCACCAAGAGCAGGTCGATCCTCCGCCACACAGGACGATAATTCTCATCATCGTTGAACCCGGCGATCCGTGGCAATACGCAGCAGCCATGCCATTTGCTGCCACTTCCGACTCTGCTCGAGCTGTGGGCGGCAAGTTCTGCTGTTAGGAAACCTTGTTTGCTTAGGTTGCCGACGAGCTTATCAAGGAATGGGATCAAGTCCTTGGTAGAGGTGGTGTTCTTTTTGGTGATTATGATGTCAATATCACCACTGCTCGGCGCACCCCGACGATAACTGCCCCCGATGAGGAGTTCGACGCCCTGGTCGATCTTGGCTGCCTCCGCCTTGACATACTCGCCAAGCTTCGTGACTTCAGCGCGTGGAATGCGAGAGTTGAGGTCGTCATAATGCTCGATGCTAATCCTTTGATTGTAGGAGAGATTGGCGCGCTGTAACAGATCGTCGAGGTTTCGGAAGCCCTGTGCAACCCATTTGTCGGCGGTCGTCTGGCCGGCGCCATAAACTCCTAGGAACAGTGCTTTGACTCGGCCCATGGGGTCATCCAAGGCGAACTGCAACCGTCGAAGGGTACGAGTCTTGACAATCTCCTCAAGCTTGGCCGATAGCCTCTCTCCAAAGTACGGCAACTCCCTAGCCTCCTCGGCCGTAGTGATGGCGCGATCCTTGACCATTGAAAGCGTGGTGATGATTCTGCGGTAAGCGAGAACCCGCCAGTGGTCATTGGTCTGGGAGTAATAGTCGAGCATCTTCTGAAAGACACTAATGGTGAACGCGTTCGGATTGTCCTTGTTCATGGCCTGGTCCTCGGTGCCTCCTCGGTTGCAGGCATAGCGGTTGTCGAAATTATTCGGCGCGGGTTTGCCTCCATCTTGCTTGCGCTTCTTCTTTCTTCGCTCTGCCTCTGATTCCGAGTCGTCTTCCTCACATTCTTCACCTGGATTGAGGCTCGCGTCTTCATCCCCAATGCGTGGGACGTCCTTGAATTCCTCGCGGGCCTCAGTGATGATTTGTGAGAGCTCGTCACCAAAATCAGGGCTTATACGACAGAGCTTGGCAGATCCTTCCACTTCCTCTGCGTGACTGAGAGCCTCTCCACCAGCACCTTTGGATGCTGGGTTAGCGACATTCTCGTCAGCAGCCTCTCGAGTTGAAGGTCCAGTTGGTTCCACCACGTCGAGGTCCTGTCTCTGGCCTAAGACGGGGAGCGGAGATTCCGTGCTTTGCGACGGGGTCATTGCAGGGACGTAGTCCCACTTCCTTGGATTTTTGTGAGGAGCCTTCAACTCTAAGGAACGATCGGAAACCTGGGTTGTCTGTTGTTCTGGGTCTTTGCCCGTAGATGCCGGTTGTCCAGATGGCATCCCCCTGACCCGATACTTGACATAGGGCGGGAGGACGCGACCCTGCTGTATACAATCTAAGGGCCAATCTTCCGTAACAAGTGTGATGCCATCTTTCTCGGCGACAGACGAAATGACGCCCTTGATGTCGTCATATTTGAGGTTCTTATCGACGATGATGTGGGTGGCTTCAGCGAGCTGATCGGTCACTGCAGCGCCGTACCTCTCTGCGTGTTCCATTTGGAGCTTGCGAACATAAAGGCGCTCTTTAGGGATATAGAACAGTCTGAGATTTTTCAGAACCTGCTTCCCCTCTGGCACATCATCCTTGTCCTTGCCCTTGGCAGTCCGCTTTCGACTGTTGCTGCCTGCCATGATAGAAGTTGACGCTCTCGGCGCTTGGTTGGAGAGGGGGCCAACAGACGCAGGGTCCGTCACTCCGCGTTTTAGGCTTGGTGTGTTGGCCGGTCGGGTCGCTTGAAGTGGTGTATCCTGCACAAAGGATGTGCTTATGGGAAGCCGCCGTCGGCTTGCCTGCTGGCCGTTGTTGGAGATGGAAGGCGTGACTTCGATAATACTCTCTGTGGTGGTAGCAGGGGCAGCAGTCGAGTTGCGTCTGGTTGCTTTAGACGCTGGTATCGATATCTTACTCGCATCAGGCGCGGTATATATATTATTCTGGCTTGGCTCTAAAGGCTGTTTGCCTGACTTCGCCTGTTCGAGGAAAGCCCGATTGTTTTGTCGATAGTCGTCATTGTTCAGGTCTTCGTCTTCGTCCAAGGGAGCATCCAGCGCATCAAGCTGCGCGTAGAAAGCCTCTTTCGCCTGGAAGGTAATATCGAGATACATGGTAAGAGAAGGCAGTAGGCTGTGGCGAAAAGGTAGCACGGCTGTTGTGTAGCAACCCTCTGCTGCTGTCATAGAAAGGAAGAAAAGAAAAAAGAATTCAAAGTTAGAGGCATCTTATAGATCGTAAGCGAGGTAGTTGACTGGGGATAATCTAGGCAACCGACGATTAGCGCCGTCCATCTCAGAGCATCCAGGACTCACGGGCTCATCGCGACAATTTACAGCCTCGTGGAGGAGTGAGAGAAGTTGTAGCACTTTAATAGGAGGAACTGCAGGCCGTGCGGCCCCCTGTACGTCCGTATATTACGTGCATGAGCGCCTGGTCACGGCTCGCAGGTGCTGGGGACATCCCTGTCCCCGTGCCTGGCAGGAGCACACCTTCCCCCCCGCGCGGCAGGCATGGTTCACATCGGCGACAACAACATGTCGCCCAAACAAAAAGGCGCGGTATGTGCCAAAAGGAAGTCTCCTGCGCTGGGAGTTGAACCCAGGATCCCGGCGTGACAAGCCGATGTGCTACCGTTACACCACGCAGGATGTTTGCTGCTTGCTGTTGAACAGTGGCGCCTTCAGCGTGTTCATATGGTCTCAGGCTGACCGAAAGCGCTCCCTCCCCCCCTCTGCCTTACACCGCATCCCCATCTAGCTGACCTCCTGGTAGCGAGGCCCAGGCAGTGTCTTACGAGCATGAGTCACCTCAAGTTTGTGTGTGGGGAGTGGCTTTCCCGCCAATCCTAAACGGAATATTCTATAACACACTCTACGATGACTTACTTCCGCCAAGTTCAGAGCCTCAAAGAGCTGATCGCCTTGGGGCAATTCACCTGAGAAGTGGTGGTCTGAAAGAAGGCTATTCCACCACGAGAGGCCATCAATATGTCTAAGACTGCTATGAGGGCAAGCAGCTCAGGTATGATATCACCTGCTGGGCGTGACGGCCATGCATTTCCTACACCCAGTTCAGCAGCCTCGCGCCCAGCCAGGCCTCGTATCCAGCCCACACGCCCACACGCCTCCACTTCGCACAGAACCTTGCCATGGCCTCACAGGCCTCTCGGGAGAACCTGTCTTCATCGAACCTTGGACCGTGGACCTCCGCGGCCGACCGCGAGAGCTTCTTGGCGCAGACGGGGCACAGGTACGGCGGCTGCCTGCAGTCCTCGGCCACGCTCGCGGTGCCCTGCATGGCACACGCGTAGTACACGCAGTGCTCCATGCAGAAGCAGTGGCCTAGCTCGTGGGAGGCCGTGCGTGCTAGGCAGAAGAGCCACACGCCATGCAGGAGGTCGGGCCCCGTGGCGGCTGCGCCGGGGGCAGCCCTGAAGGCTGCTACGGCCTGGTGAAGCGCGCCGTCGGACATGCTGCCGCCCTGGTGGTGTGGCGACGGCGGGATGCCGGGTAGTCCGCACTGCGATGCCACGTACGCCGCGCAGTGCGACGCGGGCCAGATGTGCGAGGCGTCCACGCCCTCGTGGTCATGGAGCAGAGGGTTGTAGCGTGCCGAGGAGACGACGGCCACACGGCTGCCTCCATATGCTCTGCCGCAGCAGAAGTCATCGTCCTCGTCCTCATAGAGGTCGTGATCCACAAGCAGCAGGAGGGCGTACGCATCTCTGGGGAGGATTCTGATGGCACAATCCAGCAGGTCATCGAGGTTGAGCTGGTGGGAGAAGATGCCGTCCAGGCTGGGCCGCGTCCGGATGCGCGTGAGATTATCAGCAGGACCCTCTTTTAAGGCGACAAAGGATGACGAAGCGCCCTTCTTGACATTACTTTCCCACGGCTCGAAGCAGAGAGTCGGAGCATACTCCTTCACTTCGAAACCGTGATAGAAAGCACGGAGATACCCCAGGATGTCATCGATCTTGGGTGGTTGAACTGCTGTTCCGGTAGCTCCTTTCTTTGCCTTCTTCTTTGCCGATCCTGCTGGCTCGGTCCACCCGCTCATGGCGGACATCGACTCGGAAATTGCTGGCGGCCTTGCCACGTACAGCGTCTTCCTGTCGTAGGTGACCTGGTTCCTCTCGGCCATGTTGTGCCACGACCGCAAACTCTGCGGGTGCTGAGTGGCCCCCACAGCGAGATCGTCATAAGGAAGGACGAGCGGCGCAGGAAACATGGAGAGGAGAGACTCCGGCTCTTCTTCAGGGCTGCTTTTTGGAAACCGGCCCGAAGAAGTCGTAGCCGCGACCCTGCGCTTCCAGTCTGGCTGCTTGTAGCTGGCCTCGGCACCGTGGGGAGACACGCCCGCCACGACGGAAGGATGCGTGCACTTCTTCTGCCTTGGCGCCATGGTATCAGGCGTGTTGGGAGAGAGAACCAGAAGAAAGCCGGGAGTCCATGGCACTGGGCATGCTAAAAGACTTGTTGATATATATGTAAGTTGAGGCGGCGCTATCCTGTCGAGGTTTAGGCAGCAGCGCGTTAGCCCTATTCTGCCTTGCGCGGAATTGGGTTGGATAGGTATTGCCCAGCTATAGTGCGGAGGCGCTGCAAAATCTCGGCTATTTCCGAGATGACATACTGCAGGCGTATATGACAACCACAGTATGCCGCTCGGAGCATATATGACCTCTTTTGGCCTTCAAGAAACCATCAAATACAAACCTTGAAAGTTCAAGCACTGACGTCGGTTCGCAGCTATACTTTCTTTTTCCCTGCGAGCACAGTGCAAATTCCTACGGCGGCTAGGTAGGTAGTCCGGGCTGCCCTCCCTGCGCGCCAGACGCGGGCCCAGACAAGCTCGTCAGCGGCTCGCCAGGTGCCGGGGAAGGCCCAGCCCCCCCCTTCTTCCTTCGAGGTCCCGACGCTCTGGGTAGGAGAACGAGGCATGACTCGTAGTCCGAGGATATAGGTAACTTCAGAGACGGATCCGGGAGTCTCGGCAGCGGCACTCTGTCCCGCTCCGCAGCTTATTCTCGAGCCGCAGGGCAATTTCTCCGATAGGGTTTTGCGATGGGGGCGGGGGGGGCCCCAGGGGTCGTCCGATGCAGCTGTCTCTGGCAGCGTGACGAGTGTCGGATGCGCGGTGAAAAGAGGGTGGCAGCGCTCAGGTGTGGAGAGCATGCGCCAGTAGGTTTCATGACTATATTGGTCCACATTGTCTTAGAGAGAGAGAGGGAGGGAGAGAGAGAAAGAGATGCTGGCACCTGGATTCCTTACTTCTTCTCTAACACAAGAGGCAAGCCACATCCACGAGCTATTGGTTTTCTTCCTTGCTTTTTTACCTTTTTTTCTCTTTTTCCTCTTCTTCAGCAGAGGGCCTGAAGCAAGCCATACAGCGCCCGGCCCCAGGAACCCAATCGGACAAATTGGAGTCTCGCCTATCTCCAAGCAGAAGCATGCATGTCTCGCCCGGGATCTCGTTCATACACGGCCTGAGCAATGTAAAACCATGTCTGTATGTCTATCTCGGCTCCGAGTCCCCGGATCAACAAAAACGTGGCTGCGCTGTCTCGTTTCACTTCGTCTTAGTCTTACCGTGAACCCCCCTCGCTCTGCATGGATGCAGGTCCCGTTCCCAGACTCCCGGGAACGCCACTGACTGCTCTTGACCCGAAAATCATTTTGCGTTTTTGGGTCTCGAAGCGGCCGTCGTGGCCCTGAAACGCTGTGCTGTCATTCTGTTGGTTCAATGATTACTAGTTCGCGGCTCGCTCGGGGACGGTCTACCAGTATATCGAAATTACTTTCCAAATGATCTCATACTCACTACGATTATTGCCTAAGGACTCTGTGTCGCTTGATATGGGGTATAGACTAAGCCGACGTACTACAACAACCACCGACTTTTGGCACACCGACGTCTCGAACATCTGGACGTGAATCCTTCTCCCCCTACCATGTGCTCGGTACTCGCTGTTTTGTCGGCGCTGTTGAGCGTATCTCATAACATCAGCCGCTGCTGGTGCCATCGCTTGCTTATAAGACAGAGCCACTCGGTGCCGCCGCACCATAGAATATAAACAACCCAATTCTTAACGAAGAAGAAGAAGAAGAAAAAAAATAAAATAAAAGATAATAAAACCGTCTTAGGGCAGACACCTAGTAGGCATCTAAACTCCGAGCCGATGAATTAGCCAATGCCTACGCCAGGCCTTCATAAACCCCCTCGGACTGAAACTCGGGTGCATGACGGATATTCAATGAGAGGAAGATCCGACGTCGTCGAGCCATTTGTGAGGCTGAATCTGGACTTTGAGGGCGGATATCACAGAGACCAATCCATACTGTTATGGATTGCAATGATCCTTCTCTTTGTGCTAGGGTACCAACACTGTAACCGCTACCTCACGGTCCGATCCAGGTCCTTCCAGACAGCGTCTGATTTTCCGAATCCGTCAAGCGCTGTGAAGACGCTTTAATGCCGTCCTCTTGGTCGGTCGTGTTCGATCCACCCTCTGGGATGTCATCGCCGTCGTAGTCTGATCAATTGAGATTTCTAGTCATCGTCGTCGTCATCGTCCGCCGCACCCTTGCCTCCTTCCTTCCGTATTGGAATCTTGATGCCCTGCGTCGCAAAGCACTTGCTGAGCTCGGTGCTGTCGCAAACACCAGGGAACTTCTTCGCTGAGTAGACCTGGAATTGATCGCTGAATACGGATGCCAGGATCGGGGACTTGCCCGTCTTGACAGGCGCATCGCCCTTCTGGTCCGCCTTTGGCTTGACGTCGACGAAGGAGAATCGCAGCCTAAATGGTCATTCGATATTATGTCAACATGGCTTCCTTCAATACTGGGCAGCCTTATGAAAGGGACTGAGTCCCAGCCGGGTCACAGCTTCGGACGTACCTGAAACATCCTTCTGTCCTGACACTGAGATCTTGCATGACAAACCAGATACCGATCTTGTCCTTGGTATCCTGTAGGCGGAAAGCACTTCCGGCGCAGTTTCCAATGAGATTTCTGGTAAACATTCCCTGGATACCACCACCAGAAGGTCCTGACATTGAAATCCTCTGCGGGCCGCCCATCGAGCCTGCCTCGTACACCTGAGGTGGCCTGTACATGGGCGCAAAATCATTGGGATAGCCATATGCCGGCTGGGCGTACCCATTGGGAGTTGGTGGATAGCTCGTGACTTCAGATTGTCAGTTCCATCCTGCCGGCCGATGTGACCAAGAGGGAGAGACGCGAGGCACTGACCTTGACCATACTGGCCTCCCGCATACGGGTTAACGGGCGTTTGAGGCTGGCCGTACATCGGCATCTGGCCAGAATGGGGGGGTGGGTAAGGAGCGATGTTCGCAGCCCGGTAGGGCATGGTCTCAAGGTTGTTGAAGGATTCATGGATGGTTGACGATATGGCTGGCGTGGCGGTGGTGCTGCGCACGAGATTCACCTCCTTGGTGCCGTTCTCGTCCCAAAGATCTACAGTCACAACGTACTGGGCGAAGTCGATGGTGCTGCAGGTTCCAGGTCAGCGCTACAGTATCTCTCGTCTAGGACGTCGCGATACTACTCACTTGACATCAACTTCTTCGCCCGTGTGGATGTCTGTCACGAGGAGTCTGATCGCTGGTGGTGGAGTAAGCGGCCTCCGGTCCTGCTATCGCAGTCAGATTTTAGTTGCTAGCAGAGGGGTGCCCACAAAAACAAGAAGAATGAGGCCTACTTTGTCACCAAAACCACACATTCTGGCGCGTATTGGTTGCTGCTCAACAATAAGGCTGTTTCCCGGGGAGGTCAAGGGTTAGCCTTCCATCAGCGAAGAAGTAGACCGGCAGCAGTCCCTGTACAGCCTCTGCCCAGTAGTCCAAGCCCGGGCAAGCACGAAGATTAGAAAGAGAGGGCAGGAGGGGTCGTGACATACGCATATCTGCGGCCGTTGACGACGGTAGACACGGGATCCAGCTTCCCAACAGCTCCGTCGGCCGATCCTGCAGACGGCTGCTGCGGTGGCGCGCTCGCGGTCGGGCTCGGCTGCGAGTGCTGCGGCGGACCGGGCGGGGCAGGCTGGTGGTATAGGGCCTGTTGTGGCTGCTGGGGGTGGCCCTGCTGGCCCTGGTAGGATGGCTGGTGGTGCTGGTAGGTCTGAGACTGGGCGTAGCCGGCGGCGCCGTAGGCATTCCCGTTCGGCGAGGAAGCCATCGAGGGCAGTGGCTGCGGGGGCGCGTAGCTGCTGTGCGCGAGGGGAGGGGGTGGCAGCTGGTGGGGAAAGCTGGAGGGCATCGTGCCGTTCGGCCCTCTGGGGCTCGAAAACGACGCCATCAGGTGGTCGCCCCGTGGCCGGCCCCTCTGTGGAGGGAGATATCAGGGTCCCGGGCCGGTAAGACAGGCCCTGGGCGGACGTGTGGTGAGATGTCGCGAAATTGGCAGGGTCGACGGCGTGTGCTGTCAGTGGCGCCGCTGGGGGATCTGTGTATTGTCGTCCTCGATGCAGGCCCGAGGTGAGAGGGCGGGGGCGGGTGGTCTATATCGGCCGCGGGCCCAGAGTCTGGTCGTCACCAGTGGCTGCTAGTCCCAGCCGGCGTGAGGCTCTGTCTAGCGCGCCGCCCGCGTCAAAGCACGGCGTCGATAGATGATCGCTTCGGCCGCCCAGCCGGAGCACTTCAACAGTGGGAGAACTCCTGGTGATTTTGGGACGGGCCGTGTTGCTGTCGCGAGGGACTGCGAGCGTTGAACAGGACGGCGGGCCGTCTGAAATCGGAGGTGAAAAGTCACACGGCAAGCCGAGGCTCACACGACACAACGGGCAGATTGGTGACCCCCAGGACGGGTTTGCAGGAGCTATGCAGCAGGCCGTCCGCACTCTGCTGAGAGGACCCTTCCGTGATGATTGTGCAAGTGGCCGCGTGCCAGCTGTGGGCGAGATGATATGACAGGATGGAGAAAGGCCGGATAGGACGGTCAAGGCAGGGTAAGGTTCGAAGAGGTAGGTTCAGGTTCAGGTTCAGGTTGGGGGGTGGCAGCATTTGACAGGCGCCCATTCGCCATTCGCAGCAAGGACCGCAGCCCAGGACGGCCTAGCCCAGCACCGCGGGCCAGGGCGGGACAGGCACAGACAGGCACAGCCAGACAGGATACAGAGCCGGGCCAGCCAGACAGGACACCGCGTATGGCCCAACGGTGACCTTGTGCGCCAGGGGCCTGTACGTGCCGCGGCGCGGCGCGCCGGCGGGGTAGCCATGTATCTGTGGATGGGCCGGGAAGTAGTGTTCCGTACTATTATCGCATACCCTGTAGGTACTATAGTACCAGGCAGTAAAGTAGCGCCGCGCTGCACGGTTCTGGGGGAAAGGGGCTGGGAGCCGGCTGCTGCTGTTGCTGCTGCTGCCACCGCCGCTGCTGCTGCTGCTGCACCCCAGGTACCACAAGTACCGTTACTAGGTACTGCCACCCTGGGCCTGGGGGGGGGCGCCCGTCAACAATCTCGGCAGCGGTGCCCGCACCGAGGGACTGGGTGCTGAGAGCAGGCATCATCCTGAAGAGGGCGGGCAGGCGGGGTGTCCAGAAGGGGTGAGGGGGAGGGGGGCGCTGCCTGGGCCTTGCCAGATGCAGGGTTCGATCTGTGCGAGAGCCAGATGACCTCAGACAGGCTAGGCCCAGTCTAGCCTCTCGACGCAGTGGACCATTGCATGGGTGAAATTGAACTGGCCCAATAAGGCATTCCCAACCCGGGACGGTGGCCGCTGGCTTGGGGTGTACTGCGAGCAGGTACTGCTAAGTACTGCTTAATTGTCCTGCTAAGAACGTGATCCCTATCGCTACCGTACCCCGTCGTGTGCATCATCACTTTTCTGATAGCTCGAGAGCTATGTACCGCAGCAATACGATGCTGCGGTGGCAGGATGGGTACGTACCTGCTGTGCATGCACGGATGGGTAGCTCCTATGGTAGCTACTGTTGGTAGGTAGGCTGCTCCCATGGTTCTCTCCCCTACTGAGCACCTCCCCCCTCCCCCAGAGTGCCCCTCCTAAGGTTCTGACAGCCACCCCGTGCAGAGATCTCTGCCGAAATCCTTCGCAGCCGGCTCGACCTCGGCAGGCCCCCTGCTCTCGTCACCACTGTCTTCCTGCAGGCGCGCCACCCCCCCCAGTACCCCCCTGGCCCGTGATGCCCCTCTGGGAGCCTGAAGCCCCACTGTCCCGCCGCGGCCCCACCATACAAGCGAACGGGCAGAACGGGAATTTCCTCTAGGCTGGGATTGCGCAGCAAGGAGATCAGTGGGCCCCTGGGCCCTTTCTTAAAGCACTGCTGGGGCCGGGCGCTGCTGGGTCTGGGTTCGGTGCTGCTGCGGCGGTGGCGTGTAGCATGGCAGCATGCGCTGTCACTACTGTGCTCCGTGCTGCTCGCGTCGCTGCCGCAGCCCACACCCACCACCACCCTCCGGATCCGAGACTCCGCAGCGCAACCCGCAATCTCGGGCACAGATCAGCCGGCCAGCTGACTGTGCTTGCCGGTACCGCGCGCATACAGCAGATCCTTGTATGATATTGTATGATATCTGCCGTGTCGACAGGCCTCGCCTGCGCGCGGTGTACGCGTGGAGGCTGGAGCCTCCTCCTGAGCGGCCCCCCCGCGCGCGCGCCCGAGGGAGCTCCCACGCCGCCGCCAGGGTCCGAAGCGACAGCCTCGCCCAGCGCTCTCGGCCGAGAGGGCGGCCCTCCCGTCGTGGTGTAGTAGGCAGGCCCCGTTCTGGGGGCAATCAGACGGCACTGACACAGGCTTAGATACGAACACGTTCCAGGTTTCCCCCCCGCGGAGATCATCTTGGCATTACGCATTCCCCCCCGGGATGTCACCGTGCCCATGGACCGGCCAGCAGCGACGCCTGGACGCGCGAGGTTCGTGGTTCCCCCCTCGGGCGATCTCCACGCGGCGCGCTCGCTCAGGGGGCCCGAGGGGGGAAGGCAGGCGCGCCGGGCGACTCATGCGAGGCCGGGATGAACAGCCCACTCCCGCTCACGATCCGTCCGATGTCGTGCGCAGGACGCCACCGTCGCACGGCCCCCGGTCCAGGCACTCTGGCTGACAGGGCTGTCAAGGCGAGTCGTACTCGTACCGGCCGCACGCGAGGCAGCGCAGAGCCTCGGACGGTGGCGACACGCAGCACAGCAGAGCAGAGAGCAGAGCAGAGCAGAGCAGCGCTGGGGCATGGGCCACAATGCCCGAGCCGCCGTCATGTGCTGCTGAGCCGAGACCGAGAGCGCGCCCTCACCTGCTCCCCCTGGCCCAGCCCGGCCGGCTATGCCAGTGCGCAGAGGGAGGTGCCACGGGCGCGCGCGACTGGCAGCCCGGCTGCGACGGCGTGGGATGGGCAGCAACGTCGTGCCACCGTGGCTTTGCTTCTTTCTGTCCAGTCTGGACGGGTCCGCATCATTCGTCGCATGTGCCTACTGCAGCATGTCGATCCTTTTTTTTGTTTCACGTCTCACCCTGCCGGCCAAGCAGGACGAGAGCCCGCCCAGCTGGACTGAACCTTGTCTCCCCCCTTGGGCCACTCACGCCCCGCCCACGGCTGCGCATAGGGCTATAGGAGCGCTATATCTTGTGTAACCCTCGGGCTCGACCCCTGGCCCGGCTGCGGGCAGGTTGAGACGAAGTAGCGGGCCTCTCCTGCGGTCTCCCATCCCGCGCTGCTTGGCTGGCCTGACAGACGCCTTTATGCCTGATCATGGTTTTTCATGTCACCGCCAAGCACGCATGATCCGGACAGCTCTGGCGTCTCACGACTCCGGGCCTCATTCTCAGCTGGCAGCCCTCGTCCGTCCGATCTGCGTGTCCACCCGTCCGGAGAGGCACGGCAGCAGCCGCGAGCAGCTTGCCCGCCCGGGCCCCTGGCACTGCCCTTACACCTGGGTTGAAGCTGTCACCTGCGAGGGACGTGTATCATGGCTCCAGCCTCAGTTTCGAGAGTGTGAAACTGACAGCTTCTGCTGCGTATCCCGAACAGTCCATCATGCCTCATCTCGACGTCCCTGACGCAGGATGCGCAGCCGGTGGACTGTCCTATTCGCGATCTCAATAGTACACCTGGCACGTGGGAGCGGTCTGACTCCGCACGGGAAGGCTCGCGATTTCAGTCAGAGACAGCGCCAGTAACCATGAGGAAGTTATGCGCAGATCGTGGCAATCTTGCTCTCTTGCGGTCTCTCACGCCGCGGAGATGGGACAATGCCAAGTGGCACAATAACTCCTTTTCGCCCAGATCGCCTCAAGGCCAAGCCAAAAGGAAGTTACCGACACAGATTGTCGATCCCCCGACTGCATGAGCTACTTGCTATGTACAAATGCCACTCGGTCCGCGTGACCCCTCCAAAGATGAAAAGTTGAAGGGTCTTTGAGCATGCTTGAGTCCAGGCTTCGATGTATCGCCTGCAGGGTCGTTCCAGTGTGCCGATCTATCGAGCTGCGAGACACAGATGCTGTCAACCCGCCCCTCCGTCCCGAGCTGCACGTTAAGTCTATCACGAATCAAATTATGCCTGCTCAGATACAGATCTTCATTCCAAGCACGAGACATACGCACAGTGTCTCCTAGGGTGTAGCCGTCTGCCGCCATCCTTCTGCCGCGGGCCCAGGTGACCTTGCCTTATATGTGATCGTCAATATCATTTTCCCACCAGACAGCTCCCACCCACCCTAGGCATATCTCAGGGGTCAGCTGAGTTTATGAGCTGCCGTGGTTGACTCGCAAATTAAGCAGTCCGACGCCGTACAGATCATTAGATGTCAGTCCAACACGACCCGTCGTGGAGCCAAGTACTGCCGTGCCACCGCAGCACGAGGCTAGGCCCATCTCCGGGCATCGCCACACTCAAAAGGTAGAGGCATCATCTAAAAGGGCCGAGAACTTCCCCTTAAAAGCTACAGACGGCGACTATCACACCGATGCATGTTCACGTTACTCCGCCCCCCGGACATCGGCGACCACCCTGCGGACCGCAAGGGGCCAGGAAATTGGTTGCCGTATCTTGGTACCGGAAGATTCATGGTTTCTTGGGGCTACAGTGAATGTCCATTCATTTTCAGTTTGTTCTTCTGTTCAGGAAGCAATAGGGGCGCTTTCATCCACGCGTTGCGCGAGCCATCAGCGAGCAACGCCCCCAGGCCAGCATGGACAACTTCTTGCCAGGTGGTCCTAATCCTTCTACGCGATACTCTAGGAATAGACGTTCCTCTCTTAATGGTTCCAGTATTGCTGTTGTCATACATAAAGCGGTCGGCCGCCGTAGCCGATCCTTGTTTGCCGGTGAAGCAAAAAGGAGCCTGCAAGCTGCCATCGAACTATCAAGCAATAGTGTCCCATGTTTTCTGATCTCCCCTCTTGAGCCCTGAGAACCCGGGACTATCAGATGCAAAGATCACCCTTGATACCACATCGGCATGACCATATAGTGGCTAAAGGTCGAGAGGTCACTATGTGTCTTCATCACATCCGCCAAATCGTATCAGGCGGGCCCCTACTTGTCCTTCGCGTCTGCGAGTGCTTCTCGAACTCTCTCAGCTACTAGTACATAAAATATATATCCATGATCCCCGCCCTATTCCCTGCGAGTTCTCGTGTCATTATTGCTAGTAAATTTGCCCTGGAGGCCCTGGAACGTTGAACGCTGCCCGTCTCACCTAGATTCGGACCCCCCACACACGCTGCTCCCGTTCTGTATTTGACATTCAACGCGGGATATCAAGATTCCCCACCTCACATACAATGATGAAGGTTGGCCAGAACAAGACGGGCCGGCCGGGGTCGAGATCATCGATGTCCCTAAGACCCCAGCGTCCTGCTGGCCTCGACGATCGATGTCCCATCCATCCCCGGCATCCAGCTTGTCTCCTCCGAGCCCCAGTCATCCTCCGGCCCCCAAGGAAAGGGATCTCTGGAGGCCGGGCGGACTTTCTCTTCAGACAGAGCCACGGAGGGGATGCCCGAACGCACAAAGCGGCACGGGGAGCGCCTCTCGCCCAATCCCATCACAGCAGCAGCTGACACCGGCGCCGTTCGCCTCTGAAGTGGTCGCCGAGAGGATTCTCGGTTGCGACATCGAGGAACAGACGGGAGGGGAGGAGGGGCCCCCTCGAGATTCGCTGTACTGGGCGACAGGGACAAGGCGGCAGCTATAGACGACACGATGCTTCCAGACTAGCGGGCCGGATATATGCGTTCTCCCAGCTAGAGGGCCTCCCGGGGCCCAAGCTTCCTTCCTGCCTTCTCCTCCAGGCCTCTTGGGATAAAGAAAAGCAGGCTCCGCCTCAGGACACCTGGCCTGTTGATAAGAAGGAGTGGGAGGTTAGGGAGAGGTCTCCCAGGCGCCGGCAGGTGCTGGCCCGAGGAGATGGCGACGATCGACGTGATATCGCTCCTTGCCCAGACGAGTGACGCCACGGTCGTGCAAACGAGCGTCCGGCACGGCCGCGAGCTGGACTATGGGGATGGAGGCGATCATGAGAGGCTGCTGGGGAGGGGAGATGTGTATCCTCGGTGGCATGTAGCGAGTGGCTCACTACATGGCCTGTTGGCACAGTCCTAAGCCGGTATCCGTCAACTCTATTACCACGTCTCTGATAGCCTTCTCAGCCCGGGGAGGGGGGACGCCCGCGACGCAGGAGGGAGACGCTGTTGTTCATGGATTGAGCTGTCGGTCAGATAGCACCCCTGGCTATGTAAGGTGACCAAGGTGATGAATAGTATGGGGCGACTTGTGGTCTCCTTATCACTGGAGAGCGCCTCTCTGCGATTCATATTTGTGATAGTGTCTTGACACGGTCCACTACAGGAGAACACTCCTGTGTGCCGCGTAGGTTGTTCTCGAACCACTGAGCAAAGAAAGGCCAGAAGCAGACATCGCAGAATCCGATGTATCAATGCTGGCCGACACATCACAGGATCACCCAGCGCTAGACTGAGAGTTAAAATTCATGGTTGAATTGTTTCGAATTTGAATCCATTGCCCACCCTCCTCCTTCTCAGTTACTCTTTGTCTGACAGCTCCTAGGTATCACTAACACTAGTCCATCTCTGACACGCGGTGTCGATGGATACACGAAAGTCAACAAAACCTAGCCTGTATCTCCGTTCCATTGCACACCATCCGTCATCATGCTAGAGGTAGCAACTGGGATCGCCCGAAGCTCCCGACTCCAGGTTTGAGATAGGCACGAAGATAAAGACCCTGGGCAAGAGGCGCGATGCTGAAGATCAAAGGTGAGGCAAGTGCCTCTTTGGCCAACCCAAAGCCAGCAAAGATTTTGGTGTTTTTTTGTGTTTTGTTTTGCATGATCCGCCTTGCAGTTCCGTTCCACCCTGCCATGAAAATCGGTAACCATCTCGATGTGGAGAAAGCCAGACAAATGAAAACAAGTCGCAGTGGGTAAGCCCTCCTTTGTCCGCAATGGCACACGTCTTTTTATGTATGCAGTGCAGGCTCATGCGAAATGAAGTGTGAACGCCCGCCTGCGGATTCCTGGTATCTTCTAACAGGCCATTCCCCCTTGATGAACTCCTCGGAAAAATTAATGCATGTTACTCCCCTTGTGTGCCGTAATGTTTATTACACCTGAGATTCTGATGAAGCGGGGTTGAAAGACATCCCCCTTCAGGTGGGAGTCTCGTCGAAGAATAGAAGTCCGTCCTTCAGAACGCCACGCCAAGTGTCATGCCGTGTTAGCGCGTGCAGTCAGTATCATTCGTGTTATTTGCATCAATCACGAGTCAGCCAGCTTGGCGAAATGTTTAGACCAGATCCAGCCGACAAGATCATTTGGGTCGTCCTGGTTCTTTGCGAGCCACAGCTCACCCTTCTCAGCGATAACATCAAAGATCTGACAAGACTCATAGTTAGTGACATGGCTAGTAGCAAGTTCATGGTATGGTGATACACACCTCTCCGGCTGTGTAAGTTAGGTAGGGATAACCAGCCTCATGCTTCGTTGTCTCGATATTGAACTCGAAAAGGGATGCAGCAAGCCACAACACGTTGTAACCCTTGGTGATATGACGCTCGCGCGATGATGCACGAGAAGATGAGCAAGGCTGAGACTCTTCGGGGGTTTCGGTCAACGGCAAGGCTGACTGGAAGAGCCCGGAATGGCGGTGCCCATCACCACCAGAGAGTGGAGGGCTGGTTGCAGAGTTAGACTCTCGCCGCAAATGATTCGAGGATAAAGACTCGATGCTAGGCCTTGGCATGCCCGCTGAGTCATAGCTCCGTCCCGTACCAGGACGTGTCGTGATGGGTGGGATGCCGCGCAGGGCACCAGATGGGTCAGATACCGGCGACGCAGGACCACGCGAGCCAAGGCCAGCATAGTAGTCCCGGTAGAAGTAGTTGGAAGAATTGTTGTTCAGCGGGGGAGATGTCGGGAATGGTGGATTGTGTTGCTTGGCGAAGTCCGGAGTGGGCAGCACTGGTACCTGGTCACTTGTCACAGACAATCCCCGGAGTCGTGGGGTTCCAAGATCGGATGGCCGTGACCTGACCTTGAAGACGAGCTCGTCTGTCGTGGACTGAGAGGTTCGGGACTTCATGGTGGTGTTGAGGATGCCGAGAGCCATGACCTCCTCCTCCATCTCCTTGAAGTCTCTCTGGAAGGTGGTCACAATCTCGGCTGGCAGCTCTTCTGGAGTTGCCGCAACAGCCCGAATCTTCTCCTTCCAGATGAACCACCACTTGGCCTGAATGTTGATCATATTGCCGAGACAAATGTTGCCAACTTTTTCAGTAAGCGCGGAGAGCTGCGGCAGTTCCTTCTTCAGGGTGTCGTTCAATGCTTCGTAGTGCTCCACCAGCTCCGAGAGCTGTTTGTCCATCTTCTTGCCGCTTTTCTTCAACTGCACAGATTTCTCGTAGTCAAGGCGTCTCTTATTTCGCTTCTTCATGGCGAGTAGAGGGTTTTGATAACTCCGGATGACCAACTCGAACGGCTCTATTACATGTTTTCGGATCGCAAAGAGCTATTTTCTTGTTAGCCAGCATGACTTCAGCTGTCGGACAAAGTGCTTACATGTTGATCCAGGGCCACTGTCTTAATGTCTCTCATAGAAACATTGAATTGGACCCATTTGGCTTCAAGTTCCGGATGTGGACCCGGCTGAAGCCTCATCACCAGCTCCATCGCAGACAAGTAATCCAGGAATGTCTGTACATAGGCCGAAACCTGCCTAGTATAAAATTCCACATCTCGAAGAACAACCTGCAATCGTAGATAGTCATCGCTGAACTTCTCGTTGAGTTTGAGATACTCAGGATCCTCGGGTACTCGGTTGCCGGAGGCTTGCAGCTTGTCAACCCTCTTGCCAAACGCTCTGGCGAAGCCGGCCTTGACATCGGTATCTTTGCCCTTTCTGCCTACAATCTGTCCGACCAGCTCGAAATTCTTCTTGGTCTTGTTGATCTCCAGGATCGCATTCTCAACGGAGACACGTGCGGCGATCAAGTCCTCCCGGTCAGGATGATCTTCGGGAGTGTATTGTAACAGCTGAGCAATGAGGTTGGGGTACTTCGTGATCCTCTGCATCGGTTTGATGAGAAGCGAGTCCAGATTCCACGCAGCTGTGAGATCTCTGGCGACCTCGTTGCACTCGTTCAACCACACCTGCACAGTCGGGTCTTGCTGGATCTCGATCAGACGTTTGTTGGCAACGTCGCTCGTCCGGAGGAACCCCTCGTGTGCCGCTCTCATCTGTTTGATGTTCCTCACAAATGCTGGTCCAATGACGGTCAGACGATCCTTGGAATCATCCGTCTCCTCGTTTGTTGCAGCAGTACTCGGGGGCGATGCAAGAGTCGTGGAAGATGGCGTTGCTGAAGGAACAGCTGATACTGCCGTCGAAGCGGTCGAGCCGACAGTATGCGCATCCGAGAACGTTGCTTCTTCTTTCAGCATGGGTGATCGCCTACCTCGAGGCACGTACACGCTTGTGACGCCGTCCTTGAGTTCGCTTAGGAATGCCGTATGGAAAGCAACGATCTCGTGGGTATTGCGGAAGATCAACTTGATGGTCTTGTCATCAAGCTTCGGGCATGCCTCTGCCGTACCTTTGTAGATCTCCTCGACGACGTTCATGTCCCTGACGAAGACTGCTTCCGTGTCCACTATTTCTTTGATACACAGCTGACGTTGGCGCAGGCGACTCTTCTCTTTCCTGGCTGGGCCAGACTCCTCACCTGCGTCTTCTGACACCTTACGCTCGCCGTCAACGAGCGTCTGGGTGGGCATGCTGCTATCGAGAGACTGAGGAGACGAGGCGTCGTGATAATCATCGCTGTCCCGTCGTGACACGGGAAAGCTAATGGTTCCATACTCCTCTCTCGTTGCAGAACTAGCTGGCCTGTGGTCGTCATAGTAGCCGCTGACTGGCCGCGAATCAGTTTCTGGAGGTGGTGGCGGCGAGTGATCCGGCAGCCTGGGAATACGTGCGCCACGATCAAGCCCAGGGGCGTAGGATCCAAAGAAGATGCCCCGCGTGTCACCATCTGGCCCACGATGGTATTCAGTGGTGTCCTCCTCTCCGGCGCCGTCCATGTAATAACGATGTCTGAACGATTCGTCGTCTCGCAACGATTCAGGCCGTGACGCATCACCTTCAATAGCATCGAGATATTCCAGACGTCGTGAGTCCCTGCTGCTATAAGACAAATCCGTCCACATTGATTGTTGGCTCGAGCGATTGGCCGGAGTTGCCATCGAAGGGACATTGAGACTGTTCGACGTGTCAGGGGTGCGTTGTGCTTCACCTGAGCCCGAGGGGCCATCTGAGACATCGACATCAGAAGCTGTGTATGTTGAGTCTCTCAGAGCGGCGATGTTGTCCTTCAGCCGCGGGCCGGTGTAGAAGTCCTCCAGTGAGTCCATCTGCGGCTCGTCCTGCGGCTGCATGTAATCTGCCTCTTCCTGCTCGACGTACGGCGGAGAGCCGAACCCGGCATCTCGACTTATGATAGTGACAGTGGTTGTATGATACGGCTGTGCGATGTACGGCTGTGGCTCATACTCATCCTTATCTGTAGTTTGCGGCTCATTGGCAGGCTCGATTGGGTGCTCAACCTGAGGCTCCGGTTCTTCTTGCACTTGCAATTCGGGGTGATGCTCAGGGATGTGATGCGATTCGGCCTCAGACACTGACACCGTGTCGTAGTCCTCCGTGAAAGCCCCAGGAATCGAAGGCTCAGCTGCAGATACGGACCACGTTGATGGGCCCTGCGGGGCAGGCCTGGGAGAGGACGGCTCCAGAGATATGGTGATTGGAATGCTCTCTTCGTCAGCGATGTCCTCGAACGGATCCCTGTAGGTCGCCCTCTTGTAGGATGACGATGATCGCGGGGCGGCCGGAGCTTCAGCCTGCGTGTTGATGGCAGGCGCTGGCTGCTCGGGTGCCACGTCGTGTGTTGAGCGCTCAGGCACTGGCGGCTCTGTCTGTGCTTCATGGTCAAATTCGGTGATGACGCTAGTCTCCGAGACAGCAGATGGCGGCGCCTCATCCCGGTCGAAGGACGGTGACGCTACGCTTGGGAAGGCCCCGGGAAGCCCTAGTGTTGGAGAGTCGAGGCTTAGCATAGGCGGGTGCGCTCGGGTAGTGCTCGACGCCGGCTCGTCCTCGGTCGATAGAGCGGCATCGCCAGCCGTTCCGGCATTACTCTCGTTTCGTGACTCCACATCATGGGAGGCATCGTATGGTTTGCCCTGCTCTCTCGCGTGTTCGAGTGCTGCAGCTTCGGCAGCCGCAATCTGTGCCTCGGCTTGGGCTTGTGCGCGGGCCTTTGCCTTCGCAGCGGCCTCGAGCTCCTTCTTCCGCTTCTCCGCTGCAGCTTCCCTTGCCTCTCGCGCCTCCGTGTCTCGTATCGTCTTGCTATATTTAAGTTTTATGGTCTCTCGTCGCTGCGCAAAGTCAACCGGCCCGCCTAGCGACAGCTTCCTTCTCCGGGCCGGCGGCGCGTCTTGTCTCGAATCGGGTCTTGCCGAGGGCCTGAAAGGTGGTTTGTGGGGAGACTTGGAGCGGTCGATAGCTTTCGACCTGGAGCTGGCTGTAGTTGCCTGCGATACCGGCTGCCTCGGCCGGGAGCTTCGGAGCGGGGGGGACAGCTTCGGCGGCGGGGAGATGACAGCCGCAAGCCGGGAATTAGTGGAGTTCTGTACAGGTGTCTTACGAGCGGTCGATGAACCGGTCGGCGTCTTTGCTCGGGTAACAGGCGTCTTTGCACGTGTCACGGGCGTGCTTTGTTGTCTCGAAGTCCTTCCACCAGGCGCCACTCGCCGCATTCCTGCCGGTGAGTTAGACCGCGTCGATGCCGGGCTCGCAGGGTTCGATGATGTGCTCAATTTCTTGTTCATGACGGGTAGTCGAGAGGAGGGAGATGAATGGGGCGAGTATGAACGATCCAATTGGCGCCGCAGCTGCGGATTAGTATTGATTGGGGGGAGTTTCGAGCCGGCCTGCTCACTTCGCGACCTGTTGTGAGACATAGTCGAGCTCTCGTCAGTGTGTTCTGTGCCATTCTTCTGCGGCGCGGCGGCCCCGCGATACCAGTCGGTAGGCGAGGCAGGCTCTGCTAGGGCTTCCGATTGACTGCGCTGGTGTTGTGTCAGAGGATCCTGTCCTGAGGACTCTGCCTCCCTCCGCAGCGAATCGTCTTCTATGCCAAACCCAGGCGTCTCCGCATTGGCGTCCTCCTGCCGTATCTCCCCGAAGAGAAGAGGTTCCCCTGGAGCGGACGGCGGGAATGCCGATTGCTTATTCGAGGACGTCGATGACTTGGCAGCGTGCGTGGTCGGGGGGGCGGTCGCTTTCGGTCGGTTGATGCGGCTCGCGAAAGACTGTGAGTTGGTTGAGACCTGGTCCTCCGGCACGAACCTAGACCGCTGGGTGCCGCCAGGCGCGCCGCTCTTGGGAGAGTCACCTCCGGCTGCACGCAGCGACGAGTACGACTGGGCGTCACCGGCCGTCGCAGAGCGCCCGTTGACCGCCCTCACCGTGCCGCCCCTGGCGACGTTTCGTGAAGGTACCCGCCGGGCCTCAGCTGGGAACGGCGTCCCATTCTGCTCGAACCTCTTCTTCATGTCCTTCACGCTGGCTCTCGCAACGGGAGGCACGGCACTTCCGGTGGCCGAGCGTATCCTGCTTCCTTCGATGGCCGTGGAGCGGTCGTCGACGGGATTCGAGGCTGAGCGGTAGACAGGCCTCGTGCCAGCGCGACCTCCTGGTAGGGCTGGCAGCTTGGAGGACGTAGTGCCGTTGCTGTTGCTGGTGGTGTTGGACCGTGCGGGTGGGGCCCGGCGGCTGGTCGAGACGGCTGAGGCCATGGGGTCGTGGGTGGAGGAGGGTGCCGGGTCGTGTTTCGCGGCGTCGAAGTGCCTGTAGCCTCGGTAGAAGTCGTCAGGGCTCCCTCCAGGGGCGGACGCGGCAGCATTTGAGGCTGCAGCATGAAAGTTATCGGCTGTATAGGACGCGGGCGACGAAGGGTCGAAGGGCGAGCCGTGGGGCGGGAGGCGATGGTTCTCGTCCGGAGGGTATGTCTCGAAGGGGTCGTCGGCATAGACAGGCTGGCCGTCGTCCTGGGCGTACTGCTGCTGCTGTCTGGACGGGGAGAGACGACGGGTGGGGAGGTCGCGGTGGGTTTGGGGATGGGACGAGGGCGAGGAAGCTACCGCCAGGCCAGGGTCCCGGCGAAGATCCTCGTCTTCTCGATTGCTTCCGTCCATGGTGGCCTGGACATCACTCCTGCCGGCCTACTTCCTCCTACTACGGGTGCTGCTGCTGCTGCTGCTGCTGCTGCTGCTGGGTGGCGCTGGTGCTGCTTCTGCTGCTGCAGGGCCAACGAGCTCGGGCGCCCCCTGGGGCCGAACGGTACCGTATCGTACCGCACCGCACCGTACCGTGGAGGCAGAGACTGGGCGCGAGCGCGCGCGCTGGTGCTGCTGGGCCGGGTTCGCGAGGGTCGGACAGCCTGCTGTGGCACTCGCACTGACACGTTCCGCTGCCACTGCCACTGCCACTACTGCCAGCGGGGGGCTGATGATTGAAACGTAGCTGGGCTGGATGGCGAGGGTGAGAAGTCATGCAGTCACCAGCGGAGGGGCTCGCCGGGGTCAGAGACGACGAGCATCGAGGTGCGGATGTGCAATGTGAGTGGAGGACGGGGCTGGAGGGTTTCGGGTTGGCCAGAGACGCACGCCAGGACCTCCCTGCGACGGCGGCAACAAGGGAGGGCGCCGTGGGCCAGAGGGCGAGATGCAGACGGCCGGTGGGGGGTGGGAGGGGCGTGTTGGTGTGTGGTGACTGGTGACTGGCGGCTGACTGGTGAACGCCCAAGTGATCGATGACGGGTCTGTCTGTGTCTGGGGGCCTGCACGCAGGCCTGGAAATGACATGTAAATCTCCGTGCAGATGTGAACGAGCGAGCGACCTGGGATAGATAGAGACCGGTGAGGCTCCCAGGGCCTGGTGGTGGTGAGGGGCACACACGGGGTAAGTAAAGTAGTTTAGTTAGTCACAGCCCAGACCGCGCCTCCCCAGAGCCTGGCAGGGCAGGCGGCGCAGGTTGGCCAGAGAGAGAGAGAGGGCAGGCCAACGGGGAGAGGAGGGGGGCAGCACTGGGGGGGCCGCGGGAGGAGGCGGATGAGGATTTGCGGGAGAAGATGGCTAGACGGCTGCAGCTCCCCTCGCTCGCAAATTGGCCTGCAAGCGACTGACTGCAAGGCCCATCAGGCTGTTGCAGGTGTTTACTATGTAACCCGTACTGCACTTTATGACTCCGTAATCTGCGTGGGTTGCTCCGTACAGAGCACGGCAGCTGCAGCTCCACGAACAGGGATCAGTGCCGTCGGTCCTGACCTGCAGCTGGCCACGTCTGAACTGCAACCCAATAATATATCAGGGCCTGGTCCTCGGGTCGGGATAGGCCACAGTCGTCTGTCGAGCACGGGAGGGGGGAGAAGAGAGAGAGAGAGAGAGAGAGAGAGAGAGAGAGAGAGGTGTGGTGAGGAGCACGCCTCCGTTCGGTCTTGGACCCAACTGCAGGCTGCTGTGGGACCCCCAACTCAATTGCTTCCTCTGTTCTCTTTCCTTCTTCCTCCCATCCTCTCCAGAGGTGGGTGAGACAGCGCACAGTCCCTGGGAGGTCAGCGATCAACAACAACAACAACAAAAAAGAAGAGGTGGTGCTGGTCACCAGGCGACACGAGGTGGCCGTGCACGTCAGGGTGCTATAGTACATGGCCTGAGGTACCGGCCGTACCCAGTCAGTGGTACGGGGGCCCACCCTCCCCTGCGAACAGCACGATACTGGTTGGGCTCGGGTACGTGGGGGCAATGTGCAACACGCTGACAGGAGAAAAAAAGAAAAAAAAAAATACAGTACATAGCAACTGCACACAACCAACACACGACCACCTGGCCGACGGCTTGGGCAGATCTACATGGTACAATCAGCCGACGGCGCCCGTTCCTGGGATGACGAGAGACGGCCATCCCTGGCTGCCGGGATGATGCCTCTCCTGACGTCGCCGGCCTCTCGCGACTCGAGGGCGGGCGTTGGAAACGGCGCTGGTCGGCCAAGCAAGGGAGCTGCCGTAGTGCGTAGCAGACGCAGACCTCACCGACCACCCGGTGCCTGGTCTAGGCCGCCACCTGAGGAGACCATCAAACCTTCTTGCCACGCTGCCGCTGCCGCATCATGTGCGTCCGTACCTCAGCGTGGCCCGCCGGGTGCATCCGTGGTGGTGGTCGTGGCAGCAGCAGCAGTAGCAGCAGCAGCAGCAGCAGCAGCAGCTGAGCCCAGACGAGACGAGAGGCGGGCCGGAGGGCCCTCTCCTGCTGCTACTATGGATATGTACGCATGTGCGTCCGTACTGCGACCATGTAATAAGACGATATGTAGTGTAACTCTTGGTCACCCCCCCCTCCCGCCCCGCCGCCGCCCGCGCCTCAGCCCACATCCTTCGTGCTATAGGCAAGGCCTGGGCTCGTCTCTGCAGAACCGATTCTCCGATCGCCGTGGCCTCTGCTGCCCTGGGAAGGGGCGCCCGAAATGAGCCGACCCTCTGCAGAGGCCGAGCAGCCGTCCTCGCGCAGCGCAGCGCAGCGCAGCGCGTGGCCTCGCCCGTGCCGGGGTTGCAGCCCGCCGCTCCCGTCATTGTGAGCATCTCGCCCCGAGAGCGATCTGGATCTGGATACGACAGATTGGATCGACAGGGTCAGCCCGCGCCGCGCCGGCCCAGCCTCTGCGCAGGAGGAGTCGCAGAGACCCGAGCGAGGATCCCTCTCGGACTTGCATTTGCCTAGACAAGAGGGGGCCCCACAGCCACATGGTCGAACGTTCCCTGGGGGAGGGCGCCCGAGCTGCCGTCGGCCGTACCATGGTACGCGCCTGGTAGCAAACCTAAAGGCGGCCGTTTCGAAGACGTGGTCCTCTGCAAACGGGCCACCGCGAGGCCCCGTGGCATGGGAGGGCGCGGGTAGGTACTGTACGGGCCTGCAGGCTGTTCCAGCACGGGGTCGCAGTGCCATGTACAGCCAGCTGGGACGGTACAACCCTCCTCTCAGCAGGGCCCTGTCAGTGCCTGTATACCCTGTAGCAGTCTCGGTTGCGCTAAACCACGGCCCGCGCGCCGGTGGTGATCCCACTGTCACGCTGCGCCGCTGCGCCCGCGGTGCCGCTGTCCCACTGCCCCACGCCCGTGCCTCCCGGCCGAACCTCGCCCAGGCCCTCCGGCAGCACGCCACCCGCGCGCGCGCGCACACCTGCTGGCGCAAGACGCGTCAACGAGCCCAGGAAGGGAGGGACCACGCCAGCTGCGGGCTGAGGCCAGCCGACATCACCCAGGACCGGTCCGATCCCACTCGACGTGCCCCCTTGCTGTAGCAATCCGCCCAGGTGCCGTGGCGTGACAGCTGTCTTGTCGTTTCATCTCGTCCCCCGCGACTCATTTCTCCTCAGACACCCCGACTTCACGACGGTCCCCGCCGCTGATCCGAGCGTCTCAGTGGGCTTCGGATGACACGCATTGGAGAGCGCGTGCTTGTGGATCACTCACCACCCGGAACTCGTACCATGAGATGCCAGATCTCGACCCTGCCGCCGTCGAGCAGACCTTGACGCCTGAGAAGATGGTCAGAGCTCGAGCCATCGGGATTTCCGGCAGCATACCACAGACGCGACGCCTCGCCGGGGGACCACACCGGTGATGGAGAAAATGGTCACGGGGTCCGAAGCCCAGCATGCGAACCGTGCGACGCGCCCGAGACCAGCCTCGAAGAAGAGGAAGAGGGGGAGGAGCACCACAGGTCAGGGCCCGCCTGACCGCTGCCAGAGGCCGCCGCCGACCAAGCAGCGCAGGACAGAGACCGGTGGAGGGACCCTGCAGTCCGCCGATGCTGTGAAGCATGCCCTGCTGGCTCAGTATTACCCGACCATCCTGACGCTGCGGCAGTACGTCCTGCGCCATCTGCCGGCCTCGTCCAGGATCCGGCGAAAGAAGATCGCAGCGGTCGGGGCCACCGATGGGCCTGAGAGCGACCCTACTGGTATTCGAGCCCAGCTCGCCAGGCTCCTGGACACAACGCTGGTTGGATTCCATGCGACGCCAGAAGAGACTGCTAAGGGGCAGTCTGAGAGCCACCTTCAGCAGTGGATTGAGTACTCGCAGAGGGATGACTCTCACGTGACACTATCCGGCGCGGATGCCAGTGCGGTTCACTTCCAGTCAGAGGTAAGGTCGAACGAACCATGCGGTACAAGGGCAGAAAGCCTTCCTTCGGATGACATGGGACCTGGCAGAGCTGACAGATGACGGCAGATCGTTGACTTCATCATCTGGCTGCTCTTCTCAAGGGAGAAAAGGCCCGGCAGGACACCTCATCACCTGCTTTGCGATGGCTTCCGAAAGAGCACCGGTACCAGGCAGCACGCAGCACCGTCTTCGATCCTGGGGCTTCACCGCCTCTACTTCAACGAGCGGATCGCTGCCATCAAGCAGGCCCCATGGCCGCAGCTGCTTCAACTGATGGGCAGGTCTGGCGAGAGCATGATGATCAACCTGCTGCTCGACTGCTCCGTCTTCTTGGCCGTTGAAGCCGGCAAGGGCAACTTCTATCAGCTGAGTGGTGAGCTTTGCCACGTCACCGATCTACGCATAAACACTTCTAACCATCGCAGTAGGATCTCCAATATTCGAGCGTGAGATCGTGTCATCTCAGACGCCTCCTGATCCAATCAAGAACCCGAGTACCTTTGAGAGAAGACGGACGGATATCATCTTCGTGAGGAGTCGCATGCTGTACGCAAGAGCCGCGCTCAATGCTCGAGGACTAGTCCATTTCGGTTTCAGGCATATCCGTAAGTTTTCCTCTAGCCCGACAACTTTGGTGCCCAATGTGCTCACTTGCATAGACGCTTTGAATAGATTTCCTCTCTGCCATAGTGGAAGCTCAGAGTCTGCCGAAGGCGGGGCTGACCACGGCGTGGGATCATCCCACAGCGACGCCACGCTCCGTATGATGATGTACATGTTTCCCCGCCAGTTTGGTCTGCATAATGCTTTCACGTCTCATGTGGACCCCCTGAAGACGGCCCAGAAATTCCAAGATTATACTCTGCGTGAGGCGGAAATCTTCGCAAAGTTCCGCAGGGTCGACAAGGAAGACGGCCAACGTCTTGACGTGCGGGTACCAAAACGACTAAGAGGCAAGCTCGAGCATATGGTTCAGCGACTGCAGATCCAGCATGCTCGTTGTTCTTATGCCAAGTTGTTAGAACACTATTGCTCGGTAAGGACCCCTTCTTGACCGCCCTGTCATTCAGCATCGAGGAGGCCTCACAGTGCACCTGAAGCTAATTAGACATAGAGTGAACATCCTGTATCCGAGAGAGGTTCCAACTTTCACAGTAGTAGCGCTAAGGCTGCATCCTCCTTGGACGCAAAGAAACTTTCGGGGAGACATTCGAAGAACCGAAAGAAGCCTCGACCGTCACTTCACCGCCCAGAGTCCCGAGCGAGCCATTCGTCATTGATGGAGCTCACGGTGCCAGTGTCCAAAGTCTCTGCGTTTTGTCAAGCGGTGCTATCGAAGATCATCCCCCACGAATTCTGGGGGTCCGATGATGTGCAGATTCACAACCGTCAAACGTTTTCGAGAAACGTGGATCGCTTTATTAGGCTTCGTCGTTTCGAATCGATCTCCCTGCACGAAGTCATGCAGGGTCTGAAGGTAGGGGTGTCCCCTTCAATGTTCAGACACCTGGACTTCGGATGGACTATGCAGCTGACTTGACAAGGTTACTGAGATCCAATGGCTTGAACCTCCCGGCTTGAAGAGTCATAAATGCAGCCAGACTGACTTTCGGAAGCGGAGTGAGATTTTTGCCGAGTTTGTCTACTACGTCTTTGATTCTCTCTTGATACCTCTGATTCGCAGCAATTTTTATGTCACGGAGTCAAATGTTCATCGGTATCGGCTATTCTTCTTTCGGCATGATGTCTGGCGGTCTATCGCAGAGCCCGCGATGGCGCAGCTCAGGGCGAAAATGTTTGAGGAGGTCAAGGTCAACGATGCCTCGAGGATACTCGATGCACGGCGGTTGGGCTATAGCCAGATCAGGTTGCTGCCGAAGCAGACATCTGTCCGGCCGATCATGAATCTACGCCGGAGAATGGTCAAGAGCAAGGATAGGAACTTCCTGGGCCAGAGCATCAACTCCATTCTAGGGCCTGTGTACAACATGCTGAAGCTGGAGAAGGTGAGCCAACACCCTCCTTCTTTCTGTTTCCTAACTGTGACTGACCAATGAGATTAGAACCTCCATGCCAGCCGCCTAGGCTCAACTATGTTCTCCGTGGGTGACCTCTACGAGCGCATCAGCTCGTTCAAGCAGCGCCTCGGACAGCATCACAGGCCACTCTACTTCGCCAAAGTCGATGTGCAATCCGCTTTCGACACGATCCCTCAGGATGCTATACTCGCCTTGATGAGTTCCGTACCATCCCAGGGCAAGTATGAAATGATCAAGCACGTCGAGGTCGCCCTCAATGACAGCAGTACTCTCGCGGGTTCCAAGACTCTCAGGCGGTGGCACTCCTCTGCTAAAGCCGCAGGGGACACTGCCACCTTCCTCGAGACGATCGCCCGACAGACAGCCCCAAATAAGAAGAACACCGTCTATGTGGACAGCGTCTTCCGCAAGACGCACGGCACGCGCGACCTGCTCGCGCTGATGGCCTCTCATGTCCAGCAGAATCTTGTCAAGATCGGCAAGAAGTACTACAGGCAGAAGAACGGCATCCCGCAGGGCAGCGTCATCTCTTCTGTGCTTTGTAATTATTTCTACGCCGATCTGGAGAGAACGCACCTGGGATTCTTGAGTGGGGACGACAGTCTGCTCCTTCGTCTGATCGATGACTTCCTCCTTATTACTACAGACCAGGCCAAGGCCTCCCGCTTCGTCACTGTCATGCAGGCCGGCGTACCAGAATATGGCGTGACCATCAGCCCGCCAAAGACCCTCGTCAACTTCGACCTCTCCGTCAACGGCGTTGCTGTACCCACCATCCAAGCTGGTAGTGCCCTCTTCCCCTACTGTGGCACACAGATCGAAACCCGCACTCTAGAACTCACCAGAGACCGTGGCCTCGCACCCGTCTCGACCATCAAAGACCCGACGGTCACGAATTCCCTCACCGTCGAGTTCACTCGGCACCAGGGAGCCAATTTCAAGCGCAAGACCCTGAACGCATTCAAGCTCCAGTCGCATCTGATGTTCTACGACTGCAAGCACAACACACCCCAGACTGTCCTGCGCAGCCTCTCCGACGCGCTCGTCGAGACGGCAACCAAGGCCTGGGCCTACGCGCGGTGTCTCCCGCCCGGCAAACAACCCGGCACTGGGGTGTGGGTTGATACGATCAATGATCTAGTGGAGGTAGTCTATTTATTGTTGACCAGTAGAGCGCGGAGGGTCAAGCATCCGCAGTATGTGTGTAGAGTCGCGAAGGAGCAGGTCAGGGCTTTAACGCTGGGTGCCTTCAAAAGTGTGCTGGGGAGGAAGCAGGCGCGCTTCAAGGACGTGTTGTCGTGGTTGGGCGAGGAGATGATAAACTTAGAGAGGAATAAAGGGAAGAAGAGGTAGTTGCGATATTACGACGTCCTCGAGGGGGAGCGAGGTGTAATAGTTCGTGGACTGGCGACTCTACGATCATAGACCTGATACCCATTTGTTAAGATACCCTCTTAAGTAATGAAAACGAGGAGCAGTATACAGCAGAGGCTGGATTTAGAACACATGACGATACCATTGATGATGTAGACGCCATAACCCCAAAGTGACAACATGCAAGTCACTATGCATTGCTCTCCAACGTCTTAACGGAGCCAACCCCGTCTATCCCCAAGCTCTCTACCTCAGACGCCATGTACGCCGTGCGATCTATAGTAACGATGCTCGTGCCCAGCCAACGCCAGCGGATGCAGCGTCTTGACACGGAGGACTTAAGGCTGTGAAATCAACAAATGCAAGGAAGACGTATACTCATAACGCAATCCCGCTAGCCCACCAGGACCTCCCCACGTACCATCTCGGCCAGTACTCCTCACCCCACCGCCACCAGCTATCCCCGGGCCTTCCCATCCCGACCGCCCGCAGCGGGCTGATGGGCACCGGCTCGAGCATCCAGATGCCCGCGCGCGCGAGGTCGTCCGCGAAGAGATGCTGCGTGCAGCTCAGCCACGCGAACGCGAACAGGAAGTTGCCCGCCCGCCGGGCCCACAGCGGCAGCCCGGTCCCCAGCACGGCGGATGCCGCCGCCGCCGCCGCCGCCGCCTGCGCAAGGACGCCCGCCCAGCACAGCAGGAAGAAGGCGGGCGGCAGCCACGGGCGGCTCGGCGGCAGGCAGCTGACGGCCCCCAGGCTGTGCAGGAAGCTGCTCTGCGCGAAGGCGAGCAGGCCCGCGAGGGCGCGGCCGCGCGCAGAACGCAGGTCGAGGCGGCCGGCGCGCGCAAGCCGGACGCCGGGCGCGCTGAAGGCCGTGCGGAAGGTCTGGTGCCACCAGCCACCCCAAAAGCCGGCCATGCCCCTGTCGAGGACACCCGCGGCGAAGCCGCCGTACACGCACGGGAAGTGCCACAGCTCGGCGCGCGTGCCGAGGACCGGGCGGAGGGCGAAGTGCGCGAGGAGCTGGTAGCATGTCATGATGAGGTCGATGGAGACGAGGATGGCGGCGAAGCAGACGAGGGAGCGGTAGAGGAAGAGCAGGGGGTAGGGCAGCGCGGCGAGGGCGGGCGGTAGGGCGAGGGGGTGGGAGGTGCCACTGGTGTTCACCGCCGCGTAGTCCGGGCCGAGGATGAAATAGGGGTCTTTCATCATGAGAACACTCAGGGCGTCGAGAACCAGGTAGGAGAGGATCATCGGGATGAGTTTGATGCGGAGCCACTCTCGGCCAGTGGTGTATCGGCGGTAGCCCTGGCGCGTGCAAAGGGGGATCGATTTGAGGTCGACGAGGGAGCCGCAAAGAGGCTTCTCGGGTTTGGCGAAGTGTGGGAGTATTGGAACGCCCCAGTTCCATCCTGCGTGCTGTTAGTATCTGCTGGATGAGAACAGGACCGACGTTGACCTTACCAGTCCCGCGGAACGACGTAACGAGGTCCAAAGACCAATCGAGACGCGTCAAGAAGGACGAGTCAGCTGGATAGGCCTGCCAGTAGTACTCGTAGCCCTGAGCAAGGCTCCTCGCGACATCCTCGTCCGGGGCGTCAGTGGCCTGACTCCGCTGCAGGTCTCGCCCCAAAGGCTCCACGGTGCCATCGACGCTCCTGAGGCCCCCAGAATAACCATTAGGCGAAGCGTGGCCATTCTGTGCCATATGTCCGTTCTCGGAATGCTCCATATCAGGGCCATCAACCCTCTTCCTCCTCTCAACCCTCTCCGCCTCAAACTGCGGGCTCATCCATATGAGCAACGTGGCGCTCCACAGGATCCCCCACGCCTGCATCAACCCGATGGCATATCCGACCGCGAAGTTTGCGCTCGAGCTGGCGACCGTCTCGGAGAGGTTGAAGGCGAGTATAAAGAGCATGAGGAGGTAGCGCGCCCGGAACAGCCACGGCCGCTTGACGTGCGGTATCGAGAAGTACAGGACCGGGAGGATGAAGGCGCCGAGGAGGGAGTATGGTATCACCAGCGGCCTGACGGACCCCGCGGCGAGCTCGTGTTTGAAGTGTAGCCCGTAGAGATCGCGGACGTGTGCGCCCAAGTTGATGAGGGACGCTGGGGATACCGTGATGGGCAGATGAGCCCGCATGGAGGAGTCTTCCCACATCTCGGTAGAGGTATCGCCTATAGCATAGGTCACAGGCCTGTGCTGCCCTCAGGAGGACTCAGGCTATGTCAGGTCGTGATGTCAAAATCCAGCCTGGGCCTCCAAGATTTTGACTGATTGGTACTGTCACTGCGAGAGCAGCGTCACGCCTCGTCCTCCTCTTAGACACGACAGCCGACTTTCTGCAGAGCCAGAACAGTCGTTGATCTCGGAAGCCGCAAGCAATGGGACGGAAGGGATTGGGTTGCCACGAAGAACGTAGTCGAGACTTTTCGTGTACATTATTCAACCAGGCGACAGAAAGGAAAAAAAGGTCCCATGAGACCAACACGCCATACTGCCACGGTGCAGCAGCCTTAATGTCCACTGATCGAAGTCCACTGGTCGGACTGTTGACGTCAGCACTGGGAGGACCCTGAAAACCCGTTGCTCTGGGCCTGGACTTGGGAGTTTACAGGGGTATGCGGTCCTAGCCGCCCCTACCAAGCACGCGTGGCACGCCAAGGTAGGTTCCGAGATCTGGGATCTGAGATTTGGGATCTGGCATAAACTCGCCATTGACATGCCTGGGCCCGTACTGGGATCACACGCGACTGTTTGTTCACACTTGTCACTAGAAGGCCCCTGCTCTGTCATTCCCCTCTCTCTCGCGCGAGCGTTCAAGCAGAGGTCAGTGAGTATGCAATATCTTCATTGAATTGTCGTGCTAGTAGTACTATTTGATAATTCTTCTTGTATCCAGCCGTCTGGAAGCCAGTCTCCTCCGGTCCCTGTACACATAGGTTTGAGTAGCCCCTTCTCCCACCAGGGTGGCTTTGAATCCCCGCCCCCAACCCCTTCCCAAAACAAGACGAGAAGGAATAATCCCTTGATGCTCAACAAAATTTGACTGCCCTTGGGGGGGGCCCGGCCGTGACGAGGTAGAAGGAAAATTTGGTGCCCTGGTGTCTTCTCTAAACAGCCTGACCAGTGTATCCTGTGCCCAGTATCCAAGAAAAACAAGCTTTGCTCCTGTGTGACCGTATACAGATGATTTGACGGAAAGCAAGAAGAGAAGCGGAATGTGGCCGGTCAAGCGTGTGGCTAGGGCGTCTGTAGGTGCTCGTTGGAGTATCATCAATCGTACAGAAAGTATGCTTGGTCGCCAGGGAACACAGATGAACGATAAGGTATATATAGACGCTTGCGGCCTGACCCATGCCAGAGAAAGAAAGGGAAATCCGAGAGATCCATGTACCAATGTTGAAATCCATCAGCAGACTTTGAACACGCAGGGGGGTGTATTACAAAATGCCCAGGACGGAAGGCATGGAGAACCGTCTCAAAACGGTGTAGGTGAGAGTAGCGTGATGCGGATTGAGAGGACCGGCGCTCCTACTCGGTTTCACTGCCGGTTATGTCTTCGATCTCGTCATGGTCCTCGAGCTCACCAAACCTCGCCTTGTAGCGTTGCAGTTCGAGCAGTTGTTCGGCTAGGCTGGAGAGCACATCGGTCATAGGTGCGCTCAGGTCCTCGAGCTTGGCGATTGGACCGTTGCCGGCGGCGAGATGGCGCATAGTCAGGGTAGAGATACAGGTCTGCAGTTTCGTTAGCATAGTCGCTCATACATTGGACGCTTCCCACTCATATAGAGCTTACCTCTATGCGGCTCACTTGATGTTCCATGAAGTTAACAAGGAACCGCTCCGTGACTTCGCCGCCCTTCTGTTTCATCCGCTCTAGTAGCTCCGTCTCCGGTGGCTGCAGACCACGACCTGAATTTTCTTCAAGTGCGCTGCACAGCATCTCGAGCCGGAGACTCACCCGCCACAAGGCCCAGATGACTTCCGGGTCGAACGCAAGCTCTCCGGCTGGCGCAAGCGCCGCTGGCTTGCCCGGCTCGCCTGACACTTGCCGCTCATGGAAGAGATGTTGCTCGATACGACCGGCTAGGCTGTGCGGGTATAGTGAATAGACCACTTCGGGGTTCTCAAGTCCCTTCAGTTTCTTCTCGCCCATCTCTTTGACCTCGAAGCCTTGCGAGCTCAAATTCCGTAGCTCCTTGCGCACGGCCTGGGCAAAGGTATCCTCCTCCAGACCGTCGTCGAGATTTGAGGACAAATCTTGGTATGTTTCTAGGCATCTCTGAATTTCGGAAATGAAATCAGACGAGACAGTGATCTGACCACCGTCAGCACATGCTGATACACGTGAAGCCTTGTTGACAATGGGCCCGTAGTAGTCCATGCGATGCGTGATAGGGTCAACCTCGCAAAGGGGCTCACCCCAGTGCGTGCCCATACGAACTGAGAGGCCCCTGAAAATGAGATTGTTATCCTTGTCGTAGAGTGGCTGGCAGTTCACCGAATTGAGCATCTCCTGGGGCCAATCGACCTCAAGCAGTGCTGTCTGTACCGCGAAGCACCACAGCAGAGCGGACGTCGCGGTTGGAAAAGACACCATGAAGGCATCACCTTCAGTCTTGACCTCGTAGCCACCTATTCGACGCAGCTGTCGTCTCATGACCTCGTTGTGGACTTTGATCGCGGATCTCATCGCGGCCGGATATGTTTCCCACAAATTCGTTGAGTTCTTGATGTCAGTGAAGACGATGGCAATCATGCCCGTTGGCGCCGGCACCTCGGTACCCGCCTTGCGCAGGTTCGAGTCCAGGGCATCGTTCTTTGCCGCTCTTTTATTCTTTCGCGTCTCTCGGGGCAGTAGATCACTATCGAGGCCAGAAGGTACCAGAGACATGCTCTGTCCACGGTGGAGTCTGGACCTCTCATTTCTCTTCTTCAAATCGGCAACGCTGATCATCATCACCATGATTTTCCCGGATGCGCCGTAAGCCATGGCAAGATCTCGAACTTTCTGGGAGGCACGCATGAGATCAGGACGCTCAGCTTTGACAACATCAGTGACAAGAGTTGGGGTGAGATATTCCCATAGTTCTCTTGTAGCCATGACGATGACTTCATGCTGTTCTTTGATCGTGAGGTGAGTCACGTGGGGCGCAGCTTGCACGGCGGGCATGAGATCTGCATAGCCAAAGGCACGGGAGACCTCAAGCAGGTCATTCAGCCTTCCGTTGCGTGACACCCAGCCACCAGCGTCTCGAATGCGCGATCGCTCGTTGGGCTCGGCCGGGTCGTGCTTGTGCGTCAAGATCTTGTTTGTGCTATCGGCCTCGATAATCAATGCTTGTACATCGCCTACGTTCGCGATGTATAACTCCTGCCCTTGAAGATAGGCCACGGTAGCTACAGCGCCAGAGTTGAGGTCTTCTTTGCTGAGTACGACTGATGCTGCAGATCCTCGATGCGACACGATAGGTCGTTCCTCAGAATGTTGAGTTGCGATCGTGACGAGATCTTTGTTGAGAGCCAGGAAAGCGCGGCGCATGGCGTCGACAGGTGTCTCGTTCAGCCTCGTTTTCAATGCTTTCAACTCCATACCGAAGATGTAACCGAAGTTCTCGTGCAGGTACTTGGCAATCTTAGAGCCACCACTTGAGAGTGCTTGGCCATCGAACAAACCCAACAAAGTCTCCGTGTCGGAGGCATTGAAGCGAGGAACCACCAAATCGATGGTAGAGAGATGCTCATTCCTGCCTAGTGTGTCCGCCATGCCGTATGGTAGGAATCCGGCCAAGGAGCCTGATGTCCGGATTCGACGATCTTCACTCTGGTCCGGAATTTTGGGGTCGATCAGTGTGACATCCATCAACCCAAGAACACGGAGATTCAACAGACGGTTGAAGTCGGTGTATTGTTCACGGTTGGCGTTGGCAGGACCGTTATTCGTTTGTTTGATTTCGAGACGCCTGTTGCCGGAGAGATTGAGGAATCTCAGATCAGGGTTAAGGTTCCAGTTCCAATCGTATGGCACATTCGAGATGTTGTATTTAAGGTAGTTGCTTCCGCAGTCCAGCACAGCTAACTTCTTAGCCTTGGAGATATCAGCAGGGAGATTTGTGAATTTGTTGCTGTTGATGTGGATCACTTGAAGGGAGTTGAACTCCTCGAGATCATCCGCAGGTAGGCTGGTCAGCTCGTTACCAGACAGGTACAGTTCCACTAGCTGCGGCCAGCTCTTGATTGATCTTTGCGGCATGTCGCTCAGCTCATTGTACGACAAGTTGAGGACGCGCAGCTCTCCGAGCAGAGTGATATGATCGAAAACCTCATCGTCGAGTTGATTGTCAGCAAGGTACAGGTTCCTCAGTGACCCGGCGAACGTATTGGTCAATCGAGATGACAGGCCAGAATCTTTTCTTGCACCAGGCATCGGGGGTGGTACAGAGCTGTTGGTCTGGCTCGTGGTTCTTGACATGACCGATGTTTTGCGTCCTCCCTTGCCGTAGACTGACACGACCGAGCTCTTGCGGTCAGGTCCTGCGGGGACTGGAGATGGTCCAACGCTCAGAAGTGTACTCGAGGCATGGCTCGGCCTTCTAGAACCGTCCGGTAATAGATCGTCAGAACTGGGAGACGGGCTCAGGCCACCAGTCGAGCTCGGTTTGAGCCCTGAAGACGATGGTGACGCTGTAAGATCCGGAGGTGGCTGAGGCGCACGAGAAGCCGGCTTGGGGAACGAGTCTAGGATATTGGTAGACGCGTTCAATGTTTCCAGCTTGTTTGCCCACCAGATGTCCATAGGCAATTTTCTGAGATTGTTGCTTCGTACGTCAAGTATTCTGAGTTCCGTGAGGCAACCAATCTCAGCAGGTAACTCCCCGAGCGAGTTATTTGCAATGCTGAAATGCTCCAGACGTCGTAAGCTGCCAATCTGCGCCGGTAAAGAAACGAAATAGTTCTTGTCCAGAACCAGTCGCTCAAGGTTCAAAATATTGTGAAAGGTGTCATCAATGCTTGCCAGTTGCGCGTGAGATAGGTTGAGGTGCTTCAAGGTCGGTACAGGAGCAGTAATTCCGAATTTCGTGATGGGATTCGCGTTGAGCTTGAGAGATCGTAACCTCTCGAAACTACCAATAAACTGTGAGATGGCGTTGTGGTCTGCTGTCATGATCTCCAGTTTAGGGAGCTCGGATATTACGTCCATGGCCGAAATCGCATTATACTTGACATCAAGCTCACGCAAACTCTGCAGGTTCTTGAACGAGTCTGGCAGAGCCCCCGAGAGTCTGTTGTTGGTGATGACTAACCGCTCCAACGATCTAAGGTCGCCAATGTTGTCCGGAAAATTCATGATGAGGTTAAAGCTCATGTCGAGATCCACCAAGCTCTCCAGTTCGCATAGGAAACTCGGGAAGTTTTCGAGGAAGTTTGACGATATGTTCAAGGTGCGTAATGATCGATATGCCCCGAAATAAGGAGGGAGATGCTTGAGCCTGTTGTTGGCCAGATTGAGCTTCAGCAAACCGCTGAGGCTGCCTAGTTCAGCATGCTCCAGCTGCTCCAAGCGGTTGTTCGACACGTCAAGGTAGGTGAGCTTATTGGCACGGCTGAAACTGAGAGGTAGCTTGCGCGCCTCGTTGTTGTTGTACTTGATGTCGCGTAGGTTGACGCACGAGTGGATGAAGTCGCGAGGCAGATCTAGGGACAAGTTTCGAGACAGGTTCAATGAGATGATCTCGTTAGCCTTCGAGTAGAGGGATATGGGAATTGTGACAAGGTTACGGCCTGACAAGTCGATATGGTTGAACTTTTGCATCCGGCCGAAGCCGAGGTCATGAGTGCTGGCATGGAAATCGCTTTCCTTGGCTGAGAGGAAAAGGAATCGACAAATATAGCTGTTGTCCTCGCGACCAAGATCTTCGATTTTATCCCGCTCCTCATACCCGACCTGCTGAAGCAGCCGCTTCTGTATATAGAGAGGACGTTCGGCATGATTCAATACGCGGACCAGGTCGTGCTTCTTCAAGACGATGTGATAATTATCCAGGCTCTCCGTGACATAGGACTTCTTGATGATCTGGCTAATAAGATCTTGAACAGACGAATCAAGAGCCATTTGCAATGTCGCAAAAGTGCCGTCGGATCGGAATACGCGAATGCAGTACGGTGTGAGCTTCTCGTCCGGTCGCGGTGGACTGCCGATCTCTTCCAATTCTAGGGCTTGAGTGGTAGCCTCCTGGTCCGTCTTTCGAACTGCCCAGCTGTCTGGCGCATTCCAAACCCCATTGACGCCGTTGTTCCTTGGTGGCACCGGGGCTTTCTCAACTTCGTTAACGCTCACGGTGCCCGGAGCCATCGGTGTGAGGGGCGCATGTCTGGTCACGATGCCTGACATGTCCTCCAGGTCGGTGTCGAGTTTGAACAGTGTTCCCTTGTCGTTCGATCGCTCGGTTGGTCCAATTAGCTCGTCCGGATCGTCAAACCCCTTGTTGGAGCGGCCCTTCTTGGAGAACGGAAACTTGTTGTTAAAGGTGGCTTGTCGCGCGGTGTCCGGTCGCCGGGGCGGCTCGATTGTTGGATCTCGACCAGCGGGACCCAAAGTATGCCCGTAAGCCAGTGGCGCGTCATCTTTCGCGAACTCCTGGCGCGATGGCCTGGACACCCACGTCGACGCTAGGGATTGTGTTGAGGTCGAGAGCTTTTTATTGAGCGGTGGTCCAATCTCTTCTTTCTCTTTTCTCCCTCGGAAACGATTGAAAATCCCCTTTTTGTGATGATGGTTGTAACTGGGGGAGGCAGGGCCGTCGAGCGCCCCATTCTTCATCCCGAGACTGCTGTGCCCACTGGGCGTGGGACTTTGTGCGCGAGACCGAGAGCCGTACACGTTATTCTGGCCGGCTTTGGACGAGTGCAGCATGCTGGCTTGAGAATCTTCTCGACTTATCGATGGACGCAAGGCTCGAGAATCGTCATTGCTCTTATTGTGTCGGTGTGAATGGCCCTGTCCATGGGTAATCGATTGACCAGAGCGGTTGGAAGATGAGGTCTTCGGAGGATTCTGCGACCCGTTTTCGTTCGCGTAACGCTCTCTGTCCGGCCCGGCGAGCACACCTCGGACTGGAGCTTCACCGTATATCGCGATATCCTGAAGACAAGATCGTCAGCGGGTTTTGTGAGTGTTAATGACGATGATAAGCAGCGGAAACGATAAAAAATGAGTAGGAACAGGTCTAGATGAGACGGAGCAGATTTCCTGCAATGCACCGGGCCCGCAAGGTGCATGCGCGGGTATAACAGAGAGATTGGGGGAAATAAGGTTTGCAGGGAGATGCGGGTCGGTGCGTGTGCATTGTACAGGAAGGCTTGTATACGCACCTGGGCTTCTTGATAGAGAAAGGGCACGACTTCTGGCGCTGGGACTGGTGTTCTGGGCCTGGAAGAAGACGGTGAAGCATCTCGGGTATGATCTGTGGCGTTGGAGTAGTTACGGTCGCGATGGGGACGAGGAGTGTGGCTGTACGAATGAGATCGGGACTCCTTCCCAGCAAAGGAAGGTGGTAGGGAGGTTTCCGATGAGTCTCGACCAGTGAACTCCTCACCGAAGAAACCCTGAAGCTTCCTGAGGTTTCCTGCCCTCTGGCTGCTGGATTTCGAGGCCTGGCTGCTCGCAGTGGTCGTGCTGGCTACGGAGGGTCTCCTTTCATCGTTGAAATATGCAGCGTCAGGCGAGTCACTGCCGGGAGGATTTGGTGTGGGGCGCATCAGCGCACTGACCGAGGCGGATCGGAACCCCGGCGACATCTGTGAGGGCGAGGCGGAAGAGAGGTTGTCGGAAGAATCGTTGTAGAAAGTCGTAGCCATTGCGCCGCCGTTCGCTGAAGTGGGCGTGGGCAGGTTATTGTGATAATTGTTGTTGCTGCCATTACTGCCTTCAGTCGTTGTTGTTGCTGCTGCTGTGGCCCCGCCTGCTCCACCGCCGACCATCCAGGGCGCAACCTGTTGCATGAAAGAGGCAGCAGTCGAGGGTGGGTTGTGCACGATCTGCGGAGCGCGACTGCCAGCAGGCTCCAGAACAGCCAGATCACGACGGTAGTTGGCGAAGTCGCTCAGCCGATGCTCGCGAGGAGCAGGATAGGTAGGGGCAGCGGTGGAGGTCGAGGACGAGTTTGAAGAAAAGCCAGGCGACAAAGCGGCGCGCGAGGGGCCGCCTGCGCTTTTCGGAACGGAATGCTTCGACGTCGGGGAGGTCTGCTGAGGCTGAGGCTGAGACTCCGGTTCTTTGGTTCCTTTCAAGACCCTGTGAGAAGCGCAGCGGCAGTGACCCGTCAGTTCTGTGCGCCCTGCTAGCAGGAGAAGTCAAAGGTGAGAGCCGACAGGTGCCTTGCAGCATGTATGCATACAACAAGTTATGCTAGCAACCTAGCAGCAAATGTCTCGGTCGAGCCGGGCGAGGAGCTGCGCCGGCGCGACAATAGAGCAGTAAAAAGGTGACGAGAAAGGAATAACTCACTTGACGGAACGTCCATGGTCATCGGTCTTGATCCGGCTGGGGGCAGCAGCTCTGCGCGAGCCTCTGGACGAGGAGCGTCGGCGGCTAGAACCGTCATCACCAGCGTGGTCTTTGTCCTTTAGCTTGTCTTTTTCCCTAGGCAAGGCTGGGAGCGGCTTGACGGTGATGTCGGAGGCGTTGCTTTCGGTACTCGCGCTCGTCACTGAGCTGAACCGTGAGGTCTGCTCATCTCTCGTCATTGTCACCTTGCCCTGTTGGTCCCCAGACGCAACAGAGCCATATCCTCAATTGCGCAAATTATCGAGATCCCATCGAGGTCGCTGGCGCGGGCAGCGAGGGGCGGATCACGACAGCAGCATGCGCATATACTGCTTGAAGCACGGAATATCCTTGCGCACTGCAATCGCGAGGGCCTGTGGTGTAAGTAAGCGGCTGCAGTACGGATAAGTCGTCCAGATAGATGATGTCAAATTCAATTAGGGCGCGGCGAGCTATAGCATAGGGACAAAACGGCGTGTGGCTCCCCAGTGAGGATAGGTTTGGGAGGGCATAGGATGCGAAGTGTGTGTTGAGAGCTTAACTCAGAGGACGACATGGAAGTGCAGAAAGAGATGCGAGGTGGAGTGAGTGCGAAGCGTGGTCACCAGTCGCTTTGCAGCGCCAGTAAGAGCAGAGTAGCAACACAGCAACGCACACTCCAGCGCTGGCACAGCTCGAACAGTGAGATGCCTGAGTATGGACGGGATCAGGCCCTGCGTGGGTGTGGATTGGTGGATGGAGGGTGGTCATCGGTTGAGGTGGCAGTGGGTGAGAGTTCTGGGTGCGGGTGCGGGCAGATCTACGAGAATGAGACACCAGCTGCATCCCAGGTTCAGGTCGGCGCGACTTGTGTGGCAGACGGCGGGCGAGGTACCTCCAGGGGGGGCATCTGGTCGCGATACCTGCCTCCATTCCCACCTCACCGCCATCTCGCCTCTGCTGGTTGAGGGGCTTGATGTAGTGGTACAAGGTTCTAGCCTCTTCAAACGCTGTCGGTACCTGACTAGGCTGTCCACCACCCCACACCTCCCGCGTCCATCTTCACGAACCCCCCAAACTTGCGAAGTAACCTACATATACCACGCAAGTCCACGGTAAGAAGGCCTCGCAGACAATCGCAATGCAATCTCAACTCTATCTTAGTGCCTGTCCAGGCCAAAGACGCTCACAGGAGTACTGCACCCCTCCGCCGCTTCGTCAGGCGACAAGTTTCGAAACAGTGCAGCACACACATGCGCTCAGGCGGGCTTCAGACTGATCTACACAGTATCACCCACGGGGATCAAGCAGCATCACCCTCCGGGGGTTCTATATGGGTATACTATGTCGAGTCTCCTGCAGAGAGAACTGGCGGGGAACAGAGAGGGCCGTATTGTATGAAAAGGCCTGGAGGTGAAGATGCATCCTAACTGCATCGTCGCCCCCCCCCAAGGACAAGGAAAGGGGAAAAAATATGAGCGGCCGCCAATGCAACGCGACGCGATGCAACATTGATTGGCAGTGTTGCCTCTTTTTTGATTTTTCTTGTTCTCTCTCTATCTCTTTTTACCGACGACCCCATCGAAAATCCTTGCGGCGATCACCAGACGTCCAAGAGCACCTAGGCACTCCCGCAGCACGTAAGCCGGTCCAGAACTGGCAGCCCCGTGTCGTGAGCTGAGACTCGAGGGTGCCTCACTCTCGTCAAACACAACAGATGGCCCAGACACCAGTGGCATCCTCAAAACATCCCCTGCCCTTGGCCCCTCGGCTCGGCTGTTTGAACATCAGCGGTTCGAGTGAGCTTGCGGGGCTGGGGTCGTCTTGTTCTAGCGCCCGTGGGCTCGCTTGTCGCTTGGAATCCCTGAGCCGGCATACCATAGTACAGGATCCATACTACGAGTACCCACATCGAGGCTCGAGCAGGTATCCAGCGTGCCAGGCGTGCCAAGCGACCATCGAGCTTGTACTGTGGTAGCGGGAGATATGCTTTCCCTACCCCTGTGCTCGTCTCGTCCCCATTTCTTCACACTTTCCCCGTCACCGTGCGCCCCCCTCTCGGTCAGCATGAAATCACGAGATTCCAATAGCAACGCATTGCTTCGATTCAGCGCGCTGCGTCTCAAGGCGCAATAGGCGCAGATCGTGAGGCCATGCAAGCCGAGATATCTCCTGGCGGCAACAAGTCAGAGGCCAGCCGCTCCGTGATCAGTGCTCATGATAGCCTGCTCAACACCATCCAAGGGGCATCAGGCCAGCATCACTTGCTCGTGGCGGTGGGAGCAGGTGGAAGGCTCCGACATATACCTAGCCACGGAGCCGCGACGTTTGCGACGCTGACCAGCCCTCTGGTAGCACGACAGTGGACCTCGGGCACGATGTTGAAAATAGCTGGATCTGGGTGCTGCAGGTCCGGCTCGATAAGGTACAACGTCCTGCGAAGGTCGCCCCTGAGTGCAGTAGCTTGATAGACTTGTCGATGATCTATCCAGAAGGTCGGTACCATAAGCAGTTAATGACTCAGGCGGCCGTTGCGTGATAGAATAGTACCATCTCCCTCGAGTCTCCAAGTCTTCTTTTCTGTTCCGCGGGGAAACGTGGAGCATCCAACATCACGCAGGCAACAACTGTGGATTCGGGCCTACTATATAGTCTGACGGCGTCGTGGCCCCTCAGCAGCGAATGAGGCCCTGTCGGGAGAGTACATACACGACAGATGACTGTGCATGCATGTCAGAGTCTGGGGACTTATGTCCTCTGATGCGAGCGCCATCGCCAACATAAGGGAAGATACGTACCCAGGCATTCGTGCTCTATCCGGGGAGAAACCCGTCCAAAGCACCCTCCTGCAAACCTTGGTACTGTGTGATCCATGGACTTTTTGCCCATTTCGGCAATAAATCAGACCGGCTGCAACCTGAGGCCCCCAAACGATTCTAACTGCTTCGTACAGAGGTACGTCCTACGGAATACATAGGCACCAAGAGGCAATAATATCCTGTGCTCCCGAATTTGACCATCTGAATATCAGTCACGTTGATCGCACAGAGCCTACACGGAACCACTGCGGCCGTTCGTCGAAGTATTTATGGAGCTACGCACCACGCTGCCGCAGCGTCTGCGATTTCCGCCGATGCTGTGCAGACGAACCACCAACCAGAGCGGGCGCCATACACATCACACCCCTTGTTAACGCGCGCGGGCACACATTATCAAGACCGAAATATTTGGTCCGGTGTCATGAACCGGATCATACGCACGCACTTGAGCATCCTCCCTCCTTTCTTGCTGCATTCCCCTTTACCCGTACGCGGCGGTGACCCGGCTGCACGGCACCTCCGTGAGCTGACGGTCTGGCTGGCTGGCTGACTGACTTGCCGCCACTGAGGTACGCCATAGGCAGATATGTCTTGGGGGCGGACGTAGATGAGACATATTTTCGGACACACTCTGCCCATATTTGGACATACTGGCATAATCACTTGCCCTCGTCAGCGCTATAATTCGAGGTGTTCACTTTCCCGTGTCACAGGCCTTGGCTTGCAAGTCCCGTGATGTCCTGTCTCTTGTGCATCCAGCTGGTCGCGTCCTAGTCGGCAAAAAGAACTATTTTCTATGGCGATTTCGGCCCATCCACTCGATCGTTTTGCGGTGGCGTGTGGCGTACGGGTGCACAGCCAAGAATCTATGGCCACTCGTATCTCCTAGGATTAGACGGAGGCTGGCGGTGGTGGGATAGGTCCAGGTCCTCCTCAGTGGAGGACAGCTGCGGCGCGGCAGACGCAGCACGATTCTTAACGTTCACGCAAACCAGGGCCGCAGGTTGGCGGTCGGAATGTCGCCCAACGTGTGAGGACTTCGCATTCAAATTGGCTTCTTGAGTCACTCGTACACCAAGCAAATGGATTTGATCGACTATGCAACACACCATGGGGCAACAAGATTGTAATACCAAAGCGCTTGCCTGCTCGTTCACCGTCAACGCTGTGAAATGTGTTCTACAGAGCCATGTGTATTTATACAAGTGAGCTCGCCCTAAGCGCTTTGTTGTCTTGCTTTCGTTCGGCAGGCAAGGTGAGTGAGTGCACACACGGCAGTTGTGAGTAGACTGAACGAGGTGACCGATCACAACTCACTTAACGATGTCAGATCTGAGTCACTGTCGTCAATCTCCTGCACCCGTGTCGTGATATGCCCTTCATCCTCGATTCCTTCCTTGTCGTCTAATGAGGCAATACTGGAGAGGTCAGATTCGCCATCACTATCAGCAATCTCCTGGATCTTGAGTTCCACCAAGACCTCGTCGTCGCTCTTCCCACCCTTCGCTTCTTGCACCTCTCCAGCATCGTCTCTGTCGTCATTGTCTTGCACCGGAGGGCGTATCTGTGACTCCTTTCTCTCGTCACAAAGAGCCTCGCCCACAGCACGGCTTTCTTGCATCACAGCCTGGGCCTCGTGCGGGGACAGGGACATGTCCTCTTGGATAAGCCTCACTGCAAGCTCCGGGACCAGCACTGACTGCACGAAGCCAGTGTAGCCTCTCGAAGAGATGAGCCTGTCCTGCGGCGCCCTTTCCCTGAGCAGAGATGAGAACATCTCTACTATGGTTTCTGTCATCAGGCTCATGCCTCGTAGACCGTAGTACCCCGGCGAAAGATAATCTTCCGTCTTGAGCAGCGTTCTGTTTTTCCCGGTCTTGATCTTCTCAAGAAGCAGTGATCCGAAATACGAATTGGAAGCCTGTCCCTTTATCAAGGCCTCGATGTGGTTATGTTGGCCCTCGATCCGTTTTTTGAGGCCTGCCCAGTCAATCGTGGGGTAGCCCTTTTCCTCCCAGACTTTCTGTGCAGACTTCTTCCTGTGCAGCCTGCAGAACTTTGCTTGTCGGGTAATGCCCATCCTCTGACCGCTTGAGAACTCATTGAGCATTTCTTCGTCGACTACCTCTTCACAGATTGGGCACAGCGCCTTGCCTGGCTCCAGATCTTCGTTTTCCTCCGCTGGCATCTCATCGAGTGGCATGTCGAGATCACCCAGCTCCGCGTTTGGGGCGTAGTCATCATAGCCAGTTGGCATCTTGAACTCTGGTCTCTGTGACACATCCTCGGGGGTGATTTCCCGCAGTTTCTTTCCGTTCCTCGACCGGCGCCGCGATGGCTCCTGTTTCTTGGTGCGGTTCTCGAGCGGTGTTGGCGGATCGGAAACCGGTGAAGAGAGTGGTGACGAATCGTCATCATCAGACTTGAGCGGCTGCGACAGCTTGGGATCGGGCGGAGGTAATGGTGAGCCATATAACTCGGCCGCAGGCATCTTGAATACATTCTTCTTCTCCGGCGTTTCTGAGATCTTGCGTGCCTGAAACGTCTTTACGGGTGTCGAACTCCGGGACCTTCCTGCTTTCTTGCTGCCATAACCCACTATCGCGGATTTCTTTCTTTTGTCTACCATCCACCCGTCACCCATTTGATCTCCTAGGCCGGGAGAAGACTTCATTCCATTGGTTTTTGCCTTCTTATTAGAGGAGACCATGCCATTGTCGTTTGCCTCGTCATCCGCGATCGAGTTCTTTGCCCTCTTCTTCGAATCAAGAGCCCCAATTCGACGCGCCGCGCGCCGCTGCATAGACCCTGTGCCAGTAGCAGCCTGGGGCAGGGAGGCTGCTTTTCTTCGAAAGTCAGTCCTTTGCAGATCGGCGCTGGTGAAGAGATCGTCGTCATCTGACGAGTCCATTTGCCTCTCCTCAGAAGGTTGATCAGGTTGCTCTTGAGCCTCATCATCACTGTTCTCTATGGGGAGAGCCGAGACATCTGCAGGTTCTGGTGGAGTCTCGGATTTATTAGTTCGAGGCTTCCCATTGATCGTCTTGTGAAGCGGCGGGACATGGCATCTCGTGAGCGGAGGCATGGTATGCTTCTCTCATAGTTGGCTTTCAAGGTGCAGGTCGCACAATGATGAGTAAGCGGTGTGGCTCACTGAAGTCGAAAGGGTCGTCAGATCAGACTTGAGAGTCCGATAACAGGGTTAAATAACTGGGGCTTGAGAATAAAAGGCTTTGTATGTTATATAAGAGTCAATGGGCTCCAACTGGTATCGACTCGCTGTGGGAAATCTGTCGCTACTCTTAATACGTGGGCTGAGACAGGGCAAATTGAAGTTGTTGTTCGAGATCGGACAATGAAGTTCTTACCAGAATGAGACAGTGGGCGCCGATGCAAGAGTGAGATTCATTTCCGACACAAAGACAGAAGCGTATTGCTGGTGACGAGATCGTGTGTCAACTTTTTTTGTTCAGAAGTTCACATCTGTAAAGCGACGGAGTTTGAGACTCCGCGGGAGATTTGGAAGGTACGCGACGCGTCGATGCCGGTTGATTAGTGGAATGGTGTCTAAGTGCTGAGCCTAAGTGGGGAACGAACCCCAGCACCCTTCACATCAACCCTCAGGGTGCACTGCCAAATGGGACGAGCCACAAGGTCGGGTGGTATTTTTTATTAAAAAATAATTAAAAAGGGAAAAAAAAGTACATCATGTTCTTGACTAGGGAAGAAGAAGGAAAACGACAATCTCTGTTTGCTGAATTGCGAACAAGAACCTGCGAATCTTTCTAGACGATGCTCTTTGGCTTGCTTCCTGTATAGGAGGCTCTCGGGTATCATACAACAATGACATGAATTTTCAAGACACAATCACGACAACTTCGCCATCTTCTCCTCAAGATCTTTAATCCAGCCCTCCATGACCTTCATATTGTTGCCCATCGATGAGTCACCCTCCTTCATAGCTGCCTCAACTTTCTCCAGACCTTCCCTCCACTGCTTAATGTCGGATGCCATCTCCGTCTGCCGCTTCTCAATCCTGTCTAGTGTCTCGCTGGCTGTGGCCGCATCCGCATGGATAGCCCGCAGTGACCGAAGCCTGTCCAGCAAGGGTGGAAGGAGCGGTGTGAGATTCTCAATCGTGGGCAAGGTGCTGTAGAGAGCGTTGATCTTCATAATCTGCTCAGAGTCTTCCGAATCCGGGTCGGCAGGCGAGGATACTCCTGCCCCCGTGGAGGCCAGTGCCTCCTTAGCCTGCTTCGCCTGCCTTCGCGACTTCTCCAGTTGCTCGGCCTCCTGTGTCAGCTGCCGCACCTTCCGGCTGATGGTGTCGAGCGATGACGACGATGCGTCCGACAGGGTCGATACCTGCTTCCGTATTTTCTCCAGCGTCGGCACGATCGCGCGTGGTAAGCCGCTTGAGTCCAGCTCCGGCAGGGCAGATGATCCGATGCCGATAGCCTTCTCCAGAAGCGCCAGTCGTTGGTCAAAGTCTGCAGCCTTGGCTAGCGCGTGTGTCTGCTCGTAAGTTGGCGCATACGTGACGGTGTAGGTAGCCGACGTGCCCTCTCCAGCTTCACCCTGAGCGCTGTCTCCTGCTGCTCCCTTGTCCACTGGGGTTGCAAACCTCACAGGACGAAATCCATGGCCCTGTGCCAAGTCCTCCGGGTGTTTGGAGATCTCATCCAGCACCTCGCTCAATGAAGCCAGCTCATTCTCCTGCTCCTGCTCCGCGCCCGGGGCATCCGGCTTCTTTTCCGCAGCCTTCTGCTTGCCATACTCCTCTTTAGCCTCCTCGATCTCTCTCTTCAGCCGGGCGATCTTGCGAGCGAGGTTCTCGCCCTCGTCTTCGTCGCTCAGGTCTCCTAGCTCCTCGGTGCCGTCCTGTAGGATCCTCTGCCTTCGGCTAGAAGCCTTGTATGACTTGCGCTTTCCGTTGACGCGGTCCGAGAAATCAACGTCCTTCGCGTCGATCTGGGAGGGCATGAAGCGCGACCGTGCTTGGTCTATCCGCAGCTTTGAACGCGAGATGCCGGGGGCGTCTGTCTCGTCATCTTCGAATTCGTGGTCAGATGGTGACTGGAGGGTTGTCTACCGAATTCTGGTCAATTGCAAAGCCCCTTTATCAGCTCAAACCAACTGACACGTACAGGCACGGTCGATGTGTCATCTGTGAGCTCTGGAGTCTCGTAAATGTCTGGCGCAGAGTCCTAGCATTCCCGGTCAGGCTCGACTCCAATGGACACGGCGCGCCTCCGTAGCTCACCAAGTCTGGCAACGCAGCATATTTCCTGTTCAGAGCCATGGTGATGAGCAAGGAGGATTCTCAGCGGCCCAGACGCCTGTTTCCTATAGAGAGCCTCCCTTCTGCAGTGTTCGCCGCGTTGGTTCTGTTTTGACTGGAGGTTGCCACGGTCTTCAGGTCGAGATGCGCTGTGTTGGGGGAACTGGACCCCTCACAGCTGGCGCGCCTGCCAGGAACCCAGTGTCGAACACGCGCGGCGACGGTGGAACCAGTACTGTGGGCCCCACTTCGATAGACCTACAAAAACTTCCCTCGGGAAATTTTGAGAGCTTGCTTTCTGTACCTTTGCGCAAACCACAGCGCCGCGGTAACACAAACGTAAGTCCTGCATTTCCTCCTCCTGTTTCGTGTTGTATGATGTTCAATAGCATGTATTACCTGACTTCTCACTATGATGTCTCATTTATCACCAAGATCTCTGACAAGCAACACACAACCTCACATCTGTGCCCCTTCTTTGCGGTGCGCCTGGTACTAACACCAAGGCGCGATCTTTAGGCAGAATCTGACATGTCCTCGACTGTATCCAAGCCCCCAAGCGGGCACTTCAATCTCCTCTATTTCGCCAGCGCGAACACCTTCACCGGGAGAGAGTTTGAGCCGCTGCCCGCGCCCTTGCCCTTGAGGCAACTCTTCTCGACGCTCGAGGAGCGCTACCCAGGCATCAAGTCAAAAGTGCTCGAGTCCTGCTTGGTTACCATCAACCTAAACTACGTCGACGTCCCTGAGGCTCACAGTGAGGGTGGCGCCGACGAGCCGGTTATCAAAGAGGGTGACGAGGTTGCTATCATCCCGCCCGTGAGCTCAGGATGAAGGACATCCCTGTGGCTAAGAAATGCGGTCACCATTTTCTTTTTTTCTTTTTTCTTTTTTTTTTTGCTTTTTAACGGCCGACGCTGAGCCATCATCGAAGTCATGAATTTCACGTTGCAAGGAGAGATTGCTCCTCCTCAGGTGTCGAGCTCTGGTCGGTCGGCCTGGATCTAAGGCGTGTCGGCCATGATCTCCAGTCCCATCTCCATACTCTCCGCCGCCCTGGTTCTTGCCGCTTGTAGTATCTGCACAACCTTCTAACAGCAAGGATCAGAAGGAAGGTGAATATCGCGAGAACAATTGTCGATGCGATTGAGATGATTGATGTCAGACTGGTAATGGTTGAGACCTGACATCCCAATGGTCGAGTTCGGATCTCCCACCTCTCCGCCCAATGCGGACAGATGTCTTCGTTATACGCAGGTGCGAGTGCTGGGATGGTGTAGTTATTCGGTACACATGACCAAGTCTTAATAAGTCAGCATACGGACTTGAAATGGCTCATCATGGTCAACTGAACCCACAAAGGGACACCAACTACATCGTTCTTCACTCAGACAGCCCTTGCAGTCCTGGTGTCTCCAGCAGCGAAGCAGATGGCCATCGCCTGAATCTGAAGTTGCCATCACAGATAGTGGGATAATATATGTATAAAATATAAATCACTGTACATCCAATCGCTCCCTATATAACGCCAGGTTGAGCAGCCCGTGTGCTGCTGCTACCCTGAGGTGAGTGGCATGATGTTGTAAGGAGTGCGGATTGGGGTCCAGCAGCTGTGGCCAGGGAGGGGGGTGCAAAGCCGAAAACCGGCGACTATGACCGTCGCAGATATCGCGCCATCCCTCCACATTAAAATACGGGACCGTGACAAGCCTGTGAGTTTTTACGGCACTTAGGCGCATCAGAGCAAAAGAGCATCATGTGCCATCGTACCGCTAAATGCAATTTGATCATGAGGCCTGAGGAGCGGATACGCTCTCTATACATCAGCCAGTGGCTCCAGAGGATCAACATTCGGAGTCCGCTAGACACTATGCAACGCCAGGTGAGCTCTTCGACAGGTTTGTTCTGTCCCGATCTGGGAGAACGAGACATCAGGCCTTCACCAAGTTCCTGGCCTTCCTCCTCTCCTCCTCACTCAACACCCACTGCATCCCCTCGTCATCCCCACCCGCCACGATCTCCTCCCACTCATCGTCCTCCATGTTCGCCACCATGAGCACCTGCACGACCTTAGCGAACAGCTCCCGGACACTATAGTTTCCGCCCTTGGACACCACATTGATGATCGCACTGAAGTCCCTCTCCATGCGGATCACGCCGAAGGCATTGGCCCGCCCGAGGTACTTCCACGCGCGGTCGAGCAATACACGCGCGAGATACCGCGCGGTTGTCTCCAGCAGGATGGCGTAGGTCTTGGGCGTCATGAGCCGTGCGATCGGCTTCATGAGCGCGTCCCACCCGTGCTCGAAGCGCCGGCCTACCGCGTCCAGCAGCTCGTCCTCGTCGATGTCTTCCGCAGCCGCGAAGTCGGCCATTTCGTCTTCGGTGAGAGTATAGTCCACGTCGCGGAAGGTGTCTGCGAGGACAGGGCGCAGGCGGAGCCTGACGACTTGGTTCGCAAGGACCTGCAGGCCTTCGCTGAGGAGCTCCGTCGTCTTGGAGGTGAAGGTTGAGAGGAGTGTGGTGAGGGCGTTGCTGACAAAGGCGACGTCGTGTTCGAAGGGAAACGTGTCTTGGAGTGCTGGTTGAGAACCGGCGCCGTTGGTCCGTTCCAGCGAAGTTCCGAGGAAGGTATTTATTATCCTTTCCAGGTACTCGTTTGACGTCTCCAGACTATTGATCAGGACAATGAAGGCTATGATCTTGTCTTCGGGGGGGAACCCTCCTTGTACGACTGGTTTTGGATATGATTCGTCGCGCATCTTTCTCTGGACCATGCCAACAAAATCAGAGCCTAAGACTCTACCAACGGTTGGTAAGACAGATGCGACAGCATCTCTCTGTGACGTAGAGAGTGTCTTCTGTATCACGGTATTGACGATGTACATAACATCATCGACCGCGGATATTATAAAGGGTGGCTCGCTGTTCAAGGGCTTCTGTGGGTTCAGTGAGAGTCCACTGGGCATTTCGTCCAGCTGAAATGCTTTCTCTACTGATCTCCGGAAGAAGAATGTGCTCATGACATTGTATGGGTTGGTCAGTCTCCCTGAGACCTTTCGATTCAGGTTGGACTTGATGAGAACGTCCGGAGTGATGAGAGGTGTGCCTTTGGGAGACTCGTTATCCTAGGCCGTTCATATCAGTATCAGGCCTCCTGGATATAGACGAAGAGGTGAGGCTCACCTTGCATTTCCCTGCAATAAAACGAGAGTAGGCGGACCACCTTCCGAGCATGACAGCGATCTCATTGAGAAGCGCATCGACCTCCTTCATATTGACGCCTTCGTCCTCGCTGTTTCTTGGATCATTGGTTCCGAACCCAGCTGCTGGAGAACCCATCCTCGGTATGCCAGTCATGCCCTTCTGTTGCGACAAGAAGCTCTGGACGAGAAATGAGAAGGGATAGCTCTTGACGTCTGTCAGCTTCCGGTCCACTCCCCTATCGTCGCTCCATGAATCGAGGATGATGCCACCCTGAACGTCAGCCTCCATCTGTAGCCTCTCAATAACCTTGACCATCTTTCCAGATCCGTAGTGACGCTCAACTAGGCCACCATGGCTCTCGATGATTTGAGCAATATGCTCGAACAGCTTTGTCAGGGCATTGGCGTAGAAGAACCCATCTTTCCTGCCAGCGACCACAGTACCATCCTTGAGCGTCTGCCTCGCGGTGCCCGCAACGCCCTGGCAGACATATCGGCCGTATACATCGAGACCAACGTCCCCTCTCCCTATCAAGGGAAACAGTTTGAAGAACCTCGTGACCTTGGTCCCGTCGCCCTCTTTGGCAGCCTTTTCGAACTCCCTCAGGAACAGCCCACAAAGGCTCTCTCTAGCGTTCTCCAGCGTGACCCATGGTGCGTCCGGAATCTCAACCGTGGGCACCATGGCTGCCGCAAACCCTCCTCGTATGATTTCCTCAGGCACCCTGCTCGCGCGTGCAATATATCCGGCAGCAGCCTCCCAGTCCTGCGGCGCGCCCATACTCCACACGACCCCGCCGACACAAGCCTTCAGCTCCGCGACCTGCTCCACAACCCTGAGCGTCTCCTCGACCCTCTGCTTCTCGAGATCGAGCTCGCGCACCCTGCCAGAGAGCCTCCCTGCCGTGTGCGCCGCGTTCGCGAGCATATTGTTGCTTATGGACCGGGTTGCGATCACCTGGGAGCCCAGCCCCGCCCGCAGGTTATCCAGCCGCCCAAGGTCCCGATTGAGGTCTGCCTGTGCGGCGAGGCTGGCTTGGAGCCGGCGCACGAGGTCGGTCTCGCGGGCGTGGAGGGAGGTGAGGGCGGCGCGGACCTGGGCCGGGGTGGACGCTTCGAGGATGGAGCTTAGGTCTTGGTAGGAGGAGCCGTCGTTGTTTCTTCTGAAGCCGCTGCTATTCAGCGCAGCGTGTGGGTTGGGTGTCATGTTGGCAGTGCGAAGCGACGGTGATGGGAGGCCGTTCTTGGTGTTAATGGTAAGAACACTGGCCGATCGGGCTCGGCTCGTCTTTGAGGTCGTGGACACGCCATTTGCGAAGGCAGACATCGAGGCGGCCTTGTGGTATGGCGTCGCATGCCTGCTTGTGTGGGAGGATATTCAGTGTCCAGCTGCGACTGCCATCAGCTATGATGCTAGATGGTCTTCTTTTTGATAATTCAGGGCGGTTGCGCTACCTGTCTCCAAGCAGCGCGATAGAGTAAGCGCCAGGTACGGGAGTACGTACCGAGGTGCTCTACAGTAGGTACCTAGGTACCTCCTAGGTCATCTTAAAGTAGCTCCAGCTTCGACCTCCACCTCCCACGCAACGTCTCGGTCCAATGATCTCGCAGGCCGTTCTCCTTGCAGTTATAAAACCTCCATTTCCCATGATAAACCCTCGAGTGATATAATTATGTCAACAGCAGCATTGGCCAGCGTTATGGCCAGCGGGCCGGCAGCTCTGCAACCTCCTACATTCCAGTCACGATGCCTCTTACTGCTCGAGAAATCTCGTAAAGCAGGCTCTCGAGCATGAGCTTTTGCTTAGAACAGCCCGAACGTGTTGTCTTTGCAAGTGCTATAAAAACTATGTCAAGGAGACTTGTTTCTTGGGTGGAATGCTCAGTACCTTGGCCAGGCTACATACATATGCACTTGCGACAAACTTGCCCAGTCGTTATATAGAACCTCGTTGTCATCTTGAACCTCGACCCTAGTAGCTATCCTATCAATTCACATTCTAAATGCAGGTGGTCTAAAGTCCTCATCAAGCATGGCTTCCGGTAATCACGCGTATCCTATACTGCCTTCACGAAACCACACTCGCCCATTTGGTCTTGGTCAATAGAAGATGCCTCGTCTCTATTAGGCGTGAGCTATGCCTCTGGCATGGCAGACTCCCAATTAAAGAGAATTCATTTGATTCTTAACCTAGCTTAACTGTTTAGGAAATTTGCTCAAGCGTAGACGCCCACGTCGGGTCGGGCGACGAACGATATTTAATCACATCGCCCGATTGGCGGCCAAGTGATGTAGAGCGTATCCTTACGCACACACCAAAAAGCTTTAGTACCGAGCGTCGAAGGAGGTCACATAGTCCGTAAGAAGGCGATATACTCGCGCCGTGAGCCACGCAAAAAGCGCAGACATTGAAGAGGGGCCACACAGAAGGAGCATGGGGACTGACATCAAGTGCCGACTACTCAGCGAGATCACTCTCCTCGAAAAAGACGAGCGGGTCAATACCGATCTCCAAATGCAACAACAAGAGCTCTCGAGGCTAATTAGACATCTGCAGGCTACCGCATATCCGATAGAGCCTATGACAACTATGAGATTGTTGAACACTGGCTGGTCCTTGAGAAACAAGCCCTGTTTGCGGCTCTCGATCATCATACCCCTAGCCTGACGTAGGTGGTTATTCGTCCGCTAGCGATGGACACAGTTGACTGGTGGTTTCTGTGGTCTCGAAGGCCTGACGGTCTGAGGGGCTAGGAATGCGGCAGGGCTGTGACTCTCACAAGGCTACGCGACCGCCGCAAGGGACTCATCCGCCCAGCCGCGAGGCTGCAGCCTCGTCCCAGCGTTCCAAAACTGCACATTGCGACAAATCAGCTACGAACCCCCCTGAGACACCGAAAAAGCTCAAGTATCAGTATCTGCAAAGCGGCCAATGAATGCGATATTTCTGCAGGGCCGTAGCTTGTCCCTGTGCTGACTTGAAGATATTCCAGGGGAGCTTGGCTGGGAAGCTTCAGCCTTACAGTAGCGTCAAGGCCAGCTTAGGCAGCCTAACGGGATAATGGCGGGGCCTGTTTAATGTTGGGACGAGGGGTGCGTTGCGCGGTCGAGCGCCACGTCTTCAGGGACTCGAGGCCTCTACTTCCACCTTCCATGAAATCGAGCTCGCCGTGGTCTTTCCACGGTCGAGACCAATGAGGCGTGTACTCACGTCATGCACAAAGGACATTGCTATAGAGAACCGTTTGTATAAGGCGGATGATCATTGATCCACAGCGCAAACCCAGCTGCCGATCATGCTGTCTATTCCCGTGTTTCTACAGATGCTTATACAAGCGCCTTGCTAAACCAATGTACACCCGAACCGACAAGATTTTGGATTCGTCTCCCCTATACAGCCTGGCTATACCCGCCGCCCAGCTTCTTTTTGCCATAATACCACCACTTCCTCGCCTCGTCCGCCCAGAACACGGAGCTGCACAGCATGATCAGCCCCAACAGATCATAGAATCCGAGCGCCTCAGTCTGGAACACCTCCTGCAGCCAGGGGAAGTAGATGACCAGCAGCTGGCCCATGAGGCTGAGCGACACGGCCCAGTTGAACAAGGTGTTGGTGAAGAGCCCGACCTCGCCGCGGAGGATGGACTTGGATTCGGATCGGCAGCTCAGCGCGTTGAACATGTCGAACAGGACGAAGCACGTGAAGGTCATGGTGGTATCGCGGCGTGAGACCTGGCCGTCCTCGAGCATCTCGTGGGTATAGACGAGCAGGGTGCCGAGCATGATGATGAAGGCGGATTGCATAACGCGCTGGATGACAGCGCGGGTGAGCACAGGGGCGCCGCGGCGGCGTGGCGGGCGCTTCATTACGTCGGGATCCACACTTTCTACGCCTAGAGATTGTGCGGGTGGGCCATCCATGATGATATCTGAGTACGGGTCAGCATAAAATGGTCGCGAAAGTTAAGCTTCCTTGGCACTCACTAATCCAGAGAATCTGCATCGGGTTGAGGGGAGACTTGAACCCCATGACCGTGCAGATTAGTACGAGAGACAGACCAGCCGCGCTTGTGCTCAGCTGGAACCTGAGGAAGTTCTGGATATTGTTGAAGATGCCCTTGCCCTCCTCAATCGCATGTAAGATAGTTGAGAAGTCGTCATCAGTCAGGATCATGTCCGCAGCCTCCTTGGCCACGTCGGTTCCACTCCTGCCCATGGCGATCCCGATGTCCGCCTTCTTTAATGCCGGGGCGTCGTTGACTCCATCTCCCGTCATTGCTACAATGTCTCCACGCGATTGTAATGCGCTAATAATTTTCATCTTGTGGTCGGGGTTGGTGCGAGCGAAGATAGTTGTGTGCTGCATCGCTTGGGCAAGGTCTTCCTCGGAGAGGTTTTCGACGTCTCTGCCAGTCAGGACCGGCTTTACAGCGACCTGACCTTGACCGTGCTCGCGAGGAGTAGCAATATTCATGCCAAGCTGTTTGCCTATTGCCATGGCCGTGGTCTCCGCATCACCTGTGATCATGATCACCTTGACCCCGCCGCGCATCAGTCTCCTGATCGAACGCCCAACGGAGGGTCTCGGAGGATCACTCATGCCAACGAGACCAGCAAATGTGAGACCTCGGTACACGTCTTCAGAGTCCTGAGGGTGGTGGGTTTCGGTCTCGTCATTACCAGGGGTACCACTTCGTTGAGTTGGTCCGCCGGACTTGGTCCTTGCAGACCTGTTTACTGGGCCGCTCGCAAATGCAATGACCCGTAGGCCCTTGGCCGCCATGCTCTCCGCTGCCTGGTTGATCTCTTCTCTCCGCGACGCATCAAGCACAAACTCTCGGCCATGCTTCGTGATGTAGCTGTCGCAGGCGTCGAGCACGCGATCTAAAGCGCCTTTCATGTAAGCGAACTCCTTCTCGTTCTTGTCGGACCCGATGGCCACTCCCATCCACTTTCTCTCGGAGCTGAATGGGATCTCAGATGTCCGAGGCCCTATAGACTCGCGAACATCGTGTTCACGAAACCTGTCCAACAGATCAAGCATGGCAACGTCCGTCGGCTGACCAACCCAGCGTGTGTAAGTAGAGGTTTCGTCACGCGCCAGAGTGGATGAGAGCACCGCCTTCGCAGCAGCTCCGTTCTGTGTATAGCGCCTAGCCAAACGAGCATCATTGGCGATGTTACCAATGCGTAGGATGCGTAATGTTGCCGGATCGGGTGCGGCCTCGGTTGCCTCGTCGTCTGAGTCGACGTCAAACGCCTCGTCAGCGCCGAAATACCACATTTTTGATGTTGTCATGTGATTCATTGTCAGTGTTCCCGTCTTGTCTGAACAGACTACATTGACGGAACCCAAAGTTTCAACCTTCGGCATCTTTCGAACGATGGCATTGTGCCTGGCCATCCGATGAACACCTAATGCCAGGGTCACGGTGACAATGATGGGGAGACCTTCTGGGATGGCGGCGACAGCGAGAGATATCGATTCCGTGAAGATTTCTAGGAAGCCCTTGCCTTGGAACCAGCCTGCCACGGAGATGACTCCAATCACGACGAAGGAGAACTTGCTCAGCTGGGAGCCGAGCTGATCCATGGAGAGCTGCAAAGGCGAGCGGGGGCTCTCAGTGTCCGTGACACTTGTGGCAATGGCCCCAAACTGTGTATTTCCACCTGTCGCAAAGACGATGCCCTGGCCATGACCGGACTTGACCAGAGTGCCCATGTATGCGATGTTCCTTGCTTCGTCGGAATCGTGGTCCCGACTCGCGGCAGCACCTTCAGCCGGATCCGCGAACGTGGGTGCCGGTAGCTGCAGGCTTGCGCCGTCGCTGCGCGCCTTGGCCGCTGACTTGCGCGAAAGCGGCGCAGCCGTAACTCGCACGGGGTGAGTCTCCCCAGTGAGGTTCGACAAGTCTATGGTCAAGTCCGATGCCTTCGTGACGCGTATGTCTGCAGGGATGCGGTCGCCTGTCGTGAACAAGACGAGATCGCCCGGCACCAATGTAGCAGCCATGACCTTGGAGGACGAGGCTTCCAGTGTCTCCTCTTCCGGTGTGACGGCGCCAGACGACTCAGCGCCCTCCCGTGCATTTTCTGCTGTGGGTTGCCAGCTCGGCGTTCTTGGAGCTGCGGCCCCTCTTGCGGGCATGCTCCTGATCAAGTGCGCATGGTTCGGGACAAGGTTGTTGAGAGCCTCGATTGACTTTTCGGAACGGTATTCCTGCACAAACCCTACGGTGACGACAATAGTCACGGCGACAGTGATGCTGATAGCGTCGTCCAGGTTCCCCAAAAGTATAGAGGCCGCTGCGGAAGCAAGCAGCAGCAGTATCAAAGGTTCCTTGAACTGTCCCAGGAACCTCAGCCACAGTGGCTCTGGGTCTTCGTGAGGTATCTCGTTGGGCCCGTAGTCGCGCAAGCGCGATAGGGCTTCAGGAGGTGTGAGGCCATGCGTGAGGGAGGTCTTTGCGCGGGCGGCAACTTCAGCGGTGGTCAGGAAGGAGAACTCGTCGGCGACGCTCTGTATTAGAAGCGGGTTAGCGCATGTTGGCCTTTCCGTACAGCTCTCCACAACGGGGTCCGCCCTCTTACTCTTGACTGCGCCGAGGTGGTGCGCGAAGGGGGTCTCGACTGCGCCCGGTCATCTCCAGCCCAAGGGGGCAGCTCAATGGGTCTTGCCGGCTCGTTGAAGATGGGCAGGCTCGAAGAATCGCCAGTGAACCTCTCCATCCTCTCGGAAGGGTGCTGTTGAAGAGGCTCTGGGCGGGAGAGCCTAGCTTTCGCAGAGGCTTGCGCCAGAAGCGAAGCAGCCAAGCTCGATGTCGGGTCGTCAAACTGCCCAGGGTAGCTATCGAGTCGTCGCAAGCCAGGCCGAGGGCAGATGTGTTCGAGGTGCTGTCAGCCGCGCTTAGATCCGGGGAGGCGCACACGGGGCCAGCATCGTTGTCTGACAACGTTGTCGGATAGGCGTCTGGCTATAGCGATGTCCGTGAGATCGCGAGGCTGTGGACTGTAGGCCTCCTGTTTCTGTCTTTATTTTGGACGGGGAGGGAGCGAGCCGAGCGAGATCTCTACCGTTGAACGTTGAGTGCGGGCGCTGACGTGTAATGAACCAAGGCCGTGGAGTAGAGGTCTAGACGACTTAGTGGTGTTCGACCGGCTCGGGTCGAGGTGCAAATGTTACGTCCAAGCGCAGCCACCCCCTGCAGCCAGGCGTGCCAGGCACGGGAATCTTGGTACACGTTATATCCCGACTAGACGGTACCGTACATGGTAGCGCGTGGCTACCTCAGCAACTCCTAAGTGGTCTTTCTTCACCGCAGTGGTATTGTGGACTTTGCTTGCAGAAGCCGCGTGTGGCATGTCTCATATTCTTGGCACCGAAAACAATATCTTGCTTGCACTGCCTCACTCCGGCCTGCAGCCAGTCTCCCTTTTGGGTGACGACGTCTGAATACGTCGACTCTCGAACGTGGAGAGTACTCCATCCATGCTCGAGTCCGTACCCGGGTGGTATCGAGGGTGCTGGCTAGGCTGCGGAGGACCCTGAGTGCTTCCTTCGCCCAGGCGCTGGCGGCCAGGGATGTGATGGTAATTGTTTGTTCAGCTACGCCTTCGTATGGATTATATGATCATGTGAATTGTCAGAAGTCAGAGGATATCAGTATCGACAGGTCTGTTCTGTCGACTTGCCTAGGTCGAGAAGCCGAAGGCTGCGAGGTTGCTCTCGCCGATACGAAGAGTACAAAAGGGGTACACACGAGGGACTAGCGTGGGTACGTACCTAGCTGCGACCCTAACCCCAGCCACTGCCCGCCACCGGAATTCAGTCGAGCTCAGGTGGGCCTTGTGTGTCCCATGCCCTGGGCCCTGCTTGTGCGGGTCTCATAACCTCGCAACACCACAGGCCAAGCCCTCGACCCTCCCCTCCTTCCTTCTCTTCCCGTCGCAAGTACCTATCCTTCGAGCCCCGCGACCCGGTCCAAAGGCGCCGCCCATCGCTCTAGCATTCGAAGACGCCGGTTGCGACTTTGCTCTGTGCTGCCCGGCGACTTGCACACGACTTCGTTTACGCCCTGCGCGCTTTTCTGCTAGCTGCCGCTGTGGTCCAATCCACGCGACGATCTACGGGCCCTAACGCGACGGCCTCGTGTTTACGGCCCTCGAGCCGCCATCCTCCCCGCGTCGGCGCGTCCGCAGTCCATCGCCCACAGCACAGCCGCCTTCTCAGAGGCGCACCTCGCATTGCTGCATTCATCTTTTACTCGCTCTAGACTCGCTGCGACGCCATCGCGACCATGTTCTACTCGGAGGAGCTCTTTCAGAAGACCGGGCCGCTGGCCCGCGTCTGGCTCTCGGCCAACCTGGAGCGCAAGCTGTCCAAGCAGCACATCCTCCAGTCGAACCTCTCCGAGAGCGTCGAGCAGATCATCATGCCCACCCAGGCCCCGATGGCCCTGCGGATGACGGGCCAGCTGCTGCTCGGTGTCGTCAGGATATACAGCCGCAAGGCCCGATACTTGCTGGACGACTGCAACGAGGCGTTGCTCAAGATCAAGATGGTAAGCACACCGCGCCCGACAGCGCCTGCGGCAGGGCTTTGCTAACATGTGTCAGGCTTTCCGGTCCTCGGGCAACAATGATATTCCCGCGAACCTGCAGGTCCCCAACCGGGAGTCTCTGCTCTTGCCCGATCGGATCACCCCCTACGATAACCTTGATCTGCTTCCTGCGCCAGATGTCGACCTGCTCTTGACCCAGGACGCAGACTTAAGCACGCAGCCTGTGGGCCGCAAGGGGCGCGTCAGCCATCGGGACATCAACCTGCAGGAAGACTTCAACAACAGCCAGTTCTTGATGGACGGACTGGACAAGGACGATGGCCTGGCCCTGGCCAACGTGGACGACCTGGACCTCCAGCTGGACTTTGGCATGGATCTGGACGACCAACCCACCAGGCTGACTGTCGAAATGGGTCGTGACGCTCCGGCTGCCAGAGCGGTCGAGGAAGACATCTTCAGCGAGTTTGACCTCCCCCAGCCCGCCAAGGAGAGGGGTCATGATGAGTCTACGGCGCTTGGGTTTGGTGACGGTGGGATCCGCATTCATGACGACGATGGAGACATCATGATGGGAGATGATGATTTCCAGCTGAATCTCGGAGACCAGTCCGGTGTGGCTGGCGGCGCAGTTGGAAGGGACATGGCAAGAGCTCGCATCTCCGAGTCTCCGCTGTCTGATATCGATGAGGCGTTTGCTAAGGAGATTGAGCTTGAGTATACCCGGACCACTGATGTGTATGAGCCTAACGAGAACGACGAGACGATGGTGAACCGCAAGGCGCCCCAGCGGTCCAAGAAGCGGAAGATCATTGCTCCTGACGAGCAGACCATGCTCAGTGGCGCCGTGTTCAAGGAGCAGCAGCGGAAGCACGACAACATCCTGAAGCCTCAGGTGTTTCTCCCGCGAGACCCTTACCTGTTGGCCTTGATGGAAATGCAGAAGAACGGCGGCTTCCTGGCCAGCATCACGATGGACGGACACGGCGCTATGTGGGCCCCGGAGCTGAAGGGACTGTTGTCTCTGGATGCCGTCCGGGCGCCGAATGATCTCAAGCGGAAGCGGGATAGCGGAATCGCAGACATGGGCTCGGACGGCGAACACATCGCCTCCAAGTCGCCACGCCTGGAGATTGACAACGATGAGGACCCCTTCGCAGTAGGCGGCACCGACCTCGGTAACCAGTCCGTGGCGCCAGACGGCACGATTCTCGAGATTGCAGGAGACGACGGGGTGGTCGCCCACGACGATGACGACCACACGGCACTACCGAGCTTCGACGACACGACGGCACCTCTCGTGCATCCTGCAGACAGCGGCCCGGTGTCTATTGGTACCAAGCACGCTGTGCACATCCTGCGCGACCTGTTTGGCGAGGAGGCTGCCAACAATGCTGACAAGCGCAAGAAGACATCTGTGGTCTTCCAGGACCTCCTGCCCGAGAAGAAGACGAGCAAGGCTGACGCGACTAAGATGTTCTTCGAGTGCCTGGTGCTTGCCACCAAGGACGCCATCAAGGTCGAACAGCCTGAGGGCTCGCTGGGCGGCCCCATCCGCGTCAGGGGCAAGCGCGGCCTCTGGGGTGCCTGGGCCGAGCGCGAGGCTGGCGGCGAGATCGACCAGCAAGAGGAAGAAGACCAGCCGCGGAACGAACCGCAGGCTGCGATATCCAGCAGCCCTGCGGCTGTTGCCGTCTCGGCGTAGGAGGAGACCTGGGCACCGCCGACACCGCGTCTCCGCCGCCCGTACGGCTGGGTGGTTGTAGCGTCTTGTACACATATGGGTCTTGTCTCTTGTCGTTTCCTGGGATTGGTATCTGCGTGCTTTATTGAGCCCACGCGGCCAAGTGGCGTTCGGCGTGGCGGAGGAGATACCAGCATCTATCTCTACGGTGTGTTTTCACGATATGTCCTGGTTGGATCGAGCTTCTAAAAGACGGTGCAAAAGCGGGGTCGGGACGTTTCGTTTTTTCCATTCTCTCACCGGCCTCTTTCATCTTCGTTGGTACTTGTCTTGGGGACCGGTGTGGCCCCCGCCCCCTCTGGATACGCTGCGCAGCGCGGCACGCATCATGTATGTAGACACAGGATTCAGTCGACGACGCTTTAGGTATCAGTGGCGACAGCATTGTGGGGGTTACGGAAAAGAATTGAGAGAGTCAGTACTGAAGATCCTATGGCGAATCTGCAACGTGACGTCCCACCGCAACAAAGTTCGACGCCGGCGTTTTTCGCCTGGGAATATCACTGCCGGGTGTTGATCACCCGCGGCGCGGCGAGTGGATGCGGTCGGGTCTGATGCGGCACTAATGCCCTCCTATCTGCAAATCTCATTTCGGCGGACAGCCAATGCACGAGCGGCAGGACCAGAGGAAACGTCTCAAGATAGGATTGCCCCTCTGCATATCACCTGTATCGGGCTGCCACGGTCCTCTTCTTATCTGGCTGGCGCCAGTCCATAGCAAGGAAGTGGACGGCGAGGAGGACGTCCGAGCCCTGCCGGCGCTGTCCAGGCCTGGCGGGTGGAGACCGGCCGGGCTGCAATAGGCCTCCAGAGCAGAACAGAACAGCCTAGCAAGCAGGCTGAATCTCCGAGGGTCTGGACCTCGACCGTCTTGTTCTCCATCTTGACTGAGTGAGTGAGTGAGTGAATGGCTGGCTGGCTGAGGGCGGTGTTCTGTGGCGAGCAGGGCGGGGAGCACAGCACCTGACCTGCAGGCGGCTGCACTGCATGGGGGCAGACGGGTTAGCGAGGGTATCCGTAGCAACGGTCCGAATACTTAGCGAGTCCAGCACGGCAGCATGACGGTTGCAGCAGATTGATTGATTGCCATGGGCGCTGGCCAGCGGACCCAGCGTACTCTCTCTCTCGCTCTCTGTCTCTGTTTCTCTCTCGGCCGTGTGCGGGCGACATTTCCCCTTCGATCCTGGCGCGCATTTCGCAAGCCTCGGCTGCCCCCTCTGTTTTGGCTCTAGCAGGAGGCCATCGTGGCGGGGCCCTGTCCTCATCTGCACTTGGGCCACAGCCACAGCCACAGGGTGCCCATGGTCGCGCGTCAGGGTCATCCCCAGCAGCCCGGCAGCCCAGCCCAGCAGCGCGCTACGGTAGGAACACGGCGACGCACCCCTTCGCGATAGTGCGGCCTGAGGTAGCACTGCATGGGCGTTTGACGGGCTGCAGGTGTTGCAGGTGTGTGCAGGCCTGCAGGGACGGCCGTCGCTAAGGGTCGCTACTATGTACACAGGCAGAGAGGTCGCATCCTCTCGTGTGGCTCGTGGGGCAGGCGAGGGCAGTCAAATCAAAGCAGAACGGGGGGGCCCCCCAATGCCAATGGGCCCCCCCAATGCCAATTCCAATGCCAATCCGCGCCCGCGCCCGCACCTCATGGGGGTCCCGTCCCTCCCCTCTGGGTCCCCTCGCATCGTCTCCCATCAATCGGGGTCCCCCTCCTCGCCAGGTGCCCAGGTGCCATGCCATGCCAGCGCTCTGATGATCTGCAGACACGACGTGCAGACCTGCAGGTTCTACGTATGTACCGGCAGAGGCCTCTCTCCACGCTCACGTTGCTCGCCCACCTGCTCCCTCGATCTGTACAACGGTCGGTGGCACCGCGCCGCACGGGGTCGACGCTGGACGCTGTCCTGTCCTGTCCTGTTTGTCTGGCTGTCTGGCCTGAAGGAGCCTGCCTCTCTCGCGATCTGGATCCTATTTTTACTCCTCGTGCCCCCCCGCGCCTCCGGCTCCCCTCTCTCGTCTGTTCTCTCCCACCCTTGGCGATCTCGTTTCACATCCTCCTCCTCGACTTGCCCCTGAGCGCCAGATTACGCCGCGCCAAGAACGCAGTCTAATTCACCAGGGCAGCGCCGACGGGCGTACCTCCGACCCTGCTGTGCGCGCCTCCGACGGGGCTGCGGCTTCTCTCTTTCCCATCGCATCGAGTCCCCAGTGCTCCCGTGCTCCAGTGCTGTACGACTCGCGCTTACTGTACGTACATACGCCCGTACTCATCAGGTACCCAGCACGACAGCTGCGTTGCCATCACGACGTCCCGCTCCCGCGTCGAGGAACCCCGACTCAGCCTCTCTCCGCTAGCGACGTCTGCCGCAGATCCGACGCCCATCACCATCTCGTTAGGCGCTGGCAGCTCCCCCAGGACCGCTGCTTCTTTTTCTTATTGTTATTTTTTTTTTTTTCCTGTCCTCCCCTCACACCGCAATCACAGGACTTATCCTACGTCTGGCCCCGGTCCCGAACAGTCTCGTGCGAGTTGTCTGGAGCGCCCCCCTCCGATGCTTCCGTCCGCGCCGCTGCTCATCCGCCTCTAAGCCTATACCGTCTCCGGCGATCCGCGGCATGCCCTCGATACAGCGCATCCCCATCCCCATCGCCCGTTCCTCCACCACGCCACCCGCAGCACACCCAATGCTTGCCGCCCAGAAGCCCTCGTCATATCGCTACTGAGTGGGCAATCTCATCCGGCGCGAGACCACCCCAGCGGGGGGCTGGTGGGCATCACTCTTAGGGGCAGCACCGGAGCCACCTTTGGGGGTTGTTGCACCGACCGGGCACGCGACCTCCCTTCACCGACGACTGCCCCTCCACACGCACACGCACACACGCACGCGCGCCGCCGTCTCTCCCCCAGCCATGTCCGACCACGATGATCACAATGGCGGCCTCGTTGCCGCTCTGCGGTCCGTATGGTTCTACTACATCGCCTGCACGCCCTGCCGCAAGATCGGCCACCGCCGCGAGACCCGCAAGGAGGCCGAGCGCGAGCGCACCATCAAGGCGCGCCTGGAGATGGAGCAGCCCGGCCTGTACCGCCACCCCAACCCCGAGAACACGAACCAGTACTGGATGGAGGACATCAACATGGGGCCCAGGCTGCCGAAGCGGGGCGCCAGCCAGAACACGAGCCAGCGGAAGCTGAAGAGCTCCGGCACCGAGGCCACCGACGGGACCGCCGGCGCCTCCTCGCCGAGGGACCGCCAGACGAGCATCGGCAGCAGCACCCACTTCCACAGCGCCAGCAGCCCTACCATGGTCGCCGAGGACTTCGAGCTGCGGACCACCCTGTCCATGTCCGTCACCGACTCGCAGGACCTGGACTGGAACCGCAAGCGGTACGAGCGCGAGGACGAGGAGCTGTGGGGCCACCAGATGGCCAACAAGGCCGGCCAGCGGCTGCGCGAGGTCATCACGAAGGGCCGCGACACGGCCGGCCGGCTGTTCGAGACGGGCAGGCCGCAGCGCGAGCGGGAGATCACCGACGAGGAGCGGTCGAGCTTCTACACCGCGCCCCGGAATCCACCCGTCAACGACTACCACCCACCCGTCGTCAGCAGCCGGCCCGCGAGCAAGCACGAGTTCCGCTGGATGCTGCAGCCCCCGCCGCCCGCCAAGGTCATGGAGGGCAAGGTGCCGGTCAGCAGGAGCGGCTCCATGACGAGCGTCGCCAGCCGGAGGACCGCCGCCGCGTCCCTCGCGAGCAAGGAGGAGCTCGGCCTCGGCCGCCTCGTCGGCGAGAAGATCGTCAAGGATAAGATCCGCAAGGGCGAGATGCCCAACGAGGCCGAGGGGTCCATCCGCACCGCGCGCCCCAACGCGCGGCGGTCGAGGACCGCCTCGACCCTGAGCAGCCTCCCGAGCCAGCGCTCGCAGCGCTCGCAGCGGTCGACCAGGAGCCGTAGCAACACCACCGAGTCGGAGTCCTCAGACACCATCTACGAGCGGAGGCGGAAACGGAGGGTGGCCAAGCAGAGGGCCGCGGACGCGGCAGCCGGCTCCGAGGCGGACGACGAGACCGACGAGGAGCACCCCCACTCGCCGGAGCGGCACGCCGTGCAGAGGCCGAAGCTGCAGACCATCGCCAGCTCGGACCTGTCGAGCAGGAAGTCGGAGGCCAGCGCGAACCTGCACCCCGCGATCCTCGCCACCATGTCCGAGCCCGCCCGGCCGTCGCCCGGCCCCGGCCCCTCCGGGGCGTCACCCCTAGACGACGTCACCAACCGGCCGACCGCCGCCGCCACTACTACCACCACCAACGCCTCCGCCGAGTCGCCAGATAAGGAGCGGCCCGCCGGCGCGTCGGTCGACAGCGGTCTTGCGCTCGCCTAAACACCGCTATTAGCTGCCGCCCAGGACCCCCGGGCGAGAGAAGCACCACACATCCTGCATTGAGAAGGAGTTCTGGGTAATGCGTGTAACAAATCCTGTCTTTAATCTCGTTTTCCTCCTTTTTTTTTCTTTCTTTCTTCTTTTTTTTGCTTCTTCATTGTGCATATTGGCATTTGTTCGTTTTGTCGGGGTGGGAGGCCGAGTTTCCATCTCCTTACACCGCATCGATTCGAGTGCATGGCTGGTTCTTGCATTGGGCTAGGCACGTCAGACTGCGAGGCGTTTTCGGAGCTCATCTTGAGGGGGTGGACTGAAGAGGGGCAGGTAGTGGAGAGGAAGGGACAGTTCAAATTTTTATTCGCCCGTCGAAGCATGGTTACCGAGCAGAGGGTAGGTAAGACTACTGTTGCGCCTCATGAGTATGCTCCCCCGGACTGAAGACTAGAGAATGGTTGGGATGGGGGGAGGGGTGGGTGAGGTTGAGGGCGCTGGGCTTGAGAGGTAGACAGATGAATGCCATCGGAGAATCTCTCATAATGAACTGTCCTTCCGTCCATGGCAGGGCGACCTGAAGTCGCTTCGTGATCTCGTGATTGGGTATTGACACGGCCTTGTTATCCCTCCGTCCATCCCATCCCTCCCATCCCAATGAATCCTTTTCGTTACCAGTGCTATGCGTGCTTCCCCATCTCTACTGCTGAGCCTACCAGGATCCAGCTTTCTCGTCCGGTTTCCCAGGGGTGGTGATGGAAGCGTCACAGATGCAGCCCTTCGTCCTCCTCCTCGCTTCCCATGTCTCCCAGCCGCTCCTCCAGCATACGCCGCAGCTCCTCGTCCGTCAGCCGACCCCCGCCCGCACCCCTCTCCCCTGTGCCCGCCGGCTGTGTCGTGGGCGGCGCTGCTGCTGCCACCGCCGCACTGACGCTCTGTCCTGGTTCTGCCGGGACAATCTGTATCTCGCCGTCCACAGCCCGGATCGTGCCTATCTGAAACGTCCCGTCCGTCCAAGGATTTCGCTCTGCAGGCGCCGTTGTCGCCGCCGCCGCCGCCGCCTCCCCATTCGTCCCCGTGCCGTTCACCAGCGGCCTGCTCCCGCCCAGCTCGCCGTCACCCCCCTCCTCTTGCTCCTCCTCCTCCTCCTCCGCTGCCCCGGCCTCGAACTCGCGCCAGCTGACGCCTCGGCGCTCGACCTCGGCGCGGACGAGCAGGACGCGCTCGCGCATGCGGGCCATGACGGCCTCGTTCTCGCGGATGGCGTCGGCGCAGTCCGGGTCCGGGCGGCCGTCGCCGCCCAGGGCCGTCTCGGTGCCGTCCGCGAAGGGCCGCAGCTGCAGGTTGCTGTAGGCGAGGTGGGCGAGGGCGTTGCGCAGCTCGAGGGCCTTGAGGTGCAGGCTGGCGAGGGGGAGGTCCCGGAGGGCGGCGGCGAAGCGCGGGGCCGAGATGGGGGCGGCCTCGGAGGACATGGCTTGGTTGGTTGGGGGGTGACTTGGGAGGGGGAGGGGCAGGTTTGTTGGCGCTTCCTGCGCGGCTGGCTGGCTGGCTGGCTGGCTGGCTGGCTGGCTTGCTAGCTTGCTGACGTTGCGCTGGTGGAGTTCTCGTGGGCGCGAGTCTAGTTCTGTATATCGTGGTAGGATGACACCTCGTCGTCGTCCTGGGAGGTGCAGAGTCAATGGTGGTGGTGGTGCTCTGTAATCATTATCGTAATCGTGCAGAATTGGGGGTGCGGCAACAGGTGCTACAGAAGGTCTTCAGAAGCTCTAGAACCTGGACCCCTGCACGACACCCTATCTTATCTCCCACCCAGGTCCCTGCATTTGGCGTTCCTGCGCTTGCCCCGCGGGGTGTGTGGAGGGGCTCTCTAATAAAATTTATTTGGTTTGCCATCGGCCGATCGCGCGCGCTCGAGTCCGCCGCGTACAAACTGATCTTCTCGCGCCCATACAACCCCCCCCCCATATTCCAGCTCGCCAATTCGAACAAGATGGCCAGGCTCGAGGATGGCGCCGAGCCTCATGAGGTCTACCCGACCATTCTGGTCTTGGACTTCGGGTGAGCATGCTCTCTTTCGCGAGTGGGAACATGGTTTATTTTTTTTACTGACTTGGTGACAGGAGCCAGTACACTCACCTGTTAGTCACATCTGCTCACTCTCCCCGCGTCGCATGTGGACTACCAGGGCTGGAGATGAGGCCCCCGTGCCTGTATTCGACCTGTACTGCAGGCTCGGCCTCTGCAAACCTATCTCCACGCCTGGCTGGCTCCCACGGCGCCGTGCCTGGCGGGCCCTCGCCTCCTCGTGGCTATGACTAACCGGGCGATCACCGCACAGCATCATCCGCCGGCTGCGCGAGCTCAATGTCTACTCCGAGATGCTCCCCTGCACGACCAAGCTGTCGGAGCTGAAGTTCAAGCCCGTCGGCCTCATCCTCGGCGGCGGGCCGTACTCGGTCTACGACGAGGGCGCGCCGCACGTGGACCCGGCCTACTTCGACCTGCAGGTCCCCATCCTGGGCATCTGCTACGGCCTGCAGGAGCTCGCGCACCGCCTGGACAAGGACAACGTCGTCGCCGGCGTGCACCGCGAGTACGGGTCCGCCGAGCTGGCGCCCAAGAGCATCAACGCCCACGCCGACCGCCTGTTCCAGGGGCTGGAGGACGCCGCCATGAAGGTGTGGATGTCCCATGGCGACAAGCTGGCGAAGCTGCCCGACGGGTTCCACACCATCGCCACGACGAGGAACTCGGAGTACGCCGCCATCGCCCACGACTCCCTGCCGATCTACGGCATCCAGTTCCACCCCGAGGTCACGCGTGAGTAGAAGCCTGCCCCCGTCCGTCTTGTGGGGGGTTTTTTTTTGCTGACGTGCGGGATAGACACGCCGAACGGCACGCAGCTGCTGAAGAACTTCGCCGTGGGCATCTGCGGCGCTTCCCAGAACTGGACCATGGGCAACTTCGTCGAGCAGGAGATCGGCCGGATACGAAAGCTCGTCGGGCCCAAGGGCCAGGTCCTGGGCGCCGTCAGCGGTGGTGTCGACTCGACTGTGGCTGCGAAGCTGATGCACGAGGCTATCGGCGACAGGTTCACGGCGGTGCTGGTCGACCACGGCTACCTGAGGTTCCAGGAGAGGGAGCAGGTTGAGAAGGACCTCAATGTGAGTGCACCAAAACAAAACAGGGCCGTAGACTTACACACGGAGCCAGCAGCTGACAGAAGACACACAGGAGCACCTCGGAATCAACCTCAGAGTCGTCGACGCGTCCAAGGAATTCTATGCCGGTCTCCGGGGCATCACTGATCCGGAGAAGAAGAGGAAGTTCATTGGAGGCGCCTTCATTGATGCTTTCGAGGCCGAGGTTGGTGCCCTCGCAACGACCCACGTCAAGTCTCCAGATCCTGACCGTTCCCCAGGCCGAGAAGCTCGAGAAGGAAGCCGCCTCAAACCCGAACAGGGCTGACAAGATAGGGTGGTTCCTTCAGGGCACATTGTAAGGCAGGTCGTGCCGTGACGTCTGCGCCGGGTGCTGACATCTCAACAGATATCCAGACGTTATAGAATCTCTGTCCTTCAAGGGCCCTAGTCAGACGATCAAGACCCACCACAATGTGGTAAGTACGCCGGACCGCAGCTGTTTTCGGCAGTCAGCTTACCATCACGTCCGCAGGGTGGTCTGCCCAAGAGGATGACGGAGGGACACGGCCTGAAGCTGTTGGAGCCTCTCCGCGAGCTTTTCAAGGATGAGGTGCGAGAAATGGGGCGGCAGCTTGGCATTGCTGAGACCCTCGTGATGCGCCACCCCTTCCCAGGACCGGTAAGTGCGCATCTTCTCCAGTACTTGTACGGGGTTGGCTGACAGGGGCCCCAGGGTATCGCCATCCGTATTCTGGGCGAGGCGACGCCCGAGCGTGTCGAGATGGTGCGCCAGGCAGACCACATCTTCATCAGCATGATCCGGGAGGCCGGCCTGTACAACAAGATCGGGCAGGCCTTCGCGGCGCTGGATCCCAGTCGGGCCGTGGGTGTCATGGGCGACAAGCGCGTGTACGAGAACATCGTGCTGCTCCGCGCCGTCGAGACGACCGACTTCATGACCGCCGTCGCGTACCCGTTCAGCTCCGAGTTCCTGACCGAGTGCTCCACGCGCATCGTCAACTCGGTCCACGGCGTGTGCCGCGTCTGCTACGACTACACCAGCAAGCCGCCTGGAACCATCGAATTCGAGTAGGGACCGGTAGACAGCCTAGACGAGGAATCGCAAGTGTTTTTTGTTTTTTTCAACGATTTAAGGAGAGGAGGGGAAAATGGCATAGATATAGATATCGCAATGAATGAACACAACCCATAAGACATGTAAGAGTGAGCTGGGGTCCAACGTGCGTGGTGGGGCCGGCGGTTCGGCTCGCAACCCTCGCTCGCTGGGTTCTCGTGGTTCTGCAGGGGTCTCGGCAGGCAAATTTTCTTCAGGCTTTATGGATCTCACGACGCAGTAATTACCCTATGCTTTACAGTACTGCAACAGCAGATGCGACAACCAGCTCCCCAGCACCTCATCTGATGATCGTGTACCAAACTAGACCATGCGGTAACCTGGCATACTCGATGGCGATATGAGCACCTTTCTCGGGTTCAGCTGCCTCCGGTCGGGCCCGAGCCTCGAGCGAGCTCTGCGGCAGCAGGCTCGAATCAGGTCACCGACGCGCCTCGCGCCGCTCGTGGGCTCAGCGCGGTGCATCTCAGTATGGGCACTCTCGAGGTGTTATGGCCCCGAGCATCCAACTGCCTCGCCCCTGCAGGCGCTACAACAGCAATGGCGCCCAGCAGGAATCCGCCATGAGCCGCAGAGGCGCACCCTCTTCGGCTTCACGCAGACGGTTCTCACCCACTACGTCCATCTCCCTCCAGACTACAAGGACTCAGAGGGCCTGCCCTTCCAGAAGGAGGCCGAGCTCGACATGCCGACCACTATCCGCATCTTCCCAGGCTTCGCAGACATGACGCCCGCCCGCGCGACGAAGCTGCTCAGGATCCTGCACGGGCGCCGGGTCGCCGGGACGCTGGACGACCCGTCCCTCCGGGTGAACACCGCCGCCTACACCCCGCGCGAGATCCAAAAGGCCCTGGAGTACCTGCGGAAGGAGGTGCCCGTGGACGAGGTGCTGAATGCGGGCCTGAGGGCGGAAGACGAGCTGCGGGAGCTGGAGGCGGACAGCGCAGCGCCCGAGGAGACCAGCGGCGGGAAGCCCCCGGCCGCGGGCGCAGAAGAGGACGGGGCCGCGACAAAGAAGAAGGAGGACGACGACCCGCGCTCCGTCTACGGCGAGAGCATCCTCGACAAGATCCGCGCCGGCAACATCGCGCGCCGCGAGGCCGAGGAGCGCGCCGAGGCCGAGCGCCGGCGGCAGGAGGAGGCCGCCGCGGCGCAGAACTGGGGCGGCCTGGCGGCGTACGACCCGTCGCTGCACCGCGGCCTCCACCCCAAGCAGCTCGAGCACTACGAGGCCGCCACGTCGGACCTGCCCGCGCCGCCCGACGTCCCGCGCTGGCGCGTGCTGCTGCCCATGACGGCGTTCGTCGCGGCGGTGCTGGCCGCGCTCTTCGCGGTTGTGTCCCTGGCCGCGCCGCCGCGGCCGGGCCGGGAGGTGGGCGGCGGCGGCCTCACCGAGGCGGGCGTCACCGTCGGGGCGATCGCACTCGTCAACGCCGCGGTGTTCGTCGCCTGGCGCCGCGTCCGTCTGTGGAAGTACCTCAACAGGCACTTCATCCTGGACTTCGTCGCGCCGCGGCCGCACCAGATCCTCACCGCGATGGTGACGCACCAGGACCCGCGGCACCTGCTGAAGGCCATGTTCCTCGCCTGGGCCGGCGGGATGCTCCTCGTCCCCGAGGTCGGGCCCGTGCCGTTCCTCGCCACGTACGCCGCGTCCGGCATGTGCGGGTACCTGGCGACGCTGTGGACGCGCGTCGCGCTGCGCGGGGAGCTCGTCTACATGTTCGGCGCGTCGTCGGCCGGCTTCGGCGCCATCTGCGCGTACTTCTGGCTGTACCGGTTCGACGGGTTCAAGATCCTGGGCCTGCCGCCGGACCCGTACGAGGGCCTGCAGGGGCTCGGCATCATCGGCCTGATCATGGCCTTCTTCGCGCTCGTGCCCATGGTGCGGGGCCAGGGCGGCGGCGTCGACTGGATGTCGCACCTGGCGGGCATGCTGACGGGCATGGGCTGCGCCTCGCTCGCCGAGGGGCGGTGGAGGCTCGCCAAGGAGGCGCAGCGTCGGCAGGAGGTTGTTGACGGGGCGGAGCAGCGGCTGGAGGGGGCGATGGAGCCGGCGCGAGAGGCGCTGGGCAGCACGACTGGGAAGAAATGATACTGCTGAACAGACACAGAGAGCCAATATGCAATGGCTGCTTCACGTAGGGTTCTCAAGGCACTGGCAATGTACATAAAGTAGACATACGCTACGTCCATGGAAATACCACTCCATTCCAAGCCAACCATCCGAAGTGGTTCCGTACACAGGCATAAACAGGCATGCGGTGCTGTCCCATTCTTTTGCCGCCTCCTTCCTGCTCATTCGTACTTACCCACAAATGGTTCACTCTGGGCACAGTATATATTATGATGATATCTCAAATGAACCTAGACGCCGCAATTTCATTTTCAGGCTGTCCGTCATGTGTATAGAGTACCCTCACGTGAGTCGCTGCGCCCATGCGATTCAACCATGTCTTAGGCCAAAGACTATATCATCCCTCCTGTCGTGTGCCTCGTGAGATGTCCAGGATCGCAGCGAGTGCAATAGGTATCTCGAACGCTGTCCTGTCTATGGGCAACGGCCGCGGTGCCAGCGCAGCTCTGGCATCTTGCCGGCTCCCGATCTAGCTGGTCCATAATAACAAACGGTAGAGAACTTGAATCTGCCCCGAAGTCTCTTGTCGAACCTGGCTCTTGCTGAGGTGACGGTTGGCGGTTGGCAGCCGTAAAGAAGGCCGCTGTTGGCAGAGTCAAAGATAAGGATGGCCATGCTCGGACTGCCCGTATTCTGGACGCTCACGAATATGGGGCTAGGACATGTAGTCTCCATGTTTGCTCGTGAGCCTTGTCGAAAAGGGCCCAGATTAGCACGGCCTTAGGCGCTGAGGGCTCGCCCAAGTGTAAGCTAGGAATTATAGTTAGGTCGATCACACGCACATTTCTTTTCCTCACACGGTACCAAAGCATAGGGGGGACGCGTTGAGAAAGTTGAGCAAAATGAGGAAGGAAAACCAATAAAGATGGTTCGAGATCTGCGCCGGAGTCCTCCTATTCGTACGTGCATGCCGACCCGGGTCAACAGAACGATGCAGCGTTCCACTCCACAACCAACATACACATCTATCCAAACCGAAAGAAAAACCTCCAAGACCGTAATAACCACGATAGAGATGATCTTCAATATCCACTACTTCTCCTCAACGAAATACACCTTCCACACTCCCCCTCCCACCCTCCCACCAGCAACTTCTCCCCTCCGCGCCCCAGCACAGACCGGCCCCACGGCCGCGACGAGCGCAACCCGGAGCCCACAGGACGCACAGCCTCCCGCCCGGGCGCCGGCGGCGCCGACCACGAGGATCACCCGCTGCCAACAGATCGGCACCGTGGCCGCGCCTCGCGCGCCGTCGGGACCGCTCCACGGGCGGTTCTGGGCCGCCGCCGGCGGTGGGGAAGACGACGACGAGGGGCAGGCGTGGAAGGTGGAGGTCGCGATCGCGGAGGGCGAGGAGGGCCGGGGGTGGCGCGCCAGCGTCCGGGCGAGGACCGCCGCGTCCGAGGATGGGGATTCCTCGACGCCGGGCTGGTTCTGGGCTGGGGGCGGTCGGGGGCAGACGCCGTCCGACCGGGCAGCGAGGAACCTGCAGCTGACGGAGAAGATCGCCGCGGCTCTGAAGGAGAGGAGGGATCTGGTTGGTGGCGGTGGAGAGGGAAGAGCTGGGACTGGTGAGAGGACACAGGCCGGTGATGGGGTCCGGGACCACACTGGCACTGCCTGGGCCAACAGCACGGCAGATTATGCCACAGCCAACGCCCAAGTCGAGACCCAGACAAAAGATCAGAGGAGGGTAGAAGACAGCCAGCAGAGGAAACCGAAGAGGAAACTCGACAGGGCAGCAAATAAGGAAGACCCCAAGATGCCATGGGCGGTTTGGGACCAGGGATACAGAGCCCAGATGTTCTGCCCTTCTTTCCATTGATATCAACAAACCTGTACTTGCGTATCCATACCGACAGCCTCCGCCTGGAGATGTGAGGTGCATATGAGTGTGAACGGAAGGGAAAGTGAAGGTTGTATGTATTGATATTGCGAGGAAACTGACGGACATAGAAGTCGGATATTGATATAAGAGAATAAATAATCAACTTGAAATACAATGAAAAAAAGGATTATTCAGCAGTTCAGAAAACTCCGGTAATTGAAGGGGTCTCAGAGCAGACAGATGGATGGAAGAATCAATTTTGCTTCGGCCTCAGGACAGCCGTCACTGGATAGCGAGTAGTGAAATGCACACTCGTCGTATTAAAATCGAAGGGAGGCCTGCCCGGCCTGCTATTGTCCCGCCTTGCCCATATTGCATACTTGTCGTGTGCGCTCCACAGGTCCACCGGTATCGCCGCCTCCTGCAACTCAAGAGACATCACCAATCGTAGTCGAAGTCGATAGGTGAATGTCGTGGTATCTCAACCCTGAACAGCCACTCCGTCACGCGTGTAAAAAAACAAAACCGTCGACGCCCAAACACAATGAGACATAGGGAAAGCCGTCCGAGATCAAGTCAACGCGCCACGCCTAACAGCGACATGACCTTGCTGTTGTTGCTTCGATTCAATGCTTCATATAAGTGCTCGCCTGTGACCTGGAGTACCGGCCCCCCTCGACTTGGCGCGGGGAATCAGCCGGACCAGATGCCTGTTCATCCCGTCGCGAATCCTGGCCCCTAGGCGATCACACTTCGGGCCATGCCGGTACCCCATCGCCACCTCTTCAACGTGCCCGTGCCGGTGCTGCGTATGACCTCGCCGCCACAGGACGACGAGTTCACGCCCGCGCTCATGCTTCCGGTTCCGCTCGCCGAGCTGAGGATATCCTGCCGGCCGACCTCGCGGCCGACCACGAATCCGGCGCCAAAGCCCACGACGGAAACCAGCAGTACGACGCCAGTGCCAAGCACCCAAGTAAGAGTCGCAGGGCTGATCCAGGTCACAGTGCTGTCGTCCACGGCCGACACAGATGTCCTCTTCTTCTTGGCCGCCCTCTGCGACCTGGGCTGTCCCGCGGACGCAGTTCTTTTGTACTTCTCGTCCTTGGACGAGACGGACGCAGGTTGGCTCTGCGCGCTCGAATTGGACGAAGTCCGGGTCGTGGGCTGGCCTGATCGCGGAGATGCCTTTGGTGCGGCGGGACCAACAAGCGGTGAGTTTTCATTTCCCAGATCCGACTCCGGGACCAGCCTCAACTCCATCGGCTGCGTGCTCGGGCCAACGCCCGGACCCATCATCGGCTCTCCTGAAGAGGGATCGCTAGCGATATGGTTCCTCCGCCCCGGCAGGCTCTTAGCGGCGGCTGCACAAGAGAGGAGGGTCGTGAGAGATGCGCGCAGCGCCTCATCCCGATCGGCTTGGTAGGACGGGTTCCTGAAGTCAGCGTGGGCACGGTTGTGCGACCTGTGAGATGCCGGCGATGGTCTCCCGGGAGGGTGGTGCGGCGGTATGGCCGCGTTGGTGGAGTAGCTGCGCTGGTTCAGGTGGGCAGGCGGGTGCGAAAACGCATTAGGCTGCGGCCGGAAGCTCTGCGTCGGCGACGGCCGGCCGAGGGCGGTACCATCGTCGTCCTCCTCCGAGTCAGACAGGTCGGCGCCAGGACCAATCGCGGTCTGCGACCGCCGCAGACCGAGTCCAGGTCTTGTGTCCATATTTTCGGTAGACGAAGTCATCATGCGATCTTCCTCGCTCTCGGTCTCGTCGTACTCCTCTTGGCTGCTCGTGCCCGACCGCGCCGTGGCAGGGTTCACAAGGTAGGACTGGGGCATCTGCTGTTGCACGGACTGGTGGTAGTGGTGTTGCAGTCGCCTTCGGCGGGGCGGGTAGGACTGGTTGCCGACCCGCAGGCCGGTGGTGACGATGTCGTCGCCGATGGAAGAGAGGGAGGAGGAGGACGGCTGGGACGAGATCTCGACCCATGATTCTGCAGTTGCTGTTAGCTGCGGCTGATGACGAGCATCACCTCCGGGGCCGATAACGCGGCGCAGACAGATGCTATTTCTCGCTGGCGACTGACCGTCATAGCGCCGAATCTGCGACGCTGCCTCTGTAGGGTCCCTCGAGATGCTGTCTGCGACCGAAGTAGGATCGGATGCAGAAGCGCGGCTTAGGCGACCGCCGCCGCCACCAGGCTGGCTCTGCTGCTGAGGGGCGGCCATGTCGGCGGTGAAGTCGGAGGGGGAGACAGGAGGGGGAGGGCGGCGGGCGAACACGAGCGCTCGTAGGGCCTGAAGGGGATGCGATCAGGATATAGGAGGGGAGGGGAGGGGAGGAGAGGAGGAGAGACGGCGGTCCGTGATGTCTGGTAGCAGTTGTAACACTGCGCGGTCTGCGGCCGTCTCGAAGGAGAGAGGGTGAGGGAGAGATAAACCCCGGTCGCCTGCCGTGTAAGTCCAGGCTCCACAGAGGATGGGGACCGGACCCCCCTCCTCGACTACGCAGCGAGTGACCGACAGGACGGACGCCCGAGGCGCAGCCCCAAGACCCGCAGTGCTCCGTAGCTGGGCAGATCTCTCCACCGCCAGGCCCTCTTTATCGATATCGGCGGCGGCTGTCAGATAGCCCAAGATGCAGGTGAGACGAGATGACGAGATACGAGCGGGAGGGCCGGTGAGATTCGTCTATCTGTCAGAAGTGACAGGCAGGAGTGGGCACGGAACTTGGGGGGGGGGGGGGAAAGGAGGCCGTGAGCAGGAAGGGGACGGGACGAGGAGGGAACAAGAGAAGGGACACGAAGGCCACTTTGCAGCGCACAGCGCGCAGCTGGTCGACGCTGCCGCTCCGATCACGCCTGGCAGGTATTCGGTATGTCCCAGGCAGCTGGTGGCAGGGTACGAGCCTTGGCGGCAGGTGGGCAGGCGGTGCGTGACGTGCAAGGAGGGACGACGTACGTACGTCCTTTTGCGAGTCCCCTTTGTGTGTGTGTGTGTATTGGTATTGGTTGGGGCGGCGAAATGTTGGGCGGCGGACGAGGACTGCTACCCAGTCACCCAGTATACTACTAAGTATAACCCCCACTGCGAGAGCGGCAAGCACGGAGCCCAACCAGGTAAAACATGCGCGGGAGACAGCGACAAGAAGTCTTGGGAGGCGTGGGAGGCGTGGGCAGCGAGGGCAGGCATGGGCAGGCGCATGCGATGGCCTGGATCTCCTTGTCAAGTGGCCTGAATATCAGGCTGATCTGCGCCCGCTCCCCAGCGGCACACCCCCCCAACGCCCCCCAGCGCCCCCCAACCTCAGATCGGGGATTCCCACTAGGCCAGGCATGGCGAGTCCACCTGGACAGCCCGCCATGCCCGCCAGCCTCACGACGTGGTCTTCTGACTGGCTAGCGACGCCGTCACAGGGGTGCGCTCGCGAGGGGCGACACGGCACGATGACGCTATGCGCGCCCCATCACGCTCGGTCTACGATGGCGACTACATCGGCCCATGTTATATCACAATGGTACAACCTGGCCGTCCGATCCTATATGTTTCCCGCTCACCACGTTTCGCCTAGGAGTGAACAGACGTTTCTCGTTCCAGCGTACCCACTTTGTGAAGCGATCCGGGTGTGCATGACCCGTGTTCCAAAATGGGCGCATGGAGGGGCTGGATGGACTGACTGACTACTCTATCTGCCTGCACATGTGGACGTGATTCGTCGGCGCTGAGGCCCTCACAGGCTGCGTCAAGCTCGACGCCAAATCATGCGGTGATACTTTCGGACTCGTATGAATTATCCGTACTCGGTCGTATCCTACAGCTATGAAAAAGAAACGTACGGGTTGGGGAGAGTGGAAAACCATGAAGGGCATCTCGGGTACTGGGGTGTACTTACCGGCTCAACAAGTCAACCAGAGTGCTCTCGAAGATTTGCATCGCCAGCCAGTGTTACGAGAGTGTAGAGACTTGCCCCCCCTCGGCGCCCTGATGTGGTGCGTGCGTACTGCGCGCCCGATGTGTGAAATGCGCAAAAACTTTTAGAACCCTCAACGCCGTCAAAGCCCACAAGTGACAAATGGCTGTCGGGAGGACGGCAGATGTCGTTGAGCACCAGCCAGACATCCCGACAAGCAGAGAAAGCCCACAGAAGCCCACAGGAAACAGGGAACCCATCGTCTGAGTTATGCCCACAAGAGCCAAAGAGCAGACAGACACTCGCGGTGTCTTCAGTGTGTGCGAGACACACGAGCCCACAGATCAGGAACAAGCCCACAGGTATCGTATCGTGACTTTTCGCAAAGTCACATCGCAAAGCCCACAGATCCGCGAGGGATCGTGAAGTTCCGACGCCGACAACCCACAAAGCCCACTGAAATGCCCTCAGAGCCCTCAGAAACCATCATGTGCGGCTGGTCGCCTTACAAGGCGGCCTTCTGCTTCTGCTTGCGCTTGCGCTTCTTGTCTGTCTTTCGCCCCTCGTCCTGGAGAGCAAAACCCATATCCTCCGCCTTGGTGTCGACATCTTTCTTGATGCCAGACCCCTTGTCGATCCGGCTTGGAGACGACTTCCTTCATCTCCATAGTCGCCGCCTCCGCGCCCTAGGACGCGGAAGAACCGCCGCTATTCTCCTAGAAGGTGATCTTCTTGCCCTGGAAACCACCTCCACGGCCGCCACCGCGGCCGCCGCGGTCACCAAATCCACCTCGGCCACCACCACGTCCGCCAAAGCCGCCGCGGCCACCACCGCGGCCACCTCGGTCACCAAAGCCACCGCGGCCACCACGACCGCGACCGCCAAAGCCACCACGGCCGCCACCGTTGTCGGGACGTCCGCTGGCGTAGTCCAGGCGGACACCACGGCCCATCAGGTCGGCACCCTGGAGCTGCTCGACAACAGACTTGGCATCTTCCACCGAGTGGAAGCTAACGTAACCGAAGCCCTTGAAGCGCCCGGTCTCCCTACGGATAGTCAGTAACAGCACAATGAGGTTGCGGAGTTAAGAACAGGACTTACTGCTCAGTAGGCAGGCGGAGGCTCTTGACAGCGGCGACCTCGTTGAAGAAGGCTGAGACAGATTCCTCGTCGACTTGGAACGACAGATTGCCGACGAAGATAGTGTCGCTCTCAGGGCTCATCTCGTCGTTGAACTTCTTGGCACGGTCATTGGCACGAGCAGTAGGGTCCTGCTTAGGCTTGCCAGTGGAAAGGTCGATTCTCATGTCACGACCGTCAAGGAAAGCACCCTGCTTCTCCTCGAGAGCAGCCTGGGCGTTCTCTGGGGCGTCGAAGTCAACATAACCGAAGCCACGAGGGCGACCCTCCTGGTTGCTGATGATGCGAGCGCCAGTGATGCCCTTGCAGTGCTGGAACTCCTCGTAGAGAAGGTTGTCATCGACCTTCCAGCTCAGGTTGCCGACAAAGAGTGTCGCGCTCTCGGCAGGAGCATCGTCGGTCTTTGTCTTCTTGGCGGAGGTCTCCTCAGCGTCGTCGGCCTTGCGCTTCTTCGAGGGAGCCTCAGTCTTCTCTTCAGCAGACTCGGACTCGGACTCATCAGAGTCGTCAGAATCGCTGTCGGAGCCGGAGTCGGAGTCGTCGCTGTCTTCCTCATCGGACTAATGATGTGGCAATTAGCTTTGTGCACGGAAAACAGTTGTGCTTCTAAGTGGATGAGGGACTTACGCTATCCTTCTTAATCTCCTTCTTAGCCGCCTTCTTGGCAGCAGCAGGCTTGGCCTTCTCCTCTTCCTCAGACGAGTCGTCGCTGTCGCTGTCCTCTTCCTCAGATGAGTCCGAGTCGTCGCTGTCTTCCTCGTCGGACTGTATACGCGAGTGATTAGTGCAAGTCATCCATAGTATTGCGGGTAACAACTTACGCTCTCCTTGGCAGCCTTGGCAGCCTTGACATCCTTCTTCACAGCAGCAGCGGTAGCAGGCTTGGCCTCCTCCTCATCGCTGTCGCTGTCACTGTCGCTGTCCTCCTCCTCGTCATCATCCGAAGAATCAGACGAGTCAGAAGTCTCAGCAGCCACGGTGCCGTTGACCTTTCCGTTGACCTTTCCATTGACCTTTCCGTTGGTCTTGGGCGCGGCCTTGGTGGTCTCCTCCTCAGACTCAGACTCAGACTCGGAGCCAGACTCGGAATCAGAGGACGCGGAGGAATCCGAGTCCGACTCAGACTCAGACTCAGAGGACTCTTCCTTCTTGGTCTTCTTGCTGGGCGTGGCCTTCTTAGCGACCGCCTGAGCCATGGCCTTCGCCTTGGACTTGGGGGTCTGCGCCGGCTTGGTGACAGAGGCGTTCTTGACGCTGGGCAGCGCGGCGGCCTTGGCCTTGCTGCCCTTGGACTCCTTGACTTTACCCATGACGAATGGATGAAATTATGCGACAGAGGGCGATGGGATACAGGTGGGAGTGCAGGCGACAATGGGAATGGAGAAAAGAATGCAAAACGATGAAAATTTCCAAGAGCGCAGATGTGGGAGGGGCAAAATGCAGGATGAAAAACTGCGCCTGCAGATTTATCTCAACCAAAAAGAAAAAATTAAAGCGGGTCTGCGGAGTACGACGCGTGCGCGGCAGGCAGATCCCCCTGTAGAGCACAGACCATCTAGCCTCTAGAAGCATGAGGGACCATTCAGTGGTAGAAGCTCCAGGTCCAGTAGGCAGCCTCCCATATCAAAGCACACCCACTCGCGCGAGCCACCATCACCAAGGAAAACCCCAATTCACGGCCGGCGACGCCTCACCTTCCGATACCTCTGTTCAAAGACAACCTAGAGGCGCTCGTGCATCCGTCGCCCGGCCAGCAACCAGACACAATGCCGACCCCCGAGTCCGCGGCTTTCCTGGCCAAGAAGCCGACCGTGGCCCCGACCTTCGACGGCGTCGACTACGATGACAACAAGGCGCTGAAGCAGGCCCAGGACGCCATAATCCGGGAGCAGTGGGTGCAGGTCATGATGGGTCGGTTAGTCCGGGAGGAGCTGAGCAAATGTTACTACCGGGAAGGCGTCAACCATCTGGAGAAGTGTGGTCCGCTGCGAGGTCAGTGATATCTAAACATGGCGTGGCTCGGCTCCCTGAATATCCATTGGAGCCGAGGAGGATATACGGATGGCCTGAGCCCGAGACTACCGAGATCATGGAGCAATGGCTGACCGGACTGAACAGAGAGATATCTACAATTGCTTGAGAAGGCCAAGGTCAGGGGCTACCTCTTCGAGCAACAGAACTACATCGAGAAGAAGCAATGATCCTGCCGAGGTCTTGAATCGCAGGCAGAGGGAATCCACGATATTGCGCCATGTTTGGAAACGCGAATATCTGGGCAGACAGCTGAAGCTCAAGGAGACATAGGCCAATAGCATGACTGCAATCAGCAGGGCCAGACCCTCCAGTCTGTACGAATACAAGAAATAAAAACAAAAAAGCATGCTATTTCCGGCCACCAGTCTATTCTGTCTTTCTTGAGAAACCTGAGAAGCGTAGTTGTAGCAATTTTGGGGTGTGACTCGTAAATAGGTACCAATTGCCGACTGTCCTGGATGGTGTCGGCTCGGTGCCGGCCCAGAAATTTTGGAGCTCTGCAGCGACCTTCAACTTCGAGAACCGCACACGACCAGTTCACTTCAACCCAACACACAACAATCACACCACAATGATCTGCAGGACATGTATACAACGGGCCACGGCCCTCGGCCGGCGGTCAATAATACCAAAGGCACCCATGCGACGACCTCTCTCCACCACAATGTCACCCAGACAGGCTGCTGCTGCCGCCGCCGCCGCACCTGCAGACACAGCGGCCGACGCGACATCAGAAGAGCCGGCGGCGCGATCCACGTGCCCGCCGGGGACGGTGCTAAACGGGCTCAACTACTTCAAGGGAAAGACGGACCCCGTAGCGCTGCGCGACGACGAGTACCCGGAGTGGCTGTGGTCGTGCCTAGACGTGCAGAAGAAGGCGGACGCGGAGGCAGACGAGGGCGCAGGCGATGAGTACTGTACGTCGCGCCCGACCCCCTTACAAAAATTTTGTCGCCTTGACATATCAATTGCTAATACGGCGGCGCCTTTCTAGCCAAATCCAAGAAACAGCGTCGACTCGCCGCCAAGCGCCAGCGGGCTCTCGAGGCGCAGATCCTGGCCACGGGCAACCTCGAGGCGCTGGCTCCCAAGATACCGCTGCAGCAGCAGTCCATCAACCTGCCCGGGTCGCCGGATGGTGGTGTGGAGGGTGCGCTGGAGGCCGCGGCTCAGCGGGAGGAGCTGAGAAAGGCAATGCGCAAGGAGAGAAAGGCCAAGATCAAGGAGGCCAACTACCTCAAGTCCATGTAGAGGACGCCGGTTGCTAGGGCTACAACAGCATGAATATGAAGGCATCGCATATCAGTCCGTGTATGATGATGGGTGAGAGGGACATTTTCCATTCTTGATATGTAACCTATGACGGTTCACCGAGATCCCCTATCATTGAGCTACCGAATGCAAGCTACCACAAAGATGCCCCTATCTCTGTGACTTGAATGATGCAAGGTACTCTCCTAATGCAATCATCATTTTGACTGAAGTGTTGGGTGATCGCCGGTCTGCTCGTGACGTCTACGTCAATAGACTGAGTATCATTCACCTCCGGGCCCGGTGGCAACCGAGCCCACTGATTGTGCACTAATATGTCCTCGCTTGAGAGAGGGTAATATTCCGAGGAGTGCTCGAGCTTTGCAGAGGCGCACATTTGTCCTCTGCCGATCTCTACTAATCGTCATCCTCGTCCTCCGGTGGCTCCTCTCCGATCGAGGCCAATTTGAGCCGCATGTCCTCATTGAGACCCTTGAGCCGTGTTTGCAGCTTCCCTCTGATGAGAGGGTTCTGCGCACCGGGCTGCTGCATTCGGCTCTTGAGCTCCGCAATTTGCCGGCCGATGTCCTTAACTTCGTCCCGGACGCCTCTGATCTGCTCACGCCGTTCCCTCTCCGCCGGATCCAGGTCCTCGTCAGACTCCTCGTCGTCATCATCGTAGTCCTCTCCGCTCTCGCCGTCGCCAAACAGCTCGTCTTGGCCTTGGGTCTCTCCGGACTGAGTCGCCGCAGCCGGCGTTTCGGCAGAGGCAAGAGGTGTAGCGCCCTCTTCAGCCGGTGTGTCCATGACAAATGCATCTTCCATACTCGCGTCCAGCTCGCGTTGCAGTTCCGCCTCAAGGTCACCATGCTCGAAGCCGTCATGTCCGGCGATCTCCTCAATCTCGCCCTCAGCGTCCTCCTCCCCGTCTGCGTCAAGCATGTCGGCATCCGGAGTGTCGATCTGCATGGTGCCTCGCCGCTCGCCGATGAATTCAAAGCGGGTCCTTATAGCAGCCTTATCGGCCTTCAGAAGCCTTTCGACTTCCTTCTCCTTGTTGTCAATCTCACTCTTGTGCAAGCGCTTGCGGAATCTGCGGTGAACTGCGTCGTGCATGGGGGGTGTCAGTCCGTGGGGCCACCTGTACCCATCAAAGAGGACGTTGGGAAGCTCGGCAGTCTTTGCCTCTTCTTCCCGGGTGATTCTCTTGAATACAAGGAGCATCTGACAGATGTCGGCCGATTTGATCACAAGCTTCTTGTCCCAGGTCTTCGTAGCCTCGGTGATAGTTGGCAAGTCGACCAGGACGGCCGCGAACATTTGAGTCTGCACAGTGACAGCCGCCCTGCGCTCGTCCACCCACTTGAGTCTGAACTCCATGTTCCCGCCCGACGGGAACTTCTTATGCTTAGCATTCAAACACTCGTTGATGTAGTCGCACTCAGGCCCTTCCATCATGCGGAACACGATCTCTTCCTCTGTGATAGGATCCGACTCGGCATCCTCCATTTCGGAATCGAAGCCCGACCCAGGCTGCCGGACGACATTGCTCGACGTGAGTTTGTCCTTCAGGGAAATCTTCCGAACCTGGCTTGCCCCCTGGACCGGGATCCTCGTCTTGAGGATAGGACGCTTCTTGGTGGGTGGCTGCTGGTTTCGGTCTGCCTCATCCTCAGAGCCACTGCCGGCGTCGTTCTTAGCGCGCTTCTTCGCAGTGGGCTTCAGGGTCCGTCCTGCCTTCGTCGTCGTCGCGGGCGCCACTGGAGGCTCCGTAGGCGGCGCTTTCCCGGGGAGAGGGGTCCGAGATGGCAAAGGGGTTCGGGATGGAGCGTTTTCGGTAACGGGTGTCGCTGGCTGACTTCGGTTCACTTTGAGCTTGATCTTGGGTCTGCCGTCGGTGGGCGTAGGAGGTATTGCCGGCGGCGGCATGGTCGCAGAGTCTGGCGCAGGCGGGGCAGCTGAGGATCCAGCAGGGGGAGACTTGGCTGCTGAAAAAGTAGGAAAGTATGACGAGGGGGGAGACATCGCGTCCGGCGTTGCGACAGGTTGACCGAAGAGCGAGGGAGGTGGGTTGTGGGAGGCAGAAGGGGTCTTGTTGGAAGACGCAGATGGGGTTCTGCTGATCTTCAGCTTGAGAGTCTTCTTAGGCCCCTCCATGATGACGGTCCGCTGCCAGATACTTTGTAGAGGTCGAGTGAGGCAATGTGGAAAGTCATGCGAATATGCGCCGCCCGAAGCTCGGTCGATTCGAGCACGGTGCTCTCTCTACAGGTGTGTGCGACGGCTTCTCATGTGCTTTTCGAAATCGAGGGATCGATCATGAGTAGGAAAGATCGCTGATAGAGCGTCAGCTCTGAAGATTCGTACGAAGGGCGATTTGTTTGGTAGCTGCGGCCGAGAATGAGCCGATATGCGAAGCGGGTGAGTCGGGAGTTCGATGCAAGTGCCAGTTGAAGTCGCGAACAACGGCTCCATGGCCATCTCTGGGCAGGCGACGTAAAGAAGCTCCGCCCGGGGAAAGTGGGGCCTGGTTGGGCAACCCTGGTCCCTGCTCCTGCTCTTGAGCCGCAACAGCTGCAGCCGCAAGCTTCTGACAGCGGCTTTCAGCTCAGGAACCTACCTCATCAACCTCACAGCTACACAACCTCATCAGCGCAACCCTTGGAAGGATTGGTGGGTGCGGAAGCGCACCCGGCTTGACCATGGTTTGGAATTTCGAAGCTCAGGCCTCCATCACAATCTGCCACTAGGGACTCACCACACAAAACGCGAAGCTCCAACCTTGAGGTTTTCACGAAGATGCCACCCCCGCCAGCCGTCTTTCACGCGCTCCTGCGGCCGGCCATCATCCAGATCCTGCGCGCAACAGGCTTCCACTCCGCCAAGCCCGCCGTGATCGACAGCCTAACCGACCTCGCGGCTCGCTATCTCGAAGTGCTGTGTCAGGAGACCGCGCGGCATGCTGGCAACAACGCGCACGTGCCCTATTATGCCGGTATGGTAGAGCCATCGATTGCGGATGTGCGGCTGGCGCTACAGGACGTGGGCGCGTTCCTGCCCGAGCGCGACTGGGAGGAGCAGGATTTCCTGGAGCAGGAGGACACTAGGGGCGTGGACGAGTTTGTCGCATGGGCGACTGGCCCGAAGACTGAGCAGATCAAGAGGGTTGCGCTGGATGGCGTCGAGGATGGGGTCACGGATTACTTGACCGGTACGTGATGCTCCGCTGGGATTGGATCAGAGTCCATCGATATGAGAGTGTCTGCTGACAATTACTCTACGACAGCGCTGAAGAAGAGGCACAGCAAGACCGCCGATGACACAAAATACACGGGCTCATTACTTTCCAGGGCGCATGATCAGGGCCTAGTGGTTGTCGAGGGAGGCGGCGAGATTAACAGTATCCAAGCTTGGATAGCAAAGCGCCGCCAGCCATCGAGGAAGTCGCCCGAACGCGAGGCCGAGTCCAGACCGCCGTCGAGCGGACTCAGTTCTGTTGGGACTATAGCGGACGAGATGGAAATTTCGGGCCTATGAGTGATTTGAATTACCCAGTCCAAGAAGCTTGAAGATGCTGTTAGTAGGACACGCATTACGGCTTGATGAATGAATCGACGAGGTAAGTCGCCCGTACTGCGCATGCTCTGTTTACAATCCTGGTGTTTTACATCTGTGACGTGCATTTTGGCGGCGTGCAGATTGAGGCTTGACTGAAATATGGTCATTTGAAGGCGTTGGTCTTGCTAATACTTACGGTCAACGCAGCCTTTTCCAAGTGGCCCAAAGAAGATTTATCGCACATGAGCCACAGCTTCACCGGTGGGCTACTGAGGTGCTATTTCGATTTTGAGCAGAAAGCCACATTTAAACCTGGAGTGGCAGGCGTTTTCCTCGAGAAAGTAAGGATGCGCCATACATCCGATCGACAGCCATACACATAGAACTGGCGTTTGTCAGGTGCTGTACCAACATTCCAATAGCAATGTGCTTGGATTAATCAGGACCTAGAACGAGGTTTGGATGGCCATCTCAACTTGTCTCTGGTCTGGTTAGCGATGCGGCGTTTTGAGATGGCTCCTAGCCTCACGCGTAGTTTGATCGCGTACTCCGAGAGCAAATCGACTTGTGAATTTCGACATCACCCAGGGTATCATGTCTTGTCAAAATGCTACTACTACGTGAAGATGATATTGGCGCTTCAGAGTTAATATGCTTTAAGTAACCTGCTTCTAAGCAAGGGTAGGGCGTGGTCTCAAGCCGTGTCTCTGCCAGGACACGAGCCACATGGCGACAATCCGAGTCGTGCTTGTTTGTAGGGCTAATAACTGAATATTCACTCGGCCTAGGCATGTTCATGACATTGTTCTGATTGTAAGCAGACGAAATGTATCTAGACAGTGACTTTTTCCCAAAGAGGCTCTAATCTCGAGTTTATAGGCACATAAGAGTTCACACCTCTTGGCAGATAGCGAGAGGCAGTCATAATCCCCTGTATCTCTTATCTATTAGAATTTGATGATGTCCTTCTTGTCTCACGACGCATATTTGTATGTTAGAGGCCCTAGCCGTCTGCAGTCTCTCAGGGCCGGTGGACGGATACACGGTCCAGACTGGGATATTCAATCAGCATTTGGCTCATGGTTGCAAGCCAGGTTGCTTCGAGTCAAGACGAGAAATGATAGGAAATGTAGAACAGGTAGCTCACTTGAAAGCAGCACTAATGAGTGCGAGATGACTGAAGGCCTGGGGCGTGTTCCCGAGCTGCTCGCCGCTGCGGGAGATCTCCTCTGAGAACATGTGCAAGTGATTTGAGAAGGTCAACATGTTCTCAAACAGGTTGACAGCACGCGGGAGGTACTTGGCGTCGTAGACGCTAGCTCTTGTGAGAGCCTCGACCAGCCAGAACGTGCACATAGAGAAAGCGCCCTCTCGTCCTCCCACACCTGTGTTCACACGTCAGCACTGATCTGCTGAGCCGTGATCTTCGCTGTTGAGGAGGCTTAGGGACGCTGTTACCGTCATCAGAGAGCTCAGTATCGTAGCGGTACACCAGACCCGTGGACGTCAAGCCGCCCCTCTCGGGAGGCAGCAGGATGCGGTCCATTGTGTTGAGGAAGCGAGGGTCGTTCGGAGTGATGAAGAAGACTAGGGGTGCTATCAGGATAGAAGAATCCAGCATTGTGCGGTTCTCGTAGCTCTGGATGAAGCATTTCATCTCCGTATTATATCCTAAATGCTCTTGTCAGAGGGCTAAATTGGTAGAGGGCGTCCTTCTTGACCATGTTGAAGATTTGGCTGTTGCTTCGGGTGGCTGATCGTCTTTGCCATTCTTTTTTCTTCCTTTCCGGGAGAGGTTGTGGTGGTATGTGACCCGGGATGATGCGTATTTGCTAGGCAGGAGAGATGAAGATAGACAGAGAGCGCCCGCAGAAGACATAGTCGCACGGCGCAAGGAGGTGAAGAGGGTAATATGGCAAAATGCTAGGATTCGAGGACGGGAGGTTTAACTAAGTCTCTCACCTTTCTCCATGATCTCCTCATAAAGACTTTCTCTAGCTTCGAGCCACTTGTTCCTATTGGGACATGGGAGAGTTCTCTTTTCTGCTAGACGCAGGCCGCGGTCGAACGCCACCCAGAGCATGACTTTTGAGTAGACAAAGTTCTGTTTTTTGTTCCGCACCTCCCATATGGACATATCAGGATCTGCTAGAAGTCAGCGTCTCGCCTCAAGTAAAGGAACAAGCTCTGTAGTATCCGGCCTACCATTCATGATAGTCAGAACATAATCTGCACCAGGGTCAGCAACGTCCAAGGCGGAATCACGCAACGAGTACTTTACCAAGCAGCTTTCGCACGGACACCCAGGTGTCCCAAGTCACAGGCTTGCCGTACTTGTTGTTCAGGTAGACCGCGTCCATCAGCTCTCCGTAGATATCGAACTGCTGGTGGAATGCCGCTCCATTTCCGATGCGCACTGGCTTTGAGCCCCTGTAACCCTCTAGGTGGTCTAGCTCCAGCTCCGGTATGTCGGTCTCGCCTCGGATCGTGAACATGATCGGCAGGCCCCCATCAGGCGTCCGGGAATTTAGAATGCGCTGGTTGATAAAGCCCATGTACGCATCTGCCTCCTCGACGAAGCCAAGGCGGAGCAAGATGTAAATCGTGAAACTCGAGTCTCTCACCCAGGAATACCGATAGTCCCAATTCCTCGGGCCCCCAATTTCCTCCGGCACGGAGAACGTCGGCGCGGCGACGATTGCGCCGGTCGGCTCGTACGTCAACAGCTTGAGGATCATCAGGCTCCGCGTGACGACCTCCATCCATCTTCCCCTGTACTTACACTTCGAGATCCAGTTGTACCAGAACGTCTGCGTGTCGTTCTGCTGCTTGTCAAGATCAGCAGTCGTGATGTTGGCCGTGATGTGGCTCTCAAGGTCGTCCCTGAGCGTGAAGGAGACGGCCTGGCCCTCCTGCAGCGTGACATGCGTTACGACACCCTCGCTCACCATGCCGTTCCTCATCACCTTCTGAAACGTCACCACGGGACAATTTTCCGCATCATCTTCGCCTTTGTCGATTGTGACATCCAACTGCAACTTCAGGCCGCCCCTCTCGACGCTATGGAAAGTAACGGCCTTGGACGCCATCCCTGGCTCGTGTATCGCCTGCAGCACCGTTGTGACATGTTTCTCCTTAGCATATCCCAGCGCAGGGAAGATCTCCACATCTAGCGAGATCTTGCCCCTGATACACTCTACCCGTCGGACGAGCCACTTCTTCAGCTCTTCCTGGACAATCTGCGCCTCACGGAAGGCCGAGTGGCGACCTCTCGAATGTGAAACCGGCACAGTTGATGTGCGTGGCTAGTAATTATTAGTACCCTGCCTCACACCAAAGTCTCACAATGTGCAGACTTTCGTGCCATACGCTGTAATTCTAAGAGCATGGAGACGGGCACTGGTGGAGGAAAAAGAAGCTGCTCACCCGCGGGAAGAAGTCCACCAGGTCCGCAACGCCATCCTCGTTGATGTAGCGTGTCTGTAGTATATTGGAGGAGGGTAGGTAGCTCTGCTTGGTGGTGCAGGTGATGCTCGACGGCGGCGAGATGCTGAAGTGACCGCCCTTGTTCTTGTCCAGAAGGCGGCAGAAAATACTGGGAGAGTCGAAGTCGGGCCTAGGGAGAGAATCAGACGAGGAAGTGAGCAGTATGGGTGAGTTTTGCTGTTCCTCACCAGCACATGAAGTCACAGCTGCCGTCCATTCCGACCAGGGCAGCTGTCCTCAGGTTCCCGATGAGGCCGTAGTCCTCGATGGGCAAGTAGCCGTCGAGGCGACCTCTGAAAGAGCTCGCAGGGGCCGAGGTTGAGTAGGAGGCAGCCATGTTAATTCGGTTTTATATCATTGGTGGTGTACTTATCAGTCGGTAGTATCGTTGACGGGATGAATTGTGAGCTTCCGGTCCGACAATGCTGGTCGTTCAAACGTTCAAGCGCTTACTACCCCAAATGATTGGAATGAATTCACAGTACTAGCGTGAGTTCATTCCGTAAGCCGCTGAGCATTCAATTTCATATTACAAGACGTGAGAGAGTCGATTAGACTATAGTTGCTACGCATCTATTCAATCCGACTTGTCTTCCTCGAGCTCCCAGGGAAATTGGAACTGGAAGAAAAGTGGCGTGATCAAGCCGGGCGCCGGGAATATGAGAGCACGATGTCTTCTTCCCTTTCAGGACCGAAGAATGGATAAATAATGCATACGAGACATGAATGGATTTATGAAAGTCATGAGAAAGCTACTTCACATCTGACGGTACAATAGGCCGTGATGGGACGATGGAGCAGCTAAGATTGCGTTCTGGTTGTGGCCACTCGCAGCATCTGCGAGGCGGTCTCACGCCGCGGCGTACAGAGCACATCTCTGCTTCTCAACACGGCACCACTTTCGATGTGCAGGCCGATCACAATGACAAGCCAAAAGATCGACGCGCGCCTGGCGAGACGTGGTCTTCGTGCAGCCCGCCGAGGATCTCGAGGCCGACGTCCCCTTGCCAGTGCGCTACCAGTGGCTACCTAGTTGATGCTGGGATATTTGCCCAGGTGGTTAGGATCTCGTCATAGGAAATCCTTACTAGAATCCGGTCACAGGACGTTCGAAGCAGATGTCCAGCTCTGCCAGTTACATCACAGAGACAAGTGACGCAGCAGACGTGCCTCTCGCCGTGTAAGTCCACTTGACCCTCCACATATGGAACTAGTCAGTCCTGGGGGATGCCCTAAGGCGGCACTAATGGGTCTAACATAAGACCAGCTTCAATCTAGGAGGATCATGGATCGTGTATCACATGAGCAACCATCTCTCGAGCCAAACGTTGACTGAGCCGTGCGGCCCGATATACGTCGCACCTCCTTTGTGATAGGCTCGGCCCCAAGGCATGCTTGGTGACGGAAGCTGGGACGAAACCGGTGGTCTCGGAGTCATTGCACGGCGACGAATAGAGGGGAGCCTTCCCCTACAGTACCTAATCTAAGGTTATCGTGAGGGGAGATCGCGCACGCGGACCCGCCCACCTGGTACTGTTCTGAGAACCCCTTGGGCGGTTTCACCGACTCCCGACTCGGACCAGCAGACTGCTCGCGATGCGGAGAAATCTTGCCGGGCACTGCCCAAAGATCGAAACGCGAGGCCCAAATTATGAAGGTGAGCATGACGTTCCACGACGCTGGCCTGGCCTCCTCGTCGTTCCAAGACACCTATCTACCATAGCAGGCCAAGTTGCGCCACAGTACTCACGACGTCAGGGCCCATACTGGTTTTGCCCCCCAGGTGGAAACCCAGGTGGAATCCGCAGGACAAGACGTGGCAGACAGACGGTCAAACCGACCCTATAGACAGACAGCACCTGTGCACCCTGGGGGCGTCAGATACTAGAATGAGGATCAACGCTGCACCGCGCATCCATCCGGGGAAAACGGCCCTGCGGGGGAGCCAACGGATTCAGGGCCCCGTGCGCTGTAGCTGTAGAGCGGCACAGCGGCTGACATCACGTCAACAGCTTCCCCAGATTTCAGGCCGATCGTTGACTCGCACCGTTACATGGGGCGGTCTAGCCTCTGGATCCGCCTGGGCGGGCAGTGGGTGGCGGGCAGCTCTAGCGGTGCCGTCGCGGCTGGGAAGTGAGTTGTTCAGCTGAGCAGGATTCCAGGCAGGCTCTGGGTGCGTTTGGGTGCCGGGTGCTGGGCTAGAGCGGTCGTATGACTACTGTCCAGAATAGTCGGCGTGATGCCGAGCATCATTCGAGCTTGTGCCGTGACTCGGATCCAGACAGCCCAGGGCAAGAAGTTCAGACCGATGCAGAGCAAACCTTGCCCATGGGCTATCTGAAGCTTGTCGGCGCTGGTCGCGATGCCGTGCCGGCTGACCCGAGAGGAACTCAGCACGCTGTGCCGGGAGGTCCCAGCTACTGCGTATACGGGCGCTGAGCCTTTAGAGTTCAGGAACAGGTAGGTGCTGGCTTGTGGCTTGCAGGCGAGTAGATGATGGGGGGTGGCCAGAGTTTAGGTCTCCAGGGCTAATGCATGATTCTGGGCACCACGTTGGGGCGGTCGATGCAGATCAGGTGCAGGTCGGAAGCGGCGGAGATCAGGGTCTCGATAGCTCCAGAAGGCCCTGTGGGGTTCCCGACGGAGATAGGCCGACAGCCTCTGGCAAGTACAGTACTGTGCTCGAGAGAGCTCGGAGAGGGAATCTGGATGCCGTATGCAACAACCGGCGGCCAACTGCCGGGCAGGAGAAGCTCACGACCACCGCGCCACGGCCGCCAGTTTGCAGGCGGGCCGCAGGAGGGCTGGCCTCACGTCCTCTCTGCTGACGCCAGGAAGGGTCCGGGCTGGCTGGGCTAAGAAAAGATGCAGGATCCCTGGCCTCTCCAGGCACTGCCGCATTGTCAAGTGGCGGGCCGGCCACTCAGAGACCCCGCTGTGGGAGGAGAGGCCCCACCGTCATCTTGTGAACAGAGCCATTGACGTCTAGAAGCGCGGTAGGCTGATGAGTTGTTACCGTAGGGTTGCTGCCCATATGCCCAGGGGGGCCCTGGGGGCCCTCTCGGGGCTGCTGCCCACAGGCCTGCCGTCCACTAATCACCGTCAGCAGAACCCCAGCCGCCCAGGTGATCAGGCTGGTAAGAGCTTGGCATGGCACGGCATGGCATGGCATGACCAGGCATGACCAGGCATGGCAAGGCATGGCAAGGCCTTGGCCTTGATTTTGCTTCTGCGATCTACGGTGGACGGTACCTACCCAGCAGCTGCGATTCACTGAAACGCCGAGACGAGGCGGTATCGAAGCGGTAAAAGCGGTGCCGGTGGGGATGGTCCCCTCTGGACTCGTCCCTCAGGCGCTGGAGAAACACATCTCCTCACCAGGCACGTCCAAGCCCGCCTCCACTTCCCGCCCGACGTTCGAGCCCATCTGTCGATCCAGACCGCCCAGTTGGCAAACTCTCGCATCGCTGTGGGTATCGGGCCATCGCAGACGAAGAGGGGAAAGAGGGAGAACAAGAAAGAAAAAAAAAAATCAGAACCCACACCCCTGCGTGCCCTGGTCCGGCAGGGCGGGTGCTGCAGCTTGCATGCGGTGCCAGCTGTGAGTCCTGTGCCAGTCATCCAGTGACCCTATCGACAAGAGGATCCATCAGCGCGCGTGTAGGGGGTCAAGGCGGAGGGAGAGCCCACTCGGCCAAGCTGTCCAAGGGGGGCCCGCGGCCCACAAGCCCGCACGGTGCAGTCTGACGAACCGGCCGGTCGTGACGACCCCCAATTTCCTTCACTAAATAAAGTCATTACACCAGTACGCTATCGGGTGGACGATGCCTTCCTCGTCTCCTCCCCCCTCCCCGCCTCACCTTGTCTCCCTGCCGCCCCTCTCGACAAAGAACACGCCTCGCCCCGAGTCCGTCGCCGCCTTCCCGCGACTCTCGATCAACCTCGGCCAGCACACGACCTCCTCAGCCGAGTCCTCCACCCCAGGGTCGCCCGCGAGACCCTTTCCGCCGGCGCACGCGACCAACGTGCTCGTCGGATCAGGGGTCCCAGGCCCGCTGTCCAACCTGACATCCGACCGTACCACCGGGGCAGCCGCTCGTGCGAGGAGGGCCACGGTCTCTGATGCCGTCGCCGCCTCCAGCACCAGCTCCTTTGCAGACAACATCGAGATGGACCCCATCAACCCCGCCGGCCACCGCCGGCGCCGCAGCAGCCTGATGTCGCCGTCGAGCGCCTCCACGCCGCAGCCCGGGAGGAACGGGCACGTGAGGGGCCCCTCCGTCAGCGGGCAGTTCGTCATGGACGAGCCGAAGATATCAGAGGAGAGCGAGTCCACGATCAAGGGGAAAGACGGGATCATGAAGCCGAGGCCGAACGCGGACGACTCGGACGAGGACTTGCACGACGACGAGGAGACCGGTCTGACCGCTAAAGACAGGAAGAGGAAACAGAGGAAGAGGAGGCGGAATACGCTGCTCGACCAGCGGATAGCACGGGACAAGATCACAGACGAAGAACGCAAGGAGGCGGACCAAACCGTGGTCAGGAAGCTCGCCGTAAACGGGACCCTCATCGGCCTCTGGTACCTCTTCTCGCTTAGTATTTCACTGGTAGGTCGAGACTGGTCATCAAGACCTCGATGGTGGAAAACGGATCGATGCTGACAGCGGAACAGTACAACAAGTGGATGTTCGACAGCAACCGACTGAACTTTCCCTTCCCGTTATTTACGACTTCTGTACACATGCTTGTACAGTTCATGCTCTCTTGCGTCGTCCTTTACTTCGTGCCATCCTTAAGGCCTCAGAATGCGCCGCAGCGGAGATCAGACCTGGGTCATTCGTCGAGGGACGAAAACGATACAGAGAGGCCGATCATGACAAAGATGTTCTACCTCACCAGGATAGGGCCTTGCGGTGCAGCCACGGGCCTTGACATCGGCCTAGGCAATACGTCCCTCAAGTTCATCACATTGACTTTTTACAGTAAGTGCTTCCGGGCCCGTGCCGTTCTGCTCAGAGATGCTGACCGTTCCCAGCAATGTGCAAATCCTCCTCGCTCGCATTTGTTCTCATCTTCGCCTTCCTTTTCAGACTGGAGGCACCAACGTGGAGGCTGGTAGCCATCATCGCCACCATGACCATCGGAGTCATTATGATGGTGGCCGGTGAGATCGAGTTCGACATCCTCGGTTTCATCCTGGTCATCTCGGCCGCCTTCTTCTCCGGCTTCCGTTGGGGTCTCACACAGATCCTTCTTCTGCGGAACCCAGCTACCTCTAACCCATTCTCCAGCATCTTCTTCCTTGCGCCCGTCATGTTTCTCACCCTCCTCATTATTGCCGTTCCTGTCGAAGGATTTCCCGCGCTCATCGAATCCCTGAAGGGTCTCATGAACGAATGGGGTATCGTGGCCCCGCTACTCCTCTTGTTCCCAGGAACCATCGCCTTCCTGATGACAGCCTCCGAGTTTGCTCTGCTGCAGCGAACTTCCGTCGTCACCCTCTCGATTGCTGGTATCTTCAAGGAGGTGGTGACGATCTCGACCGCCACCCTGGTCTTCGACGACAAGCTGACGCCAATCAACATCTCCGGCCTGTGCGTCACCATCGGGGCGATCTGCGCGTACAATTATATCAAGATTACCAAGATGCGGCAGGAAGCACAGAAGACTGTTCACAGTCTCCATATTGACCCGGACCTATCGAGCCCGAGCTCGAGCGAGACGGACGCCGAGGACGATGGCGGCGAAGAGACGGGCCTGCTCGCTGCGCGGCAGAGTGTGGATGTGCCCATGGAGCAGGGCGACCTCGTGACGGTGGACGGCGACATCGTCGTTCCACCGCCTCCGCAACACCCACCATACAACACCACATTCGGTTCCGGGGAAGAGCGAGACAAGGCAGACCGGCAGGATTAAGCAGGCGGGAGGCCAGTAATCCATTTGGATATTCTCTTCTTACAGGGCGAAAGACATGTTCGTCCGGACGCAGGTCAAAATGATACCCAAAATTTTCGGAGACAGGTCAGCTACAGGATCCAACGAGCATATCATATTCACATGGCCATTTACGGAGTTCTCTAGAACATAGAATTTGGCGGCCATCTTGATAAACACCCCGGTCAGGGCGAGGAGACAGGAGAACATTGGACATGCTCTGTTCACGGTCGGTCCCAAGCATGCTTGGGTGCTGGGGACCTGGCGTATTGAACTGGGTGAGATGAGTCAGGGGGCCACGAAGAATGTAAAAACAGCCTGTAACAGTCCGAGAGAGGCAGATAGATGCCTCTCACCGCTCCATCGCTGCAAAGTTAATGTGCTATTATTGAGTGGTTAGTGAAAATATACTGAGATTGGTATTCAAACACAACCCGGCCAGTTGAGCGCGCACACTATCCGAACTTGTGAAGTGAAGTCGCTGCCGAACGAGGCTTGACTATTTATTGCTTTTTTAGGGGGCCAGCAGGTGGGCGGGCTGGCGGGTCCATGCCGACTCATGTCCCAGCCTAGTCCCTGGCGCGCCAGCCTCGTGTAAGCGAGCCGACGAGGCTGAGGGCGCAACTCGCCCGTCCCGAGAGCGCCGCAGGGCCAGGTTTAAGCCATCGACAGGACCTCCCGCCATACCTGCGACGATGGGCATCCGGCCCGCGTTGTCGCGAAGCCTGGGCGCGGGCCTGTGGGCCGAGCTCGTGCGAGTCATAGCCGGTGAGGCCTCCTGCGGACGGAAGCGCGGCCTCGCTGGCGGTTCTTGGCGGAAGATGTGTGAGTGCTAAATCAATTGCGACACAATTGAGAGGAGCACGATAACGGTGATACCTGCACGGATGGAAATTGCATTTCTTCGGCCTCCACGCCGAATGCTAGGTAGTACTAAGACACTAGTAGGGAAGAATCCAGCCGGGCATTCATAGAGTTCATGGCGCCGAGGGTATTGTTCGTGCCAGCCTGTTCATTACACGTGTTCGAGCCCGGCCCACTGAGAAAAAGCATGTATAGAACCCCTTGTCCGTCCCGTTTTGTAAAAATGACCGTAACGCCAAGCCGGACCGAATGCCACCCGTCTCAATTCCCCCACCCGCGTATCAAAGGAAGGTCGTTTCGAGCATCAAGGAGTCCCGCGATTATCATCTCGTTCGTGAGCCGACGGCACCGGCTTTCCGGCCTCTCGCAAGAGCTTCAGGGCGGCGCCCACGCTTTAGTTCTTCGCGGGCGGAGGGCCACTCGGCGGCTCGTACACGTTCTCCCCGCCGCGCGGGTAGTAGCTCCCGGATGGCTGCTGCAGGGGAACGTCGCCCTGCTGGTGACCGTAGTAGCCCTCATTGCTGTTGAAGGTCTGGCCGGTGTACTGGTTCGGGATCGCGTTGGGCGTGTACTGCGGGGGCGGCGGGGCGTTGTTGGGCTTGTTGCCGCCGTACCAGCCGCCGTGGTTGTAGGCGGGCTGCTGCTGCTGCTGCTGGCCCCCATAGCCGCCCCAAGGGCCGCCCATCACCCAGCCGGTCCCGTAGCGCGGCTGCATGCCCTGGCGGCGGCGGCGACGGTTGCTGATGCAGCTCCAGGCGATGAAGAGGGCGATGAAGAAGGCGATGACGATGGCGGCGAGGACCCAGCGGCCCCAGTAGTAGAAGTTAGAGCCGTAGCAGTTTCCGTCGTCGCCGAGGTACTGGCCGCTGCCACAGTAGCTGCTGCAGAGGGATGTCAGCAACGGGTATACGCCGGGCTGGGCCAAGGGAGCTGGTGGCTGGTGACACCTGAGCTGCCAGGTTGGGGGTGGGGGATGGATGGAGGTGGTGTGCGGTACTTACTATCTCGGGTCGAGACTACCGGAGGTAGATCGTGGAATGAACATCTTGATGGTCTGAGTACCACTTCAATATTGCTGTTGTGGTGGTGGTAGTGATGGTGGTGGTGATGAGGAAGACGAGGACGAGGAGGAGGGGGAGTGGGAGGAAGGTGATCAATGGACAGATGGAATGTGGAGGGCTGAGGACGCTTGGAGGAAGGGATACTGGATGTTTTATTGCAGCGTGTTGGCCGGAGTTGGCAGTGGCACAGTGCTGGCGTCAGTATGGCGGGTGGGTGGCGGGGTTTTGCCTGTTCTTCAGATGCCGTGACTTATAGTGACTGGGCGTATTGGGGCCAGGCCCCAGCTGGTTTCGCTTCCTGGGCTGTGACGTCCACGGGCCCTGGGCCGGGATCCGAACGTGTCACTGCCCCAAAAGCTACTGCACACTGCGCTAAGCCAGAACCTTATTCAGCGGAACATGTGAGAGAGAGCAACAGCCCGAGAGCACACAAGACGTGAACGGCAGCGTGTGGTCAGTGGGCTAGTGGACGGTGAGTGGCTTGTGGGACGCGTCAGCCCGTCTTCTTTTCCCCTCTTCCGGTCGAGACAGCGACGGTGGTGGTCCTCCTGCACCGGGGACGAGGAGCCGGAGCTCGCGGGCGCCATCAGCAGACGGGTCACGGCCCACGCTGCTGTGGGCACCGTGGCAGTGTGTGGTAGGTTCTGGGTTACAGGTGGTGATACGGTGCTGTGGAAGCAGCTGTTGGGGTGTGGCTGTGTCAGGACGGTCGCCTGACGATCCTTCTCGCTCCTGCCTGCGTGCCTGCGGTCCCCCGTCACTGCCCGTCCCTTCCCGCGCGCCGACCTGCCGTAGCGCCGCTGCCTTAGTCATAGCAACCGGGGCTTCCCTTTTAGGTATTTCAGATTACCCAGCAGACTTTCGAGCACGCAGAAGATTATCAAACAGGCAATCTGCCTTACCCTTCTTCAACAGGTCCTCCATTTCATATTAATATCTCTCTCAAAAGCCTCAGTATTAGCAGCTCCTCTGGATTACACATTCCACCCCGGGTTGCCCGTCTTCTCACGTCAGCCTTCTCCGCCCCGACGCCCCGTTACTGACGGCCGCCCGGGTGAGCTTGCGGCCCTGCCTGCTTGACTGTCAGGTGTATCTGTGTGGACCTGATGTGACGAGGAGATCGCGGGGATCGCGGAGACCGAGGAGACGAGGGCCTGAGGAGACGGTGTCTCCTCCACGCCGGGGACTTGGGCGACAGGAAGCGGGAGCCCGACAGCGTAATCGGCGGAACCTGGAACGCATCACGCCGCGACGCGATGGCACTGGCCTGGATGCTCTGCGTCCTGATCCGTGCCTGGTCACGAGACGTGCGCGTGGCTACCGGCGCCGGCTCGTCCAGCAGGATGTTCAGCGTCCCCAGGCTCTTCCGCCCCAGCGTCTTCTCCGTCTCGATCAGAAGATCGTCCAGGCCCCGGCAGTATGTCTCCAGGCGCTTGATGGTGTCGCTCCGCCTCGCGTTCGGGTCGATGGTCGCGAACGCACGCTTAAGCTTCACCAGCCTCGTGGCGTAGTCCTCGAATTGCGCAGGGTCGCAGTCTAGGATCAGCTCGATGTTGGTCTCCACCGGGCGCTTGAGCGCGTTGATCCTGGCCAGAAGATCCTCGTCCTGGTAAACATGTCAGCTTCGTTGCCTCTTCCGGCGAGTCTCGAGGTCCTTCCACTACTCATCTCGTCTCCTCTTTAATTCCCCAGACCCCAATACCTGCGCTGTCGAGGGGCGGCTACATACCTGCTTGTCTTGCGTGCTGTCAAGGAAGTCCTTGACGTTGTTTGCGAGTTCGACGGTGCCTATCGCGCCGCCGATGCTGACGGAGCTGGAGCCGTTCATGATGGTAAGTCTTTGTTAGCCAGACAGGACCCTTAGTTGCAGAAGCAGTCTCAGCGAGAAAGACGAGGTGTCTTGACCGCCCAGGAAAATCTGTCAAGATTGCGGCCTGGGTGTGCCGTGCCCTTATGTCTTCTCTCGTGGGCCTCGCCATTCTTGGCATTACACGATGGTAGATTCGGGGTCCAACCTTTTGTTGCGGGCTGGCGCCCGGGCTCCAGCGTGGCCCTCGGATCTCATCCAACAAAGCATCTACGTGAGAAGAGGCCCGGTCGTCATCTTCAGGAGAGCCGAGTCGGGCTCCTCTGGTCGGCGCAAGTCACGTTATGAGAGGCCGCGGGCCTGGCCACAGACACCTGACGAACCGTTTCACCCTTAAAAGTGGGAATATCGTGAGCCCAACTGCGTTTACGAGGACTGCTCAGCAATCGCGGCTGATGTCGCCAAGGACGAAGGGGGAGCTGTTCGTGGGGGCGGACATGTCAGCACCAACCTCCATGACCCTACACGGCTCCATTTTGAGGACTGATTACGAGCGGCCTCCCCTCTGGCCATCGCCTCGGTTGAATACGGTGATACGATGAGATCAGCTCGCTGTCTCGAATTATGTGAGCCTCGAAAGTGCGAGCAGACTAATCCGACGATTGGCTCCCCAAAAGGCCCTCTCTTTCACATTCATCTCGCCTTGGCAACCGCCAGCTGTGCAGGTCTTGTCTGAAGGCTGTCTCTCTCGCATAGATGTGCACTAGAAGCCAGAAAGGCGCCGGAGCAGACATCACTACAGCATATGTTGTCCTGCACGGTGCTATTATGCTTCGATCATGTGGGGCGTCCACAGCCGAGGGAGCATGGTAGTTGCTGCCTGTCTGCATAGTTTCTGTAACGAATGGCTGTCTCAAAGCCTCAAAGCCGCTACCCGCGTTGGGTAACTTACACGGTAGCGCCGCGTCTCAGGACGAGCTGGGTGGCGTTTCTTCAAGTCCCCAGCCTTCGTTCCGCCACTTCTCTTCTACGTGCCATCATCAACCCAACAGAACGTATAGGCTGCTCTGCTGGGGCCGATCATGGAACTCCGCCGCCTCTATAGCCGACCGGCACTATCTTTCGTCTGTCTTTGCAAGTGACGAACCCTCGAGTTTCTTCTGGATGGACTGGGGGAAAAGGCTCGGTCGGTATCATGGTGACGTACCTAGGATACAACTTGCCCTTGCCTTCTCGCTACCTAGCTGGTGTCAGCAGGCATTTGCACCAATGAGGTTCAGACAATCCGTTCGAGACGTTCTATCTGGAACTGAAATGTTTTCGATATAGATGAGGGAGACTGTGGTGCTCTGCCCTCCTCTAGTCCAGCCTTCGTCTAAACAGAAGCAAAGCTGTCGCATGTCCCAATTTCAGTCTGACGTCAACCTGGTCTTTTCCCATCGCCTCAGCTATGCGGCGAATCGTCACCTTCACACAGTCCTCATCTGTCCCTGCGAGATCGGGATGAGCCTCCCGCCAGCGTGTCACCATAGACGCTGTATCAAGGCCGCGCGCGAGATCGTCGAGCGACTGCTCCCCGGCGCCGGCGAAGAAGTCGGCAGCCCCGTCCTCGAGCCTGCCGCCACGGTTCCACTCCCTGCGCAGAGATTTGCGCCTCAGAAAGGCCATGACCGGCCGGTCGACCGACCAGGGCATCGGGAGCGTGTCGTACATGGTGCGCGACAGGCGCAGGGCCGGGAGCTCGAACGGCCCCAGCACGTCGTCCTCCAGGTGGCTGAGGGCCTGCTGCACGGCCGCAGCGTTTGGTGTCGAAGGGTCTGCCGCGGTGTTAGATCTCCTATCGGTATGGATCCCGCGCGCTGGTCATTGTGGGCTGGACTGACGGCAATAGAGAGACGCATGGGTCCACAGCGCCACGGTGCCTCCCGGCTTCACCATACGCGCTGCCTGTGTCCAGAACTCATCCATGCGGAACCAGTGAGCCTGTTGCTAAGATGTCAGAGGTGCATGATCAGGGCCCAGGCGGCCAGGTACGGGGTGACTTGCCGCCATGGCCGACGTGAGCAGGTCCACGGACCCAGGAGATACGATGCTCGAGCCTTCGAGCTCTTCGGCGGCCAGGACCTCGAATTCGATAGGCCGGCCGCCCCTGGTCTCGCCGCCGCCTCGCCGTCCCTGCTCGACCATCCGCGCGCCGGGGTCCACGCCGACCACCCGCTCAAAGTGACGGGCCAGGACCCGCGCCGCCTGGCCGGTGCCACAGCCGACGTCGAGGGCCGTCCCGAGACGGCCGTCGCCGGCCAGGTGGAAACTGAGGGCCTCCTCCACCACGACGTCGGCGGCAGAGTCCCCGCGCCCTCGGGCGTATGCGGCGGCCTGTTCTGGCGTGTAGTTCCGGAACGTGGGGTCCAGGGGCGCGGCAGCGGTCGAGGACATGGTGGCGAAGGAGCTGGTCGCGTTGAGATTGACTGGTGAGTGCTCTCCGTTCTGTGATGGAATTTTGCCGCCGCCTCAAGAGTGTAGATATTTTGTGCCCAGGAGTGCCAGGGTCCAGATACGACCGTAGGGCTGACCGGTCCTTGTTGACGGTGACTCACATTCAGTCAGTCACTTCGTTTCCGCTCATAACCGCCGCCGGCACTATCTCGAACCCGCGCCGTATACCTGCATTAACGCTTTCCTGTCCTTCCCAGGTCGACGGCTAGGGACCTGGTGTTCTTCCCGAACAAGGAAGTTGAATGCCCTCCAGCGTACATAGCCACAAGTGGGCGAATTTGCGCCGTCTCACCTGATGTTCAACACCGCGATACTTGAGCTCGACATGATCGATCCTGGATTTTGCACCAATCCCTAGGGCCTGGCCGCATGGCAATTCGAGAGTGCAGCTCCCATCAAAGCCAGGCTCATGCGGGCATGTGCAATTATTTCCTCATCTGCTCGCATCGTCAAAAGTGTAACTGAGATAATATCTCACAAGCTCGGCTCCGTTAGGACGGTGACTTCGCTACGCCTGAGTAGGCTCACTACCTAGTGGTAGCGACGAGGACGAGGCGACAGCACAGCAGATTTCAAACAGCTCAGCGGCGCGTTCTCAGGTATTTGACGTCCTGTTCGAGCCTTAAGTCTTTTGTGTTCATGTGTCGTGATATCGTCTATGCCCACCTCGTCTTCCTGTTTTCCATCAACGTCTTGTACTCTTCAACCCAAACAACTTTCACGAGCAGTCCTCGGGAAAGGGAAGATTGATTAACAAAAGAATTCGGAGAACTTGCTGACTTTGTATATTTTCTGACGACTGGCTCATCATCCAATCGTATCTTTTTTTCCCTCGATGTGTCTAGTCACAGATATCTTGTATACCACATTTCAATCTTCTGGGGCATATATGCAAGGGTGCTATCCAAAGGAGGTGGAGTTTGGTATAAGGTACGACAACCCTTTAGCAGATTTCTCGGCTACATTCCTTCGGCTCATCTCTGATCCGAAAGACAATTGTCAGTAGAAGGAAAACATAGTGATTGTTGCGATCTTCATTTGGCTCGGCTGTAGGATTTTTGCGCAGCGATTGCAGGAAGCACTCTACGTCACAATTTCGAAGGCAAGAAGGAGCGGCCACAGAGGAAGGATTTTCCTCTTCTTCTCGTATCTCCGCACAAGACCTAGGAAACTCCATCTCTCGACACACCAGAAGAAAACACAACGACCAATGTTGAAACCATGCGAGAGGCGTCAGCATGACGAACGGTTCTATGGTTCCAGACCGGCCAGTTGACCCCCGTGCCCGAGGTCATGTCGGCTGTGACACGGAAACAGGCGAACAGACCCGGAGAACGAAACGCAAATAGGGGGCAGCCTCATATGAACCGGATGAGGAGCCGCTAATGAGCTGATCGATAGTGAGCACTTCGTCCCCCCTTTCAGCAGAGACCTCGCTTCCAGACAAACCCCCCGCGGATTCATTCGTCCCAACATAGTTGTCACACCGACGCTCGTACCAACTGGGAATAACGGCTGACTCTGAGACGAAAGGGTTTTGAGCACCACGAGGACTCGGGAGGAATGGTGGGCGAAACGACCGCAGGCGGAAACAGCTGCGGGCGTTCGTGGGCTCTAATTATGGATGATGGGGCCGAACAGACGAGTCGTGGCACACGCCGGACGAGTCGCCTATGCCCACATGTGTCAAAGCAGCGCCCAGAAGACGTGGGACAGGCAAGAGATCTATCTCAGGGTTCGACCCGCCACCACATTCATGCTCACGGTCGCCCTCCCCAAAGACATAATTTCCGATCGAAGAATTGCCCGGGGAAGGGGGAAGGGAGTGGAGACTTTGGCTAGACGATATCCAAGTCGGGGGAGGGGCCAGGACTGGAGCGAATGGGTCGGCGGGAGACATATCGGCACCAGTATCGCAACTGGGCACATTTCTATCTCCAAAGCAAGGGCAGTCACCCTGTTGATGGATACGGGTGGGAATCGAAGTGCCGATTATTCTGGGAGCGGGGAAGGAAGCTGGTCGTTTCAGTCCAGGCTCTGATCTCAGGTCTAGGAGCTACCCAGTATACGATCGAATACCCATGGCAGAGCAGAGCCTGAGAGGATGGTAACGGGAATACCTAGTATGCCACGCTGACAGGGGCTTGATTACTGATGGCTTGTCAGGACTTGGCTTGAAGCTCTAGTATCCTCCGGCGCATACCCAATAAACACCTGCAGGTGGCTCCGCTGTGGGAAGCAAGTGGGACCGCTGAGAGCGCGTCGTTTCGTGCGCGCTGGGTATAGCACATGCCCCCCATCCCGAGCTCAAAGATGAGGCCGCTGAAGGCTCCCACGAGGCTTCCCTCGATGGGTCCCAAGACTGCGTTTGATGCATCCTGGAAACGAGACAGGGATGGGGCTCGTGGACGTCTAGTCGAGAGTGCTTCACGGAGGACCAGAGGCTTTCGCCACTTAATAGTCCTGACTCGAAGCACACGATAGCACGATGTTGATGGCAAAAGCTCGTCAGCCCGAGGACGTCATAGGCACACGGTAAGCTTCCGGCTGAAGTGAAAACACTGGCAGCGATCCCCAGCCTGCATCTAGAGGGTGGTCCGCGGAAGATTTACATGAAAGTTCCGCAAGGCGGGGGTCCTGCGGACCAACGATGGGATGATGCTCTCGGGCCTCAACCTCGACCTGACTCCAGGCCCCAGGCCCCGGGCCCTAGAATGCTCGGTTCCGGCACCCAGACGAGGCATCCTGGGTGCCTGGCCGTGGACGATAAGCATCAAGTCCGGTACGAGGGGGTCGGGTGTGCGGCATCTAAATTGGGGGACCGTCAGTGTGGGCTCGCTGAGTTGATCATCACAGCCAAGCATGTGGCCGTAATTGCCACGGCGGCCAGGCTGCCCGGCAGATCTTCAGGCGTCGTGAGCTCGTCATGTTATCAGTCTTGCCAAGGATGTGAAGCTCCCCCTGCGCCCCGTCGCAGCCATCGCAGCGAGCAGGCAGCTTTTCATCCCATGGCAGAGCTCGTGGCGTCGACCCGTTCGTCCCATGAGCCGTTTCGCCTGTGAGCGCAGGCTTGCCGCCTGACGCCGCGCAGATGGCTTCTCCGTACAGCGAGCGGCGGGAGGTATGAGATGTGTCCGACGAAACGCGGTAGCGAGCAGCCCCCCTAATCGTGTTTTAAAAAACACGAGCGGCGGCACGTCGCATCGAGGCTGCCCACGCGCGCAGGGCACGCACGAGCAGAAAGAGGGCGCCACAGTGCCGGGGCGGGTCCACCTCAAACGGCACCAAGAAGCTCTCCCTGCTCGCTTACAGCCGCCTTGTCACGATAAAGCTTGTCGCTAGTAAGGTTACGGCCTTCGCAGTATATTAGATCTACCGGTGGGAGACGCTGACCCCGGATCCGAGAGAGGGGTCGTTTCGGAGGCGATTCTAAGAGGCAAGGCCCGGATCACGCAGGGGGCCTCACTAGACGACGCCCCCCCGCCGAGGTCCCACCCACATCCTCTCTGACACTTGCACGGTTCCAAAGGGCTCCTCAGGAACCGACCCCGTGTTGCCCCCTCAGCCTCGTCCACCCTGGCAGGGCTGTCGCACGGTCCCAAACGAATCCATCGCCTCGCTCGGCACTGCTGTGGGATTGGCTCGTCCGGCCGTGCAGAGCGCGAGGGGCGTGTTTCCTCGAGCTGGCGTTCGTCCAAGCATCCCCGCCACCGGCTGGCCCTCCTCCCGCTCGTGCTTCAGGCACGACATGGGATCGACTCGATCGACTCGCATCCGGCAGTTCCCGTCCACTGCCCTGGCCATGAGCCGACGGTGACATACATATGGGCTCACCTCCCCTCGCCTGTCTCATGATAGAGGACGCACAGATCTGAGATCTCGCTGCTTCTGTTGGACGAAAGGATCACTTGACATCTGCAAGCTCCCGGAATAATCAGACAATATGACATCGTTAGGACCGTGAGTACATGCCACCCACACCCCAGGCCTCGTGCACTAGCCTCACTCGTCTACTGCCGTTCACGCCGCTGACGCCTGGGAATCCGCAGTCTGCCTGGTGCCGAGATGGTTCGCCTGCTGGTCGGCCCGAACAGGACGGAGTTTACCATCCACAAGAAGCTGCTGTGCGCTTCTAGTTCTTTTTTCCGGTACAGCCTGGAGTCCGTGTCCGCACCGAGCTCGCCCGGCTCGCCGGCAGTGCCGGGCGCGCACCCGGAGAAGGTCCTATGGCTCTCGGAGGAGAGCCCTGAGATGATGGATCTGTTCGTCCTCTGGCTGTACCAGCGCAACTCGTTCCGGAGTATGCTCGAAAACATGGTTGCAGCCGTGACCATGCCGATGAGATGCGCAAATACGGCCAAGATCCTCAGCAGCAGGCGGGCGTTGCACTGGAACGTCGTCAAGCTTCACCTTTTCGCCGCCGTCATCCGCTTACCGGTCTTGCAAGACATTGCCATGGATGCCATCCAGGACCTCTACTTGCGGTGCGACTGGGACGTGAGCTTCAACTTCGTGCGCTTCCTCTACGAGGAGTGCACCCGCGAGCAGGCCTTCCGCCTCCGGAAATGGGCCGTCGCCATGCTGGCGTGGACTCTGAGCAGCGGCAGCGGCGACCCTATTGCGTTCAACGAGTTGTTTGCCGAGTTTCCCGATTTGTATGACGACTACACGAAGCACATGGAGAAGATGATCGACAGCCGCGCGGACGTGCGCGTGAAGAACCCCCAGCTCAGACTGCCGAGGAATAAGCTGAAGAACGAGGAGCGACATTTCGGCTATCGCCAGTGCTCGTTCCACAGCCACCGCTCGTCTGTTGGGGAAGGGAGGTGTCCCTATTCGGAGCAGCCAGAGATCCTCAGCCCTACTTCCCCGAATCAGCCATCTCAAGCCGAGCTTAGGCCTGCGGCCGCCAAGCCTGTTGCGAAGCACAGCCAGGCACGACTGAAGGGTAGTATCTCGGGGATTTGGACCGTCCCTGAGAGCACTGAAGAGACTTGAAGTACTGAAGAGGTGAGATACAAGCCTCGACCCCAAAGTGTCACAGCCATTTGCTGACCTTATATAGTCTCTTCATACTCAGACTTCACACCTCCTGCCACGACCGCTTGCAAGAGTGGTCGGTCCAGGCGTCGCCCAGCAGGCTGTGGCTCACAATCAGGAGAGACCTTGAATAGAATCGGTCCTTACTGTGGAGCTCTGGAGCGTGGCGGGTGACCGCTCGATGAAAGAGCAAGGAGACTTGCAGTAGGAAGCGGGATTTTGGCCTTCCTGCCACTTCAGGATCTCATTTGTTCTCGGAGGGTTTCAAATCCCGACGTACCTAGGAAAGGTATAACGTCACGTCCAGATCGCCAGGCGACTGGGTCTCAGCGCCGTGGGGGCTGCTGCACGTACTTGTCATTATCACAGCTTACATTGTCGACGCGTGGCCTGTCTTTGGGTACAGCCTGCAGTGCGGCAAAGCCTTAACAGGCTCCGGCAGTCTCTCTACCACATGTCTGAGACCTGTGCGTATATTATACTGAGACTAGCTTCTAATTTCTGTGGACATACTTCTATATATGGGTCTCTTACAGACTTGTCTCTCTTGGTGGTTCCTCTGATAGGAGATACCCCTTCACAAATCCAACCACCTTCCAAATTAAATCCTCCAGACGCTTCGTCTCCTGAATGAAGTGCCCCTCTTACGGATATGTGACAAGTTGGAAAGGCAAGCCCGCTTCCTCCATCGCCCTTCTAAACCCCCACGCCTGCGTTACCGGCACCCTCGGGTCTTGCTCGCCATGCACCACTAACACAGGCGGAATCCGCTTCTGCTCCACCTTCTTAAACTCCCACAGCGCAGGGAGGCGGCGCCCGTGTCCACGGTGAAGATGTCCGTGGGGTTGTTGATGTCGCCAGATGCTACTACAATAAGGGCCTCATCGCTACTGCCCCGAGGGATGACGGCGTCGTAGTCAACGATCATCCTCTCCTGGCTGAAGAGAATGGTGCCGTCCAGAAGCCGCACTTGGTCCGCCACGCCGTGCTGAACGCAGACCAGCAGGTTGTCTCAAACCTTGCGGAGGCCTGGTACGACGTAGTTCTCCTCGCCGTAGGCGATCCGGCTGTACCTCAGACCGGCGACCTCGCTTCCTGACAGGTCGACGGCATAGACTGCCAGCCCAGTCGACGAGTCCTCCGGTACGTTATAGTTGTTAAAATAGAGCTTCAAGCCGCACTAGGTGAGGTCGTATACTTGCCGTAGCAGGCGGAGGGACCTTTTCTTCCTTCAGCCTCTGATGGTCTGGGACCTCGAAGTCTAGGAGCTCTCTAATCAAGTTCATGATAGCTGTTGCGAGATTCCATGGTGTATACGTATACTGCGGAGCACGAGAGGAGGATAAAGCCGGCAAAACGATGACATTGATATAATCGTGTATTTGGGGTAATAATAGATAGGTGGTCAATCAAGAGAGGCCAATTATATGGCACCTTTATATATTCCGCCGTATATTCAGCTCTACGGAACCGTAGCAGCACCGAACAAATCTCTACTCTTGTACGCAGAACCGTGCCTCCCAATTCTGCTTGCGTCCGTGTTGGCACAAATGCCTTGCGTAGATTCTGCGTGGATGCTAAAGAAGTCTAACGGGAGTCGGTTGCATTATGATGCGCGTCTAACCGGCGAAGCCTCGCAGCCTTACATAGAACCAGCGATCATAAATAAGAGAGGTGTTGATATGCTTGTGCTGACCCGCCGTCACGAATCATTAAGATCGATCAGATATCAACAATTCACAACCATCACGCCTCATAGGCTCTCCATGAGACAGAAATAGAGCTTCAGAGAGGCCTTCGATAGGACCAGTTCGCAGTCCGTTCAAACCTATCGCTGTCTGCGGGTGAGAAACCTGGGCTTCCCGCCGAGCCATATGAAGCACAGGAGAGCCGTCACGAGACTGATGGCCGCCAGCACGAGGTTCATGTCCCCATACCCGAGCGTCTGCTTCAGCCCACCCGCGAGCGCGGGACCAACTGTCAACCCGAGGCTGAACACCATGGAGTTAAGCCCATACAGCTGCGCGTACGGGCCCTGATCCCCGAAAAACTCCGGGTTCGCCTCATAGTAGCTCTGGACGATCGACCCGCTCTCCACGATCGACGGGGCGCCGATGATCGCGAGCCCAACGCCGCAGAGCGCGAGGAGGCCGCCGTACAGCAAGACCTGATCTCCGCCGCCCTCGCGGGGGAGGCGCAGCAGGACGAGCACAGGCACGAGGAAGGTGTACCCCAGGACCGCGCCGGGCTTCGTGCCGTACCGGTCGACGAACCACCCCGCCAGCGGCCCGACGACGAGGTCGAACGCGCCGAGGGGCAGGAAGAGGAGCCCGGCCCTGAGCGCGTCCAGGCCGAAGAGCTCCTGCGCGGTGGTGGGAACCGTGGCGTCGAAGCTGCCGAGGAGGACGGCCTGGACGAGCGCGACGAGGAAGGCGGTGAGGAGCCTAGCGTTGGCGAGGCAGGGCAGGATGGTGATCTTCCGCGCGATGGCGGGCTGGTCCTTGGAGAGCTTGAAGCCCTGCTCGCCTTTCCGGCCGAGGAGCGGCTGCTCTTCGTCTGGTTGGCCGTCTGCTTGATGTTCCGGCTCACTCCCGTCCCGTGTCACGCTCGTGGCGGCGCCACTCCCGCCGCCGACGAAGTGCTGGGGATCAGAGGAGGAGGTGGTGTCGTACCGCCTCGCGACCTTTTGCTCGATGACGAGCGCTCTCATGATGAAGTCGACTGCGAGCACGGCAATGCCGAGGCTGAGGACGCCGTTGATGCCCGTCTCGGAATACAGGACTCCGCCAAGCAGTGGTGCCATAAAATTCCCGACCGAGATGAAGCTGAAGATCTGCTGGTGGTCAGCACCTCTAGATCCCCAACATCATCGCCAAGAGAAGAGAGAGGACGCACCGATCCTATGGTCTTGCCCAGGTTCTCGGGCCCCACAGTCTCCAGGCACAGAGCCAGGCCGATGGTCCACACGAAGCCGCCGCTGACGCCCTGGAGGACTCTGGCGGCGACGAGCGTGGGCACGTCCGCGCCCACGAACAGCAGCAGGGTCGCGAAGATGAGCGTAACGAGCCCGACCAGGAACGGCGCCTGGCGGGTGGACGTCTGGTCCGCTATATAGCCGGCTACGGGGCTGAAGAGCACGGCGGCGCCGGCGTACGCCACGAGCAGCCCGTCGACGTGTGACTGCACCCGATCCTGCGGGATCCCGAGGCGGTCCTGCAGCATATACGGCAGGACCGGGACCACGAGGCCGTAGAGGAAGAGATCCGTGAAAAGACCGACCGCGACGGTCGCCACTATGAAGAAGGTATTACTCCTCCACCCCAGCCCGGCTGGTGGGACGCTGTAGTCGCTGCTGATCTGCAGCGTACTCTTGATCTTTAGAAGGGCTCTGGACGCCATGTCTGGCCGGCTATGCGACGGCGACTTGCTGCGTCGGAGTACTTGAGGATGGAAGTCTCGGACGAAGTCCTGTGAGCTCAGGAGAACACATCAACGAGAATCCTGCTCGGGGGGCACAAAGGACCTTGTCCTCCCTTCGTCCATCATGTTCGTGGCCAGAATGGTGCATATTCACCGACATTTGATGCTAACAGCCTCTGACGTCGTCGATTTTCTACCGTCGTCTTCACGGCCCGGCACAACTCCACAACACAACCTTAAGTGCTACTAAGCCTTTGAAATCGGCGGCTCAAACTCAATTGTGACTACGGCTCAGTACGGAGCACCTGCTATGTGCCTTCGAAGTCGCATGGGCGGAATCAAGTGTGAACCGATTTTCCGAACACAGATTAGGCACTTGTATGATGAACAGGTTCTGGCGGGATCGTTCACACAACCACAGGCCGAGCGTCGCTGACTATTGAGGGGTTGGACTACATCGCAGGCAGCGGTGCACAGCATATGCAGTCAGACTTTGGCGGAGTAGTTGATCGAGGCCGGTCGCAAGCCCGGTTGACTGGAACCTCCGCGTCAGCCTTACTCATTGTGAGCCCCGCAGCGAGTCTTGCCACTTGTCCTGGGAGTTCTCTAGACCACCTGATGAGGGCCAAGAGGCTGGAACGTCCACGAGTGTCTACGAGGCAGTCAGCAAAGACTCGTCATCTCGGTGGCCGGCGGTGCGAGTACCCACTCTGTGTAGCATCATCGCATTTCTCCTTCACACGAGACCGTCCTCAAACAGCGAGTCTGAGGGTATCGAGTTGGCAAGGACGCCTCTCGGGTGTGGCTGTTCGTGTGTGTTGAGATGCTCCGACCCTTGGCCGAAAATAGGCTCGCATGACTGAGTTTTCAGCGACCGATTTCCTGGACCATCATGGTTTCGATATACTCAGTATGAAGCGTCGATCAAGGGTCCAAGTAGCTTGCGTAAGTATCGCCGTGCTGGGGCCGGAGAAGGGGGGGTTAATCTTCAGTCGCAGGGGTTCAGGCCGTATTGATAATACCCAGCATAATTTGACAGTCTGCACAGGCCCTTGTTCGAGAGACGCACGATCTCATGGCGAGCTTCTGCCAAAATTGCCCTACGTTGACGAGCCGGTGCTGGGAAATGAAAGATGCAGCCGGATCACAAAACGTAGTATGCTGTTCCTGACGCTAGACCATCTTGGGAGGAAAGATCTCGGCTTGGTACTGGGCCCCCCTGCTCACTACATAGTACATGCTGGCTGACTGGGTAGCACGTACCCAGTGATACCCACGCACCCTAGCAGTACATACTGGGTGGTGGGGTGGTAGGTAATATGGCAACCTGGTCTCGCCCTCGACCAGCCCAGGGCCGAGATCCGTCTGAACTTGACCCTGACCAAGACCCAGCGGCACTTCTCTTCGGGAGCATGGAGCCTGGAGCATGGTCTTGCATGAAGAAACAAGACCGGCCAGAAAATAAGCTCCGAAGCCACCCTGGCAACACGTCCACGCCCTCATGTGCTGGCGCACATCCCTCGACGATGTCTCATCAGACAAGCTCTGCTCGAATCGACCTCCGCTTGTGGGAATGGCAGCGAGAGGCGGCCAGAGAAACACGGCGGGACTCGCAGCGCCGCGGTACCATGGACGGATCTTCGTATCTTCCAGACCATCATTCACCATTCTGGGTCAATTTCCGATCCAACTGGGGAAGCGGGGCCCTGGATCTGCTTAATCTCGCCGGTCGAATCCCGGAACATTTTTCAGGCATGGCGGCTCTGCTCTGCCCTTGCGAACGATATCGCCTGCCTTTACCAGGTGTCACTGTGCCATCTTGGGGTGTGGAGGGAGGGGAGGGCGAGAGCTGACAGCGTGATGACAGCCCAGCATTCATTCCAGATCGAATGCCCAATGGCAAGCGCCGAGGCCCTGCCGACCCGGGTGCGCAAGCACGCAGGAACCGTCTTTTTCGATGGGACCCGAAATCAAACCTGCAAGGTACGCGCCAGCCATTGGCTCTGGATCCCGTCCTCGTGTGCACCTGTCGAAACTCTGGCCCAATCATGGGCACACGTATTGGGGGCGGCTGGCCGACATCTCTAGCCGCGCTGCCAGGTTGGCGGCGTGTTGGGTGGCACACCTCGTTTCTGCAGGAGGGAACGCTGGAATCTTTGACAATCGGCCGCCAGGATGAGTGCCCCCCCACATGGCTAGGGACGTTGAAAGCCCCTCCGTCTGCCGCCTTCCTCAATGCGGGCGAGGAGCGACTCGCCTGTGGGCGCACCCCTGAATCAACGACAGAAAGACCCAATCATTTCCGCATGGCCCCTGAACGGGGGGTACGGGGGGTGGGAGGGCCACAAGGGTCCAAGACCTCAAAGGGCAGAACGGCTCCTGGACGGATTACCTGGAGACCCACCGCGGTGGCCCATGCTGCCCCTTTCGATGGTGGCTCCGGTCAACCAAAAGTCTTTGGTTCGATTCCCGACCTCTGCCCGTCTATATTCCCTCTCACTGTTGCATTTCCAGAGTTGTGGTTCGGTCGTGTTTTCTGATTTTTGATATATCGACTCCGCTCTCTTTTGTCTGCCTATACGAGGTTCTGCCCTAGAGTCCCGTTGCCAAAAAAAGACAGGCAGACCATGTCAGGTTGAGGTGTGGTGTGTCGCCGACGGGCCAATCGAACCAAGACATCCCCTCCCTTCCTCAAGGCCAGATCACGATACGTACCGGTGTGAGAGAGCCGGAACCAGACAAAATGTCAGAGGCTGTGGTTCCCGGGCCTGGTCCATCGGGACTGGACATGCACCACGAGTACAGTGAGGACGTCCTGGACGCATACGACCACTACGGATACGACCAGGTCTCCGAGGGCGCCCCGGCCGCGCACACATCTGATACACTAGGCGCTTCACCTGTCGGTCCCCCATCTGGTCTCGGCCAACCTGCGCCTGCAGCCGTCGCCGAACACCACCGCGAGTCGCAGTTTCCATCTGATCTTGCTCTCGCTCACGACGACCATTTGGGCCACCAAGACCACGAGGGACAAGGGCACGGGCAGCCGCCGCAGCCCTATCGTCCCGGCTCCATCCCCGCTCATACTATCCTGCCGCACCGTCCTCCACCAGACCCTCTGCACAGTCCTAGGAGCACCAGATCCCACAGCTTGGCGGCTTCTCTGGCCTCGCTTGGGAGCCAGTCGCCGATCCGGAGGAAGCCTCTGAGCCCAACCGCCTCGCCGCTGGCCGTTCGCTTCTCATCTGCTGCCGCTAACCGCGTGCTGCCGCATGACCTGGAACAGCCCGACTCTGGCTTTTACTCACTCAACAGCCCCGACTTATATGAGCTCGCCACCAAGGCGCAAGCGCCCATTGCTGAAGCCTCGCTGCCCACCCCTCTTGAGGAGGAGCAGCCTGACGAGGGGTAGGTTCGACCTGTTTTCAAACAACAGATCGTTTTCGTGCTGACCCGGCTGCCTGTGTTTCAACAGTTCTGAATACAATTGGCCGTCGCCGCCGAGAGGGCCTGTCAGGGCTTCCCAGCTGGAGACACGAAACAACATTCCTAACGCCAGCCCTGCTTATCCTCAAACAGACGATCTTGGACCGCCCGGGCCCTTGACAGCCGCTCACGTCACCGAGCAGGCTACTCCGGACTCTACCTACGTTGACACGGAAGCATCCGAGCCAGTCGCTGCCAGTAGTCCTAATACTAGTAGCAGTAACATGTCTGTGTCTGGTCGGAAGTCTATCCCTCAGCAACTAGATTTCGATCACTCAAACTCGGACATCCAACAAGCAGCCTCCACCCTCGGCCGTCCTCCAGACAGTGCTTCCAGCCGCAACAAACCTCTGCCTAGATCACCACCCATCTCGCCGGCAAAGTCTCCGTCCAAGCTTAGTAGCTTCTTTGGTTGGGGCGCACCATCTCCTGCCATCATCGAGGACTCTGGTAGCAAGGAGGACTACTCACCCGTACCGTCGCCCACGTCGCCAAAGAGGTCCCCTCTCTCCGATGAATCTTCAGAGGCCCAAGGAAAACCCATCCCAGTACAGTCCAACACTCACAAGGGCAGCGCCCTTGGATATATCGAGACATATTTTCCCACACCACCGAATTCCTACTCAGCCGCCGCCCTCATCGAGATCGAGGAGATGGAGGATGAGCTGAAGGCCATCAGCGCCGAATTGGCCTCGTCAATTCGGCGCGAGATGGATCTAGAGGACCTGGTCGAAAGGCTACAGGCCGAGGTTGCCAACCCCCAAGCACCTGGGAAGAGGACCAGTGATTACTTCTCAGATTCGGGCTACAGCAAATCCAGCGACCTTGAGCAGTCGTCGAAGGAGGAGATCGCGCAGATCCAGCGGAGGGCCGAGCAGGAGAAGGCACAGCTGAGATTGGAGCTGACCAACAAGCTCCAGGAGGAGCGTGGCCGCCGGAGTGTGCTCGACCAGCAGATCAAGGAGCTTGCCGTGAAGGCCTCCCAGGCCGACACAGCCCAGATGACCAGCAAGGATGCCGACGCCAGGGTTAAGGAGCTGGAGAAGACTTGTGAGGATCTTCGTCGCCGGTTATCCGAGGAAATGCAAGTCAAGGACAACTTCGAGGACCTGCTCTCTGCGCTCAAGGGTGAGTTGCAGAGTGCCTCTGAGGAGCGAGACAACCTGAAGGACGAGATTGTTCCGCAGCTGAAGGCCCGCGTGGAAGGCCTCGAGGCTCAGCAGGCCGAGAACGAGAAGCTGGTCTACGAGACGACCAAGATGCAGCAGGAGCTCCAGGCGCTCCGGGATACCAAGACAAAGCACGACTCGCTTGCTAGGCTCAGGTCGAGCTCGATCACAGGCCAATCTTTTAAGCTCGGTCGCCCACCGTCTGGAATGCATTCCGCGGGGTTGAGCAGGTCGAACACCGTCAAGAACGGGCATGTCGAATCCAGGGAGGCCCTGTCTGAGCGGCTCAAGGACGTCGAAGCCCAGCGTGACGCATTGCACACCGCGCTGAAAAATCTGCTCGACCGACAGGAATTCCAGAATCGGGAAAATGAAAAGAAGATCAAGAGTTTGGAGGGCGAGCGCGATCGGCTCCTCTCCGCTTCACCGCGGAAGGCTGGCTTTGAGAGAGAGGTCTCGACCCTGCGCGAAGAAGTCAGTGTTTTGCGTCGGCGAGCTGAAGAGGCCATCGAGCAAAAGTGGCAGGTCGAGAAGGGCTTGATAGGATTGAAGAGCGACCTCGACCGTGCGGAGGAAGAGATCACCTCACTGCGGGCTCTACTCAGCGAGAAAGACATCCTCATACCAGACTCATTCGCGCGCCACAGCAGCAGCTCAGCGACCGGGAGACCTAGCGTCGCTGCTACATCATCGTCACTCGAGAAGGCCTACAAGGATTTGCAGAAGTCGTATATGGAGGCACTTGATGGCATCAAGGACCTGGACATTGGTGGTACCAGCGCTTCACAAGACGAAAGGACGAGGCTTGCCATGGAACGACTTGAGCAGTCGCTTTCTGCGGTCCTATTTGAACGTGATGATGCTCGCCTCGAAGCGGCTGCCTTGCAGGACCAGGTCACCAGCCTCCAAGAAGCAGAAAAGGCACACCTCCAGGGTGAGGGCGATCTAGCAGACCAGCTTCGGGATTCGGCGAACCGGGTCGAGGAGCTTACGCAGCAAGTTCGCGCCCAGTTGGCTATCAATGCGTCGCTTCGCACCCGCCTCGCTGATACACTGGCAAGAGGCGAGGCTACTCAGAAGGCCAACAAGGATCGCCTCGCCAATATGCAAAACCGCATGCGAGTCCTCGAAGAGCAAGTCGTTGCGGCGCAGACGGCCGCCGAGGAGCGTGTCAACCGCCATGAGGAGGAGCTGACCTCGCTGCGGGATGCGAACAACGGCAACCTGCGCCGGAGTGATGCCAACGGCGGACTGCGGTCGCCGCGGCTGTTCCCGCCCAAGTCGCCCTTGTCACCGCTCCTATCGCCCAACTCGGGCGGCAGGTTCCCTCGCATGCTCAGCTCGCACTCGAGGAAGAGCTCCCGGGCCCGCTCGTCTACGGCAGAGCAGCAGGAGGACGAAGACAAGCAGGTCGACATCCTGAAGGAGCGCATCGCTGAGCTCGAGAAGGCCCTGGTCACGGCTGATTTCGAGATGCAGGAGGTCGTGAGTAGGATGAACGCGGCTCAAATCGATGTCATGACCCTCCAGGAGGAGCGCGAGACAGCTGCGCGTGAGACTAAGAAGCTTCAGAAACAGCTCGAGACAGAGCGGGTCAAGGCTTTCCAGGAGCGCTTCAACACCATCACAGGCTAATAAGGAGGACGTATTAGTGATGGTTGTACCAACACCACCATCTCAATAGGTGGATCGTTTGCATGATGCATTTACACCGGTTGAGCATATCAGCACGATACCCGTCCCAGGCCGGGACTTGCACTTTTACTGGGCTACCATCGTCCATCATCAGGCTCCAATGCTGTCTTGGAGACCATATCAACATCGGCGTTTTTTAGATTATCATTGGGATCGGACATATTCGAGCTTACAGCATTGTGCGACTCGCCCATACCACGGCCGACTACATATATATATAACCGACGGCGGCACACTCGACGCACCCGTCCTTTCTATTTAATGTTTTCCTGGACACACAAGATCCAGCATGCCTGCCCTCAGGGCTGGTGTCTATATATAAATACATAGAGCACGACTTCTTGGTCTAATTCTCGCTTCAAACCGATACGTGGCGTTGGAGAACGGGATGCGTGGATGGAGGATGGACAAGCCAAAAAGCCTTGTTGGGTCAGGGCTGGCTTCATAGGATACAGTTTGCCTAGTTATCTTGGAATAAGAACCGTGACTGCCAATCATTGGCACCGCTTTAACATTACAAACTTCCTCGTCACTAGTGCTTCTCGACGCTTACCGTCAGCTTAAGATCGCCTCGACTACCGGGTTCATCACTGCCCGAGCCATCCCTGAGTGGCACTTTACTTGATTTAAGTTCTACACAAAGCCTGTCACAAGAAGCTTTCATAGATGTTCCTTCAGGACTTGCAATATGCGGGGTGCAAGACGACAAATAATGGTGGTAGCTCATCGTATGCGGACACGAGTATTTTAGCATTCGCAGGTCTAGGCTCAGCAACCGGACAAGTCTCCTCACGACGCGGAGACCTTGAGCTTCTCTACCTCCTCCACGGGCGCCTCGTCCTCGGCATCCTCGGCCTCCTCGCCCTTCGCCAGGCCCCGCTCCCAGAGCTGACGCCCCGACAACCTCGCCGGCTCTTTTATCCGCGCCTTCTTCATCTCCGCGGCCCTCTCCTCCTCCTCCCGCTGCCTCTGCTCCTCCATCTCCTGAATGAACCCCTCCCGCCACTGCAGGAACGTCTCGCGCGTGACCGGCGTCCCGTGGAACTTCTTGTTCTCCTCCCTCTCGGCCGCGAGCAGGACCTCCTCGTGCGCGCGCGCCGCATCCTCCCGCCGCCGGACCACGAGCTGCTCGGCCTCCTCCTTCAGGGTCGTCACGAGCGTGAATATCATCGCCATGCCCATGTTCTCCTCGATGACGGGCTCCAGGGCCGCGAGGAGCGCGGCCTTGTCATCCGCGACGCTGAACAGGGGGTGCTTCTCGCTGCCGTCGTCCGTGGTGAGGTCAAGGTGGGGGGCCTTGTCCGGGTAGTCCTCGGGGTAGCGCACTGTGAGGACCATCACGGGCTGCGGGTTGTCGGGCTCGTCATCCTCGATGTCGATGGCGATTGATATCCTGAACTCGGTCTCGGATACATCTGCACCGGCGTCAGCGCTGGGTCCCGAGCTCGGGCGCGCCTGCGGGGAGGCTTCGCACCTGTGATTTCTTCTGGGAAGATGGAGTCGAGCACTTCCCGCTCCTCTATCTGTTCTTCGCGGCCCATCGTGATCTATGGCTTCGACACGAACCTGTCGGGTCGACGAGACTGTATTGTGTGGTGTGGTAACTGGGGTATTTGGAGGGGTTGAAGTCGTCGTCGGGCTGGGGGGGCTTATCGCCGATAAGCTCTGGACCCCTGTCGAATATTTTCAATTTCTGAAAATTTCCCTGTAGGCAAGCGTTCCCGCAAACGCCTATCTCTCTATTCCACCATCTACTTCCCTTAGCACACCCAGTCGACCGTTCCAATCGCATGAGCAATGGCAACAAAGGCCGCAAGGACTGGTGAGAAGAGGAAGGCCTCTGCCGCCGAGGGCAAGCCCGCGAAGAAATTTTCGGGCAAGAAGGAAGGCCCCGAGTCGACGAGGAAGCTGTGGCGGAACGAGGACGCCTCGGACGACAGCAGCGACGACAGTTCCGTCGATGGAGGAGAAGAGGACGTCGCACCGCCTGCGAAGAAGAAGGCCAAGTCGGCCAATGAGCACGACAGTTCCAACGCTCAGCCGGCGAAGAAGTTTGAGAAAGGTGTGTGCCGAGTCCTGCGCCGTTGAACCAATGCAGGATGCTAACAGCCGCCAGGCGAGTCCTCGAGAGAATCCCACATCAAACAGAAGCAGCTGGCCAAAGAACGAAAAGCCGCCAGACCCCTTGCCGAGGAATTGCAGAGAACCAAAAAGATCTGGGAGCGCCTGCGGCGGAAGTCCCACGTCCCCAAGGAAGAGCGCCAGCAGCTAGTCGACGAGCTGTTTGAGATCATCACCGGCCGCGTCAAGGACTTCGTTCTGAAGCATGATGCTGTGCGTGCTGTGCAGACAGCCCTGAAGTACGCGAAGCCGGAACAGCGCAAGATGATCACGAAGGAGCTGCAGGGGACGTACGCACAGCTGGCTGAGAGCAAGTACGCCAAATTCCTGATTGGCAAGATGTTGGTTCAGAACGACCCCGAGATCCGGGATATGATTATTCCAGAGTTCTACGGCAAGGTCAGGAAACTCATCAACCACCCCGAAGCCTCTTGGATCCTCGACGATATCTACCGTGGCGTCGCAACAAAGGAGCAGAAGGCCATGATCTTGCGGGAATGGTACGGGCCCGAGTTCTCTCTCTTCAAGTCGGAGGAGGACGACAACACGGCCGATCTGTTGCAAATCCTGGAGCAGCACCCGGAAAAGCGAGGCCCGATAATCAAGTACCTGATGAGCATGATCGATCAGCTCGTACAAAAGAAGATGAACGGCTTCACCATGCTGCACGACGCGATGCTACAGTGCTTCCTGAACCTGAAGCCTGGCACAGAGGAACATACCGAGTTTCTGCAAAAGGTCAAGGACGACGAGACTGGTGACTTGCTTAAGAACCTGGCGTTCACCAAGTCTGGGTCGCGGTTAGCCTGTCTCCTGCTGGCGCACGGGAGCGCAAAGGACAGGAGACAGTACCTGAAGCTCTACAAGGAGACGTTCGAGGCTATGTGTGGCGATCAATATGGACACCTGGTCATCCTCACGGCCTACGACGTTATAGACGACACCGTCACGACAGCCAAGGCCATCTTCCCCGAAATACTAGGCAAAAATGAGGAGAAGCAGAACATCATCTTCTGCGCCAACGACATCAACGCAAGAACGACCATCTTATATCCATTCGAGGGCATGTCGCGGGCATTATTCCCACTGAGTCAGAGTGCGGATCTTGAGATCCTCAAGGAAATCCACGAGATACGCAAGACCACCAGCAAGAAGGACCCAGAGACACGGCGCAAGGAGCTTGTTGCTGCAATGTCTCCGGCCCTTCTTGAGGCCATTACTACGTCTGCTCGTGATCTTGTCTCGACTTCTTTCGGCTGCCAGTTCGTGACAGACGTCTTGCTGGACGCAGATGGAGACAAGAGTCAAGCCCTGCAAGCAGTAGCTGAAACTGCCACAGGCGACCCAGCGGCTTCAGAGGAAAGTGAAGAACAATACTCCGGAGAATACCCGCATCCTTCACAGACGGCCTGGGCGGAGAGAATGTTCAAAACACTGATCCAGGGCGGCCGTTTCGACAAGACGTCCAAGAAGATCAAGGTTGTCGAACCTCCCCTGGACTTCGCAAACATCCTATATCCAATCATCAAGGACCACATTATCGCTTGGGCGACGGGTCGCAGCTCCTTCGTCGTCGTGGCTCTCTTGGAGTCGGACAGCTTCTCGCAGAAGGAAAAGATCAAGAAAGTGCTGAAGAAACAAAAGGCAGCACTGGAGAAGGCTGCCACGGAGCCGGTCAAGAAGACAGAGGCTGAACAGGATGGGGAGAAGGATGCGAGCAAGAACAAGAAGGGCGCATTCAAGAAAGACCGACGGCCGGTCGGCAACGCAGGTGCCAAACTACTCTTGGGAAAGCTATGAGTCCACCTCAACGGAGCTACCACTTTCATCCGCAGGTTGATGGGCCCAGGGCGTCCGGATATTCGCACTGGCCGCGTTAGGAAGACTTTCGCGAGGAGCTACCTCGGCGTCGACGTTACATACGACAACTCAACACGATACTCGTCCAGTGTTGTTGCAGTAATCAATGGGACACTCACAATTAATTTTTGCTCGTCGCTTCTTAAATTGCCGATCCCTTGAAGGCGCCTATCATGGTCTTGTTCCACTGTTGCCACCGGGCCCTCTACCCATGTCACTTGTTCGTCCCATCATCCACTCGTCCGTGGGTTGTCGCACGAGTTGGGGGCCGTCCGCGCGGGACAAGTGTTCGGGACCAAGTTGCATTGCACATCAAGCAGCGATCCCTGTTTGTTGAAAGCAAAACATCTAGGGTATAGCATCGAATATCGGCTAGCTTTCCACGCCTATGAACTACATGTACTGACAACCCAATCCTCGATTCGCGGTGCTAATATGTGTGAGGGTGTTATGAGAGGATGACGTCGTCTCGTTGATAAAGCAAGGTCGCGAATGTGACTGCCAACAAGAATCGCCTAGGGGAGAGAGTCCAGTTGAGGCTGAGGTACTATGTTTGGGTCGTAGTCGATGGAACCCTCGATCTTGATAGCTAGCCTGCTCTCCCAGGGATCAGGGTGTACGACGCACGGGGGTAAATCGGATTAGAAAGAATGTCCTCTATTTAATGCGATAATAATAAGATATGCTCAGAGCTAGTGCAACGCAAGACACCCCAGACACAACCCCGTTTGTCGACGACAGGACGGCCCTCCCGCCCTGTCTCATCATCCTCCGGGGCTGGGGAACCGCTCTGAATAACCCGTAATACGTTATGGTTTAGTGTGAGGGATAAGGTACCCCTAGTATGGTATATAATTCGCGAGGAATATCCGTTTGGTGAAAGTGATGCGAGTGGTTACCAGGGCGAAGTGGAGAGCCGTGGGCTGACCGTTCGAGAGCAGGGCGTCGAGCTGCTGGAGGACGAAGATATCTATTGTCTTGTGAAAGCTGTCCCCCATACCTTTTTTAGACATCGAGCTCCCAAAATGTACGTACTGTCCCAAATATCCAAGCAAATTACAGTTCCTTTCCGGGGCCTAGCTCGTCTATGTCGACCGATTTAGGGATGAGTGCCATTGAGAGTGGTTTGCTAGAAGCTACATATATGCTCATATACTCAGCAGATCGGATGTCTCCGAGCCTATATTGAGTGAAGATGTATTCTGTATTTATCAGAAAGACGAAAGTGATTATTCTGGAGCTAGCGATGCGATAATGAGGCGCTTTCATCCTTCCCCAAAACCAGGCAGTCTCGATGTTTAGTCCAAAGTCATGACTGCGTTACCCTTTTTGGTATCAATTTGAACTCTACATGGGAAGTACTAAGTAGATCCCATCTGATGTTTTGGCTTTCATGGTGTCTGGGTGGGCATCTCCTGTGATGCCTCGTCGATGCTCTAACCCCTCGCCTCGCCCCTCATTGTTATTTTTTTTATGGGCTCTGTCAGACCTCTCTCAATGAATCATTGGTGCTGCCACTGTAGAACTTCGAAGATCTTTGTCCCTACTTCGCAGTTCGTGCTCCGCAAAAAGGTATCACAGCCGTTCAGTTGGCCGGCGGCCTAAGAAGAAGCACCGTCAACCATGCACGACGAAGCACCATATGGTCGCCGCGAGCTGGCGGTCGAAGACTGCCTAGCAGGCTACCTCTGGTATGAGTGCGCGACCAATGGCTTCTTGGGCTGCTGCTCGACGGATCCGTGCGGGCTGGGTGGTTCTTGTGTCCGTCAGGCTCAACCTGTCGCCTCAACACCATCGATACTGACACACACTGAGACGACAACGCCAAAGGCGACAGCGCCAAAGACGACAGCGCCAGAGACGACAGTTCCCAAGACGACAGTTCCCAAGGCGACAATTCCCAAGACGACATCCTCTGCAACAACAACTGCTGAAGTCCTCCCATCTGAGATGACTTCGATCATCACAGCGCCGACCACAACACTGGCATCACCAGCCTCAAACGCGCCTCAGACCACACCAACAAGAAGCGCGAATATCACGTCCCTCTCAGCTTCTGGTACGCTCACCATCTTCCTGCCAGACCCCTCGAACACACCCCTAGCCAGCGTAAGCCTGGGCACCGCAGTAACATCCATCCCCTCGACCACTGCCCAACCCTCATACATGCCGTCAGGTGTAGCCGCCACCAAGGTCGGCAACAGCGAGGGCTCACCCTTCCCCACCGCCCTGCTCGTGGTTGTCGTACCCGGCAGTGCTATGTGGATCCTGTTCATGGGCCTCATGTTCTGCATCTTGTGGCGGAACAGAAAAATCAGCTTGGTGGGGGACGAGGAGGCGCTGCACATGCGGACGAAACGGCTCGTGACGACGCCGTACTACATGCCGCAGCAGCAGAAGCCGAACGTCTCGCCGGGCCGGGCCACGCCCGCAATGGCGATATCGTCGGAGGTGGTTTCGCCGCACAAGCCAAAGCATCCTGGGACGTGCCGGCAACCAAAGGGTGTGTTGAACGTTTACAAACCCTACCCTCCCCTACCGTCCCTGTCGGACGACAGCACCGTCGTCTACCACCCCCTGGAAGCCGACGTTCCCGATAGACACCATCGACCAGGACCCTCCACAATCCCCTGGCCTGTCGGAGGCGCCGCACAACAAGAAGACTTCTCCTCTCGCGCTTACCAAGGCGACGGCGACGAGGTCTCTCATTCTGGCACCAAGATCATGCACCATCACAGTCGCGAGCGCGACTCGGGACACGAGAGCGAAGGGGCAAGTCTGGCGCCGCGCGCGGAGCTCGACTTCCATGTGTTGAGACCCCCGCCGAGAAGGGCGGCGCAGTTCGAGGGTTCGGCTGTCCCTGGCGGCGGCTCGGGACGGCGCAGCGCGAATTCGGGCTTACGGATCTCGTGTGTGAGTCGGGATCCTATGGTGGGAAAGGGTAGCGAAGCTGAGGGCGACCGGGTAGTAGAGGAAGAGGACGGGGCGAGCCAGACTACGCGATCTTCTTGTTACAGCTAAGCGGGTGAGACGACTCCGATTGCGCGGTCGTCATGTTACCACAGTCAAGGTGGTCCATGTGTGAGCGCTCCGAAGCGACGTGCTTGAGGTGCGCACCGCTACGACTACGCCGGCGAAAAACGTTCGACTGGAGAGACTGTACGATCAAAATTGAGTGTTGCATTTGGCCTGGTTGCGTTCGCCCAAACCAAAAGACTGGCGTCATGAGACGGTATCAAGGAAGGCTGCAGAGCAACTGCATTAGCAGCCTGCATGTTTGGCATAAAAATGGTTGACGCTGCTTTCAGCATGTGTAGACGACCTGGAGGCATGACATGCAATTCCTTCTATATTTTGAGATCACTTGAGCCCTTTCATTCTTCATTTCCTCAAGTTCCCTTGGGAGGGAGGGGTATACAACACATGATGAAAAAGCAAGAAAAAGAAGAAGGGAGACTTCAAATGCAAAACTGTGCACCTCCAACGCCGGCCGATGCTTTAGTCTCCGTGACCGTATGAAAGAGACAAGCAGAACTCGCTTCAGTCTAGCTTCCCATTTTTGGTATCCCCTTACCGTGATGCCGTGTACCGTTGCCGTAATTTTTGTCCTCTATGACTCGTTCTCGTGGCGGTGGAAACTCCTCGTCCCACGCAAATACCGAGAAGCGCCCTTGCTCACCAAGCATTTAGGAAGCTGTGAAGTCCCGTGCGAGCTCTTTGCTACCGCAGCATTCCACCTCCAGCAGACAAAAGGTGTTCCGTCGATCTTGAAGAGCGTCGCGTGCCTGTCGCATTGAGCCGGTCGCTTAGCCCTGGAGCTTGGCCATCTGGTCCAGGAGCTCCTGCAGGACATCGTCGTCGATCTTATCGGCGATAGATGGGATGAGAGTCTTGGCCTCCTCAGCGCTGTCGCAGCAAAGCGAGCCTAATACATCACAGCGACGACCGTGTTAGCAAAGCTGGGCCGGAGACCTCAACACAAGAAGCATGAGAAGCATCAACCCCAGCGACCAGTGTGACCCCTCCAGGGACACGGCGAGCGCATACCGATCTGGGCGCGCTCGAACTTGTTGAGCTGCTTGTGCGAGCTGAGAAGGCGCTCGACGGCCTCGACGTTCTCCTTCTGCTTGAAGCGCGCGAACGCGTCGAGGTAGTCGATGGTCTTGGACAGGATCTCGGACTCCTGGAAGTTCTTGCGGTCGTTGCGGCGCTTGGAAATCAGCGCGTTGATGACGAGCGACGCTTCGGACAGGGTGAGCGTGTCCACGTTCTCGAACTCGCCCAGCTTTAGCTCTGCGCCGGCCTGCTCGTCGCCGCGGGCCACGGGCTTGGGCCGCGAGGTGGGCGGGCGCCGCGGGCGCGACTGCTGGCCGCTGTTGTTGTTTACTTGCTCAGCCATCTTGACGGGCGTGGGAGGTCTCGTAGGCAGGTGGCCTGAACGGTCGTCGCAGAGGGGAGAGGAAGCGACGAGGTGGAGGGCGACAAGAGGGGCGTGAGAGGAGGGTGCGATGACCCTTTGCGCGGCGTGTCTTGTCGATGCGGCTACTTGTCAAAAGCAGTAGCGTTTAAGCTGTTTCGTGTCAACTACTATGCAGCTGTCCCATTTGTTGCAGAGCTGTACAGTTGGGTAGCGTTGCGCCGTGGGGTCGAAGGTTATTGACTGTAAAGTTGAGGTTGTCGAGCCTTGACAATGAAAGGCCCTTGTTCAGTGTCCGTGCGCAACCCCTAGTGCCAAAGAGCACCCCGGTGTACTTTTGCCAGTGTCTTTAAAGACGCTACTGCTCAACCTCACTTGTGATCTCAGGGGATGCCTCACTCTTCCTCCGGCATTCACATTCATCCACACAATGAGCTGACCTGGGCTCTTTGTAATCCTGGCCTAGGTCTCTTAAAACTGCTGCAGAGTGAGAACAAAGCTGATTCTGGCGCTGATGAGACTATCAAATCTGCTCAGACTCCTTTTTGTTCGCAAGCCTCCTGCATAGTCCAGGCTGACAAGGAGCCTCTTTGCCCAACATGTGAGCCGCCTGATCCGTATCGATTAAGTCCATGGGTTTTAACAATGGGTAGGACTGTCTTTGCGCTTATGATCATCAACAAGGCAGGGGGCCTCATCTACAACCGCACATTCCAAGAGGGCGGTCTCAATCAACTCAGCTCAAACGACTATCTAGTCATAGCAGGCACATTTCATGGGTAAGACCACCAACTACATTGAGCTCGACTGTGAAGCTGGTAGATATACTTACATGGAGATAGCGTCCATGCCATCACCACGCGCCTGAATCCGGTCAAGCAACCTCACACAATAACGCCGCCGGGCGCCATCCCCAACCGGCCCGAGCCTCCTTCCGGCCTGGAGGTCATGGAGACGGAGAACTTCCGCCTGCAGTGCTTTAACACCATGACGGGAACTAAGTTCCTGGTGTTCACGGACACCACGCAGGCGAACGTGGATGTCACTACGCGGAGGATCTATGAGTTGTACTCGGACTATGTTATGAAGAACCCGTTCTACCAGCTGGAGATGCCTATCCGGTGTGAGATGTTCGACCGGAAGCTGAGCTCGTACATACGGGAGATCAACAACAGGTGACATTCTGGAGAAAGAGACAGCTAGGGTCAGCGTGGGAAGGAATGGCGTTTTCGGCGTTCACGACCTCCAGTCTTGGTCTTGGTCACAGCACTGCAGCAAAACCAGAATAGAATACCACTGAAAGTCATTGGTCTTCGTTGGTGTCTAGTATGGTACAATTCGTGATGCCTCGTGATTGAGAATCTAAGCCCCGAGCCTATGGGTATCGAAACACCCTCCCGCCATATCCCATGCATTTAGCTTCTCGAGAGGGCCTCCTCTCGGCAAGATAGAGTCTGAAGGGTCTTGGCAGATCAAGAAATGTCCATCTTATCGTCACTCTTGTCGCCGCCCTTCTTGTCATCCGTCGAGGGACCACTGCCGCCGCCACTGCCGCTTGGCTCGCCATTCTTGTCCAGCAACGGCTTCGACGACTCATCCTCCTCCTTGACCGACTCCAGCGACGCCTTCTGCGCCGCCTCTGCCTCCTCGCGAGCCTGCTTGTCCCGGCGCGCCTGCTCCTCCTCCATACTCATGCGCAGGGCCAGCGCCAACTCCGGATCGTTATTCGGATCGAAGCCGAACTCGCCAAAGTCGCCGCCGGCCTCTCCACCGGCCCCGGCACCTCCCGCGCTGCCCTCGCCCTGCATTATTGCGGAGCTGACCAGCTGGTCGGACAGCAGGCCCACGCCCGCAGGGATGGGCACCAGATGCGAACCCTCGCCGGACTTGACGTTCTCGTTGAACTTGGTCAGCTTCTCGAATGTCTCACTGCCCTCCGTCTCGCCGAACAGCACGAAGTCGACCGACGTGTTGACCTTCTTGAGCTTCTTGGCCAGGCTGACCAGGGTCTTCTCGCTGTCCTGGACGGGCGAGCAGACGAAGGCGACGATGCGTTGCCGTTGGGTCTTGTTTTGTCGGTGCTTGAGGGCGAGCTGTTATCATGGCCCCTCGGTTAGCTTGCTCTGCTCCGAGGTAGATTCCCGGCAAGTCAAAGAGAAAGGATGCAGGGAGCGCATACACTTGCGACCTGAATACCCGTGGCGAGGTTCACCTCGCCACCAATCTTCTTCTGTGTCCGGTGTAGGCCCTCTAGAATACGGCCTTGCTCTGTCGTCAACGTGCTGAGCACCTCTGGTGCGTTGCCACCCATGCTCATGAGACCGACTGAAGACTCGGGGTTGCCCGTCGTGATCGACTGGAAGAGGATATTGACAGCATCACGTTGCGCTCCAAAGCGAGTGGGTGCGTAGTCTCCATTGCGACTGTGCTCGCTGTTGTCGACCACGATCATGACCGCTTCGAGAACCATCTTGGCTGTCTGTTCGGCGTGGAGAACCGGCGCCGGACGGAAGGAGTTTCGCACGTCTGTCGGGAAGCTTGGCCGGAGAACAGGAGGTTCAAATGTCAGGCCAGAGGATAGACAAACGGAGCGCAAGTGGTGGTGTCGAGAGAAGAGTCTTGGTGCGAAGTTGGCGGATAGAGTGAGGTACGGAGCAGGTGCCGGGAGGTTGACGCTGAGGTACGGCAAGCTCCAAAAGCCATTCGTAAGGCGGGTTCAGCCTGGGGCGTCCAGGGCGTCACACCCTGGAGAGCAGGGACCTTGCTGAGGCTCCCACTGACCCCACATTGGTTTAGCGCACCCAATCCCTGCAGGCATTTCGTTTCGCTCCTGTTGGCTCGATCGAGGTGGCTGGCTTTTGTTTACTCCCGGCGGCTCAGCAGCCACCCGCTCACTCACTCACTTGTATCATTTTGCATCCCGAGGGCGCACAGATCTGGACACGACGATTACTTGCTTCGAGCATTGTCTTCCAACACCTCTAGGCGACACGCAGCTATACTCAAATTTTGAAGGAATCTACAGGATGGCACCTCCTCGGGGCACAAAGAGGAAGTCAGATGAGGGCCTCTCGGCGACCGGCCATGTCGACAGCACACAGGAGATGGCGACACAAAGGATCGCGAGCAGACCCAGCACCCCTACAGAAGGAGATGGCCCCCTGAAGAAGCAGAAGACAGGCATCTCGATGCACCAGAAGCAGGCTCTCATTGAGAACCTGCAACTCGAAAGTAGGCGGTTGTCATCGTCTGTGACTGTAATTAAGGGATGAGCCATGTTCTGACGCGTCTGATAGTCACTGAGCGCGCACGCAAGCTGCGAGCGCAGTACAACCTGCAGGCACAAGGTCTTCGAACACGTATAGAGATACGCGTCAATCGGATTCCTATGGCCCTGCGGAAGGCGAAGATGGGAGAGCTCGCGGACAGGTACAAGAACGGTCAACAACCCACGCAGTTCAAGCCTCCACCCTCAGCGGCATTCTCAGTGTCACACCCTGCACAGCCGCCGCCAGTACCTGAGAAGGACACACCTCTGGTGCGACCGGATTCTCTACGCTCTGCAGCATCATCACGCCCTAGGCCTGGCAGTCCGGTTAAGAAAACGAGGTTCGTCATTGCCCACCCTTTCCAGACCCCTCTCCGTGCTCACACATTCAGTGATGAGATCTCGGGCCTCAAAACGAACAATAGTGGCGAACCGACAGATTTGGAAGGCCACAAGACGAAGAATCGCGCTGAGCTAGCGGCCAACAAGGCCTCCAAGGTCCTCTCACCAGCATCAGCCAATGTCCGGCCCTTACCGCGGCCCACGCCCGGCGGCAAACCTCCCCACATAAAAGCAACGCCCCTGCCTGAGAACGCGCCCGGCCCAGCAAAGTCGCCTGTGAAGCAAAGCAGCACCTCCAACCTCTTCAGCAGTTTGGCCGAGAAGGCTCGATCAACACGTAAGGACGCCGGGGCCAAGCGCGGCGACATGTCGGCATCGGCTACTGCAAGCTCGACTACGGGCATGTCGCGGGGGAGAAAGCCAGGCGTCACGTCGGCAACGGGAACCACCAAGGGTGCTTCGACAGCAGGGACTCAGCGGAGGATTAGTGGAATCAGCGAGTCGAGTGAGAGTAGCACGGCGACGGTGGTCAAGAAGACTACGGCAAAAAAGGGCGCAACTGCGAAGGGAACTGGTGTCTTGAACTCCATCAGAAGAGGTGTCGCTGGTGCTGGCGTGACCAAAAAGGCCGCTGCGACGAAGGCAGGTCCAGGTTCCACTGCTACTAGCAGAGTTCTGAGGAAGAGAAACTAATGATTGATTGGACTTCAAGAGGGTTTGATGACGATGACTACCGAGCGGGACTGATTTGTACATGTATGGGGGGGGGGCGGCGGACTTCGGTGGTTGTAGAGGGAATCCGTCTTCGGTCTTCGATCTAGGTCCACTGGCGTTGTTTGGGGCATACGGCGTTCTGGCCTGCATTTGGAGGGTTATTACATGGTCATACCGAGAGCACCATGCGGAACGTTTTCCATCCCGTGTGCCAGTATATATGTGCTTTGCTCAATCCATGTTGTTCTGCACTGTCCAAACATCGAGTCCCCTCATGCCTTATCCCATCTAGCCAGCACTTGCAGCGCTCGCCGCCTTCTTCTTCTTATCATCCACGAACTCGATGTTGTCCTCGGGTATCTGCTTGTACTTCTCGAGCAGGAATTCCTCAATCTCGTCGCTCACGTCTCCCTGCACGACAATCTCCTCGCCGCCGGACGCGGTCTTCGTGACGCTGGAGCCCGTCGCGAACTTCTTGCCAAACTCCTTGGCGACCTTCTTCAGCTCGAGGTCGAACGCCTCGAGCCCCGAGACGGCCGTTACGAATTTGCGCTTGTTCCGCTCGATGCGCTTGATCACCACCGTGCTCGACGCACGCTTGTCGGCCTGCTTCTGCTCGGCGGCCTCGGCCTTGGCCGTCTTCTTCTGGGCGTCCTTCTCGGCGCGCTTCTGCGCCTCGACGGAGAGGTTGGCGGTGGACGCTGCTAGAGCTTCTGTGGGGTTGAAAAGGAGGACATCAGCAGTCTGATACGAAAGAAGCAGCATCCAAGATAATCCCTGATGAAGGGTAGCATCGTACCAGCCGACCATATCCTCTCGTACAGGTCCGGATGAGTCTTCTGGAGCCATTCCTGGCACTTTTTCACGGTGCCTCCATATTCGCAGTACTGCCAGGCCAGTTGTCAGTCTTGAGAGCTATATAGTCATTCTAGATACGGTTATTTACCTCCGGCGGTAAGGTGCAGACTGGAGCATAGTTAGTGACCACGCACGAGATCTCGATCGAGGGAAGCACGAAGGGGATCAAGGACACACCAGCACAGTAGAGCACCTTCTGAGCTTGCAGCTCGACCGGCGCGGAGGACTCGACGTCAGCCATGGAAGCCCGTAGCAATGGAGTTGAAGAAGAAGCAGGCTCCTCCTTCTATATGTTGGGGCTGTCGTGTGCTGCTGAACGTAAGCTATTCACGGTCGGATTGTTGGCCCCGATTCAGAGACGCGGGGTTGCTTTGGGTGCCCCGCCATTGCTGTTTGGTGACAAGGAGCCGGGGACGTCACAGAGCAGGGGCTTTCTAGCTTACATAAGGTTTCGAGGCCCAGCCCCTCGGTGAGAGCTCGTGAGAGCCGGTCTGCGAAGGCTCCACCGAGCTTACACAGCACCTCATCCCCGTGTTCATGCACAATATCACCTCGCCGGCCATGGCCAAGACGAACACGCGCACTGAGATCAACGATCAGGCCTACGCCAAGGAGACCATCCATGACGACCAGGCTCTCCAGCCAATCTCTGGCGTGCGCTGCCTGCCATCCCATGTTCACTGTCGAGTGTTGAGACGCTCTTCTTGATAGCGCATCTTGCAACCGCCCAAGACGTACCCATCAGGCAATACGCCGAGCGGCTGCATTGATTGTTTGGAAACAATTTCATGAGACGGCGGGTATTGTCACGGAAGGGGTCAACGATTGTATGGCACGGCGCTTGGCTCGAGTCCTCGTCCTTTTCTCAGGTGCTGTCCTTGCTAGGAAGACATGCCGTGATCCTCGCAGTCCCTGGAACCGGAAGCAGGCAAGGAGACAAGACCACGGAGCCGTCCGACCAAACGACCCGAGAGGTTGGGAATTGGATTCCTCATTCTGCTTGGCGAGTCTGGACCGTGGCGGCCGATATGATGACACCGGCCATCATGGTTGCGAATTTCATGACCTACCTGGCCCGATGTCTCGTTCCTGCATGAGCCGCCCAGCCATGGAGACAGGCATCACGAAGGATTGCAGACGTTCTCAGACCCCACAACTCGATCGAGAATCGCCCCTGCATGCCCTGCCAGGCATCTTGCGTTCGATCCACTGACTGACCGTTTCCGACCATCTTCTAAGCGACCCGCCTGGGGTGACATTGGCAACGCAAGTTAAGCGCCCGGGTTGACGCGCCGCAGTGGTCGCCTCACACCATTGGCCAGTCCGCATGTGGCTTCTTCTCTTCTTCTCCCGAGGAGGACGGTATTGGCCCCCTAGGTTACCGCGCGCCAGCCAGTTGAATCTCGACATCTAAATCAGGTAATCCAGGCCTCGATCTGATTGGGTTCTGCAGCAGCACTGCAACCCTCCCATCGCTGCGCGATGTCGTGGACCGCCGTGGGGACTTCACCGACCACCCTGCCCATCGCTCGGATGGGACTAGACACCGGACGGTACACCGTGATGGCCTGTCTCTGCATGCTTCTGCATGTCATCCTCGAGGCCATCAGCGCAGGGAACCCAGGTCGCCTTGTCCAATGTCAGCGTTTGCCCTGCCGACCACGCAGATCGAGTCACACTTCCCTGCCCAACTTTGGCCTGGCCGACCAGTGTTGCTCGTCTCCTTGCACGCTGATAGCCGCTCGACGGGAACTGTGGGTTTCTGCACGCCAGAAAGTGAGGCCCAAGCACAAGGGAGGCTCGTCGTCTTTCATAAAACCATCTTCATGACCCTAGTTCCTCCGGAACAGCTTCTCTTTCTCTCACTTCTCTTCTTTACATCGGACTCCAGCGAGTTTGCAGGAATAGAGAGCTTCGCTGCGCGAGGCATACTATCGTTTAGGGTTTAATATCTCATCTCCTTTCTATTTGCTTGCCCCGACGCAGAGCGTCGTATCTCGTCTGACCCTCCCACACCTGGGCAGGATTCTTTTTTTATCCTATGATGACCGCATTTACTGGTGCCACTATACCCGCACTATAACGAATTTCCAATATGGCAGACCTCTTTGTTCTACCCCAAACTACGTATCGCGCGCCTTCTCCGCAGGACCGGAGACGCCGTCGTGAGCTTAATACAATAATGGAGGATGACCAGGAGGACGACGTGTCGCCAATCCGATCACCATTTTTGAGGAAGAAGATCGCCAGAGACAGGGCACAGGACAGAGACAAGATCCAGGCGTGGTTGGCCCCTCTCGAGCCAATATTGAGTGACGACAACCTTACTCCCAAAGGTTTCCCCACACCAAGGGGCCGTCACTTCATGAGCGCACCAACACTGCCATCCTCTCCATCGTCAGCCTCATTCTCGGGCGAGGAAGACAGCTCACAAGGATCGTCGTGCAAATCAGACTCGTGGCAGCGGTCGAGCGTCATGACCGACGTAACTGAGTTTGACGACCTGTACGGAGTATCGGACGAAGAAGGCGAACACAAACGCAAGTCGGCAAGGTTATCTCGGGGATCCAAGAACTACGTGCCCAAGATTCCTCCGAAGACACCGTTCGATGAGGCTAGGAAATCACTGCCACAGCTGCACATCCCCAACGATCAACAGTTGACCAATGCAGCGTGCTCGCCAGAACGTCGGGAGTCAAAGAAGACACGGGCATCACCAGTTCCTCCGACGCCGCCCTCAGCTGTGGCCATGTCCCCGGCAATGCTGTCTTTTATGAAAGCTCAACATGCTCAGGCTATCCCAACGATCTCCGCACCGCCGTCTCTGGACGGATCTCTTGATGGTAGCCTCACGTCTGAGCAGCTGGCGGCTCTTACCGCGCCAACCACTCCCGTCATGGCTGGCGAGGATCCTCAAGACACTCAAGACTGGGCTGGTGTTCAGCTGCAGCCTGGTGCCATGGAAACCTTGCAGGCGCTGTCTGGACCCGAATCAGAGGATGAGATGGAACAGCATCAGGACCGGGTCATCGAGGTCTCTGAGACGCCAATGGTCGAGGCACGCCCATCTCGCCCTCGCCTCCTGACCAGCAATATCTCGAGGACATCTTTTGTGCTCTCCCCGGCCCAGCAGAGATCCATGAATGACCTCACCAAGTTAGAGATTCCGTCACCCGGCGGGTTCTTCTCTGGTCTCTCACCACGAACCCGGACAACTTGGCACTATGGCACGCCGCCCGCGGAGGACATCGCGCCTCCCACATCGACGACAGCCGAGCAGTTTTACCGAACTCCATGGAACAGTGAAGATGCTCCACCTATGCCTTCTGCGGTTCAGACTCAGCGGCCCTTCCGCATGACAGCTGGGGACTATTCAACCTCACCTGTGGAGCACGTCATTGAGATGCTCGAGAGTATTAAGGAAGAGGAAGCCTTGACAGCGATGCGCATCAAGTCGCCCGTCACTGCCATCAAAGACGGCCAACAGATCTTGTCGCCGCTCTCGCCTAGAGACGAAAATGCCGTGACAGAAATCGTGGTCGACTACGATCCTGAATACGCTCGAAAGCAGCGCGAGATTGCGACCTCGCACATCGACCGCACGGAGTTGTGGCTCAGAGCACAATTCGCATATCTTAGAGGAGTGGGCTTCGAGCCAGCAGAGCCAGACGCAGATATTGATCCGGAAAAAGCTGCAGTCAAGACAACGGAAGAATCAGAAGCAGGCGAAGACGAGGCCGAGCGGGCCCCTACACCACCGCCTAAGGATGGCCTTGTGCGCAAGAAGACTGTCCGCTTCTCGAATCAAGTCACTGCCGGCCCTTCATCCGAGCCCAAGGTGCCACGCAGCCTTCCCGTGAAGTTACTGAAGCAGGAATCCACCTACTACCGAGCCTTCCAGTCAATGATTGTCAAGTCCACCCACGCAGACGTGTTCGTCTCCCGTGTCCCCCGCTTCGAAGCCCTCCAGGCCCAGCGTGTCTCCCTCCGTGAGCAGCACCGCGCCCAGCTCCTCGGCAAATACCAGCTGAGCGTCGTTCCTCAGTCTGCTAAGAAGCGCATGAGCGCCAACGTCGCCCGCGGCGACGACGAGATCTTTGAGGATCCAGAGAAGATGCGCGCCGATAAAGAAGCTGAGGCCCTCAAGCAGATGTCTACCGCCAACTGGCACGTCGCGGCGACGAAGATGCTCAACGGCGGGCGCCTCGTCTGCGCGCCCGTGCACAAGCGCCTGGCGCGCCTCTCCCTCGCGCCCGGCGCTGCCGTCGGCCCCAAGCGCCTGCGCATCCTTGACCTCGGCGGCCAGTCGACGTGCGACTGGGCGTGGCACGCGGCGCACCAGTACCCGAACTCCAAGGTCTACACCGTCACGACCAAGGCGATCCGCCAGCTGTCCAACGCCAACGTCCGCGGGCCGCCGAACCACAGGCAGGTCGCGGTGGCGAGCCTGTCGAGGCTGCCCTTCGCGGACGCGCAGTTCGATCTCGTGTCGGCGCGCGAGCTGCACAGCATCCTCAAGAACTCTGACGTCGCGGACGCGGAGGACGAGTGGGATGCCTGTCTCCGCGAGGTCATGCGCGTGCTCAAGCCGGGCGGCTACATTGACTTCAGCGTTATGGACTCGGACATTGTCAATGCCGGCCCGCTGGGCCTGGCCAAGAGCGTCGAGTTCGGCTTCACCCTGAAGACGCTCGGCTACGACCCCAGCCCAACCAAGAGCTTCCTCCCCCGCCTCAACCGCGCGGGTTTCGAGGATGTCCGCCGCGGGTGGGTGGTGCTTCCTCTCGGCCCCAAGCCGGTGGAGAAGCCCGGTCCAGTCCGGTACGGACCCCACGGGCCTGTGGATGCCAGGACTGGCGAGCCCAAGCCTCCTGTCGGCGGACAGACGCTGCGCCTGAACGCCATGGCGACGGAGTCCCTGTCGGGGAGCACGGACGCGGCGGCGGCCGTGGCCGGCGTCGCGGGGACGTGGAGCTGGGAGAGGTGGATCCTGCGGTGCGAGATGGAGAAGGCCGCGGGGGAGATGCACAGCGGCTTCAAGCTGGCGGACACGGTGTCGACCGACGGCGGGGTCATGAAGGAGGCCGGCAAGAGCCTCGACGGCGTCGCCGCCGTCGTGGAGGAGGGGCGCGCCTGTGGTGCGGGCCTGCGGCTGCTCAAGGGGTATGCGCGCAAGCCAGAGAGGCGGGAGCTGGATGAGATCATGGGGACGATTGATATGATGCTGGACTTCTGATGGTATATGATTGACGATGTATTGTTCTCTTGGGTTTTGGGTCACATGCAGATCATCTTGTATAACGTGTCTTCTGTCCGCTTGGATTCCGAGGACTTATATAGGAATGTACTGCATTTGACTGACCCTGACTTCCATATCTGAAGCTCTCGAGTGCGCAGCCACGCTACATTTCCACCGTGTCTTCCCCTTGACGACAACGCGCCGTACTGCATGACCTCCATCAAGTATGCCAGCAAACATCTTCGGTTCACTCGATCGGCGGGGATTCCCTAGTCTTGATTATCTGCGCCTAAAACCCGAGACTCGTCGACAACCTCCTGCTGCCGGCCACCGGCACAGTCATGTCCTGCGTACACGCCAGATGAGCTCTAGCAGCACGACGCCCCAGGAGACAGGGGTCTGTGGAGCGTCCTGGCCGTGATGGGCCATCGCTGCGAAGTACCTCGCGACCTCCACCGAGGGCATGTCCTCCATACATCGTCCTGGACTCGTCACGGAGCTTCCTCACGAGGTTCTCGCACGCTAAGGAAATATAAAGAAATAATATATGCAGTTCCAAGAAGACTTGGAGTGTGAGAGTCAAGTCGCGGACGGTACACACCGGTAGGTAGTGCGATCTGAAGTAGGACAGTAACACGTGGGCCACGCACCAGACGATCTCGAAAAATCAATGGTATTGTAATACCTAGGTATCATTCGCTGGCCGTGGAGGCATCTCGTGGTATCAAGCTACGAACCCAAGTCACACCTACCTCCCTTGCAAACCCGGTAATTCGTTTAGTCCAACACAATCGCCGCTCCATGCGACGCACCCATGTTTGATGGCGCAGATGCCGGAACGCCAGTCGCCGAGGCCTTGACGACATCGCTGATCCTGCCCATGAGGGCCTCGATGCCGCCTCCAACCTTCACCACAGCGGAAGTATCCAGACCGTGCCATCCCTCGGGCGTCATGCGGCTGGTAAAGATGGGCTCTAACACCTCGTCGAACACATCGCGTTGCCCTCCCTCGCGGCCGTACCGCTGCACTTCCCACCAGGGCTCGCCTGCTCGCGTCTTGACTCTAACAAGAAGTCGCAGTATGCGCGGAGATTTGTTATTCGGTGCAGGGAGCTCGAAATGGACGCCAAGGCAGTCAACGGCGTGTGGAACGACGTCAAAGAAGCCCTGACAGTTCTCAGAAAGGGCATCCCAGGTCGTCTCAATGGAGTCGAGGGCTCGGTGGATGGGGAGTGTGGCCTGCAGACAACGAGGCAGCGCCACCATGCCGACGGACGAGTTGATGAGTTTGTTGAGCATGTCCAAGATGCGCGTGTGGGGACTGCCCGGCTCGAGATTGATCTTGATCTCCTGGTTCTCAAGGAGGTCCAGCGTCACCTTCCATCGCTTGCCTACTTCGCCCGCGGTGTCTCCATATGTGAAAACGAACTGGCGGAGGGTGACGCTCTCACACTTCACTCCGCCAGCGTGGTCGCCGATCGCAGTCACGAACTCAACAAGGCGATCTATGGCCTTGAGGCGGGTTGCAATAAGCGGGATGCAGGAAGTGTCCAGCTTGCGCTGAATCTGCATAACGAATTGGCCAGCCTGCGCGTCATAGCGGACATCGTGATCGACGTGTTTTTTCTTGATCAGTGAGAACATGGACTTGTCTTTGACCTTGACCTTAACCTCCTGGATTATTTCAGGCTGTCCTTGGGGACCTTCGACTTCTTCTCGGTACATGATCGTAACAAAGTCTCCGGCCCAGGATGTCTTGAGTGGTGTGGTCGATAGATCGCCACCTCGGGATGGTAGTTGTTTCATAATCGCCGTTGTCTTGTAGAACATTTCTGGCATCTTCTGACCAGGAGGCAGATATGGGTTATCTGCTGGTTTGAATCCGAATTCAGGTTTGCCGCCGCCACGGATTCCTGGCGGAGAATCTTTAAGCCCACACATCGCAAGATTAGCCGTGTTTGTAAGTTGCGAGAAGAATTCGGTCGAAAATTCGGGATTCACTGATGATATCGGGAGAGGATTGTAGGTCTTGATGCGACCACTTGGCTGGCTGGATATGTTGATGTTCCGTGCATTCGGCAGTTGGCTCGGCGCTCTATTGGGAGCAGTTGACGGAGCTGCTCTGGCCGGATTGATGCCGTCGTCCACACTAAGAGTGTTAGTCTTCCGTCATCAACACGGTCATCACGGCATTGAATACTTACAGTTCAACGAGCCACCAAGTGTCGCCGGCCAAACTCAGACAAACAACCACATACCACGGGGCAAGCCAGGTGTCTCGCTTGAGCCAAAGCCCTTGATACGGCTCTCTGGAGGGATGGAGTTTCCTGGCCTCGTCTGCTTGGACCGGCCGCTTGCACATCACCCACCCCATAGCCCTACCGAGCCGAACAAGTTCTTCAAACAGGCTCTCGCACCTGATGACCTCGATCTGGTTGAAGCCGTCCTCCACAGCATCTTTGCCCCGAAGGTTGAGAAAGGCCTCTTTCCGACTTATAAGAGCCTTGGTAGGCTCTAGGTAGAAATTGCCGGTGACGGCGTTGATTTGTACAGTCAGAGTCTCGGAATGCGTGAGTTGCACCACCAAATTTGACTCTGATGGTTCGTTCTTGTGGAGCTTCATCGAGACCGATGCCTGGCGACTTGCATAGCGTGGCTTTGACATCAACTTGTCGTACAAAGACTTGAGGATGTGTCTGACATGTTTGCAGATGATTCGCTTCAGAAGCACTTCAGCAGAGATCACCTCAGTGTCGAACGACAGATCGTCGTCTGTGACCTCTTTGCCATCTCTGAACCATCGAATCGTGAGGTAACTTGTTGGGTGAAGATTGGGTAACGAATCCGCTGGTAGCGTCTTACCACTGTTGACGCCAATGATGATCCAACTCTTGGGGCCACCGTTGGAATCTGGCTTGGGTCCAGTGCCGGGATAACGTTGCGCCCAGTACTGTATGCAGAGCGCCCGATTCAGAGGCTCCACTTTGATATTGTTGATCCAATGCTGCTGGCTGAGCAAAACAGCTTGCCGCTGCAGCTCGCGAATCTTGTGTGTCAAGACGTATTCGTGGAGGAAGTCGTAACATGCTTTCAGACCATCGCGAGCCAAAGCGCTGTTAACGTTGGACTCAATATAGTGCCGAACCTTCTCAGTGAGCTCTAGAGGTGCCGGAGAAAACTTGAAACGGAAGTCGATGAACCACCACTGACTCTCGGGGTCATCGTCCGCAATGGTGAGGTCGACCTCGAACTCTCCATGCACCTTGAAGGTAGCACGGCCGTTCTTGATGCTGAAGTCCCTGAACTCGTGCGGTCTCTTGTCGTAATCGTGGAGGTTTAAACGAAAAGACAATAACGTATTGAGCTCGTCGACCCATTTCTGAATCTCCTCGGCTTTCAGGGCAGGTGGAGGGATGAACGTAGTCTATGGAAAAATCAGTACAGACCCAAATCAGGGGGCAAACGCAGGGAGCTATCTTACACCGGGCATCCAATCCGCTCGTCCTGTGGACAGCACCTGCAGTGCCGTCTTGATGTCGGGATCCGGTAGCCGGGCGTTGTAGAGGTTCCTCTTGATGTTACCCATGCGGTCGAGTATCATGTCGTACTTCCTCAGCTGTTCCAGGATGTGGGCGTGGAGATCGATGAGCTTGCTGACCTGGCCGGACTTCCTGCTCCATTCTGACATGACGAGTGCCTTGGTCCATTTGGTGTGAAGTTCGTTGAGGAAGTTCAAGAGGTTAGCCTTCTTGTTCTGGCTCTCCTCTGAGCTGTCTTCAAGAGAGCCAGATGGGGTGCCGTTGAGTGCGCCCTGGCCTGGCGGCATCCTCGCCAGCTCTTCTATCTTGGACTGCAGGTCATTATGCGACTTCTGCGCCAGGCGCTGGAGGATGAAGGGTAGAGGGAAGAAGTTGGCGGTGATGTGCGCGATCTCGGGTGGTAGCGAGCTCATGATGGTCTGGCCCGTAGCGCTCGAGCCTGCCTGCCCTTGCTGCTCGACATCCAGGTTGCCGTTGACCATGGGCGCACCGGCGGCGGTCTGCTTGGTTTTGTTTGGGGAGGGCTCCCGCTTGTCCACGACGCCGTTGACGCCGTTGGCGACTTTCAGGTTTCTGTCATGGCTGCTGCGGGCGACCGCCCCGTTCTGTATGGCTCCATTCTCCATCTTGACCTTGGCCCCCAGCAGCCTTGAATCGTCCCGAGGGCGAGAATCTCATCCGCGAGATCTCACCCTGCCGCTTGGTCCCTCCTTCGCTTTGCGCCCCACCGGAAAACACAATGGCTGCGACACGATAGTATTGGAATCCGAGCAAGGGCCGAGACAGAAGCCAAGCGGTCGCGGCGATGAGCGCTGGTCACAGATAACGGGGTCGCGGGTTGCGGGTCGCAGGCAAGTCGCGAAGCCCAATCGCGGCCCCGTGATCGTCCCAAAGACGTCGCTCTCCCTTCCGGGGAAGAACGGGAGCGCGCCAGAGACCACGGTGCAATCGCGGCCGCGCAGGGGCTTCAGCGCGTCGGTCGTTTCAAGCAGGCGCGTCGTTGTCAGGTAATTGGGTCGCCTGCCGGTCTGTCGTAAGTCGCGTTCGGCGGTGGAGACTGAGGAGATCGAGGAGTGCTGGCAGTCGCCGCCGCGCGGGTGGTCGCAGAAGCGGCGATGGACACTGCAGGTGTTCTCAGGTGTCACTTTTCGCAGTGATAGTATCGTCGGGCGGTCCTGGTGTTGGCGTCAAGGTGAGGCGGGGACAACGGGCGGGTAGGTATGTGAGGATAACAAGTTTGAAAGGCAAGGTTGGCTGGCAGGTTGCTGATGACCGTGAAGGGTCAGGTCAAAGCCGGGGTGGGACGCAGGCACTAACGCTAGTGCCAGGAGCCCAGCACGCCCTGGTCTACGACGCGGCGCCAAGTTTACAGGTCTCAGTACAATACTCCGTCCGTACTTTATGTACGGGTCACCCCCCCCCCACTACACTACAAAGGCCACCAGAGATCGCACGGCTCCTCAGGCCCTCGACCGCGACTTGGTACCCGCCCAGCGCCCTCTCCTACTGTCACGTGACTGAGGCTCCGATTGCCAGTCGCCAGATCACGCCTGAACCTGCAACGTCTAAGTACATAATTTAGTGCGTACCGGCACCTGTGCAGTGTAACAGATCACAGCCCTTTCTTTCTACTGCGGTGCATGAACGCCGTGAGCGCCGTTGGGGACCAGGCGCAAGAATAAGCATCTTGTGGTTTCGACCCCCTTCCAGTCGACATACCAGCCAGGACAGTAGGATTCCACGGAAGGCAACTCCATGCGTGCACGCCCGCCATAAGCACTTTCAGATAAATTCGTGACGGAGTCTATCATCATCAAATTTTATGATCTTGAGAAGAGGAATTACGGTACAAGTGGACGGATGGAGCCTATCACATTGTTACACCGCTGGCTGAGACATCAGGGAACCGAGTCGATTACAAAAGTGACCAGTAGCCTTCCTTTCTTTCTATAAGTAAATTCTCTGGCAACCAGATCTTGCGTCACCCGTACACACTACTCTTTCGGGGGTCTGTCACTTGAGGTTGTGAGTTCCGTTCCAGCTGAGGGGCCGCCGACGGAGCCGCCGACGGAGCTCTGGGATAGCTCCCTTAGCTATTTCCACTTGTTATTCGCAATTCCTCAAACTACTGACCGGAACGACTCAGACGAGGAACGTATTGTAATTCACACGACTTACAACTTGTTCGTTGGCTGCATGGCGGACGTCGTCGGCCATTGGTAGCCCGCAGCATCGGAGAACCTGTATCCATATGATGCCGTGAAGTCGTCAAGCACGCCCGGACCACGAGAGCCTGTCATTTAATCAGTTCCTGAGCCGCTGCAGCCAGTAGTGGCGGCGAAACTCACCATAAGGATACTCCATGGGGATAATCTCCTTGTTGTCGTCGAGATAGTGGAGGAGTGGTGTGAAGATCCTCCAGCTTGCGTCCAGCTCATCATCTCGGACAAAGTTGGAGTGGTCACCCTTCAGGCAGTCGAGGATCAGAGACTCGTAGGCCTCTGGGATCTTGAGGTCAGAGAACCGTCTCCGGTAGGTCAGGTCCAGCTCTGTAACGACGGTCTGCATGCTCAGACCGGGCAGCTTCGAGTTCATCTTGATGTAGACACTCTCGTTAGGCTGGATGCGCATGACCAGCTCGTTGCGGGGAATGTCCTTGAAGATTCCAGAGGTCACGTCCTTGAACTGCACCCGGATCTCTGTCTTCTGCTCGTTCAAAGCCTTGCCCGCCTTCATAATGAAGGGAACGCCGTCCCACCGCTCGTTCTTGATGTACGCGACTAGAGCGCAGAAGGTAGGGCACCGAGAGTCCTTTGGAACGGTGTCATCTTCCTTGTAAGAAGGCTTGCTGCCATCAAGAGATCGGCCGTACTGGCCAATGATCACGTTCTTTGGCTCGATGGCAGGGATAGCACGGAGGACTCGCACTTTCTCGTCTCGGATGTCTTCAGCGGAGAAGGAGATGGGCCGTTCCATGGCGAGGAGGGTCAGGACTTGCAACAAATGGTTTTGCATGACATCTCGGACGATGCCAAACTCGTCGAAATATCCGCCACGACCCTCAGTGCCAAAGGGCTCCTTGAACGTGATTTGGACGTTGTCGATGTGGTGACGGTTCCAGGTGGCGCCGAGGAAAGAGTTTCCGAATCGCAGGATCAGGATATTCTTCACCATCTCCTTGCCGAGGTAGTGGTCGATACGGAACAGTTCATCCTCCTTCCAGTCGGGCTCCAGAGACTTCTGAAGCTCACGGGAGCTAGCAAGGTCTTTTCCAAACGGCTTCTCAACCTGTCCGGGGAAAGATTGCAGGTGAGCAGACGAGAACGTCATAGGTAGGGGAAGTTCGGGCGACTCACGATGACACGGGCAATGCCCTTTGTCGGGTAACAGCATCTCTTCAGGTGTTGAGAAACGATTGTGAAGACGCTGGGTGGCAATGCCATGTAGAAGAGACGGTGTGCCTCCTTGCGCTCCTTCTCGATCTCCTCCAGGTGCTTGTTGAGGGCCAGGAAAGAGTCATCGCGGTCGTACTGACCGGAAACGTATGTGCACAGGCTGCAGAAGTCCTCGAGCATCTTCTCCATGTCCTTCGTAGGCGTCTTGATATATGACTTGACCCTGCGCAGGTACTCCTCGTGGTCCATCTTGGTTCTGGCATAGCCGACGATCTTGATGTCCTTGGGCAGAAATTGGTTTCGATACTTTGTGAGGGCATGTTAGTTTCTGCGTCGGAAACGATCCCCCAATCGTCGGTAGAGCTTACAAGGCCAAACAGCGCCGGGAACTATGAGCAGTCAGTAAGACGGTGCCGAAGGTAGAGTGTCATGATGCTCACGGTCTTCTTCTTGGCCAGATCTCCGGAGGCTCCGAGGACCACAATGACCGTGTTGTCCTTGAGATCCATGGCGCTACATTTGAAAGCCCGTCAGTTGCGATACAAGACAGGAACGGTCTCTGGACATCTGCGACGGCCCCAATCTGTGAAGTGTCGACGGGAATCGGGTGTCGCTCCAAGTGGACAGGCGAGTTGTGTCTTGTCCCAGCCTCGCCATTCCCAGCGCTTGCCGATACACTTGGTCCTTGGGCGGGGCTCGCGGGGTTCACTTACGCTGCGGCGGAGTGCAGGTCTGCCATCTTGGGCTTGCTCCAGGAGGGCAGAAGAGGCTTGCAGAGAAGGGAGGGAGAGCGAGTCGATAGGGCTATCTTGTCTACGGTGAGGAAGGGCGAGACGGAGACAGGATGTCGGAGGCAAGAAAATCGGAGAGAGCGCTCGGGGTTATAGCAGGTCGGCTGGGCAGGAGCTAGAAGGAGTCCAGAGCTTACTCAGGCCGCATATCCCGCTGGGTGGATGTCACTGAGGCGGGGTTCTCCCTCCCGGCCTGATAGGGTCGCTAACAACCCCTCAGTGCCAATCTGCTGGTATGGACCGTACTTCGGAATGTCCCAAGCCAACAGTGATGGCAACAAAAGCACGAAGAGGGCTGTTCTCAAGCGCACGACGGGATTGTTATTCCGAGAATGATGCTTCAAAGATTCCACAAGCATGAACCAAGCGCTTTGACAGGCCATGCACGGTAGGCGCTTGTGATACATGGCTGGACGGTACTTCTAGGTTGCAGGGTATGTGATGACGACTTAAACAGCTTTAGGCCCGGACCCAGAACCGGTGACTTGGGAGCTACACTGGAGCTCTCAACAACTTGCCCTGGCCCTCCACGGGCATGTATGTGGTCATGAAGGAGAGGCATCTGGAAAATATTCACAGCTTTCCTCCACGTCGGATACCCGTCAACTTGTCGTCATTCATGCCAGGTGCCCTCCCCAATTCGAAGCCTCGCCAGCCTGTCAGGCAGGTGAGTTCTTCACAGTCGCCGGATCTATGACATCGACGTGTGAAAATCACTCACAAGAGCCCGAAACATTTTCCTGGCAAGTGTTATCCGGGACGGGCCTGTGGCCTGGCGAATACTAAGGGGGTGGGCACTCAACGATCATGTAGCAAGGGCTCTCAAGAAGCATACCTGGCCACTGCTGGCTTCCACACGCCCCTCCGGTCGCTGATTTTTCTCTCTGTGTACGGACATTATTATAAGCCCCGCAAGGACCATCTCTACTCGGTGTTATCCTCTGCGAAGTTTCGTTCTGCAGCCCGGCCAAGTCTGGGTCGTCCGGAGATCTCGGGACTTGACAACTTCACGGTCCTCCCGGCGGGGACCTGCCATGCTGCTGGTCGCATCGCATCACGCATCTACAGGCGGACCTTGATTATGCCGGTCTGTTTGAGATTCGTCAGACGCAGGAGAGTGCGTGCACGTGTGCTGCTGGACTGGCCACCATCGCGAGGGCCAGAGGCGCAGAGAAGTTGCTCCGCGATACCCAAAGTGCCAAGGCGATTCATCATCGCTCCGGTTTTAGGAGACCATTTTTGACAGCTTCGGACAGCGAGGAACGGAACACTCGCGCATTGCATCATAGGTGGGTCCGGAGTGAGCGCTGAACCGCTGCGAGTCGCGATACCGTTGCCAGCCGCGCCTCGTCGACCCGAAGTAGAACTTATGGGGCCCGACTGCGCTGCAGGGATGCCGACCACTCAGCTTATGTCAGCAATACCACGTGATCGCAATATTTTTCCAAAGTGTGCCCTGCCTCGTTTGGACGCCCCATAGTTCGGAGACGCCTTCGCAATTGCCAGCGCTTTCACGACGATCAACCACCAAGTCAATCGCAGCAACTCCAATTTCCTTTTCCCTTCTTTCCCTTCCAAGTGGCACGGAGAGAAATCGAAAGTCAAGATGCCTACCGACGCTGGTCACAGACGTGAGTTCCTTGTGCCCCCTCGCCACGCCGCCATCATCAGTGAGGCCATTTCGGTGGACATCATGGTGGCCCGCGCATTCTGGTGCCGCACCTCGTTTGAACTTTCCGACTGACTTTGCCCATCTCTAGTTTACGTCAAGTAAGTTACACCGATTCACGATGCCTCGAGCTGGATGGGATGCATATGTGGGGCTTGGATTGTGCGCGAAGCAGTACCACTGGATGTAGCAGGAAGCAAGAGGAGGACGCGATGCGATGGACCGACGCCAGCGACAATACGGCTCTTCTACGAACGAGGCAACCACGAGCGTACAGGAATAGAAAGACTAACGGGAATGATCACAGGGGTCGCCACCTGTCCTACCAGCGTAGCCGACACGTCACCCACCCCAGCACCAGCCTGATCAAGATCGAGGGCGTCGATAACACTGAGGCTGCCAAGTACGTCGTCAAAACACCCGTTTGGGATTTGTGTGCTGCGTCAGGCTCTGACAATCGTATAGCTTCTACCTCGGCAAGAAGGTCGCCTATGTCTACAAGGCTCAGAAGGAGGTCCGCGGCTCCAAGATCCGCGTGATCTGGGGCAAGGTTACCCGCCCTCACGGTACATACACACCCATACGTACGAAGTTGGCAGTTGAAGGCGAAATGCTGATAATCATACTCCAGGCAACTCCGGTGTCGTCCGCGCCAAGTTCTCGAACCCTCTTCCCTCTCGTTCTTTCGGTGCCTCGGTCCGCATCATGCTCTACCCTTCTGCGATATAAGGGGCCGGTTTTTCATGGATGGAGTTGAGGGAAAATGGAATCGATTAGCTGCATCTCGGTTTGGCGGGGGTTTAACTCGAGGCCTGCTTTCTGGCATGCAAATCAACTGATGAGTTGCCGACCACCACAAAAGACGATGAACGATCCGTGGTTTCTCGCGTGCTTGGTCCGACACGAGGAAGGCTCCCCCGGGACTATAGACGATTGGGTTTCGGGAACGGGGCCAGCCGGTACATTCATAGGGAACTATCAGATCCCTAGGACTCAATAAAACAACCTGAATTTGAAGAGCCAATCGTGCTACCTCAAAATTCATGACAGACATTGCCGTCCTCGCGTATCTTGGTACTCACTGATGTAGTCGATTTGAATATTAGAGTTGTGCGGGTGAAGCTCTCGAGCCAGCCATTCAGAGTGCTATACCTGCGCTGATATCTATCATAGCGGGCAGTGATTTGGTCTTCGCAAGGACAGGCGTTTACCACACTGTTTGGAACGCTGACAGTCAGCGAATTGGTGTCTGGCTCGATCCATTTCTCCATCCACGTTATGTTTCCTCGGAGATGCACTTCACACGCCGCCAGCTGAGGACACTGCATTCTAATGTCACGCACCACTTGGGTCCACCCCCCCTTCTGAAACCCCCCTCCATCTAATATCAAGGAGCCCTGTCATGTCCAAGTAGATTTGTATTCCTAACGGTGGCATACGTTTCTGTGACAGCACGGCTTGGCAGTGAATGAGATATTGTACGACACTACTTAAAAGCCCCGTCGTGAACCAGAGCATCAACACCCCCTACCGCCTGAAGGTAGTAACTGGCGAAATTCGAGCAGATGGGCTTCCTGATTCAGGCTTGCTGGAGGTGCCGACCACCGAGAGCACAGCTCGAAAGGCAGCCAACCCACGGCAGTCAGTGAATTGTCCGCCTGTGACGACAATGGGAGTGGCTTGTGGCCTCCTATGATAGGAGAAGGAATATGCCTGGGTAATTGTAGTGGGCATTAGGCTAATTATACCATCGCTGATACTTTCACAGCCGAGTTCAGATCTGCTGGAGTCCACGACGCCCGACGTCAGAGTCACAGACTCGGCGGGCCAGCCCAAAGCCGCAGAATTCCTAGGTCCATAATTAGGAAGGGATCGCTTCCTTAGGTCAGGAAGAGACAGGACTACCCTGTGATACCGTCGACATCGATACGATTTTCTTATAGGGGCTCCTGGAAGGAGCCATTTAATCGACTTTTTTGAGACAGACGGAATGCGCGTGATGGTACAGCATGCGATGGCCTGGGTGCTCAAGTACCCGTCCGTGCTGCAGGTGACATGAGAGGAATGACCATTTCTTCGACCTGGCAGTTTTTTGAACGCAACATTTCTTGCTTCGAGGAGCCTCTGGCCCCTCTATGGCGCATATCTCTATCCGGCGAAGGATTGTGGAGCCAAGAAGCAGGCTGGAGGTGTGATTCTCAGCAGGGACCGGGACGTCAACTGGGTGTGAGTAAAGTAAAGACAGTTTGTGGCCCGCCAGACTCAACACTTCCGCTGGTGTTAGAACATATTGTACCTGAAAATTAGCAGTTGGGACCCTTTGAGTTGAGTCTAGGGGAGCAGGATGCTCTAAAGGGTTATGGTGAATATCGGTTCAGGGTGGCATATGATGCTCTGGATTGGCATGCTGAGGAATCACAAGTTGGAGCCCAAAAGCAGGTCTGCTAGGTGGTAGAAGGTAGGATATCTGTCTCAACGTGAAGGGAGAGTGAACGGCGGGTTTCCCACCAAGTTGTGCCGGCAACCATAGCAATACTCACAGCCTTATGAGCTTTGGTTCAGACCCAAGTCCCAAAAGCGAACCGATTGCAGATATGGTGCAACAGCTATAGCATAGGCTTGCCAATTTGACGAAATTGTGCACCTGAAGTCTTTGACGGGGCCGCAGCATAATGTGGACTCAGCACCCTCGGTTCGATCACCCCCGGAGACGAGACTTGGTCGGCCCTCAAGCTTCGCGCTGTGTGTTGGGAATGCCCCGTAATCCTATGACTAATAACAAGCAGGGTCAGTGGTGATTTTTGTTTTTCTTTCCTTTTCCCTATTGGTTCATCTTCCTGTTCTCCTAATTTTCTTTTCCTCCTATTATGCTGACATTGGTCTCCCCTGGGGAGGTATCTTGTCTATACCTGTGGTAGGAGAATAAAAGGGGCGGGCAATGCATTGAATAAGGCGTGAATTGCCATGAGGAATCCAAGTAAAAAGTTGGTGCCGTTTTGTTCTACCATTGCCTTTCCCTGAAGATTTAGGTATAGAGGTACCAGATGAAGCGAGGAGGTAGAGAGATGGCCTGTAGGCATAACTCATCTTGGTTCTGCACTGCTTTCATATATGGCTCACTGGGTGTCGAAGCTTTCAATAAATACCACCAGAGCCTAAGTGGATACATATGACTGTTATAAATATTAATCCACAGGTTATGTCCCGGAATTTGATATCTCTTGCTCATAGCGGGGGTCCCTCGGCGGCCAGGTCATCATCAACGACCCAGCCGTATCTACACGGCGCCACCGTGACGAACATGGCGTTGATGGAGCTTCAAGACTGCCGGTAGAGGTGAACGAAACAAACGACTTCCTCAAACAAAACATGAACCATGCTGTACGACTAGGTTAGGTGAAGGACTGTTCGACTACCCGGTGGATGTCCGGTCGGGATTATTAGTGACAACCGTCCGTTTCATTGGGACATCAGCGGCACTTTAGCCGTGCGAGCATTAAATTCTTCATTGTCTTCTAGGACCCGTCTTAGCCATAGGGGTGATGGGTGATTACATGCCTGCTTCCCAAAGGCTTCTGCCGCTGTCACGATCGGCCCGGCGCTTGTCATAGTCTATGCGGAGCTTCGTCATCCTCACCGAGCTTAAAAATCTCTAGATACAGCAAAGGCGGTGCATGAACATGGCTGCTGCTGCAGGGTAGCTAGCCTTGGAGGGTCCACCTGCACCTGCGGTACCGAAACTGCAAACTAGAGAGGATGTCAGGTATCGTGAAAGCCCTCTCTCCAGGGTGCTCCACAGGTGAACTATGTCAAGCCCCCAAATCCTTGCCAGCAGCCAGGGGCTTGGCCGATCACCCACCCCCTCGGGCCGGGTGGAGCCCCGGCTCTTGGGATCCACGTCGCAGTGACGACGGGACGGAGGCTCAGCGTTGACGAAACGCAGTCAGCCCGGAGCTGGGAGCCGAACCGACAAGGTCAGAGTGGGACACGCATAGCGGGCGTGTGACGGGGCGAAGCCTCGAACGCAATGTGCCGCGTGTGTAGTTGGGAGAGGTTGCGCCGTAGGAACCGCGCTGGAATTTTCCAGAAACCAAGGAATGCTGGAAGTGTAAACAGGCCGGAAATTGCATGACAGCTCTGATCAACGGTTGCGTCGTGCCTCAGTGCGCGCAGTCTGTTTGCCTCTTTCCACCCCGGTGACCGTTCACGTCTGTCATGACATGCCGGCACAGATCTCCGAGTAGACACTGGCTGGGAGGTCTGCATTGGTTGCATTCTTACCATCGTGATGCACGCAGACAGGCAGGTCGTGCATTAGGTTGCCACCGAATGGCTGCCGGTCCTTCGTATTCTCACAGGGACGAACACCTTCTAGCTCAAGACTACTGGGCAATAAACACGAGGCGGGATGAAGTAACGTGGCTGACTGTTCGACACAGCCTCGACCACCCACTGGTTAGACTAGTGTCCAAACGGGCTGGCAGGCGTGGCAGGCTGCAAGGCCGGTGGCAGGAGAACCAGGAGAAGCATACACAGAACCGTCTTACTTGCAGCACAAGCCCCGGGGCGATGGACGGGTATGGGGTTCAAGATTTGTCCAGCTAGCGAAAGTACTCCCTCCCAACTGCGTTCGTCAATCGAGGACTGCTCTCATACTCCTTACAAATTGTCTACTAGTGAATTTGAATGCACCTTACCCCCAACTTAGCCCGCCTCCCACCTCCTAAAGACCAGTTGACAAGGCGACTTCGGATGTCAGATTCATTGGTACCCCGATGATGTGCCAATGATGTCCCAATGATAACCCCCAAAGCTGCCTAAGCTCCCTGAACCTTCTTCGACGGGCCCTCTCTCCTCCAATTCCTTCCACCCCTACCAACAACTCCAAAACCAAACAGCGTCAACTTTCAACTTCGACCAACACCACAACAGTCGTCGTGTGCCAGAAGGATTTCTGGTTGGCATTGCATTTGAGCTTGATCATCTTCAGTACCAGACTTCTTTGCATACTCACGCATTTCTCTGTTATCTACACCATTTCGCGACATCTGTCACCACCTCGACCCTGGTCAGTTCCCATCCCACCACCACCCAGCACTGCCCTGGTCGATCCACACGCCACACTCTCTACTGGGTATCACGATACCAACCCCACGGTCCACTGGCCCACTGCTCTGTGTGGGTCTTATCCGACTTCAGTGGTCTGCTAGTGGGGCGTCTCAGCAGCCGCTGCAGTACCGGAAGCCCTACTGCTGCCATTGCGATCGTTTGGTTTCGACCTCTCGAGCTAACGCAATCTCACCAGAGCATTCCTACGGATTTCTCAAGTCGTTCGCAACAAACGCTTGTACTTCAGGCGCGACACCTCTGCCGTTTGCTCTCAAGCTTGGCTCCAAACGCGCCGTTGCTAGGTTCGACTTGTCCTTGGGGTTCCAGGTTGACGTCAGCTCGTACCGCAAGCATCTGACAACACCGTCCTACCGAGACGCGCATCTTTGGTACCCCCAGCCTTCCAGGCGCCCCCCTGCCCGACCGGTTTTGCGCCCAATCTGAAATCCGATCTCAGGGCAATCAGAAACGTTGCTCTGGCGCCCAATTGCCATCAAATCAAGCTGCCCTGTCCGTTCGACCAGGCCAGGCAGGGTTGTCTTGACCTCTCCGGTCTAGGATATAGTCAAAGAGCCCCAGTGTGCCCAGCTACCCAGTCACGCCAGTATCAGCCAGAGGCCAGCTGCCAACCCTCCACGGAGACACACGACCGACTGGGGTTGACCGATGCTACAAGGGATCTCCAGGAGACGACAAGCAATCACCACGGCAATTCACCTCCATCCTTTGACTTGTCTCAACGATTGACAGTCGATCCTTCATCCTCGGCTTGCGTTTACCACCACAAGAGGCCGCGTCACACCCTCCACACACCCGGTCACGAATCGCATTGCCCTTGGGAATAGAAGTCTCGGCGGCCACCCACACTGAGCTAGCCTATTCGGCCAGAATCACACCATTGCCAGCGACCATAGTACCTCAGTGCTAAGCACTGCTAAGCAAGGCTCGGACCCGCTAGAAGGAGGACTCGTCAACGGCCTCGTACTAGACGCCGCGTATCCGCAGGTTCCCCAACTTACCGGACTGCTCGGGCCAGACAACTACATATTAGCACCTTTCGCTGCCTCGTGGCGTTGCCGGCTCCATCGTTTCCGACGGTCATTGGTTTTCCTCGACAGCACCGTAACAGGACGAACCATAACAGTACGGACAAGGGCCGGAACGATCGCCCACGGAGAATTCCAAAGTAGCCACAGGATCAGTCCCACGCAGGTTTATCGGCAAGGCACGCTCGTTCGGCCCCTGTCGTGGATGGTTAGGAGTGCGTCGACTTCTCGGCAACCGCATACCCCCAGCCACACGAGACAGGCTTGTTTCCTGGCGCGTTACCATTTCTGCGACACCAAGCTCCCCAAGACAGCTACAATATCCACCGTGCCTGCTGGTGACGGCTCTCTGCCCCTCTCTGCCTTCCATTTTTTGTAACTCGCATCCCTTGGCCTCCTTCAGCTACCCGCTTCCTGATCTTGTATCCGCTTTACGATAACGCCTTTACCGCAAAGACGATATTCGATCAACGACGATCGAATTGTTATTCGGTCCCATCTGAATCAGCGGGTCCTATCTCCACTAAAGCTCCATTGAGCCCCTGCGAGACCCATTGAAGCGCCAAAGCTCCGATCACTGAAGACGTACCAAAGAGGAACGCGCCCGAGCACAGACAAGATGGAGTCGCAACAGAACAGGCATCCTCTGCCGGCGCCACCAGGCCAGCACCAGAATTCTGGGTACCAGCAGACTCCTTATCAACCTGCGCAGCCCGCTCACACCCGACCGCCCAAGACGAGGACTCGGTCTAGGGCATTCAGTTTTCGGTCTCAGGGTAGTTCGGACAAGGACCACAGTAACACTGTAGAGACACACTTCGAGAAGGAAGCAAAGCGACTGCACAGCAAGGCTGATCCGACTATGGCCATGAACGAGGCGGAGCCTGGTATGTTTGGCACCAAATCCTAGATTGCGCAACATATCTCAAACAACTGACACTTTCCCGCAGCGTTGATTGCGGCGCAAGCCAGCAATACGATGGGAAGCCTGCGCATGATGGAGCACACGGACAAGGCCGGAAACGTTATCAGTAAGTCTCTCGCATGCGTAGTTAGATTGTGATTCTGACTCGCCTTCGCAGCCGACCCGGATCAATCCAATCCTACGCGCTGGAGACTGGAGAGGCCTCTTGATACAATAAGAGGTTTCGAGAGTGCCATCAGACGCAACGAGAGATCTTCAGTGATCAACACAGGAGGTAACTATTCCAATCACCGCATCCATCACCGAGCCCAATCAACCCAAAAGGAGTGGGAACAAGACACACATATCATAGAGAGCCCTTGAGGTAGGAGGGAGAAATATATCAGGCCAATGAAACCGGAGAACGGGAGAGAAGAGGAGGAACTTGGTCTTAAACGCTTCCCTCCCATCTATCTCTTCCTCTTGGGCGCTCATTGACTTACCAATTTCCGCTTCAGACAATGAATCCGTGGTGAGCGGCTGGAACCCACGGAATAGTTACCATGCGAACGGTGGTAAGTTAATCTATTTCACTTATCATGCATTGCGTCTTCCTCGGTTTTGGATTGACCAGCATGGCTGACGTATTTTCTACCAGGTCGCTATCAGCACCAGAGCTACTACGGTGGTGAGGCACAGGCCAGCCGGCCTCAGTCGGGTGCCTTCCGAGCCGACAGCTACTACGACCAACAGCAGCAGCAGCAGCAGCAGCAGGGCCGATGGGGTCCATCTCAAGATCGACGACGTGCCCCTCGAATGAACTCAGAGGCGCAGTACAACCAGCGAGCTGCCGGCGGCAACCCGTACTACGGCGACCGGTCATACGACACAGTGGCCTCAGGTTCTGGAACACCAGGAGATCCTACAACTTCTGACAACAGCTCGATCGAGCGTCGTCAGTCTCCACCCAAGCGCCAGCCAGAGCCTGTAAACGACTATGGCATCGGGTTCAGTCAGGCCGCTGACTATCCACCATCGTCATTCACATTGGGTGGCAGTGGTGCCTCACAGTATGGAAGCCCGGCCGGTGGAGCTGCACCACCTCCACCACACAAGGATGGCCCCATGTTGAGGAAGCCTGTACAAAATACCCAGGCTCTGCCAGAGAAACAAAAGAAACGCAGGAGCTTCTTCGGCATTGGCAAGGGGAACTAAGACGCTCCCGAAGATGGTGACGGCTTGTTGCGTGGGGGTGGTCTGGGTGATTCTCAACCCAGAAGCGAGCCATAGCGGAGCACCAGGGTTGGAAGCCAGTCTGGAACAGATTCGGACCGGACGGTTACGCCGGACAGCCGAACTCTGTTCCAAAAGGAGAAAACGACATATTCTAATGACCCGACTGACCCGGCTGACCATGACCGAACGCCTAGGCCGCCCCACAAGAGGCTGCCTAATAAGGAGGAGAAGATCGACAAGTCGTCGAGGGACGGAATCAAGGCAACACCACAACATCAATGATTTGTGTTGTCCACGATGCTCTTCACTGCCAGCCGACTGGTGATGGCTTCGATGAGTCCTCAGAGGCTAGAGTTTGCGGAAACTCTCCGATCCCCCGGAGGGCGTTCTTCCGCCATAAGCTCGTATAGCCCGTAACGCATATCACAAGCCCCCAAAACAACACTGGTTTGCGAGAAGGACTCAGTGCCGTGGATCAGATTTTACACTCGCGCTGCAGCTGTTCGAGACCTTCCTCGCACAAGGCGATCATCGAAACACATTCTGCACCATGCTAGACGGGGGGACCTAAGCAAGCATACTCAAGTTTAATGCCGACAATCATCGCAACGAAAAGCACGACACCACACCTGATTGAACCCCTGATTTACGTTGCCTTGATTTCAACTTTCATTTTCTGGATCCGATTTGTTAAGGTCACGGCTTTTGCGGCGTCGACTTGTCAGTGGCTCACTTGATGACTTTTCGAGGATATGGACGAATGGATGAGGGCATGGGTACATATGATTGAAAAGAGACAGTGCTGTGTCTGCACAAGGACTGCATGAAATTACTAATATTTGACACCAGACGCTGGTGCCTGTGGACTGCAATTTTCGGAACGAAACTGTCGCATTTTTGTATAAGGATATATTCGGGGCGGAACACTTTGCGCCGGCAGGCTAGTTGCAGTGACATATGTCGGTCACTTCCAAGGACACTCATTATCATTCTTATGTCTCGGAGCGGCAGGGTACACGTGTGGAAACCAGGCGAAAAGGATGGGACGGAACAGCCAGGCCAGAGATGAGATCCGTCGATTGACATCGGATAGAAGCACAACGGTCGTCTTGATCAGGCCGAATTTGAAACCTGCGTGCCTCACAATGGAAGAAAGGACACGTTAAATCATCCATGTTACGTCCCCAGGTGTCCCTGACCCAGTACAATGATTCGAGGTTCATCAATAGAGTAAGAAAGGGTATTGATCGGAGTTCAGCCTGTTCATGGGAGGGTTCGTGCTCAAGCGAGTACACGTAGGAGGGCAAAGTTGATCAAGTCGCTGATCAAGTCGCGGTGCATTATAGATAGGTCAGCTCCGGAGGCTGGTGGCCATCAGGGACAGAACCAATCCAGCGAGATCCCTCAAACGAAAATCACGGTCAACAACGCGGGGCATCAAGCCTTCGATGGGCTTCGGGTCCAACGGCACATCACCCGGCAGGTTCAAGACCTTTTGGCGCCTCAGAACCTCACAACAGATTTTAAGTGGGAGCATGATCAAGCAAGCAACGTCAGACTGAGCGTATTGATCCCTTTTAGAACCTGCGGACATGAGGGAAGCAACGACTAAAACGCGCTTTTGCACACGACAATCTACGCCGGCATCGTCGGGTCGAACTAGGGACTTAGGCCTCGACGGCCGTCTCGGCATCGATTAAGTTCAAACTGCTGAATGAAGAGACGCTTGGGAGAAACAAAAGCTTAAAGTTGGCACGGGGCTGGCAAGTGATATGCTTCCTCACGGTCTTCGGATGGCCGTCACACGGACATACGAGGAATGCCGAGGGGCCACCGCCTCGGGTCCTAGATATTGGGAACGTTGAGGATTGTGCTTCGTAATATGATGCTCCCGATAGATTTCTAACTTCCGAGGTGGGCTGAGACAGGAGAGCGGTTTCTTTACTCCTGGTTGATGGGAACCAGTGCCACATACCTTATGGAAGCTCACGATCTGTCACCTGGGAGGACTACATCCAGTCCACATCGCTCTCTGTCACCCCAGAGGCGGGGATGCGGATGATCCAGGATTTATACTAGCTGTGTAGAGGTAATCACTCTCTATAGAGCGTTTGCTCGTATGGGATGCTTCTCCTTTCAGAGACATCTCTCCAGCAGATTTGCTTCAGGAGAGTACTGATTCGGATTCAAGGTTTCCTAGTCTGAATCTGTGGTGTGAAATTTGTTCGATTCGGCGCCGAACTTCCACATCCGAAGTGATCTGATGAGAAGCTTTGGTCGAAGCAAATTTTGACAAAGAGTATTACGTGCCTTGTCTTGGTATCCGAGACTCCCGGGGGAGGGCGTGTGCTCGGGGTGCTTTGCCACGCCGAACTGGGTCCTTGACGCTCTTGTCTGTAGACGCCTGTCTCAACTGGGAATCCAATGCATCAAAAGAGAAATATAGGGTGCGGAGGGCCGATCGGCAATCAGATTGCTATATTTATTGACTTGATCGTACACTCTGCTCGCCCCTCCTCGGCTGATAAAGTCTTATTAGCCCCAGGAATAGCGTCTTTCGGCTCTGCATTTCTACCATAAAAGGTCTGTTCTTACTGAAAACCTAAATCGGGCCTCATATGTGGGAGAAAATATCACTAAGATGTATCAAATTCAAAAGAAGAGAGAGATAGGAGGGGTAAAGTCCCTCCGAATTCCCCCCCAGGGTTGCTACTCGAGATACGTGGTCAGCATCTTCATGGACCTCCTCTCTGGGAGACCACAGTCCCTAACAGTTGCCTCTCTCAACTTTACTCGCCTTAGACGGCTACAGGACGACGAAGTCATATCATGTATGATCCAGACCGAGAGGAGGAGCTTTCCCAGGACAGAGTTAGCACAAATCTAGCCCAGCTCGCCTGGGAGATTGTCCACCAGGACAACTTTTGCTTGATTAGAAGCGAGGTAATCATCATCATCATCATCAAAACTGAGGAAATTGTGCATGAGAGTGCCAGCGGCGGGGACAGACAGGCGTCCAGAAGATACTTCGTGGGAAGGCGTTGGAGCCTGGGCACGTCCTGGCACGATCCTTGTGCATGTGTCAATATTCGCGGCTTCAGGTGCCCTCTAAACTGGGATGCTTGTCTCTTCATTAGACTGGAGTCAATAGTGTATGAGCCCATGGTGGAAGGGAAGGGGGTCCGGATGATTGTGCTTGAAGGCACTCTCTAGATGAATAAAAGGATGCTTCCGGAGTCTCTCCGCCCGGCCTTCTCTTGCCTTCTTCATACTCCATAGAGAGCGTCACTGAGGAATAGAACACCGGAAAGTAACCAAAGACGGGACACGAATTGCGATATGCCTATCGATTCGACTGTCCGAGATTGAAATACTTGGCCAAGATATCGCTCCATGTAACATTTTCTTCCGCCGCAGGAGGGGCTCTTGCCACCTGACTGCCCTAGAGGGTACACTTGGTCTTTGTGCCGGTCGAAAGGCGTCCCTTCACCGAAAGAAGATGCGATTTCTCGTGACATGCTGCGGCTCCTTCAACATATCAGTTTGCCTCAGTGCCACTTCAATGACTATGTCCCTCCACCGGAAGCGACACTGTTCATGACCAGCTGTTCCCCAACGAGGCGAATTGCCATAACGCCAGTGTCCTCAGTCCGCAACGACCCTTTTGGCCAGTCACAACATCCACTGCACCCCCCCCCCCGAAAGGAGGCCAATGCTCTAAGATCATCTCATTAGCGGTCCTTCTTCGTCTCTTGTTGCTCCGACTGGTCCTCCTTCATGGCGACGACGACATAGGCAATCAGTACGACGTTAGCCATGATTGCCGCCAGAGCACCTGCAAAGGTGGAGTTGCCTGGAGTTGCCCATTAGCCACGTACTCGTCGCACCTTCTGCTCCCCGGCAACTCTTCAACATTCCAGCTTCCACGCCGAGCTGACTCACCTTTGAACACGGTGTCCACAGTCGCAAAGTACGACCCGATAGGCATGACGATCATGGCCAACGTGAAGCCGAGGAGCTTCATGATGACGTCCCTGTCGAGAGTTAGAGAGTGCGGCCTTCCACGGCGTGGGCACGAAGCTCCTTACGTGGGCACGGCCGGCTTGATGTCGGACTTCTCACCGGCCGCCGGGCTGGCGCCTACGGTGTCATCTTTATCGAGAATGGTCTTCTCCGTCGAAATGATCCTGCGGGTGGCCATCTTGACGACGAGATCTGGGCCAGAGGTGGAAAGAGTACTGGTGGTTTGAAGGCAGGCAACAATGCGGAAGTGAGGTCACCGGGTTGAGGTACGTCGCTACGTTCTGTTGTGAGTACCCGAGTACTAACAGGGGTGCCCTGAAAGCACTGTAATGGTTATTGACACGGTTTAGATTTCCTTCACATTTCACCACTTGAATTATTTTTAGCGTCCTCTATCTGGAATATTTTCCCCGCCTTCCTTTCCTTGGGTGTATGAGAGTCAGGCTCAACCTGCCTGTTGGCTCTAAATAACGGCATTTCCAGGTGCCGTGGCTGGCGAGCGGATTCCATCTACTCAAGCACTTTTTACCTAACAGGTAGAGGCACCACCTACCATTATGCCACGAGCACCGGCCAACGCCAATGTCCAACCTCTAAGAAATCCCTGCTGCAAAATCTATAGCTTTTCTCACCTTGCTGTAATTTTCTGCGAGTTTTTGCGCAGAATAAAATCGGTTCAATGGGAATTTCGGACTGATTATTGCGTTGTTGTATTGTTGCATTTAAATCTTGCACGTGGCAGCGCGTCAAAAAAGATCAGATGCTTGTCCCTGAGTGGCTGGCCTGAGCGTGTCCCATTCGCGACTCCCATTGTTCTGTCTCTTTTTTTTTTTTTTTTTTTTTTAAATTCTCAGTTTTGGCCGCGTCCCCACAATAGATTGGACCTGCAGTTGACAATAACGCTGCAGCCGGAATTTCCACCTTCGCCGTCGACCAGTTCACTATTTAAACTCGACTCGTCAAACCATGGACTGAGCTGAAATTCCTTTCGTTCTCTCGCGCCAAATCTCGAGATCGTTCAGTCCAATTTCGCGCGTCGAAGTCTGGGACGGACGCGCATCTCGACGGACGAAGTCGAGCTCAATTCACCACGCGCACTACGCGCCTTATCACTTGAGCCTTGACTTTCACCTCACCATACCCCTTCTCACCTTATCATCTCCTTCACCCATTTGCCAGCCTGTGCCGATCCATCGCGCAGTGCGCGATACTCAAATCAGTCCTCAACTTGTTCATATCACTTCCACCGCCAGACAGCGACATCATGGCGTTCTCTTCGTCGCCACTCACCTCGCCCGGTCGACCCGGGCACGACGCGAAGGTGAATCCTGCAAGCAGCCGGGGCTCTCGCAAGGATCCTATCAACCTGAGTGATGACGATGACGACGATGTTGTCACTGACGACTGCTCTCCCTACTTCACGCAGCCTACCCAGGTCATCAACCGAAAGACCCTTGGTGGAGCAAAGGCCAGCATCTCGAAGGGCACCCAGCCCACCCAGATTATCAACCGCTTCACTCCCAGCAGCTCGAAGAGCGCTTCTCAGACCGGCACTCAGCCTACTCAGATCACCAATCGCCCAACAGCCGGCTTGAGTGCCAGGGGCCGAGCCACTGGCTCCTCTTCTCGCAGTGACAGCACGTCGCCCTACAGCGCTAAGTCTTCACCTGCAGGCAAGATTGAGGTTCCTCGTTCTTCGCCTTTCAACTCCTCTCCGGTCCAGCTGCAACGACCTCGCCCCTCCATCTTTGGCATGCTCCCTTCCGGCACCACCTATCGACCACCCCAGGCCATCATCACCAAGAGCATAAAGCCGGACGGGACCGCAATCGAGGACAGACCGGACGCAACCAGAGTCGAGATCAAGCTAGATGGAACTAGGATCACCAGCCGCACCCCCAAGCGCAAGCTGAGCATCAGCGAGTCTAGTGATGAGCTTCACCAGAACCCCAAGTACCGTGCTCGTTCGGACAGTTCGAGCCCTGACCGTTCCACCCGTGCCGACATTATACGCACGTCTTTCCAGCGCAAGGCACCCGCAAGTCCGCCGAAGGATTCTCGAATCATCAAAGCTGCTCAACAGGCAGCCGATTTCGAGAAGAACTTCGACGCCCGTACTCAGATGAGGGCCAGGAAGCTTCGCGAGAAGACAGGCAGAAGGTTTTCCTTGTACATCTGCGCCTCGATGCTTACGCGGAAGAAGGATGATATGGACGCTGCCGCCAAGGCTTTGCTGGGTGATAAAGCCTTCGAATCATCGTCGTCTCCCCTGAAGCGCTCCTCTGCATCTCGCAGCCCGTCTCCTGTCCTTGAGCCGAAGCGAAGGCGCCTTGTGCGAGGACGTAACCCTGCCAACGCGACCAACTCCTCGCAGCCTACAGCTGCACCTCTCATCAACCTTATTGATTCCGACTCCGATGATGACAACGCATCCATCTCCAGCATTAAGGACGACGGAGATAACTATCAGTCTGAGTCGGACGAGGCTGAGGAGACTGACGAGGAAGATGAAGGCCGGACGAAGCCACGATCTCCTAAGCAGGTGGATGCCGACCAGCCTCGAGTCGGAGCGAAGCGTGCTGCCAAGATCGTGCAGTACCTAGAGACCTGCACTGTGGATCAGCTTGCCGCCGACGCAAAGGTCTCCAAGGACAACGCAAAGTTCTTCATCTCCAAGCGGCCCTTCCACAATATCGTCCAGGTCAGAGCCGTGTACCAGTACAAGACACTTCGCAAGAGAAAGGAGAAAGTTCACCTAGGGGAAGATGTGTTCCATGAACTCAACCAGCATATCAAGCGTCTCAACGCGATTGACCGAATCGTCGAGCAATGCGAAACCCAAGGCACTATCATTCGATCGAAGATCAATGCCTGGAAGATGGACAAATTCGGCCAGATCAATGATTCTGCCGTCACCACTATTGACGCCGGCGCGCTGCCCTTCCCGCGAGAGCCCGAGTCGGTCATTCTCAAGCTATTCCCGTACCAGCTGTACGGAATGAACTGGATGTGGCAGCTGTACACTCGTGGGTTCGGAGGCGTTCTGGCAGATGATATGGGTACCGGCAAGACTTGCCAGGTCATCTCTTTCCTGGCGCTTCTTCTTGACGCCCACAAATCCGGCCTCTTGAAGAACAGACCTGGACCCAACCTGGTTGTCGTTCCTCCAACGTTGGTCGACAATTGGCAGATTGAGTTCGACAAGTTTGCTCCGGATCTCTCTGTGATCGTATACTCTGGTCATCCTGACGTACGGGACGAGCTAGCGCGTGAGATCTTGGACTCGGATGAAAAGTGCCACGTCATCCTCACGTCGTTCTCGCAGATGAGCCGTACGAAGGATGCTATCTGGATGGACAAGATCGGCATCAACACAGCCTTTTTTGATGAGGGTCACAGACTGAAGAATGCGAACATCAAGTCGTACTCAGACCTCATTCGGATCAATGCAAATTGGAAGGTTCTGATCACGGGCACCCCCATCCAGAACAACATCATGGAGATGATGTCGCTTCTGAACTTCCTCTCGCCGGATCTCTTCCAGCGCGACCGCATACACATCGAGGAGCTGTTCAGGCAGAAGGCGTCCTTGAAGGAGGTTAGTGAGGGTGCTACGCTTCTGAGCGACCGCATCCAACGCGCTCGAAGCATTTTAGAGCCGTTCATTCTGGTGCGCAAGAAGGAGGAAGTGTCAACCTTGCCCCCCAAGACTCGCAAGGTCATCTATTGCGACATGCCTGATCGTCAAAAGGCAGTGTACGATGACCTTGTCAACGCCTTCCGCCAATCAAAGGGCCAGAGGAGGACGACCAAGCGCAAGAGTGACGAGAACAACCCTTGGATTCAGCTACGAAAGGCCGCCACACACCCTCAGCTGTTCAGGCGGTTTTTTGACGACAAGAAATGCGAGCAGATGGCAAAGATTCTCATGGAGAAGGTTCCGCACGAGCTGAACCAACCCGACCTGGGACGCATGGAAGAAGAGCTGAAGGCGTACTCGGATTTCGAGCTCCACTTGTGGTGCCGGGACATGGATTGCCTGCGAGATTTCGACTGCCCGGAGGGATCGTGGTTCGAGAGTGGCAAGCTCCAGAAGCTTATCGAGCTTGTGAAAGAGTTCGAGAAGAACGGAGACCGTGTGCTGGTGTTTTCACCCTTCAGAAGGAGCCTCGGTATCCTCGAGGAATGCCTCAGCGAGTCGGGAATCGACTATCGCCTCTTGGTCGGCGAGACATCGGTTTCGGATCGTCAGGACCTGGTGGATGAGTTCCAGGGGGACGAGACGATCCCCGTATTCCTTCTCACGACAATGGCAGGCGGTATGGGTCTCAATTTGACCGGCGCAAACAAGATCATCATCTTTGATCAGTCCGACAACCCCCAGCTAGACATCCAGGCCGAGAATCGAGTCCATCGATTGGGACAGAAGAAGGAGGTCGAGGTGATCCGGCTGCTCTCGAAGGGCACGATCGACGAGCTGATCTACAAGGCCTGCAAGGTCAAGCTAGAGCTCGCGAACAAGATCACAGGCCACAAGGAGGACATTGAGAAGTCTGATGCGAAGGAGGTTGTCGCGAAGGTCACGGAGCAGATCATGAATGGAGAGGGAGGTGGTTCGATCGCTACTGGTGGCTACATTACCCCTCCAAAGAGCGACGCGTAATGACGGGTGACGATGGATGACAAACGATGCATTGCGAGTAAGCTTGTGTGCAGAGCTTTCGAGCCATGTTAATAGAGTGGTATCAAAACCTTTCGCTGCCTGATGTGATATTGCCTATGGCTACCTAGGCAGAGTCTGTAGATTCAGCCATGGCTTCGTATACCACACAGCCCAGGCATTCAAGAAACGGCTCCTGTTCAGCTTCCGGACTCACTACACCTTCGAGACCTGCCAACGTCGTGCAGGTCTGTGACCCAGAAAATCAGGAAGCCACTCCCATTTTTGTGGCAGCGTTGCATACGCTCAGCCTCGTTTGTATCCGTGTCATTTAATCATTTTTTCGGTGTGTATCCCGTCGTCCACTCTGCCCTCTGCCTCCGCGGATCGGCGGACGGCGAAGCTTTATCTTATCATTGCGGGACCATATGTGACGTCACCGCGCCTTGAAGGCTCTCGCGGAGAGGAGACAATAAAAGGTCGATATTCAGGACCAGGGCCTTGCAGCAGGCGTGGAACTGGATCCGGGGTCTCTGGTGACATGCAAATTCTAAAAAGCCCATGATGCCCTGTTTTGGGATGGTCTTGCTAAGACCGACTTCGCAGCTGAGCCGCCTGCTAGTACTGCCCAGCCAGGCTGATGCAACCATGACCTGGGCCTGGGCCCTAGTCTTTATAAGGGCTCTCCTTCCCTAACCTCTTGCTCGGCTCTCGACGATTTGTGCGGCCTTGCGTCTCTCTGAAATATTCGGCAAAGCATATCACAACCGAGAGAAGAGAGCAGCCTCTGTCCTTCCCCGCAGGCAAGACCAGAGCGAGCCAGACAGCGCGACAGCGACAGCAGTCACACGGACCAGAGACATCAACATGAGCGGACCAGAAGTCTCTCACGGCCGCGGAGGCGCCGGCAACATCACGCCGGACGATACGAAGTATACGGATGCCGAGATCGTGAGGACTGCTGATGAGGGCACGGGCGTGAGCACCGGGCGAGGAGGTACGCGATATTTTCTTTCATAGAGATAAGATCTCCTGATGGTCCTGTCCTGTTCACCGGAGACTTCCGGCGATTCAGGAGCGGGTTCCGGGTGCCCTTATCGTGTGGCTGGGTGTCCCTTCGGGCCCATCGCTTCACGTCCCGCGCGTGTTGCCCAGCCGCGATTGATAAGGGGCCCGGGGGGATGGGGGGCTTTTTTTTTTTTGGCGGGCCGCGGCTTGAGGCAGCATTTTCCTGAAGGGGCGCGCTAGCTACTAATCCGGTCTTACTCCCCAGGCGCCGCCAACATCATCGAGAAGAACGCCGCCGGGCCCAGGGCGGACAAGGAGCTCGTGCCGGAGGAGGCGATGCGGCCCTCGACGGAGAACCAGGACTACCATGTGGGCCGCGGCGGGGCTGGGAACGAGCACCACGCCCCGGGCCACGAGCACCACCACAAGGATAAGAAGCCCGAGGCGGCGGGCGCGGAAGGGCCGAAGGGGCTGGCGGAGAAGCTGAAGGCGAAGATCACCGGGATCTTGAAGAAGTGAGAGAGGGGGAGGGAGAGCTAGCCGGCGATCCTGCTAGCGTTGCTGTGCTGTTATGGGAGTTGTCTTGTTTTGCCACGAATGATATCCAGATCCTTCTTCTTCCGCAGCTGGCGCGCCGGTTCCCTGGGGACTGTGTGAATCTCTCGGGTGCTTCTAAACCATCACTCTGCCTGTGCAGTCTGTCATCGAGTCTTGTCGTTATAATGCACGTGACTCGCCTGAGATCGGAGCACGCCTCGGCTCGAAGAGCTGTAGTAACTCCGGGGTGGGACATCCGGAAGACTGGTAATAAGCAGCCTCTTGATAGTCATGACTGGACTGAGTATGCTTTGGGGGCTGGTGTCGTCATACCAACCGACGCCTGACGCCAGAAGACCTCAGTGGCGTGGACGGTCGAAGCCCCAAGCTCTCTGGCAGCGCGCGTAGAGCCTGTGCAACCATGCCGATCTCTTCTTTGAACCTCACGATGGACAGAAAATTGCGGGCGAGGCCAGGAAGTTAGATCTGTAATACCGCACTCTGTCCTGTCTGGGATGACGCACTAGTAGCCCCAAGAGAGGCGACGTTGCGGACGCGTATAGTAACCAGGCACTATAGTCAAAGCCTGTCGGCGAGGGTTTCATTGGGTGGGATGGGAGGGACAAGGCACGTGGGGAGGACGTCCAGGAGAGCCTCGAGGGGCCCCCGATCTCGAGGTCACGGGCAGGGGGTCCTGTCTTACCGCTCCTTGCGCGTCCCCGTCATGAGCCCGAGGAGGGACCGTGTGTCCTGCTGAGTTTTCTCACTTCCTTTCTTTTCTTTTCTCTTCTTCTCTTCCTCTCGCCCTCTCCGCGGCCCCTCCCTCCCGTCACCCTACGACGCCGGTGCAGGTGCTGAGAGACATGCTGCCGTGTGTGTGTGTGTCCAATCTGAGGGCCTGCGCGCTTCAGGCCTCGAGTTGAAACGACGCTGTGTGGGCTGCCGGCCTGAGGGCCCGCTGACCGGTCACTGCCGGTCTCCCCAAGACACCACCTGGCCCGCTGAAACAGAGGGGTCACAAGCACTGACAAAGCAATGAGAGAGGCCGGACCCAGCCGTACGTCCCGCTAAGCTTATGTCGCAGGGCGCCCTGTCAGGCCCGACGACGCTAAGAATAGCCGTCCCGCGATCTGTCAGCCCAGCTGTCGGTCAATCAGTGCCTCTCCTCGAGCGATGGCTCCACACAACGACCCCCAGAATACAACTGGCGCCAGCTCCCAGCCCCATCCACAGCGACAGCAGCCGCCCTTGCTGCGCTTCCAGTCCACCCAGTCCTACGCGTCCAAGAGGTCCTTTCTGTCCCAGGGCTCGGCCTTCGAGGCGGACGACGAACTCTCGAGGGATTCCCATGACACCGACGTCTCCACCATGTCACCACGCAGAGGCAGCAGCGCCGCCACGCCGGTGCGGTATCCGGGGGAGGACACCCGGCGTAAGTGCAACCACCTGCTCCCGCGAGCCGGAGACCCGCTCCCTATGGGGATACTGACGGACCCGTGGCAGCAACGAGCTCGAGGGAGCTGAGAGGATGGTATATGTATGCCTTCGCGGCTGAGACCTACGTCATATGTGGTGAGTGGCCCCCCCATCGCGAGAGCTCATGAGGATGGTGTTTCTAACTATAGTGCAGCAATCGGTATGTGATCATCGCATGTAATTCCGCACACACATGCTTGGGCGACCGCGCGCCTCAAGCTGTGCGCCTCGGCCCAGAACCGGTTGAGCCTGTCACTGACAATGTCTAGGCTCGTTCATCCCGATACTTCTTGAGAGTCTTGCTAGGGAGAACGGCACCCTGCTCAAGAATGGGAAGCCGTGCGGCCCCAGCAATGACAAGATGAACGATGATGCGAAGCAGTGTGTGGTGCATGTCCTCGGCGTCGAGATCAACACGGCCAGCTTCGCCATGTACACGTTCAGCATCAGCGTGCTGCTGCAGGCGCTGCTCGTGGTGAGTATCAGCTCCGCAGCGGACCACGGCCAGTACCGCAAGAAGCTCCTCCTGAGCTTCGCCTGGATCGGCAGCTCCAGCGTGATGTTCTACATCTTCATCTCCAAAAACCTCTACATACTTGGCTCTCTGCTAGCCATCATATCGAACGTGGCCTTCGGCGCTTCATTTGTGCTGCTGAACTCCTTCCTACCGCTGCTCGTCAGGCACCATCCGAGGATGCTGTTTGCCGGCCAGCTGCAGCATTCAGGACCCGCGACACCCGATGACAGATCGGACACTGAGGAGACGCAGACCCTCGCGGACAACAACTCCATGACCGGTCTGCTGCGCGATGAGGTCGGCAACGGGCTGGCCAAGACCCTGACGCACGAAGACCAGACTTCACTGGAGCTCGAGCTGTCGACCGAGATATCCGCCAAGGGCATCGGGATCGGCTACGCCGCCGGGCTCTTCGTCCAATGCGTTGCTATCTTGATCCTGGTCCGGATGAACAGTACCACATGGTCACTGCGAGTTGTGCTGTTCATCATCGGAGCTTGGTGGGCTCTCTTTACAGTGCCGGCGGCGTTTTGGCTTCGGCCACGGCCTGGGCCGCCCCTCCCAGCAGGAGAGAGCCGCAAGGGGCTCAGCACGCTGGTCTCTTATACGGCGTTTGCATGGAAGTCCCTATACAAGACGGTGAAGTTGGCACGACGGCTGGTGGACATCGTCCTCTTCCTCGGGGCCTGGTTCCTGCTGTCGGACGCCATCGCCACGTCATCGTCGACCGCGATTCTATTTGCGAAGACACAACTCCAGATGGAGTCGTGGGCGCTTGGCCTCATCAGCGTGATCTCGACGACCACCGGCATCGCTGGCGCTCTCTCGTGGTCTTACATATCACGGCGATTCAGCCTCAAGCCGCACCAGACACTCCTGGCCTGCATCGGCCTGTTCGAGCTCATCCCGCTCTACGGCCTCCTCGGCTACCTGCCCTTCGTCAGGGCTTGGGGGGTCGGCGGCCTGCAGCAGCCCTGGGAGATGTTCCCGCTCGCCGCCGTGTACGGCTTCGTGATGGGCGGTCTCAGCAGCTACTGCCGTGCCGTCTACGGCGAGCTGATCCCCCCGGGCTCCGAGGCGGCCTTCTACGCACTGTACGCGATCACGGACAAGGGCTCGTCCGTGTTCGGCCCGTTCATCGTGGCGAGCATCATCGAGGCGACGGGCGAGATCAGGCCGGCGTTCTGGTTCCTGGCTGTCCTGGTGGGCCTGCCCGCGCCGCTCATCTACTTTGTCGATGCGGAGCGCGGGAAGCTGGAGGCGGAGCGGCTTGCTGACGTGATCGAGGAGATGCGGGTCCAACAGGGGGATGATGGTTCTCACGAGGCCTGGGAGAACCAGGCCATGTTGGGCGGGCAGGAGGACGACGATCACGATAGTGACCTAGAGGGGCGATGATGGGGACGGCGGGAGGGACAGGGTGACCCAGGATGACGAGCGGGCCACCCTCGGGCATAGCGACGGTGTTGGACGGCGCTTGATAGGATCTGCATTTTATTATACCGGGTGTCTGGCGCGAGGATACGTATATCGACCTGATCTTGGCTCTTGATACAATACAATTTATACACTAGGTACGCTGCATTTCAGGTGCTCCTGGCGCCGCTTCCGATGAAACCAATCAAATTATTTATAGAGGGAGATATAACATCTACCGCTGTGCGTAGGATGTAGCTGGCTGGCTGGCTTCCGCCTCGGTTGGGCACAAGCAGTCGTGTTGGACCAGCGTTCCAACTTGATGCTCGCAGCTCGTCATCTCAGAGCCGCACGAGAGCGGCAAGATGTGGCTGAGCAGGATCCTTCGCGTTTAGGTAGAGTAATCGATATGGTAACAGTACGATATGGCCCCGCCATGGAAGGGCCGTTGGAGCTGGGCCGTTGGGACATTGCGAAACGGCGATCCGTTATGCCGGTCGCCTGTTTATTAATACGTATGAGCTATGTGTGTACTACTGAGTTATAGTACTACTAAGTATGTGCAGTATGTATGTGCGCTTACCCGACCCTGGACTGCAAAAGTCCCTGACCCGCTGCAAAGGTTCTTTTTTTTTTTTTCCTGAGCCCCGCCTGCACTGGCTGCTGCACCTTTGCGGGCGAGCAGCGGAGCTGCAGGCAGCTCGGGCCAGCAACGAGCTAGCCGAGCTCTCCACCCAGCCACCGACGTGCAGGCCCGTAGGGGAGCTTCACAGGGCCTGCAGCTCCGGGCTGCCCTCAGTACGGACGTACATAGTAGTGTGCCGTCGCCCCCGCACGCCCACTGCCCGGCACCTCGGCACCAGCGCCAGCTCTACTGAGCAACAGCCAGCGCCACCAGCCAGCGCCAGCCAGCGCCAGCCAGCGACCAGCGACAGCCGCCTGCGCCAGCCCCAGGCCTGAGGTGCCAAGTGCGACACGCGCCCCCGGAGAAATTTCATCTCGTATCGCATCGTGGCAACCAACTTGCCAACGGCGCCGTTTGCGACACGACGAACGGCATCGACCAGCCTTCCCTTTCCATCGTCAATTGGCGCCTGCGCATCGCGCAGACGAGTGTCCCCCCGCCCCAATCGCCGCAAAGTTGCCGCAGGGCCCTCCTGCTCGACCCTGCGCGCGCGCGCCTCTGGGGAATATCCGCCCGCTCCGCCCCGACAAGCTCGACGCAGCCGACTGATTTCACCGGACCGGCAGGCGCAGCTGTGCGTTTCCCCCTCCCTTCCCAAACGTCGCCCCCAGCCACTCCGTGCTGCACTGCACTGCAGCTCGCAACCGAAGGCCTTCACGACGGTCCCGACAACACCAACCCATCCAGCCTGGGCTGAGCACGATCAGGACAGTCGCGCTCGCGCTCCCACTGGCACCGCCGCCGCCGCCGCTGCCGCCGCCGCCGCCGCCGCCGCTAGCAGCACCACCTCCACCTCCGCCACCTGACCCCTCCCCTCCCCCTCAAAAACACCTGTGGTCCGCGAGACGCCCTCGACATGGCTGCTGCTCGCAAGCGCCCTCGCGACAACATCGACGAGGCCAGCCGGGCCGAGTGCCCCTTCTCCATACGCCATGTCGACCCCAGAGAGCGCGAGCTCAAGAAGAAGCGCCGGCGCAAGGACGACGAGATGGAGGGCGACAACCCCAAGACCCCCGTCCAGATGTCTCCTTTCGCGCCCACGGGCAAGTTCAAGACCCACGAGACCATGGATATCCACTACGCCGTCGAGCCCTCCAAGAGGTGGTCGGAGATGACCCGCTATAACAGTTTTGTTTGTACGTGAATCCCAGCGGCCCTGCCCTCCCCCGTCCGCCGCCGCTGCCCGGCAGGCCCCACAGCAAGATGCGGGGCGCGGTTCTAACTTCGTTGCGCCTCTGTGTAGTGAACGGGTCCAAGTACTTCAGCGACAACTACATCTTCGTCGCGAACGAGAGCACCATCGAGCGCCAGAAGTCCGCGCCGTCAGGGGGCCAGGGCGGGCCTAGGACGCACTCCGACGACGACTGGGTCGCGCGCATCCTCGAGATCCGTGCCAGCGACGAACACCACGTCTACGCGCGTGTGTACTGGATGTACTGGCCCGACGAGCTGCCCCCGAACACCCTCGACGGCAAGAAGTACGTCTCCGGCCGGCAGCCCTACCACGGGCAGAATGAGCTGATCGCGTCCAACCACAGTAAGTCTGCGCGCGCAAAAGTTGGAGGTGCTCATGACGGCTGGCTGACTCTGGAACGCAAGTGGACATCATCAACGTCGTGTCCGTCACTCAGCAGGCGACCGTTAATCAAGTCACTGACGAGAACGACGACCAAGTCCAGAGCGCCCTGTATTGGCGCCAGGCCCTCGACGTGCGCACCTTCGAGTTATCGGTAAGTCTCCACGACGGTTCTGGCTACGAACGGCGTCCGCGCTGACACGACCCCGAATGCAGGCTGTGGATCGCGTGTGCAAATGCAACGAACCCGGCAATCCGGATAAGGTCCTTATCGGATGTCCCAACGATAACTGCAAGAAGTGGCTGCACGAGGAGTGCCTGAAGCACGATGTCCTGATGAAGGTGTGGGAGGAGCTTGGGGCCGACAAGCCCCACAGGGCGCCCGGGGTCAAGGCCGAGAAGGAGGAGGAGGCAAAGCGCCCGTTGAGCCCTGTCGAGCCCGGCAGCGCTACCGTCGCCACCGAACTACCTATCCAGGTCAAGACGGATGGCGAGGGTGACATGGTGAAGGCGGGCGACTCGGTCGACGTCAAGGAGGAGCGCGAGATTGCCGCAGAGGGCTCAGCCCAATCACAGAACGGCCGGGCCTCGACGACGCAGACCCCGACGGCGGAAGCTCCACGTAAGGGCGTCGGCCGCGGGCGCAAGAAGGCTGAGGACGTGAACGCCAAGCCGTGGGAGGGCCTCTTCGAGGCCACCTTCCAGCCTGACAATGACATGTTCGAGATCAAGGACCTGAGGGTTGGTGTCGAGGGCGGCCAGAAGACCTGGCTGGAGGAGGCGCACTGCCTCGTCTGCAGCACACGCATCCACTAGGAGCCTGGTCTCGATCTGCACCAGGGGCTCGACGATCTTCCGTCTGTGGCTTGTCTACTCCCACTGGACGTTGGGATCGTGAGCGTCACCGACTGTGTAAGTCGGCCGTGTCCCTGTCAAAGCTATGCCTGCGATTCCGACTCCACGAAACAATCATCATTCGGCGGTATCTGTTGGCTGGATATGCTTTTCAAAACGGGCTTGAATTAGGATCTTGAAACTTTAGGAAGAGGGGGAGCAGACTAGGTGGTGTCGAAGCAAGGGTACGAGGCCGTCTTAATGGTCTGGGGATTGCGAAGGGATACTGAATATGGCGAACGGGGGTGGGTGAGAATGTTCGGAGGCACTGAACTCAGTCCGACACGCGATCTAGGCCCGAGGTGCCAGTATCCGGGGAGCTCTGTCGCAGGCCCATGCCGTTTCTGCACGTGAGCCGAGACAGCTCTTGTTTGCCAGTTCCGCGTGTTGGGCCGGAGGAGAGCGGGACGGACATGTTTTGGGAGGCTTTCATTTACTTGTTTTCTCTCGCTTGGAAGAAAAAGAATGTGGTTGTCGTACCCCCTCCTTGTCTTCCTCAAGACCCAGATGCGGCGGACGGGCGTTGACATGGTTTCTTGCGCTGCGGTGGTTGGTATGTTCTTGTCCTTCTTGACTGGTCGTTTCAGTGTCGCCCTTTTACCTCTCCGCCAGCGTCATTGCATCGCGTTCGGCCCTGCAATGGCTTGGTCGCTTTAGCTCCCTTGCTCGCGTTCAAGTAAATACTTTTCTGTGCTTTCTTCTGGGCGTGATAATGATGAGCATGTTGAGAAAAGCAAATGACGACCTGTGAACCTCAGGAAATACGAATGAAGAGCGAGTGAGACCGCCGAAACGCAACGAAAAAATGATGTAAAAAAAAAAAAAGGTTGATTAACAGATGTAATGATGGAAAGGAAGTGCCTGCCGTAGCCTACAAGTTGGTGGCCCAGGCCTGCCTGGCGACGGCTTCTCATCCCCACCCACCAGCTTCTTCCTAGCCCCGGGCGGGGGACCCGCGCGTGGGCGGGATCCGACTTCGTTTGCCTAGCCTCTTTCCTGAGCCGGGACATGTATCGAGGTGCGTGGGGATGTTTGGTGGTTTGCTTCGTAACGAGGCCCCGAGGCGCCAAAAACTCCCCCGGCTGGCCCTGGCCTCTCTCCCGCCTTGGTCTTCGACGGGGTTTCAATTTTTCTTTCTTTTCTGGGTTTGTTACTGTCTTCTGCCGGTGCAGTGCTGGGGCGTATTGGTACCCGGGGGGCGCTGTGGGAATGGGTTGTGTGATAGAGACAAGAGATACGAAATGGAGGGTTGCTTGCATGCAGAGATGTTGTTGGTTTGAGTATCAACAGGCTAAGGTATTTATAAGCCATCTCAAGTTTGTCCGCCCATGATAGGACGGCGATGTGACAAAGGGCATTGTAAACAGTAAAACACAGCATCACATAGTCACACGCAGGCAGAAGTGAACCAGCATGTAGAAAGACCTCAAACACCGGTCTTGAGCGATATCATTCACTAGTTCGTCTCAACCTTGAGCGAGCCTATCTCAAACGTCCGAGCACATAGACTGATCATTGTTTCCCCCGTTTCCGAATGCAGATTTGCGCATCTGGTTGATGTCAACTTTAACCGTCCCGACAACGCCTGTTCTCTCGAATCTCAAAAGCGGGACCTTGCCCGGTCGCTTCGCGCAGAGCCCGACAGATTGCTTGTATAGTACAGGGCAGATTAGATCTTGCCCGTCTCCATGCCGTCCAGTTTCCCGGTTCCTCCCTCACCGGATCCCGCCATCGGACTCACCATCCGATACCATGTCAAACACGTGCGGCTTCTAGCCAGCCACGGTCGTCTGCGGCTCGGTGCCGCCCATCGCATCATCGCCCGCGCCGGGGATGACCTCCTCCTCAACGACGTTGCCGTCGGCAAACTTGCGCTCGCTGACGTGCTGGCTCGCGCCGTCGGCCGTCCACACCTTGTCGGGGAAGGAGCCGCGCTGGCCCTCCTCGTGCTTGAACGTGCAGTACCTGTTCGTGCAGGGCTTGTACTTGCACATGACGGTGGTGTGGTAGAAGTCACATCCGGGAGTCTTGCAGTCACCGCCGTTGCGGCAAGGCGGCTTCGACGGGTGCTTGAAGGGACAGCGAGCGTTCTGGCAGTTGGGCCAGAACTTGCAGTCCTGCTCATTCTGGTGCGCAAGCTTGGTCGCCGGGGAAGGGTGCCGGCCGACACACTTGAAGTTCTTGCACGCGGCACCAAAACTGCACACATCGTTGACGTCGACCGTTGCGCCGGGTGGTGCGGCAGGCGACTGGTGGGCGAACTTGCAGTCTTTGTTGGTGCACCTGAGGTTAAAGCGACAGACGCTGTCCTCCGGATTTGCTGACTCTCGCGTGGTGCCGCCCATATCAGCATCGTCGCCTTGAGGAGTGGAGTCCTTCTGGTGAGCGTCTGCTGATTGCGCGTGGTTACCATTCTGGTGATGGCCGCCGCGGCCTCGGAAGTTGTTGCCTCGCTGGGTCCGCTCCATCAGCGACCTGCTGCGTCCTCGACCGTTGTATCCGCCATTCGCCTGTCCGGACTGTGCCATCAACTGCTGCTGCATCTGTTGCTGCATCTGATTCAGCAGGTTCTGTTGCTGTTGTAACACAGACATGACGTCGGGAGCTGCTTGACCTCCCATCATCCCCCAGCCCTGCATGGTGCCCATGCCTCCGCCCATACCAGGCGACGGCATGCTGTTCATATTCGCGAGACCGTGCTGGATGCTGGCGGTACGGGAAGAGTTCGACCCTCTCGACATCCTGCCAACACTCATCCGTGGACCTGTTGGTGGCGTGCGACTATGCGTGTTGATCCTCTCGGTTCCGCTGGCCCCGCGCACACGATGCAGGACAGAGTCGTGCGTCCTATCCATCGCCCGGTTTATTTGGCCCATGATGCGTTTCCCCCGGCCTCGTGTCTCGGTACCGTTGCGCATGGCTTTGGGACCTGTGGGTCTGGTAGGGGTCAGTATCGCTGTTCATCAAATCTAGGGGTGTGCTATGGACATACGCATTGAACTCTCCTGGGCCCTCTGCTGAGGTCATTTCCATGTCCTGATCGCCGTCGGCTGCGGCGAACTCTGCCTGCGCGCCTCCAGCTGCGGAGTCGGCTTGCGCAGCCGGGGCACCGTACTGGGTCGAGAGCGCGTCGATGGTAGAAAACAGCCAGTTGCAGAAGTCGCGCAGGCCGGCATCGTTGGGATCCAGGCCGAGCAGGTCGGCGGAGAGTTCTTGGGCGACCTCATCTTGCGTCTTGCCGTTGACAAGCATAAGGATGATGTACTCGGTGAGGGCGGCGTCGTCAGCGCCGCCAGTGGCCCAGCCGTACTCCTCCAGCTTCGGCTGGATGGCCGAGTTGAGGGCGTCGGCTAGAGGGGTGTTGAGCTCGATTGCGACAGTCATCTTGTTGGTTGAGCGGTGAAGGTGGATGTGCGTTGTCGGGGGGTCGGGGCCGCAGGAGTGACGTTCGGGAGGGTGGCGAAGGATCGAGATGTTGTTGGAGACCGCGACAAGGGCGGGGTACGACAGAGGGATGCGGCGCCGGGGTTCCGATAACAATGGACCCACGACTTGAGGGACGGACGCGACAATGACTGGAGTGAGGCGGCTGGTCGCGTGAAAGCAATGAAACTGCGGCTGTCAAAGCACCGGGTCCAACGTCCAAACAAAGGCCCAATGAAGGGGTCGGCGCGTCGATGCTCCCTTTCACCTCTCGTCAGGAAGGGAACGGGAAGCGAAAATAGACGTCGTGAATGGTGGTCACTGGGTTCGTGGCCGGGCTGAAGGGGGTTGGAGTGGTCGGTGGAAAATTGTTGGTAGGAGGATGGGAGTGACGACAGGTGAAGTTTGCACAGTCAGCCGTGCTATGACCAAACCCAAAAATGTCGCCTCGTCTCGCGCTTGGTACTTGCGCCCGCTTGCGCTTAGCTGACACCAGCCACCGATGTGGCGCGTGCTGTGGCGTGGCTCAATTAGTCAGCCAGCCTTCGCAGTGACTATCGAAGTCGGTGGAAGTTCCTGTACGGACGGTAACCTAGTCTTTCCTCATCTGAGTGCGATCTAGTGATTTATTGAATCTGAGGCTTTCTCTGCATGAAGTCCATAATTGAATTATACCTCACAACGGCCTCCTCGGGGTGTTTCTAGCGACAGTCATTGTCCTCCCTCGACGGGACAATGGCTCAAGCCAGCCCAGCTCAGTCCAGCCTCTCCGTCTTGCAGGGCCGCTCTGTCCCGTGATGGCAGCCGTCTGCGACTCTTCAGTCGAGGCCTATCACCATAGAAAGGCTCCGAGCCCTGATGTCTCGCCGCCGGCTTTCTGCCTGGGCGATACCCGCTGCGCATCTGCCTCGCCCACATCGCATGTTGAAGGCACCTTGAGGCGCTCAAGGCTCTGTCGACACAGCGGTGCAATGTCGCTGATGGCCCCGGCTCCTCCTCCGGCGTGAGGTCCACTCACAGGGCAGGAAACGACCTATAAATAACGCCACCTGCGTATGCTGAGCCATACTGTATTACCATCTGCAGCCTCGGCTGTACAGTACATCCAACTGCGTGCTGTGCCTGGGGCCAGCGGGTCTCTCCGAAAGACAGCCCAGGCCTCGACCGAGTACCGACTAGGGCTGCAACAACTCCGAGCTGGGTCTATAATATTCTGCCTATTCCTCTCAGTGACCGAGACCACTGACGAGAGTGACGGACTGGTGTCTACTAGTACGCTGTAGCAGCTCTTGGTGCCATAAGCCACCGAGCCAAGTCCCGGGCCTAACGCGTTAAGGGTGCCCTGGAAGGCTCGCCGGCCCCGCTTCGTCCGAAGATTAAGGTTGGATGACATCCTTGGTCAATCTGTCAGCCCTGGTCACAGTCATGCAGTCATAGGAGATACGAGCACCTCGAGCTCTAGGCGCCACGGGGTACCTACCAAGTAGTGTTCTTGTCTGCATCGATGCTGCATCTCCGTCACGTCGCTGCTTCATCCTGCCGGCCTGTTCTGCCAGGAAGCGGAAGCGGGCTCATCGTCGTTGCTGCTGAGACATGGAGGACTGATGCCTAAGTCTGAGGTCCACATCCTCCTGAACAACACAGATGACGGTGGGGTCCGCAATCGAACTCCCGTCGCTCCTTGGGTTCATCTAGGATCACCATCCCTCCGCACTCTCCCAGCGATCTGTGGCTTGCAGCTTGCAGGCCCTCCGCTCTGTCAGCCGCCTATCCCGTCGGCCTCGTCTACACCTTTATTTTCCTTCGGGGGCGGCGTTGTTCCCGCTCCAGCTGCACAGGAAGCAGGGCCTGATCAAAGTAACGTTGCGCTACACACCACGATCGTTCGGGCCCGAGGCACGTACGTTCATTGCATTGCGCGCGTGGAGACCAAGCAGTCGCTTCCACAGCGGCCGATGCCCTCCTCCGCTGGCCGCCTCCTTCACACACACAACATCCAACGGCTGCCAGCAACCTGAGTTCGAGGGGGTCCAAAGGCTGGTTCGGGCCTTCTCAGCCAATCGGCCCAGCCTAGACGTGCCTTGTCAAGACTCCCAAGCCACACCTTGTTGATTCCAACCTTGGCTTATACAAGCCTCACATCGCCCCACCGAAACAGGTATTGAACTACTTATAGTTTAATTACGCCTCCTTCAACCGCTGATACGCTTCGTCAACGTCTGCACGACCGGGGCCTGTGCTTTTCCCGCTCGTTACAAGAGCGGCACATTCGCTACCATCCGCAGAAGCGTCTTGCAGTTGTTGCAGGCGGTCATCGATTTAAAATCCGACCCTCTACGTCCCTGTCCCCAGCCTCTCCTTGTCACTGGCCAGGGCGTTTCCAAGAGGGGGCTCAACTTCTTCAAGAACCATCCATTCATACGCCGTCCGAACTCATCGGCCTGTCGGATTGAGTCCTCGCACGTTCTCGCAGTCGGGGTTGTCACAGCACTTTCCTCGCAATCATCTGCCTGGCACAGACTTCCGCCGTCAAGATGGCGCTGCGGCTGCTCTTGCCTGTCTACCTCGCCGCCATCGGCTCGGTCAAGGCTCAAGGGCTGGGCGGTCTGTGGCCTGTTCCTCAGCCCACCTTCTCGTCCGGAAACACATCCTTGTTTATCAACGAGGACATCCAAGTCACTTTCAATGGAGCAAGCGTACGGTGGTCTACTCGTGAAAACCTTCCGCCTTATGAGGATGTGAATGCTAAGAAAACTCTCCAAGCACAGCTGGTCTACACGGCCGACTATGAGCCTACTTCGTTGTCCAGCTCAGAGCTGGTGACGGCCGGCGTCTCCAGGGCCTTGGACAGCATTTTCTCGTCCAACTTCGTTCCCTGGATGCTGGTCCCACGGTACAAGCTGTCTAGCTACGAGCCCGCGCTCAACGATTCTAGTCTCGTCAGCTCCCTGGCCATCACACTCTCTAGCAGCAACGCGACCTTCAAGCCTTCGACAACTGATGTGGACGAGTCGTACAACCTGACCATTAGCGAGACTGGGTCGGCCACGCTCTCTGCTTTCTCGACCAACGGTGTCCTGCACGGCCTCGAGACCTTTTCCCAGCTATTCTATGAGCACTCGAGTGGGACTTCCTGGTACCTGGTGAACGCGCCGATCGAGATCGAAGATGCACCGATCTACCCGTGGCGCGGCGTGATGTTGGATACGGCCCGCAACTTCTTCCCCGTTGACGATATCAAGCGGACTATTGACGGGTTGTCGTACAGCAAGCTGAACAAGCTGCACGTTCACGTCACTGACTCTCAGTCTTGGCCCTTGGAGGTTCCCAGCCTTCCCGAGTTGTCCGGCAAGGGGGCCTACAGCCAGTCCCAAGTCTACTCTTCCGACGACATCAAGTCGATCCAGGAGTACGGTATCTACCGGGGCGTCGAGGTCTACTTCGAGATCGACATGCCAGGCCACATCGGCGTAGTGGGCGAGGCCTACCCGGACCTCGTCGTGGCGTACGATGCTCAGCCCTACACGACCTACTGCGCGGAGCCTCCCTGTGGGGCACTGAAGCTGAACAACTCGGACGTCGAGAACTTCCTGGGCGAGCTCTTCGACGACGTCCTGCCTCGTGTTGCACCCTATACGGCCTACTGGCACACCGGCGGCGACGAGCTGAACGCACAGGACTACCTGCTGGACCCGGCCCTGGATACCAACGACACCGCCGTGCTGCAGCCCCTGCTCCAGGACTTCATCGATACCCAGCACACCCGCGTCCGTAACGCAGGGCTGAACCCCATGGTCTGGGAGGAGATCGTCACCACCTGGAACGTGACTCTCGGGTCCGACGTCGTGGTCCAGTCGTGGCTTGGCGGCAGCGCAGTGCCGGACCTAGCTGCGAATGGCTACAAGGTCATCGACTCCAACTACAACTTCTACGTGAGTCACCCGCAAGCCTAGGATGTCGTGAGGGTCTGAGTATGACGATGATGATGATGGTGATGATGATGATGCTGACTTCCTGCCACAAAGTACCTCGACTGCGGCCGCGGCCAGTGGGTCACCTGGAGCAACGAGCTCTGGGCCACGGACTACCCGTTCAACGACTGGTGCAGCCCGGCCAAGAACTGGGAGCTCATCTACTCCCACGACCCGGCGGCGGGCGTCAGCGCCAACGCGACGGGCAACGTGCTGGGCGGCGAGCTCGCCATCTGGTCCGAGACGATCGACCCGCAGAACCTCGACTCGCTCGCCTGGCCCCGCGCCGCCGCCGCCGCCGAGGTCCTCTGGTCCGGCCGCACCGACGCCGCCGGCCAGAACCGCAGCCAGGTCGACGCCGCCCCGCGCCTCAACGCCCACCGCCAGCGCCTCGTCGCCCGCGGCCTCGGCGCCAGCCCCATCCAGATGGAGTGGTGCACCATGTACCCCAACGCGACGGGGTGCGCCCAGCCGGCGTAGGAGCCGCCCGGGACGAGCCCCGCGCTCGTGGCGGTCGAGCTGGCGGTCACGTACAGGCTCGCCTTCCACCTCGGCCGGGAGGGCCTCGGCTGCGAGGAAGACCTCAGCTTCGAGGCGGCCCTCGTTCTGGGGGACCTCGGCCCCGTACAGGCTCCCTTGGTGACATAGCCAGTATGATCGGACGCCTCGGGTGTCCTTTCTTCTTGTACATACATACATTCGTGATGCACTCTTAATGACATAACGTATCGGTGTCGTGGAATGGTCTTCATATAGTCCCATTGTGTCAATGTGACGTTCGTAGCGTGGAGCAGCAACATGTCACTGGATCAGGGAAATTTAGATGCATTAAGGTAACATTGTTTCTTGGTTGCAACTGCCGGGTCAATCCAGACCAGGCTTGTCCAAGTCTCAACTCAACTCAACTCAACTCAGACTCTCTCAAGTGTTGCTATTGCTTTCATTTTCCTCCATCCACGGCATACGAATATGCCAAACGAGCGTAAGCAGTTCCGTTTTCCTTTTCCCCTCCTGAATTGTTATTATGCATCGATGTCCGAGGAAAACAAAACCACAAATAATCGTAACACGCAGTGGTCTACAAGTCAACCCGTGTCTCCTAGACCGGAGCGTCCCCCAAGCTTTTCCTGGGCCCCAACACCTCGCAATCTCCAGCCTACCATATACACTGTCCGTGTTGCCGATACATGCCAAAACAAAACACAAAAGCACAATTCCTGAGAGGCCGCTGTTCTCGTGGACCAACCGGGTCTCAGCCAAGCCCAACGGCTCCAGCGGCCCTACCCAGCTGCTTGATGAGGTGACACAGGTTCTCCACGATCGGCGCGGCCTGGCCCCCGGGGAAGTTCGCCCGGAAGATCTCCTCTATCGTTGCCATACAATTTGTCGGCTCCTCGATGAGGCTTACGGCCCCGCCGCCATTACTACTGCTGCTTTCGCCAGCGGATGTGTGGCCAGCAGTGACGCTCTTCGTCGGTCCCCGGATGGCAGGTCTGCCCGTGCCAAACGCGACAAACTGTTGCATCTGGCCGGAGTCTGGTGCGTCGAGATGTATCACAGCCTCGTTCTGATTGCTGTATCCGCCGCTGCCCATGGCTCGCGTCACGACGCCCCAAGTCCACAAGGCCAGCGCTGCGTGGTGGACGGCAATCGAGGAGAAGTCCTTCAGGTGCCCGGCGGGAAACTCCTTTGCCCACCGCAGGATCTGGCCTGCATGCCAGATCGCCCTGCGAGACTCAGACTCCTGCGTCCAGCGCTGTAGCGCGGGTAGGATACGCCTGGCCTGCTCGTCGCCTTCTTTTCCGGAGAACAGCTGCAAATCCTCAAGAGACACGTGTAGGTTCATCAGTAGCAGGTTGAGCACCAGGTTCTCCTGCGCAAACAACATGTGCGGCCATTTCTGCGCGGCGCTGAGCTGGAACTGTTGGAGAACCTTGACATATTCCTGATGACGAGACCGCAGCAGCAGGTTCGGATCCCCGGACACGTTAGGCGAGAAGTTCGACCAGCGGTAGATGGAGTTCATCTGACGGTACTCCCTAATGAAGTGCCAGAAACCATGGAGAAGGATTAAGATGCAGTACTGTACGTCAAGCCGGTGCGCATCTGTCGCGAGCACGTCGAAGTCGCGGAGAAGATCAGCTAGCGAAGGCAGCCTGGTGTGCGAGCCTGCGTGTATCTGCAGGTAGTGGATCTTCCATTCTTGGGCTGACTTGGCGAACCAGAGCTCTCGGGCCTCGGGGAGCGGTAGAGTCAGCTCTGCGTATGACATATGTGGGTTGGTCATGGACGCCATGGACGTCTGGGCATCGCGAACGAAGAGGTAAAAGATAAGTCTGCGACGCGTGAGCCTGCTGCACCTGCTGATCAACTAGGAGACATACCTCTTCCAAGACTCTTCCTGACACCAGAGCTTCCACTTTTCTTCCAGGATACTGCCTTCGTCTGCAGGATCTAGGTGGAATTGCCCGTAATGTGACTGTTGGAACTTGCCCCTGCCCCTGATCATAGCAATGGGAATGTTCAAATCTACGACCATCCGTGTTAGGCCTAGTTGATCGAGTGACAGGGGGATACGTACGGCATTCAGCTATCTCCATGCGCCTCCGGTTACCACTCCATAGGCCAATATCATGGTTCACCACGAGAGCCTGAACCAGACTCATGTCTTGGATCTTGGAATTGTTGTCTTCGAACTAAAGGTGGGTCAGTAACGCTAGGTATGCCTCGGCCGGAAGGGGTGGCACCCCCGGTGGACTGATATTACGTACTCGCATGGGTATTGTGATACCTATCATTTAGTGAGCAGTCAAGTCTCGCGAGATTGGGGGGATTTCGCCAAGGCAAACTTACGAACTGCCTCCTGCAAAGCGTAGCCAAATTTCCGGAGCGTTTTGAAAGGTGTCAGGATGGCTCCTGCTGCAGCTGCCCCTCCTAGCCACTCTGGACACTGCGCGTTCATCGAGAACGAACCAAAGTGTACGAACTCGGTTGCTTGACACATGTGCCAGGCCAGAAAGATGTGGACCAACGAGTCCATCACATCCGTGGAGGGGAAAGACGACGCCACCCGTCCCATCATAGAATTGTTCTGGCACGTGCTCAGGACGATGGCCAGGACCTTGTCCCGCCCGGACGCCTCCATCTTGTCGTTGACGACCTTGTCTGGTTGCAGTTGGGAGCCGTTGATGTCACACAGCGGCAGATTACTCTTATGCACCTGGATGTTGTCTTTGCTGCCGTCCGGAATCCACCGCCATGGCGAATCTGCCCAGATCGAGACCAGACGCTGGCGCATATGAGACAGAGACAGGTTTGCGGTATCCTGGGCCTGGGCGGAAACGTAGTTCGCCAGGTCGGGGTCGGTCGCGATCATACCGTGGATGTTCCCCAGGTTCCAGTTGTCGAGCACGCCGAAATCGAGGTCGTTCAGGTCCAGGTTGGCATCGTCGCAGAAGTCGAGCACGGCCAGTCCCTGCGCCGGAGCCATCCTGGCGGGGTCCATGTGTTGCTGCTGTGCGTCGTAGAGAACATGTTGCAGGAAGTCACCAAATGGTGGTCTCTGCATGTCGACCATGGCGTGACCCTGCGAGAGCTGGGCGGGATAACTGTCCACATGGTCTTCGTCGTCGCCCATCGTCAGCACTAGGCTTCGGGCCACCGACGAGTGTTCTTGAAGCGGCAAGGAGTGAGGCGTAGGTCACGGCGGGGCGTCACGACAGATCAAGGGCAAAACAAAACAAGGCGGTGCGAGGTCGACAACGGACGTCCCCGACCGTCTGGGTATATCATGTAATATAGTGACAATGAGGTCGAGACTGCATAAGGGTGGTGCAGAGCGTGACAAGAGTGTGAGGCCCAAGCAAGGGAGAAGAGGGAAAAAGAAATAGCCGTGCCAGAGAACCCCCAGGGCGGCCGAGGTAGGAGAAGGGTGCAACTCACTGTGGTCTATCATTGTCTCAGGCGTGGGCAGCTGTGCTGCTTCGCTGCTGCCCTGCGCGTGGGTAGCCGCGATAGGAGGGCTGCTGCCGGTGGAATGGGCATAAGCGGGATTCGTCATGGTAGGCGCGGCTGGGGTGGGGACCCTCTGCATAGGCCCAGGCTGGCCTGACTGGGAGGGCAAGGGCTCCGCGCCCAAATTACAGGAGGCCGGACCTGATGGGGCTGTGGGAGGAGCACGCCCCGGAGGCGTGGGCGTGTGAGCGTGGGCGTGGGCTTTCGACGAGCCGGAGTGGGCGTTGGCCGAGAGGTGCAGCAGGTGCATGGCCGCGGCGGACCCAGCCTCTGAGGTGGCATACTCGCAGTTCAGGTTGCGGTTGCGGCACCTGGTGCACGGCTTGCTCTCCTCGCACTTGACGCGGGCCTTTGCACAGGCCTGGCAGGCGTGCGCGACGCGCCCGGCGCCGGGGGAGGCGTTGATGCGCCGCCGCTTGGTGCCGGTGCCATCGTCCTCGTGGTTGGCGCGGTGTCTCTTGAGGAGGTCAGCGCGGCCGAATGCCTTCCCGCAGACCTAGAACGGCGGCGTTAGCTACCTGTCGTGTACAGCTGGGCCTCGTGGCGCGCAGGGCGATAGGACAGATCGACTTACATCACAGACGAAGCGCTTGCCCAGCGTGTGGGTCGCAACGTGCCGCTGGAGGTGCTCCGGGCGGGAATATCTCCTCAGGCAGTCGGCACACTGGTAGAGGCTCGTGTTCGGGGCATGACCGCGGGTGACGGGGCCGGACCCGTTCGCGCTCGTGGGTGCAGCAGGCGAGGTCGCCGGAGTGGCCAGCGAGTGGGCACTGCCAGAGCCAGCGGGCGAGGCGGCAGAGCCAGGCGGCGGAGGATAGGCGTAGGTAGCGACGGAGATGGAGCCCAGGGCCGGCGGGGTGTCGCCGCCGGCGGAGGGCTGCGGCGGCGGGTAAGCAGGCGGCGGCTGGGCAGCCTGGGACGGATGTTGAGGTTGTGGAGGCGGTTGCAGCTGGAGCTGAGGTCGGGCCCGGGGCGCGGCCGGGTCCGGGTGCAGGAGGTGGGAGAAGGACGGGCTGGCCATGGTGACGACGGCGGCTATAGCGACGACAGACTAGGCTTCAGGCGCCGGCGTGCCGATGAGCTGACGAGCTGTGCCCGGCCGGCGCACGTCGTCCGATCCCACTGGTACGCGGGTGCGGGTGTCCCGAGCTTATCGCGCCGTCGGGGTCCGGGGAAAGGTGCAGATCGGGATCGTGACTGCAGCAGCGATGGGTCGAGTACTGGGTCCGGAGCCCGTGCCAGGCAGGCCGGCGGCAGACCGCGAGGGAGAGACGGAGAGGGCGCGCGAGAGGCCAATTGGCCCGCAGAGGGGCTGATCGGCATCTGGCCTCGCCCTGATGTGCTCCAGAGGAGGGCTCTCGTCTCGCCAAGAACGTCGGCGACGCGATGTGTTGATGGCGCTGGAGCTGGAGCTGGCGCTGGCGCTGGGAGCTGGCGCTGCTGGAGCGCTGGTGCTGGCGGGATGGAGCTGCGTCGGGATTGTGGGAGGAGGCGGGACGAACAGCGAGGACGGGGTGGGGGGGCGTGGGTGAAATGCCTGGTTCTCGCGCTCCAAGGGTCCTGAGGGCCCCTGGGGATCTCCCGAATCAGGACCCGGCGGTCTGGGGATTGGGGGGAGGGCGGGCGGCGATGCTGTGGTCGAGTTCAGACGAGCGAGGCAGCGCGCATGGGCGTGGTGCAGGGTCGACCATATAGGAGGAGGAGGAGGAGGAGAAGGAGGATGAGGACAACGAGGACGAAGCAGCAGCAGCACCAGCAGGAGCAGGAGTAGCAGGAGGGGGCAGGCGTGGGCGGTGGCCGTACGCATACGCTCAGGCATCTAGATTAAGCATACTTCGAAAGCTCCAAGGGCCACAAGGGCCACACAGGCCGCAGGGGTCGGGGAGGTACGCTCGCGGATGACGAACGACGAACGAACGGATCGAGACCTTACGCCGGGCCAAGCCAATAGAGGCAGGACTGATTGACTGACTGACTGTACATAGCAGTACAAGCTCAGTACGGACTACAGCGCAGTACAGCGCAGGGCCCGCGTCGTCGACGGGTACTCCCCCTAAATTCCCCTTCCCCCCAGCGCCCCCCCCAGGCCTCGCCCCCCCAAGGTACGCACGCAGTGGCACGAGTATGGATGGGCTGCTGGCCACCGGGCAATCAAATCGAGACGGGAGATCAGACATGAGTACGCAAGACCGGACACACCAGAATAGCTAGCTGGGCAGGCCTGTGGGGAGGGGGGCAGCACCCACCCACCACCCCACAGGGCCATGTGGGCTGCGATCTGGTGCTGCTGGCCCGCTGCCGAGCTGGGGGGGGGCGTCCACTAATATTCGGGGGGCTGCGCTGCGTTATAGGGTCGCGGGTCGCTGGCAGCCACCACCGCGACGAGTCCCCTAGGCGGTTCTACCAGAGTATTTAGCGGCAGGCGTTGGCCGTGGACTGCCGGAGACGTCTGTGGGTGCAGGGACAGACACAGGGACTGGTGGGCCGCGCTAGAGCAGGACGACCCTGGGACCCTGTAATGCGGCGTGGGATATACGCAGTAAGTATGCGTAATTCCCCGAACACATCGCCCTGCTCTTCCGCCCCCAGCACCACCTCTCTTACTCGCCCATGTCCGTGTCCTCGCCGCAGGAGGGCAGGGTCATGACAAGACGGCCACGGGGAGGAGGGCTGCGAGGAGAGAAGGGGACAAGGGGCGGGAGCAGGACCAGGAAGGAAAATAAGAAAATAAGAAAGTAGGAAGAATGAGGAGGAGGAGGACGACGACGACAAGGACGACAAGGTTAAGCCTCTCCACCCGCTGCACCGCCATGCCAGGTCCAGGAGGCCGGAGAAAAAAAAATAAAATAAAACAAAATACAGCAGGGACAGCCAGACAGCCAGACAGCCAGACAGACAGCCAGACAGACAGCCTCCATACCGCCAATGACGCGTCCGCAATTTCCATTCTGCAGTCCCGTCATATCCCGTCAGATCCCGTCCTGTTCCTGTTCGCCCCTCGCTGCCCACCGACACGCACATGCTCGCGGCTGAGCAGCCCGTCTGCGGAGGCACACACCCAGCGACAACCCGGCCACGCCCTCTCGAAACGGTTACCGCGCCGGCTTGGCGGGGAGGCGGTCCTCAGCAGCCCTGGCCTGGCTCCTTCGTGCATGGCATGGCCAGCGTCGCAGCGGTGGCCCGCGACCTGTCTCCGCCCGGCTGTGGAGTGCAGCGCAGTGGTGCCTCCCTCCCTCGCCCAGCCATGCAGGGCAGGGTGGAGACGACGACGACGACGACGACGTTGACGTTGTGTTCTTCTGGTCCGGAAATCCCGTGCTTGGCGGGCGGCGCGGGGTGGCATTTTTGCTATTCTGCCTATCGTCACTACGGGCATGCACGCACCACCCTCCGCTCGCTCGACTGCATCGACCCTGTGGCCCACCGCCCTTCCCACACCTCGAGCTGGGCCCCGGGCGCCACCATCGCTGCAGCTGGTCGCGAGCTCGCCCTCGTGTCACACCGACCGCGCCGGCTTTTCCGCCTCATTCCCCTCCTCCTCCTCGCCCAGCGCAGGAACGGCTGGCGGGCACGGATAGAGATCGTGCGAGGCTTTTTTTTTCTTCTTCCCCTCTCCTGGCTTGTGTTTCCCACCGCCGCCGCCAGCTGAAAGCCTCGTCCTTCCCCAGAGGCACTTAGGCCGTGGCTTGTCGGCATGTGAGCGCGGCATCGCAGCGCTACCACGGCACTACGGGTGCGAGGGCGGCTCCAATTGGAGCTCGTGGCTCGACGGCGCCGAGCAGCTGTCATCCTAGCCTGCATAGCACCGGCCGAGACCAGCTCGATGACCCTTACTATGCCAGGGCCCAGAAGCTGAGCTGTGCCGCGCGGTCCAGCAGACTGCGAGCTCGCCCGCCAAGGCTCCCCTCTCTCCCCCCGGCCGGGGGCATCGCGATCCTGCACCCGCTGTGCGACGCGCAGGAGCCTCTCTCGAGGACGGCGGCGGCGCCCCGAGTATCACGAGCCTGGGCCTGGCGCGGGCTAGTGGCCTCTGCTTTCGCCGAGCCCAGGCCTGTCTCGGGAGCTCTCGAGACATGGCGCCGCGGGCAGCTGGCGCTGGACGGTGCGGTGTGGTGCGGTGTGCATGCGTTGCCGTCTCCGCGTGCCGTCTCTCCCTCACCGTCCTGTTTCGTGCAGAAGGGAGAGGGCACGGCAGGACACGGCAGGGCACGACGGGACCAGATACGACCGTACTGAGTAATACATACGCATGCTGCTGTGCTACGGGCTGTACAGGATCCCCGGGCGTGGGGCCATGCGAGATCCGCCTCTCAGACCCGGGTTAATAAGCTTGGTGAGATAAAAAGCTTCGTCTCTTTTTAGGTTCATGCAGGCCGGGTCGAGATCTGTGGGGGAATCGAGGCGGCGCGGAGATTGGCATAATCTTGGCCCACGGCCCTGCCGTTCGCGCTGACTGCATAGGACAGAACAGACGGGCGGTACGCCCGTTACTCCGCGTGCGTGCGTGTCTCTCTCTCTCGACGGGCTCGACCGGTCGAGCCTGGGCAGCAAGCATAATGGCCTAGACGGAGACGGCTTTGTTCCCCCCCCTGGGTCCGGTTTCTGCCGTCCAATCTTCCACGGCTGACGAGCCAGCGTCGCTACTGCGCAACCCTCCTTGGGACATTATTACGCGTCTTCTGTCTCCTGTCTCCTTGCGTCCACCCTGCGCATGGCGCACCAGACCGCGAAGAAGTCCCGTCCTGTTCCTGTCCTGTCCTGTCTTCTCCAACGCCCAGAAACCCCGGTGTGAGCCTGGCCCCACCGCGCATGGCACATGGCTCTGGGTGTGGCGGCCAAGCACCCCAACCTCCTCCATCGTTTCCGCATTTGTACAACTACATATGCACATTGGGAACTGGAGAACCCATGTCGTCCTGCGCCGTCGATCTCCTCCCCCTTCCTACTCCCTGGAATACCACATATACGTCGGCCGGGAGGTGGGGGAAGCCGTCGCGCCCTGCTTGCCCGCCGCCCCCCGTCGCACAGCTCAGATCTGGGGACCGCCTCGTGACGGGCCAACCAACGCTCTTGAGGTCCGGCGCTGCGGGTCGGCATATCGACGCGAAGGTACTGTACCACGCATAGGTAGGCAGGCGGTCCCAAACCTTCCCCAGAAAGAGATCCCCTGCTAGGCGCGCTGGGCAGCGCTCCTTGACTCCCAAACCCCAGGGCGCCTTTGGTCCATCCTGACTGACGACGCCGTCAGGATCCATGCCCGTCTGCTACCTACGGTAGGATGTGACAGGCCCCGTCGCTACTTTGTGGCCGAGTGCCCTGGACATCTGCCAGCGTGTCACGGCCCCTGGGACGTCTTGTCTTCCCGCTAGTATAGTAACTTGTTATATATGTTGCACGCCTCGGGCCCGCCATCGAGTGTACCCTGAGACGGCGGAGTGAGACATTCATGATCCATTCCCCGCGGGCGTGGTGACCCGGCACATTCTACGGTCGAGGTCGAAAAGAAACAAAAAAGATAAATAAGAAAAACACACCTAGGCGGTTGGGTCCAGCGGCCATCCCTATCCTCGAGAAGACGTCTTTCTCTCATCCCAGGGGGCTTCCTTCTACTCAGCCACGTCCCAGCAATATTGGCCTCTGTGGCCCTCAGCACAGTTAATTATCTCTCACCGAAACGCCCAGGACAATGGCCGCAAACGACATCGCACCTGCGCTGCAGGTCGAGGACCACGAGCTGACCAAGATCGAGAAGATCAGGCAGAGGACGCTCGGCAACGTCCGGCTCCGTCACCACGAGACTAACGAGATCATCCTCGTCCCTACGCCTTCTAGTGATCCTGACGACCCTCTGAACTGGTAAGTCCCTCCCCTTCCCTTCGAATGTCTCGGGGCCTCGACGCCGCCGCCGCCTCTCAGCGGTTGTTGGCGCGAGGACGAGGGTTCACCACCGCTGACAGAGAGCCACACCCCCTAGGCCACAGTGGTACAAGAAGTGCATCGCGGTGCTCATCTGCGTCGCCATGCTCTGGTGCAACTTCCTGGCGGCCGGGCCCACGGTCGCCATCGTCCAGACCACCGCGGACTTCTTCCCCGGCGCGGACCCGACGACCAACCCAACCAAGTTCAACGTCGACGTCGCCAAGGTCTCGTACTTCTTCACCACCACCGCGCTCCTCCAGGGCCTGGGTAACTTCTTCTGGGTCCCCTTCGCCAACAAGTACGGCCGCCGGCCCACCTACGTGATCAGCTACACCATCTACCTCGCCTGCGCCATATGGACCATCTTCGACCGGTCCTTCGGCGGCTTCCTGGCCGCCCGCATCATAATGGGCCTCGGCGCCGGCGCGGCCGAGACCATCGCGCCCGTCACCATCTCCGACGTGTTCTTCCTCCACGAGCGCGGCACCGTCATGGCCCTCTACACCTCCTTCCTCTCTGTAGGCGTGGCATTCGGCATGGTCATCTCCGGGTAAGCGGTCTCCCAGACGTCTAGAGGCCCCGGCCGGGGAGGATTCCTTCACGAGTTAACGGGACGCAAGCTGACACACCTCGACAGGCTGATCACCATTAACCACAACTGGGGCGTGATCTACGAGGTCGCGGCCGCCTTCATCGGCGTCATCCTGCTCTTCGCCTTCTTCGCGTTCCCCGAGACGGCCTTCCGGCGCGAGGAGAAGCTCGTCGGCGAGGCGCAGAGCCACGGCGCCGAAGGGGCCCCCAAGAGCGCGGCCGACGACCACGCCGTGGCCGCCGTCAAGACCGAGGACCACGACTTCGACACGGACGTGGAGGCGCCCGCCGCGGCCACCACCAGCCGGCCCATCCACCGCAAGTCCTACCTCGAGCGCCTGCGGCTCTTCAGCGGCACGTACACCTCGGAGCCGCTCTACAAGATCTTCCTCCGCCCGCTGGGGCTCATCTGCCTCCCGCCGGTGCTCTGGTCCGCGCTCGTCCAGTCCGTCACCATCGGGTTCCTCGTCGCGGTCACGTCCAACGTTGACACCGCGTTCGCGGCCACGTACGATTTCGAGTCCTGGCAGGTCGGCCTGTGCTTCATCGCCGCCGTCATCGGCTCCATCGTCGGCATCCCCGCCGGCGGCGTACTGGGCGACCGCGTCGCCGACCACCTCACCAGGAAGAACGGCGGCATCCGCGAGCCCGAGATGCGGCTGCCCGCCATGATCCCCAGCCTGATCACGACGCCGCTGGCGCTGATCCTGTACGGGGTCGGGATCCAGAAGAAACTGCACTGGATGTGTCCCACGGTCGGACTGGGTCTTTGTAAGTCCTCCTTGATGTTCCAGCACGGGGAGAAGCGGTTCCAGCAGCTGACACTTTCGTTCCAGTGAACTTCTCTATCGTCCAGGGGACCAACGTCTGCCTGGTTTACGTGATCGATGCGTACCGGCCGGTAGCAGGAGAGATCACGCTCGCGGTGATGGGTTTCAAATGTAAGTTGTCCCACGTCCCCACGAACGAGAATGATAAGGCCTACGAAACTAACGGGTTCGCCACGCTCCAGCCCTCTTCGGCTTCCTCCTCTCCTTCTACACGAACCCCTGGGTCGACGAGGCGGGCTACCAGAACGCCTACGGCGCCATGGCGGGCATCTCGGCCGCCATCATCATCCTCTGGGTGCCGCTCTACATCTGGGGCCGGCGCATCCGCCACGCCACGTGGGCCTGGCCCGTCATCTCGTCGATCCACTGGTACGACGACCGCGAGGTCGGCGAGTAAGAGCCCCCGGGGCCGGGTTTTCTTTTTTTGTCCTGTGTTTCAGTACGGCGCGGCAGCTCTCTCCTACCTGCACTGTGGCGTTCCCAGGCCGGGCAGTTTTCGAAATTCGGGGGGGGAGGGGTTGGGCAGACTTAATCTCGTACTGTATGAAATGAAAAGCAAGCATGGCTGGTAGGGACGCATGGGGGGGGTGGCGCTCGTGTGCTATTGATGGGTACCAGATGCCGACTAGTCTGCCTCTGCACGACACTTCTTTTTCCCTCCCCTTCCTCCTTTCCTCTTTCTTTTATTCTCGTTTCATATTCTTCAACTTCCTCTGAGGTTGTTAGCGTCGCCCGACGTCCTGTCTTTACTATGGCTACGTCTTGTCTTAACATCCATATGATCACGATCACGGAGACTTCATCGCGGGCTTCCTCGTCTTGACCCCCATGCGCGTGCTGCCACCCCTTGAATGGCTTTACCGTGAGGGAAACCCGCCGTCGCTGCATGCATCTATTAGGGCCGAGAATGGGGCCGGTGTTTCTTCTTCTCGTGTCGTTATTATTAAGCCCTCCCCCCAGCTTCTTGCGTCTCGAGGCTCCACCTCCCCGGCCGCGGGAGCAGCCTGGTCGCCTGCTCTGCCCTGCTTGGCGCGCGTTTTAACTCACCGTCTTCTCATGGCTTCGACCCTGGCCCCCGTCGTCTCCCTCCGCGGCTCGAGATGGGTCTGATGCAGGCCCCCCCTGGTCACCGGTCAGGAACTGCACTTCTGAGTCAGGAGGCGTACAGACACGACGAAAAGCACATGTCAAGTGGTCCTACACAGTGATAAATCACATCGGTCCCTACAGAAGGCCCGTCGGCAGGCCTTGTCCTCCTGGCCAATGCCAGGCGAGCGGCTTTATGTGGGCATGGGGGTAGACCGCGCCCTGGTTCGCCTGGCTGACTCGGGTCTGGGCCTGCTTGTTGCTATGCGTGCAGCAGCTCAGAATGTATCTAAGTGGGTAGTTTCATCGGCGAGGGTTTCAGAAGACTGCTCTCAAGATATGCATGGTATGATTCATGGACACTGTGCCTATATGTGACAGCCAGAACGCCAGAGCTATGTTCTCATGGCGGTTTGTCCTGGGGGCTAGAAGCTCAGATAACCACCGTCCATGACCATATTCTGGCCCGAGACGCTCTTCATCTTCACGAGGGCGAGGACCTGCTCGGCCACATCCTGCAGACGCATCAGCACGGCCCACGACCGGGGGATTCTTCGGGTTTCAGCAGGCCTTACCTCCACGGTGGCCAGCCTCTGAAGCTTGGCGGCGTCTTGCATCGCCTGTATCCTCTCGGGCGGGAAGATCCTCTCGGCCCAGTCCTGGGGGCAGAGACCACGACGTCAGCCACGGACCCAGCGCAGATTCTCCCCTCGGGAGGCCCAGGCCCAGCGGGAAGGAGGAAGGGGGACTCACCGTCATCAGCAGCCCGGGGCTGACGCTGTTGACCCTGATCTTGGGGGCGGCGATCTTGGCCAGGCCGCGGGCAAGGTGCAGCTGGGCGGCCTTGGTGACGGCGTAGGGGAGGGAGCTGCCGGAGACGTGGACGCCGGCGAGGCTGGCGGTGGTGATGAAGGAGGCGGCGCCGGCGGGCTCGCCATAGGCGGCCTCGAGGTAGGGGCGGGCGGCGTGCATGAGCCACAGGTGGCTCTTGACGTTCATAGTGAAGCAGCGGTCCCAGTCGTCGTCGTCCATGTTGTCGTCGAGGTCCGTGAGGTCGCGCAGCCGCGTCCAGCCGCCGTTGCTGAAGACGACGTCGAGCCGCTGCGTTCCCATGGCGGCGACGACGTCGGCGACGAGGCGCTCGACGTCGGCGCGGACGGCCAGGTCGGCGCGCACGGCGTGGAAGTCGGTGCGGCCGGGCTGCGGCGCGAGGGGGCTGGCGGCGCGGAGCCGGGCGACTAGGTCGGCGGCGCGCTGGGCGTCGCTGTGGTAGTTGATGGCGACGCGCATGCCGCTGCGCGCGAAGAGGGTGGCGACCGCGGCGCCGAGGCCGGCGGAGCCGGCGGTGACGAGGGCGATGGGCGGCGACGCCATGTGCTGCGATCTACTATCTGCTACTGTCTGTCTACGAGGCGGTGGTGGTGGCCCTCCTCGCTCTCGGACTTACGGGGTACTCGACGCTGCGGGCTGACTCGCCCAGGAGGTCGTGGCTGGCTGCTGCTGCGGTGTCGAGTCGGGAGGGGGGCTATCGCAAGCCCGGGTGGCTGTCGTATAGTATAGCACAATACGAGGGCGTTCGGGATAGGATGATGATAATGATGATACCATAGTCGTGCATAGTAATACGATGTACTGACTATAGTAGTACGTCTACTATGCAAGTATCCACAGCCCACTTTTCCCCCGCAAAATACACTCTCTCCTCTTTTTAAGTTACCCCATATACCCCATACACCCCGTACACCCCATATCTTAGTGCACAAGGACAGCATTCTCCCCCTCGTCATGATATCCATCTTCTTACTAGACCAGCAGGCTAAGTGGGCTGGCGTGTGGGAGGGTTGAGGAGGGAGGAGAGGCTGCCATGTACCGGTACTTTGGGTACAAGACCGTGGCACAAGCACTAGTTCCCCATCCCCCGCCGCGTGCGGATCTCCCCCCACTTCCCGGTGTCAAGACGACTAGTCGATCTCCAGCGCGCGAGACGCAACCCGCGCCCGCATCCGCCGCCTCGACCTGTGTCTCTCCCTCTCTCCGCCTGTGTGGCCAGAGACAAACCGTGGATCACGACGCGCTCCTCCTCCTCGTTCTCCCGTCTCCCTCGCCACGGGCCAGCCGGCAGTTCGAGGGGGGTGCGCGGGACTACTCCGGCGAAATGGCAAGCCGAGCACCGGCCGAGCAGGCCACAGGCCCCCCTCGTGTTCCCCCCCAGAAGTTCGGCTCGTCATGCGGCCTCGCATCATCGACGCAACGCAGCACCCACCATGTGGCCCGTCCCTGGGCGGGGCCGGGCGAGTCCACAGTGTAGCTCCGAGCCCTGGGGTCGAGGGCACTGCGTATACGTCAAATGTCTTTTGCTCTGGTGTGCCGTCCACCCGGTGGGGCAAGCTTCGGGATCACGGGCGTACACTATAACTCGGCCTGCTCGCCTGTGGCATTGCTCTCTAATCCACCGCAGCACCGGCGCGCTGGCTGATAGGCCCCGCGTGGGATTCGATATTAGATTGTCTCAAATGGTCCTGTCTCAGCCTGCTGGTGGGCAGAGCCCGCCGGCCGACCCCGGGCGTGGGTGCGATACGGGCCCTATCACTCCACCCTCAGGCTCGATCTGCGAGACTATCACCGCGCCATCGTGCGGCCGACACAGTGACGAGGTCTAATCTTAGGGCCTTGTCAGATACCGCCCGTACATACATACATACACAGTAGTAGTCATCCTCCCACCCGTGCTCCATGTCTCTATAAATCCTCAACCTGTCTGGTCCGTACCATTCTTTCCTTCCCCTCCTCCCGCCCACTCCCCATCCCACCCTTTACGCCTCCTCCCTGCCCTCGACACATTCTACACGCAGAGAATGGACGGCCAGGATCGCACCACCACCGCCGCCGTCACCAATGGCACCAACGGCACCAATGGTGCCGGGCACGCCGCGAACGGCGAGCGCCCCTTCGGCCCGAGCAAGGTCGGCCTGGCGAGCCCTCTGGTGGATGAGCACCCCACACCGCTCAAGGTCATCATAGCCGGCGCCGGCATAGGCGGGCTCTCCGCGGCCCTGAGCCTGCGCCGCAACGGCCACTTCGTCGAGGTAGCTATCTCTCGCCGCCGCCCTCCCCTCTGGGGGGCTGGCTGATCTCCCAACGGCCCGCCCGCGCTCACACACACCCCGTCGTGTCCCAGATCTACGAGCAGTCCCGCTTCGCCAACGAGACGGGCGCCGCCCTCCACCTCGCGCCCAACAGCAACGGCGTGCTGCGGCGGTGGGGCATCCGCGCCGAGGAGCTCGGCGCGGTGGTGACCGAGCGCCTCCAGGAGCGCTCCCACCTGGGCGAGATCACCAAGGACGTGCCCGGCGCCGACCCCGCCCGCCCGTGGCAGCACGCCTGGCTGCTGTGCCACCGCGTCAGCCTGCACGAGCAGCTCAAGGCCCTCGTGACGGCCGAGGACGGCGTCGGCCCCCCCGCGAAGCTGTACACCTCCAGCAAGGTCGTCGGCCTGGACCCGCAGCGCGGCGAGGTGACGCTGGCCGACGGCAAGACCGTCACCGGCGACGTGGTCCTGGGCGCCGATGGCATCTACGTGAGTCTTTTCCCCCAAACACATCCCGTCATGCTTTACCGCGCGGCCGGGACGAGAGCTAACGGCGAGCAGTCCAAGACGAGAGCATGCATCAAGGATGCCAAGCTGTTTGGCTCCGGCAAGGCGGCCTTCCGGTTCCTGGTGCCGCGGGAGAGCTGCCTCGCCGACCCGCTCTGCAGGCCCGTCGCCGAGATGCTCGGCACTCTCATGATCTGGTACGCTGATGACCGGAGGGTTGTCATGTATCCATGCGCCGACAACAAGCTGCTTAACTTTGTGTGCATACACCCGGACACCGAGTCTCACGCAACCCGGACCGATGGTGAGACTGACCCTCCTCCTCAAGGCTATAAAGACTGATATGGCTAACTCTCAACAGAGTGGAACAAGAAAGGCGACATCGAACAGGTCATGAAGGTTTTCAAGGGTTTCGAGCCCGCATGTCTGGCGCTCATCGACAAGGTCGACCGCTCGCAGATCAACGTCTGGCAGCTGATGGACATGGAGAAACTTCCCACCTGGATCAACGGGAGGTTCGCGCTCCTCGGCGACGCCGCTCACCCATTCACGCCTCGTAAGGCCCCCTCCCCGTCACCAGACGCGCGGCTGATGCCACAACGACGCTGACGAGATGACAGACCAGGGCCAGGGCGCAGCCCAGGCCATCGAGGACGCCGCCACGCTGTCCGTCGTGCTGCCCCAGGGCACCGCGCCGGAGGAGGTCCCGGAGAGGCTGAAGCTGTACGAGAAGATCAGGTACGAGCGCGCCCACGCCATCCAGCAGTACTCGCGCGACGCCGGCAAGGACTGGATCAACGGGAAGCCACAGACCGAAAGTGAGCCTGAACCTTTTTTTTTTTTATTTTCTTTCCCCTGTATATAATCGTGCGCCGAGGTGCTGACAGCGGCGGGGCTTAGTGATGGGGTACATGTCTTACAACTTCGGCCACGACGAGATCGACAACTCCAGGAACATCTACAAGCGCTGGAAGTGGTCCCGCAAGCCCAACATGTACTGGCGCATGCCGACCGGCTTCGGGCCCTTCCCCGGGCCGCGGCAGGACGCGTACGGGCGCGCGCTGCAGGACGGCCTGCAGCGGACCTTCTCGACCATCTCGGTCAAGTTCACGACGTCGCGCACCTACCTGGAGACGCTGTTCCCGACGGCCCAGTTCCGCTTCCGGAGCCCGGCCACGCTCTGCCAGGCGTCCCTCTCCGTGACGGAGCTCAACAACATGCAGTGGCTCGGCGGCAAGGGCTACCGCCACCTGGGCCTGTACATCCACGGGGTCGAGTACGTCAAGAAGGACGGCAGCACCATCACGGGCACGCACATGCCCGTGCTGTTCGAGTCGCTCACGGACCCGATCGTCTCGGGCCGCGAGGAGCTCGGCATGCCGAAGCTCTTCTGCGACATCGACATCGAGCGCGGCTGGTCGTCGGTGCGCGTGGCCGCGAGCTGGCGCGGCGCGCGCTTCATCGACATGACCATCCCGGACCTCAAGGAGGACGACGTCGCCACCGAGGCCGGCACCATCGGCGGCGAGAGCGACTACGGCATCCTCGTGCACCGGTACATCCCCGCCGTGGGCCAGCCGGGCAAGGCGGACGCCGAGTACGCGGTCGTGGTGCCGCACGAGGAGGAGGAGCCCAAGGGGACGGTCAAGAAGGTGCTGCGGGCCCCCGCCGCGCAGGGCGGCAAGGCGGCCGGCGCGAGCATCCAGATGCAGGGCCTGGACTGGACGCAGCTGCCGACGCTCCACCACGTGGCGAGCGCGCTGGCGGAGATACCCATCTACGAGGTGGTGAGCGCCAAAGTGGTGGAGGGCTCGGGCGTGCCGGATGTGAGCGCGGCCCGGAGGATCGAGTAGGCCTGCCTAGGTCGAAGGGCGCCTGCAGGCGGCGCCTCTGTGTATCTGGCACGGCGTTTTGGGAACAAGGCTGTATCTCTGATCTCTGATTTGGTGAAGAAGACATGACGAGATAATTTGCGAGTCGACACCCGGTTTAGGACGCCTCATGACGTACCGGGTGCGGCACAGATAGGCAGTACAGTACCTAATTTCTAGATGGCATCCCATTCTCGTAGTGCACATGTCTCACCTCGAAACAAGTCTTCGGAGGCTAGTATAGCATCGCAAGGCGCCACGGGCCTCTCGCCTGGACGGGGGGCCCTCATCTCACCCCGTTCTGTTTGCAAAAGAAGCTGCCCCCTTCCACGCCGATCACCTGACGACGAGCCGAGACAGACAGCCGGCGTCATGCTCTCTCCCGCATGTTCTGCATCTCGTCACCCTGACAGCAGGGAAGCAAGCAGTGCATTACCTGACCCAGCTCGGCCGACGGAGAAGCGTGCCGAGGCGGACACGTTTGCTAACCCCCCCCCCTTCTACGGGGATCCAGATTGATCGTCCCGAGCTGCGTCACATCCGCCTGCACGTCCGCCACTTCCCGAGAAGTTTAATCTGCCCACCCTGGCGTCCGGGGTTGGTCGGTGGGGTCCCCTCCTCCCGAGGGGATGGGGAATACGACGGACGGTGCCGATACGGTACATGCTGCGGGTGGTGGACGTGGACGTGGACGTGAACGGTCAAGGGAGGAGTGTGCTGCGCGAAGACGCTCCCTGGACCTCGGATACGGATAGGCTGAGTACCATCTTTCATCGGAAGAACGAATTTTCCTCTGTTGGCAGCAACTACCTGGATATTGTTCGTCCAGCCTGGAGCCATCGTCCCGTGATCGTTCAATAGAGTTTCTCACAAGAGGAGGAGAACGAAGAGCGGCAGGAATCCGTAAATCCGTACGTCCGTACGGCTTCATCTTCACAGACCTCATATTTACTTCAAGCAGAGGGTGACCATCCAAACACACCCCCAGCCAGACGCCCTCAGCATATCCACGAAGATGGCAGCCCCGAAGGACCAGGACCACCCCCTCCGGATCCCGAACCGCTTCATCACGGACCACGACACGCAGGGCCTCGCCGTCTTCAGCAGCGCCATCCCGGCGCCCCTCGTGCCCCAGATCATCGAGAACGGCGACCGCTTCTACCTGGGTTACACGACGGCCGGCTTCCCGGCGGACCTGAACGGCGGCGCCGACGTCGCGGCGTACTCGCGCGACCTGACGAACCCCCCCGGCGTCGTCAAGCCGGGCGGCACGGTGCTGCGCTTCGTGGACATCCGGCCCGGCGGCGACTCGCCGATGCACCGCACCGTCAGCCTCGACTACGGCGTCGTCATCGAGGGCGAGGTCGAGGTCGTGCTCGACTCGGGCGAGACGCGGCACCTCGCGCCCGGCGACGTCGTCGTCCAGCGCGGCACCAACCACCTGTGGCGCAACCGGAGCGCCACCCGCTGGGCCCGCATGATGTACGTGCTGCAGGAGGCGCGGCCGATCGAGGTCGGCGGCCGCGTGCTGGGCGAGGACTACGGTGTTGGGATGAGCAACGTGCGGCCCAGCGGGAACTGAGGGAGAGCGTGACGGGGCTTTGGGTGCGCTGGAGGGGGGACTTTGGCTCTAGAGTGGTACTGTGTGAGAAGTGAAGGTTGGGGAAACTGAATAGAGATCATGAGATTTAGCAGGAGTATTCGGCTGTGTGAATTCCTGACGCTCAATACATGACAGCTCTTCAGTCCAGTTCTACTAGAGGCTTGCGATATACTCACTCGGCATCCGTCCTTCTCATGCAATTCCTTAGATGTCCAATCAAGGCTATTATTCCCAGACAGGGATTTACTAGACTGCTTGGCAAAGACTGCCCAACTATTACTTACTCATTACTAAGTGCCATACATAATCAAGGAGTAGAGTAGAAATATGTATACTGAGTAAGCACAATAACCTCGCAAAGCCTTTCAGGACATAATAGATCATCATCCGCAACAAGATTAAAACAATCCTTTGAAGAGCGAGTCTTGCGTGCCATGTCTACGCTCACGCACGCAATTAATAGTGCTATTCATGCTCATCAAGTCCAAGATCCTCGGCAACCGGAGACAGCTACGCAAAGCACGGAACAATATAATGATCAACTTCGGAGAGACCTGCTAGATATACGTGGAAATTACGGGCTCATCGTGCGTTGTGGCCCACCGAGCCTCAATACTATCGACCCGAGTGTAATAGACATGATATAAAGGAACCGGTAGAGGTTCCGATTGTCTCTCTAGCCGTACGTTTTATTAGATCTGTTATCGGCGTACGCATAGGCGGACTTCTATTGGGTCCTCATAGGCACACCCAGCGGTAGAGAGATCCAGTCACTCATGTGGGCTTCCGATACAATCTCGCGTGGTGCCCTTCGCTGGTCCGTGAATGATACTATCCTCGACCTTCTCGAAGTGCTACGAGCGAGGTTGAAAGACGGTATTCACCTGTCGGCCACGACACTTGACTACACCATGGACGCTGCTGGCCGCTTCCCATTCAGCGCGGGATTGGGCTGTTTGAGGGCCAACGACGATGTGGGCGAATCAATCCAGGTGTTTCGTGGCCGGTTCAGCCACCGGGGTTGATAATTGACCACTTCCCCCTCCCCTTGGCTTGAACGTGTATTGTAACTACACCGCAATTACGCACAAGAGGGCGCCGGCGAGTATGTCTTCTGCTGCCATTTCCAAGTTCAGAAAAGAGTTGTCGGCGGCATAAGTCGGCTGGCAGACTTGCGCTCTAAATTCATCGACGCCAGCGGGGCGCACCCGGACGTCCTCGACACGCCTGGAATCATTACGATGCTGCTACCAACTATCAATAGAGCGGGAAATACGACAGCGTTGCTGTGATCGCGATACTATACTTCCTTATCCAGAGCCCTGCCGCCCTGTCCAAGGCGAGGGAGGAACTCGCGGCTGCAGATCCCTCCAGACCATGGCCTAGGTTTCAGCGAAGTCCCCAGGCCTCCCGTGCTTCTCTACCTCCAAGCCGTCATCCGCGAGGGAATGTATTCCGGTTCCTCGGGCAATTGGACGATCAGGCGGCACGTTTCCGCCGGGGCATCACTATCGCCGGAACGTATCTCCCGAGGGCATACCATATAGTATCCCAGGTGTGCTGCCAGTGGCAACTCACTTCTATCCTGTGTTCGGACATGATGTGCATGCCTTCCAGCTGGAAATATGGGTGATGACCGACACAAAGCAGTGGACGATGGAAGAGCCATTAAGACATAGGGCCCAGTTGAGATCGACGGGTGTGTCTTGGCCAGCACATTGCAGTGATGTAGATGAAGGTCCTGGGCACTCTGATAGTGGGACTCAAGGTGAGTGTCCTCTTGCAAAGGCCCGGATCCTTTAGAGAAACATGCTGGTGGGCTTGTGATGCAGACGTCGCCAGTACAAACTAAGGCTGAGCTAGAGACTATACATCGCCTAGGGATATCTTCGCGAAGCCCTCTGATATCAAGATCTAAGCTACCTAGTTAGTGCCGGTAGATGGTATGATCTCAAATGCCAAGCAAAGTCTCCGAGTCAAGATCATAGACTAGTTAGTCTCCATAATCCCCATGTCGCGACTTCAAAGTTTAGTGAAGGCATGATCTGACCGTCGTGTGGTGCGTCCCTCCATGCTGTCGATGCTGCCTGAGCGATGATGTATAATCTTTGTTGGATAATGACAAACAAGCAGATCTGGGAGCTCTGTACGGGCGTGCAAAGGCTGTCTTAGGATCAGACATTCAAGGAGTGAGGACTCAGCACTCAGCCAGTGCCGTCCAAGACAAGACGCATGCAAGACAGATGGATGGGAGAAGCAATGAGGAGCTTCAAGTACATAGCAATGCGATGCCCTGGGTGCCTGGTCAATCAGCATCCAAGGCGGGAGAGACGTGGGTCATGCATGGACTTGGCCTGCGGGAGTACCCACTATGACACTACGCCCCCAAGTCTGCCACCAGTGGCCACTGAGACGTGGTGCTATGCCATGTCAAGGGGCGCTAGAGCATAAGCGCCACCGATCCTTGTAGGGCCATGGCGCTAGGGTCGCGTGAGTTCTATTTACTGCCCTCGGCCAATCTGCCAATCTGCTGTGATTACTTACTCTTCCTCCTTGCCCCTCGCGCAGGCAGACTCCTGGCGGTCTGGAGTGTAAATAATCTTGCTGCTGAGTATCTCCTGACACGGCGCGAGGCCATCTGGTTTGCGGCTGGACCCAAGGACTGCATCCACGCGGTGCCTGGCGCTCTTGAAACAGGTGAGCATCTGTTCGTCATGGCTCTGGGCCGACTCTATCTGACCTGGGTGGGTTTCCGACGTGCAGCACTGCACCCAGGACGGGGCCCCATTGATAGCGATAGCTCCCCCTTCACATGAAGCAGCACATCACCTCGCCCGCGTCTCCTCACGCATCGCCCTCGATAACGTAGCACATGAACTCTAACGCCCATCCGCCTGCTCTGGCTCTGGAGTTCACGTCAGCCTTCCGACCCCGACTTGCACGTCCGCAGCAACCCCACCCGTGTCTCCACGGTTCGAGGCCCTCCAATGTCGTCGCCCGACTTCTCCTCCTCCGGCTCCTCCTCCTCCTCGGACCGATCCTACGATAACGAGAGATATCGCCGGGTCTGCGCCTACCAGACACGCCGCTTCCACGGCCAGGAATGCGGGAGGTACTTTGACTGTCCGACCCACACGATAGAGAGGGCCGGGTGGAACCGCCCAACGCCTGAGGACGAGGAGGAAGATGAGGAAGACGGGGACGAGGATCTCGAGGACGAGGACGATGAGGACTCCGGGGATGAGGATGACGCCGCTGAGGAGCATGGCGACACGCCTGAAGTCCTGGGCGCCTCTTATCTAGGGCAGGATGGCCCGGTTGCGCAAGATCGCGAGAGCGCCAGCGCCGGCAAGCAGAGGCAGGAGGTCATCGATCTGACGAGCTCGCCGCCCAGGGGGGAGCAGGACGGGCTGGACGCCGCCGGACCTAGCAACAGCACGCGGATGGGGGCCCCGCGCGTCCTAGACGTGATCGATCTGACTGGTGATTCTAATGGCACATCACCACCGCCAGAGTCGGTCCCGGCGGACAGGGCAGAGAGGGCGGAGCAGGAGAGGAGCCTGACTGACATACCGGCTTCTGCCGCCGCCGCCGCCGCCACCTCGGGTGAGTCGTCGTCATCGAGGGATGGTGCTGTGTCCCCATCTGCACACCGGCGACCCGCCACGCCCCCATCGCCGCCTCCACCCACGCGGCGCCGTACATCTACGAACCAGTTTGGAACAGCGCTTTCGTCAGGCAGGCAGCCACAGCAACAACCGCAGAGACCTTCAGTGTCGAGGAGGCCTTCAGACATCGTCCTGCCAAGGTGGCAGCCCGATGCTGAGGTCACGTTTTGCCCGATCTGCCGGACCCAATTCAGCTTCCTGGTTAGGAAACATCACTGCAGGTGCGTGGGCCCAGTCGCCTCGTTCTGGGGGGTGGGGTACAGATGGCTGACTTTATCCTCTAGAAAATGCGGGAGGGTTGTTTGTAGCAGCTGCTCGCCTCACCGCATCACGATCCCCTACCAGTACATCGTTGTGGCTCCGGGAACGCCGCGACCCGGCCTCCAGAGATATCCCTCTTCCCTGATCGGTGGCGAAGGCGGTTATGCCGACTTCAGCAGCCTCGGGGGCGGGGAGAGGGTCAGGCTCTGCAATCCGTGTGTGCCAGATCCCAACACAAATCCTCCGCACTCGCAGCAGTCACCCGGCTTGAGCCGCGGCCATGGCAGGTCGCAGAGCACTGTAGGCGCAGCCGCATCGGCATACGGTTCTCCCATGGATGCACCGGTCAACGACGCTTATCTTAGGAATAGGAGCGCCACGATGGTGAGCCACCTCGTACTGTTCCTCTAGGAAAGAGAATTGTGCTGACTATCCATAACAGCTTCCAAACCCCTTCCGCAATCGCCCGTACCAGCCCACGCAAAATAGGATACTGAGCGGAACGCCACCGTCGCATTATCCCTACGGCGTGCCTTCGTCCTCGAGTTCCTACCGAGCGCACAGGCACCGCTCGGCGCTGGACGTCGGCCCAGGGTCCCCGTCGTCGTCCACGGCGGCGCACGGGAGGCCGCTGCCGCCGGACCCGCCGCAGCTCGCGGAAGAGGACGAGTGCCCGGTCTGCCACCGCGAGCTGCCGCCGCGAAACCTGCCGAACTTCGAGGCGCTGCGGGAGGCGCACATCAGCGTCTGCATCACGTCGCACAGCACCTACGGGGGCATGTCGACCGGCGAGGGCTCGAGCTCGCAGCCGCGGCGGACGGGCATGTTCCCCTACCTCGCGACGGAGAAGGACTGCGTCGACAGCGCCGAGTGCACGATCTGCCTGGAGGAGTTCGAGGTCGGGGTCCCGATGGCGCGGCTGGAGTGCCTCTGCCGCTTCCACAGGGACTGCATCGCGAGGTGGTTTGCCAAGAACCCGGGACGGTGCCCTGTGCATTCGCATGACGGTCACGGCTTCTGATGGTGTGGCGATCTTTTGATGAGAGCAGGGAGTGGGGGGGGGAAGCCGAAGAAAGGTGTTTCTGGGCGTTTTTTTACTGCATGGTGTTCCGGTGCGCATTCCCCCATCGTTAGAGCAGGATATCACTACTGGTAGGGCTTTTTCTATACCATCTCGACTCCCCTTGCCTGCCTGTGTGGGCATTCCCACTCCCCCCCGTCCCCCCGAGGCACTGGTGTTGAGGGCTGCTTAGATTTAGATATAGGTGCGTGCATGCGTGTCTGTGTGCGTGCGTGCGTGCAGCCAGTCAGCCAGCCGCGAGACCAGCCTAGCCTGGGCGCCCCCTCGAGAGCAAGAGAGCCCACGGCGAAGCAAGCACTGTCAGGATTCTTTGTCACAAAGCGCTCTTAATTACGTACTATGAATCACAGCCATTGCGGTCACCTGCCCGAAATCTGTCGCACGGGATTGGGGGCTCAACTCCATCCGCAAGCGCTGCCGTCGTCGTAGTAGGCGGGCGCGGCTACCGCCGGCAGTGGATCCGCCGTGGACCCTTGCTTATCGCCCTCCCCGGACAAAGACCAGCGCATAGGCAACTTCACTTCCACAACCTCCTCGTCTTACCTGCGTACTTATCTTTGATCCCTTCTCTCGTACCTGTCTTTTTTCTTTTTTTTCTTCCTCGGCTCGGACCCAGAAGTTGTGCCGTGTGCTTCCACAGGGTGAACCCACAGTATCCAAGTGAGATGCCCCGAGGCGCCGCTCTTCGAGCCGCCCGGGCTCTGGCTCCGAGATCGGGTCCGGCCGCGGTCGCCCGCCTCCGGGCTGGATATGTTGTTGTGCACGGCGGACGGCGCGCACTACACGGCTCGACGAGGAGGCCGCAGGAGGTCCTGGCCACCGCCGCGAAACTGCCGGAGGCGGAGCCCATACCGAAGAAGAGCCCCAGGGAGTCTGTCACCATCAATGACGTGCTGGAGAGGAGGGCGAGGGCCGGCAAGCTGGTCGCCGGGACCGCCGCGTCCTCCGACAGTGATATGTTCAAGGCGCCTGTGGGTTTTACTTCTAGCTAGCATGAATCTGGGGACCGTCGGCTGACATCATGTGTGCACAGTCGGTTGGGAAACCTAAGGCGAAAAGATGGGATCGTGAGTCGCCTTGATCTTCTGCGTGCCGGCATGAGCATATATCGTGCTGACACAATCCAGACCACCTCACCGCAGAGTCCCTCGCTCGTAAGCCCTGTATGCTCAAGCAGGCGGCAAAGCACCTCAAGAAACCAGGCCTCATCTCCCTGGGCGGCGGCCTCCCCTGCCCCGAGTACTTCCCCTTCGACAGCCTCAGCATGAAGGTGCCGGTGCCCCCCGACTTCACCGAGGCGGCCACCAAGGCGACCGGCAAGACCGTCACCATCGGCAAGCACGACGTCGCCGAGATCCCCGGCGCCGAGTACGACCTCGCCATCGGCCTGAACTACGGCCAGGCCCACGGCTCCGCGCAGATGCTGCGCTGGGTCACCGAGCACACCGAGATGGTGTGCAACCCGCCCTACGCCGACTGGCGCTCCTGCCTGACCGTCGGGAGCACCGGCGCCCTCGAGCAGGCGCTGCGCATGTTCTGCGACCGGCAGCGGGGCGACGCCGTGCTCATGGACGAGTTCGCCTTCTCGACCGCGCTGGAGACCGCCGAGCCGCTGGGGATCAAGGTCGTGGGCGTCCCCGTCGACGAGGAGGGCCTGGTCCCAGAGGCCATGGACGCGCTCCTGTCGAGTTGGGACCTCAAGGAGCGCGGCGGCGCGCGCAAGCCGCACGTGCTGTACACGGTCCCCTCCGGCGGGAACCCGACGGGCGCGACGATGGGGACGCAGAGGCGGCGCGACATCTACGCCGTGTGCCAGAAGCACGATGTCTTCATCATCGAGGACGAGCCGTACTACTTCCTGCAGATGGACCCGTACGTACCCGGCGCGTCGCAGGCGGCCGCCGTCGCGCCGCCCCACCCGGAATCCGTCGACGAGTTCCTGGCCTCCCTCATTCCCTCGCTGCTCAGCATGGACGTCGACGGGCGCGTGCTGCGCCTCGACTCCTTCTCCAAGGTCGTCATCCCGGGCTCGCGCACGGGCTGGGTCACCGGGCCGGCGCAGGTCGTCGAGCGGTACATCCGGCACGCCGAGGTGGCGAGCCAGGGCCCCGCGGGCCTGTCGCAGGTCGTGCTGCACAAGCTGCTCGACGAGCACTGGGGCCACGAGGGCTACTTCCGGTGGCTGATGAACCTGCGGGCCGAGTACACGCGGCGGCGGGACGTGCTGCTCGACGCGTGCGAGGAGTTCGTCCCGCGGGCGGTGGTGAGCTGGTCGCCGCCCAAGGCGGGCATGTTTGTGAGTCGCGCGCCCCGGGCCCTGTTATACTCTCCTACTTGCTAAAACGGTCAAAACGCAACAGCAATGGTTCCGGGTCAACTACAGCCTGCACCCGGACGCGGGCAGGCGGAGCATCCTCGAGATCGAGGAGGAGATCTTCAACCAGTGCGTCGAGAACGGTGCCCTCGTGGCGCGCGGGTCGTGGTTCGCGGCCGAGCACGACAAGCCCCTGCCGGACCTGTTCTTCCGGGCGACCTTTGCCGCCGCCGCGCCGGACTCCATGCGGGAGGCGATCCGGCGGTTCGGCGCGGCCGTTAAGACAAGTTATCGCATCTGAACCCTTAGGCGCTAGAGGGAAGGAGGGGGGGTGCAAGGCAGGCGGGTTCAGGAGCACGAGTGCATAGGGCTCTTGACACCGCGTAGTCCTCGGCCAAGTAGTAGCTCCCGCGAGCTCACCAATCTTAGACCGCGGAATGGCAAGCCAAGTCTACAAAATCTCTCCGCTTACTGGATGCGCGTGGCTGGAGATTGATGGTCGTTGCGTCTTTACCAGACTTGGTCTGTCGGTGACTCCCACAATGCGGCAGACCTGCATCCTTTCGCCAGTGAGAAGGACCCGAGGCCTGTATAATGACACAACAGGAAATTGGACAATGCACTGCAGGACGATCCAGGCTGGTCCCCTGAGAGTAAGACGGCACATAGTTGCTCCCACAATAGGGGCGGAACACTACTCGCGCGAGTAATTCCCTAGTAGCCAAGTATTCCACGACGTGGACAGCCTGACAGCACAACTCCCAGAGGCCAGCATAACACTGAAGCAGTGTGACTGCAACAAATCAGCTGCTCTTCTGAAGCCTCTCGGATACTATTGGAATTTGTGTGAAGAGCCCAGATGTGCCTGTGCCCTCTGGCTGGGTTTGTCGGAGAGACTAGTCGAGCCTTGTCGGAGTTCGGAGCACTTAAGCGGTCCGGCTGACCAGGACAACACTACTGCAACAGCCTATTCAGGGCTGGACAGGACCTCGCAACAAGCGCCCTCTCGCGCCTGCTTCTCGCACTCGTGTAGGATCCTCGTGTGGCGGAATTGTCTTCCGGGCCTAACTCCCAGGTCAGTATCCTGGCGGAGCGCACACGATACCGACCGCAACGTGGGGACTTCCGGGCGTTGCCTATAGGTCCTGCCTATAGGACCTGCCTGTAGGACCGTTATGTGATGCTGACGATCTCCTACATCCAGCTCCTCGTGGGCGCAACAGCAGTCCTGCAGATCTCCTGGCTGCCTTGTGCCACAGCGCTATAACGTCGAGGGGAGAGACAGGGAGTGAGATTCCCTGCGGTCTGTGTGCCATCTCGGCTGCATCGATACCCATCCTGGCGTCTTCCGCACTTGTTGCTGCAGGCCAGGGCGTAAAAGTCTCCGGGCTTATTTTGCCTCCCTGACTCAGGTGTCTTATACCTATAGGGCCTTCCTCCTCCTCTCCTTTTGCGGACTGCCTTTATACTTTGTGGTTGTATCTTGATATTCTTTCACGAGAGAAAGAGAAAAAAAAACCCAAAAAAGAAGAAGAAGAAGAAGAAGAAAAAAAAAGAGGGCCCTTGTCTACGCAGTGACATCGACGAACCGGGAGAAGACGTCTCAGCACCTCATGCATCGAACATAGGACCACGGAAGGACTCGACCCATAGTCATGAGCACCGCCGGCGCTGGGCCGGTCGGGGAGAACGTCGAGAAGGTAGAGGACGCATCCAACTCGGACCAGAAGAATAATGGCGACGGCCAGGACGGGACCCCCGTGACAGCGGTCACGAAGGAGAGGGAGGCCGGCTGGGGCGACTATCTTAGGTGAGAACCACTGCACTGACTGAATTCGACGACCACAAACGACGGGGAGTCTAACCTGTATAGATGTTTTACGTACGCAAAGAAATGGGACATCTTGTTAATGGTAGCCGCTACGATCGCGTCTATAGGGGCGGGTGTTGTAAGTCTGTCCCGGATGGAAAAGGGGGGGGGGCCAACCTTACCGCGGAGAACGCCTTTCCTCTGGCCTCCAAAACTTCGGGATACTGGATTCTGATCGTCTCTGATAGACTACGCCCCTCATGAACATCATTTTCGGGAGACTCGTGGGCGGTTTCGCCAATTTTGGCGCGGGGGGCTCGAGCCAGGTGAGTTGCTGGCGACAACTCACGATGGAGGCCATCTCTCTAACATGACGACCGGATCAGGAAGATCTCAAGAGTCAGATCAACAGGCAGTGTCTCTTCATCTGTGGGTTCTCACGTGCAATATCAGCCTCTCCTGCGCCCACCGCCACTGACCTCGTCGCATAGTTATCCTCTTCCTCGCAAGATTCGTGCTCAACTATATTTCCAAGTTCTCGCTGCGCCTGATCGGCCTTCGCCTCTCGGCGGCTATCCGCATGGAATACCTGTCCAGCCTGCTCGCCCAGACCGTCCACGTCCTGGACACCATGCCGCCAGGCTCAGCAGCCGGGACGATCACCTCGACGGCGAACACCCTGCAGATAGGCATCTCCGAGAAGCTCGGCACGGGCGTCGAGTTCCTCGCCTGCATCATCACCGCCATCATCGTCGCCTTCGTCTACTCGTGGCGCGTCAGCCTCGTCACCATGAGCTGCATCGTCTTCATCGCCGCCACCATCGCCGTCCTCCTGCCGTTCCTCATCCGGGGCACGTCCCGCCAAAACCGCGCCGAGGCCAAGGCCGGCGCCGTCGCGACCGAGGCCTTCTCGGCCGTCCGCATGATCTACGCGTACGGTGCCCAGTCCCGCATGCTGGACCGCTACTCTCGCTTCGTCGTCGAGGCGTGGCGCCACGGCGCCGCCACCGCCCCGCTCACGGCCTTGCAGTTCGGCCTCATCTTCTTCGGGCTGTGGAGCGCCTTCGCCCTCGCCTTCTGGTACGGCACGCGCGCGTACGCGCAGGGCCAGCTCGGCGGCGGCATCGGCACCATCGTCGTGGTCCTCAACAACATCCTGCTCATGGCCATCTCCCTCGAGCGGATCTCGACCCCGCTGATCGCCGCGAGCAAGGCCACCGTCGCCGCCGCGACGTTCTTCGCCGTCATCGACGCGCCCAAGCCGGAGCAGGGCGGCGTCCGGGCCCCGAACGTCACTGCGGACCGGGACATCGTCTTCGAGGGCGTCACGTTCGCGTACCCCGGGCGGCCGAGCACCAAGGTCCTCGACGATCTGGACCTGACCATCCCGACCGGCAAGGTTACGGCGATCGTGGGGCCCTCCGGGAGCGGGAAGTCTACCATCGTCGGGCTCGTCGAGAAGTGGTACTCGCTACACAACCAGGTCGTGATCGAACGGGCTGTTGGGAAGGACCCGAAGAAGAAAAACAAGAAGAAGGGGAGGGAGGAGGAAGAAGAAGAAGAAGACGATGCGAACGCGACTCCCGAGGAGAAAGATAGCGGACCGCCCATCCAGCTCAGCGGGAAAATCACCACCTCGGGCCACAACTTAGATGAGATTGACACCAAGTGGTGGCGGTCGCAGATCGGCTTGGTCCAGCAGGAGCCTTTCCTCTTCAACGACAGTATATACGCCAATGTATGTCACGGCCTCGTCGGTACGCAGTGGGAACACGAACCGCTTGAGGTCAAGCAGCAACTCGCGGAGGAGGCGTGTAAGGAGGCGTTCGCCGACGAGTTTGTTGACAAATTACCAGAGGTAAGTGCTCACCTCCAACTGAACCCTTTCCAGAATAGTTTTCCGAGGAGCCATGACACTTCTCCGTGACGCTGCTGACAAGTGTGTATAGGGCTATAACACCGTCGTCGGTGACGCGGGCCTGAAGCTCTCCGGCGGCCAGAGGCAACGGCTTGCCATCGCAAGGAGTATCATCAAGAAGCCAAAGATTCTGTAAGCGCAACTCAATACCCTCAGGGCCCGGCGCATCCAACTGTCACCTACGAGGCCGGAAATTCTGACATCCCTTAGTATCCTAGACGAAGCCACATCGGCCATCGATGTGCGCAGCGAGAAGATCATCCAAGCTGCTTTAGACCGAGTCTCCGTGGGCAGGACGACGATAATGATTGCGCACAGGCTTTCCACAATTGCCAAGGCCGATAAGATCGTGGTCCTCTCGAAGGGCAGGCTGATGGAGCAGGGGACGCACGACGAATTGCTCAGCAATGAAGCCGGCGTCTACTCCGGCCTTGTCCGGGCACAGAGACTGACCCTCGGCTTAGAAGACGACCCAGAGGACAGCCAAGGACCGGAAAAGACAGAACAGGAGGAAGTCCATGCCGTCCTCTCCCGAGCGAAGTCTGCTGTTTCAGACAAGGGTGGGCTCGGGCTCGATCAGACAGCCGTCGAGTCATCGTGGAAGGATAGGGGGCTCACAGGCAGCTTTGGCCGCCTGCTCTGGGAGCAGAGGAGCCGGCTGCCCAACTACGCCATCGTCCTCCTCTTTTGTGGTGTCATCGGTGCCTGCATGCCCTTACAAGCATACGTCTTCGCGCACGTCATCGACGTCTTCACCGTCCCCGTCGGCCATGGCTTCCTCAGCCAGGCCGCCTGGTGGTCACTGATGTATTTCGTCTTAGCTATCTGCAACGGGTTCTCCTACTTTGTGATGGGGTACGTGGCGGTGTCGCTGCAGTTCTTCATCTGCGCCGCGTATCGACAGCAGTACTTCACGGCGCTGATCCGACAGCGCATCACGTTCTTCGACGCCGAGGACAACAGCGTGGGGTCTCTGACGGCCCGCGTCCAGGGCGACCCGAAGCAGCTCGAGGAGCTCCTGGGCGTGAACATGGGCATGGCCGTGACCTCGATGTTCCAGCTGGCGGGGGCCCTGATCATCGCCTACGTCTACAACTGGAAGCTGGCCCTCGTCGCCATGTGCGTGACGCTCCCGATCGGCCTCACCTGCGCCTGGTACCGGTTCAAGTTCGAGATCGAGTTCGAGAAGCTGTCGGCGGCCGTCTTCGCCGAGTCCAGCAAGTGGGCCGCCGAGGCCATCGGCGCGTTCCGCTGCGTGTCCTCGCTGACCCTCGAGGACGAGATCAACAGGCGCTACCAGGCGCTCCTCCGCGAGCACGTCGCCGCCGCGTACCGCAAGGCCCGCTGGTCGACCGTCGTCTTCGCCTTGTCCGACTCCCTGAGCCTGGCCTGCAACGCGCTCATCTTCTGGTACGGCGGCCACCTGCTCGCCAGCGGCCAGACCGGCGTCCTCGGGTTTTTCGTCTGCTACATGGCCTCGGTCCAGGGCGGCGAGGCCGCCGGCATGGGCTTCTCGCTCGGCCCCAATGCTGCCCAGGCGACTGCCGCGGCCAACCGGATCCTGAGCATACGCGAGAGCAGCGGAGAACGGAGGACCGTGCAGGACACGGCAGACCTGGCCGAGAAGCAGGATGGCGAGAAGACAGGTGGGATCCCGGACAGCCAGGGCGGGGTCCGGATCGAGCTGAGGGACGTCGGGTTCAAGTATCCCACGCGCGACGTGTCCATCTTCAAGCACCTCAACATCACGGTCGAGAAGGGCCAGTTCGCGGCGCTCGTGGGTGCAAGCGGCGCCGGCAAGTCGAGCGTCGTCGGCCTGCTGGAGCGGTTCTATGACGTCCAGTCCGGGAGCATCCTGTGCAACGGCCGGGATATCAAGGAAGTGGACGTCTACGAGTACCGGAAGCTGCTCTCGCTGGTGGCCCAGGAGCCGACGCTCTTCCGAGGTAAGTCGCTGTCAGCAACACCTCGCCGCCGTCCGGGAGAGAGAAAACCTTGGTGCTAACACGCTGTCTCCCCAGGCACCATCAAGGAGAACATCCTCCTCGGCGTCGCCGACGACGCCGCGGTGACGGACGCCCAGCTGCACCAGGCGTGCCGCGACGCCGCCATCCACGACTTCATCATGTCGCTGCCCGAGGGCTACAACACGGACGTCGGCTCGCGCGGCGTGGCGCTGTCGGGCGGGCAGAAGCAGCGGATCGCGATCGCGCGCGCCATCATCCGCGACCCGCGGGTGCTGCTGCTGGACGAGGCGACGTCGTCGCTCGACTCGGAGAGCGAGAAGCAGATCTCGGCCGCGCTGCAGAGGGTGGCGCGGGGCCGGACGACCATCGCCGTCGCGCACCGCCTGTCGACGATCCAGCACGCCGACGTCATCTACGTCCTCGGGGAGGGGCGGGTCCTGGAGACGGGGACGCACGCGGAGCTGCTCAGGCGGAAGGGGATGTATTTCAACATGGTGAGCTCGCTGCCTGCGGTATCTGCTCTTCTCGCCTTGTTGCTGACCTTCTAACTCTTGTGCTATAGTGCCAGAGCCAGGCTCTTGATCAGTGAGACACAACAGCCAAGATATGGCGTACGAAGAAAGGCAGGCCACTCTTCTCAGCTAACGATATTGCATTCGAAGGCGCAGATACACGTTGAGGGCTCGGTGGATGCATACCCCGATCAGATGATACCATGTAGATGAACTCCAATCTAAGATATTTTGTACAATTCGATAGCACGTACTCTCCTCACCCAAGCCTGTTTGATGCCCGGTTCTCCACTGTCTCCGTCGCTTCTAAATCTATGATCTTAACCATAACTCCTGGATATGAACACCCGAAATCTCCTTACGGGATATACCTAGCCACGGTTGCCCGCTCTGGCTCATCCTGTTAATATACCTCTGGGGATCCCAACCCCGAAGCTAATTTACAGAATACCCCCATACGGTCTTCAGGAACCCTCTGCAGGGTCTAGATATACATCTGAAGAGCTGAAGAGGCCACCTCACTCCCAGCCCCAGAACTCCCATATCCTCTGCAACGTCCCCTCCGGATCCACCATGGGGAAATCATGCGCCCCAGCAACAGGCGTAGGCCAGAAGACGTGGTCCTCCCCGCCGACCAGGGGCAGCACGTCCTTCCTGTAGTCCTCCTCGGAGACGATCTCGTCGCCGACGCCGAAGATGAAGCACACCGTCCCGGGCGCCCTGGCGGCCAGCTTCCGGAACGCCTCGTGCTGCCCGAACATGGGCGCGTGCCGCAGCGTGGACATGAAGGCGCACACGAAGCCGGCGTGGTGCGCCACCTGCCAGTTGACGAACGCCAGGACCGCCTTCTGCAGCGCGTTCGGCTCGGCGGGCGTGTCGACGACCTCGCTCTTGACGGCGGCCTCCACCACGCCCTCGCCCGGCGCCCGCGGCCCCGCCTTCCGCTTCGCGCTCTCGGCGATCGGCCGCCGCAGCCGCCACCGCGTCAGCACCTCGAGCGGGCCCTCTGGCACCCACCCGGAGCGGAACACGAGGCGGGCGGCGGCGCCGAAGGTCTCCTCGCGGATCATGCCGGCGGGGGCCAGGAGGACGACGCTGCGGATGGCGTCCGGCAGCGCGGCGGCGAGGTGGACGGCGATGCCGCCGCCGAGGCTGTACCCGACGAGGTGGAAGCCCTCGCCCTCGCCGGCGCCGGTCCACGCGAGCGGGCTCGACGCGAGCGCCAGCAGCGCCTGCGCGACGAAGAGCCGCTCGTCGTGCGGCACGTCGCCGACGCCGTCGCTGTACCCGCGGCCGAAGAGGTCGAACAGCAGCACGCGGCAGCCGCGGTCCGCGAGGCCGCGCGCGACGGGCGCGAGCGTCATGCACGAGGTCGAGATGCCGTGGAGGAGGAGCACGCGGCGGCCGGTGTTCGGGCCGAACTCGTAGCAGCGCATGGCGCCGTAGGGCGTGGGCACGTCGCGCGCGCCGGGGAAGAAGTCGGGCGGGTAGAGGAGCTGTGCCTGCGCCGCCGCCGGCAGCCCCGGGAGGAGGGTCCTCGCCGGGCTGGGGTACGTCCGGGGCCGCCGGGGCCGGGCGACGCGGTCGAGGAGGGCGAGCGTGGCGAGGGTCACCGCCAGCGTGGTGGCGACGGTGGCGGCGGTGCTGGGGGGTTCGCCGCCGGGCAGGAGCGCGTGCCCGAGCCTGGTGAGGGCGTCCATGCTGGCTGGTGTTGGTGGGCTCGTCCGCGAGGCTGCCGCAGTAGTATCTGAAGTCGAGCCTTGTCAGCGCGAGGCTGTTGTCCCTTGATCTGAACGGCCGGGCCAGGCGCAGGCAAGCTCGCAGACGACCACCAGTACGTGTGCTTTACGAGAGTGTGACTGCAGACTGCAGGCAGATGGGGTTTTAAATGAGGGCCAGGTTGCAGGATGAGGTGAGGTCTCGTCAGCGGGCCTATTCACAGCACGTGGGGTCTATGCGGCTTCGGGAACCGTCAGATGCGCTATCAGTGCCGTCTGTTGAAAAAGAGGGGGGGGGGTATATAAGTTGACATCTATGATTAGACTCAGCTCTACTACGGATCCCTCCGCCCAAAAAGAAAAAAAGTATCGTCAGCAGGGTGGTCAGATAGACATGCAGATCCATCGCTGCACATTGCTCAGTACGACACACGTTCGTGGCCCTTCCAGACGCATTCCACTTCTGTTGCGAGCGCGCATCCCGCGCGTATCCAGAAGCCCCTGTCGAGACAGACTACTACTACTCTCGTGACATTCAGCGTTCAAAAGCATCATCTTCAAGTGTCTTTTCGGTAGTTTCCAAATAACTTTTTTTTTTTTTGAGTTCTTTTTTTCTTTTTCACCTTTTGCCCCCCCCCCAGCTTCTCAACCTGAGCCCTCCTTCGCCTCCCAGAAAGCAACGCGCACGCCGTCTCCCGGCTGCAGCACGATCTCCGCCTTGAGCGTCGGGCTGCCGCCGTCCACGGCCTGCATGAAGCTCTCGACCCTGTCGAAGCGCTGGAACATGCGGGTGAGCACGTACCCCATCTCGGTGAGCGCGAACTGCTGCCCGATGCAGATGCGCGGCCCGCCGTTGAAGGGGATGTACTGCCACGGGCGCGGCTGCCAGGCGGCCCAGCGCTCCGGGCTGAAGCGGTCGGCGGGCGCGAGGGCGCGCGACGGCTCCGGGTAGAGGTCGGCCCGCCGCTGCATCATGAGCGTCGAGTAGGCGATGGGCGTGTCCTTGAGCACGGCGAGGGGCCGCGCGCCGTCGGGCCCGCCGCCGTGCGGGAGCGTCGTGTCGCGGAGCGCGAAGCGCACGTTGAACGGGACCGACGGGTAGAGCCGGAGCGTCTCGTTCATGACGTTCTGGAGGTACTTCATGCCCTTGAGGTCCGCGTACGTCGGCGTCCGCTCCGGGCCCACGACGCTCAGGATCTCGGCGCGCAGCCGCGCCGCCACCGCCGGGTGCCGCGCGAGCTCATAGATGGCCCACGACAGGGTGGCCGCGGTGGTGTCGCGGCCCGCGAGGAGGACCGCGACGAGCTGGTCGCGCAGGACCTTGGGGTCGCGCGTGTACGAGGCCAGCTCGTGCAGGAAGGTGTAGGACGCGTCGGACTTGGTCTTGGACTCGAGCTCCGCCGCCGACAGCTCCAGGGCCTGCTCGACGTACTGGTACACGAAGGCGTTCATCGTCGCGAGGCACCGCTTGAAGTGGGCCCGGGGGAGCAGGGGCGCGAACGTGGGCCCGGCGCGCGTGATGATGTTCTGGATGCGCTGGACCTCGTTGAAGGCGTAGGCGAACTCCTGTTCCGGGTCGCTGGGAGATCGTTAGCCGCGGCTCGACAGCGATCCACCCGGGCTGAGGGGATTCGGGGGGAGGGGGGAGATCTCTCTCGCTCACCTGAGGGACTTGACGTCCTTCCCGAGGAGGAAGTCGGTGGCCACATCTAGCGTGTACCGGAAGAACAGGTCGCTGATGTCCATGACCCGGCCGTTCACAGCATCCATATTCACCTGCTGGCCCTCGCCCCGCAGCGGGCCCCCGTTCGCCATCGCCCTGAACAGCGTCTGCAGGTGCGACTCGAAGCAGTGCAGGTCGCTGATCCTGTCCTTGGCGAACTGCGGCCGCAGCAGCTGGCGGCTCTTGTGCCACAGCTGCCCGTCGGTGGCGAAGATGCTGTCGCCCAGGAACGCCTCCCACTCCTGGTGGAAGTACTCGCCCTTGCCGAAGTCGCCGAACTGCGTCGCCAGGATCGCCTTGATGTTGTCCGGGTCGGCGGTGAAGACGCACCGGCGGTTCACGGCGCGCATCTCGGCCGTGTACGAGGCCGTCCCCCGGACGTCGGTGCCGCTGGCCGCGAAGAAGTCGGTCCACTTCTCGAGGTTCTTGTGGTGGATGGTGGCCTGCACGACGCTGTAGATGACGTCCATGGCCCAGGGGAGCCTGGCGGGGACCTTGGGGGCGCGGGAGCCGATGGCCTTCAGGCGACGGTCTTCTAGCACGCGAACGACGACGGAGAAGACGACACAGGCGACTACGAGGAGCACGAAGACGCTCTGGATGGAGGCGTGCTCCCAGAAGACCTCTAGCAGGCCCATCTTGAGTGTTGTGCGTCTGGCCGCACCTCGAGTCTGGCCGGGGGGAGGCGAGCAGTCTCTTCTTGATTCCGCTTCTCCGGATCACCAGGGGCCGCCCAAGATGGGAGACGGCGAGTGTGATATATATATATATATATAACAGGGTAGCGTGTCCGATCCGAGGCCTCAGACAGTGAGCTTAGAGGAAGGAGGCGCTGGCGAGTGATGATATCTCCCGGCCGCTGCGCAACACGAGGCAGAGGTCGCAATGCTCCTTGGAGGAGGAACAGCACAACAGTGATGTGACGAGTATATTCGTACAGGGTAAGAGAAAGAGTTCGCTGTCAAGAGGAAGAGAAGACCTCGTACGGTGAGGAGAGCATTGACGTCCGTCCCAAAACTTGAAACTGAACGCGCCCACGCTGGAACCGTCCAGCTGCCATGGCGAGAATGCGACGTGGGACCACTTATCAGTAGTAGTATATCTAAATTCCCCAGACCCAGCTCGGGAGGATCAGAAGTCCGGAGGGTCCTGCAGACCTCATGCGGACCTCATGGCTATGCAAGCACATTTCGTGGGGGGGGAAGGGAAGAGGTCGATACCTCGCTTCCCGACGTAACATGAGCGCATGTGATTTCGGCGGCGCAATCCGGCAGGTGATTCGTAGGGACCCGTCCGGCAATACTCACGTCGGAAGTGCGCCTCAAAGGAGTGGGTGTGGTGGTTATGGCTGGTGGAGGTGGTGGTCGTCGCGGCGTTGGTGGGCGGCGGGCTGCTGCTTCATGACTTCACACTTGCAGGGTCTCTCTCTTCTCTTCGACGCATGCGCGTGCCTTGTCGTACAGCGCAGCATGGGGGGCCCATCCGAGTACCGAGGCCGAGTCAGCGCGCACGACGCACGACGGATGAGCCGGGCTCGTTATTGGCGGCGCAGGGCCGAGGAGGCCGGTATGCATATACTGGCTTATGCGCACTGCTGTGGTGTACAGACCGTATTTGGGGGGCGATGGGCAGAGCAGAGCGCGGCGCTTGGACGTGTCGGGAAAGCAGCTCGTCACGCCTTTGCGACATAGCGCGGGGAGACGGGAAAACGCTGCACTACATGGTGATAGTATGGAAATCGTCGAGGGGGTTTCCCTGGGGAGCTCGTACTGCGAGCTATGCAGCCCAGTAGTTCGGGGCTTGTAGCATGGCAGCTTGCGATCTATATTCATGGCGGTGCTGATGATAGTGAGAATTCTAGGGGCTTCTGGACGTGGGACGGTGGGCGCTATTGTAGTGGATGCGGGGAAGCCTGCCCCTAGAGTTATCCTACTATAGTGCAGCATCCAGCAGGCGGCGTGGGCGGCTCTGCGTTGATAGGCAGGGGACGCTACCCGCTAGACGCAGGCGTCGTGGGCAAATCGGAACGTCTCGTGAAACGAAACGCGGGATGCTTGGGGGGGCCCTGAATGCTGGGTAGGTGGTACCATGCTGGCTATCAGCAGTCAGATCCCGCAACGGTCTCTGCTCTTCTTGAGCCTGCGGATGACGCCATGTCGAACATGGCACACAACATCATGACAGGGTTGCCCTGGACCAGTCAGGACGACATACTGAGTAGTAAGTAATCCGCCGCCCCCCCCCCTTTCTAAGAAAGGCCGGTTTCACAGAAACAAGCCTCCTCTGCTGCATGGCGGAATCTTGCTCCAATGGAGTTGTGCCTGGCTTCGCGACAGGCCCCTACATAATATCGAGAGCCGGAAAGCTTCCGCCTTGCTTACACTTGTGGCTTCTTTCCAGCTGTGTTGGCTCTTATAGGGCAATAGGAACGACGATGCAGAGAAGCCTCCCCCCCAGGAACCATCTAGGGTAGCATAATTTATTCTATAGTTCGATTTTGTCACAATTACCGTTTTCCTCCCTCCCCTTCGTTTTATCTTCATTTTTAACATGGATATAAATATATATATATATATAAATATATATTGGGGGGGGGGCGCACATCGGTTGCCTGGGGCACTAATACACTAATACACTACCGAGTACGGCAGCACAAGGTACAGTACAACAGGCGCGTCACTGCCGTGACGACGCGAGGCAACCACTTTAAAATCGAGCCCCACCATCTTTTGTTCGTGCGCACCGTGCAAACAAAACCGGCCCCCAGACACACCGCCCAACATCACATCGCCAGCCTGCCCTGCAACATCTTCTCTCACACACACACACATATCTCGGCCCACAGAGGTGTGACAACCAAAAAACAAAAAGAGGCCACCCACCCACCATGCCTGCCCCAAGCCCCCTCTCTATCGCCGCCTCCTCCGTCCAGCGCCTCGTCAAGGAGGAGACCTACTACCACAAGGAGCTCGCCGGCCAGCAGGTCCGGGTCGAGAAGCTCGAGAAGGACGTTCAGGAGCGCAGCGCCGACCTGGACGAGAACGCCGAGTACATGCTGAAGCAGGAGGTCCGTCGTACTTGTCGTCCCAACCCGCCCCCCCCCAAACCAAAGAATCAACTATCCATAGGCACCCTCCCCCTAGCTCATCCACGGCCCCGCACCCTGCTGACCTCACTCACGGCACAGAAACAAGCTCTGGAGGAGACCAGGAGCGTCTTCGGCCCCCTGCGCGGCCGCATCGCCGACGCCGTGTCCAAGCTGGAGGAGCAGATCGCCCTGGCCGAGAGCGAGGAGGCCCCCGCCGAGGAGCTGGCCAAGGCGAGGGACGCGCTCAAGCAGGGTCAGGATGCCCTCAAGGCAGAGCCATAGGCGCACCCTGCCTCACTGAGGCGGGGGTTGGGGGTTCATCCAGCGGATCGGGCTGGTCTGGGGACAACCGGGCCGGCCTTCTCTGGGGTGAGGATCTACTAGCTGCTGCTCGATACCGAGACTACGAGGCTCGAGCTGAGCGGGTCACCAAGATGGTGCAACGGGCGCACGATGGTATATCGCCGTTATGATGGGAAACCAAGGCATGAAGAGGGCCATTTCGGCACCAGTGCTTCGCAGTGCGTTGATGATTTGCCACTGCTATGGGGTATCATGTAGATATTTTACACTCTCAAATCAATATGCTCCCTCTGTATTGCTCCCTGGCCTGTGGGCTCCGTTCGACCTGGGCGCAGGAGGTAGGTGATCATGAGACATCCATCTTGTCCTCCGACGTCTGGCCCTCGACCGTGATCTGCGGCGTCGGCGCGGCCTCCTCGCCCATCTCGACGTCCTCCCCGTCGTGACGCACCTCCGGCCCCACGCTCCGGGCGGGCGACGCCTCCCGGCTCCCCGCGCGGCTCCCGGTCTGGGAGAGGGTCCCCGACGCTTCTGGCGGCGGCTTCAGCCCCCCCTCGTGCGCGCTCGGGGCGGGGCTCGCGCGCATCGGCGTCATCCCGCCCACGGGCGTCGGGCGCGGCGTGCTGCCGCCGTCCTCCGCGAGCCCCTTAGGCACGGCCGACGCGACGCCGGCGACGGCGCCGTCCGGCCGGGGCGTCGCGTTGCCGCTGGCGCTGCCGGGGCGGGGCGTGTGGCCGTCCGGCACGGCGTCGCCCTCGCCGCCGCCCTCGCCGCCGTCCTCGTCCATGCCCTCGCGCCGCTCGACCTCCTCCTTCTCGTCGCGGATCAGCCGCCGCAGCCGCATGCTCTCGTCCATGATGCGGCTGAACTGCTCGCGCCGCTCGCGCCACGTCGCCGCGTACGTCTCGCTCTCCGCCTCGAGCTGCCGGCACTCCTCCTCGAGCTTGTCGATCCCCGCCGCCGCCTTAGGCCGCTCCTGCAGCGCCTTGTTGTCGAAGATGGCCCGCGCCAGCCCGTCCCACGCCTGCCGCCGCGCCCGCGTCGCCTGCGCCGCCGCCAGCTGCACCCGCAGCTGCGCCGTGCTGTCGCGCACGCGCGCGCACGTGTCGAGTATCTGCCCGCGCTCCGCCGCGTACCGCTCGCGCTGGCTCGCGTTGGCCGTCTGGAGGAACTGGAGTCGCCCGATGGTGTAGTCGAACGCCGCGAAGTCGAGCGTGATGTCCTCCTTGAGCTGCGCGAAGTCGGTCGCCGCGGGCGCGCTGCCCTCCTCCTCCTCGTCGCCGTTTCTCTGTTGCGAGGCCGCCTCGGGTGGCGGCGTCAGGGTCTGGCGGATCTTGCTGTTGGCGAGCTGGTTGATGGTCGCGAGGCGCTTGGTGATGCGCTTGAAGGGCTTCTCTTCGATGCTGAAGAGGCGGGATTTGTGCAGCTGGTTCTCCTCCTCCGGGTCGAGGAGGTTCCAAGGGGACGCCATGGTTACGATCTGTGGGTAGACGGCTTGCTTGTGGGTGGAGGGTGAAGTCGTGTTTGCGAAGGGAGACAAAGAGGATGGCTGCAATGCCAGGTCGACGAAGTTGCAGGTCTGGCTGGCCGTTGAAAGGTGCCGAGTCGAGTTAGCGCCAAGATTTAAGCTCTTCGCCTTGGGTTTAGCGCTCCGCAGGGCTGGATCTGCCCTGCAGCTGCGGGACCAGCGTGAGGCTGCGATATTTTGGACTTGATCCCTCGACCTCACCGACCACTGCACGTCCATCTGTAGCAGCGCGAGAATCCCTTCAGTCATGCTCTCTGCAGCCGTATGTGTGTGTCGCAGCAGCATTCGGAGTACCCACGGTCTAACAGATATGATGGGCCGACCTCGTCCTCTTTCTCCTCTGTTCGACTATCGTTCATTGTTCTTTGGTTGAATCGAGGGCGTGGCGCCCCCTTCCATTGTCCCCTTCAGCCTGCGCCCGAAAGACGTCCCTGAATACGTGGCCGATACCACTCTCCGCCGGTCTCACTTGCGCAGTGCTAGCAGCCTGCCTTGACGGAACATTCGAGAACGTCTCCAAAGAAACTCGAAACTATAGACAGCCGTCCGAAGATGGGTGTACCCAGTCTCGGCGACCTTTGTCGGCGGGTAGCCCGAGCACATATTGATCAGGTCCAATATATGCCCGAGTTGCTTCCATGGCCAAAAGCCAGGGAGCTGCTAGTTCTCGTGAAAAAACCCGAGCAGCTTGCCTACATTGAGGAAGCATCCCCTCACATCTTTGACGATTCTGATGGACTATGGGAAGCGTTTGTGAAGAGGAAATTCGATAAGAGATTCAAGAGGCTTATGGAAGAACTCAGAAAGGAGCAAGCGACGGAAGAACCAACATTCCCGGGTTCGTGGCGCGATTTGTTCACTGAATGGTGGGAGGAGGACAGTAAGTCACCCAAGGGCTTGTCTGGTCTATGCATTCCCACAAAGCTGACAACTTCGCGCCGACAGAGATCAAGGAGGCCCAGGACATAGCGAGAATGGAGATGACCGCAGAGAAACGACAGCAGGACGAGCAGGCCAAATCAGCCCGGATTATACCTCCACAAGCCCTCAGGTCGATCCGCTCGGGGACATGGAAGGCCGGCAGCACCTTCTCGCGCGGGTTCGCGCCCCGTCCCAAGAACGCCGTCCAGCAGGCCAAGATGCACGCCAAAGAGGAGACGCGGCGCAGGTCGCTGGCCAAGACGTGGGTGCGCACGAGCGAGCCCAGGGGGCCGGCGAGGATCAGGATCGTTCCCAGGGGGCTCGCGGAGGAGGTGCGCATCCGCAGGCAGCCCAAGTTCGTGCCCAGGCCGGCGAGGCCGCAGCCCTCGCCGGCGGACGAGGAGCGCGCCCGGCGCGAGGCCAGGCTGCTGGCTGTCAAGAACGGGACCGCGTCGGGCGGCGACAAGCCTGGCGGCTCACCCGCCAGGGCTGCGGACAACCCCAAAGCGACCGCGGTTCCGTCGACTGCGCCGAAGAAGCCCAAGGCGGCGGCTATCCAGACGACCACGGACCTGCTGTTTCCTGGTGCGAACGCTGCCAAGAAGCAGCAAAAGGTGATCATAAAGACAGTCCCGGCGTCCGGCTCGGGATCCGCACTGTCGAGGCTCTCGAGCGCGCCCACGGCCTCGCTATCGACATCTACTTCACCACCGGGCCAGGCATATCTACGGACCAGCCCTGAGCGGGACCACCCTAAACGCCAAGGAGGATCCCCTGCAAAGCCGCCCGCAGCTCCATCCGCTGTCACGCCCGCGAAGCGACAGGTATTTCCCTCGGACACCACGGCTGAGGGGAGCAGCTCGGCGAGCTCGCCTCCTGGTGGTGGCCCTGGGAGCCCGCCAGCTGCGCTGCCGCCGCGCAAGAGGAAGAAGGTTGATGTGTTTATGCCGAAGAAGCGGACTTGATGATGCACCAACATACTCTCGGGCTACGGAATTTTGGGTGGTCTTCGGTCTGGAAATCGGAATCATTTGGGTCGGCCGTGGTCACAGGATTTGGGGCCCTCGGAACTAGGCAAACAGCCGGCGTTCTGGATCGGTTGACAGTCAATGGCGTCTCAGCACAGCATTGGGGGACTTTTGTATTTGCATTCATGCTGGAATTGGGGGCATTCTGGTATCTCATACCAGGGCGGAGTTAGTTGAGAAAGGTCGGCTTTACTGCTCGGGCCGTTTGGCTGCACTAGACGGATGAGATACTCGTAAGAAGTAGGGCACACTTGCATTGACAGCATGCACATGTTTGATATATCCAGAGAGTCTCGACGCCCGCGCAATGAATGAAGATGCCAAGAGTCAAATCAACACGCTTCATTGCCTGCCACTATGAGAATATGTTCTAGAAGGCAGGTGTCTCGTGAAAACCCGCAAGGTCTGTTCTTCCTGAACGCCTCGAACCGCACCAAAGACACGAGGGGCATGACCCTTCTCGTCCACAGCACCGACGCCACCGTACGAGATGCTGACCACGACATGCGCAGCTCATATCACAATTTGCCCTTTCCAGACCTCCACGGCCCCCCCTCTTGGACGTACGTCTATCCATTGTCTCGAGGTGTGGTTCTACTTTCTAATCGGTCGCGCTTGTCTCGGGAGACTCGGGGTGTCGTCGCTCGCCGGATGCCTATTGGAGGCCGCCTCTCAGGGCAAGGACCAGATGCAGGACATTCCCTCCCTCGAGCGAATAGTCCACGGCCTTCTTCTCGTCGGCCCTTCACAGCAGAGTCAGCCAGCTCCTGAGCCTGCGCCCCCCCCAGCGCGCCCGATGCCGCTGCCGCCGCATCTCTGGTTCTCTGTCTCGGTGGCCGGGTGGGACTCACATCTGCTTGCCCTGGTAGATCAGGCGCTGCTGCACGGGCGGGATGCCCTCCTTCTCCTCGACCTGCTCCTTGATCTGGGAGATCTGCGCGGTTCGCCCGCCGGGTTAGCCACCTGGGTGCGCGGGGTCCGGTTCCGGGCCGTAGCGGTCGGGGTGTTTGGGGCGGGCAGGTCATACCAGGTACTCCTCCTCGATGTCGAGTTCGATCTCCTTGCCGGTGAGCGTCCGCACCCTGTTCGCAGCAGGCTGCAAGTCAGCTTCTTCCGTTGCGCTTTCGCAAGTACCAGGGCAAAGGAGGGGGCGGGCAGGCGGGCGCACTTGATCTGCATCTTGCCGGTGATGCTGCTGGGCTTGTGAGACTCTGCGCAGATGGATCGGATGAGACGGGCGGCGATGTGTATGTTCTACTTGGTGCTGTTTTGTGCTGGGGTGAGGCTGCCGTCTATTCTTGTTGTTGGGAATTATTCAGTCTGCGGAGAGGACGAGGGCGGCCATAGCAGTTGGCTGACTGCCTGTGGGCCTTCGGTTTATTAAGTCACTGAGGGGCACTGAACAGGCATCTTTTGGGGCAGGCACCCAAACGGCGGGAGACCCCTGGAGGCGGTCCGCAGCCGGTTTGTCTTTGCTGGGGTGCCGAGTACACACCACTACGAAGTGGCGTGGCATGGTCAGAAGATAAATTCAACAGCCAATGCTGTTCTTTCTGTTTTCAGTCGTAAGCCCGCGACAGGGCAATAGTTGAGTCGTATTATCTTACACAGAGACTGTGCTCCGGAGCTGGTAAGGCCAGCAGAAAGGGGGGGAGATGAGATTGCATCTGGTGCCAGCCGCCTATTTTTTCTCGCCCTCGCCCTTCTCAAAAACATTCAGACCCAGCCCCTCCGAGTCCAGCAGCAGCCGGTTCTTGCCGCCGTTCTCCTGCATGATCTGCGCGATGGCCCTCGCGTTCTCCAGCTTCTTCAGCTCGACGTACGCCTTGTTCTTCCTGATCGCGTCGCCGATCAGCTCCGCAGAACGCGCCTCACCCTGCGCCTTGACCACCATGGCCTGCTTCTCCTGGCGGGCCTTGTCGACGACGAACGCCGCGCGCTGCGCCTCCTGCTGCGCGACCTGCTTCGCTTCCACCGCCGCCGTGAACTCGGGCGAGAACGCGAGGTGCTGGAGATCCAAGTCAGCAACACAAAATACTGTAAAAGCCACAAATTCCGAGCGGACACATACCGTCAGGGACACGTCGTCCAGCAGGATGTTGAAGCGATTCGCTCTCCGAGAGAGGTTCTCCCGCACCAGCCTGGCAACCATCTCTCTCTGGGTGATCAGCTGGCTGGCGTTGAACTGCGCCACCACGCTCTTGAGCACCTCGTTCACAATCGAGGGCAGCACCCTCTCGTCGTAGTCCTGGCCGAGGGTTCGGTAGATCTGGGGCAGGGCGCGGATGTCTGGTCTGGACAGGACACGGCAGGTGATGTTGACCATCTGCAGGTCCTTGGTGCCGGTGAGGGAGGACACGTTCCGCGGCTTCGCCCGCACGTCGTAGATGATCTCTTGCTCGAACCAGGGCAGCTTGAGATGGGTCCCTGTCGCGCGTCCCCGTTAGCCTAGGGACGCCTCTCCCACGTCCGCGCCGGGACAGCCGGGACTCACCTTCGCTGTAGATCTCTTTGCCCACGCCACTTATCCTCTTGTACTTGATCGCTCTGTGACCACCGTCGACGTTGAACAGCGCATTGCTCAGCAGCATACCGCCTCCGAGGAGGAGGGCCAGGCCGCCGAGGGCGCCAAAGGCGAACTGTGGCGGCTTGCCACCGGGGAAGTTGCCGCGGCCCTGTCGCGCGACAGCTTGCAGCCGCTGCATGTACTCCTCCATGGGGTTCCGGTTCGACATCTTGGGGAGCGGGAGGGGGCTGTTACGGAGGGTAGGCAGGGCGGCCACTTGTCTGTGGGAGGTGGGATGTTGTTGGTGGCCTGCCGACCAGGAGCTATGTAGAAGCAGAGCTGAGAGCTTGGGTGATCAAATCATCGACTTCTGCAGCGGGCAGGGATCATGGCCCTAGGAGGCGGCTCCAAAGGAAAACCTGGGGTCGGCGCGGAAAAGGCCCAAGCTCCGCATTGGATTTTCAGGGCTGGACCGGCTGGGCAGGCTGGGCCTGCAGGGGTTCTCGACCTCACTCAACCTCTCAGGACATCCACCCGACCTCTTCTTCCTTTGATCCAGGGCAGGGCATCTTAAAGGCTGCACGGCAGACAAGAATCTGTTGCTGGGTTTGAAAGACGAAGGCTCCTGTGCTAGTCCAACTAATACCAGCCATACCTCAGTCCCCGTCCATCTCCCGCCTGTGCTGCTACTTACTTGCTCGCTTTCCTCCTCCCAGCGCGCCCAGCGTCCACACAGTACCCATTTGAAGACAAAGTGATATCCTCCTAGTTGCACTTGTGCCCTTGCCTTGGCCTGGGGGGTCTTCTATCCGCCTCTTGTCTCCCCCGCGTTGGACAATCGAGCCACAGGCTGCGCCTCAGCTCTCATTCACACACTGTGGTCGTGTCGCCGCGTGGACGTCGACGTCGGAGCTGCTCACCTCACTCACTGCTGCGCCTACCAGTACCCCTCACAACCCACCACACTCACCATGTCTACCAAACCCCCTTCTCGTGTTGTTTTCGTGGGCAACATACCCTATGGTTTGTCTGACCCACACACACCTCTCCATCTCTCCATCAGGCAAACACAGCGTGTTAACCAGCATCTCTCACAGGACTGTCTGAAGAGCAGATCACCGAGCTTTTCAGCAGTGCAGGACAGGTGCTGAACTTCCGCCTCGTCTACGACAGAGAGTCTGGTCGGCCCAAGGGCTTTGGTTTTGCAGAATATCCTGACGCAGGTGGGTGGCAACCTCCCTCCCCATACGGTCTCTCTTCGCCCTACAGACAGGCAGACGAGTAAACGGGCGGGCAGACGGACAGACAGGCTGGCTGACATACCACGTACCAGACTCGGCCGCCTCGGCAGTTCGCAACCTCAACGATCACGAAATCATGGGTCGCAAGCTTCGCGTCGATTTCAGCAACGAGGGCGGCGCGGGAAGCAATGACGACTCCGCCAGCCACGACCGCAATCAGTCGTCCAGCCTCAACAGCTACAACCCCGCGGGCGCCGCCAACGGCGGCGACGCCCCCGCCGCCAGCTCCCTGCCGCCCCTCCCGACCGGCGTCACCCTGCCCCAGGGTGTGAGCGTCACCGACCACATCTCGCGCACCCTGAACACCCTGCCGCCCACCCAGCTCCTCGACATCCTCTCCTCCTTCAAGCAGCTCTGCGCCACCGAGCCCGCCCGCGCCACCGAGCTGCTCACCCAGGCTCCCCAGCTCTCCTACGCCATGTTCCAGGCCCTGCTCCTCATGGGCCTCGTCAGCCCCGAGGCCATCAACGCCGTGCTCGAGCCCGGCTCCGCGCCCCCGCCCGCCGCCGGCGCCCCCGGCTTCCCGCCCGCCCCGCCCGGCTACCCCGGCGCCACCGGCACCCCGCCCGTCGCCCCCGGCGGCTACGCGCCTCCGCCCACCGCCGCCCCTGCGCCCGCCGTGCAGCCCGTCCCGGCTGCGGCGGCCCCCGGCCAGAGCCCAGACGCGCTTATTCAGCAGGTCCTGTCGCTGCCCGAGGAGGTCGTCCAGCAGCTGCCCGAGTCCGAGAGGGCGCAGATCATGCAGCTGCGCGCGCAGTTCGGAATGTCGCGGGCTTAAGTTGCTCCTCCACCACGGCGGGGACATGAGCACGATCATCGGAAACGTTGCCTTACGCGCTACTGATGCCTCCTTGGGACAGGCGGCAACTGTGTCACTGGCTGTATTATCGGCTCGGTGGGCTTGAGGGCTGCCTGCGAATATGTCTAGGGCTCGCTGCCCACTATATTGGTGGGCGAAACGGTGTCTTTGGGGGGATTCTCTCGCTACGCGGGCAGGTGCTTGAGCTTATCATCTTACCGCGACTCTTCGTCATCCCTCCAATGAGTCCATACGGGCCTGGTGAGATACGGCTTCTCACAGGCCTGGAATTCGTTTTGTGACAAGAGGCCCGACCCTCATAGGAGCTCTTCTGAGTCTAGCCGGGGCATGGAGTATCATGGAGTATCTATCACTCGGCGCTAATGGAGTGCGAGGAAGGCCAGCAGGTGCCGTTGAGCAGAATAGAGGCCGGTTACAGATGGCAGGAAACGCCTTTTGCTCAATAGCTCGGAATCGAACATGATCACTCTACAGCGGCGTTATGGAGCGATGGAGGCGGCAAAAAGTATAGTATGGGTTGGCGAGGAAGGCTAACTTCGTAATATCTCCAAAAAGCAACCCCATCTCTCACGTTTGCATTTGCAGGTGATAATAGTCTGACCTCTTGTGAAGCCATCGTATTTGATTAAGTGCAATTGTGTAATACTTTTTGAAGATGTTGCCTCGCGACTATGCTTCTGTCCAATCAATCACGATCTGGTTGCGCTTCTGGCAGAGCCGATTCACGAACACGGGGCTGTTCCCCAAACTCCAGCTCGTGTATCCAAGGATGCTTTGCCAAACCAAAATCCAAGCAGCAATGAAACAAAGATGTCTCGCTATGGGTACCGTTTTCACCCCAGCCATGGCGCTAAGTATCGTCCCCTCAGTTACAGTGAGAGGCCTGTGCACACAAACAAGCCTGCCTCCGCAAAGATTCGTTTGTCTATGCCATAATCACACGATCCGATACACCCTCTTCGCAATAAGGAAGCACGCTAACCCAAACATGATCAGCCCGGCGGTGATCCAGAAGAACCAGGTCAGGTCGCCCTCGTAGTCCTGGCCAGGGACCCAGACGTTCATCCCCCAGAGGCCCGTGATGATGTTCATGGGCAGCACGATGGTGCCGAGAACTGTAAGTTTGCCCAGGACGTCGTTCGTCTGCTCGGCGCGCTCGTTCATGCGGATGTTGATCTGTGCAAGATAGTTCTGGTGGGATCTGGCGAGGATCCTGTTGGCAGGGTCAGTACTAGTCAAGAGTCCTCCCCATGCAGAAATAGGTGCTCACATTTCGTAGTGACTCAAATTTCCAGTCATAGTCACAATATGGTCCTGAATATCGCCAAGATAGATCCCGATATCTGAGCGCGGCGCCACCTCCCACTGCTCGTTGCACCGCTTTGCGAAGCCCTTGATAACGTCGGCTTTGCTGCCCAACAGACGGTAAAGACCCATGACTTTCTTGCGGCACTCCCCGACCCGGCGCAACATGTCAGCGCCGGTCTCGACTGTCGTGGACCCGGAATCCGATTTGGAGTCGGACTTCGGTGCCTTCTCAGATTTCGACCTCTCCTTCCTCGTCGGGTCCTCTTCGGCATGCAGCTTGACAATATCGGCATCGATCTCGTCCACTTCCTCCTCGACGCTCTGAATGAGGGGTTGATAGACGTCTGTGATATCATCGATGATTGCGTACGCGATCCAGTCGGGTGTAAGGATCATGTAGTCGCGCAGCATTCGGACCCGCCGTCGAACGTTTGCCGGGTGTGGGGTTGGTGCAAAATGAAAGCTGATGATGCCGTCTTTGAGCACGACGAGGTACAAGTTAATCGGCTCGAGATAGTCCTCGTTCATTGGGTCCTGGTTGAAGGTCCTGTAGTGAACGAAATAGTAGTGCTGGAACAGTTCAACCTTCTCTCGCGCTTCCTGCATCATAATATCTTCGCTCGTCAGGCCGTGGATACCGAATGTTCTGGCAAGCACCCTCATTTCGGCATCCGTCGGGCTTAAAACATCCAGCCACCAGATTGGCCGTTCGCCCAACCTAGGAGGCTTCTCTCCCTTCTCTGATGGTGGAGATGTCACTGATCGTGGATGCGCCGGTGTTGCCTCGCCGGAACCCTGCCGCGAAGTTTGTGAACCCCCCGGGGCTGCCCTCGGCAAAAGTATGCCACCATCATGCGCCGATTCGGGTCCGCCTTGAACTGAGCCCACAAGCGAAGGCTGACGTGTATGAACCTTGGATCCGACGTTTGGACTGCCCAGAGATCGCCGCAAATCAGAAACATGTTTCTGATGGTCGTCTTCATCACTCTCTGACTCTGAGGAGTCCGACAAGATGGGCCTGTCGGGTATAAAAAGTTGCCGAAAGCTGGTGCCCTGACCCTCCTGCTGCACTAGTTCCGAAATCGTGGGGCTGTGGATGGTGCTCACGAACTCCTCGTTGAAATAGGTGAAACGGTAAGGCGCATCCTCTTCTGGCTGATACCAACCCTTATGAATAGGCCGCAGTCTTCCGTTGATCAACTGAGGTTCTGTGATCCTCTTGGTCCTTCTTTCCTCGCTGCGTCCTTCCTTTTCGACCTGCGCAAAGTCCTCGAGGAACGACAGCTGAGGGCCCCTGATCCTGCGCCGTCGAGATCGCACATGGTGGCTGCGCTTGGATCGCAGCTCATCCTCCGCCATTTCGGACATACCCTCCTGCGGGAAGCAAACATCTTCCTGGGCCGAAAGGTCGAACGTACGCCGCCTCTCAAAGGGTGTGGGTGGTGCCTTGGGACTCGAAGGCGTGTGGGAGTCATGATCAGTGAAGTCGTCATCGTGATGTTCCGAGTCGAAGACATCCAGCTCATCTATCAACATTGCGTCCTCCAGCCTCCAGTCCCTATCAGCGGCCCTAGTTCTCGGAGATCCGGGCACAGACGGAGGATAGTTGACATCGTAACCCGCATTGAAGGGATTGATGTAGTCTTTCCTTCCGCTTGTCCTGCTAGACTCCCTTCTGCCAGAGGACTGGCCTCTCCCGGCGTCGTTCGAGCCGAACCCGTTGAAGGCCATAGCTGGTTCGGATCGTAGCCGACCTGCCGTAGAGAGAAGGGGTGCCCGTTCGTCCGGGGCGACATCCTCGCTTTCTTCCCCCCCGCTGCCTCCTCCATGTATACTTTTCAGTTTTGTCATACTCTGCGTGGCTTGATGGAGGGCCGGTGACTGCACCGCGTTGGAGGGCCGTCGAGGGCGCATGAAGTAAGGCTGGTCTCTGTGGGTCCAATGTCAGCTCGGCCAGCGAGACCAGATCCGGAGAGGGTGAAGAGGACGTACCTGTGGTCTAACAGGGTCTCACTATCGATACTCGTCCCGCTGAGGTTGTGGCGCTGGCTGTAGAAGCTCTGGTTAGGGGCAGCCATGCTGGAGCTGATACCCTCGTCATGGTCCATGTCATCGTTGGTGATCGCAAAGGACTTCCTCCTGTCTCTCCTCCTCTTGGTCCTTGTGCCGCGCTTCTTCTTCTTTTTCTGCTCATTCTTCAAGGATCCAGTAGGTGCGCCGGAGCTGGAGCCGGGCAGATTGGGGCCCGGGTTCGGTGTGGCCATGGTGGGCCAGAGACGTATTTCGGGCGTGAGTCGGCTAAGTATGTCCAATTATTCGTCCCCCTTTCCGCAACACCTCGGTCCGTTGGAAGGGGGGTGGGTTATCCCATAGATGACTATCTCACGGTCGCGAGGTCGTCGCCTGATTGCGTGTAGACAGTACGCATCAGCCACGCAGATCCCCCACTGGCCGAACGGGCAGCAGTTCGCGGCCGCTTCTCAGCCTCCGCCGCCGCCGCAAATCGCTGATCTCGGTGGGCTGAGGGGTGCAGGTGGGGTCCGCAACACGATCAAGTAGATGGCAAAGGAATGATGCCGGCGGCGAGTACTCAATGCAATATGAATGCGAGTTGTATTATCAGAAGGAAGTGACGGTATGCTTTGGCCTATAAGGCAGACAATGGGGCGTCCAGGCATCCGGGATAGGAATTGGACGTCGAGCAAAATGGGGTCAATAGGTCCAGGTGACATCAGCACTCGACCTCGAAGCCTGCCATGGCTGTCGCCCGGGGGGCCTGGGCCCCACTCCCTGACTAGCGCATTGTGGCAATCCTGACACCTCCCTAGAGCCCCTGGCCTGTGCTGGCTGTCGTGAGGCTGGCACGTGGTGGCTGGCGGTGCTTGGTAGGTCAATGCCTGGATCATATGGGTTACCTATGCCCTTTAAAGTTATTCCATTGTTTCCTTTCTGATACGCCTCCGACTTTGCTCTTCCGTGTCACGTTTCATACTCTATCCTGCTCCACATTCTCATGTGAGAGGTGGTAGGAGAACGAGATACGGTCCAGCGCAAAGGCTCCACGGCTTGACGACGATAGGCTTAGACTCGTGCCGGGCTAGTCGCCTCGACCAGTGTCTAGTATTGTGCTATGGTAGAGTAGCGCCTGTTTTACAACCAATCGACACTATAGTAGACTCTAATTGATGGAGGTCACGCGAGCAACTACCCCAATTGGCTTATAAGTCCCTGCGAGGCGGGCAGTGTCGTCCTCAACACATTCGGTATCTTCACTCTGGGTTTTAGCTTTCCACCACATTCAGGCCAACGACCAGTCGCCGGTCGAGAACGAACTCAGCTTTTGACGAGTTTGAACGACTGACCTTTTTGGATACTGGTCGGCGGGTCATGAATACTGGTTTCCAACGAATGGAATTAGCCCTGAACTCTATGGTATGACAAAAGAGGAGGAGGAAACACAGCCTCACCCCTTCCCCCTTCGGGGAAGGGGGAGAGAGAAGAAAAATATTGTGATACTGCATCTAATACTTTAATGAGTGGTGTTACAAGAAATACAAGTGATCTGCATAAAGTGTAAATTTGTCGCTGGACGGAATAATTTAGGAATTATATATGTGCCACACGCTTATCCAATGCCTCCCGGTTCCTACTCCTTGGCTGTCAGATAGCCGCACTCAAGGAAATAACGAAAAGGCATTGGAGACTACGGCAGACCTGTGCTCATGTTGTATTCCAATCTCAATACCTCGCACCAAGGCTATTAGCCCGATGTCTCCCATCTCTCCCTTTAGCCACCATATTCACAGACGTGCTCGACTTCCTCCTCAGCCCGCCCGGCTTCAGCCGCCTGGCCATCTGGTATGCTCGATCCAGCTCTGTCTCAATTGCGCAACGGATCCTCAGCGCCGACACGGCCGGCCAGACGCTTCTTTCGCCTCTCAGGATCCAGTAGTCGAGTGTTTCTCTGGTCGGTGTTTCCAGTAACCGGATAAAATCGCCAGCTGTCACTTCCGGCACGAGCATCACGCTCGCGCCAGGGATGCGCTCGTCTACCAGGAAGCGTCTGATGCCCGTAGGTAAAAGGCCGAGTGTGTCGAGTTGTCGGAGTCGGTGTCTAATCTCCAGACCAACCATTCTCACTAGAAATGCGGTGACAGAAGTAGTCGTGCTGCGGGTCTCAAATCGTGACGGTCCGTGCATGTCGGATTGCAGGAAGGGGATGAGATACGGTCGGGCTTGAGAGACAATAAAGTGATTCACGTTGAACAGTTCTGCGATACGCATAAGCGGCGAGTCGCGCTCTGTGTAGGACACACGGGTCCAGTGCTGGAGATCGATCTCGTTTGCAGGTGCCCAGGGAACAATATTGCCGTCCTGGTCTTTGCAGAGGATTGCATTCTCTCGATGGCCGTAGAACGAAGGGGTAGAGGCATTCGAGGCCACTGCGGCTGTCCAGATCAACTGAAGCACGACAAGGTTAGGAAATAGATCCGTGATTCTCGTTGTGTTGGAGCTCAGAGGGAACATACCACATTCGGCGCTGTCAAATAGTTCAACAGCGTTGGCACACCTGCCTGACCAGCCGTAGCAACGGTAATGTTCAACACCCTCTTGCTCCGCACAAATGCCTCCTCAAATGTCAGATCACCGACATTCGCACGCACGCACGCTTCGAGCACCTTCACGTCAAGGAAATAGCCATCGCGGTAGAACCGCTTCACCCGACGAAGCAGTGTCTGCCACCTGCTCGAGGTAGACTGTTCAGCATCCGCATCATTGGTGTCCTTCCCTTTGGCCTTCGTCTTAGAAGCGAATGCAGTGAGATCGATACCATCGCCCTTCAGTACGGCAGGCAGTTCCTCTTCTCTGTGAATGGCTACCAGCGCGGCGATCAGCGCTCCTGTCGCAGTACCAGTAATGATGCGAGGGAGGAGACCGCGCAGGAACAGGGCCTTCACAACCCCCAGGTGGCAGAGACCAAAGATAGCACCGCCCTGCAAGACAAGCGTACTTCGTCCAAACGCCTGCCGCGTGTCGTGCACAAAATCGAGCTTCATCTGGTTCGACATCGTCATAGGCGCCTTGGTGTTGGCGACGGCCGCGCCGCTGCCGGGACTAGTGTTGCTGCTGGGCGTCGAGTTGCTGCTGAAGTGCACAGCCGGCGCCTGCAACTGTGAAGACGACGATAATACAGGCGCAGCAACATTGGTGCTTGATGGCTTGGCGGTCTCGAGGGAACCCACACCACTCGGCGGCACAGCAGGCAATCCACTGATATCCTCAATCGCCTCAGCCACCTGCGTGATATACTCCTCAATGAGGAACTTGGTCCCCGCAAAACTCCGATTGTATAGCTTCGTCGCGGTAATGTTCCCCAGGTTTCGCACCAGCCCGGATCGCAACAGGTTCACCAGGCCATGTACATCCTGCTCCTCGCGCGCGACCATCAGGCTGTCCAGACGCTCGTTGATGAGCCTGTAATCATAGTATCGTGAGACCTGGTTGTAACGCCAGAGGTCGAATCCCAGCAGATTGTCGAGACGAAGCGCAGCCTCCTCCCATTCTTCGTACGACTCGGCATGCCGGAGGATGTCGAGCCAGAGCTCGGCCGGGGCTTTGCGCCGCCACCAATCCAAAAACCTCTGTACGTTTGAAGAAGAAAGCGATCAGTACGTGGCAATCATATGCTATTAAAAAGGGTTAGCTTTGTGGGCTGCTTACCCGGCGCCAGAAGTCGAAGATCTCGATGATGACGGCCCAGACGCCCACGATCACCGCTGTCACCGACCCCATGGTTGCTTGTCACTGTTGGTATCGATGCGCATTTGCGCGCCGTGAACGCTCTCAATGCATAACAGGAAAACGAAGATGTTGATCTGGCGGCATCGCTAAGTGAACAGCAGAAGGAAGGGTGCTCATCGGTTGACTATGGGCAGCGTCATTTCAAAGCTATGTTGTAGTTGCCATGACGGCAGTCCGGAGCACCTGCTGACATGTGAAAACTGTGGGGGTATCGAAACGCTCCACAGGACACTCCCCGCCCCATGCAGGTAGCAAGCTGGTCGCCGTGGCCCCTGTAACGATCAGTGGCCGACTCGGCCGAGACCACCGCACCCCAGGGTCTATGGCAAATAAATGCTATGCTCTTATTTTCAGAAGCAATTGGTATCTCCGTCGATTTTGTCTCTCTGAGTCACTTTTCTGGTACTGATTTCTCGAATCTCCTATCCCCACTGCTAATTTGTGGCAGATAACCTGCTCTTCAGCTTGGAAGCCGTCGATCACGTATATATCTCGAGAATTGAGCTTCTTCAGCTGTTAAAGGATTGGAGCTTCATACAGACTGCCTTGGTGTATTATGCAGCGTTTTTTTGAGGAAAAGGTTTGTCCCAGCCGCATGGAATCTGTCCACAGCACTGGCAGGCTTCGACCAGAGAAGCCAGTCATGCCTCATCGGATTGAACGATCGAAGCATAGCTGGTCCCATCCCCCCCAACCTTTGTCCACCTTTGTCCTCGTAATACAGGCGAGCTTCACTCATCATCATCGTCGTCAGAGACGACCCGACGCACACGCCGACGGCTGTGGTCACCAGAAGCTGCAGGAGCATCGTCATCAGGCTCACCGTCAGCGTCATCATCGGAAGGCGTTCTCTTGCGCTTAGGACGCGGCCGCTCGAACTCGACATCGCCGTCGTCCAGGATGTCATCCTGATCGTCATCGTTGTCCTCCTCCAAGCTCTCCTCATCATCCGAGGCAGCGATGAACCCGTCTTCCATGTCGTACTGATTGCTCCGGTGTGCGCCATCGTCGTCTGAATCATACTCGCCGTTCTGGGGCCGTGACCGCTTTGATGATCCTCCAGGACCTCGCTTACGTCCTGATGTTGAGCGCCGAGCGCCCTCCAGGTCGCCAATAGAGAGGCCGCCTTTCCGATAGCCGGCTGCTCCTCCCTCCATGCGTATCTGTGCATTCTCACGTCGCCGCTGCGCGCGGGCACGTTCCTTCTCTGCCATCTCGGCCTCCTTCTTCTGAAGTTCAGGATCCTGGGTCGTGGTGATGATCATCTCGCCTTCCCTCAAGGTTCCCTTCGCCATACCCATCTGCTCCCTGAGGCGCTCCGTGTCTTCGTCCACGCGTTTCTTGTCGGGGCGGATAGCCCATTCCTCGGTGACATGTCCGACGGTGAGAAGCTGGGCATGAGCCGAATGTGCAGCAGCGACATACCGATTGGCGTCGCGATCGGGCATGTAAGCCTTCCTGGGCGGTGGAACCTGTGCCTTGACTTGTATTTCAAAATGCTCCTCGCCAACCTGCATGGTCAACGAGCCGTCGCTCCATCTGTAGATATTCGCGTTGCTTTCCAGCTCGCCGGTCTCACGGTTGCGCCGGTATCGCACGAGGTTCATGGGAATCCGACGCTTGGAGTTTTCGATATCCCACTCAGAGGCTTCCCACTCGTTTGTATCGTATGGCTCGGGTACGAAGCGCAGGAAGTTGGGCACCTTGGCAAGTTGCATCTAGGAGCGGGTTAGAGCTAGTCGCGTCGACAAGCCTGGCTGCAACAAGTGACTCACGTTTCCATCTCTGGCCTTGGGGAGGCCGTGACGATACACAACGTCTTGTATGACCGTCAGTCTGTTAGGAGGGCCAGCACTGTCGTCTCTCTGGCTGCGATCGTCGCGTTCGGATGCACTATCGCGCGTGGGGCTACGCCTGCGGCCATCATCCGAGGCCTGGTCATCGTCGCTAGCGATGGGCGGGTTATCCTCGATCTGAGACACGTCACTGGCAGCATCGTCGCCAAATAGGTCGTCGCCTCCACCGTCAGAGACGTCGTCAATCTGCTCTTCCACGTCCGACATGATGAGAACTTTCGACAGGCTCGAGGTTCGGGTTGAAGATGAGCGGGTACCGATCGATGTGATGGTTTAAAGCTGTTGATTTGAGACAGTCTCAGGTCTAACGCCGGCGGTCAGAACCTGGAAGGAATCTCTGCGTGGGCTCGACAGAAAAGTTGCTCGCCTTGGTCTCGAGCTCCGGTCGCTTGCTCGAGCATTATTGTTCTAGAAAGCTGAATGGCAAGGCTGGCCTGCCGGCAAGATCCAGCAGGTTCCCAAAGCAGTTAGTGCGGGATCTAGCGCCCCTTGTGTAACGACGGGCTTGGCAGATTCCCAGGCTGTTGAACCCCTTATTTTTCAACCGACGCTCAACTTATACAGCACACGACCACACGACGACCTCATTTTCCTCTCATCCACACTCCAACAGCGGGAGGCGACGGCCACAACGACAGCTTCAAGATCAATCTGCTCCCCGTCAACCAAGTCTTGAGTCCAGCCTATAGGTGTTGACGCCCAACTCCTTGCTACGTCACAAGCCATGTCGAACCTATTCTCCGGGATGTGAGTACTCTTACTCGATATTCCCCCCTCCTCATATCCATATTGGCATGGGCAAGCGGCACTCGGCATCCAGGACCGCGTCCAGCTGAGATACTGGATGAAACGACGGGATTTCAATCCATCCCACCAGGCTAGCCGTGGCAGTGCCCTTCCGGCAGTGATGCTGTCAGCCCCTAAGCATCACTCTTTATGGTGGGCAGGATGAGGGAATGCTATCTCGCCATTGGGCAAGCTGCGTCTGCGGCTGCTCGGCAGCCATTCTCTTTGACAGACTGTCATTTCGTTGCTTCCTTCTCCGGCGGGCCGACCCTCGAACATAAAGTTTCCCCAAGTTCCACTTTTCCCAGGCGGACGGTTAACCTCAACTCACCGCTTCATATCACTGCCTACGCCTCACCTGCGGCACTGTACAGCTCAACAGCCACTGACCGTGTGTCTTGATAGCAACGCCCGCTTCCGAGGCTCAAACAGCAAGTCTCCCGGGCCGGGAAAGAGTGCCAGCGGTTCTAGCCAGCCTCCCATCTCTCCCTTGAACCTGGACAGATCTCAGAATAGCCAGTCGCCTTCATCGGCGGGTCTGTCCGCCAATCTTCCACCTCTGCCGAAGTCTCCGTCTCTTGCCCAGACAATAGGCATGGATGAGCAGAGCGGCATCATGGCGAGCGGCCAGGATGTCCTCGAGTCATACCACCTTCCACGTCCTCTACCTCTATGGCTCAACCCCAACTACGCCAAGCACATCGTGAAGGGTAACTTCATGACGCTGAGTGCCAGGCCGAAGACGGTCGAGCAAGGCGAGTGGATCGCCCATCAAGGTGTGTGCAGCATCACCATAGACTCCAGCTGTGGCAACTGCTGACTGTCCGCCAAAGTTGTTGAGCACTACCGAAACCTGTGGAATTTTGTCCGCGTCATTCATGAGAAGGAGGAGGACGGTCTGTCCATTTGCAACCCCGCGACGTGCCCACGCATGTCAGCAGGACAGTAAGTGAGACATCATCTTGAGCCATGCATCAGACGCTAATTGTTCGCCGCAGAAACCACTCCTTTACCTGGCTGAACAGCCGAAGGGAACCTGTGGAGCTTCCGGCTTACGAGTATATTACGCTCATGTACGTCCCTTTCACAAAGGGAGGACTTCCGAGAGTCTCCTCAGATGTCCTCCCTCGATAACATCTCTTCGAATTCTGCTGACAGAGTTCATAGGCAGCGATGGATATCCGGCAAGATCGACGACACGAAGATCTTTCCCACCGATGCCTCTGGCGTCTCTTATGCACACAACGCCAATATCACCACCACTCCTCTTTCCCATCTAACGAATCCCGGCGAGCCTGATTGGGTTGGTAAGCGGTCGGGCTTCCCGCAGAACTTTGTGGAGGTTTGCCAGACCATCTTCCGTCAAATGTTCCGTGTCTACTCGCACCTTTACTGGGCTCATTACGTTGAGCCTTTCTACCACTTGAACCTCGAGAAACAGCTCAACAGCTGCTTCAGCCATTTCATCCTCACCGCCACCGCGCTCGATATGCTCCGGCCGCACGAGCTCGAACCTATGCAACCTCTGATCGACCTCTGGGCTGCCAACGGCACTTTCCCTCCCGAGTCCAAGGCTTACGAGTACGCGCACCTAAGTGCTGGCCAGAAGCTTCTCCAGCTGGCCGGGACTTCTGCCTAAACACTGTTGCTCTATGGGATGTGAACCGGATCTACGGCTGACGTTTGCATGGTTGGGTTCGGTGGATTGTTCCAGGGTACTTGAGAATTACTCGGTGCGTGGTTATATGGGCATGGCATGGAATATGGCTGTGATATGCAAGCGTCATTTTGCTTCCTTGGACTGGCATTGCTAAGTATGCATTGTGAGTGGGAGTGCCTTGTACAAGCAGGTCGGATTCCGTTGCAGGCGTTGTGGGAGGTCAATGGCGTAAAGCACATCGAAAGTGTTTGGATGGTAGAAGGAAAAACTAAAACTCAAAATGTTTCCGAGGCTCGGATGAACTTATAGATGGTGGGATATGCTGGCCTAAGCATGGTCTGGACCATGGTATATGGCGCTCAGCGTGCGCAACAAAATGGGCTTCTTAACAAAACACGATGAATCGCCAAATCATTATCTACAAATCAGTCAGACTGTTACTACATGCAACTAACAAATCCACCAACTCAACGCCGGCCTCGTCTACACCTAGCGCACGCAGCCTTACCAGGCCTTTTTCTCCGGCTTCCTCTCCGCCAGGTAACACTCCAGCCCCCCATACCATGCAACCGGGCCAACCCCCCAGGTCGGTCAGCCATGGTCCCCTTTTAGGCTCTTCACATCCTCAACCCTCATTCAAATTTCTGCCCTATCAACTTTCGACGGCTGGGTCTTGGCCAGCCGTGGCCCCCAGCGTCGCGGTCCCAGAGCCTTCCGCCCGCTGCCTCAATCTTCAGTTGTACGATTCGTCTCCCCATGGCCTACCCAAGCATAAGGCCAGAGCCTGGCGCAACCTTATCTCCGGCTGCACAGGTTCTGAGGGGTTCGTGGTATCAAGGGTGTAGTACAATAGCTCGATGGACGCCAGGTGGTTAACACGTTGTGAGACTTCCTCTAGTAGTACCTGGGGTGCTGCTCAATATTTTTTTTCTAAAAAAAAAAGAGGGGGGGGGAGTAGCATCGGGCATCCTATCTTCCCTCTTATATATAAATAATATATCTATAAATTTTCTGGATAAAGATGATCCCGGCAGTGGTATTGCTTCTCACCTTGTCCCCCTGCACCGCTTCATATCTCCGCGAAAGTCCAATCTACCAAAGACACAGGCGCCGGTCCCATCCAGCCCTATCAGAGAAACAGAAAAAAGAATGATTACTCCCCGGATGAGCCAGACCTGCCACGAGGTCTTCCGTCGGACAGGACGCGCTCGTGGAAGATTACATCCAAGGGTTGCACGGATGATGCGACGAATGTCTCAGCGTTCGTGACCGGCAAACACGGTCTTCGTTCCCGCGTAAGACGACGCACGGGGGCTTCAACCAGCAACAATGGGACTGGATGCTCGAGATCAGTGTCGATGTAGGAAGTTTGCAAAGAAGCGAGGGACAATGTTTGAGGTAGCACAAGTTGCAAGAGAACCATAATTGAATAAAAAAAATAAAACGACAAAACAAAAAAATTTAAGCCTATATAACATACTTCGAAATCCAGACCTGAGGCTGTTGACTCGTTGGCTGTATCTGGGTAGAGACTAGCACCGCCACAGGACAGCTCCTGGACTGACGCGCCAAGGAAAAGGACGAATGCTTTTAGGGAATCTATCGAAACCATACACACAATCAGAGTATGACACCTCATTTCTAGCCATACCATGCACAGACCCGTTTTTCTGCTGCCCCCTAGCTATAGCTCTTGACAGCCATGCACATGATTATGGCTCTCGGCCCCTTGATTCGCCTTCAAGGGAAGAGGTGCAAAGTTGCCAACGCTGTGAAGCGACAGCAATTACCGCACGCCATAATCAAGTGCCTGGGCGTCAGGTGAAGGTTGGTGTCTTTTGTTGGATGAAGACCAGATTAGTCACTTGCGATCCGTCAAAGGAGGATTGAGCATGTTGTGTAGCTCTGCCTCTGTCATCGCGGGCATCGCAGGCGCGAGGCCCGGAACAAGTGGTGAGGAGTGAGCACCCGAGCTGAGTGCCTAGTACCCTTCTCCGGTACCAGTTCCATTTCCTGGTTGGGCGTACATGTAGTTGGCGTCTGCTCCTTCAGAACCCTGGCCGGTCAGCTCGCTGGCTTGGAAGCTCGACGAGCCAGCGCTTGGGGGCACAGCCGTGCCTCCTTGGCCACCGTAGCCACCTTGACTACCTGGACGGGTTTGCTGGTTCTCATTCCTGTTCGACTGAGATTGCTATTAGAAGTGGTCAGTGGGCTTCCAACCCCTACGTTTACACAGACTGGACGTTATGGCAAGACCTACTTCACGGTACTTGGACAGATAGATCTTCAGCGCCTCGGAGTAGTTCTCGAATCCCAGCGAGGTCATCGCAAACAGAATGTCTTCGCCGTTGACAGTCTTCCTCTTCTCCTGATGACACTTTTCCGAGGCTGTGCGATGTTAGCCTCAGCGCTCGCTCATCTGACGGGGCGGATAGACTCAGACTCACCCTCACTGGTTATAAAAGAGATGAACTCGCTCACGCACTCCTGCATACACTCCTTGGCCTCCTTGGCGATCTTTGCGTTCTCCGGAAGCGCATTCTTCATGATGCGGGCGACTGGCGCGAAATTGCGTATGTTAGCATCGTACTGGTCATATTTGTCGGCCTTGGAGGAGGAAGGACGAGCCGCTCCCGGCGACCCTGGGGGCGAGTCGTGGGACATGGACGAGTAGATAGGCGAGCTTTCCTGCCTGGAGGCAGAGCAGAAGTATGCCATTCACCCGGTGCGGTCGCGGGCCTTTGGTCATCCAAGCGCAGACCAGAGACGAGCAAAGCAGCGCACACCCTCGCGAATGACGATGGAGCAGAGAAGGGGACCAGACGCACCATTCGCTATCGGTAGCCACCGGTCTTGTTCCTTGACCTCGAATTCATAGGCAAGGCCGGCGGCCTGTGGGTCTTGAGGATCGTTCATTTGTGCTTCGTCGTCTGGTGACTGTACACCTTGTTCGACCTCCTTAGGAGGGGATTGGGGGGAATCCGACATATTTGGCTACCTGCAGCGGGTGCGGACTTCTTGAAAATTCCTTGGTTTGGGTGCCTCGCACAAGATGCCGGGGCGAAGGTGATGTGTTCCTGATACCCTGACACGTTGCAGGGTAGCGAGGCTTGCAACTTTTTTGGGCCTGCTTTAAGGCTGCAGAGATGCGTCAATGGTGCCTCAGGGCGTGGCAGAGCTACTTCCTCTGCCAGTACTTTCCCCAAGGGGAGAGGGATGAGGCAGTGACAACGTCGTTTGGACTAAGAGACTGCTGAGCGGCGCGCGCGCAGAGGGGTGTGGGGGGGGGATCAATGCGGGCCCCACTGCTCAGTGGCCGCCTAGTGCTCGAATAGCTTCGTAGCTGCGAAGTAGTGCCGGGACCGCCCTGCTGCAGGCCGCTGTCTTGGCCGCGTCCCTGGTGGATGGCTGGACGACGCCAGGCCCTTGGAGGAATAATAATATGTCTGTAGCTGCCTCCTGGGGCTGGCTGGCTGGGGAGTGGGCGTCACCGTCAGGTTGTCGTCCCGATGACAGGCTCGGGGTCTCGTCCTTCCGGCTGCCGGTGACACTGGCTGGGAGTATGGATCGAAGCTGGTTGGCGCAATGCCGCGTGCCTTGCTTGGGTGGCAGTCAGAAAGTGTACTTCCCGGGTGGCATGCGAGGTACGGCCAGGCGATGCCGAGCGGACAGGCCGGAGCAGAAAAGATTGGCTGAGGTTGAACGGGACCTGGGTGCCTCGTGGGAAAGCTGCAAAATCGCGTCAGAGATAGAATCCTCTGCCGGCGCGGCGACGAACAGGAGGGCTGGCTGGGCGGAGAGCCGCAGGCCAGAGCAGGAGCCAGGTGTGCGCACCAACCAGAAGCCGTCCCTCGGAGCCTAGAGGAAACGAGGCGACCCGGCGCAGGACTGTGGCTTGTGCGGTAGAGTACAGTGCCGTGCACTGCCGTGCCCGTGCCGAGATACAGAGTTCAGGATAGGACCGTGGTGCGTGACACGCCTGGGGGTGGGCATGCGTGCCCAAGTAGGCTCGTCGCGGAGAAACCTTAGGACGGTGGACAGCGACGGCGGGAGTGAGGACAGGAGACAGGGTCAGGCCTCCTTTGGGGCTCCGTTCTGGCTTGCGTTGCCTCGCGGAGACGGGGCCCTTGCAGAGCGCGTGTCTGAGCTGTTGCTTTTGCTTTTGCTTTTCGCGTGACTATGCCAGCGCCCGCGCGCCCTACCGCCGGCTGCTGTTGTTGTTCGGCCCAATCAGCCCACTGCAGCCTCAAACGCGGCCGGTCGCGGTCGGGTCGGGCAGGTCGAGTCCCTGTCGAGAGATGAAGCCTGAGCTGGCTGATATAGCGCACGCTATGCGGGAGAGCTGAGCTGGAGTAGCGTGGGGTTTGTTGCAGGAAGAAAGACCTGGGTTGGTCTTGGTCGGTGGAGGATGGGCGAGATGCGCGAGGGCGGATCGCGGACCAGGCCTGGAAAGCTGCTGCGGACTGGGAAGTGGAGGGGCACCTGGTCCTCCCCCAGACGCCTGGCACCACCTGCCCAGGTGCCAGGCACTCGGCGGAGCGGAACGCGGGGCGCGTTGTGACTCTGGCACCTCAGCACTGCTGCTGCAGTGGCAGCTGCCACGGCGCGTGGGGGAGCTAGCCCAATGAGTGGGTTGCATGCAAGGACCATAGCCTGCCATGGTCTGCCATGGCCTGCCATGCTCTGCCATGCTCAGCAGCCTGCCCCCGCTGCCGTCCCATCGCTAACAGCCAACACGGGGCGCCAGAGTACATAGTGCGAAGCACTGACCACCGTACCATGGTAGGTACTTCGTCCCACCAAAAACTTTATATCGATAACTCTATGTGCCCGCTGGGCTCATCGCCCCAATGTTTCAAAACGAAACGTGCCGCTCTTGGGACACATCCGGTGGCATCTCCCAGGCTTTGGGTCTGCCCTCTGGGGTGCCATCACGAGGAACCGGCACGCATGCAATATTTCCCACCTCGGGGTTCCAGTCTCTGCCGGTTGCTGACTGCAGCCCTGAGGTGTGGGTGCACCCAGAGGACAGGGCCGCCGGGAGGGGGGCTACTACGCTGCTGAAGCTATTTACAGCACGACAAGTGACCTGAATTAACCCGGAGGATCGCCCAGCAGTCGAAAGCATACCACCCTTCCGGACCGGTACTGGAGGTCTGAGTACGGTATACCGCCATTTCATTATCCACAATGACATCGACCGGTTGCCTCTAGGGATGTGACGACCACTATCCGTCACCGAGATACTTGGCACGTCTCACCGCTCAAGCAAAGCAGCACCGGATCTTGGTTTTGGGAACGGTGATAGTGTCACACCTTCGGCTCCTTGCTGCCCAAAAGATTATGCTTCATCAGTGCCCATCGACCCATCACTCCCCTATAGGTAGCATGTTAAAGTCGATGTCGTCCATAGAGATGGTAGACTTCAGGGAACCGCCTGTCTCGGCGATACGTCAGTCCCAGAAGAGTCTCATGAGACCCCCTGCTGCGGACTAAAATATCTGAGCTATGCTCTGGTGGTTATACGAATTTCTGACAAGGGAAATTGGTCGCCCAACGTCGCCCTGTATAAAGTCGTATCGACCCTTGTGTTCCTGACGGAGCATGGGCAGTTCCCGGTCCGCAGGAGATTTGGAGGGCCAGGTCGTCTCTTCATTTGACAATTCGTCTCCTGCTCTTCACCGACCCGCCGGACGGGAAGGTTGAGGACGAGTATGACAAGCTCCTTGATGGTTGGTTCCCAAGCCACAGGCGACGTGAGCGTAAGCTCGCCCTGTGAAAGGGCGCATGCAACACGCAAGGCTGGGCCTGTGCCATCTCGCCTGTGCTGGTGCGCAGCCAATGAGAAAATTCTGCCGCCTCGGACTCTTCTCATTGGAAGATGCGACGTATGATTCCTGACAGGGTAAGTAGTATAAGTGGTCGGTTACAACCCCAGGCTTGCCTTCCGATCCACTGGACATTGGAGTGCATCTCCTGCCGAGTGGAGGGTGGGCAGTTCGTCATTGCGTGGCTGCATGCCGATGTCTACTCCTCACATGCACTGCAGTCACATACTGCCTTGCACTGTCTCAACGACAACTCAGATGCATCCATCAAATCCTTGATCGGCGGTGCTGAGGGATTACTTTCCCTGTGATGGGCCGCGTGGCCAGATGTTGAGAGAATACTTAGTATACACAGTATTCTGTTGAAATCGAGTCTGGCCTGCATGCATCCCATGGACCAGCATCTTGGAGACCCCTGGTCGTTAACGTGTTGGCAGTCACACTCTCTCATGAAGATGGGGTGATGGTGAGAGCTGGCATTGCCCCTAGAGCACTTGAATGAGGAGAAAATTTAAAAAACACAAGATTAAAAATAAAACTGGTCTGCACTATATCATAAGAGCAGCCAAGCATGCAAGCACAGGGATCTATCTGCAAGGCAACCCATCAATGTGGACAGCAGAAGGTCGGCAGTCGCTATTATGGGCCTTGTTCTGGCCTCCACGAGGAAGCGAGACCAAAAACGATGACTTCAGCTCGCTCCAAACCTTCACACCAGACGAGCGCAGCATGCAGGGCCCTCGGTGCTTACTACTATGACATGTAGGCGCTTCGACAACCTGCGGCCACATAATCCGGCCTATGATGGTCTTACGGAGTATCGGTAACCTATCGGAGCTCAACAGCCTCAAAATCGACCCCGAATGCCGGTTGGGCAGGAAGACGCCGTTGCCGCCTGCCTCCCCTAGCGATGGGGTCATTGGGACAACGCACCACCACACCATCCTCCCCATCGACCGATCTCTTAGGCACCTGCATATGTAGGCCTATGACTTGTCCATGCATTCTCATCTAGATCGAGACTTTCATCGCCCATCTGCGGACATCTGCAGCGCAGGACTCCCCTGCGTCCGGGAGCCTCATTTTTGGGCCTCATGCTGGGCCGGGGAATCACGACAGCACCCGTATGGCACACGTCACCCCACTGTCCGATTCTCGAGATGCTCTTCCGATGCTGCCCCTGCAATGTCACCGCTGTTGGATGTCATCGTTCCGAGCTCCCAGGATCGTGACGCCTGGCCTCGTAGAGTCCTGCCCGGTCCAAGCCTCAGTGTTGGAGCGTTATTGAACCACCTGCACGTTGTTCTTCTTCTGTAGTTCGTAGGCATTCAGTCAGTCAAACACGTCGCAAGCCGGAGGGCGCGGCAGCTCCAGCGGTGAGCCTGACTCACCTTCCAGTCGTCCAACTCTTTCTGCTTGGCGATCAATTGCTCCTTGAGGTCCTTCTCTACCTTTTTCAGGCCCTCGGTGTTCGTCTTCAGCGACGGGAGCACGTCCTTGATCGTCATCTCGACGAGGACACCGTTGATCATGCGGAAGCACTTACGGTCCCCAGCCAAAGGTTCCAGTGTCGCTAAGACGGCTCTGATGAGAATCCGGTTAGTCGATGAGCAGCGACAGTGTTGGAGAGCATGATCTTCCATGTGATGCTGCAGTTCGCTCGTCCGACATGGTCGGAGGGGGTGCGTTGTAGCAGGTCTCATATGAAGTAATTGAGAACAGGACATCGGGACGTACGTATGTTCGTCTTTCTCCTGCTCAACATCACCGACCTTTTGAGCAAGTTGCTGAATAGTGTTTTTGAATGAGCTGTACTGCATCTGAAGATCTGGAATCTCCTGTCAGCGATTGATGCCTCGTGAGCAGTGAGATGAAGACTCACCCTGCTGCTTCTTTGCAGCTGCTGTTTGTGATGCCATGGCTGGATGTTTGTGCCTATCACAGAAAAGAATACAAGGACCTGGATATAAAGATCGCTTTCACTTCACCAAACGTCGCTGTAAAGATGTGTCAAGGGTTGGCTGTGCTGAGGCAAAGTTGATCTGGAATGTCGAGTTGGGAGCAGCGATCTGAGGAAGGTGGTCATAGCTCCGCACCGTTGCCGCCGCCCGGAAAACTGCCGCCATTGGTGACTGAAAACTTTCCACAGCCACGACTTCTTCAACCAAGCATCTCCAGCCTGCAACACCATTCGTGCCCCTAATCAGTCGCCTGCAGGATGCATCCTCATCTTCACACAAAGGACAACGCTGGTATGGCATTTCAAACCTCACCGCCATTTTCCTGTGCTCCTCCTTGCTAACGATCACGCCACCACCCAGCCTGCGAGGACCTCATGACGGCTCTCGAGGAGTGCCATGATCGCGGATTCCTCTGGAAGTCGATGGGAATGTGCAACAGCGCGAAGGAGGCTTTGAGCGCCTGTCTGCGTGCAGAGAGGAGGAAACGCCAGGACAACAACCGGAGCAAGTCTCAAGAGAAGAAGGATGTCATTAGACAAAAGTGGAAGGAAATCGACGAGAACTCCTAATTCGGCGCCACCCCGAGCCCGCACACGAGTACCAACGACACAAGTCCCGATACGTAATTTGACTACATTGGAAGAGGGGATGTGGCGTTGGCGGTCCTACAATGAGCAAGTAGCTCCCCGAAAGGGACATTCTCGGCATTGGGATGAGGGAGCTACATGAATGCTCTCTGGTCTCGAAAGAGATCCCATGCGGCCTGCTATCTGGGAAGAGCATGAGTAGTGATTAACGATGCCTACGCTCCGTGATCTAGTCCGCGGCACAGCTTCATACGGAGCCCGCTCGACAGTCTGCCGACTACTGCGGGCTACGTTGATACACGCCGTTTCCAAAAAGCACCATTCCGAAGGTTGCCAATACAGACAAGACCATGGGCACCGTTTTCCGCAGTCTGATGGCCCGTGGAATGGCCGACCCTCCCAGCACAACGGAGGCCAGCAGGCTCAACTCGATGCCATAAGGCTCGCTATTCTGAATCCGATACCCACCCAAAGCATCTGTGTCTATTAGACCAATGTGCCCTGTGGAAATGTCATACGGAGAAACGGTCTGGGCTCACAAAGAAGGCCGACGGAGCATCCGGCAATGATCGAGGGCAATGACCGAGTTCGTGCATATCCCAAGATGCCCCCGGAGGCCTGGTAAGAAGAACCTCGGTCAGTCCGTGCTCTGCTAGGTGGACAAGAGTGTTGGCGATGTGGCGCTGAGACTTGTCGACTTCATGTCGCGGCATCGGCGTCGTAGGACTTTGCGACCATCAGCCTTCACTCACCGTCAAAGCTGCCAGGACGTATGAAGGAGTCTCGAGGCTCTAGGCCAGATCATTAGCTCGGCTGCTATTCAACAACTGCATATATGGGTCTCTCACCATCTTGAATATGTTTCGGATTGTGCGTTGAATTGATCAGGCGAGTCCGGAGCTGCAAGCTTGCGAAAGGCTTCTGCAATGATGTAGTTGGGAGGCTTGTCAGAGCTTCTATCCAGCCTCGCACCATTGGGCTGATCTTGCCTCGGAACTCGAATAGCGGGGCTCCCTCGATGATGGACAGATCTGACAGATGACTCAGCAGGGTGGTAGAAGACATGGACTGCGTCTTCACTCGAGTCGAGGACCCATTCTCGACGGCCCGTTCCCGTCATCTGGGTCGAGCACAATCGTCTCAGTCTACCTAGCGACAGGCAGACCAGCCTTGAGACCTGTCAGCTATTACAGCGAGCAGGTTGCCAGTTGCCTACAGGCGATGCATGAAGGCCCGACTTCCTGCACCCGTGCCACAATGTCTCGGGGGCTATGCAAACCACACGAAGCACCGCGCCGCCACCAAACCTGGCGATGAGAGATTCCTAACGGAAGTGCTTCCGGGTGGAGCTGAGTAGTTGACTTCCTGCCAGATTAGGTTCATGCATGGTTGAATCGACACTTCAGGGTCACTTCTCTGAGTTCAAGGATTGATTGAATGTTATCACATGTCGTGCGCAGACGAAGATGTCTCTTGCCGCGCTCGAGTCTCCCTCCTAACGCCGCAGGCTCTGCCTGGACGACTGGCTTGCCTCTCGAGGTTTCCGTCAACAATGCCCGTCCATCACGGATGGGTGCAACCTTAGTGTCACGAGGAAACGTCTAAGAGATCGAACTATAATAGCTCAGAAATCTTTACTATGCCATCATCCGGCAGACCATTCGAGAGCTGTTGACTGGGACTGCGGCGAGTTCCGAGGCGGGACTTGTGGATTACGCCTAGCAGAAAGCCTCATCCGTCCCAATCACCAACTTGACGGAGCCGCAGTCTGCCTGCGCCATGGCATGGGAAATGTAGCATGCAAGTTTGCCCACATGCTCCCGCCTTCCCCGCCGCAGCCTCCGGATTGGTCTTGGTCCTCCCCGGAATCAATGGCAGCCTGGCAGGTCTTGCTTCCTGCGGAGACAGGCAGCCCTTTTTTCGCGGCCTCGGAGGTGCGAATACCAGGAAGCTCAGTCCCGGGCGCACGGTTTTTGTGGACCCGCTGCAAATCACCTGCAGCTGCCTCTGCAGTCGGGCGAATCCCTTCTTCTTGGCTTTCGTCCACTTCGCCCCCGGAACGAGGGCATTCGATACTCGCGCCGGGGTTGAAATCCCTCAATCTCTTTCTCTCGGTCGCCCGACCGCCAAGAAGAAATCATGCAGAACATCTGGTCTCTACGAGGCATGCCGTCGGCCGGGCAGAGAACTTTAAATTTTGTCTCGAAGGCTTAGCCTGATCCTCCTCCTTCTGCAGCTCAGCCCCCGGCCCCTGTCAGTGTAGGCGCACGCTCTGCCCGCCGTGATTGGCAATTCGGTACACCAGCCAGCTCTGAATAAGCGCGGTCGCCTGGTCTTGTCATACTGGCACGAGGAAAGCCTCGAGGCCGCCCCCAAAAGATCCCACCCTGGTTCCGTCTCGCCTCCCCGGCTCTCTCAAACTTCCAGCCCATTCCTCTTCGAAGCGACTTGTTCTGAGTGCGAGCGCATCTCTCAAGTTAAGTTGAGTTAAACGACGACGATTGTACCCCTCCCTCGTTGCAAAGTGCACTGTCAGCCGATCATTATCTTTATGCGAAGCCCTATAGCCACTGTGACCAGCTTCTTCTGACGTCCCACCGCCGCATCCATCCGGTTGCTGGGCTGCTATGAGCAAGGTCTATCCGACCTGTCCCCAGGTGACTAACTGACGCATCTCACATGCCCGCCTGGGTAACATCATCCCTCTGATTCCATTAAGTACGCCTGCGCCCCAAAGGCACCCCTCCTCTCACATGAAGACAATGTCGTCTTCGACATTCAGCATCCATCCCTCTCTGCTTGAAAAGGCCAACAGCAGGGATAGGACGTGGCCGGCCGCGGACAACGGAGTCGTTGATCACACCTATCCAGCGACTCAGCCTACGACGGCGGCCTCATTTGCGACGACGTCTTTCACCACCAACACTTTGTCGCCTTATTCTCATATCCAAAGTAGCTCGGCATCTCCCTCACTCAACAACGCCGGCACACCAGCAGACTCTTTGTCTGCCTTCAGCGAGTCCTATTGCAGTGAACTCGGCGAACAGGTGGATCCGTTCTTTGGTGTCGACTTCAACGACGACGACGGTAGCACGCCCGCTTTCCTAGAGGGCCCCATTGGCTCCATAGGGGACTCCAGCGATCACAGCGAGCCGTCCTGCCCTCAGACTGCGTCGTCAGCCCCAGATCACAATGCGCCCGACCCTCTCACCTACCCTCTGAGCCCCGGTCCCACAACACCCTCCGCACACACCTCTCCAACCCTTGGGCATGACGCCTCGGCCGCCGTGGGCCAGACGTCGCCCAAGTCCTTCTCACAAGCGCCCTTCAACCCGTCGAAGCTCGCCCGATCCGACTCCTCTTTTCGTCAGTCCGCGCATCAGCCGAGTTCCAAATCTGACGAGCCGCTGCCAAGTGAAGAAGACATGGTATCTACCACAGCGCCCATGCCAAGCCCAAGCCCCCGCGTCACCGTCTCGATGTGGGGACGGGACCAGTCTCATGCCGACAACTCCTTGCCCGCAGACACGGAAAGCCCCTTGACTGTACGAGCCGGCGCCGTGAGTACCGATGACAGTTTCGTCTCGGCCTCTTATCAACGGTCGACTGTGGCCAGGGACGAGCATGGAATATGGGCTGCTGGCTCCTCAGCAGGTCCCCAGGGCTGGGGTCCGGAGAACCGGTCTGCAAATGAGGGCGCTAGTATCAATGAAATGGAGGCGCGCCGCAAAATCGCACTGCGCAACGAAGACGTGGATAGATGGATCACGACATCCACCGAAGGCGGACAGTCTTTTGAGGCCGCCCAACCAACCTTCGATCCCTCAACAGTCCAAGACGATGGTATCAGCCCGGGAGAAATCCCTTTGGGCAGCCAGACAGAAAACAAGCCCCTGCCTGGCCAGACCTACTACATGGAGGGAAGTGGACCCCTCACGGAAGAAGACTTTAAGTTAATGCGACAGCACCGCCTTTGGTCAGACGCGCCCACGGTATATCGCATTACGAACGATGATGCACAACGACAACAGCCTGAGACCTCAGCGGATGCAATCGCGCGTTTCAATCAGATGTGCCAGGAGACGGGGTCGGTGCTGTCGAGAGCTGCTACATGGGGCACGCGACGTCGAAGCCTACCCAGTATCGAAGATATGGAGGGCATCACGAGCGGCAGCTTTTTGAAGAAGCTCTCTATCAGCCGAGAGAGAAAGCCCAGTATCCTATTCAAAGAGCTCCGCGGACTGGTCAGGAAACCTAGCAATCAGCTACTAAAGCGTCATCGCACCGGCCCAGAGGATGAAACCTCAGCCGACCATGACCCCGAAGCCCGGCGAGAAAGCCGCGATACCCTCGCGCCGCCACCTCGTGCCTCGAGTTGGACCAAGAAGCAGCAGCCGCCTTCTCTCAACACCGCCCTCGTATCTATGGCCACAGGCGCTGCCGCTATTGGTACGACACATGCTCGAAGTGGGTCCATTAGCAACGTGACTTCGCCGAAGAGCCCCTTCAATTTGCAGGTGAGGAATACCATGCTGAGGCGACCAAGAAGCAAATCCGATCTTCCCAAGGGCGCCACAGTGAAGGAAGAGTCTCATCCCAACCTAGTTGGGATGTGGAAAAAGAGTGGTGGTCCGCCTGTCGCGCAACTAGCGAGAGGCACCGGCGCCCCCGACTTAGACGATGATGATGATGAGGACGACGACCTGTACGATGAGGGTGACGTGAAGACGGGAGGCAGCAACATCATTGACGAAATCACACCCAACTTAGCTGGTTTTAAGCAGCAGATACTGAAGATGAATCCGAGACTGGCGGAACAGAACACGTTCCTTGTGGACCGTATCGCACACCAACAGCTCATTCGCTACAAGACGCTCTTGAGCAGCAAGGTCAGACACCTTCAACATACCGCTTCCCACAGTTGCCCCTCCGGACAAATGTGCATTGAATCCGGAGGGTCAGCGATCCCCTTTGATATGAAGGGAGAGTCTCGTGGCATGGATCCCCTGAGTACGGCATACGAGGCCGAGGAAGCAGACGTGATGCCCCTAGAAGGTGCCATCACGGCAGAGAGCTTCCCTACGGATATCCCTATGCCGCCAACCAACTCATTGCCAGCAGAATTCGAATGCCAACTCTGCTACACGACGAAGAAGTTTACCAAACCGTCTGACTGGACCAAGCATGTACACGAAGACGTGCAGCCTTTTACCTGTACCTGGGACCGATGCAGGGAGCCCAAGATCTTCAAGCGCAAAGCTGATTGGGTGCGGCACGAAAACGAGGGTCATCGGGTATGCTTGCTCCCAACATCGCAACTTTACTATACTTGTACGATGCGCGGATCATACTGACAGTTATATTAGCACCTTGAATGGTGGACGTGCGATGTTGAAGACTGTCGGCACGTCTGCTACCGTAGAGACAACTTTCTCCAACACCTGGTCCGAGAGCACAAGTTTCAGGAGCCCAAGGTGAAGACGAAAGCGGCCGTGAAGCGGGCGGGCGCACAGGATCCCACATGGCAGAAAGTCGAGAAATGTCATGCAGAGACACAGAACAGGCCACAAGATGAGCCCTGCCGCTTTTGCGGGAAGACGCTGCAGACCTGGAAGAAGCTCACTGTCCACTTGGCAAAGCACATGGAGACCATGAGCCTGCCGATCCTGCGGCTCGTATCCAGAACAGAGCTGGATGCCGACAGCATCATCAGTCCCGTACAAGATCCCCCTCCCAGGACGTTCCCTCCAGTAAAGTCGGAACAGCAGCCTTTCAGCGTGTCGCCTAATCCTGGCCAGTCTCCAGCCGTGGCACAACACCCGGGTGTCCTGGCTTATCCGAACGCACAACAGCATTCCTACACCTACAACCCGCCAACCGGGCTCTCGTCCTTTTACAACCCCTCGATGCATGAGTTTCAGCAGCCCGGCGGTTTGGGCCTCGGTCTCCATCATCAGGGAATGCAGTCTGGTTTTCAGACCCAGACGGGATATCAGAATCTGCCTGTGACCACAGGCTCATCATACCTACCAAACTCGCCGTACATCACCATGCCTCAACAAATGGAGCGCTTCCCGGCCTTTATGAATGCCCTAGGGTTGCAGGATGCCTCTGGTAACCAGATTTACGACACCGCGGCGCTGAACCCGCCCAGTGTCGGAGGAGAACAACAGCAGTACAGTCACCATGGCTCCGTTTCGCCGTTTTCACGGTCGCCTCACCAGGGCCAGAGTGGCTTCTTTCACCAGCAATGATGATCATGGCCCGGACAGGAGCAGAGTTTCCTTGGCCTCTTCTCATTCTATGTTTTAGATACCCTAATTTTTTTTTCCCGGACGGTGTTGTCGCCGTTGACGATTCTTGTAGTTAAGAGCTTAAGGGTGAAGCAAATGTGCTTCAAGCTCACATCACGAGCAATGTTTGGATCACCTCTGGCCCATATCTGGGGCCTTCGTCATGTTGATGAGATACACAACATGTTCCGGTATCCTTACCACCCGGCGTTTGGGATGAGGCATGTCTTGGATCACGAGGGCAAGGTCGTACATTAAGCGACGCGCTTCTTGATTGATGTTCGATGGTGCACACACGGAGGCTAATTTCCAAGGTATATTCGGCGGCGTTCTGGCCAGTATCCATAGACCATGAATTTACGATACCCCACTCAAGGTGGGCATGTTATACCAAACCCCAGATCTTGTGTTAATTTTGCGATGGATCTGGACGGACAGCTACACGATCTCTTAGTCACACACAGATGAAGTCGTCCCACCAGAGCCGCGCGTGGGACCATCCTGCTGCAGAGCGAGATCGATGCGAGATGCAGGTCCCGAAGCTGTGGTAGGGCTGCGTCCAACCGGGGTCCTGTTGGCTCGGAAGGATCATTGCTGCCTGTGAGAGTGGTATAATCCTCGTGGGCGGATCATTCTTGCCACAACACTGATCGCCTGCGAGCGAGGAGTACGTCCACAGGGCTGATCGCACAGATTCGGCGTCTGGCGCCTGGCAGACAAGTGGTGGGACCAAGCGCTGTCAACAGTCCAACAGCTACCTACCTCTCATCGCCGGTGGCATGACAGCCGCCGCCGGGATCACGGGCCTCCCTAATCAGATACCCCTAGCAGCGTCTTGAGCCTCGCATTGCCGTTGTCGAGTCGTGTTCGAATGTGACGTTACTGGCTGCCACAGCCTGGCAGGCCACTGGGCTGAGGGAGAGGGAGTTCTAGAGCACCATCCCCATCACGCGCTGATCTTTAACAAAAACGTTGGTGGTCTCTCCACCCCGGGGCCCGAAGGGCAGCAGCGGATGGTACGAGGGAACCCGCGCACCGGATGTCGTCGAGAGTCGACGTGCTTAAAATAAAAAAGCATTGACTCGGAATTATCGATCATCGAGGGGCCTGGCGGTGCCCTCGCTACTGTGTAATCTACGGCATAACTCACCCGCATAAAGTTGGGGGGGGGGGGTGAGCCAGGGCACGACGGATTTGAGCGGATATTAGATCACACCCCCCCGGGATTATGCTCATAATTGGTACCTAAATTTCGAGAGGTCCACGTCATATCCATATCCCAGACTCTGCAGACCGAGCAAGTGCTGTCTCGGGGCCCGGCAAGCAGTGAGGCTGTGAGGGCGGAGGGCCATGCTCGGAAACCTGATCGGGTTGTCGGTGCCGCAGCAACCTCGGACGGAGAGCCATAACTGATCTTCACGGGCCCTCGTCGTCTGATGCAGGTGCGAGCTGCAGGACTGCAGGAGATCATCGCCTGTCAGTTCAGCCCCCGACGCCCTCTGCTCATCCTCGCCAGTGTTGATCGATCGGGAGATCTGCTGCTTTGAGCTAAAAAGGGGGGGCGGGCGGCCCTGGGAGAGCCCTCATCAGGGCTGCCGACCGAATAGCCCTTGACCTGACCCCGGGGCCGTCAACAGAGACCCAAGACCCAAGCAAGCAGACGGCTTGGCAACCTTGGCTGCCCAGCCTAGTACCGTACGGCCTTCCTGTGGGCTGGCCCGTGCCGGCGTCGTGAGACGTACTGGTAGACGCGTCTGCCCACGGGCCCTGACTCGCCGGGGCGGGCGTCGTGGTGTGGGATGAGCATGTGCCGACACGTCGATGGAGAGGGCGGGCGGGCGAGAGCTTTTCTGCAGCAGGAAAGCATTCGTATTATCCGCGTCGACGTCCCAGGGCTAGACAGCGCGCCAACACGCCGACCCTCTCGACGACTGGGCCAAGCTGTCCCAGGTAGAATGCCAACCCTCACACCCCCCCCCCCTCGATGGTCGTTTCAAAATTAGCGGTCCGGTGGATTTCCAATGGCGCCGGGACTATCTCTCGCTTCGAGATGGGATGTCGTCGCCCCTGGCCAATGGCACGGCCACAGGGCAGCGGGTCAGCTCGACGGAGCGGATCTACTGCAGGGGCTGGGCTGGTGAGGCCCTAAGCTGCCCCTGAGCCGCGGCCTTTCGGCGAGCGTTTCGTGTGGGGGCGGCTTGGGGCCTCCCTGGTCGTCAAGTAATTGGACCTCAGGGGTCTGGACCCTGTGGGCAGGCGCCCGTCCTGCTTCTTCCTTCTCCACTGGTACCGCCGCGAGCCAGAAAAATCCTGAACGACGCCTCGTGTCCCGGGGGTGGCACAGCGCACCGCCGCGCAAGGGCCCCGGCGCGAGAGAGCAGCGCCCATCGCCCACTGGGCACCGTCCCTCCTGCCTGGTCGTGTGCTCTGCCTGTTGCACGGTGGAGGGGGGACGGGGGGCGTGGGACGAGAGAACGGGTGGGTCGCTCATCTGGAAGCGCTGCCAAGTTCGAGTGGTGAGGGCGGCGATGGGCGCGTGTGGTTGGCCAGGCGCGCCACGGGCGTCCCACCGCGATTGCGACTGCGACTTGCGTGGGCTGGGCCAGCACGACGCTGCTCTGCTATCGCACCCTGCCGGTGGCTCGCGCAGGTACGAAGCTACCATAGTACCCGCTGCTCGTGTGCTCGTGCTCGAGCCGCGGAGGGGACCACGGGGCAGCCCAGGCGCTGCCAGGGCCATGCAGGAGCTCTGCCCATCTCGCCAATGGGAGCTCAATTTCATGTCCCCAGGGGCCTCCGCCGGCGCCATCGACCTCGATCGTCTTGTCCCTTTTCCTCCTTTCTGCCTTTCTCCGACACTCTCTGACGACCGCTGATCCATTCATTCTCCTGTCCAAGCCCTTCGTGGTCTGCTTCCACTCTTTGTTGTCGAACCATCTGACATCAAAGCCACCTGGGACACACACCCTCTCTCTCTCTCTCTGTCTCTCTCTCTCTTGGAGTCTGCGCTTGGTCTGGAAAAAGACGCCTCACACAGTCACTTCAGCCTGTTGTCGAGATCCGTCCGCCTCACCTCCTTACTCCGTACGCTCGTTTCACCTGCCCACTCTCTCTCTAGCCCATCTTCTCACCTTGTCCTTCCTGACGTTAGCTCATGACCTCTCCTGCCCACCCTCTCCTCCTCTCCGGCTCACGATAAATCCAAGAGACGCACCCGCGGCTCCGGACCTGGCTACCGTCGACCTGTTTGCTGCCCGGCTCTTCTCACCGGCAGCGCTCTTTGTCATACGGCAGGGGCATCCGCCCATTATCTTCTCCCCAGGTTGACCCTCGGCCCTTCAGGAAAAAACAGGACATATTGATTTTGTATTGCTCCCTCACCGACCCGCTCTTCTTTCTTGCCGACTGGACTCGTGTGCTCTTTCGAAAGTCTCTGCTAGACAGCTCAGGCGACCATATCCACCTTTAATCACGCTCAACCTCGGACAATATAGTCACACCGACGCATTTTCCTATTTCGAATGCTATCTGAACTCTGATACCCATAGAGAAGGAAACGAATCGGCTCGAAAAGAGCAAAGGCACCTGGAGGATCTGAAAGAGTACGCGCGCAACCCTGGTCTAGAAAGTGGAATCGCGGGACACGAACGGGAGGAGCAAGGATTTTTGATATTGCCCTCTGACGAAAGGCCACCGAACCGGCCACCATCGAACGTATTCTATTGTTGTTTTTGGGGGGACGAACCGTACAGCCTCCGACCATGGCGCGGACGACGATATGGGGCGCCGCAGTAGCCGCCGTGGCATTCACGAGGGGGGCTCTCGCGGCGGACGTCCTGACGACCTCAGGATTCACAAATTGCGAGACGGGATCATCGATCGAGGTGAACAACGTCGATATATCGTACGACAAGACCGCGATGACCGTCACCTTTGACGTGTCGGGGACAAGCACCGTGGAGCAGAACGTCACGGCACAGCTGAACGTTACGGCATATGGCTACAGCGTCTACTCGAGCTCCTTTAATCCATGCGAGACCAGCACATACGTGAAGGAGCTGTGTCCTGGTGAGTATGTCTCGTCTAAGTCTCCGGGGTTCCTTACTAACAGCACGAAGTCCCGGCCGGCACGTTCTCGGCATCCGGCACGCAGAATATCTCGTCATCATACGCGAGTGAGATTCCGTCTATCGCCTTCACCATCCCTGACATCGCGGCCTCAGCTACGCTGGAGCTCAAGTCTCTGGACACCGGCGAGGATGTCGGATGTATCAGCTCTCAGATTTCCAACGGCAAGACCGCCGCCGTCTCGGCGGTCTCCTATACCGCTGCCGCTGTTGCGGGTGTTGCGCTCATCATGAGCGGTTTCACGGCGGCCAGCTCAGCGCTGGCCGGAGGTGGTGGTGCTTCGGCCGGTGCTGGACCAAGTCCCAGCTTCATCGAGGTGATGACCTGGTTCCAGGGCATGGCCATGAACGGCATGTCTTCCGTCGGCCTTCCCTCGGTCTACCGGCAGTTCTCCAAGAACTTCGCCTTCTCGGTCGGTCTCATCAACTTCGAGAAGATGCAGCTCGCCATTGACAGCTTCCGGGCCGCCACCGGCGGAAACACGACCGCCGACAGCGTGCAGTACCTGCAGAACGCGACACTCGTCTTCGCGGATGGTTCCATGGAGACGCTCAGCGGCTCCAAGTTCAAGCGCGCCATGGCTGAGTTCTACGACTTCGTCGCCCGAGAGATCTCGACCAGCGTCGACACGAACGCCACCACCACCAACACCACCACCAGCTCCAACAGCACCAGCGGTGTGACGGAGACCGTGAACGGGATCAAGGCCTACGTCGAGGATCTCAGCATTCCGAGCGCCAACACTTTCATGACCGTGCTCCTCATCGTGGCCTGTGTGATGGCAGCCATCATCCTCGTCATCCTGCTCATCAAGGTCATCCTGGAGGCCTGGGCCCTCTTCGGAAAGCTGCCCAAGGGCCTGACCGGCTTCCGCGAGCACTACTGGGTGACCATGGGCCGACTTCTCACCCAGCTGATCATGCTGCTCTACAGCACCTGGGTGCTCTACTGCATGTACCAGTTCATCGAGGGCGACTCGTGGGCCGCGAAGCTCCTGGCCGGTCTGACCCTCGCCCTGTTCACCGGCGTGCTCGCCTTCTTCGTGTGGAAGGTCAGCAACACGGCCAAGAAGCTCCAGGAGACCGACGGCGACGCCAGCGGCCTGTACGAGAAGAAGGACCTGTGGATCAAGTACAAGGTCTTCTACGACAGCTACAAGAAGTCCTACTGGTGGCTCTTCATCCCCGTCCTCTGCTACATGTTCGCCAAGGGCGTTGTCATGGCCGCCGGTGACAACCACCCCATGGGCCAGAGCATTGCCCAGTTCATCGTCGAGGCTTTCATGCTCATCGTCCTCGTCTGGAACAAGCCCTTCGAGCGCAAGTCCGGCAATGTCCTCAACATCGCCATCCAAGTCGTCCGTATCCTGTCCGTTGTCTGCATCTTCATCTTCGTCGATGAGCTCGGCATCAAGGAGACTACCAAGAGCATCGTGGGCATTGTCCTCCTCGTCGTCCAGGCTGCCCTGACGGGCATCCTCGCCGTCCTAATCATCTGGAACGCCATTCTCTCCATCTTCCAGGAGAACCCTCACCGCAAGCGCAGAAAGGAGATGGGTAAGTCCACAACCATGTACATCCCGTTTCGGACGGGAACGTCCCGGAAAGTTGCTAACAAACCACCCGCAGAGAAAATGCGCGACCTGGACAACCTCACGCCCCTCGACGCCCGCAACTCCCTGCTCCTCGACCGCAAGGTTTCGCACCAGGACTCGGACAACTTCTCTCTGGCCAAGACGAACCTGGATGTCAAAGAGACCAGCTACCAGCCGCTCGTGCACCACGCCGCGCCGCCGGGCCTCACCAACGAAGACTTCGGCCGCTCGTCGCCGGCGCCGTACGACAACAGCTACGGCAACTACTCTTCCGTGCGCGGCGGCTACGACAACCGGCTAGGCAGCCAGAACCACGGCTACTACTAAGCCCGGGAGGCGACGAGACAGGGCCGCGCGTCAAAACTATCTTCACCCAGGTCCAGCACGTGGGGGACTCGCAAATTTTTTTCCTTTTGGATTCTAGACCTCCCTCCGGCCCGGGCCCCCACCTTGCCTGCTTGACTCGTTCTTCTTTGTTTACATCATCAAATTCCTTCGTCACATACACCCACGATTGCGATGAACGTGTTACTTTGTGTTCTTTATTCTGGAGGGCGCCTCGACCGTACAATACCCATCTTCACACCTGGGGGCGTTTATAAATAGCCCCATATACCACGAAGGCCGGGGGCATGGATCGAGAGCATGAGAGAGAACTTGTGGTTTGGATCACTAGAGAAAGGGGACGAACACTGTAGGGTAGAGCGAGCGTGTTATATGACACGGACCTGCACATATAATCTTGGGCTAGCATTGCAATACACTTTCTCCAGAAGTCCGGATACCTACCTACCATAGTACCTGATCGTCGTCACCCCTGTAACCTCGTGTTTCGCGAATGTTTGAAGTAGACGTGCAAATATACGAGTTCATCCGATATTGAGATCACCCTAGAACCATGGGATTCCAACCTTGTCACGGGTGCGTCGGCGCTAGGATGTTCATGATTGGTTGCGGCGATGTCTCAGATTGTTGCTATACACCCAGCATCGCCTCCGCCTACAGAAGAATACCGTTCGAGCCGATGAATTAACATCTCGAGATCAGTCATCCGTAACTAAACAAACTTTGTGGAGGCCTGCCCGTCTCTCACCCATCGTCTTTACGTCTGAGGAAATCGGACTGATCCAAAACACCTTCACCATACTTCCTTAGCGTCTAGTGTTGAGCCTCCTACGTAATTGTGTACCTTCCACTCGCCGGCGCACGACTCTCCGCATCTGCCGCAGCGATCGTGCCCTCCTTAAGGAGCCGTGTCAACTCCGTCAGCGCAGTGCTAACGACCACCTCCGTGTCGCCCTCGATGAGGATATAGAGCTTCGGCTCCTGGCCCTGAGCCGGCTCCTTGCCCGCCGGATAGAAGTTGCCCTTGGTGGTGATGGACGTGCCAGTCGCCTCCAGGATCTTGGCCACGTTAGTCCTGTTCGTGACCGCCCACCTGGCCTTCTGTGGGAAGTCGTTGATCTCAAGCGTGGCATGGAATGCACCGGCGTCTGGGCCCTTGTTGTCGATCGGCTGACCAGGCCGCAGCTGACCAGCGCGTGCGAGACGCGCGTTGATGTCGTTGACGGCCTGCGCGGCCTTGTCCAGGGCACCGCCCTTAGCAGCCCCCGGCTTGACGGCATCTGCGGCTGGAGCTTTACCCTCTTCAGCCTTAGCCGCATCGCGGGACACAATGGCCGAGGCTGCTGACTGGATCGCAGTCGCGGCCTTGTTCTTCTTCTCATCATCCGCCGGCGCGTCCTCCTTTTCATCTTCTTCCTCGCCTTCAGCCTTGTGTGTCTTGCGTTCGCGCATACGCGCTGCCTCACGCTCCTTGTCCAAACGCTCCAGACCTTTGCCTCCAAAGCCAGATTGATCCTTCGCCTTGCCTGCTTTAACCTTTTCTCTCCAGGCCTTGCGCATTTGATCGAGCCGCTCAGGGACGGGCTGGCCGCTCTGTTCTAATGCCTTTGCGATACCGGGCGCACAGTTTTCTTGTTCCTCGGTGACGAATGTCACTGCAGTACCTGTGTTGCCGGCCCGACCCGTGCGGCCAGCACGGTGGACGTAGTCTTCCAAATGGTTCGGCGCATCGTAGTTGACCACAAGCTTGAGCTGCTTGACGTCAAGACCACGAGCTGCTACCGAAGTAGCGATCATGACAGGGCAGACTCCACTCTTGAAGTCCGCGATTGTCGAGTCTCGATCGACCTGATCTTTGCCGCCGTGGATAGACATGCAGCCATAGCCTTTACGCAAGAGCTCACGAAGGAGATCGTCCGCCTTTTCTTGTCGTTCCACAAAGATCAAGGCACGTACGTCATCATCGTCCTTATAAAGGTCGCCAAGAAGCTCCAATAGACGGAGGAACTTGTCCTTCTCGTCTCTAATCTCCACGATCTGGGTGATCTCAGGAGCCACTACGCTCTTGCCACCGACTGTGATTTCGACAGGGTTCTTCAACACCTTCTTAACCAAAGCATCAATGATGCGAGGCATGGTAGCAGAAAAGAGAACAGTCTGACGATCAGGTCGTACATTGGTGAAAATCTTCATCACCTGAGGCTCAAAACCCATGTCGAACATTCGGTCAGCCTCGTCCAGAACAATGTACGTCGTGCGCTTAAGGTTGACTACTCGGCCTTGGTTGGCTGCCAAAAGGTCGATAAATCGACCGGTGGTTGCGACGACGATCTCGGCTCCAGCTTTGAGCTGAGCGATCTGGTCTTTGATCGGAGGTCCACCATAAGCACAAACAGCACGCAGGTTTAGTGCCGAGAGGAATGGCTTGCAGTCTCGGAAAATCTGAGTAGCAAGCTCTCGAGTCGGCGTGAGAATGAGACCGATTGGTCCGTCATCTTTGACCGGTTCTTGGTCTTTGATGTGACGGAACATGGGGAGCAAGAAAGCCATGGTCTTGCCCGATCCTGTCTTGGCAACGCCGATGACATCTCGACCAGACATAATGACTGGCAAAGCCTGCATCTGGATAGGTGTTGGCTTCTCGTAGCCCAGATTGTCGACGACATTCAGTAGAGGCTGGGTCAAGCCGCAATGAGACCACTTCTGGACAGGCTTCGGCACATCCTTTCCGGAGACTTTGATGCCGTCCAAGTCCAGACGAAGTTCCTGAACCTCTGCCTCCGTCATCTGACTGAGCTCGTAAGGCTCGAACCAGAAATTCTTTCTGATGGGGTTCAGATCAATCTTGCTGTAGTCGATGGTGGGAATATCCTTCTTCTTCTTCTTGGCGGCAATGGCGAGAATCGAGCCAGGATTTTCGTCACCCTTGTCCATGTAGTCAAACTCATCGTCCGAGAAGTAGACCTCTGGCTCCTTGTCTTGGGCCCTTATGGTCCTGTTGCGACGGGCCGCATTGTTGGTAGCTGGCTGGTCCGCAAGCCCTCCCATGAAGGCATCCAGGGGATCGACATCTTCGTCAACGTCCATGGCCTCAACATCCGCTTCGACTTCGGCTGCAGCCGGCGGGGCAGTTTCAGACGCCTCGCCATTTGTCTCCGGAGCCGCGGGCTTCTCTTTCTCCTCCTCATCAACCTGCATTGCCATGCTCTGCTGCAAGATTCTTTCTTCGCGCCGCTCATGGGCGGCTCGAGCAGCAGCCGCAGCCTCTTCCTCCGTTCCGGCAAAGTTGTCACCGTCCGAGTCGGATTCGTCCTCTTCGTTAGCAAACGGTGCAGCATCCGCCTCTTCCAAAGACATGTCAGGAAGTTTTGCTAACTTGCGCTTCGACGTTTCCTCATCGTCCAGCACCAGCTTCCGCTTGGCCGCTGGTTTGTCACCGTCAAGACCAGTCTTCTGGAAGCCGAATCTATTAATCGCACTGCCGGTGCGCAAGGTAGACGCTAAGGGCCCTCGATTAGCTATGTTCTCACATGATTCAAAGGGGTGCTGAGTGGTTGATAGTCTAGTGAAGGTAGCAACCGCTTTGGAAAGATGCTCACCTGCAGAGGCAGCGCTCTTAACTGGTTGCTCAGATGTCGTTGGAGCACCCGGGATGGCCCCTAGAGCTGTGGGGGAATGATGACGAGTCGCGGACTTCTTCGCGATGGCTTTGGGATCGAATTTTCCCGCATAAGCCACAGCCGGAAACGCCTCCTGGGTCGACTGTGGTGTGCTTGGAGAGGCAGCAGCAGAGGTGGCCAGGGGTGAGAGCACGGCAGTCGGAGTACCGCTGGCTCTCCCATCCATCTCCGCGAGGAGCTTTCGCGTGCTGCTGGCATCCGTGTCCTTGGTGGCCTGTTTTGAGGTGAGGGTCTTCTTCTTCCAAGCCTCAAGTTTAGCAAGTCGTTCGGCTTGTTTGTCACTCTGAGTTTGAGCTTGGGTTTGTGCAGACTTAGCGGCCTGTCGAGGATGGTCAGAATGGCGAGCATGAGGAGGGTGCTGGAGGAGGTGACGCACTTCAGCTTCTTTGGGAGCAGCCTTGCTGGCGGTCGTCGGGCCCCGTTGCCGAGTATCGTCAGTCCTGCTTCGTGATGCCGTTGAGTCCACAGTCCCCTCCCGGCGGCTGCGAGCCGGGGAGTCGTCCCTCCTCGGCCGGGCATCGCGGCTCCTATCACGGCGACGAGGCGGGGATCTATCCCGCGAGCGACGCCTGTCTCTATACGAGGCTCCGTCTCTTCGCCCGCCCCTGGTATAACCATCATCTCGATCTCGCCTATCTACCGAGCGATCCCGGCGACGGTAGGAGTCTCGTTCCCTGTCGTAGGAGTCTCGATATCGAACCGGGCTGCGACTGCGACGACGGTCTCGGGCGCCGTCCCTTCGGGCCCGGTCGCGGTCGCGGTCACGATCCCGTCGATCGTCATGGCGGCTTCCTCGGCTTCCTGCAGGAGATGGTGAGCGCGATGTTCTGTGGCGAGCCATCTTCGGTTTTGTTGGCTCAGCACGGTGAATATCAGTACTTTTTTTTCTTTTCCCGTTCTTGGTCAACACCTGGACGAGTCAAAGATCTCGACCCAAAATGTCTCGCTCAGGTCTGAGATCACAGGCCAAGTCTGTCCTAGGCCTACTCTCAAACCGGGAAAAAAGAAACGTCTGCTTGGAATGATAGACCAGCCTCCGGGGGGACGACAGATGCGGCGCAGAAGGGGCCGACTATTAATGAAGACGTTGTCACGATGGACAGAAGTTCACGAGACGGGACGTCAAACTCTAGAGTCAGGCACCGACCCGAGGCGAGGTGACCCTGCATGCCGCAAGGGTAGAGCGGACGTCGGCGTTTCGCAAACGGTGGGGAGCTAAAGCCACCGTTTGTCGTCTAGAAGCTTGCAAAAACGGCCGTCGCCCACTGCGATAGGCGTGGCCCGCTAAACCTCGAGGGCAGCCAATCGCCGAGCTGCCCGGGAGGGAGCTTCATGCGTCACGTCACACCCCTCGAGGCGGCAGCAGCTGCACCACAGCACCAGCCCTTGCTTCCCAGAGCAAACCTGCGCCGCGAGCTTTGCCTGTCTTAGGCACCGTACAGCGGCGGCAGCAGCAGCAGCTATACCGCATAACACCACGGCAATAAAACCAAGGGGGTTGGCCAATCTCATTAGCATAGCAACCTCGACCCAGACAGGCCCAACCCACACCATTCCACATTGCAGGGCAGGGCAGGAAGAGGACCTCGAGGGCGCACCCAAACAGACGCCAGCTCCACTGTTCCAGTTCAATCAGCCTCGCATCGTGAACCCCTCCCCACGCTGCAGCGCAGTCAATTCTTCGCCCACGCCACAGCCACAGACGCACCCGCGCGCAAACGCACCAACACACAAACGCTTACAACCACCACCGCCGCCGCAGCCACCACCATGCTGGTGTCCACAATGCAATCGGCCGTGGCCCAGGCCCTGCGCGCCTGCGGGCGCACCGCCGCTACCTCGCGTGCCACCCTCTCCCGCCGGACCTTCCTGATCACGCCCAGCTACAAGGCCCGCCTCGCCGTCCGCAGCTACGCCACCGCGACCGCGACCAAGAAGGCGACCGCCAGCACCCGCGCCGCCAAGAAGCCCGCGGCTAAGAAGACGACGGCTGCTCGCAAGACCGCCGCTGCCGGCACCAAGAAGAAGGCGGCGGCCACCAAGAAGAAGCCCAAGGCAAAGGCCAAGAAGGCGGCCCCCAAGAAGGTCGGCCGGCCGAAGAAGGCCTTGGACCCGGAGAAGAAGAAGGCGCTGCTGAAGAGGGACCTCAAGAAGGTGGCCCTGCTCTACCAGGAGCCCAAGAAGGAGGCCACCAGCGTCTGGCAGGTCTACCTCTTTGATCACGTCAAGGGCGACAAGAGCTTCGGCCAGGAATCGTTTGGCCCCAAGCTGAAGGAGCTTGCCGCCAACTACAAGAACCTCTCTTCCGCCGAGATCCAGGTAAGTTGTTCCACGGCCTCCCCCCCCCCCAATCTTCGTCGTGCATCACGGCTCCTCTCATACTAACGTCTCGGCACAGACCCTAGACCAGCGCGCTCAGCAGAACAGGATCAACAACGCCGCCAGCTACAAGAAGTGGGTGGAGAGCCATTCCGTCGCGGATATCCACGCGGCGAACAACGCCCGCCGCCGCCTTCTCAACAGCTTCGGCATGAAGTTCACCCCGGTCAGGATCATTGACGAGCGCAAGCCCAAGCAGCCCGCGACTGCGTTCAGCCAGTTTGTCAAGTCCCGGAGCAGCGCCCACAGTGGCACCGCTCCCGAGATCATGAAGCAACTGGGTGCTGAGTGGAAGGCGTTGTCGGCGGCAGACAAGAAGCCGTACACAGACCTCTATGCCGCAGAGCATGCCAAGTACAGGCGGGAGCAGGAGAGAGTCGGCCTGTGAGGGCAGCGGAGGTAATCATGCAAGAGACCAGTACGCTCAGGTTCATGGAAGAGACAAGCCCGCTCCTCGCGGAAGTGGATCATTTATGTCCTATCCGGGTGCACGTATCGTGGTGCTTTTGAGCGGCTCTCAAAAATTCTACAGGCTATTATGTACGATAGTATTTTTTTTGTTTCCCCTCCGCAATGGGCTTCACCTGGCTTGTGCTTTTTTTTCCCCCTTTTTCTTCTGCGCCTTATGGTTGATGAATGTTGGCGAGTTCATGAGTTTAAAACTATCAATAAGTGCAAGATCTCGTTTGTTAAGACCTACCTCACAAGTAGCACATTGACCTTGAATGATGGCGTATCAGTGGTGTGGAGGCCAGCAGCTGATAAATAGAAAATCCGCGAGGAGACAAAATAGTCATGAGATTGAGTACGTTTGTCCTGCTCGAATCGTAACAAACCGAACTCCTATGCTCCATGCTATTCCGGGTATCAGAAGCCGAGCTCCAAACACATCCAACCAATTTCCAGTATCCAGTGCCCATTCAATCCAATGTAGTCTTGTCGCCCCTTGGCCCCACAATGATCAGCTCCTTGCCCGCGCCATCATACCAAGTGATCTCCATATGCTTCAGGCGGCGATAGCTCGCGACATAGAGGAGGATATACAGCTCTCCCGCGATGTGCTCCCACCCGTAGAGCCGGATCCAGTTCCAGTCCGCGTCTCGACACGCCCTCGTGCCCCAGCCTGCCGCGTTGTCTCGGTAGATGTAGTTGCCGAGGAAGCCCCAGGTCTCAAGCCTGGCTTCCTGAGTCCAGCCGTCCAGGCTCAGCGCCCAGTAGCCCCGCTCGTACGGCTGGATTGCCCGGGCCTGGAAACGGGGCTTGTAGCGATTCTTCATCCCGAACCTTTCGCAGAAGGACTCCAGGTACACAGGCGGCCTGGGGCCGAGCTTGTGATTGGCTGCTGGCGGCTCGACAGAGATGATCTCCAGCGCGTCGCTCCAGTCTTTGTCCCGAGGCCCAGGAACAGTGATGTTGTCCGGCACACCATGCTGTGAGAACGTGAAGTGTTTAGCTCCTTGTGGCAACACATCACTGATACTCCGGCTCAAGCCCTGACTCATTTCCAAGCCTGAGTTTGGCTTATGCCGCTTGGATGACGGCGGTTCAGAGTCTGCTCGCTCAGGAACCTGGGTAGATGGTATGACAACATCGTAGATTTCAGACCCTAGCTCTCGGCTCGACTGCACGGAATCTGATGATCTGACCCCCAGCTCTCCAAAAGGCGAATGGTGAGATGGCTGGCCACCTTTCGACCGTAATGGACTTGACGGCGTCTGCGTCACATGAGTCACATCAGCCATGCCCACCGAGGTCGCCTGCTGGAGTTCTGGAGTTAAAAGTTGGGTTCGGGCGGTGTGCTCTCCTGAGCCAGACTCTCGCGCGACCGCAGGACCCTGGAGGAGCGACATGGTCACATCACCCTCTCCTTCATAGATTGTGGTCACTTCTCTCCCTGCCAGTTCCTGTGATGATCCAGACGGTGGGCCCATTGTCTGCAGATAATAGTTTAATACCCTGGTCGGGGTGGTGAACCCGGCCATACTGACGTCGTTGTCAGGCATCGAGTCTGCAACCTCGCTGGGCGGCTGCACCCACGAGTCCTGGGACTTGTTCTCATGCTGTAGAGCATTTTGTTTGTTTTGCTGTGTGCGCGGCCGTGCTGCTGGAGGCCTGATGTTGTCCCAGACACTTCTGAAGGATGCTTGAGGAGAATCCAGCTCGGCAGGCGGCGCAGCTGGGATGTCTGATGCATTGGGGGCAGCCAGGTCGGTCCTCCTAGTTGGAGCAAAGTCCAAGTAGGCCGTTGCAAGTTCTCTGTATTTCGCGTCGTCTTTTGAGGTGCTGGGTGCAGTGATGTGCACCAGGATTTCGACTTCAGTGGCCATCTTCGTGCCTGCTTGAGGAATGACTATCACTCATGTTGTATGCTGGCCTCCGGGGGCACTAGATGAAGCAGCCTAGTCTGTAGCCAATGAGACTGATTTGACACCAGCGATCGGAAATTGTGCTCTATTGAGGTCGTTAGATAAACTCGTGCTCATTGACACAAGCAACTCTGCACATCATCGAAGGAGGTCGACGTCAATTGAAGTGTGGGGCACTACGGTACTATGGTCGAAGTACCATATACCATAGCAGTGACAGGGATCTTTGTCACTACCTACGTACTGGGGTAATGAGTGGTACTAGGCCCCTGGCGACCTGCATGGTCCAAACCTAATTGCAGCTACCAACAAACATATTTTACAGTTTCCCCCTGTCGGTTTGGACAGAGTCACCTTCAGGACCCAGTGACACTGGTCAAAAGGGCAGCACGATGGCCTCCGAAAAGAAGCCCAACCTGGGCAACGTCCTAATCACCGGCGGCTGCGGCTTCCTTGGCCACCACATCGTGCGGGTGCTGCTGCGCGACTGGACCACCACCTCCATCACCGTCCTCGACCTGCGCTGCGAGCGTAACCGGCGGCCCGAGTCGGACGGCGTGCGGTACATCGAGGCCAACATCACGGACGCCGCGAAGGTCGTCTCCGTGTTCGAGGACGTGCGACCCGAGGTCGTCATCCACACCGCGTCGCCGCCGTCGCAGGGCGCCACCGCCTCCTCGAACGAGTTGTTCAGATTGGTGAACATCGACGGAACCCAGAGCATCGTGGACGCGTGTCGGAAGACGGGCGTCAAGGCCCTCGTGTATACCAGCTCGGCGAGCGTGGCGAGCGACAACGTCAGCGATCTGATCAATGCGGACGAGAGGTGGCCAGTGCCGAGGGGAAAGGACCAGACGGAATACTACTCTGAGACCAAGGTATGTCCAACCCTCCCCCTTTTCTAGAAACGGCTCCCTCAGGAACGCTAGAGATCTTAACACGTGTGCCTAGGCCGCGGCGGAAGAGATAGTCATCAAGGCCAACCGCGCCGACAACACCAAGCTCCTCACCACCTCGATCCGGCCCGCGGGCATCGTCGGCGAGGGCGACGTCCAGGCGCAGTACCACATCATCAACATCTACCTCTCGGGCCGGAGCGGCTACCAGATCGGCTCCAACGACAACCTCTTCGACTTCACATACGTCGAAAATGTCGCGCACGGACACCTGCTGGCGGCGCGCGCCCTCCTGCTCACGTACGACGCCGCGACCCAGCCTCTGGAGTACGAGAAGGTCGACGGCGAGGTCTTCATCATCACGAACGACAGCCCCGTCTACTTCTGGGACTTCTGCCGGCTCATTTGGAACGCGGCGGGGAGTCCTCATGGGCTGGAGCATGTGTGGACGATCCCGAAGGACCTGGGCTTGGTACTTGGCTGGTGTAGCGAGGTTGCGTGTAAGATACTGAGGAGGAATCCTACGTTCAACCGGCAGAGGATCATCTACTCGTGCATGACGAGGTATTTCTGCATTGACAAGGCAAAGAGGAGGCTGGGCTACCGGCCAATCATCAGTTTGGAGGAGGGCATGAGGAGGTCCGTCAAGTGGACAATGGAGCAGCACGCCGCCGGCAAAATCCAGCAGAAATAACGACAATGTCAGCTGCATTACACAACTCCAAATAATCTTTAATTATATCCGTGTACATAACAAACATGAGTTGCAGCACAAACGCAGCATCGACCTCGAACAGGAAGCTCACGTCTTCCAAAGGAAAAATCCACCGGCCACTCGGCGTTCGCGGGCCATTTGGCAGGGGGAGTAAAGACCTGCACTGTAGAGGCAAGAACAGGTGTTGCAGAGGAGACTTAAACACAACGCCGGGTGCTGGACAACCATCCATGACCCACAGGGCCGTAGGTTTAGGTAAGATGTGGGACCGATCAGTTGAGTGAATCCTGACCGTGGAACACCCGTGACTTCCGTGGTGCCTCTACGGTATAGATCACCCCCCTTTCGGAGAGCCGCATTCTTTCCACGTCTTAATTGAGCATGCTTTTAGATTAGGGATGGGTTTGTCACTCATTTGATTAGATGACCTGGAGTATCTCGCACGCCCCACGCATCCGCCACGACCAAAGCCTATGCCTCCCTCGGTCCCCAAGAGAAATTGCTCCGCTCGAGGACTGCCGACCTCCAAGAGCAGCGTCAATACAAAAAAAGCCGCTCTTCTCAAAAAAAAAAAAAAAAAAAAATCAACTTCAAGCAACCCCCTGCCCCTGCCCCGATAGAAGTATACCAAGCCGCTCGCTCAGTCAAGAAGATATAGAAGTGGTTGATTCTTTAGAACAGAAATAGGACGGATATGAGAATCGAAGATGGGAAGAGAACGCAAGCCTTTTTGTTTTTGGAGTAGACGACAAGGAACACCGTGCGCGCATGAAACATAACTTCATTCAGGCCTTCCTGTTTCCTGGATCTCAACCCGGGGAGGAATGTGCTGAGGGACAAATGAGGCTGCCAAGTGTGATGAGAAAGTTTGGGAGGAATAAGTGGATATACCATGACCAAAGGACAATCAACGAAACGCCGCCAGCGATGCTTTGAGTATGCCCGCCCACCTCCGTCCGCCACAAGCCAAGCGGTGGCTATTCTAGATCGTCGGATTATAAACACGGTTTGTCTGTAGGATGCTGTGGTTGGTTGCCCGAGGCAACAAGAAGGGTTCCTAAGCGAAGAGACCGGAGACCTAATTTTAACCCGTCCCTCCGACACCGACCGAGTTCCCTGAGGGCCGCCCTGGGGTCGAATTCCTCCATTCCCGCCGTTGATCCGACTCCTCAAAGGAGCGCGTGACGAAAGGCGACGTTTGTGAATCATCTGGATTCCGCCATTTCTGCGGGGGGGTTGATGGATTCGATGCCTGGGCAAACGAAGCATTGGGTTCCTGCCAGCCAGGTGCTCGTGGTTCTGGATCAGTCTCTACCCTCCTAGCAAGAGGCCTGGTCTGGTTGTCGACGCTGGCATCGTGAAGGATGCCATGACCGCCGTTCACCTTCCCACCGAAGCGCTTCAGAATTTCTTTGCTAGTGATATCGTCTTTGCTGCATGTGGGGTCGGTCAGGACGTCGATGAAGTTATCAGGCACCTAGAGGGCAGATATTAGCAAAGTTTGAAGACTAAATTCGAGTTTAGATCTACTCACCAAGCACATTGATTCCACATCGTTGATCAGCGTCTCAATGACAATGATGGCCAACATCGGCTCGCTGTCGAGAGCAGGTCCTTTCAAGGGGTTGTAGAGAATGTTAGGCGCAATGACGGTTGCAAGGTTCTTGCTGTCCATCTTTGATCCCGACTCGTCGTCAACCTGGTGAAAGTTGCTTGCCCATTTGAGGAAGGCAAGAAGAATTTCTAGGCAGTCTCGGTGGCACTTCGGGAGCAAGCAGCACACGAGATGTATGAACTGCCGCCTCTTATCCTCGTCAGGGATCTTCGCCCCAGTCAACCACAACCGATAGAGTTTGTTCGTCATCAGGGGATCCGGTAGTTCGCGGAGATACTTCTTCAACAGTGCCGCGACTTGAACAACGGGCTGAGAACTCAGGTTAATGTTCTCACAGCCTTCGCGGTCGATCTTTTCAACGGTCTCGGAGAGCTTCTTGATGTTGCCGTTCTTCCGGAAGACACCTTCGACGGACAGATCCATCTTTTTCATGGTAGCAACTAAGTCGTCGACGATGGCGGGAATACGGAGGGTTCCTGGACCGATGCCATCAGTGGAGTCGGCGCCGTCCCGTTCGATGACGATTTCTAATGGCACACCGAAGATGCCCTTCTTCTTGACACCTTTCTTGTTGTCAGCCTTGAAGGCTTTGCCGAACTTGTTCCAGAAGGTTGCAGGCTTCTTAGACTCGATGAGGTTGATGAGCTCGTCAATCGTAAACTCATCCTGTATCATCGGGTGCATGGTGAGGACTGCCAGATGACGGACGATGAAATATTCCACTGGCGACAGTTCAGAGAAGTATTTCACTCCGTGTCGTTGTGGTGATGGGTCTCCGTATCCAGGCTCACCAGCCCGTCCTGCTGAGCGTGACCTACCCTGACCGCCTGCAATGTACGGCTCCGTTGCCGGAGACCTGAACAATTCCTGACGCCCAGGTTTGTAGCCGGGCCGCTGCTCTCTGGCCTGTTCAGCAGCCACGATACGGGGTATATCGTCCAGGGTCAAGGCGTCTTGATGGCCAAACATGAGGTCCGATCCGCCCTCCTCACCAGGAACCTGGTCTTCCTCGATGCGCTGGCTTTGCATGTTACCATGGCCACCTTCTGCTCCATCGTCCATCAAGCGCGATGCGCGTGCTTTCCTGAAGCTCGCCGACAAGTGCTTATCAAGACGGGTGCTCCTCAGGCGCCGAACATCGTTCAAGGTGCTCTCGTATGACGATTCCCGATGATGGTCCCTGTCTCCAGCGTAAGACTTGGACCGCAGATCCGACTGGAGACGAGGCGCGTCTCCCGGAGCATGGCCGTTGGCAGAGTCAAGTCCATTTGCCATCGGCTCATCCGTTGCAGTCAACGCGCCTGTACTTTTGAGAATATCCAATAGCCTTGCGAGTGCGACTTGCAGCAGGAAGACATACTGTTGCAGCTTCGTGATGTGCTCAAAGGGGGGTGTGGGTTCGGAATTGAACGACTCGCAGCTGCTGCAGAGTACAGTTTGATCGTAGCCATTGAGCCGGGCATCCTGTACATTCCGGCCAAGCTCCTTACCACATCTGGAGCAAGTCACGCATGCGATGTGCCACCTCTTCTCGCCGTTCTTGGCGCATTCGTCTTCGACGGGCTTCCGACACTGAGCGCACTGGTCTGACTCGTTTGCCGCAAGCCGCGACATTGCCGTTGTTAGCTGTAGGGAGCCATCCTCGCTCTTGAGGGTGTCGAGATTACCAAGATCATCCAGAAACATGTACAAGCCTTCCGAGTGCACCTGCTCCTTTTCTATTCGAAGTGCTCCTTGTAGACAGATGCGGATCAGGAGTTTGAGATAGTGAGCGAGGCCGGTCACTAGCGAGAGCAGCTCCTGAGTGACCCCAAGCTTGTGAGCATTCTTGTCTTGTGTCTTGGACAAGAGGGAGAAGAACTGGACGATCTTTTTGCACAGGAGTTTTGCTTCCCGCGAGTACGACAGAACTGCCAAATTATCAGCATCAGCAGACTTAAAAGCGTTGGGGCGAACATACCTTTGAGGTCGAGTTTGTGCATCGCGTCGTCCAACCTGTCCGCCGACCGGAACAGAATGTCAACGTGCCAGATGAACTTTTTAGCCACGACGACTCCATCCACATAAGCCCCATTGCTGACATGTAAGAGCATATCGGATATGCAGGCGGCGGATGACTCCTCGAACGTCGAAAGAACGCTCCATATACGGTAGACTTTCTCCTCCATCTTCTCCTCCTGCTCCTTCACCAGCTCTCTGGTCTTCTCGTCATCTACCGGAGGCGCTTGGTCCGAATCATCGCTAGGGGACGCAAGTCGCACATTCCAGAACTTGTGGATCATGTAACACTCCGGGTGCCAATGTTGGTTCTGACCGTTACGGAAGATCTCGACAAACTGCTTAAGAATTGCCGTCTGACATCCGTTGCACTTCTGAGCAAATTGGGTGGAGTAGTGATAATGGCAGTAGACCTGCCCATCGTGTTCATAGTAGCTGTCCTGCGCGCCAAAGACGGTCGGGCACAGAGAGCATGTGAAATGGTCGACGTGATATTTCCGCTCCAGCGCAGTGATGTAGGAGCCCCGCAGAGCGCCACCGCACTGGTAGCAGAGCAGGCCGAGCCGTCGGAAGTAGTCAGTCTCGCAAAGGGGGTATTGGCCCTGACCGTCGTCGTCCTCGGCCGGGAAGAACTTGGATGCCACGATTTGGTCACAGTCCTGGATCGGGTGATTCGTTAGGTTGGTCCTCTGCCATGACACACAGCTGCTCAACTTACCCGGCACTTGAAACAGTCCAGATGGAATGTCCCATCAAGGGCGCGTACGAACTGCCCCGTCAACGGCTCACCGCATTTCTTGCACATCCGCTGTCCCCCGTTGGGTCCTCGCCCGTTGCGGCCTCTGGACCTGTTCCTTTCTTGGCTCTGGTTTCTCGACCCGTCCTGGTCCCAGCTCTTGTCGCCAGCCCCAGTAGAGGGGGAAAGGGATGGCCTCCTGCCGTCGCGAGAGCCTGGGTTCGAGCGCGGCGGTCTGTAGGGGGAGTAGTTCCTCGCGTCGTCGGTGGTGAAGCTCCTCTCTGGTGTTCGCCGTCTCGGGCTGCGCTCCCCAGTCAGCCCCGGGGGCCCTGGGGGCCCAGCATCATAGTCAGGCCCCAACATGATGGGCCGCCTTGTGAAGTTCTATCCGTCTCTTCCCCCTTTCCCCGCTGTGAAGACGTATGCGTTGTTTGTGCTCCGACGCCGTGGGAAAACGTCGGGAGGAGGTGTCGGGGCGCCAGCTCACAAGAGCCAGTCCGGACCGGTGAGCGGAGTCCGTGTCTGTGGCATGAACGACCGACCCGAGTCGCCAGCCGCTGTCGCAGACCGTGAGGGCCGGGTGTGGTCGATTGGGCCCGGCCTCGGATGGCGGTCGTCTCGCGTGGGTGGCTTGTTAGGGCGCTCCTTCGATCGATAGTCACTGGAGTTTGGGGGCGGCAGCTCGCATCACTGAGTGGCTGTGGTCAAGGGGCCCATCAACAAGGGCGGCTGGGCGGGCAGGCTTGGCGCCTGGTCGTCGTCAGGTCGTCGGGCGTCGGGCGTCGTGCGAGGCGAAGGCGAAAGGCGAAGGCGAAGGCGAGGCAGAGGAGGCCGTAGATGGTCGGCGTCGAGTTCGAGGCACGGACGCGAACAGAAGGGTCCGGGTCGTCTGGTGTTGATGAGACGAGGTCGGGCGTGCGATTGGCACTGGGGAGAGGAACGGGGTCGAGCGAGAGAAGCGATCGACAAGTCCCCGCCTCTGGTAGCGAAGGGCAATTTCCAGGCGGGAGAATGGCAGCGTACCGTAAGCTGAATAGGAGTGAGAGGCATGAAATCCAAATTCAACAGAACAAGGCCCCCATTTCCCACTCGGCCAGTGCCAAGGGCAGTGCCAGATCGATCAATGACTGTCGTTGGCGAGGTGATCTGTACTCGGGTAGGACTGAATCAATTCCAACGCCAAATGGCGGCCCTTCGAGCAGGTGAAGGCGAGGTGGAGGGAAATGGGCTTCGAAAGAATGGGCACCAATCAAAAGAAAGGAAGACTCGTCCAACGTCCGCCGTCAGGGCTTAGCGTTGACAGTCAGGTACGCTGTGTCGCCGTGCACAGTAGTACTCTGTACCTGGCGCCTGGGTAAGGTCAGCTCAGCGCCGTCAGCCAAGCCAAGATTAGCCTCAGTGCATCTGCATCAACTCGCAGAGGCGTGCAGCGCGGGCGGGCAGCATAATTGCCCTCGGTCATGAGTCTCATCTGCAGGGTACCTGGGTAATTTCAGGGAGTCTCCAGGGGGGCCACCTGGATAGCGCCCGCCCGACGGACGGCGAGTTGGCCCAAACGCTAACTACTAAGGTAAAGCTCAGGGAAGGGATCAGTGGTCTGTGCAGCGGGAGTCGCCCCTTGTCCACCAGTGCCACCACCTTGCTTTGGGCCCTTCTGTCCTCACCGCGACAGGGCGCTGGGACCGACCGGTTTCCCCCCTCAGGTGCCCCCCTCTTCCTTTGGGGTTACATAGTTACCCTTGGTTAGTGGAACAACTGAAACCTTCAGGCCGACTGACCACCGATGTGTCAGCACCATTCCAAATCTCGACGGATTTCTTCTATTTATGCTTAAAACAGAGCTTACCGGCCCGTCTACCCATCCTCACGATGACAATCGCTGTCCTCCAAACCGGCCGGTTGATGATGCTACAGAAGAACTCTACCTTTCCAACACAACAGAAGATCCAGGGGGAGATCAATCAGCACGACAATCTCTAGGATTATATTTCTGCTTGTACATGCAGTATGTAAACTGACCCGAGGTATCCAATGTACGAAAAAGAAAAAAAAAAAGAAAGAAGCAGTCTGAGAAAGGAAAAAGAAAAAAAAGAAGACAGGTTAGGGGGGAAAAAAGCAGAAAGCAATCAACAATGACTGTAAATCAAGCGCTAAAACTGCTGCTCTCCAGTTCGTTCCCTTCATAGGCTCGTCCACCCAAAACGGCAGGTCGTCCAGTTCATAGGCCCGTCTATTTCCCGTGGACCAATTGCTTGATTCTCCTCTCCATGATCTCGCGCCCATCAAGCGTCTTCCAGACTTGGTGTGGTGCCTTTGGGACGACATCCCAATCGTGCAGGTGGTCCGTCAGCTGCGTGAGATCCCTCTGCTTGTCCTCCCACTGGCTGTCCCTCTTTATCTCGATCCCTGAGCTGATGACAGAGACAGGGACATCGCGAATCTGGATGGCCCGGCTCGAGACCACATCCCGCCGTGTCAGCGAATCGGCGACGAGGCTCTCCTGGAGCTTAGCAAAGATCTGCTTCCCGCTCTGGTACGACACGATGCCCCAGATCCTGTCGAGACTGTCGCGGCCCCGGAAAAGCGCGCCAGGTAGTCGGTCGAGGCCTAGCGGTGAGATGATGCCTCGCAGCCACAGCATGAAGCCGCGGCCGGGGCTGCCGACTCGTCCGAGGAGGTCTTCATGTAGCGGATCGATCATTACCAGTCCCCTGATCGCCTCACCGTGGCGGGAGCTGAAAACTCGCGAGTAGATCGATCCTACACCTGCGCTCGCGAGAACCCAGGGTCCTTCCTCCCCAGCGCGCGCAAGTGCTTCGCTGAGAGCATCGGCAGCCTGGCTGGCAGAAAATGGCGATGGTGCCGTGTCGCTCTGCCCCATTGTTAGCCTTATCTCTGTTGGCAAGGGTTGCAGGAACAACTCACCCATGCCATCCCAGGCCGGTCCGCGAAGCAATATCTGCTGAAAGACCCATTTGCAACAGCGTTATCTGCGAAGTGCCACAGGCCATATTCCACCGGATCCTCGCCCCCCTCGAATAGCACCGTTGGCAGCTTGTTTCCATGGGTGTCCGTCGTATTGCCATGACAGTGCAGATGGATCTGGTATTTGTCCCCATCAACCCAGTACAGCACTCCCGGAGGTGTGACCTGAGCATCAATCGATCGTTGGATCAACGTGCAAGTCAGCAAAAGGGCGATGATGGCCAGGACGGCCAGGAAGATCGTCGACAGCAGCACTTCTACCCATTCCAAAAGCGTCCGTCGCGACTCTTCCCTGCCAGTGAGACGCTGCTCCTCCTCGGCCTTGCCCCACTGCACGGTCCGGTCCGCTATCAACGTCCAGGCGGACATCAGGAGCGCCCAAATCACACTGACGACACCTGTCCATGCCTCTTCGTGCCTGACTTTGGGAACAGCCAGGATGATGATCATATCAGCCAGCAGCAGTACCGCCATGACCACAGCGAGGATCCGTGCTGCCTTGGACGGCGCCGAGAAGAACAGCAGCAGCACGATGAGCGTGGTCAGTGCCACGCTCGCAAAGCTGAAGCCGTAGAAGCCCGACCCTCTCGTCGATAGGCCGGGCGGCGTAATGAAGATCGAAATAAGCAGCAGGACCCACCACAAGAATGTTACGAATGTGAGGAAGATGGTAAGGTATCTCGTAAAACGGACCGTAAAGAGATTGTACGGCGTCACGGCGGGGTCATCGGGGCTCAGATAGGCGGCATCGTTGTCCGAGCGATTTGGCAGCAGCCGAGTGCGCTCGTTGGGTGCGGCTTCGTCATCGTGAGACGAGGACGGCCGCCCCGAGGGGTCATCGTTCTCACGATCTCTTCCTCCGAAGACGCGCTTCATCTTTCGTTTGTCCCGCTTCCCAAATCACAATATCTGGAGGCGCCTGCTTAGGTAGGTGGGCGATTTGTTCAGAAGGCTGGACGCAGCGATCCGAAAGATACAAATGCGCAGCCAGTAGTTGTCATGATATCACAGCTGGGGACACCCAGCTGGGTGTCACTCCATTTTAAAGCGCGCCCGCCTTTGAAGCTGGCTTCGACAGCGTCATGACGTATGTGGTTGCGCACCATCGCTATCTACCCGTGGCGGGCTGCCTGGCTGCCAATGGTTGGCGGATAGGGCGCTAACTAGGTCAACAGGCTAACGTTGCTTGCAGCGCCATCGTGAGAGATGTGCGGTGTTGTGGTTGATCCTGACTGCTGTTGTTGCTCTTCGTATGCTTTAGAGTGCGATACAGGCCGGCCTGAACGCGAGAAATAGGCCTTGTCAGGGGTCCAGAGCAGCTCCCGTTACAGACGGTGTCTTGGTTACGCACAGTGGTGGTCAGGCAGTGGGCCGAAGCGTAGTTGCTGGTTTTGCTGCAGACTGTGACGTCGGCGAACTAGCCCGTTTCGATTCCTAGCAGACTACCAACGTCTGATGCTTGTGTGAGAATGTATTCCTCAGCAACGCCGAACTTCTTGCTATAGTACAACACTCCTCCTCCGCCGTTCCACAACGCCGTGATGTGCAATAATTCTACAAACGCCTTAGAAAGATCTTATTCCACTGTGCTACCTAGGGACGCAAGTCGACCTTTCAACGGTAGCCTAGTCCAGAAGCCCACGAGGCAACAGCCGTCAGCATTGTCCTCTCACAGAGGGAAACAGGGTTGCCGTGATTGGGATGAGCTCGGTGTTGATGAGCTCACTGAGCGCGATTCGATTCGTGGTGAAGCCGACGAGTGCAGGAGGTCGGATCGCAATTGTCGCTTGATGCTGCGCTCTTTAGCTCTCTTCCTTGCCAGACTGTCTGGATCCGGTCCCGAGGCTGGCCTGATGGCGTCGTCTGGTATCGTGGTTGTATGAACCCTTAGCGGGTATGTCAGTGCATTACTCGTAACAGTCAAAGCCTTCGAATACTTCTAAGCAGCGCGGGAGAGGATACACATACTCTAATTTGGCGCTAGCTTGCGGATCTCTGGGGGAAATACCCGCCTTCTCATAGACGATCTTCTTCTGCTGCTTCAACGCCTGAGCGGATGGTTCACTTGTCAGGGCCCAGGTCTTCAGCTTCGACAGCCACTGCCTCTTGCGCTTCGGGTCTTCTTCCATCTGGTCTCCCGTTCCTCCCATGCCTCCTTTAAGATGGGTTCGCGAGAACGACGGACTGTGCCCCGGTTCGCGGTCTTATACAAGTGTCGACGCCGGACCCCCGGCGGACCGCTTCATGTGGGCGCTTCGCGTGCTGCACCGGACAACAAATCACCCGTCGGGAGCCGATTTCCACAGGCGCCACGGAGATACCACCGCAGTTTCTCGGCGGTGCATTCGCTTCCAGGCCTGCCTGTGAGTTATCGTTGCCCGCAGCTTTGTCAGTCCCGATCGCGGCCTGGTGATTGTCTCGTCTCCGAGCACATGTCGGAAGACCGAGCCTTGTATCGACGTCTACAACAGCGTCTTTGCATTGACTGTAGGGCTCGATGAGAGGGAGAAATAGATGAAGGATCACCCGACAACGCAGTCACGCAAACGCTAAAGACTAAGGAGGCAATCTTGGCCGAGAGGCTGGGCGATGTAACCGGATTTTAACATTACACAGTGGCCAGCTTATGTAACGTCCGGCGAGAGAAAAGACGGAGGACCTGCCAGGAATGGCCTACGATAGGACCTTTTCATAGAAGCATCGATTTCATGTTCAATCCAGGGAAATGGAAAAGTGGGCAGACGTCGGCCGAGCACAGCCATCTCCGTGCTTTGCAGATATTGTAATATACCGGACCATGTGACGATCAGCTCCGGAGGTGATGCGCATCAAGCTAAGACGATAGCATGGGTGGGTGATGTGCGCGCTAATGACTGACAGCTTCCCGGCCAGTTTCCAGAAGCACCACGATCAGGGTTTGAGCTTGCATGAACACATCTTGCGCGGCTTGTTTGAACTGGTTCGAAACAGAATGAAGCAAGCCCCCCCCCCTATCTGTTGGGCCATGTTGCAATCAAGGATTCGTCAGGGTTCGGTCGAACTGTTGTCCTTCAGCTGGCTTCTCGTGCATGATCTTAAGATCTGGCAACGGTAGTTCTGCGTGAGTTTTCATTCAGGTGGGTTTGAAGGGCTGAAGTCCTCATACCTTTCGTTTCATCCATGTCTCCTGATCTCATCACCACTCGTCCAAATTGCTCTCGTTTTCTTGCACAACCTAGTAGGTGACAGAAAACATGTAAGGACACCGCCATCAAGCGCAATAGTTTGGCGGCTGCAACAGTTGGTCTATATGATGTGCGTCTGGTTCGGCGTCGAGGATAGACGCATCGAGATGGTTTTATTTTGAGGCTCTTTTATTTCTATTTCCTTTCATTTTTATTTTCTTGTAGAGAAAGAAAGAAGGGAAAAAAAAAAAAAAGTCTCGCGAGTATCTGGAATAGGCATGAGACTCGTCTTGGATTTCTACAGTCATGGTCCTTGCAGCATCAAAGTTCTACCTTGCTGCCGCACATCGTCTTACAGGGGTGATTACAGATAGCACGTCTATTAAGGTAAACATCTTGGATAAGCGCTTTTGTTGCATGCCATGGGAGTGCGCATTTCATGATAGACTTGAAACCCGGTCGTAGTCAATTATCGTCTGACCAGCTTTCTGTATCGCCTAGACTTGTCGAGCTGGGGTCACTCGAGGCTGCCATCCGTGTACTGTATCATGCAAGATTGCACTGCATCTCATGCTGTGCTGACCCAGATATTAGCTCTGTGTTCCGATATGAACCTCAGACCAGCACATTTCTTCATGAGCCACGAGGTGTAGACGAGACAAGGATTGTTATATTTGTAACTTTCTTAAACTCCTGGCAATGGGTTAAAGATTCTCTAGTTTTATTGTGTAAGGACTCGTGTACAATATTCATAGAACTAATGACTATAGCACGACGTCTTCATCGGAAAGAAACCTACACTAGGATTAGGCAGTAAATCGGAAGCTTATTGGTGGTAAGAACTACTTGCAAATCACTAGTCTTTTATACTTCTCAGCAGAAGTGACACCGCTGCAGAAGTCGACCAATATACGCTCGGAGGCTTTGTAGGAAGTGCGCACCGGGATAGAACGTGGGAAGCCGAGGCTTCAAATATATCGAAGAGATATTACGAAGACCACTTGGGCCCTTGGCCGCAATTCTTCGTGTACCGTGGTACTCTCGACCACATGTCCCGGCCTATAAAGAGTGAAGCCGGCGCTTCAACCTGTTCTGGGATTTCCCGAATATTAAGAGCCCAGCTGAAACTCAGATCAGGTCGACCTGGAGGCTCGAGAGCTCAACGATGAGTGTGGTTCCTTTGGGGCAGTTGATCGCCAACCAGAGGCAGAGGGGATAGGGTGCTGGGTCAGGAGACTCGCAAGTGGGCATGTATTCAACTCTCTTCGAGCTGCACATTTCAGTGGAGGCGTTATAAATCTTAGAATATATAGAGGGAAACCGTATTGCAACACAGTCCACGAGTAGGCGCTGAGACGTGAAGATGGGCCTGCCATACCTAGAGCCTGCCGTACCCGCCTAGGGGTATTTTTGGATGTTGTCGTGGCTTGCCCATGTAATCCCTGTGAGGATGCGGGGTCTGGACCCTTCGACCTGCAGAAGCAAGGGTCCCCTGCAGACAATGGACGTCACTTCTGTGCCATATTAAGTTCGACCTAACCACAGAGTCATCGCGACATCTTCCTCTGTAACCACTTCATCCTTGAACAAACATCCCGCAATTTCACCTGGGGCGCGGACAACATGCCCGGGTTGAAGTTGAACACGCAAATAACGTCGCAAGGCGCCGGCCCCCCCAAACCAGCCTCGTCTGGCACCAAAGCCCCTGTCTCGACGCAAGCAGGCCCCGCTTCTGTGGGCGCACTCGCCGCTGCCCAGATACCTGCGCAAACAGCCCCTTCAACAACCCAGTCCCAACCACGACCACCACCACCGCGACCACCAGTACCAGCGGCAGCATCACAGCCCTCTATAAACTCACAACAGCCGAAATCCCAACCCGCACCACAAGCAGCAGCAGCAGCAGCAGAACCCGACAGACCACCCGTCAGCCCCATAACGCCACCCCTCCAGCCGCTCAAGTCGACAACTCCAATCCCGCCGCCGACGATCCCGCCCAACTTCGCCTCCCTCGGCGGCCGCGCGCCGCTCACCCATACATCACACTCGGCGACAGTGCCCAGCGCGGCACCGCCTCCCGTGCCTCTAGACCCGATCGACTTTCAGGACAACCCGGATGTGATCGCGCTGCAGACAACGATTAACATCCTTTTGCGCCAGAAGAGGCAGGCTGAGGAGGACATTCGCAAGTTGCGCGATGCAAAGGATGCCGCGACTCAGAGGCCGTTGGAGTTTGCGAGGGATCTTGCGGGCGGGCGGGTGAACCAGGGCGCTGTTGGTGGGGATCAAGGAGCGTCAGAGCAAGAGGATGAAGATGAGGACTCGGATGCCGAGATGAAACAGGATGAGGGCGACGAGGAGACACTTGCAGGTAGCGGCCTCAGGCCCTCCGCAATGAAGGCCTCTTCGTCAAAAAAGGGCAAGGCAACAGCCTCGGGCAGCAACGGCGCCGGCGCAAGCAGCAGTAAGTCAGCCCCTGCGGCACCACCGTGGGCCAACTTGCCGAAGGCGCAAGACATCGTCCGCTGCCCACCAATCAACTGGGCGCAATATGCCGTCGAGGGCGAGGCCCTCAACAAGCTACATAATGAACAACTTTCGCGGCCGACACTTGGGACACCCGCCTTGATGGGGGCGAACGGAACGTATGAATTTACAGGGGCGGCGAACCCAGATGATGGGAAAAAGATCGAGGGCGTCTCCGCGCCGTTCAACCCACTGCAGGATAGGAAGCCCCCTAAGAGCGGCGGTCCTAGGCGAGGCGCTTAGCGAGCGGAGGACCGTATAAGGGAGGAGGAAGGCTGGTCTAAGGGAAGATATTACCTAAGGAGATATTGAGGCTACTGCTCTGCAGGACTTACGGGTCAGCCCAGATGTGGATGCAGTGCTGATGCGCCGGATGAAGTCCCCGAAATCAGAGTGCTCAAACGTGTCTCATTGGTATCCTTGAGTGTCACGATGCTGTTCTTAGGGTCTGGGCTTCGTTGTGCATTGGCATGTTCTGCCTGTTCTCTCAGCTAGCGAGAGGAAGGAAGTGTGGTTCTGCGAGGTGTTGGGGCTTGATTCTTTGTTTTACAATCACAGTCTAGCAACAGACTACGGGAGGAATAGCCTATCGGAGCATCAAGGGACGAGGATTTGAAGATGACCCTCTTAGGAGATTCCTATGCTCATGAAGACATTGCCTGACTTGTAGCCCGGTCCCCTGCTTCCAACCTTCCCATGGCCAAATAGGGGTATCATCACCCTGATGGACCGTAACGCCGCCACAGTGAAAGCCCGTTTAACTCCAGAAACCGGAAGGCAGAGAAGCTGCCGAAGAGACCCTTGACAAGGACTGAATATCGTTAGTCACTCACTCACTGCCCATAGTTCCGTACCCATCCCATTTACCCACTTTCGAGTGCCGAATATGCCTGGTCCTCACCGTCCACCGTAACGCCTAGTAGGGTAAGAAGATTGAGAAATGAATGCATTTCCAAACAGTCGAATAGCCACAAATCAGTTGCCATAGGACACGGCATGTCCCAGATGGTCCTCTACTATGCGCCCCTAGTTACGGTCAGCAGCAATATTTGAAGACGGCTGATGGGTTATCTCACTCCACGGAGGCCTGAACACTGCGACGGAGACGTTGACGGTACTGCTTCTTCTCCTTTTCACTGCCCCAAAAGAGCTTGAAAGCCTCCGGATGGACCAAAGTTCTCGGATCATAGGGAGGACTCTCCTCTTCCAACATCTCGACGATGGCGTCCAAGTGCGCCTGCATATTTTCTCTCTTGGATGGAGCCGGCCAACAGCATGGAGTCCCATCAGGAGCAATGCGTAGGTGGAATAGCTTCGTCTCAAACCTCATCCGGGGCTGCTCCTCGGGAAATTTGGGGCTTAGGTGAATCCTGATCCGTAACAAGCCCCCATCCATGTTAGTCATGGGTCGCCCGAAATACGTAAAGATCCAGACGAAGGGGTTGTCATCCTCTAGCTCGACATTGTGAGGAATGCCGTGTTGCCTGTAGTTCTCGCGAACCTGAGCGAGCTGTCGCTTAAGGTTTACGGTGACGGTTTCCTCCTGCTGTTCGGGTAGCTTGCCCTGGGTAGCCCAACGCAGAGGCTCTTCGTCAAGCACCCTCTTGATGTTCCTCAGTCGCTTCTCAAGTTCGCCATAGTGGAACTTGCCGTCCATCTGGTTGCCACCGCCCTCAAAAGGCATTCTAGAGAACGCCTGACCCTCTCGAACCTCCTGACTGGCCTGGTGGATAGCGGCTAGGTACGACTCGTAGTACCAAAGGAATCGACGCTTCAATAAGTCCTTGAAAGGTTCAAATGCAGCACCACCTTCTTCGGCACCGTCCATTTCGACGTCGTCTTCATCGGTCGGGGCTGAGGGAGGGGTGACGTTGCCGTCAGCGCCGATTCCTAGGTATTCCTCGAGGCGCTGGATGACCGAGATCCGAAGAGTCTCGTGCCGGATCTAGCAGAATGCGGGGATTAGCCAACGATCGTCATGATGACCTGGGTGTGGTGCAAAATTACCTTTTGAACGTACTCCTTTTGATTCTTCTTGTCTTGGGCCTCGTGTGCGTCCTCAAAACCAGGCTCGTTCTCATATGGATTGGACGACATCAGGCTCTGGATGGACAGAAGGATCGATTCAAGGCCCTGTGCAGCGGACCATTCCTCGCCCGGTTCACCCCGCCATGTGCTACGCTGATTTTTAGTGGTTTGCGGAGATCGATCGTTTCACAGTGTGTAACATACCCGAGGATTGATCTGAGGAATCATGCAATTAGCAGACGAAATATCGAGGAGGTGTCTAATGATACTAACAGACAAACTCGGCCCCCAGCGTAGATATTCGGGTTGAACCGACAGCGACCTCCATTGGTGGTGACAGCGTTCACGGCAGGTGCGTTCCGTGGATACTCTGCAATATGATGGTGTCAGTATAGTATGCTCAATACGACAGACACACCCACGAACGCTGACCTTTGCCAAACTTGAATGTGAACTGCTGCTCGTCAGTCTCCAAGCCGTCCAGGGCTGTTGGGATTTGTGAACACCAACCTCGAAGAAGCCGAACTCGTAGGGAGTCTCGTGGGGACCGATGATGATGGCCCTGATGTTGCGAACGTCGGCATCACGGCAGGCGACGGCCAGAGCTAGACATGTGTTAGCAGATCAGCTCTGGCGACATCAGTCGGACGGCGGTAGTGCGCACAGAGGTCAGCATTCTTCTGGAGTTCGCCCAGCTCCTACAGGCACCACCGAGTTAGCATCGCGAGATGGGAAGCGGATCAGGCGACCAGCCCAGCCCAGGAGCGTCAAGCTTGGTGCAACCCCGTAGTGAAGTAGTCAACATGCCTTGGTGATTCTGATGATGGACTGATCCGCCATGGCGGCCACTTCTCAGGACGAGATAGATGTGCTGGATCGCATAAGTCTGACCAAAATGCTCTGCTAATGGATGAGAATGCTCTGGATTGGGATGCTGTGGTTGTTAACAATCACAGTGGCTGTCATTTGTTGGAGGCGTACGAAGAAAGTGGGGTGTATCACAGGCTGAGCAGCTAGCACTCTAAGGTTCCATGCGTGTCGGCAGGGATGGGCCAAGCGGGGCCAAGTAGGCAGGGCAGAAGGTCTTGGGTTAGTAGGCGCCAGCCTTGAGCTTGCCTACCCAGTAGTGGAAAGAATGCTGGAAATCACCTTGTCGTGCCAGTCTGTCGCAAATATTCGACTGGATGGGATGCAAGTCAGGTCCCCACCAGCACTTGGAAATTTATCTGCTGGGAGGACAGCGCACGTTGAGGCCTTGGCAGTCCGGACGACAAGGGTACTAAGGCTCTCCCTATGACCCTATGATATCCTCCGTGCTTTACCCCGACAGTCGGCCTAAGGTATAAGGCTGAGATGCATTGAGGGGGACCCCTGCAATCATTTCCCAGGTTGGCTCTGCAGCGGCGGGGCTTTTTCGAGACGCGTTGCGGCCATGGACGACGCGTAAATTGACTTCTTTCACTTGAACATCAGTGACAACACCCCACAAAATCTGTCCAATCCTAGCCATACTCCCTCTTCCTTCTATCACGAGGCTGGTCATCACTAAACAATCATTGCCGGATCACGCAAGTAATCTGCGACAGCCGAAATGGCCAGTTTCTTCGACATCAAGGCTAGGAAGGCTGCTGCCGCCAACGGCTCGAGCAGGCACGAGAAGAAGGGCCCAGAGACACCAAGAGCCCAGCCTTGGGTGGAGAAATAGTACGTTGCCTCCGGTACTGATGATGACCGCGAGAGTAACGGATCAATAACGACGTACCCTAGCCGTCCAAAAAACCTCAATGATGTCGCCGCCCAAGACCACACCATCACCGTCTTGCAGCGGACCCTCCAAGCATCCAATGTACGCCGCCACTACCTGTTTCACGGGCGCGACTTCTTCCGTGTGTGATCGTGGCTGACATGTATTAGCTGCCTCATATGCTCTTCTACGGCCCACCTGGGACCGGCAAGACCTCTACGATCCTCGCCCTCGCCAAGGAGCTCTACGGGCCCGAATTCATGAAGCAGCGCGTCCTCGAGCTGAACGCTTCGGACGAGCGCGGCATCTCCATTGTCCGAGAGAAAGTCAAGGACTTTGCGCGCATGCAGCTGACGAGTCCCCCGCCCGGCTATAAGGACCGCTACCCCTGCCCGCCCTTCAAAATCATCATTCTAGACGAGGCCGATAGCATGACACAGGATGCGCAGAGTGCGCTGCGCCGAACGATAGAGACATACAGCAAGATCACGCGATTCTGTCTGATTTGCAACTACGTCACGCGCATCATTGATCCGCTGGCGAGCAGATGCAGCAAGTTCCGATTCAAGAGCTTGGATCAAGGCAACGCGAAGAAGAGACTAGAGGAAATCGCTGAGAATGAGGGTGTGACGTTGGAGGATGGCGCCGTGGATGCGCTGATAAAGTGCAGCGAGGGCGACCTGCGTAAGGCTATTACCTTCCTGCAAAGTGCGGCGCGACTTGTCGGTGCGAGTGTTGCTGTGGGTGGTGAGGGTGACAAGATGGACGTGGACTCCAAGCCGGTTACCGTCAAGATTGTGGAGGACATTGCGGGTGTGATACCGGACGCCACAATTGATCGACTGGTCAAGGCAATCCGACCAGCCTCGGCTGGAGACACATATTCCGCTGTGTCTAAGGTCGTGGAGGATATGGTTGCGGATGGTTGGAGTGCTGGCCAGGTAGTCAACCAGCTGTACCAGGCGATTGTCTACGACGAGACGATCCCAGACGTGCAGAAAAACCAGATCGTCATGATCTTCTCAGAGGTTGACAAGCGGTTGGTGGACGGCGCGGACGAGCATCTTGTGATTCTGGACCTGTCACTCCGCATATGGAGCATCATGGCTGGGCGCTAGGGAGAATAGCCGTCGATGTGATTCTGAAAGTAAAGAGTCTCTGGTGATACCCGGCTGCATATGTCACGAGCAAAAGGGGGATGGACATGCTTGGCGTTCTTGAGGATGGTGGCAAAATGGCTTGCTTTTGGTACAGATCCTTGCCAGGTAATTCGCAACTATTTTCGAGAGGCGTCATCGGCGTTGATGAGACCCAAGTTTCCATTCAACGTTGACCAGATGTCTCTGAGCTCTTGGGCGGTATCAGTTCTACTTCTTGAGGGCGCTTCTGACGTTTTCCTCAGAGACTCGGTCTCAGCGAGCCAAATGTCGTTCATCGTAGTATCTCCATCCACAGACTCGTCTCCCTGAGCCGCATTCCGTCCTAACAGCTGGTCAATCTCGGCCAGATGTTTCGTCGATCTCTCCAGTGCGACCTGTCCTTCCTCGATCTTCTCCGCCACAGCCTCTAGCGTCGCAAGCTTGGCCGAATCGGCAGCAGCTACCCACGGCTGTACGCGATCGCTGATTTCGTGGCCGCCCTTGTTAGGGAGGTCGCCGCCAGAGCGTCCATGTCGTCTCTGAGCTGGATGGTCCGGCAGCAATTGACTCTCTTCGGCGAGGTGGCTCAGCGCCCGACAGGTCGCCTCGGTGTGCTTAGCAAGAACGTTGTTTAGGTGAGATTTCTGCACGATCGACGCCTTCTGCTCATTTGCGATGGATAGAAGGCTCTCGATGTAGGGAGTGATGAGATGAGTGGAGGGCGCAGGTGGCGTTGATTCCGACTGAATAGTGTCTTTCGTCTCTGCCGGCGGCCTGAGCGTGAGCTGCGGACTTTGCGCAACCAGCTCGATGAGGCCCTTGCGCGCAGTAACATAATTGGCATACTTGTCCTTGATCAGCACAAGCTGCTCGTCCATATGCGCCTTGTCAACCTTCCTTTGACTCCCGCTGGTTCCGTCTGCTCCATCTTCTTTACCCTCATCCGCCCCAGAGGCCTTCCCAAGCTCCATTTCCATCCAGCTGATGAGTTCGTTACGCGTCGCACTCAGGGCAGCCAGCTTAGCTCCAGGGCTTATCTTGCCAGGTGTTGCTGTGGAGCGGGTCTTCACCTCTTCGAGCAGCTGTTCTTCCTTCTTGAGTAGTAACTTGGCCCGCAGCACTGCCTTCTCGAGCCGGTCGACAAGGGATCTGAGGTCTGTTTTGGTGGCGTCCTTGTCCACCGCGAATCCGCTGATGACAGCCTTAGGGACTTCGGGTAGCTGTCGAGTATCTCTGAAGACTTCTTCAGGTTGTAGAAACCTAGGATCGGCCGCCGGCTCCTGGCTAAGGAGGTCAAGGTACCTCTCAACAATCTGCAGCCTCTCCTGCTTCTGCTTGAGCTTGATGGCGGTGACTTGCTCCTCTAGTCTGCCAGCGTCGCTCAGACTTTTTGCGCTAGCATTTTTGTCCTCCTTCGTGGCCCGATTCTGGCTGACCGCTTCGTCGTATGCCCTTTGTGCCTTGATATTCGCGTGTAGCGCCTTGAGATAGTCCCGCTGAAGCCCGCGCACATCTGTTGTCTTGATGACGCAGTCTGCTCCTGCCAACGCCAGGGGGGCATTTTGCGGGCCATTTTCATGGCATGAACGTAGGTTCAGAGCCAGAACTCTCCGGATGTGTTCTGCTTCCTCGCGAGGCCGCACATACTGCTCCAGCGCCGTTATGATGGCTTGGGTGGTCTCATTTGCCATTGTCGGTGTGGTGTGCGTCGTGATGTTCACTCAGCGCCAGGGCCATCACTGTGAGTACCAATACACAGGCATTACCAGGTCATCCCAAGTACAGGTGTGGAACGGATGATTCCACAGAAGGTCATGTTTTCTTTTGCGATGTTTGTTCATCCCTACAGTAACTGGACGACGTACTGAGCACGCCTGTACAGACTAAGAGAGTGCTAAGGTGGAGCCTGCTGATTCAGCTGTAGGTGCACGCATCCCTGCAACTTCGATCTTCATTTTCGCGACGACCACTCCCCAACACCTTCTTCCCGTCCTCGCCAACAGCCTCTGCGACTCTTGCAATATACCCTTCTCCTTTTGGGCCAGTGTCCGTTCATTTCACTTAGAGCTGTAATGACCTGATCGAGTTTCTACCCTTCGGCGCGCCAGGTAAACGGGAAACTCGCCACCACCTAGTGGCGACCGACGCCTCTGCCTAGAGCTACAAAACCAAACCTGTCGCGCCTCGAAAAAGTTCTACAATACCCCAATCGTCGGCCCAGTCCAGACCAACAGCCGTCAAGATGTCTGGCGAAAATTACCAGCGCGATGTATCGCAGTACAAGTACTCGGCGATGTCCAACCTGGTCCTCCAGGCGGACCGCCGGTTCGTGACGCGACGGACGGACGAGGCCACTGGCGACCCTGAGTCACTGGCAGGCCGCCTCTCGATCACGGACATGGGCGCACGCGTCGCTCGCGACTCTGCACCGAAGCAGAGAAAGTCGAACCTGCCGGCTGTAGAGAGGGGCAACGCCCGCGAGGGCGAGGATATACTGCGGCAGCAGCAGAAGAAGAAGGGCGCGGACCTGTCGAGAGGAGGAGGCATTCTGTCAGGCGCCGAAGCTATGGTAGAGGGGCTTCGGTACAGACCACGGACACAGACGACAAGAGCGACGTTTGACCTGATCTTGACCATCGTGGCCAATAATCTTGGCGATGTCCCGCAGGAGGTGGTGCGTAGTGCTGCTGATGCAACGCTAGAGTACCTCAAGGATGAGGACCTGAAAGATTTTGACAAGAAGAAAGAGATTGACGACCTTCTCGGAGTGACATTAAACCCGAAGGAGTTCAACGAGCTCATGAACCTGGGAAAGAAGATCACGGACTACGACGCAGAGGATGACGACGAGGAGATGGCAGCTGCCGAGGATGAGGGCGAGATCGATGACCGTCAAGGTGTTGCCGTGGCATTCGAGGATGAAGACGAGGACGGAGAGGGCATTGTGGACGAAGTCCGCGAGGATTCTTCGGAAGATGAGGATGAAGACGAGGAAGACCGCCCAGATCTCGAGGAGGAAGCAGCAGCTGGCAGCGCTGGAGAGGACAGAGACGAAGAAGAGGCGGGTCTGGCCGATGGCGATGCCATGATCATCGACTCAGCTCCAGCACGTGGCAAGGCGCAGAAGAAGAGCAACGACACCAACTACATACCCGCCTTCCAGATCGATGCCTTCTGGCTGCAGCGGCAAATTGGACGACTATATCCAGATGCGCATATACAACACGACAAGACCATACAAGCTCTGCACATCCTGTCTGGAGAGCCAGACGAGGAGGGTGGTGACGAGAAGCAACTGAGAGAGATTGAGAACGACCTCATGGAGCTGTTTGACTACGAGCACCATGAGGTCGTCCAGGAACTCATCGCAAACAGAGAGAAGGTCGTGTGGCTTACGAAACTGGCTCGCGCCGAGCAAGCACAGACACGTGAGACGATCGAGCGCGAAATGGCATCCGAGGGCCTGCAGTGGATTCTCGATGAGCTTCGTGGCAAGACCGGTGATGAGAAGAAAGGCAAGCTGGAGATCAAGATGGACATCGACAAGACTGAATTTAAGCAAGAGGTGAAGCCGGAACGCCCAGAAGGTCAATTGATCGGCGGCCTGCAACCGAAAAAGTTGATAAATTTGGACAATCTCGTCTTTGATCAAGGAAATCACTTGATGACAAACCCGAAGGTCAGATTGCCGGAGGGCTCCACGAAACGGGCTGGCAAAGGCTATGAAGAGATTCACGTCCCGCCTCCCAAGAAGCGCAATGACCCCAGCGACAACTTAATACCAGTCTCCGAAATGCCGGAATGGGCCCGGGAACCTTTTAGCACCGTGAAGTCTCTCAACAAGATCCAGTCCAGATGCTATCCTTCAGCTTTCGAAGATGATGGAAACATGCTTGTCTGTGCACCGACAGGATCTGGAAAGACGAACGTGGCATTTCTGGCAATGTTGCGGGAGATTGGCAAGCACAGAGATCCAGAGACGGGAGAAATTGACCTCGATGCCTTCAAGATCGTCAGCATTGCCCCCTTGAAGGCCCTGGTGCAAGAGCAAGTAGGCAACTTTGGCAAGCGCTTGGCACCGTACGGGATTAAGGTATCGGAGTTGACCGGCGATCGTCAACTTACCAAGCAGCAGATTGCGGAAACTCAAGTCATCGTCACAACACCTGAGAAATGGGATGTCATCACCCGCAAGGCGACTGACACATCTTACACCAATCTCGTGCGCCTGATCTGCATTGACGAGATCCATCTTCTTCACGACGATCGTGGACCTGTCCTTGAGAGCATCGTCAGTCGTACCATCCGAAAGACAGAGCAAACCGGCGAGCCAGTGAGAATCATCGGCCTGTCAGCTACCCTGCCCAACTACAGAGATGTTGCCAGCTTCCTGAGGGTTGATCCTGAGAAGGGTATGTTTCACTTCGACGGCACATACAGACCTTGTCCTCTGCGACAGGAGTTTATTGGTGTGACGGAGAGAAAAGCCATCAAGCAACTCAAGGTCATGAACGACGTCACGTACAACAAGGTCTTGGAGCACGTTGGCAAGAACAGGAATCAGATGCTGATCTTCGTTCATTCACGGAAGGAGACCGCAAAAACTGCCAAGTATATCCGTGATAAGGCGATGGAGATGGACACTATCAACCAAATTCTCAAGAGTGATGTCGGCAGTCGCGAGATCCTGCAAGAGGCTTCAGATCAAGCTACTGACAAAGATCTGAAGGATCTGCTGCCCTATGGTCTTGGAATTCACCATGCTGGTATGGGACGCGCAGACAGGACTGATGTTGAAGATCTCTTCGCGGACGGACACATACAAGTCCTTGTCTGTACAGCAACACTCGCTTGGGGTGTCAATCTGCCAGCACACACTGTCATCATCAAAGGCACCCAGGTCTACTCTCCCGAGAAGGGTAGCTGGGTGGAACTGAGTCCACAGGATGTCCTGCAAATGCTGGGTCGTGCTGGGCGGCCCCAGTATGACACTTTTGGCGAAGGTATCATCATTACTAGCCAAGGAGAGATGCAGTACTACCTGTCCCTCATCAATCAGCAACTGCCCATCGAGAGTCAGCTTGTTAGTCGCTTGGTGGACAATCTAAACGCAGAGATCGTACTGGGTAATGTGCGGACTCGGGACGAGGGTGTCGACTGGCTGGGTTACACGTATCTGTTCGTGAGGATGCTCAGGTCACCTGGTCTTTACAGTGTCGGTGTTGAATACGAAGACGACGAGGGCCTAGAGCAAAAGCGAGTGGATCTCGTGCATTCTGCGGCACACGTCCTACGGAAGGCGAATTTGATCAAGTACGACGAGAAGACCGGCAAGATGCAGGCCACTGAACTCGGACGAATCGCGTCGCACTACTACATAACGTACGGGTCCATGGAAACGTACAATAACCTCATCCAGCCGTCCATCACCAACATTGAGCTTTTCCGGGTCTTTGCGCTAAGTGCTGAGTTCAAGTACATTCCCATCCGCCAAGAAGAGAAGCTTGAGGTCGCAAAGCTATTGACCAGGGTGCCAATACCCGTGAAAGAGAGCATCGAAGAGGCGCACTGCAAGATCAATGTGCTCCTCCAGGCGTACATTTCCCGTCTCAAGCTTGACGGTCTGGCTTTGATGGCCGATATGGTCTACGTCACGCAATCGGCAGGACGTATCTTGCGCGCGATCTTTGAGATCGCACTAAAGAAGGGCTGGGCTTCGGTTGCCAAGACTGCCTTAAACCTCTGCAAGATGGCGGAGAAGCGGATGTGGCCCACGATGACACCTCTGCGCCAATTCCACAATTGTCCGAGAGACATTATCCAAAGGGCGGAGCGAACGGAGGTTCCGTGGAGAAGCTTTTTTGATCTCGATCCTCCTCGAATGGGTGAGCTTCTAGGAATGCCCAAGGCCGGCCGAACAGTCGTTGGATTTGTCAACAAGTTCCCAAGAGTTGAGATCCAGGCACAAATTCAACCACTGACGAGGTCCATGCTACGCGTCGAACTGACGATCACGCCTAACTTCACATGGGATGAAGAAATACACGGGCTCGCAGAGAGCTTCTGGATTTTTGTGGAGGATTGCGACGGTGAAGAGATGCTGTTCCACGATACCTTCCTCCTGCGCAAAGATTACGCCGAGGCGGAGTCGAACGAGCACATTGTCGACTTCACTGTACCCATCGTTGATCCTATGCCCCCTAACTATTTCATTTCCGTCGTCTCTGACAGATGGATGCATTCCGAGACCAGAGTTGCAGTCTCTTTCCAGAAACTCATCCTCCCCGAAAAGTTCCCTCCTCACACAGAGCTCCTCGACCTCCAACCTCTTCCAGCATCCGCTCTCAAGGTCAAAGAGTATACTGCGCTGTATTCTCAGTGGGATCGCTTCAACAAAATCCAAACTCAGACCTTCAACTCTCTCTATTCTACAGACAACAATGTCTTTGTGGGAGCACCGACAGGAAGTGGCAAGACGGTGTGCGCTGAATTTGCACTTCTCCGCCACTGGTCTCAGTCTGACGCGGGGCGCGCTGTCTACATCGCACCTTTCCAAGAACTCGTGGATGCCAGGTTCCAGGACTGGCAGAAGCGTCTTTCTGGATTAAGAGGTGGCAAAGATATCGTCAAGTTGACTGGCGAGACGGCAGCCGATCTCAAGCTACTGGAGCAGGGTGATCTGATCCTCGCGACTCCAATCCAGTGGGACGTCCTGTCCAGGCAATGGAAGAGGAGAAAGAACGTACAGGCCGTGGAGCTCTTCATTGCTGATGAGTTACAACTCTTGGGTGGCTCTATGGGCTACGTTTATGAGACCATAGTGTCCAGGATGCACTACATCCGCACCCAGACGGAGCTGCCAATGAGGATAGTCGGCCTTGGAGTCTCGCTCGCCAATGCCAGAGATGTGGGTGAATGGATTGACGCCAAGAAACACGACATCTATAACTTCAGCCCACATGTCCGCCCTATTCCATTGGAGCTTCACATCCAGTCATATACCATTCCTCACTTCCCGTCTCTCATGCTCGCGATGGCAAGACCGACATACCTGGCGATTACCCAAATGTCTCCGGATAGGCCTGCCTTGGTTTTTGTTCCTAACAGAAAGCAGACAAGAGCTACGACGAGAGATATTCTCACAGCGTGTCTTGCTGAGGACGATGAAGACCGATTTCTTCATGTCGACGCCAAGCAGATCCAACCCCTCCTCGACCGTGTACATGAGGAAGCCTTGGCTGAGGCCCTATCCCACGGGGTTGGCTACTACCATGAGGCTCTCAGCAATGACGACAAGCGAATTGTCAAATACTTGTATCTCAACGGCGCAATACAGGTCCTGGTGGCATCTCGCGAGGTCTGCTGGGAGCTTGACTGCTTTGCCCACCTTGTCATTGTGATGGGTACCCAGTACTTTGAGGGCCGTGAACATCGATACGTGGACTACCCCATGACCGACGTTTTGCAGATGTTCGGTAAAGCTTTGCGACCATCGGCGGACGGTCGTGGCCGTGGCGTTCTCATGGTACCTGGTGTGAAGAGGGAGTACTACAAGAAGTTTCTCAACGAAGCGCTGCCAGTCGAGTCTCACCTCCACTCGTACTTACATGACGCTTTCGTCACGGAGATCAGCACGCGCATGATCGAGTCTGGCGATGATGCCATCAATTGGATGACGTTCACGTACTTCTACCGCCGCCTGCTAGCCAATCCAAGTTTCTACGGTCTGCTCGATACCACGCAGGATGCACTTAGCCAGTACCTCTCGGACCTTGTCGAAACGACCCTCAACGAACTCAACGAGTCCAAGATCATCGAGTTTGACGAAGAGGATGGCTCTGTGACACCCCAGAACGCGGCCATGATCGGTGCTTACTACAACATCTCGTACATCACCATGCAGACCTTCCTGCTCTCTCTTAGCAAGCGTACGAAGCTCAAGGGCATACTTGAAATTGTCACATCGGCGACTGAGTTTGAAGCCATCCAGATTCGCAGGCACGAAGACAGTCTCCTGCGTCGCATCTACGATCGTGTGCCTGTCAAGATGGCCCAGCCCGATTTCAACTCACCACACTTCAAGGCGTTCGTGCTGCTGCAAGCGCACTTTTCCAGGATGCAGTTGCCGATTGACTTGGCCAAGGACCAGGAAGTCATACTGACCAAGGTCATTAGTCTCCTCAGTGCGACTGTTGATATTCTCTCGTCAGATGGTCACCTCAACGCCATGAACGCTATGGAGATGTCGCAGATGGTAGTTCAGGCAATGTGGGATCGCGACAGCCCGCTCAAGCAGGTTCCTCATTTCACACCGGAGATTATCAACACAGTCAAAAAGTTTGGTATAAAGGACGTCTTCGACTTCACAGAGGCCATGAACCCCGACGAGAACCCGCAGTACGAAGAACTCATGAAAGCTATGTCTTTCTCTAATAAGCAACTGACCGACGCTGCCAATTTCACCAACGACAAGTACCCCGACATTTCTCTCGAGTTTGAGGTCGAGGACCCTGAAAACCTGCGTGCAGGGGAACCGTCGTACCTCAACATTCAAATCGAGCGGGAAGTTGAGGAGGACGCCGAGGTTGATCTCGTAGTCCATGCGCCATTCTTTCCGGCCAAGAAGACGGAGAATTGGTGGCTTGTTGTGGGCGAAGAGAGCTCGAAGACGCTCCTGGCTATCAAGCGCGTCACGGTTGGGCGCCAGCTGAAGGTCAAGCTGGAGTTCACGGTGCCTACCCCCGGAAAGCATGAGTTGAAGCTCTTCCTGATGAGCGACAGCTACGTTGGGCTGGACCAGGAGCCTGGGTTCGAGGTTACAGTGGCCGAAGGGATGGAGGTTGATGACAGTGATGACGAATAGATGGGATCTGGCGGAGCGCCTCGCAACGAGCCGAGCGTACGATCGGGCACCCGACTATCCGATTATCCGACCATCTCACAAGAGATGTTCTGTCGCCGAAGGATACTGCAACAGAGGCTAAAGACTAGGCAGAGAGATTGGAAAAGTAGTGGAGTTATATGGGCTACAATGGTATGGTTTCTGTTCTTCGAGAATCGAGTGTACTTGAATCACATTTTTCAATCAGCTATGATTGTGGGTAGGGTTTAGTGATCATGATGAGGTCTGGGAGGACAGTAGCGATGACGCCGACATTCACCCACTGGTAAGGTGGGCGGTCAAGACAGCGCACAGCCACCGAAGCTGGAGGACAAGCTGGAAGCATCCAGAGACGTGTCCGAGTGATGAGGGGTATGAGCGTGATGACTGCCTGCGACAATGGAGGGGCGTGCCTTGCCTGGAAGGACGTTACGCACTCGACAATGGACGTGGTGATGCTCAGCCTGATGAATCAGGCAGGTCATGGGTGAGGGACCAATGGGACCAGGGGTGAGTGAGTAACGAAGGAGGCCCTTGGATCAGATTGGTCTCTCTGGTCATTGTGTGGGCGTCCAGGAGCGCGTGTGAGAGAGTGTGCCACCTTGTCGCAGCTGATCTAAGGAGGTCCTCAGGGCGCCAGGGAGGTTGGGAACCTGGAGGGCCACGGCCACTGGGTACCCACCCCCCATCATAAAAAAAAAAGATCGACGCGAGTGGCCTGCATCTGCTCCAGCCTCCCTGACCTCTCCGCCTCCGCCTCTCTGCCTCACCCACCAGCCCGCCAGCCCATTGCCGCTTCTTTCTGGCCAGAGCTATTCACCCTAACCCTGCGTGCCTACCATAGTACTTGTTTCCTGCTTCCTGGCCCCATCCAGGCATCTGGAGCGATCCCAGTCGTTCCCGCCGATAAGCAAAAGGTAGAACTGGAGCTCTGCAAAGATTCGGCCGCCTCTCTCCAACTTTCTCTGCTCAACCCAAGACTGCCGACATTGTCGCCGTCACCGTGATTTCTTTCCCTTCACATACAAACATCATCCATCATCAGCGCATCACCACTCATCAATTCCTATCCCAAATCTCCACATATCCCCATCAACGACGCGATTGACGCGTTCATTCACGTCGGTCTCTAGTGGACCCAGCTTTGTTTGCCTGACGCGCCGCGATATTACGTCGCCACCAACAACCACCATGTCTGACGAGGTCAGCGCGCCTGCCCCACAGCCTATGGAGGTTGATAGCAACGCCGCGCCCGCCAAAGCAGACGACGCTGCAGCTGCTCCTGCTGAGGCGCCCAAGGTGGACGAGCCCAAGGCTGCTGCTCAGGAGGGGTCCGGTGAGCCTGCCAAACCAGCTGAGGGTAACCTTTCCCCTTCCCAAAACCCCCGATTCGCCTCTGCGACTTCAGCGCAACAGCTTTATTGACCATCGCGTCATCCAAAACAGACCCGACAGAGAAGCCTGACGTCGAGATGAAGGACGCCTCTGACCCTACCGCCGCTCCCGAGAGCGCATCGAAAGAGGATGACGACAAGCCGGACGAGATGGACACTGCGCCACCAGCCCCAACTGGCGATGCTGCTGCCGCGACCGCCACACCCAAGAACAAGGCTCCCGCCCGGCGGAAGTCCACGGCCGGCGAAAGCGCCAAGGGCAAGAAGCTGAACAAGAAGGGGAGCAAGGCGGCCATATTGCACATAGATGCTAAACCTGGCGAGCATTACTTCATAAAGTTGAAGGGCTTCCCGCAGTGGCCGTGCATCATCTGCGACGAGGACATGCTACCGCATGCTCTACTGAAGTCCCGCCCCGTCAGCGCCGCGCGCTCTGACGGTGTCTACCGTGAGGATTTTGCGGACGGCGGCAAGCGCGCACATGACCGGACCTTCCCTATCATGTACCTCGCCACCAATGAGTTGTGAGTGTCTCCCACACCGTCCCCTCCTGGCCGCGAAGCTCTGTGCTTGCGCTAGCTAACAGCTTCTGTTCAGCGGCTGGGTCTCCAACAAGGATCTGATCGACCTGGACCCCGAGAAGGTCATGGAGCAGGTCAATGCCAAGATGCGCAAGGACCTCGTCCTCGCCCACCAGCTCGCCGAGGAGCATCACGACCTTGACTACTACAAGGGCGTTCTACGCCAGTTCCAAGAGGAGTTGGTTGAGAAGCAGAAGGCGGCCGAGGCCAAGGCCGCGGCGGCAGCAACTCCTAAGGCCGGTAAGAAGAAGACCAAGGCTGCTGTTGACGAGGACATCGACATGGAGGACATCGACGACGAGGCTAGCGCGAAGAAGGAGAAGAAGCGCAAGAATCTCGACGACTCTGAGACCCCTCAGCGCTCCGAGTCGGTCAAGAAACCCAAGATCAAGCTCACCCACAACAGCACGCCCAAATCTAACGGCGCTGCTCCCAAGGCAGCTAAGGCTAGTGGTGATGCGAAGGCCTCCAAGAAGGCCAAGAAGTCGAAGGAGGACTCAGAAGAGCGGGTGCAGACGCCGAAGGAACCCGAGATGAGCGCTGAGGACCGCTTCGAGCGCAAGAAGAAAGAAGTCCTCTTCCTTCGTCACAAGCTTCAGAAGGGGCTCCTTACCAGGGATCAGCAGCCGAAGGAGGAAGAGATGAAGATGATGTCGGACTACTTAACCAAGCTCGAGGGCTTTCCCGACCTGGAGACTGAGATCATCCGGGTCACAAAAATCAACAAGGTTCTGAAGGCTATGTTGAAGCTGGACAACATTCCCAAGGAGGAGGAGTTTGAGTTCAAGCCCCGCTCACAAAACTTGCTCGACAAGTGGAACAGACTCCTCGCAGCAGAGGAGGTTTCTACTTCTGTCGGGCCTGAAGAGGCTAACGGGGTCAACGGCCACAAGATCGAGAAGTCATCCGTCAAGGACGAGACGAAGTCTGCTACCAATGGCATCGAGAAGGCTGACACCGAGGAGTCTGAGGCTCCCAAGAAGGACGTCAAGCCTGAGGACACGAAGGCCGGAGTGAAGGAGGCCGAGGACACGAAGGACGCTTCGAAGCCGGAGGCTCCTGCTCCCGAGGCGGACCAGGCGCCAAAGAAGGAGGAGGCGGCTTCTGCTGAAGAGAAGCCCAAGGTTGAGGTACGTCTCACTTGAACCCTATGATAACCGCTCCTTCTCAGCTCATACCGTACGAGCCAGGATGCTAACCCTAACCAGGACTCCAAGGCTCCTGAGGCCGTTGATGCCTCGGCTTAAGACAACACAAGGCTAATCTCGAGCGTTTGCCGAACAAGATTCTTTGAAAGGTGGCACTGGATCTTACGACGGAACTTGGGACTGGGTGGCGTCAAGTGTACATTACGTACCTCCGTTGTGCTTTTCACGCACGTGGAGGAATGCCGGGATACAGGACATGCGGCTTTCTCGGAGTTTCTGACCAGGTCCCTCGTGGGATCGACGCCGGGCGACCGGGCCAACATTTGTATTCAGGCAAGATGATGAAGAAGGACTTGGTTCGTGTGTTATCCGGCACTATCAAAATGAAAATGAATCCGGAGAATGGGTCGATATTAGGCAAATTTTACAAAGAACCGTGCAGCATGGGAGGTTCTACGTTCCTAGGGCCCGGGCATAGCCCCCAGGCAAAGCAGCTGCGACATGAGCAGCAGCTGCAGGTTGTTAGAGGTGCTATGACATCGTGCTTTCAGTCTTCGCGAGCAACACCAAAAAGATGAGGGAAAAAAATCAGTGGTATTCATTGGGATAATGCAGATAGCTAGTATCGCATACGACGAATCCGATGACAAATTTATTCAAGAAGCATGTATGAGTGTGATGAGAATGTGAGCAGAGTAACTTCGATAACCTTAAATACCATTGAATTGTAATTATCTTCTCGATATCACGAAATGATCTGGCTAGCATGTAGAATCTGTGATTTTTTTTGCATTATTTTTATTATTATTTGTGCTGTACTGATATCATCCTGACTGTGCTGCGGGTCGCTGGTCAAGCTCAAGGGCGGCCAGCCACACCCGCGACTTGAGACGTGTCTGCAACATCACATTCCTCTCAATACGCAAATGGCCACAGCCACGCGGAGTCCTCGCAATCATGGAGCATGATGAGACTCACTTCGTGTATGACGACCATAGGGTAAGTTCTTGCCTGGAGCTGTACCGAGCATACACTCAGGGAATGTCTAGGTCGCGTTCGTCTTCGGCCAAGACGAGGAGACCGCCGAGCGGGCGACCCGCCCCACGAAGCGCAGAAAAATCTCGATGAAGGCTGCCGCCGTAGAAGCCAAGCAGCGCCAATCGAGCTCAATCCCAGAGTTCGTGCCATTGTTCAACGGCGCTGAGAAGCCTGAGCTTGTAGCCCTGAGGCAGAAGCAGTTCGCGGCCAGCTGGGCGGCTATTGACGCCCGCATCCAGGTAGGTGCACCTGGGCACCCACTCCCGCGGACGATGGATACACCTTCGGCGCGTGCGAAGATGCTGGTATTAACCCCATTACTAGGATGTGCTGAAAGACTCGAACCGTACCACCCTCACTGCAGTCGCGTCCTTCGTGCATGACGCGCCCGCAGAGGAGCCAGGTAAGATCCCGGCGGCGCTCATCGTCACCGGACCAAACGTCGCGTCGCAGGACCTTCTGTTCGCGCAGCTGTCCGAGAGCCTTGGTGAGGCCGTCGAGGGGCGGTTTGTCCGGCTGCGGTCGGCGGAGGCGCCGAATCTGAAGGCGACGCTGAAGAAGATCATCCGGGATGTGACGAGGTCGACTGCTGATGAGGAGGAAGACGCCGACGTGGCTTTGGGAAAGGATGTGAGTAGTGAAGAGTTGACGGTCACCGGGAATGGTTGTTGCAGTGACTCGCCGGCTTGGTGACTGAAGCGATGAGCGGTGGCGGTGTGACTGACGAACTACGATTGCCGAACAGGGCCGCAAGTATCTGGACTATGACTTGGAGGCGCTGTACGCGCACATCAGTCCTCATGATTCCAAGCAAGTCATTGTCGCATTCCAGGACAGCGAGGCCTTTGACACGGGCCTCTTATCTGACTTGATCATGCTTTTCAAGTATGCCCTCTGTCATCTCGCTTCCTCGTGCGAGTATTCTACTGACGCGTCTTGCCAGCTCGTGGAGGGATCGCATTCCTTTTACCTTGATCTTTGGCATTGCGACCTCGGTCGAGCTTTTTGAGGCCCGGCTGCTCAAGTCGACCAGCCAATGCCTGTACGGCGCGCAGTTCGATGTCGTTCGGATGTCCGCGATCGTGGAGAGCGTCTTCAAATGCGCGGTCGCTCATGAGTCTTGCAATCTGAAGCTGGGCCCTGTGTTTCTGAGCAATCTTGTAGAGCGCCAGCAGAGTCAGGTGGCTGGTATTCAGTCGTTTATCAGTTCTTTGAAGGTAAGCCTGGTGACTTTCGAACTGAAATGACCTGATAACTGACCATAGCCAGTACGCCTACATGTGCCATTTCTACGCCAACCCACTCTCCATCCTTCTGTCTGGAGCAGCTTCCCCTCAACCGGAGCACAATGAGGCACTTCGAACCCTCTCATCCTTTCGCGCCCATGTCGAGGATGCCGTTGAGGCAGGAAGGCTGAAGCATGCGCGGGCTCTTCTCGAGAACGACGAGTATCTCGCTCAGCAGCGAAACGCAGCTCTCAAATCCACCATGACTTGGGAGGACTGTTTTCTAAGATCATTGGCACTCCTTGAAGCTAGTGAAGTTTTAGAGGATGACTTCATCACTATGTACATCGACGCCCTCGCGGGGGGCATCAACCTTCGATCTCAGGACTCGCCATTCCTGAGCTCAGTCAAGCGCATGTCGGCAGCCGATATCTCGTCCTTGCTCGAACGACTCATCAGGGTTATCAACTCCGGCAGCCCAGAGCTCGGCCTCAGGAGCTGGGCTGGCGAGGACCACGGCGCCGTCCAGAGCCTTTCCAAGATAGCGGAGCAGGTTGCCTCGCTCCGGGCGCAGGCCCAAGTCAAGGGCAAGCCACTGCGCAGTCAGTATAGCGTGCAGAGCAGGGTTCTTCGGACGACCGTCATCGCTCAGAAGGTCCAGCTCAGCCAAGATGAGTCGAACCTGACAGAGGAAGACAAGTCTTTCACGGCGTTGATCGACGATATCTTGGAGGTACTGGCAACGACGATCTCGTGCCAGGCAGCAGACACGATCTTTCTACATGAGCTGTGGATGTACGAATCGAGATCTCCCCACAAAGACGTCTTTATCCCGCGACTGGGCTCCTTTTTCGAGCGGGCTCTATTGAGGCCACATGACTACCTGGCGTGTGCATGCTGCAGTGAGGTGCTGAATGGAGGCAACAGCGCAACTTTGCCAACGACGAGTATCTTGTATCACCTGTACCAGGAGACCGGAGCACTCATCAATGTCGCAGACCTCTGGTCGGCGTTTAACGCGCTCGTCGGGCGACGTGAGGACACCGAGGACGGGCCCGAACCGACGCCGAGAGAAACAAAGTCACGCGACAATGACGGCTATGATGAGCGCGCAGCGCTGGTTCTCTTCTACCGAGGCTTAGCCGACCTGAAAGCGATGGGCTTCGTGAAAGCGACCCGGCGCCGGGCAGATCATATTTCCAAGAACAAGTGGCTTTCGTGATGATGAATGCACGGGACGGCGGTCCCGAGGCGGTGCTTGCTTTTACTAATAGTCTTCGCACTCACACTAATTCGACTACCTATATAAGAGACACGGAAGGTAAAATCTCTGTCTCCGCAGGGGACTGACTAGGCTTGAGTCTAGGCGGTCCCGACGAGATGGTATGCCTTTCCCATTTGCGGTCGCCATGACTCCATATTCTGTGTACTATGCCTAGAGTCCCCAACGGCGGGTCCAGTGTCTGAGACACGTCCCGTCGCTAACGGCGCAAATGCGAATGCGAGGTTGTCCAGCCAAGTCGCCGGCGGACAAAGTGTGGATTATTCTGAGCTAAGGAGAGACCCGTGGACAAAGCGACAAAGAACCTTCGAGGCTCAAGACGCCTTTCTAGTCTTTCTCCACCAGTCTATTTTCTAGGCATGGCTGGGCTGCAAACTGACAAAGATAATGTTTATATAGCGGGGACACATATACAAAACCACCGGCCAAACCCAATGTCCAGGCAGACAGTCGCGTGAGCCATCCTGGACTATCCACCCATCACACGAAGCTACAGCTGGAGACTTGAGACGGAAGGCACATCATCAACCTTTCCACTCAAGAGAAAGGAGCTGTGACAGATTGCCATTGCTCCCTAGCAGCCCAGGCCTTCGAGAAGCCACTAAATCATTAGGCACAACCTGGAAGGCTCTCTTCTCCCCTCATCATCGTTTGGATTGCTCGTCTCAAAGACCATCTTTCGTCCCAAAATCGTCCCAATCACTGGAGTCTTGTTATTCATCTATTTGCTTCCACAACCAACCCTGACTGTCTTGTAAAGCCTCGGACTCACTTTCGGCATTCGATTCTTGTAATTATATATATATCTCACATTCTCTCTCACACTTGTAAAATTCGCCACATCCTACTCTTCCCAGAAGACAACGCCACAAGTATCCAACAGATCACTACCGACACCACGACAAGATGAGCAACTTCAGCATGAACCAGGGCGGCAGCCACAACAACCCGCCACCATCACCACACCTACCCCGAGACCCCAGCAGCAGCAGCCACAGTGCGGGGCCCAGCCTGGCCAGACGTCGGACGAAGCACAACGAGGCGCTGGACAAGAAGATCGAGCAGATGTCCCTGCGGCTCGCGCCGCTCGTCCAGCTCACCTCCGGCCAAATACACCCAGCGTTCCCCGCGACGCTCCTCAACTTCTGGCTCCTGACGGACGCCCAGCTCGACGAGATCGCACACTTCTACCACCAGCGCACGCCGTGCCAGTGGACCCGCCACTACCCATGCCCGATTACCTGGGGCGAGGGCCTGAGTCTTGAGGAGAAGAGGCGGAAAATCGGAAAGTTCATCGGCTTGAGAGGGGTAAGTTCACTTATTTCTTTTGTTCGTTTTTTCACCCTTCGTTCGTTTCTTTTCCCTTTTCTTTCTCAGCTTGTCATAGCTGTACCCCTTATTCTTGAAAACCCTGCTAACATGGTGCCATACAGTGCGACACACCGATAGTCCTCAAGACCGAGCAGCAGATCATGGAGGAGGCCCGCCAGGCGCGGATAAAAGCGGACGGGGACGAGGCCCTCAGGAACAAGATGTCGTGGTATTACTAGGAGGATGACCACCCTTAAAGTTCCTAACGAGTGCCCTCGGCCCTCCCTTTTCTGGACCATCACGACATGGTTTTGGACCACAGCATACTCCACCAACAACACCCAAGAGCCGAACTCTGTTCCCCGTAACAGCCAGCATCAGCGTTGAGTTTTGCATATCGCGTCTTCGACGCTGGATACCACGATACACCTTTCATAGCAAGGAGTTGCGGTCTATTTGTATGCCGAAGCAATTTTAGCGGAGGCTTGTGAAAAGAAAAAAGAAGAAAAAAAATAGCATTTTCCGTCTTGGGTAATCAGATTCGTCCCTGTCTCCGTCTTTCCTGCCCGATTGCCGCAGCTGTATGTGCGAAGCCGAACCTCAAACGCCGCGCAGCCGTGAAAATGCCGTGAATGCCGAGAGCCAGTGTCCTCCTGCCTGAGCAGCCGAGTCGTAGTTATACAGCCCCAAAGGGCATGAGTCTGCCGTGGCGTCCCATCGAGCAGCGAGTTGTCCATCTGTCTGCAACGGAGCTTGCTTATTTCTTCCCCTTCTTCTTCTTGCCACCGCCGCTTGATGATGTCGGTCTCTCAGCTGGCGTGCTGGAGTCAACGAGGATGCCGTCGTCGCTGGGCACCTTCTTCTCGCCCTCCTCCTCGAGCTCCTTCATGAAGTCTGAGGAGATGGCCGCACGACGCTTCTCCCACCACTCGGCCTCGGCTTCGATCTTGGACTGGATCTCGGCGAGCTTGTCTTGAAACAGGGTGTTCGCGGCGATCTCGTTAGCGGTCTGGAAGATGGTCTGGCCCCAGTTGGGTGCGAGTCCGTTCGCCTGGATGTGGTTGTCAGCACTCTCCCGGATTTCTCACATTCAGGCCGATAGCTTTAGGCGGGCAGAGACATCTGCATACCTCCATGACGACGTCACGCAGCTCAGCCTCCATTTCGCTCTCGGCGCGCGTGAATCGCTGCCACAGGTCATCGCCAACGCTGCCCTTTGCCAGCAGGTTCGAGCATGCCTGCTTTGCCGTGCGGATCTGTATGATACGGTGGATGTCCTCGACGGCGCGGCGGATCAGGGCCGCACGCAGTATGCTCTCGGGAACCTTGGGCGCCTTCTCCTGGCCGTCCTCGGGCTCCATATGGAGTAGCGACAGATAGATGTTTCGTTGCAGGTGTGGGCCGAACCACGGCTCGAGGTTTGCCTTTTGCGCTGTTGCCTATTGTCAGCCTGGCTTCGCCTTCCGTCGTACCAAACAAGTCGCGCTGTCACTCACAGGCCTTGCGCTTCCTGTAAACGCTCGAGAAGGTAACGAATGTGCCGCCCAGGACCAGTACATAGGCGATGGGGAGGATGAGGCCCCTCCAATCTAGTGAGAACATGATGGCGCACGCAAAGTCTAGACGATGATAATGAAACGCTGACTGTCAGGCCAGAGGGGATACAAGAGAGCGACAGAGAGGATTAATCGGAGCGGTCCGGGTTGCGACGACGACGCGGTGTTGATCAGTGTCTGTCCGAGGCTGGCATTCAAAGGGAAGAAGCCAGGTTGACCTGCAGCTGGCGCTGCGAACTCCATAGAGAGGCCACACTTCACAATGCGACCCGGCGGTACTTTTTGTCAGCCTACTGCCGCTAGCTCAACAGGAACCCTGCAGCCCTGGTGGCGCCCGGCTGTTCGTGCCTGCCGGGGGAGGGGGGCCTATCCCTGCAGGCCTGAGCTAGCCTGAGCTTGTTCAGGCTTGTTGTACTAACCTAGCCGTGCTAGCGTGCCTGTTACGGTAGTAGCATCTGCATAGGTGCATCATATTTAGCTCAGGCTGGCCGGGGTCTGAGCTTTCGTCATCGTCCTCTTGCCTGTTGGGTACGGCGGCAGTGAGTGAGTGGCCATAGCTTGGGCGTGTCCTCAATTCCGACCTTCGCCTTCACAAACGGCCCTCCGCACATCTACGGCTCTCACCTTGACATTGGCGGATCTCTGAGAACAGGCTTCACGCTCCGTCCATTTTCATTACTATCAGACATAGACTTCCTCCAGCCTCGAGACCTCCCTGCGTCTGCCACGGCCCGGGGATACGATTCCGAACCCCTCCGCCATCACTTGACTGCCCCTCAGTCCCAACGCGCGTGGACCAACGCCACCAAGATGTTGTTGAGAGTCCGTGGGCCTGATGGCATGCTACGCATTAGCGTTGATAAGGAGGAGACGTTCGCCGACCTCACTAGGAAGTTCTTGCCACAACTCCCTCCTACGGTCGATCCGAACACCATCTCGTTCTCGAACACACCCAACGCCAGTGACGCCAAGAGCTTCCCAGAGATAGCACACCTTGCGGTGGGGCAGGTCGGCCTCAGCCATGGAGATATGGTCTTCATCAAGTACGGCCATGCACAGGTCATGGGCAACGGCGTCACGAACGGGGAGATGGATATCAAGGGCAAGGGAAAGGCGCCCCTGGCCTCTACAACCAACCGACTGAACGGGAAGCCCATTCTGCCCACCGAAGACCTCCCCATCGACCCACCGCCTCTGGCTTCACCAACGAACGAGAGGATTAAGAATCCTTGGGAGATTGTGGTGCAGTCCAAGCTCGACGATGCTCTTGACAAGAAGGACGGAAAGATACCCCGGAAGATGGACAAGATGTGCCGACACGGTCCCAAGGGCATGTGCGACTACTGCCAGCCTCTCGATCCGTTCGACGCCAAGTACCTGGACGAGAAGAAGATCAAGTACATGTCATTCCACTCGTATCTCAAGAAGATCAACGCAGACAAGAACAAGCCCGAGACCGGCAGCTCGTACATACCGCCCCTCGTCGAGCCATACTATCGAGTCAAGCGAGACTGCCCCTCCGGCCACCCGCAATGGCCTGAGGGCATCTGCACAAAGTGTCAGCCGAGTGCCATTACGCTGCAGCCACAACAATTCCGTATGGTGGATCACGTTGAGTTTGCGTCACCTGCTATCATCGACACCTTTCTCAACGCCTGGCGTAGGACCGGAGCACAGCGGATAGGGCTCATGTACGGTCGGTACGAGGAGTACGAGGTGGTGCCCCTGGGCATCAAGGCGGTTGTGGAGGCCATATACGAGCCGCCTCAGGTGGACGAAGTTGACGGCGTCACCCTGAATCCCTGGGAGAACGAGAAGGAAGTCACCGAGGTTGCCCGGCTGTGTGGCCTGCAAGAAGTCGGTGTCATATGGACTGACCTCCTAGACTCTGGAGCCGGCGATGGCTCGGTGGTGTGCAAGAGACATATGGACTCTTACTTCATCGCATCACAGGAGATTTGTTTCGCGTCACGTTTGCAGGCTCAACACCCCAAACCCTCAAAGTGGAGCGACACCGGTCGTTTTGGCTCCGACTTTGTCACGTGTATCATCTCAGGCAACGATGAGGGAGGTATCGAAATTAGTGCATACCAGATGTCGAATGATGCAATTGAGATGGTCAGGGCGAATATCATTGAGCCCTCGGCGGACCCTCAACGGATGCTGGTCCAAGAGGAAGAAGAGGACGATGGCTCGACCAGCAGGACTCGGTACATCCCGGAAGTGTTCTATCGTCAAATCAACGAGTACGGTGCGAATGTGCAGGAGAACGCGAAACCGGATTTTCCAGTCGAGTACCTCTTTGTTACCTTGACACATGGCTTTCCCGAGAAGGCACAACCGGTATTCAAAGATCTCGGCTTCCCCATCGAGAATCGGGAGCTTATGGGTGAGGTGCAAGAGCCCAGCTCGGTGGCACAGAGGCTCAGGAATAGCTCGCAGTCCGACAACGGACAGCTCGTTGTATCGGACTTCCACTTTCTCTGCTTCCTGCACAGCATGGGCGTGCTGAGCAAGGTGAGTGGAGTAGTTGTAACATAGGTTTCACCTTTGCTAACCAATTTATCACAGGAAGAGGAGGCACTCCTGTGCCGCGTGGCCGTCGGGCATGATCTTGCGGACGCGTTCCAACTGAAATCGACCACCGGGTGGCAGACATTGTTGGCAATATTGCAGTCGACTGGTGAGAGAATCCCCTTCAAGCGCCGCCGTGAAGAGTCCATGAACGTGGACGCCGACTCCGGCTCCACCTCCCCTTCTCGCCCTGACAATTCCGATTCTGAGGCCGAACATCTTGCTAAGCGCATTGCTGCGGTTAGGCTGAATCGACTCGCGAGAGGTAAATGACTTCCTTGCCCAATTGCAGGGTGGTGGCGTGGCGTCACTGCTGGCTCGTCGCCTCGGCCGGAGGTGAAATGTTCATAGGCCATAATGCTCAAGAGTGTACCTCCAGCCGTTCGGGTACTTGGCGTTGATGGAGTCAAGGAGACACAATGCATTAGACAGACGGGTCGGGTGGGCAGTGGATCCATATCATTGAATCTCAAGAAGGACATTCGAGTCTTCCGCTACTACCACTTGTCCCTGCGTGTGATGTTGACAATTACGATATACACAGAGCGAAAGCAAAATCTGAGCTTCCTTGATAGATCTGAGAGTCGGGCTTTCCATTACCGGTTGTGGTATCTTAAAAAGTTTTCGTACAGGTACCGGTCATCTTCCTTTTCCTTCTACACACCACCCTGCCCTTCATTGGCCCGTCGCCACGCCGCCTTCTTCGCGGTATTATTGACGCCCATCTCCTCCTTCGCCGCCGCGACCACCTCATCAACCATCCCCGGGTCCTTGGGATACACTTGCTGCACCTTAGCAAAGTAGTACTCTACCATAATCTGATACATGACGCGCGGGTCCTTGACCCCCTCCAGCGGCTCGTCGGCAGGCAGCAGTCCGTTCTGCTGCAGCGCCTGCAAGCGCTCCTGCAGCCTCATCGTCGCGCGGAGGACCAGCTTGGCCGTGCGCGGGCTCGGGCGGTCGATCCGCTCCTGCTCGGCGAGCATCTCGAGGGCCACGCCGCGCGTGAACCGGTACCCCATGACGTCGCGCAGCCCCTGGAGCGCGGCCAGCACCCCGGGCCAGTCGTCCGCCTTGCGGAAGCTGTGCAGGATCAGCTTCACCTGATTCTCGGACAGGTTGCCCCGGTTGGCGCGGAAGTGCCCGGCGTACACCCAGCTGCTCGCGAGCATGTCGCGGAACACCTCCCTCGCCTGGCGGGCCGACTTGGCTTGCACCTCGGGCTTGAGCACGCGACCCGGGAGCTGGTTCACGGGGAGCGAGCGGAACAGGACCGCGAAGGTGTCCGCGTTGGGCAGGATGTTGTTCTCGTGCACCATGAGGCTGTACAGCTCATGCGCCTTGTCGCCCCTGTTCTGCGCGACGGCGGCCGCTATCAGCTCGTTCATCATCATCGCGTCTCCACCCATCGCGCACTCCTGGTATGCGACGAACAGCTCCTCCAGGAGGCCGAACAGCTCGCGCTCGCGGTAGCTTTCGGCGAGGAGGACGAAAGTCTCAACGGTGGCGCGCGGCACCATGGTGTAGTCGAGGTCCGGGCCCTCGTGGTCGGAGCGGTTGGGCCTGTTGTCGACGAATTTCATGGGCCACTCGACTAGGGCCTGTCGCTTCCGCATGTCCACGAAGGTCTTGCGGCTGCGGATCATGGACCAGGCAAGGCGCTCGGCTTTTTGGCGTTCGGGCACGTTGCCGGAACGCATAAAGGCACCGATGAGCCCGTTGACTTGGATCGAAGCGGCCATAACACCGTTCTTTTGCATGAAGATCAGAACGTCATAGGCGCCGGTGAGATTTCCAGCACCGATAAGCTGCTTGAGCCACTTCCCGAAGAAAAAGCTATTCCTCAACTGGTTGGGTAGCTTGGACTTGCCATACAGGTTGACAGTGCCGGCGAACATCATGTCAGTAAAGGCAAACATCGCGTAGTCTGTGTGCCCGCTGTTGAGGAAAAGTGAAATCACGTCGTCGTAGTCTCCGATCTCCATCGGCTTCTCGAGCTTCGTGGCCAGGTCGCGCATGCGCCGGTACAGCAAAAACCCCTTTTCGGCGGTATCAGGCTTCGCACAGTATGCTCGGATGAGGTGCAGGAGCACACGCGAATCTGCGGGACTTGAAGGGCTCGATCGATTGAGCAGGGCTCTGCTTGTCCGTTCGGCACGTTCAATGTCGCCAACGGCTGACAACATGCGCACGCCCAGCTCGAAGAATGGGATGCCTACGGCCGAGTCCTTGCTGCCTAAGTCCGAAACAGATCTCCTCCATGTACTGAGCGCCTCTTCGGGGTCGCCAGCCTCAAAGGTGGCCTCGATGGCTAGCAACTGCTGTTTGTAGCTCAGCGGTGCGCCAGTCTTGACCATAACCTTAGACAGCGCGCGGATATGGGGCATCCTGTAGGGGTTCTGCGGCCCTTCAAGAGAGAAGACCGCCCATAAAGCGTGCCAGACTTCCTTAGGTACAATCGTGTGCGGTTTGGTGATGGCCAGCGTCAGATGGTGGAAGGCTCTCCATGTGGAGTCGATGAGCTTCCTGTCCAGCTTGCTATGTTTGAGCGCTATTACTGCTTGTTTCAAATTCTGGAGAAGCAGGGAGACTTGGTTGTCTCGTTGCTGAAGCTGTTTCTTGCTGAGGTCCGCCTCGTGAAACTGGATGCGTGGAAGCTTTGAGCTGAGTTCGTCCCCGGGCTCGTCATAGCTCTTCAACGCGTCCTGGAGGGCCTCGAGCGATCCTGGAGGGCCATGCTTCTCCAGGATCTTCTCCAGCACTCCGGTCATGCGCTCGAGCTTCGGCAGAGCCTCCTGGAGCCTGGCCATCTTGGCAAGGGTGCTGGCCTGCAATTCCTCGATGTCCTCGAAGTCGGGCTCATCCTCCCCGTCATCTTCATCTTCGACACGCGAGATCTCGCCGGTCCTCGGATCCTTTTCGAAATACCTGACCACGACAGGTTTGTTGGCCTCGGACTTTAGCGTCTGGGCGGGGTCTGATTTTGCCTTCACCCTCAAGCCATTCTTGCGCTTGGAACTGTTGGCGTAGCCTCTTGCAGAGCGCTGCGCCGGTTGAGAGCTGCCGAGTGATGCCAGACAGGAGCGGCAGATATAGGGATTCCTGCGAGTCGCCAGATCAAGGAGAGCAGATCTTGGAGGCATGGATTCTCAACCCAGGTGGGAGGCTAGCCATGTGCCGCAGAAAGTTGTGAGAGATGGCGCTGATGGTTACTCCAAAGGTCAAGGTGAGTTTAAGTTCACGCGGTGTCGCCGCCTTCTAAAAAATTCTTATCAGCGCGGTCGAGCGCGATAAGCAAGGGACCCCCCCAAAATGGTAGGCGGTCTGAATTATTTTTCGGATTTCGCAGTATAGTACGAAGTTAGACAATCCTCATCTTCGTCTTCTCTCCTGCGAAACAATACAACCGAATCACATCACCCTCGCGTGTCGACGCCATGTCGACTCCAAACCCCGACTTCCTCCGCTTCACAGGCCACAAGTCCTTCACCCACCGCCTCATCCTGTCGACCCTCACCGGCCGCCCCGTCCACATCTCTGGCATCCGCAGCTCCTCGCCGACCGCGCCCGGCCTCGCCCCCCATGAAGTCTCCTTCCTCCGGCTGCTCGAGGCCGTCACCAACGGCTCCTCGATGCAGATCTCCTACACGGGTACCACGATAACATACCACCCGGGCCTCATCACCGGCACCATCGCGGGGTCGGGCGCGTCCGCCGACGACGTCATCGAGCACTCGCTGCCGGCGAACTGCACCCGCGGCGTGACCTACTTCCTGCTCCCCCTCGCCATCCTCGCACCTTTCTCCAAGGCCCACATGAACGTCCGCTTCTCGGGGCCTGGCGTCATCACCTCCGCCACCGCCACCGGCGACATGTCCGTCGACAGCTTCCGCACCGCCATCCTGCCGCTGTACGGCCTCTTTGGGATCCCGCCCGCGCGGATCGAGCTCAGGGTGCTGCAGAGGTCGTGTCCGGGCCCCCGCGGCTCCGGCGGCGGCGGGCTGGTCGAGCTGCGCTTCGCGAGCCAGGTGCGCCTGCCCAAGACCCTCCACCTCAACCGGTCGCCGGGGAGGATACGTCGGATCCGCGGCGTGGCGTACTGCACGGGCGTGTCGGCGAGCAACAACGCGCGGATGATCCACGAGGCGAGGCGGGTGCTAAACCCGCTGGTGTCGGACATCCACATCGCCGCGCAGTATGACCCCGCGCCGCTGGTGCCGGACAAGAATGCGCCGGGCAAGGGAAAGAAGAAACTGGGCATTGGGTTTGGACTGAGTCTGGTCGCGGAGTCGAGCGTGTCCGGCGTATTGTACTCGGCGGATGTGGTCGCGCCGCCGGAGGGTGGTGTCGTCCCTGAGGATATCGGGACGAGGTGTGCGTATCAGCTGGCGGAGGTTATACAGCAGGGTGGGTGCGTCAGTTGGTCTGGAGCAAGGACCGTGCTCACATTGATGGCGATGGGGTCAGAAGACGTTGGGCGGCTGAGGATAAGCAAGGAGACCTTGGGCACTGAGGAAGTGTTGGGACTGGCAAGAGATCTGAGGAACTTCGGTGCAGCAAGTTGGGGATTGAGACCCGTGGACGATGATGATCCGGAAGACATTATAGTTTCAGTCAAGGGCACCGGTGTTGGTAACGTTGGCAGAAAGATGGCATGAATGCCGAGATCGAGATGGATCCCATCGCTAACCTTCACGATTTGCGTGCGATATTCATATTGATGTCTATGTACCAGTCTACAGTCTCCTTGCCCGGCGCTGGCCCTGAGCGGTGAGCGCTGCTAACATGCTGGAATATCCTGTTAACCGTAAGGAATAAGCAGCTGTTCTGGGATCGTTGGCACTATCAGCCATCAACGTGCGGATCGCGTTTACGATGTGGAAATTGGCTACAAGACCGTTTCCGGACATCAGCAAGTCCGCCAGACTCGACCTCTCGGGTCCATCCGCAGAATTCGGATTATCCAGTGCTGATATTATCTCCAGGTATCGCGTGACCAAAACTCTCGATCTCTCAGCAAGATCGTTTGTGGCTGGAGGATTTCGTTCATTCATTAATGGTCGCATCTCGATGTCGTTCGTCTCGTCCGCACCGAACGGATCGTCCCGTAAGACGCCACGCTCTTCCGAGTCCAGATCCTGTCTCGAAGTCTGTGCCCCTGTTGCGAGGTCGACAGCCGCCGTTGGCTCAGGTGTGGGGGCGTCTGCGTTCTTGAAAATCCCACCGGCAGACACCCTCTGCACCATGATCTCGATCTTCTTGAGGCGGTCCTTCTCCACCGCGACCGCGCACAACATGCATTGTAGCAAGAGGACCAGGCAGTCGAGGAGAAGGAGGCCGAGCCTGGATGTGGGCGCTTTCTGCCCGATGAAATCGATGATGACGCCTCCGTGCAGATACCCGCGCATGGCCTCGCTTCCTTGAGGGAGTGCGAAGATGAGGTGGGAGAGGATGCATAGTATGTTCGTGGCGAAGATGACGTATATCTGTGGCCGGGGCGCCGGCATGAGCTTGAGAAATTCCTCGGGCTTCGGTGTGAGGTATATGTACTGCACGAACGCGCGCATGACTAGGCGCGTGAAGGAGCAGCTTCGGGCGGAGCACTGTCAGAATCCACGGATCCAAGGGGGACTGTGAGGAGATGTACGTACTCCATATAGTACAGAGCGCACAGCTCGGCGAAGATGACAACGTCCAGGCTGCTCATGAGGTGTGTCATGAACTCGCTCTGCATGGTCATGCCAGCCTTCGCCCGGCGCACCAGGGATGACGACAGCCGCCGACCATCGCGGTCGGGGCGCCCTGAGCTTCGGGGTCGTGCTTGGTGACTTGGTCCCTCGCCGGCATCAGGTTCATCCCGGGAGCCAGCATCGCTATCGTTGCCGTCGCGCGCTGGCGAGAGGGCTCCATCCCTCGCTACTACGGGATCATCGTTCATAGCTCCGCCGCATCTGATGAGGGAGGCTTCTCAAGTTGGGTGAAATGAAGTAGACCTCACATGGTATGCGGTGGCGGGGAGCCAGCCGTCGATACCAAGCCCAACGAGCAAAGTTGGGCGGTGACTCGCTCGCGTGTGCGTGGACGTGTGCGTGTGCGTGTACGAACGAAGCGTTGCAAGAACGTGTTGGGCTGTGGATGCTAGCAAGACGTCAACGGTCCATTGCGGTCCGAGGGCTCCAGCCGGCGGCGCCTTAAGAGCTTCGACCGGCCGCGCCACGGGTATGGCGGCCGCCCCCCGGGGTGAGACTAGAGCTTTTGGTGGGGTGTGAGCTCTGCAGGGGTTCAACCGCAACTGCAAAGCGAATTGTTTGACTGCCCCTCGTTCGCTGCTGTGACTCAAATTCCCGTGGGTGATTCGCAACCTACAACAATCGCACTGCGCCCCCGCCAGGACTTCGAACCTACGCTCGACAATACCCTCAAAATGGCGACCTCCGGGGATTTGACACTGGAGATTCTCCAGTCTCTGTCCAAGACATCCCCGATCCAATCCCAAGAGGCCTTCCCTCAATCTTCCTTCAGCGAGCTCAAGGCAGCCCTCGACCGTCTCTCCTCGAGGTCCATGGTCACATACGAACAGATCGAGAAGGATGAGCCCATACTCGAGCCCGAGGCGGAGCAGATCGTCGCCAATGGCAGTCACGAGGCCCGGGTGTTCGAGGCCCTGCGCCAGGCCGTGGAAGGGTTGAGCGTGCAAGAACTGGAGAAGACCATTGGTGACAAGAACGTGACCAAGGTCGGCCAGGGCAAGGCCTTCAAGGAGAAGTGGATAGCAAAGACGAGCGATGGCAAGCTGAAAGCCTCTGTGAGTTGCCTCAACAGAGCAGAGACCACAGGGTCCGAGACTGACAGCCCAAACAGGTGGACTCGATCAAGGATGTCACCCGAGAACAACTGCAGACGATCAAGGACACGCGTGCCCACCCCGACGCCAAGGTCATCGCCGACCTCAGGAAGCGTAAGCTCGTCAAGCTACAGAAGGTCATCCACTTCAAGATACAAAAGGGCGAGAAGTTCGCTCTCGAGATAACGAAGGAGGAGACGGATCTGACGGCCGAGATGCTGCAGTCTGGCGCGTGGAAGTCGGCCGCCTTCAAGCCCTACAACTTCAAGGCCCTGGGTGCGGACCAGCACGCAGGGGCACTTCATCCTCTCAACAAAGTGCGGTCTGAGTTCCGCCAGATCTTCTTCGAGATGGGCTTCGAGGAGATGCCCACCAGCAAGTTCGTCGAGTCGGGCTTCTGGAATTTCGACGCGCTCTTTGTCCCTCAGCAACATCCCGCCCGTGACCTGCAAGATACCTTCTACATCTCAGACCCGAAGCGCGCCGACCCACCAAGAGCCACATCGCCAGATGACAAGGCCGACTATAAGACCTACTGGGAGAACGTCAGGGCGGTGCACGAGAACGGCAAGTTTGGCTCGATTGGCTACAGATACCCCTGGTCGGAGGAGGAGTCGTTGAGGCTGGTCCTGCGCACGCACACGACGGCCATCTCGACCGCGATGCTGCACAAGCTGGCGCAGAAGAAGGGCCCTGACGGCCGGCCACCACCAGCCCGGTACTTCTCGATCGACAGGGTGTTCCGGAACGAGACGGTGGACGCAACGCATTTGGCCGAGTTCCACCAGGTCGAGGGTGTAATTGCGGACTACGGCCTGACGCTGGGCGGACTGATGGAGTTTATGGAAATCTTCTTCAACAAGATGGGTATCACAGATCTGAAGTTCAAGCCGGCGTACAACCCGTACACGGAGCCAAGTATGGAGATCTTCAGCTACCACAAGGGCCTGAACAAGCTGGTGGAGATCGGTAACAGCGGCATGTTCCGGCCCGAAATGCTGGAGGCGATGGGTCTGCCCAAGGACCTGAGGGTTTACGGCTGGGGACTGAGTCTGGAGAGGCCGACGATGATCAAGTACGGCATCTCCAATATTCGTGAGCTGTTGGGGCACAAGGTGGATCTCAATTTCATTGAGCGGAATCCCGCTGTTCGCCTAGACAAGAACTAGAAGGCGAGTTATAGAATACGTCCAAGGGCCGGAGCCAGGGTGTCAAAAATAAAGTGCTTGGAGTGGGTATGAACATACCAACAAAGCCTTGCTAGCCTTTCCATGTGCTCTTCTTCCCAGCGTAACAACACTTGGAAGAACATTGAGACCGTCGCCAAGAGAGAGACGCACAGAGAGAAGTGAGAAGAAAGAGGGGGGGGGGGTTTAGGAAAAAAAAAGTAAAAATGAAAATTCGGGCAGAGCAGCGCTGAATGAGTCCAATATTATTTATTCGATGGGCGCTTATCCGGGCCAGAGATTCAACAGCTCGCCTGCTCTAACTAGATATGCCCCAAAGAAATTGACGAAATTCGTTAAGGCCTAGCAACGACCTCATAATCGTGTTGCAATCAGGCATGGAATCTTTTTCTACGAGTCCAAGAAATTTAAAAAGCCAGGGACGGCTTTCGCGCATGAAGTGCATACCTGCTTGGTAGTGTGGCTTGTGAGTAAACTTGCGGCTGTATCTGTGCTGGGGTTCGATCACTCACGAAGTGCGACTCATAGCAGCAGAATTTCGTCATTTCCCCAGTCTTTAATCTCGATTAGCGAATCCAAACAGCCGGAACTAGGTGCTCGTCCTCCGGACATCGGCCTCACCCTGCATGCGCTATGCAGCTTGAAGATTTACGGGGTAGAATTTTTTCTATCTTTTCCTCCCAAAGAGAAACCCTGGATTCCGCCGCAGGGGAGAGAGCAGAGGCTCCTCAAAGCCAAGGCATGGGCGGCCTAACGGTAAACGGCTAGCAATGAGGGAAAAAATGAGGATCAACAGCTTCAGAGAAGGGTAAGTGGATGTAGACAATGGAGCCAGGGAAAGAGTCATGAGAGTTTTGGACGAGAGACGGCGTCCTATGCAGTTCCAAGTTGGGCCAGTGAGGAAGCAAATCGGAGCTTTACGTTATCTTATCGCGACCAGGGTCCCTATTTCTTTTTTGATTTTAAAATCTTAGCGGGGTCTCTTGTATGAATCACAGCCTCTCGACTTCTATAAACCAGCTGCTACACCTTGTCGACTGGGCGTGAACAGGGCGGAAAGGGTGACCTGAGCCTCAATTGGTACCTCATCGCCGTCCTTCGCCGCTGTGCGCCGTCTCCCCCCCCGTCCAACAGCTCCCTTCACCATGGCGCCGACCATGTCCTTGGGAGGTCGAGCTCCCGCCCTCCTCCGGCATGGTCGCCGGCTCCCAGTGTCTACCACGCACTCGGTTAGGAGCTTCACAGCAGCAAGCACCAATGCTGCGTACAGGTTACCCATCCAGACCAGGCAATCCCTCCAGAAGAGGAATTTCCTGACCACCGCCCGATGTCTTGCGACCGCAGCCGCCCAGTCTGCGCCCAACCCGCAGGCCTACATCCAGAGCGGCGTGGTCAAGCCCAAGGAGACTGTCGACGTGAAGAAGGTCCTGGTCATTGGATCTGGCGGTCTGGCCATTGGTCAGGCTGGAGAGTTCGACTACTCAGGTTCGTTGTTGGTGGCGCCCAGCAGCTATCAAGAGCTGTGGGAGCGGTGACGCATGAGTCACACGCTACCTGTCGCGACAAGGACGTGAGTGCTGACCAAGAAGCACGACTGTACAGGCTCGCAAGCTCTGAAGGCACTGAAGGAGGCAGGTGTCAAGTCCGTCCTGATCAACCCAAACATCGCGACCATCCAGACCAACCACTTCATCGCGGACGAGATCTACTACCGTACGTGCGCGCGCTAATGGCTTTGCGCCATACCCCTACTTCCCACCCAAGAGACACTTATCAGGCCAGCCGTTCCTGTTTGGGACCCAATCGATACGACGCGACTCTCTGCATCGCTCTTGTGACTCTGCCCAAAGGTCGTGGGAGGCCAATTGCTGACTTTGGTCCCCCCATAGTGCCTGTCACCCCCGAATACGTCACCTATGTGATCGAGCGAGAAAAGCCTGATGGCATCTTCCTCTCCTTCGGTGGGCAGACCGCCCTGAACCTTGGCGTCCAGATGCAGCGTATGGGATTGTTCGAGAAGTACGGTGTCAAGGTTTTGGGAACCAGTGTCCGGACACTCGAGCTTAGCGAGGACCGTGACCTCTTCGCCAAGGCCCTGGAAGAGATTAACATCCCCATCGCAAAGTCCATTGCTGTCAACACTGTTGAAGAAGCGCTCGACGCCGCCAAGAATATCGGATACCCCATCATCGTCCGTGCCGCCTATGCTCTTGGTGGCCTCGGATCCGGCTTCGCCAACAACGAGGAGGAGCTCCGCAACATGGCCGCCCGATCATTGACGCTCTCGCCTCAGATCCTGGTCGAGAAGTCCCTCAAGGGCTGGAAAGAGGTGGAATATGAGGTCGTCCGGGATGCCAACAACAACTGCATCACTGTATGCAATATGGAGAACTTCGACCCTCTCGGCATTCACACGGGCGACTCGATCGTTGTCGCACCCAGTCAGACCCTGAGTGACGAGGAGTATCACATGCTCCGATCAGCTGCCATCAAGATTGTTCGTCACCTGGGTGTCGTTGGCGAGTGCAATGTTCAATACTGTCTGCAGCCCGACGGTCTAGACTACAGGGTTATTGAAGTCAATGCCCGTCTCTCGCGGTCCTCTGCTCTCGCCTCCAAGGCGACCGGATATCCCCTTGCGTATACCGCGGCGAAGATTGGTCTTGGCCACAGCCTGCCTGAACTTCCCAACGCTGTGACAAAGACGACAACTGCAAACTTCGAGCCCTCGCTGGATTACATTGTCACCAAGATTCCACGATGGGATCTCTCCAAGTTCCAACACGTAAAGCGCGACATCGGCAGTTCCATGAAGTCGGTAGGCGAGGTGATGGCTATTGGACGTACCTTCGAAGAGTCCTTCCAGAAGGCGATCCGCCAGGTCGATCCGAAATTCGTCGGCTTCCAGGGTGACAAGTTCGCTGACCTGGACCACGAGCTGCAAAACCCGACTGATCGTCGCTGGCTGGCTGTTGGCCAAGCCTTGCTGCATGAGAACTATACCGTCGACAGGGTTCATGAGCTCACCAAGATCGACAAGTGGTTCTTGCACAAGCTGCAGAACATTGTGGATTGCACAAAAGAGCTTCAGGCGGTTGGCAGCCTTGAAGGCCTCAAGAAGGACCTCGTGATGAAGTCCAAGAAGATGGGTTTCTCGGACAAGCAGATTGCCCACGCCGTGAACAGCACAGAGGACAAGGTCCGCGCTCTTCGTCTGCAATATGGCATCAGGCCATGGGTCAAGAAGATCGATACTCTTGCCGCTGAGTTCCCCGCCGATACAAACTACCTGTATACCACATACAACGCGTCAAGCCACGATGTGACATTCGAGGACAAGGGCACTATCATCTTGGGCAGTGGAGTTTACCGCATTGGTAGCTCTGTCGAGTTTGACTGGTGTGCTGTGAGCGCCACACAGGCCCTGCGAAAGATGGGCCACAAGACGGTCATGATCAATGTAAGTTGAATCTTTTCCTTTCTACATGTCTGACTAGACATACCTGCCTTCTGGATGGACCGCAGTCTCTCAGGCTGGATATTGGACTGCCGCTGCAATCTTGGTTTTCACGACCCGGGGGGGGGGGTTATAAGACCTTTGAACTTCTTTAGAACTTTTACTGACTTGCTATTACTCGAAAAAGTACAACCCGGAGACCTACAGGTAAGCATCAAGACCTACTAGACGCCCATAATATGTCGTTCGTATTGTATTGACTCAATTACAGTACCGACTTCGATACCGCTGACAAGCTGTACTTTGAGGAGTTGAGCTATGAGCGTGTCATGGATATTTACGAACTTGAATCCGCAAGCGGTGTTGTCGTGTCCGTCGGAGGCCAGCTGCCTCAGAACATTGCTCTTCGTCTTCAGGAGACTGGAGGTGCGAATGTTCTCGGCACTGACCCTAAGGACATCGACAAGGCTGAGGACCGTCAGAAATTCTCTGCCATCCTGGATAGCATCGGCCTTGACCAGCCTGCATGGAAGGAGCTGACCTCCGTCAAGGAGGCTGAGAACTTTGCTGAGCAGGTCGGCTACCCTGTGCTCGTCCGCCCCAGCTATGTCCTGTCCGGTGCCGCCATGACGGTCATCCGAAGTAAGGATGAGCTGAAGGACAAGCTTGAGGCCGCCAGCGATGTTTCGCCTGACCACCCTGTCGTTATCAGCAAGTTCATCGAGGGCGCTCAAGAGATTGACGTCGATGGTGTCGCTTCCGAGGGCAAGCTGATCGTTCACGCCGTCAGCGAGCATGTCGAGCAGGCTGGTGTTCACTCTGGCGACGCTACCTTGGTCCTCCCTCCCGCCTCGTTGGATGAGAAGACCATGGAGCGTGTGAAAGAGATTGCTGAGAAGGTTGCGAAGGCCTGGAACATCACTGGACCTTTCAACATGCAGATCATCAAGGCTGAGGACCCCGAAGGCGGCCAGCCGCAGCTCAAGATCATCGAGTGCAACCTTCGTGCCTCTCGGTCCTTCCCCTTTGTCAGCAAGGTCCTTGGAACCAACTTCATTGACATTGCCACCAAGGCGCTCGTCGGCGAGGATGTCCCTGCACCAACCGACCTGATGGCTGTCAAGCGCGACTACCTAGCGACAAAGGTCCCACAATTCTCATGGACCCGTCTGGCCGGTGCCGACCCCTTCCTTGGTGTGGAAATGGCTTCCACAGGTGAGATGGCCTGCTTCGGCAAGGATTTGGTCGAAGCCTACTGGACCTCTCTGCAGTCCGCCATGAACTTCCGTGTGCCCGAGCCCGGCGAGGGTTTGCTGTTCGGCGGTGAGCTGAAGAAGGAGTGGCTGACCAAGATCATCGACTACGTGTCTCCTCTCGGCTATAAGCTGTACGCTGCGGACAACGAGGTCAAGCAGTTCCTCGAGTCGACGGCTAAGAACAAGGTGAATGTTGAGGTCATTGAGTTCCCCAAGGAGGACAAGAGAGCCCTCCGTGAAGTGTTCAAGAAGTACGATATCCGTGGTGTGTTCAACCTTGCCCGTGCCAGGGGTAAGACGGTCATGGATGTGGACTATGTGATGCGTCGGAATGCGGTCGACTTTGGTGTCCCGCTGTTTATGGAGCCTCAGGTATGTCTTTCGAACCAGCCTCACCGCTACGGACCACGAGCTAACATTGACCTTTCAGACCGCCATCCTCTTCGCCCAGTGCATGAGCGAGAAGCTTCCCCGGCCCGAGGGCATCCCGTCTGAGGTCCGCAGGTGGTCCGAGTTCCTCCAGGGAAAGCCTCTATAAATTTGAAATGGCTTCCCAGGGTGTAGGGTTATCAACTGCGGGGAGGCCCAGTCACCCCGGTCTGTTTTTGCTGGCGTTGATGGGCTTCTGGTGTCATTGCGTTCGTGTGTATGTGTAATTAGGCATGGCATTTGAAAAAAACACAAGGAAAAAGAAGAGGAGAAAAGTAGGCAAGAAGGATATCAGGCAACGGCCATTCTGTCCTTGTCAGAGGAACTGACAAACTCGAGGGTTTGGGTTATACATACTTCGGGTGTGTGGTGGGAGATAGATCTGATGTTGTGGCTATCAAAAAGTCAAGCTTCTCCCGCAAGCAGGAGGCTAATAGGCAGGTAACATTCAAAATGTTGACAAATACTCTTTTGTAGGGCACTGTTGTAACTCACTACCTCCATCCCATATGCAACGAGAATCAAGAAATGAATGTAAACACAGCAATAGCTATCTTCAACCTGATCTATGCGCGGGCCATAGAGCGAGGGGGTCTCCATGTAGATAGATCAGCACTAATTTCAAGGACCAGTTTCGACCTCACAAGGAGCAGCATGGCATAGCGGGCAGGGCTTGACGAACGGAGGGAGTCCTCCCTTTGCTACATCGACACGAGCAGTAATTTGTGGTCAGGTCACATCACAATCTAACGACACCGTCACCGCCATGAACACGGCTCACTTTACCGGACGGGCAAGAGACAGTCTATGTAGGTAATGGTCCGTGCTTTGTTTTGCTATGCCTAAGCTGTCCTAAGCTCTGGGAGCTCGTAATGCCGCTGCGGCGGTATGGTAATTAAAAATACACGCTCTACCGCGTCGATTGGGTTTTTGTTCTCCTTCCATCCTTCCGCTCGTTCTGTCGGAACATCCGTGCGTCGTCCACTAATCCATCGATCAATCCGATAGAAGTACCGACGGAGCAAAAACCTACCCTGGCATGATCAATCTGATAAAACCTTCGGCTGGTGAAATCCCCGTCCTCCTAATATCATGACGACTCAGTCTGGTAGACTCAACTACGGTTGCAGTGATAGCTGGAGAAATATCGTATTTTGTGACGCATCTTGGTGAGAGGCGGATGTCGAAAGCCGAGATCGGTCGAAGATCTACAGCTGCAGACGGAATGTGGCGACCTCGAAAGGCCGCAGGGTCACAGGGTAGTCGCCCCTGTCATTCTTCTGCAGCTCAGCCTCGCCAGGGATCTCGTCCTCGAGCACGTTGACCTTTGTGACCTTCTTGACATCCCACTTGGTGCCGATGGCAGTGCGGGCGCGGCCGCCGAGCGACTCGTACATGCGCACGATGACGCACTTGCCCTTGCGGACGGGGAGGTCGCCGACGGAGACGTCCTCGTCGTCCTCACCGCGCTTGACACAGTCCAGGATCACGGACCGGTCGCCGATGAGCTTGACAGGGCTGTCGTGGGACAGGGCTGCGGTCGAGGGATCGTAGCGGTGGGGCTTGCGGACCAGCTTGATGGGCGAGTTGAACTCGTAGCCTGCACGAACAGTGGCAGGACCCAGTGGACCATCGTGAGGCAGGATGGCGTAGCGGATCTTGTGGTCGCCCATATCGGCGTGCGCATCCGGCGCCTTGGGGGCGCGGAGCAGAGACAGACGCATGAGGTTGCCGACGGTGGCGAAGCCATACTTGCTGTCATTGAGGATGGAGACACCGTAATTGGACTCGGACAGGTCTGCAAACTTGTGCTGGCACACCTCGAACTTGGCCATGTCCCAGTCGGTGTTGTAGTGAGTGGGGCGCTTGACAATGCCGTACTGAACTTCGTAGTTGGCCTCGGTGTTACGAACGTCAACCGGAAACTCGACCTTGAGGAACTTGTGGTCCTCGTGCCAGTCAACATCGGTTTCGACCTCGACATAGGAAGGGTGTCCCTTGAACGCAGCGCTCAGGGAGACGGTAGAGACCAGATGACTCTTCTCGCTGATCTTGACACGGCTGGTGACGGCAACGCGGAAGGGCTTATTCTCGCTGATCTTGGTGTCGTAAACAGAGAGTTCCTTGCGGCTGTCGAGGTGGTACCACTCCACATCCCAGGCCTGCCAGTAGAGGGGTTTATCGTCGAAGATGACGAATTGATTAGCCTTTCCGCCCTTGGCGAGGACCTCGCGGTCGGCCTTGCGGTCGTATACAGAGGTGATGATGCCATTCTCAAGCTGGACTTTGAGTTGGTCGTTCTGCATGGCGAAGACGCCAGGGGACAGCTCCTGGATAGAGACGGGAGGACCCTCAGCAGAGAGGGTCTTGAGAGGCTTCAGGTCCAGCAGCGGACCGTCGCCGCAGGCAACAGCAAACTCGTCGTCAGAGATCGAAACGAGCTGCTTGCGCGGCCAGAACAGGGCGTTGAGCACAGCTCCCTCCTCAACTGTTGTGGTCTTGACCTCAGGAAGATCAATCGCCGCGGATGCCTCAGCGATCAGTTTGTGTCCAATCTCAAAGACCTCAGCATAGAGCTGTTGCATGTTCAGTCTTGTGTCTTCAGGAATAGAACATTGCGAGAGGAGGCTAAAGAAATCTCTGATTGCCTCACTCACCTCATCCGAGTCATCATAGCACATTTCAATGCAACTGCCGGGCAAGCAGTCGTGGAACTGGCAGAGGAGAACGGCCTCCCACATCTTATCGATGCTAGCCTTGGGGTATTTGTAGTCCTGGCTGTTCAGGGAAGCAATGGTGGCGTAAAGCTCTACGGCTCTCAACAGAAACTCGGCGGCACGGTTGTTATGCTTGTTGTTAGCCTGAGTAGTGTAGGTGCCGCGGTGCAGCTCGAAGTAGAGCTCGCCAAACCAAGTGACAAGCTTGTCAGACTTTGGAATCAGCTGGTCAAAGAAGTCGTCGACAGTCTTACCCATGTGGACACGGGGGACGGCGCCGGTACCTGTGGTGTCGGCCATGCCGCGACAACGCCGAAGCTTCTCAATATGCTCAACAAGGGGACCGCCACCACCGTCGCCCTTGCCGAAGACGAGGAGTGACGTATGATCCTGATCCATCGACTTGTGCTTTGAGATGCTTCGCTTTACGTCACCATAGTGGGCGTCAGCCGTGTAGGTCTCCGAAGGGGGCATGTGGCACAAAACCTGGGATCCGTCCAGAGCGACCCAGTTGAAAGTGGTGTGTGGGAAATTGTTGATGTTGTTCCAGCTCAACTTCTGGGTCAGGAACCGGTCCATGCCGGCAAGCCTGCAGAGCTGGGGAAGCTGGGCAGAATAGCCAAAGGTGTCAGGGAGCCAGAAAGTCTTGGAACGCTCTCCGAAGTTGGACTCGAAGAACCGCTGGCCGTAGACGAACTGGCGCACAAGAGACTCTCCGCTTGGCATGTTGGTGTCGTGCTCTACCCAACTGCCGCCGATGGGGTGGAACTGTCCGGCCTTGACTTTCTCCTTGACCCGGTCGAAGGCGTAGGGGTAGTACTTCTTGAGCCACTTGAACTGTTGGGCCTGAGAGCAGGCAAAATTTAGCTCCGGGTACAGCTCCATCAGGTTGCACTGGTTGGTCCAAGATCGCGCGACCTTGCGCTTGGTCTCGGCCCAAGGCCAAAGCCAGCAGGTGTCAATGTGGCAGTGGCCAATGCCGTAGACCATTGGCTCCTGATCATTGTCGTAGACCTTGGCAGAATCGACATTGCCAATGTACTCTCTAGCGATCTCTCGAGCCTTCAGGACCGAGTCTCTGTCGTCCACGTTGAGGGTTTCGATCATGCGGTTGATCGTATCCAGCGCCTTGTGCTGCTCCCAGGACTCCTTAGGGAGCTCTCTAGCAGCGTCGCCGATGATCCACATATCGACATAAAGCTGGCGCGCCTGCAGATCGACGGCCACAATCTCGGCCGTGCTCAGGTGATACGTCTTCTGGGGATTCGGAGGCGTAATACCTGAGCCATTACCAAACATCTCGTTACAGGCAACCTCGATGTAGAACGTGTGTTCCTTTCCATCGCGGAAAGCCTCGGGTAGGATCCACTCAGGACGGTCGCTCGCGCTGAAGCCCTGAACAGGGTTCCCGTCTTCGGTCCAGACCATGCCTTCGTTGCCGGCATTCCAGTGGAACTCAAGGTGCTCCTTGTCTCGAAGCTCCTCGGGAACGGTGAGGCGGACCCGGACCCAGTGGGTCGACCACGCAGGTCCAAACTCGGCGCCAACCTGGATATGGTCGTTGAATTCTTGAGAGACGGCGTCCTCGAAGGTAGGACGTGACAGATTGGGAGCTGCCCACCTGTCGAGGTACACGTGAGGCTCACCCTTAGCCTCGCCATCCTTGAGCAGTCTGTCACCGAAGGCGTCAGCACGTAAGACATATGGAGACAGAAACAACCTGGTCTGGGAGGGAAGGACTACGTACGCTTGAAGGTTATACTTCTCGTAAGGCCCAGTCTTGTATCTGCCCTCGATGCGGTCTAGGTAAAGCTTGTGGAAGGCCTTGGCGACCGGCTTCTGGACCATGACCGGGTAGTCGGCCTTTGGCTTCATGAGCCGGGCCATGTCGCGCTCGCCACCCATATTGTCGTTGCCCTCAGCAAAAGCAGAGGAAATGAGAGGGGCAACAGGCAGGGCGATCTGCAGAATTGGGGTCTCGGGAACTTCCTGGGACTGCCGGATAGGGGCGTCCTCGGTGGCAGCGAGCTTGAGCGCCTCGGCCTCGCGGGTGTCGTCCAGACTGGCAGCAACCAAAGCTACACCGTCACAGGGTTTGGCCGCGTCACCGACGCCGGCGGGGGGATCAGTTGGGGAGCTAATTGGGAAGAAACGAACGGAGAGGTTAGTAGATGCACTCTATAGAAGAACCAGCGACAACGACAGCTATATCTACGGTCTAAGAAGACCGAGTCAAACGCAGGAAACGATCGGTTGTGCTGGTGGTAGTGATGATGATGGTGATGGCAACAATGTTGTTTGGGAAACGTGGGCTCGGGTCTTAGGAGTTCGGAGACGAACAACCCGGGACGAGGAGCTCCTGCGACAACGTAACAGAGCAACAGCTAACAGGTGACCGCGGGAGCTACTGTGAGGTGAGGCAATGCGGCAACGGGGGCCCCACAGGAGCTTCGACGCCCTCCAATCGAGGCCCCCTCCGCATCCTCGGCTTCTGACCCGACGCGACGGGCTCCTTGATTGACCAACCGCCGTGCTGGAGCCAGGGCCACAAGGGAGCGCCAGCCGTGCCAGCCTGCGGGGTTGGTGCTGAGGGGGAAGACAGGCACGACAGGGATGATAGGGAGGGGAGACAGGGGATACAGGGGATACAGGGGATACAGGGGAGCCAGGGGATCGATCAGTGACGGCCGAACGCCTGGCAGTCGCTGTCCCAAGCCGCCGGGAATAGGCGGGAAAATGCAAGGCGCAAGGGGGTCAGGGTGTAAGGTTCTAGACGGTGCGATAGGACGACAACGGTAACGTAGTATCGGGATAGGGACGCTGGAAACTCCTCGCCGCCAAGCGACGCTTGTCCCCAGCGGCAGAAGCACCAGAGAATAGACTGTGTGCTCAGACGACGACGACGCGCTCTTCGATGCTCAACGTACCTCATCTTGTTGACGGCCATGCGAATACTGGGGTGTGAGTTACTGGCTGCCGTTCATAGCTCCTCCAGTCTGCAGGCGGCGAAGGTAATGGTGACGAGGATGACCTGATGCGCGAAAGGGGATGCGCGAAGGGTCTGCGACAGTCAGTCGATCGAGCGTTACAGGAGAGAACGAGAGGAAAAGGTCGCCTTCAGGGAACGCAGGTGGGACATACTGTTTTAAATATGTGGTTGGGTGGAGGGGTAGGTGGCTGTAGGTAGCTGTAGGAATGGTCCGGAACAGAGGGGAGGAGGGGATATCACAGAAGTGACCGGATGCTGGCGGACAGGGGAGGAAAAATAGCTCTGCTGGCAGATTCCGGTCTGACCATGTGATTCAAGGTGAGGTCGTGGCGGTACAGGAGCTGATCAAAAAAGACGAGGAGGGGAAGGATGGAAGGAAGGGTTGGGGCGAGCGCTGCCTGAAAGCTTCACAGCAGCAGCTGCATATTCCGCAGTAGGCCGCTGCGCGATGACATCGTGTTCCGGATGCTGGATGTTGATGGGGACGACAATGACGGCTTGCCATCGAAGCCTCCTTCCCCAGCAGCCTTTCGCCCTGCCCTGCCCTACCCTACGCAGTGTTGATCCGGTGGCTCAAGCACCAGGCACCCAACGCGTGCTCGACCACCTGGGCCCAGAAAAGGGCAGGTATCTCCTTTCGAGAAGGCCAGGTGCTTCACAGCGGCAACATCACCCAGTGTGTGGGATGCGGAGTCCGACGATGTGAGGCCCAGAGCCAGCCACAATATCAGGGGTTGACATCCGGTGTCCCAATATGATGCACAAGAGCTGCTGGCCACTGGCCAATCCATGAACCGCCTCGCCCAACCTGCCAAGTTACACAATGCACATATACTCCACTGTGTAGGTATACCAAGAGTGTCAGCATATGATAGGGGGCTACTCATTGCGGAGCGCACTTACTCGATGTTGGCTGTCAAGAGAGGAACATATCGTTGTGGTGTCTGTGACACATCAAGTCCTGGATTTCATCATCGATTCCACATCCTCTGGATATACCTTTGTAGTGATTCATCACCAACATGCGACCTCGTTTCACAATCTTGGACAATGCGTACGAGGTAGCAGAGAAACACAGATTGACAGTAGTCTTGCAACCTGTTGTAAACACAGAACAATCACCTGCACTGTTTGCGCAATGTAAACAAACTCGATGATATTTGCAGAAGAACGATGTCCGGCACCAGTACGTTCTTGTCCTTTAACGATTCTTGGCCCTCTTCCTGGCCGCCTTCTCCTTGTCGTAGAGGTTGGCCTGGTGCCCCTCCTCCCCCTGTATCTCCGCAACAAGTCGCTTGTACTTCTTCTCGTAAGCCGCGTCCTTCTCCTTCTTGAGGCGCAGCTTCTCGCGAGCCAGGAAGTTGGCGTCCTTGCGCAGCTCGCGCATCGCTCCCTTGCGCTCTTTCTTGTGCTCTGCCCTGAGCTTGGCCAGCTCCGCACGCTCCCGGTCCGGATCGTAGTGCTTGTCGGGATCGAAGTCGTCCTCGAACTTGGGTATGTATGTCTTAATGGCCAGGGGCCGGTGGTGATGCAGCTCCAAGGGCCGACGTGACAGCGTGGTGACCTTCAACGCCCGCGACAAGTGCGTAGATGAACGCTCGGCCTTCTGGAGCAGGGCGTCTGGGAGATGCGGTCGGTTGACTTTGGAAGTCAGATATCTCAGGGTCTTGACAGCTGGTTCGAAGGTCTCGTAGAAAGACGCCTTTCCTGTCCAGGTCTCGGATGCCGCTTGCAGGAGCGAGATGTTGGCGCTCAGGAGCGCAACCTTTAGCGACTTTGCTGCACCGCTAGAGTCGCCTTCCTTTGCAGTTGAGCAGTCACAACTCCTCAGCTTGCGAATTGAAACCTCTTTCGCGTCCGTCGCCCGTATGGCAGCCGTTGACTCGTGAACGGGGAAAAGCCCAAGCTTTTCCCGAGCCTGCACAGGTGCCAGAGCACAGATGGTGTTCAGAGAGAAGTTCATGACTTCAGGCACATAGCGCTTCGCAAGCTTCTGATACTGTATGGCCAATGTGGACAAGTATGTACCAGTGGCATAATCTGCCAAGCTGTCCGGGATCTTCTGACCCAAGAAGCGTCCTATGGATAGCATAGCTGGCGTGACGACCTGATGAAAGTGATCGGAAGTTGGGAAAATAGACCCAATAGCTGTCAGGATGTACAAGTCTCCAAGGCGCAGGCTCAACGGTCGCTGGTGCTCCATCTCCTCCAGGTGTGATCGGAACTCCCCGGCGATCTCAATGGGAAACATCTTCGCTAGGGAATGTACGTGTCGTACCAGCATCTCTAAGACTGCGTAGAGATCATCGCCAGAGACGTCTCCCATGTGAGCGATGTGCTGTACCAGAACTCTTGCGAAATTTCCTAGCTTCTCCTTGTTGGTGCTCAGGAGCTTGGGATGGTACAAGGCTCGTATACGCTGGATGACGGTTGGGAGCTTGGGTAGCGGGATGTCCCGTATGACCGCTAGGAATTCAGCGTGACTCTGTGGGCATGGGAACGTGTAGGGCAGCCCGTCCTCAGCTTGAGCGCTGTCTTGTCCTTGCCTCGCCTCGCTGAAGACAGCATCCTTACTCTCACTCTCTGTGAGCAGCCCCTTCGTAAACTCGTCGTCCTCGTCCACTTCGGCTTCTACGGCTCCGTCATCGTCGCTCTGATCGGATGCATCATCGTCATCGATGTCTTCGAAGTCGGAGCCGCTCGCAACTAGGTCGTCGTCGATTATAAAGTCGTCTTCGTCGTCGAACCCGAGCTCCGTGGCAGTCGGCCGCATCTTGATGCCCTTACCGAGGCCAAAATCCACATCACCGCCGTCGCCCCTAATAACTTCCACGACGGGTTGCTTGTTGGCGTCGTCGCTGTCCGATTCGTCGTCATCTTCCTCCTCCTCAGAGTCGCTCGGTTCCTCGCCTCTCATACGCTTGAGCCTCTTCTCTTCAAGCTCACGAAGGCGATTTGACTGCTCCTCAGCAATTTGTTCCTCGGTCTTCGTTCTCATGGTCGGTTTTGCCCGCTTGTCTGCCACCATCTTCTTGACAGCAAGGTCGTAGTCCTTCTCGAGTGCATCTTTGTCGACCCCTGGGAGGACTGCGGACTTCGAATCGTGCTGGTTCTCGCCATTCCGTGTCCTTTCGATCTCCTTCCGGTTCTGTCCCAGCAGCAGCCTTCGTATGTCTGCTGTTTCCTTGTCCAGTTCCAACCGCAAATCCTCGTCATCCTCCTTGGCCGCTTGCCGCTCGTACTTGTGAAGTTTTGATTTGGCGATGACCTCCTCCATGACCTCCTTCTTCGACTTCTTTCTCTCGGGCTCCTCCTGGTCACCTTCCTCGTGGAGGGCAACCTGATCCCGCAGCCGCTTCAAGCGCTTCCTGTTGTGCTCCTCTAGATCCGACATGTCGGACCCGTCGTCTGAGAACTCCTCGTCGAAGTCATCCATGAGCTCTCCGTCCTCGCCGAAGGTCAGAGACTTGCCGGCGTGCGTCAGGCTGATCCCCTGGGACGGGTCGTCGTCCTCTTCCAGATCAAACATAGAGGACTTCTTGTGCGCCCTCTGCTTCTCCATCGCAAAACGCTGAGCGGCGGCCATCTCTGGCGTCATATTCGGGTCGCCCTCTCCGAATCGTCTGTCGAAGATGCCACCGGTCCTGTTCCGCCGCTGCATCTCGACCAAGAGCGTCTCTTTCCGTCTCTCCTCGCCCAGCGCCTTGGCCATTCCCGGACGACCGAGTATACCCTTCTTCTTCTCGGGCTTGTTGGTCGTGACCGCGAACTTTGGGCCTCGTGCGTTTGTCTTGAACTGGAACGGGTTGAATTGCTCGCGGATGTTCTCGAGGGCCGCGCCGCGCTGGAGGCGCCTGTCGTTCCGGCCTCGCTCATCCTGGGCATTCTTCTTTTTCTGCTTCTTGGACTGCTGGGGCCCGACGATTCCTTGATCTCGGAGAGAGGCTTTAAGCCTCTTGAGCTGTGATGAAGGCATGTTATAGGCGTTTCAGTACGAGGGGTGCCTTAGTGCAGGAGACGCATGGCGTGGGCACTTTGACGTGCCGGCTGGAATACACACCGAAGTTGAGTTTTCAGAAGCCCGCACAGTCGTTATCGATAGCAGCAAAACTTTGGCGGTCAGTCAGTGGGAGCGGCAGAATCTAGTACGATGGACCCTGTTGACTAACGTCACAGCTCTGATCCCTGCCCACCCTACTGCTGCGCTTCACGATTCTCCGCAAAGACCCCAGGCTCGAAAACGGCTTCTGATCTCGCGACCGGCTTCACGGCTGGCGCAAAGCACGCGCGCTCACCATGTCGCTCCTCACACTTGCGCGCGACGAGCGCGTGATCTTCATCGGCCTGACGGCTGCGGTGGTAGGCGTCGTTGCCACGATGCGCGTGTTCCTGACGCGCATGCGCGACGAGGCCGAGATCAAGCAGCCGCAGCCTACGACGCAGTACATCACGCAGGAGACGGAGGACTCGCTCAAGTCCAACACGCTGGACACGCTGCTCAGCCACTACAACTACGCCATCCGCGAGATAGCGAGCAAGATCGTCACCGACAGGGCGGTCAACGACGGCGAGTCGATAGAATATCTTCTCTGGGGCATCACGCGGCCGGAGTACGACGAGCGTTTGAAGTGCCTGCGCACTCTGGCTTATATCACGGATCCACGTACGAAACCTCATCTCTCATACAGTTCTTATCATTTGCTTATCTGAGCCGGCCCTGCGGTGGTGGCCGCTGCTAATAGAGACGCAGAGACCATACCGAAGCTCAATACCCCGCGCGCATACGCCGCATTCGTGCGCTCACTCGAGTTCTGCCTCACCGACCGGGCGCCGCTCGACAAGCTCGACGACAAGTACTTCGACGAGTACGGACTGCGTGACATGGCCGAGAAGTTCCCCCTCATGTTCATCACACAGCTCATGCAGAAGTACGGACCGGAGCAGGCAATCCAGGCGGGGATCGTGGAGAAGTGGCTCGCGAAGCAGAATTGGGGCGACACGCCCGACGAGAGGCAACAAAACTTTTTTCAGTATATGTGCAAACAGAACCGGATTGTTGAGATGATTCACAAAATTCAACAATGCCCCATGGGCCGGGACGCTCTTGTCAAGGCTGGCTTGGGGCCGAGGCGCGTCTCCGAGACCTTTGGAATCTTCCACGTCGAGTCCGAGATTCTTGACAGCGACCACGCTGAGCCTACGCCGAGGCATCTTGAACAAAGTCCCGAGGAGCAGAGGCTGCGGCATCGTCATCGGGAGGCTATGGTGCTGAACGACGGGACGCGCCCGCTGGGCCGATCCGACATAATCGAGAGAGAGCACGACACGCCGCCCTGACCATGCCCCCAGCAGAGATTGGGTTTCAACTTCGGGTCATTGTCGGGAAGCGGGATGGCTTTACCCTGGAGAAGAGCACCGGTTTCAGGCGTCAGCCCCTGAATACCGTGGTCCGCAGCCAGCCACCACGTCCAGCCAGCAGTCGGTTGGCTTCGGCGTCGATTCCTCTCACGAGAAAATTGCTTCTTCGTGCCCTGCACACACGACGGTGATCGAACGGAAGATTTGATGACTGGGATGCATGCTTCCCGGAGATGATTTGAGCATCGATTGAAAGGACATATTCCTCGATGCAAGGCTGCGAGGAGGTAAATTTGATCAATGAAGCGTCAAGTGATGATGATCTTCACCACATTGCAGCAGTATACATTAACTCCCTTGAGGAGAGGGAAATTTTGTCTTGCCACTGTGATTTGAGCAACTCTACTACGGACACACGAACATGGAAGTCTTCCGCGAGCTCACATATACTTCGGTTCTAGGCAATGCCGACACAGATGTCATCCTCAACTCGGCTATCGCTTTCAACTCAGCCACACAGGACATCATCCTGATCATACGTGGCTCGCGATATTAGTACCCTCTGTTGCGGTCATGGGCTCCGCTGCCGTTGTCAAGGCGGCATTCAATCCGCGACGGCGGGGTGCCAAGTTTGATGATGGGGATCACGACCCTCACCCGAGAGAGAGGGAGAGAATTCTCGTTTCGGGTTGCCCGAAGGTGGCGGATCAATGTGTGACGCTGATAAATTTTCAAATGGTGGAGGACGTGGGAATACGGTTCGGAAAAGCTACGGATGGCCTAGGAGACGGCCGCGGGGACGTTGCCTGATATGATCAGAGCGTGCTGCGAGGACGGAGGGGTAGTCGGCGCCGTAGCAAAGACTAGAGGGTATATTCGACGATATAACGCAACTATTGAGGAAGGACTTGCGCCCTGGTATCAAACGCACAAGGTCCAGGACGGGAGGTGAGGAGAGAGACGCTGTGTCAAGGGAAGAAAGAGGCCATGGAGATCCGCACAATTTAAATTGGCGCGTGGAAACGAAGATGTGACAACCAAATACCTTCCTTTCTGAGCTCTCTGGGCTCTGTCCCTGGTCGTGTCGTAATCTTCCTTTCCCTCGACCACGACTCTCTATTTCATCCCTTGCACGACCCAGGCAAAAGTGTCATATCTTTACATGTCCTCCCTCTCGATCTCCACCAGCTTCCAACCCCTGTCGCACAAAGCGGCATGCTGCAAGCCTTTTGTCTGCAGCATGGCGTTTTCTGAGGTGTATAGAGTTATCGTTGTCAGCTCGTGTTCAAATGCAGGCGGCAGCCAGTGAGGGAAGAACAGCGCGAGGGCGACGGGCGCAATGACTGAGCTTGGGTAGCATTGCCAATGTCCGCAGGTGATGGAATCCCCCAGGTCGTCCTGGACCCATAATACTGTCGCCCCAGGGTATTATGGGTCCACTCAATCGCTTCTTCGGGCCAGCCGGCCTGTTCCCGTTCCTGCATAAGGGCCCCGTTGAGGGTGTCACCCCATCTCCTCCTGGGGTCGCAGCCCGCGTCGAGTCGGGTCGAGTCTGGAGCGCAGACGCCACGAGGGCGCCCGCCGCGCGGTCTCTGGTGTAGCCACAATATATTGGCGGCGCACTCTCTGTTCTCGCGAGCCGTAGAAGACGGCGACGTGTGGTTACATTGTCTCGCGCGGGAGGATGCCGGCGCCAATGAGAGTGTCTGGATAGATTACAGGTTCATCTCGTCTGCTGCCGGCGTGGCCTCCCGGTCCCCGTGCTTCGGGACGACATGAAATGGCCTGCGGCCTTTGGGCCACAGCGTTCGGCGAGGCCACAAGCCGTGCACATAGCACTATGCAGTAGGCATAGTAATTGGTGCGGTCTCAGGTTGATCACACCCGCCACGGTCTCCTCGCGCACCACGTCAGTCAGCACTGGCGACGGGAGCGCAGACACGTAATATCCCGTCGACCTGGCTTGGCCCAATGGCTGGGTGCATGAGGGCTGCGGGCGCCGGCCTGCCGTCATCCGTGTGCATCCGGTTGACGAGGTGATCGCAGATGGAACCGGGGATTCGAGCCCGGACAACCAAACAACACCACAGCCCTATTTCCTAGTCGCATATCGCCTGCATCGTGCTGCGCGCCCGCGTTGCTTTTGCTTCCACGCTCGCGGCACCTATCCACCATTAGCGAGCGCCGACAGCAAGGAGGAGGGATCTGGCCGGCCTGTCACTGTGGATATTGTGTTGATATTGGGACTAGCCTGTGACCCTGCTGCTCCCCCTCCACGAGGCCACCCTTGCCCACCGTGCCCACGTTACCAGCTCGAGGCAGCTTGACGTCGTCTCTAATTTTTTATGTTTTATTCTTATTTTTTCCTGTGTAGTCCCGTAGTCAAATCTCTCTGGCCTCCTCTAATAAGACCAGGTCACCCCCCCTCTCTGTTCCTCACCTGTGCGGTCCCGGTCCCCTCCAGCATCCTCGCTGCCCTTCCCTCGTATATCGAAGCGGTTACGAGCATCCTCATATCGCCTGCCGGTGTCTATCTGCTGCTAATCCCCGAAGCGAGACCTCCGACCTGCGCTACGGACGACGCCGTTGACAGTATCCTCTATGCTATCGCCAGCCTAGACCGGGGGACACACAGACGCCAGACACGGACCGCGTCGCGCGCCGAAAGCTTCTCTCTGGAGCCCGCTAGGCCGGCTCAGCTCCTCGCTCCCGCCGAGCCTCAGGCCCAGAGGGCTTGTGCGGTCGTGACAGTCTGACGGAGGGGGTTGAACAAAGAAAGGGAGGGCTGTTGGGACAGGGACGACCGTTGGAGAACTTGCCGCCTCCCGGGCACCTGGAGCTGTCAGGCTGCGCGGCCCAGTAGTGATTCTACCGCAGCGGGGACAGGGGGGTCTACAGTAGCTGCAGCCTCTAGCCTCTGGGGACCCGCGGTGAGTGAAAGCCCCCCGGCGCGATCTCATTCGGCACCTGCAGGCGCCGTAAACAGTGGGAATCTCAGGCCGCGACAGGGGCCCCGCGGCCTTCCACCCGCTCTTCGTCATGTCTTCATCCCAGGTTGCCGCCCTTCCATTCCACAACACCACCCCCACGGCACCACGCGGCCTCCGCAGGTTGAGCACCCGCAGAGCTCCAGGCGCAGGCAAGGTCCTGACCCTCTCGACACCCAACCTCAGAGGCGCATACGCCGACGACGCCTCCTCCAAAGCCGTCCCACCGATCCCGCTGCTGCTGCGCAAGGGCTCCCAGGCCGCCCTGACGTCCAACTCCCTCGCGGCCATTCCTGATGCCTCAGAGAGCTACGCCCTTGCCACCCTGAACGGCTCCCCCTCGCTCGGCAGCAAGATGGCGCCCTCGCCTTTGACACCGAGGGCGGGCGCCCCATTCGGCGGCGACATCGCAGTAGGCGACACCGTGGATGTACCTGGTGACATGCAGGGGACGGTGCGCTTCGTGGGCACGATCCCGGGCAAGAAGGGTGTCTTTGCTGGTGTGGAGCTACGACCCGACTTTGCGCCCCGCGGCAAGAACAACGGCGATGTGGATGGGTTCGTGGCCCCCCAGGACTCCTGATATACCTCCCTCCCTGGCCAGCGACGTTTGCTGACGCGCCTTGCTCCAGTGTGTCCTACTTTACTACCAGCATACCGGGCGCAGGCATCTTCCTCCCGCTGAACAAGGCCGCCAAGCGCGACCCTCCTCTCAACTCGTCGATGAACATGATGACGCCCGCCTCTGCGAGTGGCCTGAAAGACGGCACCCAGAACTCGACCAACTATACGCCGCCCACCCCGTCCGTGGCCCAGTTCAGCAAGCCAGTCGGCCCAGGTCGCACATCGAGCCCGACAGGAAAGAAGTCGAGACCTTCGCTCTCCCGACCACAGTCGCCTATGCGCAAGCTTCAGATAAACCCAGGCGCGCGCCCAAGCATGGGGACACCCGGCAAGGTCCTGCCACGATACGGAAGCCCTACACAGAACAAGTTCTCACAGAGCGCCCGAGGCCCACCGACGCCAGGCGACCCAGCCAAGAGGGGCATGTTACAGCCGAACCGCAACCTCAGCTTGGGACCACGCAGTATCTCGGCGCTATCGGCACGGAGCACCGGGCTTGCTCCAGAGGAAGAGCATGCGCCTGTGGACAACGGCATTACGGGGCCTAAGGACGCAGGCGGGCCTGTGTTGGGGCTGGGGCTGAGGCAGCGCGGCCCGCCACAGCAGGCGGCATCCCAGGACGAGGAGATCGAGAGGCTACGCCTCGAGATTGCAGACCGCGACAGGCAGCTGCGAGACCAGGCGGCGACGCTGACGGAGATGGAGAACAGCCTCACGGAGGTGCAGAGCCTCATGGCGCAGGCCGAGCTGCCTGCCCCGGCCCGGAGAGACAGCCTGGACGACAAGGACACGGCGCACCTGCGGGCGCTCGTCAGGGAGAAGAATGAGAAGATCGCATTGCTCACAGCCGAGTTCGACACGCACAGGGCCGACTTCCGGAGCACTATCGATACGCTGGAGTTGGCGAGCTCGGAGACGGAGAGGGTCTACGAGAAGCGCATAGAGGAGCTCATGCAGGACATACAACACATCTCGGAGCGGGAGAGCGATGTAGATGCGGTTGCGACGCAGCTGAAGCAGCTAGAGGAGCTGGTACAGGAATTAGAAGAGGGCCTAGAGGATGCCAGGAGGGGAGAGGCCGAGGCCCGCGGCGAGGTGGAGTTCCTGCGGGGCGAGGTTGAGAGGACGCGCGCCGAGCTCAGGAGGGAGCGAGAGAAGGCTGCCGGCATGGCGAACGGCACGAACGGCACGAGCAAGGACGACCAGTCCGCGCTCTTCAAGGAGCTCGAGCAGAAGGAGGACGAGATCAGGGGTCTCAAGGCGATAATTCATTCCCTGAGCAGGGACTCCGTACCTGGCGATGTCGAGCGACCGCCTATGGGCGCAGAAGATACTTCGGCAAGGGAGAAGCTCGAGCGCGAGGTGGCCGAACTCCGGGCCCTCCTCGACACTAAGAATAACCACGAGGAGGAGCTGGAGCATGAGCTGGAGGCGCTGCGCCGAGGGAGCACGGCCACCGTGCGCGAAACGGACCGATCCTCCGTCCGCAGCTCGCGCGACACCGTGGTCTCGGCCAAGGAGCAGGAGTCGCGGTCGCTAGAGCCGCAGGCGCAGCGCAAGGCACACGCCCGCGTGCGGACGCTAGACACGATGCCCGAGAGCGACGGGCTGTCGTCCATCACAGAGAACAGCACCCTCTGGTGCGAGCTGTGCGAGACCTCGGGGCACGACATCCTGACGTGCACCAACATGTTCGGAAGCCAGGGGGCCAAGGATGAGCCGGCGCCGAAGCCTGCGGACGACGGCGGGCTGACGCCGGTGACCGAACACGACCCGTACAAGATCGCGCCGCTCTCGCCCCGGCTGCCACTACCGCCCGTGCCCCAGCCCGCGGCCGAGGGCCCAGAAAAGATCAAGGGTCCGCCGCCGAACCTGATGGACCCGGGCCCAGTGGCGGGCAAGGAGAGCGGGGTCATCGACCCGGATGCGTGGTGCGCGCTGTGCGAGAAGGACGGGCACAACAGCGTAGACTGTCCGTTCGAGGATGCGTTTTAGACAGCAGGACGACGACGACGACGACGACCTTTCACACTTCTTGAGACGGCCTTCCCTTCGGAGTTCGGGTCCTGGGGTCTACTACGCAACTTCTAATACACTAATCGGATCGGATACACACGGGGGAAGCTTGGCCAAAGGGGCTCGCTTGCAGGCCAAGCAGGCATGATGTGATGAATGCTATGGGAGACGGATCGTGTCTTGTGTCTGCCGTTCTGCACTGTCCTGTCTGATCTTATATTCTGACCTGCGCTGCGCCATCCGCGTGCGATTCGAGGACGTGCCTCTCTCTCTCCTGTTCTGTTTTCGGAATGGAAAAGTAATCGGGTCTGCCTGGCAGTTATGATACCAGAATGCATCGTTCGTTGTGCGCATCTCCTGGGCCTGAGCGAGCTCTGCGTGCTCTCCTTGTGCCAGTGTCCTGAATAGTGTCTACTACTAGTACGACATTGCTGTGGCGCGCGCGCTGAGCCCCCGTCGCCAAGAGGACCCCTGGAAACAGGGCGCAGCGAGGACGCCAGCAGCCGAGATCCTTGCACGCTGTCGCGTCATCGCAATTGGCTCGACGGCCGTGTGCCATTGTCCGTTCTGTCTTACGAGACACTTCAGCTTTCCTGCGCAGCGTGCATCACCTCTCCTCCCAATAATCCTCCACGGCAACCAAGCTCCCCCCACGGTGCCGACTGATGCGAATTGCCCTGCCGTACTTGATTCATCCGAGCGCGAGCGATCTCTATACAATTGAGCGCAAGTCCGCCTTGTCCGCGGCGGCACTCGGAAAGAGAGCTGTCGACAGCTGCTGGGCCGCGTAACTCGCCCTCCACCACCCGCGACAGCCCGGGCCTCTCGTCGAAGAGGCGACGGCGCATCAGGCCATAGCTCCTACTGGGCACGAAATCACCCCGTACAGACCAGTCAGGCCGTCACAGTCACGATGGCGCAGGTCCTACTCGACCTCGTCACCTCTCTGGGCAACTGCCTGAACTGCTTCCCCGGCTCACCGACGCTCAAGATCAACAGCCGGAGCTTCAAGATCCTGAGGTTACTAGGCGAGGTATGTCCCGCCCCTCCCTGCCCTGCCCTGCCCTGCCTCGCACCGACGCGCTCCGTGCTGACCCCGCCGCGGCGCCACAGGGCGGCTTCTCCTACGTCTACCTCGTGCAGGACACCTCGACCTCGGAGCTCCTCGCGCTCAAGAAGATCCGCTGCCCCTTCGGCGCCGAGTCCGTGGCGCAGGCCATGAAGGAGGTCGACGCGTACAAGCTCTTCGCCAACACGCCGGGCATCATCCACAGCGTCGACTACGCCATCGCCGAGGAGCGCGGCGGCGGCGAGGCCTCCAAGACGGTCTACGTGCTGCTGCCCTACTACCGCCGCGGGAACCTGCAGGACCTGATCAACGCGAACCTCGTCAACCACACCCGCTTCCCCGAGAAGCGCCTCATGCAGCTGTTCCTAGGCATGTGCCGGGCGCTGCGCGAGATGCACGTGTACAGGGGCGCCGGCGCCGGCACCACCCCCGGCGCCCCCGGCGAGAGGATGGAGATGCGCGTCAACGGCGTGGACGAGAACGTCGCCACGACCAAGGGCAGGCCGGGGAGGGGGCACGCCGCGGCCGGGGCCGACGAGGATGACGAGACGGAGCAGCAGAGGCCGCTGATGGCGGGCGAGGAGGGCGTCCCTGCGGGCGAGGTGAAGAGCTATGCGCACCGGGACATCAAGCCAGGTAAGAGGGCTCTGCCGGGCAGATCCCCCCGGGAGGCGGGGGCCCGGGACTCCCAGACAGAGGCTGACGCGGGGCAGGAAACATCATGATCGACGACACGGGCGCGGCGCCGATCCTCATGGACCTCGGCTCCATCGCCGTCTCGCCCATACCCATCACGTCGCGGTCCCTCGCCATCGCCACGCAGGACACGGCGGCGGAGCACAGCACGATGCCGTACCGGGCGCCGGAGCTCTTCGACGTCAAGACGGGCGCGGTGATCGACACCAAGGTCGACATCTGGTCGCTGGGCTGCACGCTGTACGCGTGCCTGGTCGGCAAGTCGCCGTTCGAGATGCGCAGCGACGAGACGGGCGGCTCGCTGAGCATCTGCGTGCTGAGCGGCGACTGGCGCTTCCCCGACGAGGGGCCCGGCGGCACCAAGAAGAAGGCCGCCCCGCGGCGGCAGGGCACGAACCTGAGCCAGTCCGGCGCCGGGGCCGCCGCCGCGCCCGAGGAGCTGGTCATCAGCGACCCGATCAAGGAGGTCGTGAGGAGGTGTCTGAAGGTTGAGCCCAGCGAGAGGCCGGATATGTAAGTACTTCCTATGTTTTACACCCTCCCCCCCACGAGACAACCCCTGGGGAGCAGACATGCTGACTCGCGAGGACAGAGACGAGCTGATCCAGATGGTGGACAAGGTGGTCGAGGAGCTGCCGGAGGACGACTCAACGTGAGAGGCTGGGGAGCAGGTCGCGAGGCTGGACCCGGATTTTTTGTACATGTCCTGTCGGATTTATCATTTCATGATGTATTTTGGCGTTCGCAGGCGATCGTGCGGAGGACCGCAGTACTGAAATAGCTTCCCGTGGACGAGAGGCGCAATGGGAATCTCACTTGACCATCTCATATACCGCTGCACCCTTTGCGAAGACGAACATGTAATATAGCTCTCCTTCTGGCAGACCTAGTGAAAATCCCAGTATTTTGAGTACGAACATAGTATCAGCACACATTTGAGTCGTGTGGCAGAGAAGTCACGGCTTTTGCGCGGCTGGTGCGCCTTGGGCTGCGGTCGAGCCATCTGTGTCTCTCATCTCAAGTAAACGTCACGCCAAGTTCCGCGACCTCAACCTCAGAAACCTCCCGGCTTCCATCAAACTCACAACCACCACACCTACCACGGCTCCGGCATCATCACACATCGAGATCTTATAATTCACCCAACCAGGGCTCACAAGACTTTTTTTTTTTTTTCTTCCTAACTTTGCTTCCCTCCGTGCGGCCCCGGCGCTCCCAGCTCCGCAATGCGCCACTTCACCCAGGCGAGGAGGCCCCCGCCGCGAGGCTTCGAGGACGGCGACGACCGCCTCTCCCAGTCTAGATCCCCGTCGCCGCGAGGCACCGACACGACGCCTGGCGGACCGGCTAAGGGGGCGAAGGAGGACGGAGGAGAAGAAGAGGAAGAGGAAGAGGAGGACGACTACCTGACGATGGCTCTCCCGTCCGACGCCACCACGCAGCCCGAGACGTCCCTGCAGCGGCGCCAGCGGCTCGCCAAGGAGGGCCTCCGGCGCGGGCGCGTGCCGTCCAAGGCGGAGCTCGCGGCGCAGGAGCGCGCGCGCCGCGAGGAGGGCCTCGCGCGGTCCCTCTTCGCGCCGCCCGACCCCGTCGCCGCCGCCGCCGCGGCGCCCCGGCCGTCCAAGGGCCTGGCGATGATGGCCCGGATGGGCTTCACGCCCGGCACGAGGCTGGGCGCCGGAGGGGCCGCGGCCGCAGCAGAGCCGCTGCGCATCGAGGTGCGCGAGGACCGCGGCGGCGTCGGGCTCGAGGGGGAGCGCAAGCGGAAGCTACGGGAGGCGGCGGCCGAGGCCGGCGTCACGGTGGAGGAGGAGGGGGAGGAGAAGAGGCCCAAGCTGGACGGGGGGGACTACAGAGCGCGCATGGCCAGGGAGAGGGACGTGGCGCGGAAGGAGAAGCTCGTGGTGGCGGCGCAGAAGATTGCGGAGCGGATGGACGAGGACGGGGGGGACCAGGAAGGGGAAGGGGAGGGGGAGGAGGACAAGAAGGAAGAGAAGGAGAAGAAGAAGAAGAAGCAGGGAGGCCTAGGCATATCCTCGAGGCCCCTCAAGTCCGTCCCCATCATCTACCGCGGCCTCGTCCGCAGCCGCGAGCAGGCCGAGCGCGACAGGCGCATGCGGCACGACCTCGAGACCAGCCTGGGCACGCTCTCGGCGCGGCTGCCTGCGTACGAGGACGACACGCTCGACAGCGACGACCGGCTCGCGCTTGGCAGGGAGGACAAGGGGGCGGCGGCTACGATATACACGACCGCAGACGACCTGGACGACGAGGACCCCGAGCTGGAGGGATTCGAGGCGCTGGAGGTGGGCGAGAGGCTGAGCAGGCTGGTCGGGTACCTCCGGGGCAGGTACCGGTACTGCTTCTGGTGCAAGATGGCGTATCCCGACGAGGCCATGGGGGGGTGTCCCGGGCCAGAGGAGGAAGACCACGACTAGGCGGGTGAGGCCGGGTGAAGGGGGGGGGGGTGGAGGTAGTCAGTCTCATGATAGGGATCGTCCACGGAGTATCATGCCCCGTGAGCCCTAAGTCCGAGTGTTCAACTGACTTTGTCCCTGACATTGAATTTACGAAGTTCACTTCCATGCCTCTATTGCACTTCTGCCTTGCTTTACAACAAGACTACCTCCACAGATTTACTAAATGCTAACCATGAGCTCTGGAGGGCTGAACTGAACGAGTCAGGGACAGGACCCTGAGGGGCGACCTCACTCATCCATCGTTCGGTTCCTCCGGCATCGTAAGCACTCTGCAGCAGCTCCACCAGTGGACCACCACATTCACACGAGGTTCATATGTGCAGAGCGAAAATTTTTAGAGCGGTTGCAAGTCATTGTTATTTTTCTTGCTATCAGAAACAAGCCCCCCGAGCGCCAGATGATGCGTGACATGGTATTACGCCGTGCATCCCAGAACCAGTGCCCAATGCCCGTATGTCGCTAACGTGAAAATCATATAATCAAACCAAAAAACCCATGTTTACATGCCTGACTATCTCCAAGTGTTATCTGGGTCCCGCCGTGCCCGCGAAGGGGAAAAGCCCGGGCGGTAGAATGCAAAGACAAGGGTAGAAACGACGACAGCCCCCTCCTCTGTCCGTCGCCCACGTTATTCGACCACGCTCGTGCTCTCGCTGCGCTTCCGCTTCAGGCTGCCCTTGCCGGTCCCGTGCATCGCCTCCTTGGAGGCGACGTCCTCGACGTAGTCTTCCGACTCCTCCTCGTACTCCAGGTCGTCGTCGTCGTCATCGTCGTCGTCGTACTCCTCGTCGCCGTCCTCCTCGTCCTCCATCTCGTAGTCCTCGGGCTCGGGGTAGAGCCGGTCCTCATCGTCGCTCTCGCTCTCGCTGTCGCTGTCGTCGAGGTTGAGCGCACCGAGGAGCGGCACGTCGATCTTGGCCAGCTGGCTCTTGATCATCTGGTCGGCCACCAGGAACAGCTGGCTGTCCTTGTCCGGCACGACCTCCTTCTCGACGTCGAACTCGCGCTCCTCCCGGTCCAGCAGCACGTCGTCGCGCATGCCGTTGTTGGGCGACAGCGCGGCCTCGGGGATGCCCATGACCCACCTGCGCACGGACTCGCCCTTGGTCGGGACGCCCCTGCCTGCGCCTGCACCGCCGCGGCGGGCGGCCGCCGCCGAGTTCTTCTCCCGCAGGCCCCTCCGGAACGACCGCTTGTTGCGCCGCCGGCGGCGGCCGATGCGGTCCCGGATGTACCAGGCCACGACGAGCATGGCGGCCTGCATCATCTCCTGGCACTTCTGGCGGTGGGAGGAGGCCCAGGTCTGGCAGCGCTGCTGCTGGTAGTTGAGGATGGCCTGGCAGCGCTGCTGGTAGTAGGCGGCCATGCGCGACACCATCTGGATGTACTTTGGGTCCCCGGACAGAGAGGAGTCGAGGAGACCGGCGTGGTTGAGGAAGGGGTTCTCGGGTGGTGAGACCGGGCGCTGGGCCTGTTGTTGTTGCTGTTGTTGTTGTGATGCCGGAGCGGCTGCTGTTGCTGCTGCGGCGGCGGCTGCGGCGGCGGCTGCAGGCGCTGGCACGCCTACTTTTGTGTCTGGCTGCGGCTCCACCTTGGTCGCCGAGCTGTCTGTGGTGTTTGTCGACGAGGTCAGAGTCGACGAGGACGAGTCGCAGCACGGCTGCAGCGGCGGCGACAGGAGGCTCTGCTTGTGAGCCTGGGCCTGGTTCTGGGCCTCCAGCACCTTGGCCTTCTCGGCCTTCTCGCGCAGCAGCTGCTGCTGGGCGAAGTGCTTCTCGAGCAGGCTGGGCGCCTTCTTGACGGCGGGTGCCTCCATCTCCCTGGCGAACGACTTGAGCAGCAAGGGGTTCGCGATGCCTACCGCAGGGCCCTGGCTCGGGGAGTGTTTGAAGAGGAGTTTGTGGTCTGGCGGGGGAGACACAGGAATGTGAGGAGGAAAGCCCAGCATGATGGGAAAAGTGGCAGCGTCCATTGCTCAGCGGGCGGCTGGGGGGGGGGTGTGCGTTGGGTGGCAGAATGTGTGTGTGTAAGTGGCCGCTGTTCCCGAAATAGGATGGGCAAGGCTCGGAGGTGGTCTGATAATCGACGCTTCTGGGGCCACTCAGCCGGCTCGTTTCGGTGTGTTTTCTTGTCGCGGTAGGCGACCTCCCTTCCCGCTCAGGCAGTGCTTGTCTGTGTGTGAGAAACAAGAGACGGGCCTGGGCGCGTCCCGGCGAAACAAAAATAAAATTTCTTTCTTTTTTTCTCTCTCTCGAGGGAGACGTGCAGGAAGCGACAGGGACGGAGCAACCTGTCGGGGACGAGGGCGAGAGACGAGAGAGAAGATTCCCCAGCGGTATAATAAGGGAGATCAGGTAGGACAGGAGAGATCCTGCACCCCGGAGTGACGGTGGGGACATGAGGGTCTCAGCTTAAATACCAAGGGAACGGAATGGCACAACATCAGATGGGATCCGGAGGGGTGATATGATTGCCTATCGGATCGCATGAGCGATGAGAAAGAAGGTTCACAACCCCGGGCTGGCCTGGGCCGGGCCTAGTCAGACGGGGTCAGATGGAAGTGGTATGGAAGCGAAATGGGCAGGTTGACAGCCTCAGCAGCAGACAGCGCAGAGGATGGTCTGCAGATGTCACGGCCCCAACGCCCGGGAACAGCCCTTCCCAGAGCCTGACGCGGCGCGACGTGGTGGCGACGGGGGGACAGCCAGCAGGACCAGGACGATACGATACGATCACCACCCCTGCTCGCCCGCCCGCCCCCGAGCAGACCTCGTCGTCCTCCCCATCCCACGGGGGCCTCTCTGGCGCGAGAGAGGCGGAGGAAGAGAGGATCCTGCGGAGGGCCCTTCCCCCTCCCTCCCTCCCTTTCGCAGGGTGTGTGGTGTGTCTGTGTCTGTGTGTCTGCGTGTCTGCATGTGTGCGTGTGTGCCCTGTCTGTGTGTCCCGTCTGTGTGTCTCGTCCCTTCGCAGGCCCACGCCGCCGGTCCCGAGGCCCAGCCAGCGCCAGCGCCGGTCAGCGTGCTGCTGCCCCATGCCTCATGGCGCTATGGATGGGTACATGGCGCTGGAGGAGGGGAGGGGGGGAGCCGGCGGTCGAACAGCTGGCCGGGCCCCGCAGCAAGCAAGCAAGCAAGCAGCAGGAAGCAGCAGGAACAGCAGAGCCGCGCGCACAGGTCTTCCGACATGTGGTCAGGATGTCGTGAGGGCTGGGCTGCAGGGAGCCGGGGCGGGCTCGCGGAGCTTGCGAGGTCGAGGCAGGCCCGTGTGGTCCAGCGGGCGGAGCTGGGTAGATATGGTACGACGGGTGATGGCACAATGGCGGGAATCGGTCGATACCGGCCCAGCGCCATGCACGCCCTGTCAGCGCCGTGGGCCTGTCAGACGCACCCGCACCCCTGCAACGCCACAGCGCCAGAGGGCCCCCCCTGCCCAGCGCCGGCCGCCCCCTTGTCAGCGCCCCCCGCCCAGTGCTGCCCTGCCTGGCCCTGCTCTGTAGGCCCCCGCCGGGCCCTACGAGCTGGGTGGAGCCCCCTGTCAGCGCCCCCCGGCTCCGTCTTTCGATCCAATATCCACGACGAGCCCAGAATGACCTCAACGGCCAACCGCATCTGCGTTGGTCATGCTTATCACACTCCCCCTTCCCTCCTCCTCCCCCCGGCCGGGGCCCTCGATTCGCTCGCCGGCTTCCTGGGTGCGGCGCGGCGCGGGGACCTGCGAGGACCTGCGAGGACCTGCGAGGAGGATGCACCGATGCACCATGTACCCACCCTGCCTGTACTATGTAGCCACTCTGGGGGCCCCCCCTTTCGTCGGGACGCCGCGACCGTCCTTAGTGCGCGGGAGCTTGGCTGCGTGGTGTGGTTGCGCGTCGATTGTCACCGCATGGCGCGGCGATCCGTGATAAGTGCCTGCCCCCCCTCCCCTCTCTCCCCTCCCCTCCGCAAACCTGCTGCCGCGATCCGCAGGGCAATGTGAGATGCCTACGGCTGCCCGCGCTAGGCAGAATGGCATGTCCGTCGTGTAGCGCAGGCCGCGATGAGGCGCGATGGCGGCGCGAGCTCCCGGACGTGGCCTGGTCGCGCCCGCGAGCCGAGGCCGACCGGTGCGATGGTGGGACGAGCCGCCGGGGGAAATTTCTGGTTTTTTCTGGATTTTTCCTGCCGTCTTTCCTGTCAGGTGTAATACCTAGTACATAATACAATCCATCAAACGGCGGAGTATCGAAGAATATGGGGGGGGAGATTCGTGGATGGGGTCAAGGCAGCCCGCAGGCCGGGTTGGTGCCACAGTACAAGGGTACAAGCCCCTGCCCACCGCATCTCAATTATGTAACCACCCGCGCCTATCGCGACGTCCTCGGAGAATCGGTAACCTTCCCCCTCGGCCTGGCACGTCTGGGGAGGCACGTGCTCGGTACCTACTATGGTACCGACCACGGTGGGTTCCCGAGGTTTGACGACACTCTCAAACGGTCTCAGACGCTCGGCAGGGCACGCCTCAGGGCCTCCACCACGCCGTGTCCACTCACGGCTACAGAAGAGCGCCTCCGCTATCACAAACAATCCCCTGCCGAGGAAGATGCGATGCACCATACAAGCTTTTCGCTGGCTTCCCGAGGTGGGGGGTTGAAGATTGCATTTCCGGCCGGGAGGGCCTGACCCACGCGTGGTTCAGATCCTGCAAGCCCGAGGGCGTGTCGTTCCCTGCAGTCTTCTAGAGACCAGCCAGGCCATCCTCCAGCCGGGTATCGCTGCATGGCCATATGGTTGTGCATCGGCGTGGCAGGGAACGCAGGCAGCTTGCAGCTTCTCCGGCGGGGATGCGGTAGATTGAGCTCCACCTGAATCCATATAATTACCTGACCGGTTTGACCACCGCGGTTTTCTCTCTCCTCGTATGCGATGGCCTCAACGGGCGAAGTCGCCGTCTCGTGGTAATGTTCAAGGCGCGGGCCTCCCATGCTGCGCTTGGGAGACGCTCCGTATCATCTGCTAAGTATCATCTGCTAAGATATGGCGCCACGCAAACCAGTGACCGAACATCTCCAGCAATGAACGTCTCGGGAATAGTCACGGGAGGCACTTCAAAACGCCGGAAAGACCATCAAGCTAAAGGACTGTAGGACGTATTATACGGTAGGATGAACTACCCGCTCTTATCTGCAGTCAACCTCCTTCCATTTCAAGGCAATGGGCACACTATTGGGCACTAGGTCTTCCGGCAAATAAACCCATCCACGCATCGCAATCAAGGTTCGACCGTTCCACGCACGAGAATTAACCGTATAATTATAGTATACAGATACAGACACGGGCATCGACCGTATTTTTGAAATCCGACTTTCTGGGCATCGGGGATGAAGGTGGCAACAATTTTGAGGCCTCGGTTGAATCCTCCTTCAAGGCTGCCCATCCCTGGTCGTTGATACAAGGCCCAACAGGCCACGCAAGTCTGCAACTACTGGCATGGCTCGACCTGTACACCATTGCACGAGAGCCTGCGTTGCTCACATGAGATTTCACCGTGGTTCTGTCTAAGCCCGCTGCTCTTGCAGTGCAAGTCTACAAGCCCCAAGAATGGCCACAGTTCGCTATTCACACAACCATGTACAGGACTATCGCCCCAGCTTGCTCAATGTGGGGGGGGGGGCCTCAAGTATTATATATCAAAAGGGCACTGGCGAGGCTTTAGCAACTCTCCCACATTCTGAATAGACATGACTGTTCTGAAGTTTCTTAGGCCATCGGATCAAACGACCTGGGGCTTCAAGAAACATTCAAGGACCTTCGCCATGCCGTCATATATTAGTGCCAATGTTTCACCGGATATTGAATCTAGGGATGTGACCCTCCTAACGGAATATCCTTAAAGTCATAGTGCTCCAAGGGGGGGCATCTTCGTCAAAAACATCGACATGTTGCGTATCCCTCATGACATGTGACTATTAAGCATAGCTGAGAAGTATCACTGAGCTGGATGCGGTTTCAGCTCTGAATGTAGTAAACAGTCACGATATGTGAGGATTTTTGATCTAAACTGAAGCCGAGCACATGGACAATGTGAGGGATAGTGCCGGTGAGGTTCAGACGGCATTCTAGCACCGGTTTGCTATGCCATGAATCTCAAACTCACAATCTCTTTGGTACTTCCGGGAAGGATCTTCTAGCGCCGTTCTTATTTATGCGTTTGTTGTGATGTGCCTAGCATGAAGGCCCTGGCACATTTGATATTATTAGCTCGGATCATGGAGATCCTCAGGTGTTCTGATGACCCCCTGCCTGTATTTCTTCGCATTTGTACCTGTATCACCATCATCATCACTCCAGCTTGATGCTCCATGAGTGTTGCACCAATCGAGTGACTTTGCTTGCTTTTTGGGTTCTGGTCTGGAACTCTGTGTTTTTCACACCAAAAGGTTCTGCTAATTACCAGGTCGCCATGGTAATTACTGCCCGTTTCGTGAGAGTGAGCTACGTTCTCTCCGAAAGACCACAACGTCCATCGCTGATCAGATATCTCGGCAGTCTCGGATTGAAGCCAAATCTATTTCAGGAGATGCCAGTTAAGGACCTGACTGAGCAAAAGGGGGACAAAAAATGTGTTTCGGGGAATCGTTGTGATTGCCCACTATCAGAATCGAACTGATGACCTTATCATTACTAGTGATACGCTCTACCACTGAGCCAAGCGGGCGACTTGCTTATGACTAACCCTTGGCAACTCTGTAATATATAGTTGCAAAACTTTTCCTGCAGATTGATGCTGGGATCTAGCCCTGCATACTGCATTGCAATGCTGTCAGGGTTATACGAACCCTGGCCTGGTTTAACAAATGTCCGTTGTTACTTTCAGGAGCTCGACCTTAAACTGGAGATTGGAGATTCAGTCGTCAGGCGACCTCGGCATGAAATCTCACCACAATCCGCGTTTCATTTTATTTCCAGAAGAGCCCTTTATACACTGTCTTGAAGCGGGGCGTGACGGCGTGTTGAGGCCAGGCAATCACGAGACCTCAACATACCATACGTTTTGATGCTGCCCTCACGCGTGGGGCCGTCACGCGTCCTCAACGGCATACGATATTCTGGGCGTCAACACATACCAGCTCTCCGATGTGGTCTGCCGGCTCTGCGGCGGAGACCCCCTTGCGGGCTTCCCCAGATCGGAACCCAAGTCCGGGGAAAAAAGACCAGGACGGTGAGCCTGGACGATCTGCCACAGGGCGTCATACGGTCTGATCACCTGCCCGCCCTGGAGGAGGAGCCGCCAGCCGCGCCGGCCTATCCCACGGTCGTGTTACAGGCGCGTCGCAACATGCAGAAGTTCGACAACTGCGTGCTGTTGACGCGGGTGGGCGGCTTCTATGAGCTGTACTTTGAGCATGCTGACGAGTACGGCCCGCTGCTGAACCTCAAAGTCGCCCAGAAGAAGACCGCCGCTGGACCAGTATCAATGGTAAACTGCAACCTGAGTGAACCTAATTTTGCTTCTTCCTTCCTTCCTTGGACGACAGTCATACGTTTTCCTTCCTGAGTAGCGCGATATGTCCTAGTCTTCTGATCTATATCGATCGCAGTCCGGTTTTCCTTTCTTTCAGCTTGACCGGTTCCTCAAGATCTTGGTCCAGGACTTGAATCGGTACGTGGCCGTCGCGGAAGAGTTCCCGAACAATGCGCCGGAGAAGGCCAAATCCGGTGGCTTAATGCACGATCGAAAGGTTGCCCGCATTATCACCCCTGGCACGCTCATCGACGAGCAGTTCATGGATCCCTATGCCAACAACTACGTCATGGCGGTGCATATACCAAAGGAAGAGAAGCTGGCGGCCGAGGTGCCGGAGGCCCCTGATCTTAGCTCAGATTCCGCGTCTCCTGATGCCGCTGCGGACGCCTCCGCGCCCATTGGCCTGGCCTGGCTGGATCTGTCGACAGGTCACTTCTTCACACACGCCACGAGCCTGGGCTCGTTGGGCTCGATGCTCTCCCGAATCTCTCCGAGGGAGGTTGTGTTAGATGAGGACTTCCAGTCCCGCACCGGTCATGAGATATTCTCCATCCTTGCCGAGGAGAGGCACCTCATCACGTACGCTCCCCCAGGGGAGCCGACGGCTATTTCCGACTGGGCACCCATGCTCGAGTCCGAATTACCCCCGCAGAGCGTGGAGGCTTTCACGGAAGACGAGGTCAGGGCGGGTAGCCTGCTGCTTCACTACGTGAGGGACCGGCTGCAGGGGATCAGCATGAAACTGCAGCCCCCACTTCGTCACGAGACGATGCAGGTTATGAACATCGACAAGAATGGCATGCGCTCTCTCGAGATCAAGCAGACCATACGAGACGGCGGGTTCCGAGGCAGTCTACTACACGCTATTAGGAGGACGGTGACAAAGAGCGGCGCCCGGCTTCTCAACGAGTGGCTTAGCGCCCCCTCCTCTTCTCTAGATACTATCCGTTTCCGTCAGGACCTGGTAGCTTGCTTCATTGCCGACGAGCCACTACGAGAGGGCATCACACTGCTATTGAGACGAAGCCATGACTCCCAGAGGCTGGTACAGAAATTTGCGCTGGGCCGGGGAGATCCGGACGACCTCCTGGACCTGGCGAGCACGATCAAGGCTACAGAGGACATTGTCATTCTGCTCCTGGGAGCTGTTTCTGCTAACGATGCTGAATCGCCCGCAGAGAAGGATTGCCTCAAGACAATGACTGAGCGCATCGTCCTCGACACCCCGCGGGAGCTCGCCCGCCGTATCCGCTCAGCGATTGACGAGGAGGGCATCGTCCAGCAGCACCAGATCGAGGACGACGAGGCCAACAATATGATAGCTCTGGCCCGGGAGGTAGTCGACACCGAAGGCTCAGCCGAGGACTCCTCACTGCTACCCAAATCCGCCAAGAAGCGCAAGGCCCCCTCCATCCGTGACTTCTACGGCGAAGACAACGAGGTGTGGATCATGAAGCCGGACGCCAGCCCTCATCTAAAGCACTTGCACGCCGAGCTTGAAGGCCTCCTGGCCGAGCGCGAGGCGCTCGCCGAGGGTCTTCGCGCACGCCTCGAGGCGCCCTCACTCACGCTCAAATGGACGCCCGGGCTTGGCCACATCGCGCACATCAAAGGGCGACGTGACCTCAAGAACGCCAGTCTGTCCCAAATCCCGAACCTGACAGGGCGCTCTACAGCGTCCTCGCGCTCGTTCCACCTGCCTGAGTGGACGGAGCTGGGACGCAGGCTGGACCAGGCCCGCTTCCAGATCCGCGCTGAAGAGCAGCGCGTCTTTACCGAGCTGAGGCAGCAGGCGATACGCAACATCGTCAAGCTGCGGCGGAACGCCGGCGTGCTTGACGAGTTGGACATTGCGACCTCTTTCGCAAGGCTCGCCCTGGAAGGAAACCTCGTCAGGCCTGTGCTAAACAACGGCACAGCGCATGTCATCGTCGGCGGCCGACATCCGACCGTCGAAGGCGGACTGAGGGAGGCTGGCAGGACGTTCACGAGTAACGACTGTTTCGTGGGCTCCAGCCCAGCCCTCAACTCTAGAACAACCACCTCCGAGTCAGCGCCACCGTCACACCACGGCCGAGTATGGCTCATCACAGGTCCCAATATGGCCGGCAAATCGACCTTCCTCCGACAAAATGCACTCATCACGATCCTTGCGCAGATCGGCTGCTACGTACCGGCCTCGTACGCGGAGATCGGGATCGTGGATGCCATGTTCAGCCGCGTGGGCTCCGCCGACAACCTGTACCGCGATCAGAGCACCTTCATGGTAGAAATGCTCGAGACGGCCACCATCCTGCGACAGGCGACACCTCGCTCGTTCGTCATCATGGACGAGATCGGGCGGGGCACGGCGCCTGAGGATGGTTGCGCCGTGGCGTTCGCGTGTCTGCACCATCTGGTCACCGTTAACCGGTGCAGGACGCTGTTTGCGACGCACTTCCATGGGGTCGCAGATTTGGTAGCGGAGCATGGGATGAGGGTCGAGGATGGAGGGGAGAGGGGCACGGTGGAGATGTACTGCACGGATGTGGCGGAGGACGAGCAGGGCGGGTTTGCCTACGTGCACAAGCTACGCAGGGGAATCAATCGGCAGAGCCACGCGCTCAAGGTCGCGAGGCTGGCGGGATTGCCTGAGGCAGCGCTGCGTACAGCGAGGGAGGTCGTAATACCTCAGCAGGGGAAGGAGATGGTCAACACACTGGGGACAGGAGAAAGCACGTTAAGAACAGAGGTGCAAGCGGCCGGCTAAGACTACACATATCAATCGGCAAAGGACTTGTAGGATACCTGTACAACTTCCAGTATGTTAGCAAAGATACCCCACTGTGCAAAGATGATCTGAGCGAAATTCTGGAGGATGAATGATGTCTCATAGGGTGGTGATGGGTTGTCATCAGATAGTTCAGGGTTAAAAAGCTCTTGTGTTATGTTTTTCTAATCTTGGACACATCCTTGGGCTGAGAAAGAAGGTAAAAGGCGACTCACCATTGATCATCCACATTCCCATCTTAAACTGTCACGGTTGCAGCAAGACTAGCGCAATGGTTGGGAGTAAATGATCCGTAGTTGTTGAACTACCTCAAAGGGGTATATTGTCCTCCCCAGTAAACTCCCCAATCCGACGAACCAGATAAGCCCAATTCTTTTATAATTTTCCGCATTCTGACTAATTTTGGCGTTCGGTGTTTTGCTTGACGTTAGAACACGGCCATTTGTCATTGATCGATCGTCAGCGAGTTGTCGTCAGGAGAGAGCGTTTAGTCGAAGAGACCGAAGCCCATGTCCTCGTCCTCATCCTCTTCCTCCTCCTCCTTCTTCTCCTCCGCAGCAGGCGCGGCACCAGAGTCGCCGCTAGCCTCAGCCACAGGGGCGGCGGCAGCGTAGGCATCGGGGTTGGCGATGCGGTCCTTGAGCTCCTCGATCTCGGGCCAGCTGAACTCGGTCTCGATGGCGACGGCCAGGACCTTCTTGTAGCCGTTGACCAGGGAGTGCATGATGGACGGCAGGGTGGGGTAGTCAAGGGCCAGGGAGATGGTGGCGATGGTGGTGACGGCGCTGGAGAAAGACTTGAGCAGCTGGTCCTCGCTGATGTCCAGGACAGAAGGAGGGAAGCAGTTGCCTTGGTCGTAGACCTGCTCAACAGCCAGACCGTAGGTGAAGGGCGAGATGTTGAGCATGTTCAGCAGGGTGGCCTCGGAGGGGCCGACCTTGCTGCCGGCCTCGACGAGCTTCAGGTCGGCCGTGATTTCAATGGTACCACGAGCGATCTTGGTGGGGACACCGAGGGCCTGGAAGAAGGAGGTCTTGCCGGGTTCCATACCGGTGTTGCCAGCGGGGACCCACACATCGGCCGGGGCGACGGCACCAGCACGGGCGGGAGCAGCGACCTTGTTGTCGAGGATCTTGTCACGGATGGTCTTGAGGTCACCGTTGGTGAAGACGAAGCCGACGTTGCCCTTGACGTAAGGCAGGAGACGCTCGTACTCGGGGGTGTCGGGGATGAAGGTCTTGAGGGCACGGCGAACCTTTGGTGGGATGAAGTGTCAGCACCAGCGCGCCTACTCTCGACATGTGAGCACTGGGAGCATACCATGGTGTTCTTGCCCATCAGGACGACGGCCTCATTGCGGAGGGCCTGACGAATCTCGTGCATCTGCTGAGACGAGACATTGTCGACGCCGACGATGAAGACGGACTTGTACTCCTCGAGCAAGCCCTTGAGCTTGTCGAAGTAGCCGGCCTTGTTAGCGGATTTGCCCCCCATGTCTTCTTTTAGCTGTCGAAGCTGAAGAAAGGATGTTTAAGGGCAAATAGAATTGGGTATGGGGAATGAGGTTGAGTCTGGTTGTCGAGATTGACTTGACGTTGACGATAGTAGTGGGGGCGTGTGAAAGTTCGCGATGTTGCGACTTGCAGCAGATTTTGTTCTTGTGGGCGGTCACGCGACGCTAGCTTCTTTAGGACACCTGCTAGCCACGTTGTGGCTTGAACGGCGGTTATTTTCTCTTATCGATAGGACCCAAGGAACTTTTTCGAGTCCCCTTCGAGAAATCTCATTTGGTATCACAGTATTGGGGGACGTCCGAGACCAATTCAACCAGTGGGATACAAGGCCAAGATGAAATTTCCCTTCCACGAGGTCCAGGTCTGCGGCGACGTCCTCTTCGCCACGAGAGCCGGCAACATCCACTCGTTCAAACTCACGGACGGCTCTCACATCTCATGCTGGAAATACCCGGTAGATCCCAAGGACCAGAAATCGAGGCTGGTCATCGAGGTGTCGGAGACCTCAACACCCACCCCGTCGCAGGATGACCAAGGGCCGCCCGCTAAGCGCGTCAAGCTCGACGGCGGCGATGCGGTGCCTGACGTGACGGGGGATGGACCAGGTGCGCCACCATCTGAGGCGCCGGGCGAGGACATGCCGAAGAAGAGCAAGAAGAACAAGAAACACCTGGCGCGGCCTGGACCTCTGACGCAGCCCTCGGACCGGCCGATGGTCATTATCATGACCGCTACGAAGGATGGCAGTTATCTTGTCGCGGTCACCTCAGACAAATCCGTTTGGGTGTTCGAGCATGCTGGACAGGGCGAGCTCAAGCAGCTCAGTCGTAGGTACGTAGAATCCCACATGTCACATATGTCTATAAATGAGCGTGTGTATCGTATGTGGCCACGCTGCCGAACGAAGAGTGACCAACCCCGCCGCATCATGGAGATATTGTGAATATAATCCTGTGATCGTATACTCACAAGACTACAGACGCATGCCCAAACGCCCGTGCTCGATAGTCCTCACCCCAGACAACAAGGACATTCTCGCAGCGGACAAGTTCGGCGACGTCTACTCCATCCCGCTGATCCCCTCCGAGCAGCCTCCTGAGCCCACGGCGGGAACCCCGCCCGCGGCCCCGTCCCCAGGAGCGCCCTCAGCCTCGCCTCCCCCACCGGCCAACACATTCACACCCCAGGCCAGCGAGCTCACCGTGCACACCAAACGCAACCGCCAGGCCCTGCTCGACCAGGTCATCTCCCGGACCAACCCCAAGGCGCAGCGCGGCACCCCGCGCAGGGTCGACGAGGCCTTCGAGCGGCACCTGCTGCTCGGCCACGTGTCCCTCCTCACCGCCGTGATCCTCGGGTTCGACGGCCAGGGCCGGCGGTACATCATCACCGCGGACCGCGACGAGCACGTCCGCGTGTCGAGGGGCACGAGGGAGCAGGCGCACGTCATCGAGGCGTTCTGCCTGGGCCACGAGGAGTTCGTCAACCGGCTCTGCGTCCCGGAGGGCATGGGGGATCTGCTTGTGAGTGGCGGCGGCGACCCGGAGGTGTTTGTCTGGAGGTGGAGGGAAGGGAGGGTGCTCGCGCGGGCGGACTTGTTGGGCGCTGTGAGGGACACGGTGCCGGAGGCGGCGAAGGTCGCCGTCACGGGGCTGTGGAGCTGGCCGGGACTCCCAACAGAGGATTGGACCAGGGTTGTGGTGATCTGTGAACGGTAAGTCTGGCCTCATCGTGGGGTTACGAAGAACGTGGAGCTTGTTGGCTGACTGAGCACACAGTGTCCCTGCCCTCTTCCTCTTCACCCTCCAGAGCACCGGTTCTCTTCAGTCCTCCCAAGTCGTCAAGCTCCCTGGCAATCCATTGGATGTTGGTGTTGTCAATGGTGAAACATTGATCGTGCCCGTCGACCAAAGCCAGAAGGAAGTCGGCGAGCATACGCTGGAGAAGTCTGTCCTCAGAGTGGACCACATAGACGGCGAGTATCGGGTCTCACACGACCTTATCAAGGATATACCTGATTTGGACACTGAGGATGGAGACATATCGAACGAGGAGCTGCAGAGCCTCCTTTATACTGCAGAGACGCTGCGCAAGCTGGAATCCGGGGATGCAGAAAGAGACGCTGGGGGCGATGGAGAATAGACACCACCGGCACAAGATAACGAAAGTAAACAGCAACTTTCAAAGCACAACCGATCCATTGACAAAGCGTTAACACAAATGACTTCCCACACCTAATCTCAGATGCCATTTCTATGCCTCTAAACGCCTGCCATAATCGTCCTGTTATGTTATGATAAAGACACAAGGAGAGCCAACCAGCATGCCACGTTATGCTCTATTCACCACTGTTGTGCTATCCCATCATTACCGGCTGACCCAAGACGAGTCTAACAACCTCTTCTGCAGCGAGCTATGCCAGCATGAAGTTTAGGTAGCAGCCAGATGCACATCTCGCCAAACTCTTCCCCCACGTTCTATCATCAAAGCTTTCTATCTCACGCATCCAGCTCTGGCCGTAATGGGCGGGCGTGGACAAGGTCGTAAGCCGGGAATCTGCGGGTCCACGGCGCATGAGTACGTGTAAGATACGTTCATCATCGACTTGAGAGCATCTACTGCGACGCGCACTGGACGCGCTCGGCGTGCGGGTGGCCATCCTCATCGTCCTCGTCCATAGCGCCCTCGCCACCGAATGCGCGAGCGCCAGCGTTGGTGTCTGGGTCGTCAAGATCCACGGGCTCGGTCATGGCGTCGGCAGGTGGTATGTTTTGAAGAGCAGGCGATGGGAGGATGCTGCGGAGGGCATCGAAAGCTGCCGGATCGGCGGTCCAGCCCTTCTCGGGGAATTTGACGGTGAACTGGATGTAGAGATTGCCGAAGTCGTGGTGGCGGTATGATGGCATACCTTGACCGCGGACCATCTTGACAGCACCTGCGAACACTGTTAGCACAATACCCAGGTAGGATATTGAGGGGTAAACTTCGACTCACCTGGCGAGATCGCCTCCCCAGGCAGAATGTCAATGCTCAGCCACCGGTCGTCCAAGTGCTCAACGAAAATGGTACCTCCAGCAAGGGCCGTCACCAGCTCGACCTCGCAGTTGTAGAGGAGGTCATCATCTTTCCGGGTGAAACGTGGGTGGGGCTTCTGCTCGATCTCGAAAACGACGTCGCCAGCCATAATGCCAGGCGCCTGGTCACCCTCGCCGCGGAACTCAACGCGGGCGCCGCTCTTGACACCCCTGTCAACGTTGACGTGCAGGACCTTTCTGTCCACGACAGTCTTCTTTCCGCTGCACTGCTTGCAGCGATCCTTGTCCTTGATGATCTCTCCCTCTCCGTTACAGTCGGGGCAGGCCGTCTGGAAGCGCTGGATCATGGGGCCCATCTGGCGCATCATGGTCTTCATACCGTGGCCATCACAGCCGGCGCAGCGCTTGACGGCGCCCTCCTTGCCTCCGCGACCCTCGCACTTGGGGCAGATTATGGAGCGCTGGAGTGCCAGTTTGGAGACCTTGCCGCGGTAAATGTCCTCAAGGGAGACCTTGTGGGTGTGGTGGATTGTGCGAGCCTTGGGCGGACCGCCGCGAGAGGGGCCACCGCCACCGAACATGCCTCCAAAACCGCCCAGGCCACCGCCACCGAAGAACTGAGCGAACAGGTCCTCGGCGGCCATGCCACTACCGCCGGCAGCACCGTCCAAGCCAGACTCGCCCAGCTGGTCATAGGCGCTTCGCTTCTGAGGGTCGGACAGGACTTCGTAGGCTTGGGAGATCTCCTTGAACTTGTGCTCGGCCTCTTCATTGCCGGGGTTCTTGTCTGAGGGATTGTCAGCTTATTGGTCGAGGTAGAGGCCTGACGTGTGGTGCAGCGGTGTAGGAGTCATACCAGGGTGGTACTTCAGCGCATTTTTCTTGTAGGCCTTCTTGAGATCTGCCTCGCTGGCGTTGGGTTGAACCTGAACAACAAAGTCAGCACCCGCACCTGGAAATGTGCAACGAGGTGATGTGTATAACCACATACGCCCAGCAGATCGTAGAACTTCGTGTCCCGGACCATTTTGGCGGTTAGGGATGGGTGGGATCGTGGAGGTCGGTCAGTCGCGAATCACAAGGCTCCTTCGCTCGGTGGATCGGTGATAGAGACTCGGTGTTCTGGCTGAAAGAGGACAGGTCAGCAGCAGAATTCGTAGGCGCATAAAACGCTGACGCCAAAAGTGCGAAAGGCGGTGGTTGGTTTTGCTGTTGGGGATGTGCGAACAGATCGGGGGAGAGAGCAGCCTTGGAGACTGACCAGAGAATTTGGTAATTGGAGGGACGGCAGGGGGCCGGGGAAAGGACTCTGCAAAAGCAGGCTGCGGCAGACGAATGGGCGCTGTGGTTTCTCAGCACGCCGGTGGGACAGAGACTGTTGAGATGACCGCGATGAAGGCTGAGGGAGCGGGAGGGTCGAGTATAGAGTGCAGAGGTCACAAAGACAACAACAGACACAAGAAAGGTTGTTCGCTTGCGCCGATGTGAAGGAGTCGCGGGGGATGGTGGTGATGATGGCTTCCGTGGATGGACTTTTTAGTCTAAGCAGGAAATGCAGGTAGTGGATGGGGTCCCAGGGTGTTGAGGCAGAAGTTGGCGGCTTACAGCGCAAGAGGCTGAAGTGGATGGAATCGCGTAGAAGACTCTGGATCTGTTAGGACAAGTACATCTGCAGCCCTCCTGCAGCCTTGCCCGCCACCGTAATCGGTCCTGCGCAGCGCGTGAAATCGCAGTGAACGGCGAGGAGCCCAGCAAGTCACCTCTAAACACTGACAGGGATGCCCCGCAGCCATGGGCCACAAACCTGGCGTGCTGGGCGTCCACGGGCCTAATCTGCACTGCCGGGGGGCGGGCACGGCGGGCTGCTCAATGCTCATTGTTCCGCTTAGAATCCTACCAAAATATACGCCAACATGTTCCCTCGGAATACATATGCATATCAGCAGTAGGGTCCAAAGTCGCCGCCTTATTGCGGGTCATTGCAGGGGACCACAAAAACGCTGCTTCTCGGCTATTTTTTCCATCCACTTCTTAGCAGGATGGCTACTGGACACCATGTACAAGCTGCAGGTGTTGGTTCTTCTGCTCTTTCTCTCTTCCCGAAATTCTCATCTGCTCTTCTTTAGGGAGGTTACTTTTGCTCTGTTCTGTTTGGGGGGTGGGGGTTGGGCGGTAAGTGGCTCCCCAGGCTCTCGGGGCTGTGTGTGTTGGACCGCATCCCCGTCAGTACCATCAACACCTGCAGGCGCATACTGTACCTCATCGGAGGCCGTCCCACAAAACACATCACGCCGGGGACTATCCTGCGAAGGATATCGCATGCAGCAAGAGACACATTACAAGTCGTGATGCACCCCATGGCTTCATCGGACGGGACTGGCAACCGGCAGACAAGATCACTCCCAGTGCGGATTCCATATGATCACCGTTCTGATGGGTTCCATTGTCTTCGAGGCAGGATGTCGCCGAATCCGAGTACATGGACTTGCGGCTCCTGAATCCTCGAGAGGCTATTTTGGTTGTTACTGATCTTTAGTTTTATTATTTGTTTCTTTTATATTTTTAAGTACACCTCCAGGTTTCAGGACGAAATCAATAGCCCTGTCACACCAACTTTATCTTGCATCACACTCATTTGTCACGCAGGTTCTCATATGACATGGCCTCAAGGTCCAGCCAGGCTCCTGATGAAGTGGAAGAGGCTTCAACAGTATTCCCTTTCTCTTCGTGATCAAACCAGTATTCAAGGTTCATTTAAGATGGCGTCTGCCTCCCTCCAGCCACTCAACAGTGCGCCGTGCACCGTAGCAAAGTGATTGCGACTTGTGTGCTCCCCCGCAAACCTCAACACGCCTCCCTCGTTGTTGACGATCGGCCGCTGGAACTCTTCGCGGTGCCTCGTCTCAGACAAGCCGGTCATCATGTGGCTGTAGCTGCCTCTCGAGAACTCGTCTGCGGCCCACCTACTCATGTGGATGGCATCCGGCCTCGGTGGCTCTCTGCCCAGCCAGCTCGTCAGCGCGCGGTGTACTATGCCGCCTGCCTGCTCATCCAACATGGCCTCGACCTGAACAGCATTTGCGCAAGAGACAAAGGCCGACAGAACGGGAAAGCCGGTCAGATTGTGCAAGTTGACGAGGGATATGACACGGAGGCCCGGAGACGTAGTGCCATCTTCGTGAATCTCGATACCGGGAAGCTCGGTAGTGAAGCCCATCAGAGTGTCCGGTGAGGGCTTGTTCTCGATGTCATCCGCGCCCTCTTTCGTGTCAGAGGACATTGGCTGTTGAACAAGACCCTTCTGAAATATTGAGGTATAAGGCTCTTCGGTCCACCATGGGGTCTGATACACAAGCATGATCTTGTCTAGCGTGCCAAACCCGAGGCTTTGGATTGCTGCATGCTTGCCCGGGGGCAGCGGCGGTATGAAAAGCTGCGACGGCGCTGTGCTCTTGGTGAGTGCTTGGGTGTGATGCTGAAGCACACCCAAAGGCAAGGTGCAGACGACCTGCCTTGCGGTATATGCGCCGTGGCTCGTCTCAATCTTGATAGGACTCTTGCTCCAGTCGATGTGTTTGACCTTGACGCCCAGGAGTATCAAGCCGGCTTGTGTCAGATCCTTGGCCACCTCGTCGACCACAGCGGCGTAGCCATCCTGCAAGAATACTTGGTCGCCATCAAAGTCGTCGATGCCAAACTCAAGCAGGCTCATGCCTCGCTGGTCACTGGAATTCTCAGCCGACTGCGCGGCCAGCGGGGCGGCTTCCATGCTCTCCACGAACTGCGGCATGGCGCCGACCGACTGGTGGTATTCCGCCGGGACTGCTTGGAATGCCTCGCGGAGTTCCTCTGTCTCCGTGATAGTTTTGAGCATCGTAGTGTTCTGTGCCTTCTCTGGGTCCTCTGCGGCTGCCTCGCGTAATGACCCGATCATCGACCATAGCGAGCCCATTAGTCTCTCTGCCACATCCTTGGGGATGACCTTGTCACCTTTTCCTCCCTCGTGGCCCAGAGTGTGCTGAGGAGATCTGCCCGTCTGAACCTTAATCCAGGGTTGCGCATCAAGGGACTGCTCATTCGGTCCCTCAACGTCGTCTTGGGCTTCGTTCTCAGGTGCTCTGAAGATCACAGATCCAGATAGCTGCCTATACCTCTTGTGAGGCAGCACTCCCATCAGGGGGTTCGGCTTCTCCTCCGTGCCAACGCCATGGATCCAGTTCGCTCCCGTGTCCAAGCGGCAGCCGTTCACATGAACAGCCTCTATGCGGCCGCCGATTCTATCTCTCCCCTCCAAGACCAGAAGACGATTCTTTCCTCGGAAACGTTGGTGCTCGTAGAGTCTCGAGGCGCAGGCCAGCCCGGACATTCCGGCCCCGAGGACGAGGGTGTCGTAGTGACGCGTTGGGTGTGCTGTCGCTGCCGCCATCTTGACGATATTCTTTTTCATTCCCTCTGATCCAAACACCGTCTGGATTCATAGGAGCGTTGACGACAAGAAGATGCCGTAAGATTGCTCATGGTTGAAGACAAGGCTATGGTCATCCTCGTGGCTGATGTTATGATTCCGGGCCTATCGGACTTAAGGTCACAGCATCTTGTTCTCGGCCTCGATGTAGACCGTTGCTGTTGACGTTCAGAATATGTCTCCATGAAATCATCTGTCTTCTCCTCCAAACATCTCGTACCGGATGTAAGTCATGCAATGAAGCCAGAGCTATGTCTACAATTCAATCACTTCGCTGACCTGCAACAGCGCAGGACAGTACTTAGTGTCGTCCTGCTGGACCAGGCGGGGAGGATATTAATCTTCTCAGACTTAGACTCTCAGTCCTAAACTTTGCGAGCCACAGCTAATCCAATCCACGGAACATACGAACCTAGAAAGGATCGCGAGTCACGATGATGGCGAGGGTAGCCGCTTCTTCGGACTTAAGGTGGTCCTATTTAGAGCGAGTGGCGTGCTGGCCACTAGACATCGGCGTTACCGCGACCCGACTCGACTGCGACCAAGAGGGGCCGGCTGGATCGCTTTGGGCCTTACGTTCCTTTCCACGGTGATTTCTGGAGACTCCAGAAGCCCCTGACTACATTCGAGGGCTCAGGATGGTCACTACTCGGGGACAAGCGTCTGGCCAGCCCGCGGAGTCTCGCGGCAAGGAGCCCGCCGCCGCCTCTTCCGCGGCGACCGCGAAGAGGAACAGCGCTGTGCGAAAAGAGCAGAATAGAAAGTCCTCAAGGCTGTATCGTACGTGTCTTTACCTAATTGTCATTGTAGGGTTCCTGGCGCTGACTGTGCCGTCCAGGCGAGAGGAGAAAGCAGAAACTTGCCCTCTTGGAGCAATTGCTCGAGAAGGAAAAGGACCAGACAGTCGCTGGTAGTAGTTCCCATGATGGGGTGGTGACCGGTTCAGAATCTCTGCAGCATGGAGAGTCACAACAAGGCACTGGCCCAGGGACTTCAGCTGGTGCATCGTCTCACGGCCAGGCCGTCCCGGTGGAACCTCCTGGGCACGACGTCGCGGACGAGTTCGTACCGCCAATGTTCGAGAGTGGTCTGACGTTCGATAGGGTATCGAACGACGACCCCGTTCTCAACCGTGCACTTGCACTGGTGGGTGCCGTATCAGGCGCACTGCCTGCCCTCGACCCTTTATCGACGGTTCCGAGCAGTGCAAATACGCAATCGGCTGATGCAGCCAGCAACGAGCCCAACCTGGGACTCCAGCTGGTATCTGCCCTGGTCCGCTCTGGGTACCACCGCCACTGGGGTTCTCATGAGCTGCCTCGGTCATCGCAGCAGGAGAAACGGCAACAAGACGACAGCCTCTTGGCTTTTTTCAGTGGGCTTATGGCCCTGTCTAAACCGGCCATAAACCGGGTGCTCTACGTCCAGCAGAACGGCCTCTTCGCTGCCGTGATCGAGAACACACTCGCTCTCGGGGTCACGAGAGGAGCGCAGCTGCTGTTCGACGAAGAGGGGAGCAGCCCCTTCTGCAGGGACTGGCTCGAGAGCAACGGCTCAGTGAAGCTCTCCGACGTCAGGTCGAAGTTTAGAGGCACGCCCAAGGACCTCCAGCCGGTAGACATCCAGATCACGTTCGACCACCACGTCTACCTCGACGTCATACCGTTTGCCTCATTCCGCGAGGCGGCCCTCAAGGCGCTCACCTTCGATCCGCCGCTGTTCGACGAGGATCAGCTGTGTGCGGATATGACGTGCAACCACGGCCTGGTCGTCTGGGGCTCGCAGAACAATGACCAGGGGATGGAGGCGTGTCGGCCGTGGGACATGCGGAGCTGGGAGCCAAAGCCGTGGTTCCTGAGAAAATACTGGTTCCTTGTCGGTGGCTGGGACGACGAGATGTGGAGGGCCGCAAGGTGGTGGCACGCTCTGAGAAACGAGAGGATCGGGACCAGGCCGCCAAGCCCGTCAGAACTGCTTTCATGACAGCAGCCCACATGATAACGCCATAAGCTGTGAGTGACTCTACTGAGATATTAGAGACTGGGCTTCACATGAAAGGGGGGGCCACCCGTCATTACCTAGGGGCTACACACAGGCGCGCGCGGTCATATCATTTGCGGAGGCACAGCGTGCCGCCAAGTCACCACAGTGGGTGCCATTGGGCATGCTCTATCTACAAGACTTAGAGCTCATGCCCGTAGCCGTCCGGCTCCAACGTATATGGAGTACCATTGGAAGCACTCAGCCAGCATTTCGCAGGTATCCGCGGGAAGCCGTGATACATTAGCAGCGGCGACGACTCTAGAGAGTATAGCAGCTGCGGCGGAGAAGAAGTTGAGCAGCAGCATGAATGCAAATATGTAATGAGAAAATTATATCAGAACGGATGTGTATTGATTGGTGTAGTGCGGCAATATCAGTGTCAATAACATGAAGAGACTTCAATCCATTCCGTCTGACACGGGGACTTAGAGGCTTAATAGACTCTGAACAGGTCTCATGGAGAAAGCTAAATGTGGTGAAGTTTCTGGTCTCTCCGCGGTTTGAAGCTCACAGCTGCTCAGCTCGGCACAGAGCCCTCTAACGTTATCAGGCAAATGGACTTGTTCGCAACAAGCTACCAGTGACGATGGCTTTGGGCGGGCGTCACACTACATCTGCTGACCTTGACCCGCAGTGGGTTTGAAGAAGGCTGAAGACAGCTGCAAGGTCGACAGCCATCCGGGTCGCGATATGAGGCTTCTCGCGAGACCGGATCGTACGAGTAACCCAACCGCTCATGCATCGAACAACTAGCTTCTCACCTAGCCTCTGTAAGACCCTCAGCGATCTATCGAAAAAATTTGTGACTGTGAAGAATAGCAGCTGAACCATCTTACTGATATCCCGCGCCTTATCGGCGCCGTCGACGATAAATCTGGGCCGGTGGGGTTGAGGGGCTCACTCAGCTTAGGCGTCCCGGCAAACGATCATGACTCTCGCCCATCCTTTCCTCCCTCCAGCAGCCAAAGGCCCCTCCCACTGCCTCCCCCTACAGCACAGAGACACCGCCAGCGAGAGATGGACGATTCCAAGGGCATAGCGATCGCCCTCGAGGAGGCCAAGCTCTCCTACTCCGAGGGCGGCATCCCGGCAAGTCCACCCGCCCCGGCACGCGGCGCCCCGCGGTGTCTCTCTCGCATGTGAACTTGTGGCGTATATGTGTGTGTGTGTGCGTGCGCGTGTGTGTGTGCGAACCCGCTGACGAGAAACACCCCCGGCCCAGATCGGCGCCGCCCTCATCGCCCCGGACGGCACCGTCATCGGCCGCGGCCACAACCAGCGCGTCCAGCTCGGCAGCGCCATCCACCACGGCGAGACGGCGGCGCTGTACAACTCGGGCCGGCTGCCGGCGCGCGCGTACCGTGGCGCGACCATGTACACGACCCTCTCGCCCTGTGACATGTGTGCGTTTCTCCCTCCCTCGTACCCTCTCGTGCTTCTTCTACAAGCCCCCCCCCGTGCGCTTCTTAACTCCGGCGTGGCCAGCTAGGACTGACAGGGGCGCGCGGTGCGTAAAGGCACGGGCGCCTGCCTCCTCTACAGCATTAGCCGGGTCGTTATAGGCGAGAACAAGAACTTCGTCGGTGGGGAGTCGTATCTGCGGTCGCGGGGCGTCGAGGTCATCGTTGTGGACAATGCCGACTGCAAGGAGCTGATGGACAAGTTCATTGCTGAGAAGCCTGAGCTGTGGTATGTTGGGACGATGTCTCGCGCTCGCGAGGCTGCTTGTCTCGCCTTGAGTCCAGTGACTAACTTCATCATAGGAACGAGGACATCGGTTCCGAGGAAAGAGTCTACTCTAAAGAGAGTAAGACGGCATCTTGAGGCGATTTCGGATCACAGACGACGCCGCATAGTTGGACACGACGGTGTACTTCATAGAACTCTCAAATTTATCACTACTTGCTTTCACACACGCTAGACAGTATGCCATCCGCTTTTTGAATGTCTATGTGACACAGAACCAGACGCCTCGATCTGAACCTTCCCTTCCGGATGATGGTATACACGCAATTCTTCTCCTTCTCTCGACTACTTTATTGATGAAACCATTTCTTCGATGTATAACCCGAGGGCGGGATCTAGTATGAGTCCGGAAAACACAAAGATATATATGACTGTACAGGGGACTCTCGAAACCGTATCAGAACACCGAACCCGTAGAACCACTCGCGACGAACATCAAGACTCCACCAAGTCATAAAATACATCAGCGTCATGGCCGCTCGCATTGTGAGATACCTTGGACTGTGCTTGGTTCGGGACTGGCGATATTGGCGGGACAGGTTCTGAGGTGGTCGCACGGGCGAGACATCCACGTGTTGGCGTGAGAGTGTGAATGAGTTCCTTGCACATGAGCTCGAGGAGGGATCACCGCCGTGTTCGGCTGGTTGGCTCCTGAGCGGAGTATTGCCGGAGCTCGGGATTAACGGAATGGTGGCTGCTCTGCGGGACTCTCTTCCGGACGGAACGCATATATGACTCCTAGTGCAGCAGGTTCCGTAAAGAGGGACTGGCTGAGGCACCGCTCGGTTGACGGTTCTCCGGAGGCCGAGGTGGTGGATTGCCCACGTCTCTTCCAATGATGACACTTTCCCTTGCCACGGGCGGACTTCCATGCGGAGTTGAGAAGGGCGAGCGTTGAGGATGCAGGACCTGGGAGAACGGGTGCTCAGCAGGCCGCGGCGGAGGCCCGCCATTGGTGAGGTGGTGAGGAGGGGGAGGTGGTGGATGAGAAACCGGGTGCGGAGGTGGAGGTGGATGAGGTTGATGGTATGCAGGAGCCATGAAAGGCCCACCGTTTGGAATTGGTGGTGGAGGACCTCCGTGGCTCCTTGGCGATGGCGGCAGGCCGTTGACCATGGGTGCAGGGCCGTGGTGGCTATGACCGTGGCCATGACCATTTTGTAGAGGCGGCGGCGGCGGAGGAATATTAGACAAAGTCGGGGGCCGTAGATGATTCGGTGGCGCGAGGGGTGGCATCGAGCTAGGCGGCATGTGCGGATGGCCCCCATTTATATGGTGAGGCGGTGGAGGGGGAGGGGGGTGTGAGCCGTGTTGCGATGATGGCCGACGCCAGTCATTATACGACGCGTTCTGCGGTGGCGGCGGGTATTGAGGCATTGGAGCCGGACCCCGCGGTAAGCCAGACGGAATCGCAGGAGGTGCAATGGGTTGCGAGAGCGGCGGCGGCGGCGGCGGAGCTTGTACCATCGGAGCAGCGATGGGAGGCGCGATAGGGGGCCCAGGCGGGGGCCCAGATGGCGGTCCCAAGGCTGGAGGGGCGATCGGTGGTGGTTGAGAGACCGGCGGGGCGTCCGACGAAGGTTGGCGTGGAGGGTTATCCCAAGGTTGTGGGGCGATTCGTCCAACACTCATCAAGTTCTGCGGGCTGCTCGCGGCCTGAACAGCCTGCACGGCCTGGGCAGATGATTTGGAAGCCTCCGTAGGCGGCGGCGGCGGCGGCGGCGGAGTCTTCTCCTCCTTCTTCACCTGGACAGGTCGAGGCTGCCGGTTGTCCTTCTTACACTTGTGGCATTGGTAGTTCCGCTGTGCCACGAACTTTTGGGCCTCTGCACCGAGCGCCCCATGATAGCCATTGACCAGCGATCGTTCCTGGGATTCGTCGATAGAATACCATTTGGGACTCACGTCGGTGCCACAAGTGATGCAAATCTTGCCCGACGGCTGCAAGATCACCGGGAGCTCCTCTTTGATGGAGCCGTTGACTTGCACCGGCGTTGCCAGAGTCTGCGGTATGGTTGTGGTCGACGCTCGTCGGTTCACTGGCGACGCGGCCACAGCCGTAGCGGATGGTTTTGCCGTATTCGGGATCAGGTTAGCCTTGCGGGCGCAGCCCGTCAACGTCAGATCGGCCTGTTTGTAGTTCCGAACATACAGCTGAAGGGCGTTCAATCCGGATTCGTCAACCACATCCTGCATTCGATGCACCGTAGTTTTCGGCGGATGCTCTTTGCACCAGATGGCCGCTGTCATCGTCCCGCTCTCGTCCCCAATGCTGACGATATTGTGTTGGTCTCTTCGTGAGCCTTTGACAGGTGTGATGTCGAAGCCGAGAGTATACCCAGCCTGATGTGCGCACTCGACATGCACTGGAGCACGACATTGATGACAAGCCACGCAAGCACCCTTCTGTGACTTGCAGACCTTGCAGACCTCCTGGTATCGAGCCCGGGGAATCGAGGGAATGCCTTCGCTAGGCTCAAGCGCCTTCGCATTGCCAAACTTTACCTCTGGAGTAAACACGGCGCAGGTGACGTGTACCCAGTTGTTGTCTGCCGTCCTCTTGAGCGGCTCCCTTGGATTGACAGGCCGACCAAGGTCCTCCTGTCGCTTGCGATAAAACTCGGCGGCCTTGACAGCCCTCTCCTTCTCCAGTCGCTCACGCTCGCGTTCCTTCTCGGTCTTCTTCTTGTGAGAGATCTTCGGAGGCTCCACGAAGTCGTGATCCGTGTTCTCGATCGGGCAGAGGACGCACTTGATACACTGTAATGGTCATTAGCACACACGCTATGGAAGTTGTCCGTAGAAAGACTTGCCAGTGACACCTGCGGATTCTTGTCGTTGGTACACGTGTCGCAGCTCCATTTTCCAAAGTGACGATTGTCTACTACACCGTAGCAATTGCGGTGTACGCTCAACCGGCACTCTTTGCAGTGAAGATGTTGATCCTCCAGAGGTTCCAGCTGGCCGCAGATATCGCAAGGCATCGTCCTCGGCTTGGGCATCGGAGGTGGAGGTGGTGGTGCTGGCTTCTCTGCTGGCTTCTCCTTTTCCTGGACCTTGTCCTTTTCTTTGTCTTTCTCTTTGTCCTTCTTCTTGGCCGTAGCGGTGCCAGTACTTGCAGTATCAGATGTGGCAGGCTCTGGGTCTCGTTCAGACTTGAGTTTCTTGCGAGGCGGCTCTTGGCTTGTCGTCTGGGCAGAACCAGCAGCGGCTGCAGGGCTAGGCATGGAGGTCGCAGGCTCCGGTGTGCTATAATTAGTCATAGCAATCATCTCGTTGTTGGCCTGCAGCTCCTTCAGCAGCTCCTCGTCGACCTTCTTCTTCCATGCACGACCACCGGCAGCAGCAACCTTCTTGGCCACCTCTTCGAGATCCTCCCATTGGATGGCATAACGACGCCAGAGCTCAGCGCATCTTCTGCACAGTGCGACCACATACTGAGCGCCTTTGTCCTTGTTCTTGTTCCCGTTCTCGGTGACCATGGCAGCTGTGACGTTGGGAGCACGGCGCCATTGTCTGGAGGTCTTGGTGTTGCAGAACTTGCACATGAAGCCCTTCTTCTTGGCCTTGGCCTTTTCGGTATCAAATGCCGAATCGTCATGATCATCGGCAACCTCGTCGGCAGCTTTGCTGGCCTCTGCCTGTGCCCTCTTGATCTCCTTTTTGCCTTTGCGCTGTGAATAGTTGCCCCAGATCTGCTTTCCCTTGGGGGTCTTCTTCCACTTGTACCAGTACCGAACGATCATGCCGTGTGGTACCGTCTTGACGTACTTCTTGACAAGCTGCATTTCTGAGCCAAACTTGATCACCGCCTCCTCAAACTTCTTCTGCTCAGCCAAAGTCAGTTCAGGCTCCTTGAACTCCGACTTGTCAGTCTTCGCCAGCGCTTGTAGTGCCTTTTCCGGATCGTAATTGTTCTTGTAGAGCTCGTCTCGGGCGATATCTTCCAAATTTGTACTCCTCTTGGGAACATCAAGCGCCTCCCACATGGTTCTGGCTCTGTCCATGTAGTCGTCAATGCCCGCCTCCGAGATGAGTATGTCCCCATCAGCGTCTTTCAGAACATTCCCCTCCTTGTCCTCTATAGGCTTCCAGAGACACTGAGAGGTACTGTTTGGGTCATCCTCAGGTAGATCCTCTCCCCGAGCAATAAAACCAGGGAAGGGTTCGTCTTGAATATGCTTCGGGCGATTTTCCCGCTCGCGCTTGTCTTTCTCGATGAGGGCCTGTGCCTCCTTAGAGTGCCGGCCATCCTTTCGACTGCTCTTCTTGATCTCCAGCGGCTTCACAAACTCGATCGGCCGGCCTGGCCAGGTACCAACGGTAGCCTGGTGCCGAGGGCCGAGCCTGGAGCTCGCGCGAGGATAGATGCGGTCATCATAGTCAAGCGCGTCTTCTATCTTGCAGTGCATCCCCAGATATCTGTAGGGCCAGAGGCTGGCTTGGTGCAGCTGCTCCGCGGTTGGGGGAGGATGCTCCTCCTCCTCGCTGGGGCTGGTCCGGTTAGTGTCGATATGGGCGGGGTCCTCCTCCTCCTCCTCCTCCGGAACCTCTTCATCCTCGGTGGCATGATGAGAATCATGGAGGTGAGGCGCGTTAAGAGCCTCGAGTTTCCTCTCCTGGGCGAGATTGCAGGGAGCACAGGCCCAGCCAAACCCGCGGGCGGGCTTCTTCTGCAAGGGCGGACGCACGCATGTCATATGGTATGTGTTCCCGCAGAACCCGCAGTCGACAGAATCGGCACTAGACAGTCCCCAATCAGGTTAGCGCATTCGGGGCGGTAGGGCTAGTCCCAAAGAAGTGCGAGCGCGGATTGGACGTCCCTGCACTCGCAAGCTTGGCAAGAAGTGGCACCGCTGATTTTCGAAGGCGGAACTTGGAGGGGTGGGCTTGACGCCAGGCTAGGAATCTGGGTCGGGCCAAAGCCAGCAGCGGCCGGCCTAGGCTCAGGGCTGACACGCTGCAGAGAAGGGGAAGGGAACAGGGACTGCGAGGACAGGGTATGCGACAAATTGAGAACGAAAAAATGGGGGCGGAGGATGGGGATTATGGTGCGTGCCGCCATGATTGGATACGTACCTGGCGCAATAGCCGTTGCATCGCTTGCAGGACTTCACAGCACTCGTGAGCTCCTTGCCACGGCCCTGCTCCACCAGAACGAACTTCCACCGCTCGTCCAGCACCTTCTTCACCCGTTCAGGAACATTGATGATCTGTGATGTTGGGATGGCGTCGTAGTTCTTGGAGATGTAGCGATCGTACAATTTGTCCCACCAGAAGCAGTCCGGGATCTTTCGGTAGTCGTCCAACTTGGGGATGTCAGCTTTGTGTTTGACCGTGCACTTGCCACGCAGCGTGTTCAAAGGGCTGATGTCGGAGTGCATTGTCGCATACAGCTGCCGCGTGTCCTGGGTCTTGCGGGCGATGTCCTTGGGCCGATAGAACCAATTCACCCGTATGGAATCCACTGGGCCTGATGCATCATTGTTCTTGTGCAAGAACTCCATGATTCGGCCAATGTAGTATGGCTCCCCAGGTGGTTCACAGACCAGGTAGACATGATCTGTGGGCTGCATTAGCAAGAGGGTTGACATTCACGGGCATGGGTGGTTCGTGTTTCGCGGAGTCAGGGTCAGTGCAGGACCAGGCTTACCATTTACAGCCAACACAGTGCCGTCGTCGGCTGTCAGCGTGTTATTCTTAGGACGAGCCTTGGTGTCGTCAAAACTCATCATGTTGGTCTCGGGATAGCCGCTGATGCGGCCCAGCGGCTTCCGCGTGGTGCTGTTGGAGGATGCAGATTTGTGCGCAGCCGCGCCGCCATTCTGGGCCGAGCCGGCAGAGCTGGAGTGAGCGCCTGCCTTGCGCTTCTTGGAGGCTGGCTGCGTGACGGGCGCAGGGCTCGGCGCGGAGGAGGAGGAGGGTGGTGCAGCACCAGACTGGTCGTGCTGCTGCTGCTGCTCCTTGGCGGCGGTGGCAGATTTTACATTCTCGGCGGTGGGAAGGGGTTTGCGTGTTGACGATGCAGTCGGGCGCGGCGCTGCGTCATTTGACCCACTGGATGGATTCGGCTGCCGTTGCACCTTCTTGGGGTCGCCGTCGTCCTTCCGCTCGGGATACATCTCGAAATCCATCATGTCGAGATCCTTGTCCTCGGCGTAGTTGGGCCGCGCTCTGCCCGTCCTGTTGCGAGAACGGGTGCCATATGGCGCTGGGCCGGTGCCAGCGCCGTCCTTGGCGTCCGCCGGGTTCGAGAGCGACGATGACGACGAGGACTTGGTCATGGGCTGCGACGTGGCAGCGCCCTTGCCAGGGGCGATCATGTCGACGTCAGACTTGTTGGTGGGCGGGCCAGAGGAGGGGGACAGAGAGGGATTCCTGGACTGCTGGGTCGGGGTGGGCGCCTGGGATGCGTCTTTGGCCCAGGCAGCAGTGACGGGAGGGAGAGACGGGCTGTCGGTGCTGCTGGCAGCGGGTGGGTGAGGCCTAGGAGCCATGGCGTGTGTGACTGCGGACGCCGTGGTCCCTGGGGAAGAAGTGAAGGAAACAAACGGGGCGAGGCGCCGACCCTGCGCAGTGTAGCCGGCGCCGCGAAAAGGAACGGGCGGGACGGGGAGGCCACACGAGTAGTAAAGTACGAGGTCAACAGCAGGATATAGGATGGGCTGGCGGGATGATCGACAGAGCGAGTTCCGAGGGGAGGATGGCGGGGGGAACGTTGGGACAGGTGCTGGGGACGAGGGAAACCCGCACGAGCGAGGTGGTGTATGAGCGACGATGAGGACGGCGAGGGAAGGTTATTGAAGAAGAAGAACGATATAGGGTGGGAATGGGGAAGAGATGAAAAGGGCAAGGCAGGCATGGGGGTCAGGCCGGGATGGATTAGGTAAGGTAAGGTAGACGCAGGACGTGTCGTCGAGTCCCGCGATCTTGCTCTGGGCCAGGAATAAGAGTTAAGGTAGGGCCGGGCAAGCTAGCCGTTAGTAAGGCGAGTGAAGGTGTAGCCGCAGGCCCTGGGTAAGGTTGGGAAAAAAAGAGGGCGACAGCGGTAGGTGCGAGGAAGAAGGGTCGGATGTGAGATGATGCAGATGGACGGCCGGGGTCCTGTCAAAGGCCCAGCCGGGGCAGCACCGCCGCGCGCCCCATCAGCCAGCTTTTTCTTCCCTGGCAGCCTACAGTACGCGCATACAGCAATCTGATAGTACGGACGGGTAGCAGGTAGAAATCTGGTCCCGTCGACGGATGAGGTGGGCGTCAGACACGACACATGCACTGCCCAGCGCCCGCCTCTTGGGGCGCTGGAGGTTGGGAGGGCGGAGGGGAGGGGAGGGGGATCGAGGCCGCAGGCCGTGGGAGGAGAGGTGCCCGCTGCGTCCGGCGGGAGAGGCCCTTCGACGGAGGACGGGATCACAGATCAAAACATGCCACGAACCGGCCGAGAAGCGAAGGGCCAGAGACAAGAGACGAGGAAGGGCGAGGGCGATGGGATGGAGACGTCGCGGTGGATCTGCTTGACATGGGTGACATGCCCAAGCCAAGCCATACGCCGCCTCTGCACAAAGGCCACCCCAGCAGCAAGCGGACAGGGGCCCTGACTTTGCAGCTGGAGTCTCGCCGGGTACTCGTGACCTCGCCCCCAGGGTCCAGCCCAACGTGGGCTTCCTGCCGAGCCCTGGAAAGGACGACACGCCTCGAATTGCCCCAATATCAGGTCCATCCTGAGCGCCGTCGCCCGCAGCGATGGGCATCGGACCATGCAGGGCATCATCTGTCGGGGTCCCGACCTGGGAGACCACCTGGAGGGACAACGGGACTGGGAGAAAAGCCAGTTCAATGAATACAAGTTCGCCCACAGGCAGGTTACCCACACCAGGCCATCCCGCGGGAGGACCTCAGCGCGTCCCGGCGGGAAGACTGTCCGCCGCGTGGGAGGATGACCCAGGAGGCGGCGCAGAGAGCGAGCCTGCCAGACGCAGGCCTCTGCGCTGTCGCTGTCGCAATCTGCGAGATTCGGTTTCGGCTCTGCGAAGATCCGTCCTCTCAGTCTTTGACGGCCATCAGCATTCTCATCGTAGACGCGACAACACACACAATACAGAGTCGCCTGGGACGGGGCCCAGACCGGCACAGAGGGTGTGAGCACGCCCGAGAGGGCCATCGGGGCCTGACACGTCGGGCGAGGGGACGGTCAATCCTGGGGAGGGCGGTGGTGGTGTGGCGAATGATGGACGAGGCCGAGCAGAGATCACGCCGACGGCGGTGTTCCAGACCAAGAGCTTCAGCAACGACGAGCGACCCACAGGTATGGGACACCGACCACCCGACGACCCCGTGCCAGAGCACGAGATGAGCGCAGGGGCCATGGCATAACAACGAGGTAGGGATCGCCTCGAGAAGAGACTCGAGGAGGCATCCTCCTCCCACCGCCCCTGGCCGCTCCGAATGGCTTCACTCTCGAATCTTCGACCGGACTGGACGCAGCGCCGGGGCGGACGGGCGAGGCAGCTGGCAAGCTGGATGACGGGGTGCATTGTCCTCGCGCTCTGGAGGTGGCACCTCGGCAGGGTTGTGTTGGGGCTCCCACCCAGACCCCAGCACGCCCAGTTGGCTGGAACATCCGGAAAGATCTGGAGGTGCAGCAGTTAGCCTGCTCTGGTACAGTAGCAGGTACCGTCGGCAGCAGAGGTACGTCTCATGTACCCGCAACCTGTCCTCTACATTACGCCCCCATGTGGGTTCTCCACGCCCCCCCCCAGGCAGCTTCGGCATCCCTCCCTCAGGTTCACCCCAGCCAGCAGCCGAGTGTGTCGCCTCTCTTGTGCGTGCTGCTGCATCTGGTAGGTGCCCGACTCGGTAGGGCCACGGGCGGGCCAGGTTCCTGAGAGAGATCGATTTCCCTCCGACCATCGCTCATTTGCTGGGTATCGCTGTGCCGGACCGTACATGTCATCACCTCACCTCACCTCGCGCCTTGGTCTCACGGCCGCCTCTTCAGCCTGCGGCACTGCGACGACCTACACCTACCTGCCTTCACACGCCCCCCTCCCCATCCCCCTCCCCGTCCCCAGGAGCAACAGGCGGCGTGCGGATTCTGACTGGTGCCCACACGCACACACACTCTCTCTCTTTCTCTCTCACACATTCACACTCACACACCCACGCACACCGTCACTCCAGGGCATGGTACCCGGCTGCGCCCTGAACGTGAACGGGATCGCACCGCGTACCTGTGCCCGCGACGTTGGTGGGATCGCAAGGTGAAGGAAGGGTCTTGAGGATGGTGCTTGCACGGGCGGGCGGACGGGCGGGCGGGGAGGTCAGCCGCTGCCAGCATCATGACTGCGCGCATCCCATGGGTTGAGGTCGGCAAATGGTGGCTGCCACATTCGGCGATCTCGCCATCCTTCCTGGTAGTCAGTCCTGGGCACAGCTGCCAGGTCGTGCCAGGCGTGCCAGGGTCGCAGCAAACACCACCGGCGCGGGTGCGATGCATGAAATCTACCCTACCAGGTGGATACGGAAGCACTAAAAAAGGGCGGAGGGGCCACTTCACATTAGCAACCTCCAAGCCCACATCTCCCGTGATCTCCAACCCATCCCAAAATCTCCCCTATTTCGAACGGCCCCAGCATGTCGTCTATGCTCGCCGGCCCCCTGTCCTCAATGAGGCTGTAACTCCCAAACCGGGTCCGCCCAGGCGGCCGGGCTGTAATACGGGTCAGGGTCCTCAGGAAGAAGATGTTCCTCGGACTGCTTCGACTCGGGATGCGCTGACGTTTAGTTTCGTGCTCTGCCCTCGACCTGGTCCTGGACAGGAATCGGCTGGGAAATGACCCGTCTCCAGCGCTACACTGCCGGGACGAGAGCGCTCCTGATGTCTACAACGTCGCCGTGGCCTTTGTCACCTTGGGCGCTCGTCTATGGTAGCACAAATCTAAGACTCGGCTACAGGCATCTTTCCTGGACCGTCGATGTAATGGCGAAGCCGCACCGTACATAGAGATTGCCCCACCGACACTACCTAGGTAGTCCAGGGATCTTGCTCGATGCTTAGGCCGTCCTCACGATCGGCCCCCCAGGCCACCTCAGCGATCCTCGAGTCCTGGTTCCAGGCCAGACCGCCAACACGGCTTCCCTCAACACTACTACCTGTAATCCAGGAACACGCATCAGTGCGGGCATGCGGGCATGGCGCCTGGCTGACCGCCGGAAGAGGCAGAGCCTCGCCGACATTCTTCATCGCCCCGACCGGCGTACTGGTCCGACAGCCCACATGATCGTCCTGATACTGCTGCGTTCGAATCGCGCCGGTCTCGATTTTCAAGATTTGCTGGTTTGGCCTATGGTCAACCTTGACGGATTAGCTCCTCCGTCAAGCTTTTTACGTTGCCACGTTTTGACGACAGGTGCAGACAAGCGGATGTCGTTCCTCTTCCGCCATGCATGAAAGCGGACGGGGTATTTCCCCCCCTCCTCTCTCCGCGCTTCCCATCCCGGCCACGAGACCACCTCCGTTCTGCACCACCCCGTTTGGCCGCCCCGATCTCCTCGCCAAAACATCAAGCAAGCTGCATCTGCCATCTAGAGCACCTATGATGCCCTGAAGAAGATACCCTGTTCTTCTTTTCTGCCTTTGTGTTTTTCCTCTTTTCGTCGCCGCCGCTGGTCCACTACGAGGGTTGGCGAATTCTGCCCGGCCAACGCCGAGTGCTGCTTATCTCTATTGCTGATCGGAAGGATTGTGATTATTTTTGGACAGGGCAGACAAATGCTGCCAGCTGTTTCAGAGGTCAAACCCGACATTGGTCATCACTTGACGCCCAGTCAGGGGTACCGCTGACAGCCTTTCCAACCACAGATCACCGATATCAAAGTGCCTACCGAGGTATCGTGACACCTAGGTATCTAGAGACCTAGCCTGGCCGGACAGCCTGGTCCAGGAACCATTCGCACAAGAACGTTCCCACCGATCACGCCAAAGCTGCGGCCGCGCTCGCCCCGACCAAATGCATCCGCCACAATAAGCAACTGTCCCCATTTCCACCATGCGAAGTGACCTGGGTGCCTGGGAGGCGCGTGAGCCCGACTCAGCGTGCCCTTCCTGCTAACAACTTAAAGACCGGCAGCATCTCCCCGCGCCCCTTGAACGTGCACTTTCGCCCTGGTCGCAGGCGCCAGGGTTCCCCTCAATCCATAGCTCGGTTCTGAGAACAGGCCAAACTTCGCAGCGGCCTGACATAGTTGATCACTCCCCCAGGGCAGAGATCGGCTGGACGAACCGAGTTACTAGGCCTAACAGGTGCGACTACCTGAGTAGCCATGCCACGAACCTTGTACTGTCGCACAACCCCACCGGTGTGCCAGATATCGAGGCTGGAAGCCTTCAATTGGCTGGCAGGGTGACAGTCGAATTTCGAAGTAACTAGGAGGCCCAGGCCGTGCCTGTTCTCACGCCAGGCTTTGATGGGCTCACTTCCTTTGTACGGCCGCGGAAGCATGTCATCGGAACCGAGGAACAGCAGCCCGGCTCCAAAAATCGAGACAAGACCAGCGTTCGTATTGTCTTTGGCACAGCGGTGATGAAAATTGACCTTGACACGTATCTCGCGCCCAGTTGTTTGCCCATACACCCAGCTGCCCGTCTTTCGCCTCGAAGGCTGGGCAATGGAATGAGCACCGGACAAGCAGGTGGCGCGAACAAGACAGGTCACACCGAATCCCACATCAAATGCGAAGGGGCGGCAGGCCCAGAACGCTCACCAGGCTATGCCACAGGGCACCGGACCTGTTCGAGGGTCGGGACATGGGACGTTGTCGCACATGGTATCGATCAGCCCACAGCCGACAGCAGGTTAGGTCCCGTCCCGAACTGCAAGCTGTGTGGCATCTCTAGCTGCCGCCACCTGTCAAAAATCCAGGACACGGGAGACCTCACGCGACGGAGGCTTTCAGAGACCGCGGACCGCGGAGATTGGAACCTCACGGCCAAGCATTCGTACAGCACGACCCCCGATTCCCTGGGGTTCGTGGGGCCCCGATCGACTGTACCGCCCAGAGCCTTGCAGGAGGCGCTAGAGAGTCAGCAGCATTTGCAGTCCCCGTCGCATGGCACGCGGCACCGGCATCCTGAGGCGCTATAGGATGATAGTAACAGGGCCTAGGCAGGCATATAACAGGCGGGACATAACGAACATGGAAAGTGAGTGCAGATTGGCACCCATTGCGAGACCCCGGGGCCCGGGGGAGAGAGCCTGTCGCCAACCCTCCCCACCCGCGCAGCCTCGCTGCGAATAGCGTCGTGGCGAATAAGGGCGCGACGGAGGAGCCGGGAAGCTAACAACCGGGAGTGCTCCCAATAATCTCCCGCCAGAGAAAGCATCGAGCACGATGTGGGATGCACAGAGCCCGCCGCATCAGGTCGATATAGCGAGTTGGGAATGGGCGGCGCATCTGGTCGAGGCAAGGACTCGCGAGGACTCGAGCTCTCGACATGGCGTCTCGGGATCTACCATGGTAGGGGCCGCGGGAAGGGAGGGGTCCACCCTGGTATTTCCTGGTATTTGGCCCTGCACATGATTGAACGAGGCGATTTCTGCTCTGCGGGCTAGCGAGCAGACCCTGGCCAATGATCAGCCGCGTGTGTTACAGGGACCTTCCAAGCTCAGTGCCTTCCATTGCGGCTGCGATCCGAGTGTTCGCCGTTGCTGCTTACCTAAGGCAGCTAGCCTAAGTATCCGGTATCAGCATCTGCCTGTTTTGACGCCTACGGTGAATCAACACCTGGACTGCTGCCCACTTCCCAGTGAATTCGTCTTTTGATTTTTCATTTCGAGCTTTCTGATACGGTCACTCGCATTGCTTGAGCGTTTGCCATTCACAAGTCGTCCCTCGGGTATAGCGCTGTCGTTGAAGTGAACACAGTTACTCCTGGCCACGCTTTTAATTTTAGGGACACCTGACACTCAGCGGGTTTGAAGATGAGCGAGCCTTTTCTCGAACTTTGTGCTCTCGTCTTTGCTTTACCACGGTAGCGGTCCAGCCTGGCTTGAGGATGGCTGGAAATACTGGTATCCGGCATAGGACGAGCGTGCAAGCCGCCCAGGAGCATCGGACCACGTACCAGACAACCACGGTGATAGGCCAGAAGCGTCAGGTCGACGCCCCAGAGACAGCTTCCGATGAAGATCAGCAGCCTGCTAGACGAGCAGCCCACTTCCGTTCTGCTGCGTCCGTCACCCCGGGACTGCCAAGTCTCGTGGCCAGCGAGGTCACAAGACATCCACCAGCAACGACGCAGAGCGGTACCCTGAACGGCCTATCTGAGTACTCACAGAGACTGAAGTTTCCCTCCACACCCACTGCAGACTATGATGCTCAGCTGAAGCTGTCTCATCCCGTCTATAGGCTTCCAAGGCCACTGGTGGCCAACTTCGAATCGCTCGGTATCAAGAGCATCTATCCCTGGCAGAAGCAGTGTCTGCTGCAGCCAGGCCTCCTTCAAGGCACGAGGAACCTTGTCTATAGTGCACCAACCGGCGGCGGCAAGTCTCTCGTTGCAGATGTGTTGATGCTCAAGCGAGTGCTAGAAGACAGGGAAGCCAAGGCCTTACTGGTTCTGCCTTATGTTGCTCTTGTCCAGGAGAAGGTCCGCTGGCTCAGAAATGTGGTCAACGGCATCTCGAGGGAGGCCATCACTGGGCCGATCAAGGACTCCGAGCGCAGAATCTGGAGAAAGCGTGCCGACGAAGACACCGTCAGAGTGGTCGGGTTCTTCGGCGGCAGCAAAATCAAGCAGACATGGGCCGATTTTGATATTGGCGTCTGCACCATGGAGAAGGCGAACGCACTCGTCAATGGTGCAATCGATGATGGATCCTTTACTAAGCTGAAGATCATCGTGCTTGATGAGCTCCACATGATCGATGACGATCACCGCGGCTATCTGCTTGAACTGATGACGACGAAGCTCCTCTCTCTCGATGACAACGCTGTACAGATCGTTGGAATGAGTGCCACTCTCACGAACATTAAGCTCCTTGCGACCTGGCTTCATGCTCATTTCTACGAAACTACTTACAGACCTGTGCCGATAGAAGAGCACCTAGTCTTTGATGGCCATGTCTATGCAGCTGGACTCCCGAGCGGGTCAGTCAGAGCTGCAACACAGGCAAATGGGAGTCAAGCCCTGCAGACACGTTCGTCTGCTCTTGGCACCATAGCACCATCTGCTGCAAAAGAGTTGCAGGACCCTGTGCTGAACGCAGTTGTTGCATTGGCGTGCGAGACAGCCCGTGCTGGCTATGGCGTGCTAGTATTTGCGAGCAGCCGCGCCGGCTGTGAGTCCGATGCGCTGATCATCAGTCGCGTCATGCCTCTTCTGAGTGAGATGAACGCAAGTGTCCAAGAGAAACGGGCAGATCTACTGGGAGACCTTCGGAGTTTGCCAGGAGGCCTGGACCAGACGCTTGAACAGACAATACCAAGAGGAGTCGCTTTCCACCATGCCGGGCTCACTATCGAGGAGCGAGACCTCATCGCTAATGCGTATGACGCTGGGTCGATCAAAGTTTGTGTAGCCACCTGCTCTCTGGCAGCGGGCATCAACCTGCCAGCAAGGCGTGTAGTTCTACACAGCGCCCGCATGGGTCGTGATCTCGTGGGACCAGCCATGCTGCGCCAGATGAGAGGGAGGGCTGGCCGCAAGGGCAAAGACGAGGTCGGGGAGACATATCTTTGCTGTCGACAGAAAGATCTCGAAGATGTTGAGGAGCTGATAAGAGCAGAGCTGCCTCAAGTCTCAAGCTCTCTCAGTACTGACAAACAGCGCATACAGAGAGCGCTGCTTGAGGCCATTGCCGTACGGCTCGCCACTAGTCGGGAGTCACTCGATGATTATGTTCACAAGACACTGCTCTACCATTCTACCGAGGCCGAAAAGATCCACGACATAGTTAATACCAGCCTCGCGGACTTGCAGTTAAGAGGTTTCATCGCCATCGATCAATTCTCCAACTTCGAGGCGACGCAGCTCGGCAAGGCCATCGTGTCCTCATCGCTTGACCCCGAAGATGGAATCTTCATTTATAAGGAGCTGAAGAGGGCGCTTCGGGCTTTCGTGTTAGATGGCGAAATGCATATTCTATACACGTTCACACCGGTTCAGGACATGTCAGTCACCATCAACTGGAAGGTCTTTGCCAATGAGATGGAAGGTCTTGATGAGAGCGGTCTGCGGGTCCTGGGCTTTCTGGGCTTGAAGCCCACGGAAATCAACAGAATGATGGGGGGAGGCACCATGAAGACGTCAACAGCCGAGGAGAAGGAGCTCGTGCGTGTCTACCACCGCTTCTACCTCGCCCTCCAGCTCCGTGATCTCTGCAACGAGATGCCCATTCACCGCGTCGCGCAAAAATACGAAATGCCGCGCGGCACCGTCCAGACGTTGGCGCAGACCTGCCAGGGTTTTGCGGCTGGCATGATCAAGTTTTGCGAGCAGATGGGCTGGGGTATCATGGCCGCTGCGCTGGATCACTTCTCGGATCGGCTCAAGGCCGGTGCCAGGTCGGATTTGCTAGAGCTGGCGAAGATCACATTCGTCAAGAGCAGGACCGCACGGGTCTTTTGGGATAATGGACTGCGGAGTGTTGCTGCTGTTGCCAACGCGGATCCTCAGGAGCTGGTTCCAATACTGATGCAGGCGCAACCCAACAAATTGCGTCTCGAGGCGGAGGACGAGGAGAAGTACAATGAGAAGCTTCTCACCAAAGCGAAGGTCATTGCAGACTCCGCGAACAGACTTTGGCGTAAGTTGTTCTGGGCGTCCGAAGATGAACAGATCACTAATGGATAATTCCACCAGAGATCGAGCTGCAACAAGATATAGACGAGGAATAACAGCGACCTATTTAGATCAAGAATCTCGCTAAGGTATACCTCGACCGGGTTGACGGGCCAGCAAACCTGTGTGTTTCACAACTTGGTGGTCGTTGTGCAACTATCCGTCCCAATCAACGTGCTGTTGGTAGATTGCTTTACCTCACAGCCATCTCAGAGCCTGCATACCGATGGCGTGGTCTATGTGCTGCTGCAGCCAGCGGCGAAATTAGCCATGTGTTTCACCTTCAGTCACTGGCCCGAGGTGTGTCAAACATGGCCGCCAGACCACTGCATCTCGGCTGCAACCCGCGAGATTATTAGTGAGGAGCGAAGGCAGTCATGCCGCCCTCTTGTTCATCCGAGACACTGTCCACATCTTCCGAGCCAACAGGCTACCAGAGTGTATCTGGCCACACACCCACGTACCACATCCCAAGTTTATCATTCCGTATGTTATATCCAGTCAAGTGTCCTGGAACGACTCCACACCGGCAGTGAGTACTTCGCCTCATGCAAATGCATGGATGTGACTCACATATGCTAAGTAAGCGAAGAAAAGCAGCCGCGCAATTCGATTCCCAACGCAGCGCGCCAGCCTCACTTGTGTGCTGAAATGTGTTACACGGGGTACATAAGTTTCTTCTGGGACAATGTGCGCTATGGTTCGCCGGCCCCCAAATCCATCAGTCCACCCGCCGGTGCATGCCTTGCTTGCTGATCTGCATTCGCACCGGTTTGCGTGGTGACCAGTCGTGCCGGTCTGCAAAGTGCGCACCACCGATTTTATTTTTTGGACGTGGACTGTGAGTTTCTATAGGCTTGTTCATGAGCATTCGCCACTTCGGATGGGACCGCAAGGCTATTTCCAAAAAGCTGCTGCCACATACGCCGCAGCCTGTTGTGCTAGGTAAACAGCGTCGGTCAGTCGATGCTATGTTCAGGTCACGCTGTCACGCTGTCACCACACTACATTTCTCCGCCTCAGCTCAGGAATGTTGCTCGAGACAGGCTCTCCAATACGGGCAGGTGACGCATGGAGGAGACGCCAAGGGCACAAGAATTCGGGCGACCTAAGGCTCTTACGAGCGGCTCGCCATACCGTCACATCCTCCATTTGGACGCATGTCATTTGACCAAACGGTCGGTGTGGCTGTTTCCCTAACACCCTCTTCCCGCTGTCGGCTCCCGCCCAAGTGGTTCTCAGCCTGCTGAAACGTGCATGAGTACGGGTAGTACCTCTTTACTTTTTCCTGCATCAGTATATTAGCGCTCGTCGCCGCGCATTTACACGAACTGCAGCCTAGTTCTGTCCATGTTTCTTCGCCGAACGCAACCATTCCCCCCCCCTTCCCTTCGCAAACGTGCCTTACTGAGCACTTAACTTGCTGCTCTTACTTGTTTTCTGACCGGTCTACTATCCCTGGATCCGACAGGAAAGTCAAGCATTGCGTATGTCGACGATACCGGCATTAGCCTCAAGGAATGGGGAGGGCAGCTCGCGGGGGCCTAGGATGGAGGCTACCCTGGCCGATGCGATGCGAGCCCCGTCGAATGCACCGGACATCAGGGTGTTGGACAGGATGCCGAAAGGGCTAGATGCGAAAGAGACTTTGAACTATAAGGAGGATTTGTGGCTCACTACTCATGACGGGTAAGAACTTTAGCTGTATTTGCTCTTCATTCACAGTCACCACTGCAGTCGGATCGCAGAATATCTATATGCACTAGGAATTAACATTCCCTACAGACGATACAGCTCCCCCATCATTCCCGTCCGCGTTGGTATTGCGCCGCATCGGGAAGTCTTCCAGGTAGGCTCAGTTTGCGGACCGCACCCCCCGTCTGCCCTGCGCGCAATGCCTTACTCATGCTATGCCAGGTTCACAAGAATGTTCTGCTCAAGTCTGAATGGTTCCGCAAGGCACTCTGCGGAAACTTCGCAGAGGCCTCAGCTCAGTCACTTGATTTACCAGTGGAGGACCCAGCCATTTTCCACTTCCTCATCGCATACCTATACGAAGACAGATATGCGCCGACCAAGCCCCTGTCAACTGTTCTCATTCCAGACGATGACAAGGGCAAAGGTCGAGAAGATGAACTCAACATGACTGTGGATGTGGATTCGGACGGTTCGACCGTCAGTACTCATAGCGACGAAAGCGCCAGATCTCGGTTCCGCGACTTCGACCTACTCCCGCCCGACAGACGACCTGAGTATCCGAGACGGAAGCATCCGGGCGTGCATCGGCCAGAGTGCTCTTGTCCGCAATGCATTGCGAATGGCCCTTGTCTCTCGTGTGGGTTCCCGACCCGTGGGATTCCGCCCACCCAGCTACCTCCACCGCCACCAGCAGCCTTTCCCCCACAGAGATCGAACCGCCATACTCGCCGAGGGCTGGATGGTCGACCTCTACCGCGAACTGAATCGCCACCGCCTCCTGCGACCGTCGAGAGGGATCTGGCACGAATCAAGGGTGAGGATATGCGCACGTGGCTCATCACGTACGAGCTCAATATGGACGTATACCTTTGCGCCGATAGATTCCTGCTCGATGATTTCAAGCGAAAGGTTGCCCGCGTCACGATCGATATGCTCGAGACAGCAGGCTCCGACGCCGCACAAATCGAGGTCCTGAAGCTCTGCGCGAAGCTCTACGACGGCGTCAGCGACAATGATCCTCTGCTGAAGATGGTCTTTGCGCGCGTCGGTTTCCTGCAGAGCAAGCTCTGGAGGAAAGCGCCTGTTGAGACGAACCGATTTCTGACTGAGAACCCGGAAGTTGGTGCTCTAATATTGAAGGAGATGGCCATTCGGGGCGAGGCAGACCTGCGCTCTGGGATCCCGAGCATGGAGAGGAACTCAACGCCACCCCCGGTGTCACCAATGATTAGCATGCACCCACAGTATCGCCCTCGCCATGCAGGCCACAGGATATACTACTAAAGGGCGCAGCTGGTCCTTTCAATTTCGCAAATTGTATCGACGGGGCGTCTCATTTTAACGACTGGTGTCTTTCTCGTACACGTAACAAGGCCTCATGGTGCGCAACTTTGAGCGAGAGGCAGATTGATGTGGGTATTATTTCCATGCCGGGACACGATTGATGACTGACGTCGGTGAATTTTGCCTGAGGAACTCTGCGGACAAGCCAGGCTACTTCGCGGGTTTTGCGAGGAGTCTTTTCGAAGGTTATGATGGGATCTGGGAAAAGCTCATGAGCGGTTATCATTCGGGCTATGATTCATTGCAGATACCGAGCATTCTTCACTAATTTGAAGCTTCCTTTTAACCGTGCCTTGGAAGCGTCACCAACCCCATTGGTGGACTTCAAGCGAACGCTCGCCTCCAAGTCACCACTTTGCCCTGCATAATGCAAGCCTCCTGTTCCCCCTCTCAGTCTCCATACCTTCAACTCCAATATGCGGAGAACAGCGCCCGCTGCTGATCCGCATCGTCACCGGTCCGTGGAGCGATGTCACTTTGCAGCAAGCAGTATTGTTCTCCTTCCGCAGAGCCCTGCCCGTGTCGGTTCATTATCCGGATCCTCGGGGTATCTGATGGATGGCAAAGTCAAGCCGGCCAGAACACCGACCCGACATAAACAGATAAAAGAACTACACTTGCCCGCCATGGATCGTGAGGATCATCGCCCTCCACGGCGCTTCTCGTGGCCCCTGCTTCCCTCCCCCCGAAAGCCGTCACGATGATCCCCTTCCGCACCCTCATCCACGCCCTCCTCACCGCGGCCCTGGCCGCCGGTGCCGCCGGCCAGGACCTCCTCGTGACCCTGGACTACGGCACCTTCCAGGGCGCCTACTCGTCCTCGTACAACATCTCCTACTGGCAGAAGATCCCCTTCGCCGCGCCGCCCGTCGGACCCCTCCGCTTCCGCGGCCCGCAGCCGCCAGCGCCAGTCCCCAACGGTACCGTCTACAACTGCACGCAGACGTTCGACATGTGCCCGCAGCGCACGGTCAACGGCTCCGAGGACTGCCTGTACCTGGGCCTGTACGGGCGGCCCTGGGCCCCCGGGCAGGCGCTGCGGCCCGTCGTCGTCGTCTTCTACGGCGGCGCGTACATCGAGGGCGACGCGAGCTTCGGCATCCCGCCCACCGCGTACCCGGTCCTCAACGTGTCGGCCGCCACCGACCTCATCTTCGTCTACCCCAACTATAGGACGAACGCGTTCGGCTTCCTGCCGGGTAGGGAGATCGCCGCGGACCGGAATGGGAGTGACCTGAACCCTGGCTTGCTGGACCAGGACGCCGCCATCAAGTGTGAGTCCTCTGCCTTATACCATTATGTGACGACGCGGAGGGAAGATAGATTCCCAGAGACCCTCTCCTCGGGGAAAATAGAGAAGGCCAACCCCATTCCTCAAACCTCACACATCGGGCGAGACGGCTGACAGACCCCCCCAGGGACCAAGAAGTACATATCAGCCTTCGGAGGCGACCCGTCGCAGATCTCCATCTGGGGCCAGTCCGCAGGTGGCGGCAGCGTCGTCGCGCAGGCGATCGCGCGGGCGGGCCTCCCAGCGGCGCGGGACCCGCCGCTCTTCCAGCGGGCACTCGCCTCGAGCCCGTTCTGGGTCAAGACGTACGACTACGACGCGCCGGAGGCGCAGGCGGTCTACGACGAGTTCAGCCGGCTCGCGGGCTGCGGCACCGGCGCGGGGAGCCTGGCGTGCCTGAAGGCGGCGGACGTGCAGACGCTGCGGAACGCCAGCCTGGTGGTCGACGCGAGCCACACGTACAACACGAGCAGCTACACGTGGGCGCCGGTGGTCGACGGGCGGTTCCTGATGATGCGGCTGAGCGAGGCGAGCGAGCGCGGGCTGGTGAATATGGAGTATGGCTGGGGCATGTACAACACCCACGAGGGCGAGAACTTCATCCCGCCGGGCCTCGCCGACGCCGACGACACCGGCTCGCCGCCGTTCAACTCCAGCCTGGCCAGCTTCGACGGCTGGCTCGCGGGCTACCTGCCCGGCTTCTCCGAGGCCGACCTGGACCGGGTCAGGGAGCTATATCCCGAGGACGGCAGCAGCGAGACGATCACGAGCTACAACACGACTTATACCCGGGCCGGCCTGATCTACAGAGACTCCGTGCTGGCCTGTCCCGGATACTGGATGGCGAGCGCGGCGCCGAAGGGCAGTTATCTGGGCGAATACTCCATCTCGCCTGCGACCCACGGTTCGGACACCGGATGGGTGCGTTCATCCCCCCTCTCCTGCGCTGTGTATCTAATAAGAAGCCAAATGCAAATGCTAAATTTCATATTCCATGCAGTGGGACACAATTAGCTCTGTGCAGCAGACCGAGCCAGAGATCTATCACGGCTACACCGGTGCCTTCGCCTCCTTCTTCATGACCGGCGACCCGAACGCCATGAAGCTGACACCTCGCAACGTCTCCGGTGTACCCCCGCTTTCGTCGGGGGAGGAGTTTAACATCAACGCTGACGGGTTCGCCGACATCAAGCTGACGCAGTTCAAGACACGGTGTAACTTCTGGAAGAGTGTAGCCGCCAAGATACCTATATAGTGGTGAATTTCCAATCTCATATATCGGGCTATAAATGACGATCTACTGCCGATTCGTAGCCCCTCGGAGTTCCTCCGATTGTGAAAGATATTGCTCCTGTGAAGCGCGTACTATTGGCCCGTGAACCTGGCAGGCGGAGATTAGGGATGCTGAAATTTCAGTCGATGACATCGTCCCGTACTGCAATGACACACCGTTAGTATCTTGCATCTCGAGCGTCCCGAGAGATGCCAAAGGATGACTTTAGGGCCAAGAGCCTCATGCAGGATAAATTTAGATCCTGAAGGCGGTCCCTCGAATACCTCGCGTGAGGCAGAAGAGGGGGATGTCGTGAGCGTGGAAAAGCTGCTTACATTTGAAGAGCTGCGATAGTACCTCCTCGGAACGGGCTCGGATCGCGTTGTGATACACTGGTGCTTTCGTCAGGATCATTTTCACATGAAGCAGGCTAGATGATTACAGCCTTGCTTTGAGCCCACACTTACTGATATTGGTCTCGAAGGTCTTGATATTCCCGACCTTCCTCGTCGTCTCCCTGGCCAGGCCGAAGTCTACATACATGTCCTCGACGTAGGTCGCAGCGTAGACCGGGACTGTATTTCTCTTGAGCTGTTCCTCGTCGTAGAGCTCGTCCCACTGATCGAACCGGGCGAGCATCTCCGCAGCTGGTTTCATCCTCTGCAGCTCGGGGTAGTCGTCGAACATGAAGGGAAAGATCATCTCGCCGGTGAAGCACAGTGGCCTCGTGTCGCAAGCGAAGGTAGGGTCGTCGAAGCCATGATTGTCGGCAGAGAGCCACCGGAAATCCTCGAGTTCCTGTCCCACCTGCTGGGCTGCCCAGTTCGACGCGACCCCATTCTTGTAGCAGTAGATCGCCTCGTGCAAGACTGCGTAGATAGGATTCGTGTCGAAGGGCAGGTAGGTCTCGAACTGATCAAGAGTTGGACGGGTGAGGAAGCCGTACTGGTCCAGATCTATGCCCATCCGCAAGACCATGGCGTGCACGTTGTCGAGGCCGCCGTGGAAGCCAAACATGCTGCCGATGGTGAGCAGGCGCCTCGGCGTCAGCCTTCCGCCGCCCGGCAGCTTCACGCCGCCCTGCTGGGCATGGAGGTAGGAGGCGACCCTGCGAACGTTTGCGATGTCCTCGGGAAACTTGGTGTAGTAGGCCATGTTACGCTCGTAGATCTTCTTGAACGTTGCCTGGTAGACCTCCTGGGGCGTCCTCGAGATAGGAGCTATGCCCCCCGTCATCCAGACCTCGCTCAGGCCCTCGGGGTGCTTGGAGAGATAGGTCAGGCTGACGAAACCGCCAAAGCTCTGGCCGAAGATGGACCACGTCCTCTTGGCAGGGTCGGCGATGCCGGCCGTGAGGCACTTGCGGACCGCCTCGAGATCGCGAACGTTGTTGTCCTGGCGGAAGAGCTTCAGATACTCGAACTGCGCATCGGCCTGCTGGGGGACAGTGTCTGCCGTGACCGGCGTGCTGAGCCCGACGCCTCTGTAGTCAAGAAAGAGGATCTGGTAGCCCTTGCTGAGGACGAAGCGCGTGAGGGGCGAGTCCTGAGGCTCAGGATTGCCGAAGCCGGGGCCGCCCTGCAGATAGACCACTGGGAGGAGGAGGCATTAGCTGCCCGGAGACACTGTTGAGATCGAGACCCGTGTTGAGGCCCCAGCCCAGCAGACTTACTCCATGGCTTCTGTGCCGCAGGCGCCTCGGACGGGGGGACAGAGGCCTCGTGTTTTGTGGCCGATCTCGCGAACAGCTGGACCTCGCCGCCCAGAGGGTTGCGGTAGTCCTTGGGGACGGAGAACAGGTACTCAGTCACCAGAAAGGGCCCTACAGCAATTCACTTAGCCGGGCGAGAACACGAACAGCACAGCACGGTAAACCGAGCAGGGCCTGGCCCACCCACCGGGGACGACATGTCTCGCGCTCCTGATCAGTCTGGCAGCGGGAACAGCAAACGCAGCCATGGCGAAGAGCTCTCCAGGCGGGGACAAGATAGGAGGCCGCGTAGGAGCTGAGGATCGGACAGAACACCGGCTGGTCGCGGGGGAGGAAGGGGAGGAGGAAGACAGCAACAGGTCGAGCTGGGTGTTCCTATCTACGGCCCGTGTAGAGCTGCCCGGAGGAGCTGCAGGGTGAGGGGCAGTCAGTCACCTAGGACGACGGCCCCGATCAGGCAAGTAATACGGGCATAATTATGGAGCACGGAGTACTGTACTACTCGGTACAGTCAGTACCCAGCAGATGCAGGCACAGACACGTGCGCGCAGGCCTACTTACACGCACGCCTCGCGCTGCTGCAGACAGAGAGGACACCTGCGTCCTGGGCTCGAGAGCTGGGAGGCTCACCACCTCATGACTGTGGCTTCTTGCTCACAAGCTGGAGATATTAGTATCCAGAGGCAGAATAAGTACCGACCGACAAGGGGTGGTTGGACCTGGCAGGGATCCTCAGCGCTGAGCCCTCAGCACCTGTGCAGCTGTGCAGCGGAGCGAGTGGCTACAACTTAGGCGCCGCCATGCACTGCCAGGCGCTGCTAGGCGCTGCTAGGTACATGCTATGCTGCCCCTATAGTAGTACCCCGATCAGCGGTAAACGGAGTACCATAGTAGTACGGGCGCACTCAGGTACTACTGCATCCGGCATCGGCCTACTAGTAACCGCTGGGCACTGGACTGAGCCTTGTGGAAGCCCAAGGCAAATTTTCGCTCCTCAATCTCTTCACTCACACGACACAACACCACGCACCTCGCGTGGCCCTCTCACTCCAGCAACGCCTCTGCCGCGCCGACCTGGAGGACCAATGTGCGGCACGTCGGTCCCTCCATGTCCAGCTGGCCGCCATGGATATGGACTCGCCCCAGCTGGTCCAGAAGCTGGTTGAATCCTTCAACGCCGTGGCCAACGAGCTGCAGACCCTGACCGACCGCAAGACCATCCTGGAGCACAAGCTCCGCTACGCCCACGAGCAGGTACGTTACGTTCGTGCTGCTGCTGTTATTTATTTACTATGTCTCTGCTCCTCTGTCTCTTCTACAGAGCAGAGGCGCCCGGCCCGGTTTCGTGATGAACAACCTTTAGCTCTAGATCTGCATCGAGCCGCCTTCTGGCGGTTCCTGGAGACAACCTCTTACCACTTGTCTGACTTACCTGCCGCCTGCCTCGGCCGCTGCATGCTGCTTGCTTACCTTAGGCCTGCACTGCACCGACCCGCTCACCTGACCCTCTGCCCCTCGTCCCGTCGACCCACCCCCTGCGCGAGCTGACCACATCCTCCTTCCAGTACCAGGCCCTAGCCGACAAGTACGCTCCCTGCGCCCCCGACGTCGCCGAGACCATCGCGAAGCTGCAGATCCCACCCACCCCGACCTCCGCCAGCTTCGTCCCGCTGCCCAGCCGCCTCGGGTCCGACAGCTCACAGGCCCAGCTCGCCCTCTTCATCCGCGAGGGCAGGAAGGTCGCCAGCCAGCTGCAGGCCCTCGCCGGCGCGAGCAAGGGGGCCGCACCCACCGGCGACGCCTCTACCAGGATGACCTCCGAGCGGTCGACCGTCCTCGAGAGGGACTTCACCGTCGAGGGCAAGAAGGGCCACCTGCAGTGTCCCTTCTCTGCCGCCAAGCCAGATGTCGTCGACGGTGCCACCGCCGGGGCGGAGGGTCACACCCCACACCCGGCCGACGACCCCATCTGCGCCGCCATGCTCGAGGACGGAGCGCCTGATGCTGCCGCCCACGCTTCGACGGCTAAGTGCCCCATCAGATATCTGGACAAACACTCGCCCGAGGAGATCGCCCGCTATGTCGAGACGCACAAGCACGAGCTGCCGAGGAGCCACGAGGTCTGTCTCCGGAGGAACCAGAGGAACGAGGACCAGATCAGAAAGCTCGACGCCAAGTATGGCAACCTCGTCTCCATGATCGAGGACCTTTCCCACCTCCATGCTCCCATGCTGCCGGAGCCCAGCCGGGAGGCCGAGGCCGACCGGATTTCGGACCACCGTGTCAGCGACTGGGCCCAGAACGTGAGGGCGAGTGTGTCGGAGGACGTGACGGGCGGCGCGATGGAGGCCGACACCCCTGCGGAGGAGCAGGATCTCGACCGGACCGGCCACTTCGATCGACCCCTGAAGGAGGTTCGCGTCGGCGAGAGCCCGAGCAGGCCATGGGGCATCTCCGTCCCGATCCCGCCGCCGGATGAGCCGGTAGAACGTGCCACCTCCCCACCCGCGCCGGTTCGTATACCCACCCCGCCGCTTGGCGCGACACCCACGGCCCCGACAGCGCGGCCATCCAAGTGTCCTTTCGACCACACCAAGATGCGCCTGGACGGCCCGGGCCTGTCCGAATTCCCCAAGATGGACGAACACCACCACCACCCACCACGGCCTGCCCCCGAGAAGCCGGCTGCGAGCCAGCACTTCCCTACACCTCTGAAGTTCCCTGCGCCTCTGGAACACCCACAGCCCGCACCTCCCCACAGCCCTCCCCCCTCGCACCAACCGACTTTTATCAACACGACCGGCACCGCCCCTTCGAAGGGTGGGGCTGCTGGCGTGTCAGTTCCTCAGATGGTCTTTAATGGACCTGTGTTTATCGGATACAACGTGGAGCAAGCGATTGAATTCATGCGGCATTTCCAGGGACAACAGCACTGATGATGATGATTTTCCTTTTCCTTCTTCGTACGATGTGTGTATGTGTGTGTGTGTGTATTGTGAGCGAGCGAGGGCGTTGCTTATTCGAGGACTGGTACGGCGTCGGGTGATTTGATCTTGAGAGGGGCGCGCACTGATAATGCCGTGGAATGACAGCCCGCAATGATACCTTCGCACAGTGAACAGACCGCGTTGTCCGCGACATGCCCACATTCACCTGTGACATGCTTCACGAACGCCCGACTCCTCTTCATCTGCTGGGCTTTGTGTCTCTAGTCATTGAATCGTGTCGATTTCTATACATATACGTATACCTCTATCATAAAGCACTGTGGTGGCTGGTCACCACTCTCACTACCTCCGTTCCCCGGCATCATCCTTCTTCCTGTTCCCGCCCACAGCCTCTTCCTCATCCCTATAACCCTCCTCCTCATCACCCCAGCCCCCGTCCTCCGCCGTGTCCCACAGTGAGATGTCGTCGTCATCCACCATCAGGGCAGCGGCATCATCCGGGTTCATCAGCCTAGCGTCCTCGGCGCCCGCCTCCTCGTCGTCCATGTACTCCCCGGCGGCGCCCCTCCCGCGGCCCTCGAGCGGCCGGCCGGCCTCGGCGTCCTCCCTGGCCAGCTCCTCGGCGCGGGCCATGGTGCGGCGGTAGATGAAGTAGCCGACACCCATGCCGACCAGGCCGCCGACGAGCATGGAGGCGTAGTTGACGAGGCGGTCGCCGAAGCCCATCTCGTCGCCCTTCTCGGCGAGCAGGGCGAGGCGCGAGCCGATGAAGACGTGGACGAGCAGCTTCGGGGAGGCGAGGGCGGTGGCGAGGGCGAAGCCGGCGGGCTGGATGCTGGGGACGGTGGCGAGGAAGCCGTTGGACAGGCTGTAGGGCAGCGGGCAGAAGCGCACGAGGGCCAGTACGCCAAGCCCGTCGCGGCGCAGGACCTGCCCGAGGGCGACAAAGCGGTGGTCCGCGCCCACAAGCCGGTCCACGTAGCCCGCGAGGACGGTGCGGCTGGCGACGAACGCGGCGGCGGACCCGGCGACGGTCGCGGACGCGACGATCGGCCAGCCCAGCGGGAAGCCGTAGACGAAGCCCGCGACGGTGCACGCGGTGCTGTAGCCGACGAGCGGCGGGAACGCGACGAGGAACGTCACCGCCCAGATGATGAGCCAGCCGCCGGGCAGAGCGCGCCACGACGCGGCGAGCGGGCCCAGGAGGGTGAAGAGCCGGTGGGAGAAGACGAGGAGGGTGATGGCCAGGGCGAGGAGGACGAGGCCGCCGGCGATGGCAAGGAACTGCTGCGTCGGGGAGAGGCCGGCGTAGACCGCCGCGGAGTGGGCGTAGAGGTTGCGGGCGGCCTTGATGGAGCTGGCGCCGAGGGCGGCGAGCTGGGCGCGCACGTCGGACGGCGCCGTGCCGGAGCGCCGGCGGCCATGCAGGCTGTAGGGCGTCGAGAGGCGCCGGGAGGGGGTGGTCGCGGAGGTGAAGGAGGAGGAGGAGGGGCGGGCCCAGGGCGCCGACGGCGGCGCGTCGTGCGCGTCGTCTACGTCGTCGCGGAACGGGGCGGGCTGCTCGCCGCGCGAGGGCGGCGGCGAGGCGTCCGCCGCGGCGGTGGTGATCTTGTCGGTCGGCGAGGGGGAGGCGGACAGGCCAGCTGCCGCGGGCGGGGGAGGAGGATCAGCCGGCATCGTGGATGGATCGCTTCGGTGCCCTCTGGAGGTGGGGATGTTTGAAGGCTTGCGTGGAGGGCTGGAGGGCTGGAGGGGGGAGCTTCCTGTCGTCGGGAGGTTAGCTGTCCCGCACGGGCTTGGTTTCGAGAGCCTGCGTCATGGTTTCGGGCTTGGCTTACCTAGACACAGCACCTCGGCGGAGAAGCGTAGCGACAAGAGTTTGAATAGTATAGCAAAAGAAGAACAAAAACGATGCTACCCCTCTGCAGCCATCAGGATCAGAGGCAAGAGGTCGAGTACGGTGGCTCAATTGGGTTCTTTTTCTTGGAGCTTGGAGTGTCGAGTAGCTGAAGAGGTGACGTTGGACCACAGCTGAGGGCGAGAGTAGAGACAGTTCCAGCAGTGCCACACCAGCGCTCGGCGGCGGTGGTTGTTACTTAGCGGTGGAGGCGCAGCCCGCGTCGTACTAAGCCTAAGCCTAAGCACCCGCCTAAAACAGCCAGGATCTCACTGTTCGCTCACTTCTGTCTCGAACCGGCGGCGAGGGCTCGAGGCCAATGGCGGGGAGGCGACCGTCCACATGTGAGAGAGAGGGCAGGGCGGCGAAAGAACCGGCTGTTTCATGGGGCTGTTTTAAGCAAGGCGTCGCAGGCCGTTCCCCGAGGCCGTCTCCCGCAGCCCCCGAAACATTCTTATTACGCTCGCTGTTATGTATGCAGCTGCAGCCAGGCCCGCAGAGGTGATTGACGGGTTCGCCGCGCGATGCAAGGCACCTGCATCCATCACACATAGTAGGCACATATGTAGTCTGCGAACGGTCCCAGATGATGGGGCCCGTCTGCTCGGGTCTGCGATCAGCGGGTACAGGCAGATCCCGATCGACAGGCCTCAGCTCAGCTCAGCCCTGGGGCATGCTGGGCTAGTCGGTCGGTCGAGCCGCAATCAATCTTGATGCCAAGACGACCCGTACATATAACCATATCTCAACGTCGCACCCTCTCAGCAGGACACCACGACGACGACGACGACGATGACGAGCACGACGAGCACGACGACGAGAACCACCAGCGTATGGCGATTGGGGCTTTATTCTTTCTTGCTTTCTTGCTTTCTTCTTGTCTTTGTCTTGTCTTTGTCTAGGTCACCGGCCCCCTCGCGGCCCCTTGGGAGGCTCCTTGCCGATTGTAGTATCCCGCACCAGCAGCTTCACCTTGCCCTCCCCGATCTCCACCCCCTGGGACAGGATATCGACCGCCTCCTTCGGCTCCTCCTTCCGCGCCTTCAGCAGCGACCGGTCGTAGCTCCGCGCGTCGATGCCCAGGATCCCGCCCATGCTGTTGCGGTCGCCCGGCACCGAGAACTCCCGGAACGCGTACCGCCACTCGTTCAGGAAGCTGCGCACCGCCTTGCCCACCTTGTCCTTGCCGTTCTTGCTGTGGTGCCCCGTGCCCGTGATGGCGTAGACCGGCCTGCTGTCGTGCTCGTTCTCCAGCAGCACCCGCTCCAGATATTCCACCGCCTCCTCCGTGTGCAGCCCGTGCAGGTCGACGTAGATCTCGCCGCTGCCCGAGTTGTTCTTATTCCGCTCCTCGTACAGCTTGTCTGCCGCCTCCCGGTGGTACCGCCGCATCAGGTCGTTCTCGCTCTGGCCGCGGAGGCTGAAGACCTTGGCCTGCCGGGCGTCCTGGCGGTTCCACGCCTGCGCAGCGCTGGTGTAGTCTCTTAGTATTTCACGGTCCCACAGGGACTGGAAGGGGGTCCCACTTACTTTTGCAGAAACTTGTTCCTAAGTGCGCCGTGCCTGTGCGCCTCGCCGCGGGCCTTCATGTACGCCTTGTTGGTGCCCTCGCCCGTCTCCAGCCACGGGATGTGCTTCGGGCTGGGAATGGCCTGCGCCGCCGCGCTGTTCTCGCCGTTCCGCCCGCCCTGCGAGCTCCCGTTGCGGCTCATCTTCTTGGAGTCGGGCCGCGAGGCCGGCCCGGGAGACGGCGCCATCTTGACGATGTCGGCCAACGAGCTTGGCCCGTAGTTCTCCTTGGTCCCGTGTCCATGGCCACCCCGCTTGCCATGGTGCTTCTTGCCCTGCTTTGCCGAGGCGGAACCCAGTGTCGGGAAGGCTTCGTTGTCGTCAAGAGAGAGCGCGGCCTGGGCGGCCTCCTTGCTCTGTTGATGTCGGCTGCCTGGGCGAGACCGCGACCGCTGATCACCGGGTATGTTCTTGAAGCCTGGCGGAGGCGTGATGCCCATAGAAGGGGTAAAGGTAGGGATGGCGTCCAGGTTCATGGACCCGAGCGACGGGAAACTAGAGTAGTCCTGGATCTGGATGTTCGCCGGTGACTTCTGCGTGGGAGGAGTGCTCGTGCCCTCGACACTCAGCTTATTCATGAGGTGAGCCGGATCATGCGAAAAGATGCAGGTATCTCCGGCCAGGCAATTTCCAGCAAGCCAATACCTTCACAGACGGTCAGCACAGTGGGGCCAGGGTTCAGTAGGGATGTGTCGAGGTCTCACCTGCAAATATGGCCGCTCAGATCGTGGCTGAAGCGGCAGTCTGCACGCATGCAGCTGCCGGAGGATAGGAAGAACTTGCAGATCACCCCCGACTTTTGGTCTGCAGGCGTCGTCGGGCGAGCGTCTGGGGTCATAGATTTACCGACCAGGTAGCCGTTGGTGTCCGCCGAGGTGGACGGAGAGGTATCCTGCGAGTCCATCATCGACATAAGCACCGCGCCGAGGTCGTAGCCGTGCTCGACGAGCGCCTGACTGATCTCCTCGTCCGTTCTCGACTCGCCGAGGATCGACCGCAGAACATCGTGCGGCCTCATCGGAGCCTGCTGCGAAGAGAACTCGGGCGCAGCGGCATTGAGGCCGCTGGCCGTGCCGAAGGAGGAAGCGACACTGACGGCATCGTCGGCCACGAGCCAGTCCACGTTGTCAGACGTATAGTCCTCGAATATCTCCCGCGAGGGCTCCGTGTCGTTCGCAAACTCGTAGGCATTCAGGTTCGGGCTGTGCGGTATCGCTGGCGTCGAGAAGGCGAGCCGGGGCGAGGGGCGGGGGGAGGAGAATGGAGAGGCGGCGGAGGAGAGGGTACGGCTGAAGGGAGGAGCGAAGCCTGGCGGGGCGAGAGGGCTCACGCCGAGACGCGGTGAGCCGGAGAGGGGCGTCGCTGCGCTCCTGAACGAGGCTGGCGATGGTCTCCTGAGGATTGTCTGCCGGATCACGGGAGGCGAGGCGTTGTTACCGCCCCCCTCCTTGAACCGCCAGAGCACGTCGAGCACGGCGTTTTCCAGTGCCTGGCCGGTCAGCGTCGTCTCCTTTTTCAGGAGCTCCTCCAGCTTGTCCGTCTTGTCCTCGTCCTCTATGGCCGAGTCCTGGAGGACTGGCAGGCAGATCTCGTACGTCTCGTCGGAAACCATTAGGGCCGCTGGGTCTCGGGGGGGAGCTATGTGCGCGCGCGCGGGCGGTGTGGACGGATGTGGATGCAAGGAATAGATGGTATTCGGGATTACGGCTATGGAGCTGTTATAATGGTTCGGCTGCGATCTCCGGAGGTCTGGAGGGGCATAGGGTGCAGGGCTGAGTTGGTCAGCCTGGGGAGAGGTCGAGGCGGGCGGGCGGGAGGCCGTGCTGAGGTGATGGGGCGCACCAACTCGAAAAGGGCAGGGCGTGGGAAGAGACCCCTCGTTCGGCGCGCAAGGGATTGGAGGGCCCGTATCAGAGATGCTGTCGGTGTCGTTTTATTCGGTCGGGGGCGGAGTGCGATCTGTGAGATGGGGGCTCAGGCCGTTGGCAGATGGTGAAGCCTAAGGGCATCGTGCTACTTCACAGGGTCGAGGGGCATTACGTAGTCGGGCACTCGAGCCGGGTGAGACAGGGTCTGCTGCGCCTGCTGCCGAGAGTGAGACCCCTTTCGGTGTGAGGAGGACCGCCAGAGGAAAAACGCCGGCGAGGTGAGGCCGCAGAGAGGGAGAGCCTGCTCGGACAGGTGGTGGCACGGCAAAGACGAGGCGCCTCTTGTTGCTGACAATGACGAGCTCTCCTGACTCAGCCGATAAGTCGCCAGCGCAGGGCGCAGGAATAGTAGCCAGGCCAGCGATCGGGGTGCTCGACCAGGCTGAAGGCTGCCGGTGTGCGTGGGCGTGTGCGTGTGTATAGATGCGTGGTGTGCCAGGCCGCTGTGATTAGAGGATGGGTGGGCGTCCATGTGTGTTCAGCTGTTTGGGTCTGAGGCGAACGGCACTGTTGGTCGACGCGGCTGGTCACAGATGATACCTTGGGGTTGTCATGGGGCCGGAGGGGCTACCTGCTACGGTAGGTACCGCCTAAAGGGGCTGACAGGGGTGATCGTAGTTACATAGTATGGCCTGCCATAGTATTCTCCTAACAGCCCACGCCGGCTCCGTGCCAGGGCGTAGCCGCCCAGGCCAGTTCACGCACAACGACTAGGAGGCATGTCAGGCTCGGAGACTGACTCGAGCCATGAGGCTCTCTCCACTGCTGGAGTATACGGCAGTTTGACGATCACTCTGTGGTGGGACAGCACCAGACGAGACGAATGGTGCTCGGCCCCCCTGTACTCTGCCACGGCCGTGGCTGCCTACTCACCTGCGAGATGCTGCAAGCCACATGCACACAGTTGAATCTGGCGGATGAGCTGAACGCTCCTCCAGCCACCGAGGCGCTCGTCCAGGAGATCGATCTACGTCTATTCACGGCAGCAGTCCTATGCAGTCCATGCCATCGTAAGACGAGGCACCTCAGGGTATCTCATCCTCATCCTCATCACCGAAACCGAACCCGAAACTGAATCCTCCTCCAGAGCCCGCCGCCTGCTCCTCGTCACCAGCGATGGCATCGTCCCACTTCCGCTTCTTCTTGCTATGCCTCTTGTCCAGGCTGAGCAGGGCCGCATCGAGCAGCTCTGGGAATTCCGCCCGCAGGCGCTCTACGAAGAGGCCGTACGGGTCTGAGACGTCCCGCTTGAACCCCGTAACCTGCTCCGGCCTGTCCTTGAGGAACTCCAGGGCGTCGACCAGATGTGACTTCGGAACAAAGTTCTGCGTCAGCGCGATGCCGCTCTCCAGGTTGACCACGAGATGCCACCATCCGCTCGGCACGTGGAGGATCTCCCCGGCTCTGCAGATGCCCTCAACGCACTCGGGCAGCTGTCGTGCCTCCTCGTGGAATTCGAGCAGCCATTCGGCGATGCTCAGGGGGCTCGTCACCTCGCTCTGGTCCCTGGAGACATAAACCCCGGGAACATCAACATTGGGCGGGAACATGATCCAGTACTTGGCGCCTTGGATTACCGCGTTCCAGGCTGATGTGGCATTTGGGTCCTTGTGAAATGTGGACCCGCTCCTCGCCGGGCCGATGATCAGCCACCTGTGCGCAGGCCTCTCCGGACCCAGCAGCTCGAACAGGTCTGGCCCGAAGGAATCCGGCTTCCAGTACGCAGCACCCTCGTGCTTCCCAATTGTGATGTTCATCTTCTCCGCAAATGCCTTGTCGAACAGATACAGCGGGCTCTCGTCTTGGTTATTGGTCATGTAGTCATGGTACGTCGAAAACGGCCAGTCGACCGCTTCGGCGCGGAACTCGATGTCTGCACACATCTTGAGGAGACGCTGCAGAGTCCACTGCTCGCAGACCGGCCATGGACGAACACACTCGGTGAGTATAAAGGGCACATCGCTCCACTTCTCCGTGAATTCATCGTACGTCAGGTCTTTGAAACGTTCTATCTCATTGGACCTCGGTATTCTGGACGAGAATCTGCTGAGGGGGATCTGACTGCAGACAAAAGGCCGGTGGAGGACATCAGAAAAGACGGTGCTGCAATCGACCTTTGCTTGCTTGTCCGAAGGAAGTTCTAGTAATGTTGATCGCCATGTCCCCTTCCACTGAAAAGGACGCCGCTTGTGCTCGTGAGACCTAGACAACCTGTCAACGACATGCTAAGGAGGCTTGTCGGCCTTAAGAAGCGTAGTCCATGGGAGGTGGAAGACCGGTATAGCTCAATGCCGCAGGCCGTTCTAAAGCTGGCATTGGCGCTAGGTATACGCCTATGGTTCTTCCCAATAGCCCCATCCCAAACACAATCCACGGTTGTGTTTTGAAACAGAAGTTTTACGGACGCAACAAGAATCGACAGGGCAAGTCAGGGATGAACACGAGGGGCAGGTGAATGTGACTCATTGTGGGCATGTCTGGCCAACAGGCCAGACTTGGCCTCGTTGGACCGCTCGCTGACTTACACAAGGAATAGAGCCTTCCATAATTCCTCGGAAATGGCGAAGGCATACAGAAATTTGCTGCAATATCCCAGTTGCCTGAGACATCGCTGGTCAAGATAGTCCAGGAATTGTGCCAAAACCTCTGTGCGGAACAATCAGTCGGGAGAAAAGCAAGGGTCCAGAGCAGCAGCAGCAAGTCCATACCATCTGGCAGTGCCTGAAACGTCCCGATGGCCTCGCGGGCGTCGGTGGTCCCGAGTGAGAGCAACTTATTTCCCGAAGGCTTGATACCCAAAGGATGAATCGGTGACTCAAGGCCAAGTTGCTCATCCGTCAGCCCTTCCTCCCGTCTATATCCGACGCTGTGGCCTTGAGCGGGTCCTATGCCATTGTTGTCGCCAACGACAATCCGAGCATCCTGGTCCTTTTTGAGAAGCATTGCTTTGTCTGGAGACCTGGTCGGTGACGAGACAAGTCTCCTACAAGCAACTCTCGCTACTGCAGTCAGTCTTCCCCTGAGGAGGGGGCGGGTGTCTGCTGCTGTTGACCGTGCAGAAAAAGTGGTGGCGTGATGGTGGAGGGCCTTGCAATAGGGTTGCGCCCAAAGCCAGTAACAGATAACCCTGAGTCAGATCATTAACATAGAATCTGCATCATACAAATCCTAGCTCCCACTGTGACTGTTACACAGCTCTTCAAAAGGAGGTCATAGCAGCAGTTGGTTGGGCCAGGTGACGAGAAAGAGTCACCAATGTCTGCTGAGAGAAAGTCAGCGAGGTGAAAATTCGCCCCCTAGTGATTCCTAGAGGCGGCGCAGTGCAAAGCTAGGCCCCACCATCTGGGGACAGGCCATAGACGAGATGGATGGATATGAGTTGGCGGCCGCTTTCTAGGATGTTAGCGCCGCAGCTTTGGGTACAGCGCACAGGCCAACTCCTGCGGCAACATCCCAAACAAAAAACCAAGCGGCCTTGTCCCTCAGAAAAATCTTCCTCTACCGCCTCCCATCTTCCATCAACCAAGAACCAACAACCCATTCCACATATACCTAGACCCTCGCTCTCTACCTTCAGGAGAGCATCTGGTCTGGTGTTTTTCTTCTTTTGCAAACTTCCCAGAACGTGACTTTCCAGGGCTCCCTCCGCGAGACCACTGGAATCCATTTCAGGCCGACACAACCCCACCTTCACTTCTCACGACAGTTTCTAGATCTCAAGCAGCGCTTGCGATCTAGACTCTTCATCGACGACAACTGCAATCATGGCTACCGACAAGGGCCTCGAGGATGTTCCCGAGGGTAAGTAGCGCAACTCCCTCTCCCTTTGTCTCCCATCCGCATCACTCTCGTTGCAGCCCACATCGACCCCGCCCCTTGCTGGCAGGCTGCCCCTCCGCCCACAAACTTTTTGTGGCGCCGCAGCTGGTGCCCAACACCGCCGTGCCTGCGTGCGCGGTCATGAAAGAACGAGATGGCTAACGCGCGACAACAAATGCAGGTCAGATTGAGTCCAACTACGATGAGACCGTCGATTCCTTCGACGAGATGAACCTCAAGTCCGAGCTGCTTCGAGGTAAGGACCCCTGCACCGCCGACGGCCTCAATATAGGGAGCGTCGGGCTAACCTGGGACTAAGGCATCTATGCTTACGGTTTCGAGCGCCCCTCTGCTATCCAGCAGCGCGCCATCATGCCTGTCATCAAGGGTAAGACACCCAAATCTACACAAGTACCACGACGTCCAACTTATGACGGCGATTACAGGCCACGATGTCATCGCCCAGGCCCAGTCTGGTACCGGCAAGACCGCTACCTTCTCCATCTCGGTCCTGCAGAAGATCGACCCGAACCTGAAGCAGTGCCAGGCCCTTATCCTCGCGCCCACCCGTGAGCTGGCCCAGCAGATCCAGAAGGTCGTCATCGCTATCGGCGACTTCATGAATGTTGAGTGCCACGCCTGCATTGGCGGTACCAGCGTTCGTGATGACATGAAGGCCCTTCAGGATGGTCCTCAGGTCGTTGTCGGCACCCCTGGACGTGTCCACGACATGATCCAGCGTCGCTTCCTGAAGACTGACGGCATGAAGATGTTCGTCCTCGACGAGGCCGACGAGATGCTTTCTGTACGTCCTCCAGGCTGCCTGCATCTTAGCACTTGTGTGTTCTAACAGCCCTTTTCAGCGTGGTTTCACCGAGCAGATCTACGACATCTTCCAGCTCCTGCCCCAGTCCACCCAGGTCGTCCTGCTGTCCGCCACCATGCCTCAGGATGTCCTTGAGGTCACCACCAAGTTCATGCGCGACCCCGTCCGTATCCTTGTCAAGAAGGACGAGCTTACCCTCGAGGGTATCAAGCAGTTCTACATTGCCGTCGAGAAGGAGGAGTGGAAGCTCGACACCCTCTCTGACCTGTACGAGACCGTGACCATCACCCAGGCCGTCATCTTCTGCAACACCCGCAGAAAGGTCGACTGGCTGACCGACAAGCTCACTGCCCGTGACTTCACCGTCTCTGCCATGCACGGCGACATGGACCAGGCTCAGCGTGACCTTATCATGAAGGAGTTCCGCTCCGGCTCCTCTCGTGTCCTGATCGCCACCGACCTACTGGCCCGTGGTATCGATGTCCAGCAAGTGTCCTTGGTTATCAACTACGATCTCCCCGCCAACCGGGAGAACTACATCCACCGTATCGGCCGTGGTGGTCGTTTCGGCCGAAAGGGTGTTGCCATCAACTTCGTCACCGCTGATGACGTGCGCATGATGCGCGAGATTGAGCAGTTCTACAGCACTCAGATCGAGGAGATGCCCATGAACGTCGCCGATCTCATCTAGACACCATCACCGGAGTCGAGTCTTTACCCCATTTCCTCCACGAATCAACGACACCTTCCGCGCATACCGGGTTCCATCAGGGCATAAGTGTTTAGTTGGGCAAATAGAGGGAGAGGGGGCTGCGCTGCCGGACAGACCCGGCATCCGCGCGGCTTGAGCAGAGGGCTGGGAACAAAAGTAGCTTGAGTTTTTCAAGAGGGTTCGCGAATTCATTAATGCCTTTCAATATCTGCGTGGGGACGGGTGCTTGTTTCCAACGAGATATCTGGACGGATCTGCACCGGTGTTTTGTACTTGATTGTGAAATTATCGCAAATGAGATTGTCCATCAGAAACACACACTCACTGTCTCGGCCGTCTGACCGCTGGTAGTAGTTCTCCCGGGCAGCCCTCATCTTTGCACTGTCTTTCTGGTTGAGGGTCAAGCTGGCGTTGTTAGACGCCGTGAGATAGGTTAGAAAGAACAATAAACAATGACTGAACTTTCGAAGATCGGGACTCGGCTGGTACTGGGATCCAACCGTTAGCGCTAAGCAGAGGACGCATCCGCCACTCAACCCGCTTTACTGGTTGACGAATAAACGGCCCCTAGTACTCTTCCTCTAAAGGCTTCGTTGGAGGAGCCCGTACTCACGTCTAGAGCATGCATGGTTTTTGCAGAGAGAGGATCTCAGCAGAGGTGAGAGAACGTGTTCTGCATCTAGGAGGGTTCTATTTTCAGGTGCATGCCGGGGCAAAGGGCATCGATTACCTTATTAGAGATTATCTCATGCAGAGAAACTTATCCTGGAGGTTAAAGTCTATTCCTTGAGATATTTGTCTTAAAAAGAGGCACTCATCTCGGGACTTGCCTAGGCCTTGTCAAGAGATTGAGAGCTGGACTGACCCCTATAGAAGCATTTACTGTGTGATTCACCTGGCGAGAATATTATGTCTGAGGGTTATAGAGTATCAGTCGGAGTGATCTTGATCGTCAATTGTCTTTGTTCTGCAAGATCGACTTGGTGGTGCTTGGGTCATTACTACTGGGAACCCGGAGCCGGCCACAGGTAGTACGTGAAACATGTACCGAGTTACCCCTGCCTGCCGCTAGGAAAGCTCCTGCAGGCAGTTTACATGGCGGTGTCAGCTACACTAGTCTCACCCGAGCACCATCATCTCTACGACAACCCGTGACAGACCACGAAAGCACCACAAAGGCCATCTGCAGCCAGGTGTTTCACGCCTTGTGAAAAGTCACAATCAATCTACCCCAACAACAATGGATCGAAGTCTTGACGAGATCCTTGCCGACCGCGGTCAGGTACAGCCAGACCCCTGCCCGAATCCGTCGTCGAGTCTGCCCAACTGTGCTGACCTGGAATCTCAACACAGAAGGAAAGCGGCGGCAGAGCTCGCCGAGGTGGCCAGCGTCGACGAGAGCCCAGGAATGACTTTCCCCGCGATGGCGTCAGAAAGGTACGTAAGCTCTTCAATTACTTCTCAATGCGCAGGTACACGGCTGACGAGAACCACTGTTGCATCAGGTGCACTACCTCCTCCCCTCCCTCTGAACTCGCGCCTACATGTCTAGCCTCCTACACCTCCTCTTCGGTCCTCGACCACCGTTGCAGCTCCCTCGACACCACAGCGAGATGAATGCCCTTGGATCGGCAGCAGGAGAAGGTAAACCATCAAGACAATACCCAAAAGCTAACCTCTCTCGATTCGGCGCCACAGTCTTACCGCGACGATGGTCCTAGAAACCTAGACTCGTATGATAGCTCCCGAGCCTCCTGGTCACGCTGGCAACAGAACATGAGAGGCTGACTGATCGGCACAGTGAATGGGTCCACGACAGATTCGAAGACAACGGTACTGTCGAACCTGCCAAAGATCCTCAACAGAAACCCCGAGCTGACTTGATCTGACAGGACGCAGACCGCGCCAGCAGCGCCGAGGACAAGATCGAGACCTTGCAGATGACGCTGGGTTCGTTCAACATCCAACCATGCTTGTCCTGAAGGTGACATGCTGACGGCAAGCACAGAGAAGAGATCGGCACCAAGATTCGCGTCGACAATGTTCACTACGACCTCTCAGAGGAGGACCTCTCCGTACGGCATTTCCTTCACCGCCAGATCTGGACCTGTACTGACAATAACAGAGTCTGTTCAACAGGATCGGCCCGGTGCTGAAGCTCGACATTAAGTATGATCGTGCTGGTCGGTCCACGGGTACGGTGTTCGTGACATACGAGTTCTATGAGGATGCCCGCGAGGCAGTTCGCGAGTTCGATGGAGCTAACGCTAAGGGTGAGCCCATGAGATTGACGGCTTCGCGACTCCATGACGACTAACATGTGCAGGACAACCCATTCGCCTCTCGATTCTCCCCCCTCGCAGACGCAACGACGCGGGTGCCATGGAGGGCCGGCCGCTTTCCGAGCGCATTACCCTTGGGTCTGGACGCAACCGCTCCCGGTCACCAGGTCGAGACATGGAGGACGAGGCCGCGCGCAGGAACATCGATCGCTACGTGCCTGGTGGTCGTCGCTCCCGCAGTCCCGTGCGAAACCGACGGCGTGGTGACGCAGGACGGCGCCCGGGTGTTCGACGTGGCGGCAGCAACGCGCGGGAGGGTGGAGAGAGGCCGGGCAGAGACGGGCGTCCTAAGAAGACGCAGCAGGAGCTCGATGCCGAGATGGATGACTACTTCACCGCGCAGGCGGCCCCCAATGCTGAGGGTCAGACCGCGGCTGCTCCGGCGGCTGAGGAGGACATCGACATGATCGAGTGATAGACGACTCTGTGGACTGGCTGCGGGAGGACGGTGTGTGACCACCTTCGTGTTGGTGTTAACCTGGGCTGGCTCATCAATAAAGCTTGAGGAATGCTATCCTAGCCCGAATTTACTTCTCGACTCCAAAATCATGGCGACCTTTCCCAAGCCGAATCCCGTCAAGCCCATGCAATCAATGCCTTTTTCGTGACCAAACAAGCATTTCAGAACTCTTGAGCGCGCCTGTCACCCACCCTCAGATGCTGCCTCATTACGCCTCTCCGCTCCCTAGGATACTAGGACGGAAGACTGATCCCAGTCCGACCAGATCCGCACACCAGCTAATTGAAAAGCTCAAGCGTGAGGTCTCCGCGGATATAAGCCCTTAAATGAATCTCGATCTCCAGATTCATCTTCATCTCCACCGCCAGCTTCGCCTTCTTGCCTCCCGCAACGAGCCTCTGCTCCTGCACAGGATACACGAACTCTGTCGGCAGCCCCGTCCTCTCGATCTCCTCGACGTCATCGTCCCCATCCTCATCATACAAGTCGGTCCGTATATCAGCGACCGCCCCGGACGTCCACGGCCCGAGGGCCTGTCCCGTCCTGTTCCGCCGGAGGGGGATCGGCCGCGGGAGCGTCGGCGTCACGGCCCCGCCCGCCGACGAGGGGCTGGTCAGCGGGGACTCGTCGTCGCCCGCGGCCGACGGCCGCTCCAGCGCCGGCGGGACGGCGTGCGTGCGGGCCTTGCGTGGGCGCACTACGGGCTTAGGGAGCGGCGGGCTGAGCGGGCTGGTCCACGGCTGGGCGGCGGGCGCCGGCGCGGGCAGGTGCGCGAAGTGGCTGCGCGGGGCCGGCACTGGCGGCAGCGGCGACGAGGTCGGCGGGCGGCTGGCGGTCCGCGGGGGTGTCCGCGTGCTCTTCAGCCTGGAGGGCGGTGATTTTCGTCTCGAGGGGGTGCGGGCCTTCGCGGGCCTCGATCTCCTCTCCGGCGCGCGCCGCGCGCCTTCGTCCTCTGAGGCCTCGTCCGAGGCGTAGCAGTCGTCGTCCTCCTCCGTGGTGGTCTCGCTGGCCTCTGCCGTCCGCGAGGGCTTCCTCCTCCTCCTACTGCTGCCGCTGCTCTCTCTGTCCGAGTGGCCCCGGGGGGGCGACGTAGGTGGCGTCACAGGCATCGCGTGCCTTGTGGTGTGGTGACGTATGTGGAGGGTTAGGGTCGGTATAAGTGGTTTTCGCTGTCGGCAGCGCTGGGTCGCAAGAGCGTCTCTCTGTGTCTGTGTCTGTGTCTGTGTTTGTGTCTGTCCTCGTGAAGCACGTCGTCGAGCTGCTCTCGGGAGAAAAAAAGGGGGAGGGAGGCCGAGAAGTCAAATACTGCGAGCGGCGCCAGGGCAGGTCAGCCAATTCCCCATATCCTGGTAGTAAGGTAAGCGGTGGCTGCCCCCCCCCCCGGATCGACGAGGACGGGTGGGTATGCTATGCGCTGGGAATGGGCCGTTCAAAGTTCAGGGTCCAGGGTGATCGACAAACATCAGCAAAACCGGCTTTGGGAGCCCGCAGCCAGTCGCGCTCTGCGCTGCCTGTCACCCTGCCACGCCTGCCTGGCAGGGAGGAGGGATGCTGCGCCCAGGGGGAGGGGGAACGATGACATCGTTGGCGGCCGCGGCGGCTTTTGCTGTTTATGCCACGCATGGGCTGCCACGCTGCCAACTTTTTTTTCCTTAAAACACCCATCCGCCCGCCTCGCCCTCGCCTATGCACTGCTACGGTGCGCCCAGTACGGTATCACATGTACTATGTTAAGGTATTCTCCAGTCTCCACCCCCGGCCGGCCTCGGGCTCCCTCCACGCTCACGTGACGCTATACCGAGCTGGTGGCTCTCTGGGGGCGCGGCGGGGGGAGGGGGTTGCCCAGGGATACACAGGGGATGCCCAGGGTGCTCCTCCTCCTCGGTCCTGGACTGCTTCACTTTGACAGCTGCCAAGGTCCGCCTAAAACACCCAGCTGGGGGGGTCCCCTCGGGAGACGCACGTCTCGGTATGCTATGTGTCCTGTGTATGCACGCGGCCGTACCGTGGTTCCCTGAAACTCTGTCGGCGAACCCGCCCGTCCCGCGATCCTGCCATGCACCGGCTCTTCTCGCTGCCCGGTTCGCAGCGCGCCTCAGCCCTGGCCGGTCGAGCTATTTTTGTTGGCTGCGGATCGTTCCCAGAGTCGGAGGAAAGCCTCGTGTTCCTGCACCTGCGACTTGGCCTGGGGCGGTAAGAGATGGCCGTCTATATGTCCGCGAGATATTGTAAACATTCCTCCCTGTTGTCCTGTTATTCCCGCCCAACCCCCCTTCCGCTGGAGTGCATAAAGGGGCCGGCAGACGCAGCACAGGCTGAGGAGTGGCTTTCAGAGGCTCTGCCCGTGATATCAGGGGAAGCGGGGGCGCCATGGCGAGGTCGCATGTATAGGGCTGCCTCAGAGCACGGCAGGCCGGTCTTTGATTCTGGAGAAGAGGGAGGGGGGAGGGGGGGTGGAGGAGAAAAAAAAACCCGCGTGCGGGCGGGCATTCGTCTGAAAGCGCGGTCGAACACCCAAGGATGGAACCGGGGCCGAAGGGCCGAGGGCCTGGCTATGCCGGTTTGACAATGCTCTTTCTTCGGACGACACGGTCGTGAGCTGATCGTCTCCCTACCCAAGGACGCCGTGGCCCCGAGGGTGACACTCAGCGCCGGCGTCACAAACCTGTCTGTTCTGTTAGGGGCACAGCCATGAGTGCTTGGACTCGCGATTCATCTGCCGGGGCTTGGTAGCACAGAAAGCAAGACATATTGCGCCCGCTCCGTCACCTCAGGGGGGCGAGGGCCGAGCGACGGGACAGACCAAGGATGCCGTCAACTATCTGGCGGAGGCTATTATTGGCAAGGCTGTCGCGGACGGGCTCCGGGAGCTTGCGCGGCAGGCGGGAGGCCGCGATGCTCGCGAGAGTGCCAGTCGCGCCATGCACAGGACCGGCGACGGCTTGCCGATTGGGTTGTCAATTTTGGGTTTGATGATCACATGTGGAGCCAAACCCTCAAGGAGGCACCTCTGACGATGCCGACTCTGCGGGCGCCGTGGCTGCCACGGGCTCCCTCACCGGCCTTGAGACGGAGGAGGCCTCCCTTGGCGCTCCCGACAGCACGAGGAAAAGTATGGAAGGAGAGTGAGGGTTGAAAAGTCTCTTGGTGTAGACGGAGCAGATGTGTAATTCGCGAGAGACGACGTGTGAGGTGGGCAGTCCTGAGAGATGTACACCATCAGCCGATCTTGCCGGCGCAGAGCAGAGGCTGACGATCTTGCGAGAGCGTCACTTTCATGCGCAGCACGTGTTATGATACGATGCTTCCACCGGATCCTTCCGGCCCGGAACGAGAATGTGCGGCAAGTTGGTCGGAGACAAGGATATTTGGACGGTGTGTTTGGAACATCGGGGTGATGATCGACAACACAGCCGCGCCGGAACCGCTGCCAGCGCGTTCGCGAGTCGGACGCGGGATGCTCTGTGGACGGGTGTTTGCTCCAAGCTACAGGAGGCTTGTTGTTTCGCAGGGCCCCAGAATATTGACGAGCGCACTGCAGGCCGAGGATACCTCGAGGGGAGAGCCCTCATAGAACGCGAGGGCCTCAGCTGTGGGCATTGGAAGATCTTTTGCGGATCGTATTGTATTGCTGCACATCTTCCTGCTCCGCCTCAGCTGTGTCTCTGCAATACACTCGTTCTTGCTCCAGTGACTTGTTCCAACTTGAACCGACCGGGAGACGATACAGTTGAATCCAACGTGGGCCATTGTTAAACTTGTCTGGGCCTTCATCGTGAGTGCGCACTCAGGAAGTCTTGAGGCCAGTAGGGGGCAGATGAATATCTCACGACGGCAGCATGCGTACATGGAAAAGAACGAAAACTCATTTCACAGAGACTCTATTCCGTTTTCTTCCTCTTCTTCTCCATGCCCTCCGCCATCGCCGCCGCCACATCCTCCGCCGTCCGCCCCCTCTTCCTCTGCCCGACCTTCTCCTGACCCAGCACCGTGTCCTCCGCGACAGCCTTGAACACCCCAGCGGCGCCCCGGAACAGGTAGTCCTCGAACCCGCCCTCCTCGGCGTGCGTGCGCGCGATCTCCTCCATCTCCCGCACCCAGCGGTACGCCTTGGGCGGCATGTTCACCAGCGCCGTCTCGGTCTGCTTGACGCGGTGCGGCACGATGTCCTGCATCGCCTCGCGCAGCGCCGGCAGCACGCCCATGCGCTGCGCCGTCGTGAAGGACTGCACCGCGATGGCGCTGTAGCCCTTGGACAGCGACGCGAAGCACATCTTGAGCCCCGACGCCGCCCCGATGTCCGCGCTGATGTGCTTCGCGTTCAGCGCCGCCGCGAGCGCCGCGCCGAACCCCGGGATCCCCGCGAGCGCCACCGGCCCGCTCGTCGGCAGCGACGGCATGTTCCAGTCGCCCAGCGCCGCGGTCGGGGCGGCGCCCGAGGCCGACGCCGCCGCGTCGGCCCGGTGCGGTGGCCCGCCCAGGATGCACCCGTCGATGAGCGCGACGGGGACCTGCGCGGCGCGGATGGCCTCGGCGATCCGCTTGATGGTGGACGGCGCCACGGCGTTCATGTCCGCAAAGTACAGCGGGGCGTCGTCGGCCTTGGTGACTAGGGCCATGGCGTCGATGACGCGCTGCGCCGTCGACTCCGCGTCGCGCGGCGGCACCACCGACAGGATCACGTCGCAGGCCTTGACGAGGTCCGTGTCGGTCGGGACCGAGGTCACCTGGGCGGCTTTGGCCCTCTCGATCGTGTCCTTGCTGCACGGGGTGTCAGCCGGGATGTCGTGATCGCTGGAGGTGAGGGGTTGTCGTGGGTGTGGAATCTCGCCAACAACCGGTCCCCCTTACCTCCGGCCTGTGCAGTTCGTAGTCACTGCGAAGCCCTTGGCGACGAGCAGCTTTGCGATGCCCATGCCCATGTCGCCTATGGACAGGATGCCGACGGTCGCGAGCTTTGTAGAGGCCATCGTCGTGTTGCACAGTCACGCAGTCTTAATTTGGCCGTTCAGAGCTGCGGGAGTCAATGGTGAGTTCCTTGAGGATGATAAACTCGACTCGGCGTGCTGTCTCTCACTGCATGACAAATGAAATTCTTCTCCAGCAAAGGTTTGAAACGAGTGCCTAATCTGTAATTGGAGAGACAAAGTACGGCCAGCTTGATTTGCAGCAGAAGCTTATCACTTGCACCTACTGCATTCATTCTCCGGAAGCCGGCACGTCGACGGTATTTATCCCCGGTGGCTCGAACTACACATCGATGCATGCTCTAAATCATGCGTGAAGCCAACTCCAGAGATACCTATATAGGTTTGTTGTTTTCGACTGGAATATGCACAAGATGGGATTTCCTTCTCTAGAATGTCCATAGGTGCTCAGCCAAATTTCTAGCTGTCTTGACTTTAGAGACTCGCGAGAGCATCGCCTGCTGCTTGATGGAGCCTTTTAGTGTTGACAATCCTAGCTACCCTCGTCTTGAGTGTATCTTTCGAACTCCTATCGTGACCATTCCAAAAGATCCCGTCGTACAGGATGAATCTTTCGGCCAAGTTGAGTCGGGTTCAAGGCTTGAGCCTTGGTATGTGATTCACCACTTCCGGGCCTCTCACCAACATTCCGAATCAGGCCCACGCTTGTCCCTGGAGCATCGAGCTTTGTCTTTAGCCTGTCCGTCGGCGAGTCGATGTATAGACCCTCTGTACTAAATCCTCCAAAATGATCTGGGGCGAGCCAAGCCAGCTCTCCCTCGGCCGGGGCGGGGTCGTCTTTCGCCGGCGCACTTGAGTCCTCACGACCCAAATCACCAACGCCAAATATTACTGGAGGGTAGTCCGCCGGCGTCAACTTCGTGTGGCCCCTGAACTCGTCCGGCGTATGAGTCGGAATTGTATCGCTGTCTACGAAGAACTGCACATAGTCCCCGGGCTTCGTTATGGCCTCCCCGGCTTTTTCCTTGCCGTAGAATGACCTTTGGAATCTCAACAGTTCGGCCTGCTCAGACTCCAAACCATAGCTCATCTGTGGATCTAATGACAAAAGACTTGCTTTGGCTCCCCACTCGCCGCCTCCGCTCACTATGAAGAAGGTTCGTTAGGAACTGCTTCATCAACAGCTATTGGCAGACTTACTGATTCTGTGCAGACGGCCTCCCCTGAGCAAGATTTTACCAAGGACGGGGTACTTTCTCCAGACCATACGCTCTTGTGTACTCGAAAGTTCGAAGGCCAGTTTTCCAGTGGCTGACCCAAGACGATCTAATGTGGTGCCAGTATGGAGTTTCCGCACAGCCTCTCTCATAGCCTCTGGCGAAGCTCTCAGGGGCCCGTCTTTTGGTGTGATGAGTCGTCCGGGGATGATCAAAGCCCACACGCCTATGCGCGCCGGGGTATTCGGGGGTTCGGAATGTGATTGGCGCGCCTCGATCAGGCGAGGGATGTTGACCTGTAGCTCTTTGGAGGCAGGGGCAGGCTCTCCTTCGATACTCAACTTGGCCAGAATGTTTCCGAGACCTTCTAAGATCAGTCGGGGGTGGGTTATAGGCACGAGAGGTGATCGAATAGAAAATGGCTGAGACTCGAGTGATGTAGGGAGGTCAATCGTCTGAGAGCGCTTCTCTACCATCCTCAACAACTGAGCTGAGGCAAGAGAAGAGGAATCACCACGGCCTTCAATCTTCCATTCGGATGCCAAAATAGTTGACCGCCGCCCATTTTGGAATAACGTGTTAGCCAATGGGAGCGTGATCGATATCCTGTCTGTGAGCTGCGCTCTTTTCTTGAGAGACACAGAGAGATATGATGGCTCAGCGTCTGGTTGGGCCAGCGGCGTTGAATCTGCTGTATCATTCCATAAACCAGGCAAGAGAGCGTCTACCCTACCAAATTGTATTGACAGGCCCTCCTGCATCTCTTTGTGGCCAAGTAATGACTTTGGACAGAGGCCATCGACAACGGCGGCCAGCACGTGGAATTGACTCGGACCATGGTCCGGGCCTCTTTGTGCCTGCAACGAAGACACCAGGGAGGCCATGAAGTTGTGGTCAGTGAGCCATGAAGCATGTCTTGGACTTGCTAATATCACAGCGGCACAGTGCTCTCCTTGAGACGTTCCCGGCGGCAATCGTGACGCATTCTTGGCTGCATCTAGGACAGAGCTCTACGAAGATTGTCAGTGGTATATCTTCCACGAGAAGATGGAGAGTCGAGTCGGGTGGATTAACCTTTGTGGCACTCGGCAAAGTGAAAATGGTATGCCTAAGGTTGGTCTTGACGTCGTCTTTGTTATCTTTTCCGAATCTGAAGGTTTTCGTATACCAGCCCCTATAACCTTTTAAAGAAGGGTCGCGAACGTCATCCCCAAACTTGAAGGTCTTAATACCGAAAGACTTTGGGCCAGGATTTGTGATGGGCTTCGCCGACTCCGAGCTGGAGATGGCCTTGGACACATTGCGAACAAAAGGCACCCGTCCTCGGCTCGCCATTCTCGGTCTCAGGTCCGGGTCTGGTTCTTCGTCTTGCTCTGCTGCTGTATCCCCAGCTCTGGCAGTTGTCTGACCCGCATACACTATTGCCTTTTCCCGAGTCTGGAGCTGAAGTATACGACTTGAAGATTATTTGAGTAGACTAAAAGCTAGTTGTTCTAGCGAAACATGGTGGGCGAAGGACTGTTTGAAGGAAGAAAAAATATAGCTGTGAAGTTCTTGTATGAAGGAAGTTCAAATTGAGATTCATCAGCCACATTTTAGAGGGCACTCAAGCCACACACAAGGATTGTAACTGCATTAGTGGGTTGACTTCTAGCACCCCTGTTGACTACCCCGCGGCTGCAGGTACCTCCTTCCTAGGTGTGTCATAACCCCCATACTCAGTAGTGAGTCAACTTTGGCGGGCCCTTCTCGATTTTAGAAGCTCGAATTTCAGTGCCGCTTCTCGACTTCTCTGACAACAGGACCTCTTTCCGTTCCTCAACAACCTCCGCATTTCAGGTCCATTGATCGCAATCACGCTGTCCCGTCCAATATTTCGTGCACTCTTAGTGCACTCGTCAGCACTTCGACGAAATCAGACTCTTCCCCGTCGTGCGACAATGGCTACCAACTCTGCTCGTGGCAACCCGTGAGTCCTCAGGCCTGTCTTAGACCGTGGCAAGAGGTTCCACGCGATTAGGCGAACATGATGCAAGAAAAACTCACTGACATGCCTGTTCTCCCAGGATTGCGGCCGCGGACGGTCCACCGGCTGAAGGCCCAGCTCCCCCTCCCGCGTCAAGCGAGACCAAGGCCACCATCCAGCAGACCACACCGAGTGGCGCAACGGGAACCCACCAGGCTGGTCAAGATGCCGGCGCGGCATCCGCAGCCGGGGCTGGCAAGGTGAAGTCTGCAAAGGAGCTTGAGAAGGAACGCAAGAAGGCCGAGAAGCTCGCCAAGTTCCAACAGAAGGCGGCTGCTAAGCAGGCTGCCCCTGCCAGCGCTCCCAGTAAGAAGGCAGAGAAGAAGGCCAAGGCAGAGGAGGAAGCTCTGCCGGAGTTTGTCGAGGACACGCCCGTGGGGGAGAAGAAACGCCTGAAGCCCCTGGACGATCCGTACTACAAGGCGTACAACCCTGTCGCTGTCGAGAGCGCGTGGTACCAATGGTGGGAGAAGGAGGGCTTCTTCAAGCCCGAATTCACGGAGACCGGCGATGTCAAGCCGGCCGGAGCGTTCACTGTCGTCATCCCGCCGCCCAACTGTACCGGCAGCTTGCACATGGGTCACGCGCTTGGAAACAGTCTCGAGGACATCATGACGAGGTGGCAGAGAATGCTTGGAAAGACGACCCTGTTCCTTCCCGGCTGCGATCACGCTGGTATCGCAACTCAAAGTGTCGTTGAGAAGATGCTGTGGAGGCGAGAACAAAAGACTCGCCACGACCTTGGCCGAGAAAAGTTTCTGGAGCTCGTCTGGGACTGGAAGCAAGAATATCACGACAAGATCAACAATGCCGAGAGGAAGATGGGTATCTCTGCGGATTGGTCAAGAGAGGCCTTTACCATGGACAAGAACCTGTCTGCAGCTGTTGCTGAGAACTTCGTGCGTCTACACGAGGAAGGCATCATTTACAGAGCAAACCGCCTCGTGAACTGGGATTGTAAGTTGATGACTGCACTGTCCAACTTGGAGGTCGACCAGAAGGAGCTTGCCGGCAGAACTCTGCTTGATGTGCCGGGATATGACAAGAAGGTGGAGTTTGGGTATGTCATCCCCCGATTCTGCTATCTGAACTAACAAACTAACGTCTATCCTCAGTGTTATCGTGCACTTCAAGTACCCCATCCAAGGCTCGGAAGAGACGATTGAGGTGGCCACGACTCGTATTGAGACCATGCTTGGCGATACAGGTATTGCCGTGAACCCCAAGGACCAGCGATATACCCATCTCGTTGGCAAATTCGCCACTCATCCCTTCATTGAGGGTCGAAAGCTGCCGATCATCGCAGATGAATACGTCGATATGGAGTTTGGAACCGGTGCTGTGAAACTGACCCCCGGCCACGATCCTAATGATTTCAAGTTGGGCAAGGACCACAATCTGGAGTTCATCAACATCTTCACTGATGATGGTCTGCTCAACGAGAACGCGGGATCGTATGCTGGACAGCGACGTTTCGATGTACGGTACAAAATACAAGACGACCTCAAGGCAAAGGGGCTGTATGTCGACAAGAAGGACAACCCAATGAAGGTCCCTCTGTCTGAACGCTCAAAAGATGTCATTGAGCCTGTCATGAAGCCGCAGTGGTGGATGGCCATGCGAGATATGCGCGATGAGGCTGTCAAGGTCGTCAACAATGGAGAGATCAAGATTCGGCCAGAGTCTGCAGAGAAAAACTTCTACAGATGGATGGAAAGCATACAAGATTGGTGCATATCAAGACAGCTTTGGTGGGGCCACCAATGCCCTGTTTGGTTTGCAAAGGTTGAAGGTGAGGAGGAGGACAGGTCGGATAATAAGCGGTGGTTCAGTGGAAGGACGCCAGAGGAGGCGGAGGCCAAGGCGAAGAAGGCTCTGGCTGGCAAGACATTCACACTCGAGCGCGATCCAGATGTTCTTGACACATGGTTCAGCAGTGGTCTCTGGCCCTTCTCAACACTGGGTTGGCCAAACACTGAGGCTGAGGATTTCAAGAAGTTGTACCCAACCTCTATCCTCGAAACAGGATGGGATATCCTGTTTGTAAGTGCCCAACGCCTGCATTTCGCCTTCATTGGCATCTCTGGAAGAATTGAATGCTAACGTACAGCAGTTCTGGGTTGCCCGTATGATCATGCTTGGCAAGAAGTTGACTGGAGATGTCCCGTTCAGAGAGGTATACTGCCACAGTCTTATCCGTGATAGTGACGGTCGCAAGATGAGCAAGAGTTTGGGTAATGTGATCGATCCTTTGGATGTCATTAAGGGAATCCAGCTTGATGATCTTCACGCCAAGTTGCTCACAGGCAACCTCGCGCCTGGTGAGGTCAAGAAGGCTACGGCCTATCAAAAGCAAGCGTTCCCGCAGGGCATTCCAGAGTAAGTAATTAGTCTTCCCTCTGAGGTTATCGACCATTATATCTAACTCAAATTACAGATGCGGTGCCGACGCACTTCGATTCTGCTTGGCAGCGTATACAACCGGCGGCGGCGATATCAACTTTGACGTCAAAGTCATGCACGCCTACCGAAGGTTCGCTAACAAGATCTACCAAGCATCCAAGTATGTCATTGGCAAAATCGAGACTGTGGAGGGCTTCGTCCCAGCAAAGACCAGGACACTCCAAGGACGAGAGTCTCTCTCCGAGCTCTGGATACTGAGCAAGATGAACGCCGCTGCCAAGGAGGTGAATGATGCCCTCGAGCAACGCGAATTCATGCGGGCCGCCAACACTGTCTACAATTACATCTACGGCAACTTGTGCGACGTCTACATTGAGAACTCCAAGAGTATCATTCAAGACGGCACTAAGGAGCAAGCCGAATCAGCGTTGCAGACTCTGTACTCTACCCTTGAGGCCGGTCTCCTGCTTATCCACCCCTTCATGCCATTCGTCACAGAAGAGCTATGGCAGCGCCTGCCCCGCCGCCCCGACGACAAGACTCGCTCCGTCATGCTGGCTTCGTACCCAGTGCACCAGCCCGAGCTCGACCAACCGGCGGCTGAGCAGGCCTACGAGCTTATCCTTGACAGCTCCAAGGGAATCCGATCCCTTATCGCAGAGTATGGCCTGAAGGAGGATGCACAGATCTACATCCAAGCTTTCGACGCCGCGACGCACAAGACTATCGAGGAACAGGTCAACTCAATCCGCTCCCTCTCTGGTAAGGGTCTCGGTGCCATTACAACCGCCGCACCTACCGACCCCCGCCCCGCAGGCTGTGTCGCCTACCCGATCGGCGCGTCGGCGACCGTGTTCCTGCACATCAAGGGCCGCGTGGACCTGGACGCTGAGCTCGACAAGGCGGCTAAGAAGCTGGACAAGACCAAGGCTGCAGCCGATAAGCAGCGCAAGCTGGTCACGGGCGCCGACTACGTGGCCAAGGTCGCCGTCGCGACGCAGGAGGCAGACCGGAAGCGGCTGACGGACCTGGAGAGCGAGGAAAAGGGGTTTGCGGCTACGATTGAGGAGCTGAAGCAGCTGAAGCTAGAGTAGATTCCTGGGCATGTAGGCCCATGTTTTGCTAGACTTGGAAGAAAATGAAAGACGTTTGTTTGCAACTAGACCTAGATGTTCTACTGAGTGTAAAGATTCTATCGGCCTGATTAGATCTATCGAGCTTAGATCCGCAACGTGCCATGGTATCAACGTCCCATCACGTTACTGCCACTGCGGAGTGTTGATGCTGTTCCATCTTTTGACCATTTCTTTAGCCGCTTCTAGCTGCTAGGATTCTAGAGATGCAACATTCCACCCTTATATATAGTAGCTACACAGAGGCCTGTGTCAGCGACAGTCGGGTCCTCACGCAACCCAACTGTTCTTGTCCCATCGTATCCAAACCTGCCTGCGGACCTCATCCCTGACGGGCGGAGGATTCTGCATGATCAGAGGTCGCCCACCCATCAAACCCATCACCTGCTCCGTCTAATAAAGGTGCAAGCAAGCGGGCAATTTACGCACCGAAGTTGTTCTCCTTTAGCCAATCCGCGACGTCTGAACGATCGCGACCGAGCCAGGCGATCTTCGAGCGGACGCTATCCGTGCTTTGAGCGAGACTCTGGTCGTAACTGTGTTTCGTGTCAGTTTCGTAGGTTCGCAAGCAATATCAAACAGGACAGGAAGCACTGGCTCGATCTTACCCATTAGTATTCTTGTCCTTGAAGAATGCTTCGACCTCTGCCAGCTGCTCGGGCTTTGTGAAGCTCGACGTCATAATCTGCACCATGGAGCCGAGCATAGACAACGCTGGAGGCAATCGCTTGTAGAGTTCGTCCCAATTGTCACGCATCCTGTGCATAAGATCAGTATTGTTACTTGTTTCATTGTGACAAAGCGGAAAGTCGAGGGTTAGGAAGATAATAGGCCTGTCACGAAAACTCGGTTCCTCTGACACGGCTTCGGGCGGAGAACAAGTCACATAGCCCAAGGCAGAAGTGAACCTACCAGTTAAACAAGGCCACGATGCCCTCGGGGTGGCTGCGCAGGCCAGACGTTGGCATGTAGATATCCTGATCCTTGACCTCACCACTGAAGAGCAAGTTAAGCGTCTTCTTGATGAGCTCAGGCTGCTTGGCACGCCCCAAGCTGCGCAAGGCAGTATTCCGCTCGTCGCTGTTAGTCGAGCTGCGGTAGAAACTGAGGATCTTGTTGTACTCCTCCTCGCCACCATACTTCAAGGCCATGGCGAAGACGCTGCCGCGGATGTTCGGATGGACGGCCGACTTGTCCCCAGCCATATACTTATTGAACATGTCCTTCGCAGCCGTAATGATTTGTTCGTCTCCAGACAGACCAGCGCTACCAAAGAGTAGGGCCTTGAACTGCTGTTCGACGTGGCCATCCTTGTCGCTGAAAGCCCAGCCCATTGCGTGTGCCTTGCCGCTGACAAGCGAGTTGTGGAACTTCTCCAGTCCGTCTCGGACGACCTTGTCCTCGAAGATCCAAGCAGATTGCACGGCGGTCAAGCGGGCAATAATCTCGTTCCAGACGACGAACTCGGTCTCGGAATCAAAGCCTTTCAGGAGACTCAGAACTCCGGACGTCTTTTGGTAGCCCGATGATGCCAGCGCACCTGCATCTGCAATCATGCCTGCGCGGTCCTCAACTGTCAACAGGCCCTCCTTGGCGGCCTTACCAAGCTTTTCGAGGCGTTCTGGAGCGTATGAGGTACGGTAAGGGCTCGTGTGGTCGGCGTTGAGCTTGAAGAAATCGGTACTCGATATCTTGAAGTCTTGTTCCCGCTTGTCAAGAACCAGAGACTTGTCGATGCCATCCTTGGAGCGGAGACTGAGCAGAACAGGATATATCACCTGATCTTCCTCGGGCTTCACATCACCAGTCCGCAAGAAACGGTTCTGCTTGACATGGACAGTGTCGGGACCGGTCTCCGAGACGGTCACAACAGGGTAACCGATCTCCTTCGTCCACGAAGCCATGACTTCTTCAACCTTCTTGCCGCTGGCATCAGCGAGTGATGCCCACAGATCGTCAGTCTGCGTGTTCCCATAGGCATGCTTCTTCAAGTACCGTCTCACACCCTCCAGGAACGTGTCCTCTCCGAGGTAGGTCGAGATCATGCGAAGAACACAAGACCCCTTGGAGTAAGAGATGGCATCAAAAATCTGGTTGATCTCGTCTGCCCGCTTCACAGGTACTTCAATGGGATGGCTGCTTCGCAGGGAGTCGAGCGACAAAGCGCCCTGAAGAGTGTCGGTAACGAAAGTCTGCCAGACCTTCCACTCGGGGTAGAAGGCGTTGCAAGAGTACCATGAGGCCCAGGTAGCGAAACCTTCGTTCAGCCAGAGGCCCTCCCACCAGTCCATGGTGACCAGGTTGCCGAACCACTGGTGGGCGAGCTCGTGTTGCACGACCTCAGCCACTCTCTCCTTAGTCGCAGCGCCGCTGGCCTTCTCGTCAAGGAGCAGATCCACGACGCGGTAGGTAACGAGGCCCCAGTTCTCCATAGCACCTTGCGCGAAGTCGGGAATGGCGACCTGATCCATCTTGGGCAGGGGAAATTCGATGCCGAAGACTTTCTCGTAGAAGGCAAGCGTCTTAGCGGCCAGACTCAGCGAGAATCGACCGTGCTCGATGTCCTGGCCTGGGGGCGCGTAGACACGGACAGGGACCCGGAACTCCTTCGTCTCGATGTAGTTTAGTTCACCGACGATGAATGCGACCAAGTAGGTAGACATGAGGGGCGACTTGTTGAACTTGACGGCCTTCTTGACCGAGCCCCCGGTGGCAGACCGGACCTCGGTCTCGGAGTCGACGTCCATGTTGCTCAAGCAGGTGAGGTTCTTGTCGGCGATCAGAGTCACGGTATAGGTGGCCTTCAGAGAGGGCTCGTCGAAGCACGGGAACGATCTCCGGGCATCGGTAGGCTCCATCTGGGACGTGGCCAGTATACCCTCACTGCCATCCGGCTTCTTGTACGTAGAGCGGTAGAAACCGGCCATCTTGTCGTTCAGCTGGCCGGTGAACTTGATCTCCAGCTGGGCCTTGCTGCCCTTAGGGATAGCATCCTCGAAGTCGAACTTGGAGACCTGGGTCTTCTCATCGTAGGATTTCTGGGGCGAAGCGCTGCAGAAGAACATTAGTCTCTGCCCGGGACGCGGAGGGCGAGTATGAGAAGCGCATACCTGACAACCTTGCCCCCTGCGGAGATCTTGACAGAGTGGAGGTCGAGCTCGAGGGTGTGCAGGGAGATGGACTTGGAGTCCTCGGCAGCTTCGAGGTCGATCAAGACGGTGCCATCGAAGGTCAGCTTGGCGAAATCGGGCTCGAGGGTCAGGTCGTAGTGCGTGGGCACAACATTGGTGGGGAGGAGCTCCCGCCCAGTGATGCTGACCGCACCGGAGGGGTCTGCTGCGCCGGCGTGCCTACACATGTTGTTTCTCCGGCAGGAACAGTATCGGACAGCAGGTCGATTGTTAGGATGGGATCTGCGGGAGCGATTGAGGCTAAGCGGGCTCGAGGTCGCCTTGATGACCGAATAGAGGCGGACGTTGGAAGACGGAGATGCGATCCTACCCGCAGCGCCACAGGTCAGCGTCTGCTCGCGCAGGCCGGGATTTATGTGGGTAACATGAGGGCACCAAGGCCTCCCCCCTCAAGCGCGTAAGCCTCGAGGGGCGGAGGAGCCCAGGAGAAGATCGTCATGTTCCGGTTCAGGGTCAATGGCAGGGAGGACGGCCACGCTCACGTACGAGGATCTCAAAGCAAGTCGCGACCCGCCGAAGCTACTGTGGTTCAACCTTGTGAGGAGCGACCTGGAGACTGGCGCGAGCGTCTGCGAGGTTGAAGAGCGAGAAGCAGCCGATCTCAGAGACGAGGCGAGGGCCAGCGACATAACGGGTAGAGAGTGCGCAAAAAGGGGAGCGATCTAGCCTCCTTCACCCGGTCTTCCCCTCTCGAGCCGCGTGACGAGCCACTTGCCGAGGGCTGGTTTGTCTTGCCGCTGAAGCCTTTACCCAAGGGCCGTTTGTCATGCAAGTCAAAAAGTAAGAGACGAGGTGTAGCTGCCGCCTGTGGTTGGCCCCCGTGCGGTCCCCTGCGTGTGCTACGCCCGATAGAGCAGGCGGTCTCCTCAGACTTCGGCCGTCGATCTGGACCCTGTCGTGCCTGGGTGCAAATGCCCGCTGCCCCTCCATCAACCCCGCCATGGCCAGCAAGCACGGCAGGACAGCGCAGCTTTGCGCACAACACCCACATGAGGGTGCAGGGTCAGGCGATGCAGACAGAGTCATGCACCGCCGAGGCCAGGCCAGCCTTCGTATTCCGACCTGACACGGAGGCAGCAGGAGCGCAGCTGCAGATGCAGATGAACGGCGAGGCCAGAGCGTGGCAGTACGATACGGGCGGCGGGAACCATGGCTCGAGGCCGCGCTTGCGCGGCAGGTGAAGATAGCTGGGATGGGAAGCCCTCCAGGACCATGCTGGCCCGGGTCGCGGAACGCCGGCCCTATACTGAGTATATAAACAGACAGACAGTCGAGGCCAAGCAAGCTGGAGGGTCGCGCGCCGGCGACGGGGGGCGAGCAGCGCCCTCCAGATAAGAGTGTGTGTATGTATGTATCTGGCTCTCCATGACGTCTTCCCCCTGAATCATCCAGCAGAGCCGCAACTCCATACAGGAGCTCGTGCCATGCCGTCCTGCTGTGCCTTGCGCGGTAGGGAAATTTGGCCGAGCAAAGCGACGACGATCACGCCAATGCCGTGTTGGACCACCATCAAGTTCAGGACCCAATGCGGGCGGTGGGTTATGGAATGACACCGAGACTCCCGGTCCAGAAAAAACTTTTGAGAAAGGGGCTCCGACAGCGGGTTTCCGTCGCGAAGACAAAGAGCCCCCAGGACGGAGACGATGCCGACGACTCGAAAAAACACGAGATGTTCTGCTGATGAATCGCAACGCAGTCTCGAACGGCGGTTTGGCGCCCAGGCTTGAGCTCGAGCACCCACCGCCGCCCTGGTACAGGCCTGGTGATAGCGCAACCACCTCGGGCGGGAGGCAACGAGCTCGCTCATTGGCAGAGACCGCCCGTCCTGCGCCCTTCCTGCGCCCTGGGTGGTGCCAAGCACCCTGATGGGTCTCCTAGCTCCTTATCTGGACGGCCGTACACAGTACCTGTTGCCGGGGACATCACCCCACCCCCCACCAACACAGTAGGGCCCCTCCATCTGACCTCGCCGAGAAGCTTTTTAAAAGGTTGAGCTCGCCTTCTGCTCGACCGTCCTCCCGTCTCTCGACATCTTCACCATACCCCTCCTCAGCCACCCAATTGACGTAGCCAGATCCTCCACAAGGTATGCTTTCCCACCTCTCGCCTCGGCCTGTCCTTTCTTGCCAGACAGCTTCATCTTGTCTGCTGCATTGCCCAAGCAGCAGCGAGCAAGCACCTTGAGGCATTATCACCAATGGTGCTGCCACTCGCTGCAACAAGGAGGGCGGCAGGGAGACAACCGTGACTGGTTTTCCCGACTACCCTCCTACCCTCCTTCACTTCCTCGCATCCCGACTCCTTCCGTCCTCCATCGCGCACCCATCCGAAGAAGCGATCACCTGAGTCTTCAGACTCCAAGCAACCCCTCCTTCCCATACATTCTTCGCCTCCCGTCCACAAGCTCCCGGGCCTCGAAGCCCGACACTCCCTCAATCCTACCCTGAGAAGCCCTGAAACACCGAGAGACGCTTGGCTGACGCTTCATTTCCTCTTCAGCAGTTACTGTCACTATGCCTATCTCCAAGGTTCACGGCCGTTACGTCTACGACTCTCGTGGCAACCCCACCGTCGAGGTCGATATTGTCACCGAGACCGGCCTCCACCGCGCCATCGTCCCCTCCGGTGCTTCGACCGGTAGGTTCTCCCCTATTATTCACATGATGAAGCGTCACGCCACCTGATACTGATATACCGTCAAACACCAGGCCAGCATGAGGCGTGCGAGCTCCGTGATGGCGACAAGACCAAGTGGTTGGGCAAGGGTGTCCTGAAGGCCGTCGAGCACGTCAACACCATCATCGGCCCTGAGCTGATCAAAGCCGGCCTGGACGTCAAGGACCAGACCGCCGTGGACGAGTTCCTCATCAAGCTCGACGGCACCCCCAACAAGACCAAGCTCGGCGCCAATGCCGTCCTCGGCGTCAGTCTGGCTGTCGCCAAGGCCGGTGCCGCCGAGAAGGGCGTTCCTCTGTACGCCCACGTCTCCGACCTCGCTGGCACCAAGAAGCCCTACGTCCTGCCTGTGCCCTTCCAGAACGTCCTGAACGGCGGCTCCCACGCCGGTGGCCGTCTTGCCTTCCAGGAGTTCATGATCGTCCCCTCTGCCGCCCCCTCCTTCTCCGAGGCCATGCGCTGGGGTGCTGAGACCTACCACCAGCTGAAGAGCCTGGCCAAGAAGAAGTACGGCCAGTCCGCCGGCAACGTCGGCGACGAGGGTGGTGTCGCTCCCGATATCCAGACTGCTGAGGAGGCCCTCGAGCTCATCACCGAGGCCATCGACAAGGCCGGCTACACTGGCAAGGTCAAGATTGCCATGGACGTCGCCTCCTCCGAGTTCTACAAGGAGGATGTCAAGAAGTACGACCTCGACTTCAAGAACCCCGACTCCGATCCCACCAAGTGGATCACCTACGAGCAGCTGGCCACCTTGTACGGCGAGCTCTGCAAGAAGTACCCCATCGTCTCCATCGAGGACCCCTTCGCTGAGGATGACTGGGAGGCCTGGAGCTACTACTACAAGACTCAGGATATCCAGATTGTCGCTGACGACCTGACTGTCACCAACCCCATCCGCATCAAGAAGGCCATCGAGCTGAAGGCCGCCAACGCCCTGCTGCTCAAGGTCAACCAGATCGGTACCCTGACCGAGTCCATCCAGGCTGCCAAGGACTCGTACGCCGACGGCTGGGGCGTCATGGTGTCTCACCGCTCCGGAGAGACCGAGGATGTGACCATCGCCGACATTGTCGTCGGTATCCGGGCCGGCCAGATCAAGACTGGTGCTCCTGCCCGGTCTGAGCGTCTCGCCAAGCTCAACCAGATCCTCCGTATCGAGGAGGAGCTCGGCTCGAACGCCGTCTACGCCGGCGAGAACTTCCGCAAGTCTGTCAACCTGTAAGCGGGCTTCGGGGATAGCTTCTTCACAGAATTAGATGTGCCGGAAGCGTCAATGGAATTGATTGGAAGCACGCATAGCCGCTAGTTAGGCATGGGCAGTTAGTTAGCCTGATCCGTAGCCGAACGCAGAAGAATACCCTGCGAAGCATTGCCTTAGGGATGCCTCCGACAATAAAAGTTATGATGATCACGACTCGACCGTCTTGGCGCATCAGTGTGAATTGCCGTGTGTCAAGAGGACAGCGCAAATGGAGTGAAGTCGTTTGCGGATTGGCCCAGTGTCGCTTGCATAAGCGAGTGATGTGTTCCTGACCCACCTCGACGAGTCGAGTCCGTTAAGCAGGCGGGTCCTCGCCAGGTTGCCAGAGCAACACACAACACCCTTGCCTTTTCGCTGCTAAACATCAACAGCAGACTTCGGATAAATGAATCCTGGTCATGACTGGACTTGCAACACGACCACACCTCGGACACCTCCCTCTCCATTGTAGAACTCAACCTAATTAGATCTTTTTCAGTGATAATCACATTGGACTTTCCTCTCTTTTTCGACATTTGTTGCGAGCCAGCGTAAGAGCTCGACAAGCGAGCACAAAAGCAGCGCCATGGCTGCATCCGAAGACCTGATCAACTTCGACGTCATCGAAGCACAAAAAGAGAACATCCAGGCGCTGCCCTCCGGCCGCTCTGCCAAGAAGCTCGCCGAAGTCTTCTCTCCCGCCCAGCAACGCACAGAAGCCGCAAGACTACCGGCATCCCGCCAGCCCCTCGGCAGCATCGCGACTCCCACGAAAGACGCCGCCCGCGCCGAGTTCGAGGCCGAGGTCGCGGCCCTCGCCGAGTCCGACGACCCCCTAGACATCTACGACCGCTACATCCGCTGGATCCTCGACGCTTACCCCTCCGCGCAGGCGACGCCCGCGTCGCAGCTGCACACGGTGCTCGAGCGCGCGACCAAGGCCTTCATTTCCAGCACGCAGTACAGGAACGACCCGCGCTACCTGAAGCTGTGGCTGCACTACATCGCCTTCTTCGCCGACGCGCCCCGCGAGACGTTCGTGTTCTTGTCGCGGCACGGCATCGGCGAGGGGCTGGCGCTGTTTTACGAGGAGTACGCCGCGTGGCTCGAGGGGGCCGGGCGGTGGAACCAGGCCGAGGAGGTGTACAAGCTCGGGATCGAGCGGGAGGCCAGGCCGCAGGCCAGGCTGATACGGAAGTTTGGAGAGTTCGAGGCGCGGCGCGCTGCACAGCCCGAGGAGACCGGCCCCGACAGCCCCGCGCTGCCGGCGATGAGGCCCGCGCTGGCGGCCAAGATCGACCCGTTCGCGGCGACTGAGAGGGGCCCCAGGCAGGGCAGCGGGCTGGGCACGCAGACGGCAAAATCGGGCAAGCCGAAGCTGCAGATCTTCTCGGACGCCGACACCGCCGCGGAGCCGTCTGCCCTGGGATCGCGCGGTGCCGGGTCGAAGGGCTGGGACACGATCGGGTCTCTGGCGGACAGGAAGAAGGAGAACGCGATGGAGCCCAAGCCTTGGGCGGGCGAGACATTGCCAGCGGGTGGGAAGAAGAGCGTCCCCTCCAAGATGGCTATCTTCAGGGATTTGGTGAGCCCAACCACATCCCCAAATCCTCTCCTTCATCTCAGCCCATGTGTTGATCAATATCAGGACTAATTGTTTTGGCCGCTTGGCCCCTTGTATGATATCAGTCCAAGATCAAGTCTCAACTTTCCAAATCACATATTACGCTTGCCCCCTCTCAGTACCAAGTGACCAAGAACCCGGTGAATGGCAAGAAAGAGCGCGTTTTTGTCGATCTACAGGCAGTATACCCGAGTCCAGAGGAACCGGGCACTGAGCTGAGCTTCGAGGAGGTTTGGGCCGCTAACCGGGGTTGGCTTGATCAGACGTGGGATGATGAGCCAGTTGTTGACTATCAGGAGAACGATGAGAACAGTGCGCGGGCTCAGATTGATGCTCAGCTAGTTGTCCACCATGATGTTATCACGCTTGATGAAAACGGCCGTATTCCAGACCAACATCGTGACGGTCGGGGCAAGAAAAAGAAGATCATGGAAGTCAACGAGACTCAAATCAGTACGTTGGACCTCGAATTCCTAAACTTGCAACCATCTAACCTTCAACAGTCAAGGCGAATCTGGACTCACCGTCTCGCCCAAAATTGAAGAAGAAGCGCGGTTCTGAACCCACCATGACCATGCACACCAAGGCCGCCACAGACGACATCTACGACATCTTCAACGCACCACTTAAGCGTTCTGTGGAAGAGGCGGAGGCAAGTGGCGAAGATGACGACTACGAAACAGACAGCAACTATACGACCAGCAACGCGGAGAGCACCTGCACCACCCGCCAGATCTCGACGAGCGAAGCTGGCGACACAGAGGAGGACCAGGTTGCCAAAGACGACGAGACGTCGGACGTAAGGAGTCTGAGCGAATGGTCCGACTTCTCGACGAGGCGACATGTTCCCAACATTGATGATGAAGACGACGAGGACAATCGGTCCGTCGTTTCAGACCTTATCAACATCAGAGACGCAGACCCATCGCTACGCTTCACAGAGCACACCATCACGGGGCCTGAATTCGAAAATAGAGACGATGATTTGGTGGACGAAGACTTGTCGCCGCCTAGAACGCGGACAACTTTCATTCCTATACCACCTGAAGATTACGTTCCCAACCCGAGGCCGTATAGGGATCCAGTTGAGGTGGCTAATAACCGTCTCCCTTTTATGACGCCTATCACGGAGAGAACTGAGTCGTCACTCGAAGTCGACTCTGCTGAAGCTTACGATCGGTTTGGTACTACCAAGACTCCTAGCAAGAGGGACGATAGCCTACCGGAGGAAGTAGAGGGTATCGACCTCGAACCTCTGAGCAGCCCGTTGAGGGATGTGTTCAATGACGTCGCTCCGGTCAAGAAGCTCACCTTGCTGCCCAAGGCGAGACCCACTCTAGCTCCCAAGGCCGGGGCGAAACCACTTGTACCAAAGGGGCCTCTCATTAAGGATTCTCAGTGCAACCCTGTGGACGACCTGATCCGCAATGAGATCCTCGAGAAGATGCAGCCGCCTTTGAGCTCGTACCATGGCTTCCATGACCATCGGCATGAGAAGTACGAGAAGGGCAGTGAGATTCGCAAGTTCATCAAGGCAACTAAAAACACCAGGAATAGCACAGATCGGACAGCAAATCTCGGCGCCTCTGTCACAATACGTCTCCCGGATGTGGAGTCCCACTACACTTTGAAGAAGGAGCTTGGTGCCGGAGCCTTTGCACCAGTCTACTTAGTCGAGAACTCCTCGCCTGACGAGACAGAAGACGAAGAGGCACCGGTCGCCATGGGCAAGGGCAACTTCTTCGTCGCGCACAATCGGCGTAGCCACCTTGAGGCACTCAAGATGGAAGTGCCTCCCACGCCTTGGGAATTCCACATGATGCGCCTCTCACATACACGTCTCGGTCCTCAGCACCGCGCAACGGCCTCCCTTTCCGCTGCCCTGGAAATGCACCTCTATCAAGATGAGGGCTTCCTGATACTGCCCTTCCACCCACACGGCACGCTCCTCGACGTGATCAACCTGTTCCGTGGCGAGTCCTCGGGCGTCATGGACGAGACGCTAGCCATGTTCTTCACGATCGAGCTCTTGCGCACTGTCGAGGCCCTACACTCTAAGCAAATCCTCCACGGCGACTTGAAGCCCGACAACTGCCTGCTACGACTGGACAGCCTTCTCTCGAGCAGCGGGGCCAACCTGTCTAGTCAGTGGCGCGCCGACGGCTCCGGCGGGTGGACCGCCCGCGGCGTCACGCTGATCGACTTCGGCCGCGGGATCGACATGCGCGCGTTCATCCCCGACGTCCAGTTCATTGCGGACTGGAAGACGACGGCGCAAGACTGTGCAGAGATACGCGAGGGCCGGCCGTGGACGTGGCAGATCGACTACCACGGCCTCGCAGGCATCGTGCACTGCCTTCTCTTCGGGAAGTACATCGAGACGGTGCGGTGCGATGCCGGCGGGCTGGGCACACAGGCCGGAAGGAGATACAGGATCCGGGAGAGCCTGAAGAGGTACTGGCAGACGGAGCTCTGGGCCGAGTGCTTCGATGTACTGCTGAACCCGAGCGGAGCTCTCGGGCGGGAGGAGGGGGGGCGGATGCCGATACTGAAGAGTATGCGGAGTGTGAGGGAGAGGATGGAGGGGTGGCTCGAGGGGAACTGTGAGCGGGGTGTTGGGTTGAGGGCGTTGATGGCACGAGTTGAGGCTGCTGCCAAGGCGAGGAGGGTGTAGCGTTGCACTGTTGAGGTGTATAAAGACCTGGGTGGAGGTTGAGCGTCACGACACAGCAATGGCATACGTACATACAGTGGGCGTTGCAAGGGGGCATGATGTCAGCGGCATAGGATGGCACTTCTCATTACGCCTTCTTCTTTCCTACCCAGTTACTGAGGAGGTTGCTCTCGTTTCCGTGGTTTCTATTGTACAGGTGTTAATATCCGTACCACGAATTATACCCTTTCCTAGCGGTCACTATAAAGCCAAGATACGAACGTCATACTCGTCATACTACTCTCATACATGTACCACGCAGTGACTGTCATGTTCCAAGCAAGTGATGGCTGTCTGAGAGCAGATGGGGGCTAACTTACTCGTCATCACCCGAGGAGGCCTTCTTCCCCTTCTTGCTGCCTCCCTTCTTCGCATCCTTCGTGGCTTTGGCATCCACCTGCTGCTGCAGCCGCTTCCTCTCAGCCTCGCCCTCTGCAGACAGCCGCTTCTCCTTCCCCTTGAACTCGTCGCTCTCCGGGTCCGCGCCGATCAGCCACTCCAGCAGCTTGATCTCGTCCGCCCACACCTTCTTGTCCTCGATCGTCTTGCCGTCCGGCCCCTTCCTGTCGATCGGCGTCTCCAGGACCAGGGGCATGTTCTGGAACCCATCGTAGTTCATGACGTTGTGGAACGCGCGCAGGCCCAGGAAGCCCGTGCCGATGTTCGCGTGCAGGTCGCGGTGCGAGCCGAGCGGCGCCTTGCTGTCGTTCATGTGCAGCGCCCGGAGGTACTTGAGCCCGACGACGCGGTCGAACTCCTCCATGGTGGCGCGGAAGGCCTCGGGCGTGCGCAGGTCGTAGCCCGCGGCGAAGCTGTGGCACGTGTCGATGCACACGCCGACGCGGCTCTTGTCGTCGACCCCGTCGATGATGGCGCGCAGGTCCTCGAACCGCCCGCCGATGATGTTGCCGTGCCCGCACATGTTCTCGATCACGGTGACGGCGCTCTCCGTCTCGGCGTGCGCCCGGTTGAGCTGCGCCGCGATGCGGCGTGTCGCGGCGGCCATAGTGTCGCCGCCCGTTGAGCCCGGGTGGAAGTTGTAGAGCCGGATGCCCAGCGCGTCGCACCGCCGGAGGTCGTCGACGAAGTTGCTGTACGCCTGGTCCGCCTTGGCCTTGTCGGCCTGCGCGAGGTTGACCAGGTACGACCCGTGCGGCAGCACGTGCAGGCCGGCGGCGTAGGCGCTCTCCTTGGCGGCGGCGTGGAAGGCATCCCGTGCGGCGGGGTCCAGGGGGGGCGAGGTCCACTTCCTCTGCGACTTGAGGAAGAGGGCGAAGGCATTGCTGCCGATCTGGACGGCGTTCTGGATCGAGTTCTGGACACCTGTGCCGCGCACCGGGTTAGAAAAGACAGGTCTGAAACGGGCGCCGGGCGGAGTGTGATGCCTACCACCTGCCGCGCTCACATGCGCGCCGATGTACATCGCCTTCTTAAGCGAGCTGACAGCCGTCCGCTCAGCGAGGGGCGCCATATCGTCCTGCTTCCCCTTGTTGGGCTTGCGTTTCTTGGGCGCTGGCTTCTTCTTCTCTTCCTCCTCCTCGGCCTCGTTGTGGCTGTCACACTCGTGGTCCTCTTCGTCCTCGCTCCCCTCGGCCTTCTTACGCTTCTTGGAGAACAAGGCTTTCCACTTCAGAGCAGCGTCAGGCGCCGCCTCGGCTTTGGTCTTGGTGGTGACCTTGTTGCCCTTGTCTACGGTGCCGTTGACCTTCTCTTCGGCTCTGGCCACTGCGCCGACTGCTGTCTTGCGCGGTGACGTTCGGGGAGGCATTGTGAGATTTAGAACTGAGTCATTTAGTGTTGGGACCTGTGGCGGGGCCAACGGTCAAGTCTTGTTGATGGATGAATCAGTCGTCACGTTAGTTAGGGTCGTTGACGTCGGGAGTCTGTCGAGGGCGGGGTTTGGTGAGAGGGAAAGACACGCCCCTGCAGGGATGCAGGCGCGTCGGCGATGAGACGCGTTGCCACGTGAATTTGGCAGGCTAAATTAAATGGCTGTGGACTTGCTGAAGGCCCTGCGTGCAGCTTCCCGGCCTACAGAAAATTCACGACAGCCGTAGACGTCCTCTGCAATCTCAGCATACTCATAAGGATGGCGGTGGGTTTTACGCCTCCTCTTTTGACAATGAGAAGACTGGTCTGGCTGTATAGCATCTAGAAACTAGTACGGATGTACGGATGTACAGTATGATAACTACCGAATTATATAGTTCTGGCTAGAGCATGAGCCAGCGCAGCTGGCTGGTAACCCGCACCTCTCGCTCTAATGACAGAACTCTATATATGAGCTTCAACATACCATGTACTATAGCATCTCGCGCTGGGTATGACAACAAAGAACGGGAGGTAGGCCAAAAAAGCAAAATGGCAAAAGCGATCCCAGTAGGATTCGAACCCACAATCTTCAGAGGTGGCACGCATACCCGAAATCTGACGCCTTACCATTAGGCCATAGGACCGGATTTGATCCATGACGATCCCTGCAAAAGTTAATATCATAACCTAATTCTTCCGGACACGGCAGACTTGTGGATTCAACTCGGCGTCGAATTTTCACAGGACAGGCTTGAGAACCTCAGACTTGTATTTCTGAGCCTCGGAATCGACCCCTCCGACTTGAACTTCTCGGTCTTGGTGATCTGGACGTTGTATTGTGGAGGATCCGTGTATTTAATTGCGGCCCTTCCGAGCCCTTTCCAGGTCTGGAAATACTTTACTAGCCCTGCCTTGAACCTCTGGGGTGATCATTGCGACACGGTCATGATTAATTAATTAAGTAAGAGTTCCTCAGTGAGACTCTCAACAGGATTCTTGCAAGAGTAAACTCCTCATCCTGGCCGGACTCGGTTTCGACTCTCTCAGACTGACACTACCTAAGTAGATAGTGTCAAGGTCGGTGACAAGGTAGCAAATGCGCTTCTGTCGGATGAGGGCAACACGTAATCGGCCTATGTGAAGCCGGAACCCGCATCTCGCTCAATTACGGTGACAATGATAGCGGTTTCACGCCCATCGCCCTACACCGAACCAATGCTGGCTCGTAACAATCTGGAGAAGACCGCTACCATTCAGAGCCCTTAGAGGAGCACGAACTTAGTACTATCTGTCTTGACTGCAGAGAACATGAGTAAATAAGAAAAAAACAAGACTTGTCTAAATTTGTAATAGAAATTCTTCTGGGTCTACGGGATCAGGCGCCGTGGTCAGTCCTCTGAATTTGGAAAAATTAATTCATATATACGTAATCGTAAGTTATTCCATTCTAGGTTGAGTTTCCTTAGAGCCAATTACTACTGCTTAGGTACGATCCTGTTAATCTCATCGACTGTGTGCTCCCAGATCTTGACATCCAAACCCTGAGATCTCAGGTTCGACAGCACCTCGGTATTCTGCAACGCTTCCTGCTTCTCGTTCACAATATAGACGCCACTACCAGCCTCCCCGTTCGAACCCAACGCCATATCACCTTGCTTGGCACTGCCGACGCCGAAGGTGGGGTTGAGCGCCGTGAACAGCAGCCTCTCGCCCGACTCCTCTGGGGACACGAACACAAACCTCCCGATGGTAGGCAACACGAGCTTGTTCACAATGAACTTGGTCGCTCCGCCGATGTGCTCGCTGTTGAGGATATTGGTGCGCACCAGTCCCGGGTACGCGTGGACAAAGCTGATCTTGGGGTGCTGCTTGTGCATCTGCTCCATCGACATGGTGATGTAAGACGCCGCCACGCCAGCTGCGTTCGCGAAGCTGTAGTTAGCTGGTGACTTCAGGAGCAGGTCATCCGGGAAGATTTTCGTCTCGTGGCCCCCGGCCAGCACGGACACGACGCGCGGCGAGGGTGCGGCTTCGAGGAGAGGGAGCAGCTCAATCGTCAACAGCGCACGGGAATAATGCCGGATTGAGGTCAGCTTATCGAGACCCTCGCTGCTTTCATCCCGCGGGCCGAAATTCAGGTACCCAGTCGACAAGAACAACAAGTCGATGGCTGTCTCCCGTGATTTTATCGAGGAAGCAGCTTTCTTCGCTTCCGAGAGGAGGGTGAGATCCCCGGTCAGGATGGGTATATACTGGCCGGAGGAGTTGATGCGTTGAAGGTCCTGAACAATAGAGTCGAGGACATCTTGTTTGCGGCCGACGATGTAAACCTTCGGCGTACTGATACTGGCGGCGAGGGCAGAAAGGAAACCGCGGCCAATGCCGCTTGTCCCGCCAGTCACGACTGCCGTGAGGCTAGGCGTAGACGATTTCAGCGACTTGTTGAAGTCTCGAATGACTGAGAGGTTGACCATCTTGTCTTCGGGAGCAAGTCAGTCTGCAGATCAGCAGTACAGAAGGCCTCGAACAGGCGAGTGGGGTAGCTCGATGCTTTATGACGATGTCGTTCTGAGGCTCCATTAGTAATCTGCTCAGTATGCATCCATGCTGGCAGAGCAACGTGACTGGCCGGCACTAATACGAACGCGAACCTCCGCACTTCGCATTCGCTCTTCGGCCTCCCGAATCAGGCTTACACTCGCCATCAAGTCGTTCCCGAAGTTTCTATAGCTTCCCAGGTTTTCAATTGGTGGCGATCTTGATTCAGCTAGATCGCCTGAGTCTATATCCATACCTAATGATGCGATCCAAATAGCGATAACCGAACGTAGTTAGAAGGTGTGTGTGTGTATGTTTCGAAGTGGATTTATAGATGCTGACTATAGAGCATGAAGCCAGTGATTATAATCATCCGTCTATCACGGCAGCCACAACAAGGGCTGAATTAGTCAGGCAAAGTTATTCATCTTAGAGCCGACAGCCAGGAATTTTTGCGAGCGTACAATGTAATTATAAATCAACGTTTGGGAGCTCATGATGGCTGTTCGAACCTATGATAGAGAGACATTTGTATGGCTGGTCGAAGAGCGCAGTTGGCGTCTGCTTCATGGTACCCAGTACACGATTTGACTTTGCAGACAGTGGGTCTTTGTGCTGAATGACTGATTCATGACTTGTCGCTTGCCTTTCTCGTTGAAGCAGGCAGTGATAGGATACTACTCTGTTTCCTAGCACAGCGCGCTGGCCATTCTTGGCGCGAACCCAGTAATATGCCAACCTCTTAGCACCGCCGACGTAGCTCGCCAAGCCTGACGCGACGAACAGCAAAATCCTCAAAAAAGCCCGCTCTTCCCATGCTTGAAGCGTTTACCCACCTAATTCTTTGGCTATAGACTGAGTGATGGCTGGCAGGCCCATGAACAGTTCCGTAAGTTGCGGTCGGACGTATCATCTCCGTGGGCAGAACATCGATGATGCGGCCCCCTGGGTGCCTTTCTTCATCCCAAGAGCGATAATCTGAGCTAAGAAAAAAGCGCCCTTGGAATCGGACAGGCGAACGAGCCCGAGGTCCCGCCTCTGCTGTGGCGCTCACAGGAACCTCGCGCCCGAGGACCGCCGGACTACGGCTAAGTCATTGCCCTCTTTGAAATCCGAGATTTGCAAATTCGAAAAGTGAGGTCTGGAACATTCGATGGGTTGCTATAGCCGTCTTGCGAGAACCTTTCCCCTCCCCCTTCTATTCCTCGGGCTGGAGCTTTGAAATTAGTCCATACCAACGTGACATGATAGTAGATGGTGGTCTGTGTGTCTTTCATAAACGATGTGCTGTGGAGACGACGCGATGCTAGACTCGATATCCCTGCGCTGTCAAATCTACGTTTGATCTTTGAAGTAACAAGGCCGTACGCTATCTCTCTTGACACCTGTTGACTCCACAAATTAAGAGTCCTCTACAAGGACAAGCCGCCGCCTCCTCATTCCCCTAACCCATCTCATCATTGTAATGGCCCACTTCCCCAGTGTAATGCTTGTCGTTGCGGTGAGAACCACGTACTATGAATATTGCAGCCCCTATAGTCCCTGTTCCCAGTTACCTAAGTAGCCTTCAGAGACCTGAGGACAGTTCTTCCGCGAAGTTGCTTGTGCTTGTCAGATAAAAACTGAGATATCTGAATCAACTGCTACACACACACACACACACACACACACACATATATATATATATATAATGTCGGATGTGACAAAACGGCTGCGCAGCACGCCGTGGACCCACTGTACGTGATTATATATTCCGACATACAATAATGTACGAAGAATAGCAGTCTGAACTATATGAGCATGAATAGAAAATAGCATGCAGCTCACTTGATTTGTATTATATCTTTCTGTCTTTGCAAGGACTGATTATTATAGGAGCATACGAGCTGGTCCTATTGCTCAGCCTTCTGCGGCTTGCTGCCAGGCTTTCTTATGCCAGCAATACTGAGCGTTCAGCTCCTAGCGGATGAGCACCGATCGATACGCTACACCTTACTAACACTTTTCACTTTTCCAGCTTTTGTGTTAGCAGTTAACGAACTTAATCTTATTATCCGGCTGTCATTCACACGACTGACAGTTTTGACAAGAGTACTCTTTCGCAAAAGTTCTTTTATCGCTTCATAAGCCCGTATGGTGCCTTTTGGAACGTTAGATCTTCCTGTCAACATACAAGCTTTTGCGCATTATGACGGTGTAATTACGACTGCTCTCAATTTGATAACTATCCGGTCGGTTTCGACGGGTTAGACACTGTATTTAAAGGGGGGGGAAGGAGGAAAAAACAATTTCTCCAGTCGTATTATTTGCTATATTATGTTTCGTCAGCGTGAATATAGAAGCGTTAAATTATTTTCACTATCTAGTCCAGAACTGGTTGATAGAAACCTTGCATGTGCTTCATAAAAATACGTTTCAGTATGCTCGTCTGGGAACTGACTGATCGCAATGAGTTTGGCAGTTATTATAAGCAGCAATGTGAATTGCTGGGCGTCGACCGGAGTAATGGAAATCTCACCAGGCATTATAGCAGGAGTAAGCTTGACGCTATGGATCTCACACACAGTTACACTGGCGCTTAACTTTGGCATTGGCTTTTTAGTCGAGTCCTATTGGCCGCCTCCTTCCCTCAGACGAAGGAACTATCGTCTGGAGGAGCTGGGCACTTTTGCAAGGGGGTGGAGTCGGTGTGCGTGTATGTGTGTGTCACGAATGCTTCCTCGGGGGCGGGGGTAGGATCGACTGTACATCTTCCCTCATTCTCTGTTCTGTCACTTATTCCTTTTGAAAAGGAATATGACCAGGGGCAGCAGACAACACAGTGGGGGGGTCTCTTTGTTTTTCCCTTCTAGTATCTCTTTCTACGGCTTGGTGAAAGGGCCCCAAGGGGGCGTTGGGGGCTCTGTTTCCAGTGTGATCTTTGCAGGTGTTGTGAAACATGTTTCCTTTTTCAATTAGTAACTAAATTGCCCAGAATCAGAACTTTCCTTTCTTTCTGTATATTGTGTCCGAAACTCTTGTTAGATTCTTGGCTGTTCCCTACGCCTAGATGGATGGGACTGAGTGAGCTCGAGAAACAGCAAGATAGGATTTTTCCCAATCTGCCCTTGCGGCATAGGCCTTCTATGGATCCGACCGACATCATGGACCGCCTACCTCATAGGATCCTCGTCGATGTGGTCTGGCTTCAGACAGATCCAAGCACATCACCTCCGGATCAGCGCAGACAGTTATCCGTGACCACAGGCCGGCGGCTAAATCAGACCACCCACACTTGGCCCAACCCCCATACAATATCTACAGGAGTGACCAGGTGTAGGCCGCCCGACTTATCCACGGCATTGGACACATTATTCTTGTTGCAAGATGCTGCCTGTTCGGCTGCTCCCGCCGAGCTGGCTGTTGCATGTTTCACGATCCCAGCCCACGGCGGTAATAATCAGCAGTAGCAAGGAGACCGAACGCACTTGCCGGCTGGGGGTAAGCACTATCGGAGCTTTGATGGTCCAAGATTTATGCCGCGTCGTTGTTCTCGCGAACCGGACATGCACGGTGTGTTCCCAGTTTCAACAGACGGATCCTTGCTTATGCAGTGAAGGGAATATAGTCTGGTGCGCATGCTAAGGCGGGAGGGGGGGTGGCCGGGGGAGTTAAGCTGGGGATTCTATCTTTCCCGGAACAGATACAAGTCTTCCCGCTATGTGTCCTTCACGAGTGGTCACTCTAGGTCGGTCAGCTGGTGCAACCTGTCATCGTCATGCGCAGTAGAGGACCTCCCGATGTGGCAAGGAGCTCATCGTACCCGTCTGGCGCTGGGTGACGAGGGCCATCTAGAAACGGACCGAGTTGAGATCCAATGCAACGAGAGAGGGGGCGAGGGAAGTTCAGCTCGGCACGGGGTGCGGCGTGGGCCCGGCAGGACGCGGACAGGGTTTCCGATCCTCGATGACGATGGAGACCGGGAGGGTCGACGGCAGCGCGCGCCTAGGTCGCAACTGTTGAGGACTTCGGTTCGGTCATGCTATATCTGCTACCCGGTCATTGATGGCAGCGTGAGGTGAGATTTTCAGCACGCAGCTCTCTTGTATCATGTAGATCCATCGGCCTGGTGGCCGCAAGCGGATGGAGACCGGAAGGAGTCACCGAGAGGAGATGCGGGTTAGTCCGGAGGTGCCAGTCCACAGGGCCCGTAGCAGGGGGCGATAGGAGGCCCAAGTTCGCTTCTGCTGGCGCACCGGGTCCCATGTGAGACATAGGAATACACGGATGCCGTACATAAGCCCCAACTGGGGGCTCCGGGATGTTCGGTGAGGAGACAGAGACCATACAGACAGGCGAATTGTGAGACCGCCTGGCACGGGCTGCTGCTGCTGCTGCGAGAGCGACGGCTCCTCAGAAGCTCGCACAGGTTTCCGAAAGAGCTACGTGCCGCTCGGCGCCACATCTAAGTGCCCGTTTACCTAGGCATGTACGATGGAGCACCGCGGCGGAGAGAAGCCGGGCGCTGTAATTGTGGCGCAGCAGAAATCGGCGGCGCAGCAGAAATCGGCGGCGCGATAAGGGCCCTGCTGTCACTCTGTACGAGTCTCGAGGCTGCGTGTGGTGTTGGTCTGTGTGTGCGGCGCAGAAAAGCTTACCAATGATGAGGCTGTCGTGAAGAGGTGTCAAAAGTGGGTGCTAATTATAGTCGTCAGACGATCCGGCTGTCAGACGCTGCGATTACTGGGTATGAAGGGTGGAACCTATCGGGGCTAGCGCCGCTTGGTACTTATATACGTACCCAGTAGTACGACCATCTTCTCGTATGGTAGTACACAGTAGTAAGTACCTAGGTAGTCCTGATATTCCTTAGTAAAACTGTACGACAGCGCGTGGATGGCACTTTGGCAAGGCTACTACGCAGGACTACTTACTGTACTTAGTAGTATGTAGCAATCTGACCCGCCACCACCGGGCACCCCAGAGCCGCCCGACCGGGCTGGGGGATTTTTTTTTCCTTCTCTTTTTTGCTAGTCTCCGTGAGCCCTTTGATGGTCCCTTTGACGCTAGACATTCGAATCTCCGAGGGCCTTGTGAGTAACGCTCCTACCTGCGATTGATGTGCCTTGTCTGCACAGAGTACGAAACTATGGATAATGGTTCTACCTGGCTCATCAGTTGTCAGATGCCGATCTCTTGTCTGGGTGGAGCCCAGAGAATCCTCCTGCTTCCTTCCAATATCGCAAGCTTCCGAGAGCACACTATGGCCGTACAGCTGCGACCTCCCGCGGTCATACATAGTAACTGGTAGCGTACAGCACGGGCGCCCTTGCTGGGGCTCTCTATTTCCGTATTTGGAGGTATCATAGATACTACGTAGACAGATAGTACTGGGGACAGGTGATACCAAAGTACCTGGAAGTGGGGGTGTTGGGCGCGACGTCTACTGTTAGCAAGTACTGCCTAACATCTACCATCGGCGGGTCCAGGGTTCGTTCGTCTGATGTTGGCTCATTATCTGTCGGGACGCTTGAGACAGACCTCGTCTCTCCACCTGTGTTCCTGGGAGGAACACCAGGACGGATTGTGGGGGGAGGGAGGGAGAAGAACGTTCCGTTTCTTAAGTATTTGACCACCCAAGGTCTGCAGGAGGAGAAGAAAAGAAGAAAAAGAGAAGGGGGAGGAGGAGGGAGGCTGTACCTCGACCCTAGAGCTGATTGGGTGGACAAGCTGAAGCCACAGGTTGCAGCTGCCTGCAGGTAGTCGGTAACCCCTGCCTCGCCGCACGCTCCCCTGATCCTGATTGGACACGTAGGGCTTACTGGCGGGCCTGGCGGGCCTGGCGGGAAGCTAAAGCACGCGGAAGGGTCGAAGGCGGCGTGGAAAGGGCCCCAGGACCCACGCCCCAGGCACCCAGCACCCAGGTCCCAGGGTGCCAGGTCCCAGGCCCCGTCGTTCCTCGCAGCTCTGTGGGCCTCCGCCTCAATCAACTGCATGCCAGCGACCCTCTCCCTCTATTGAGACGAGCCCAAACTGGACCTCCAACGTCTTCCGTAACCACCACCACCTCCTCCTGCAGATTCCAGACCTCGCCTGCACCACATGCATATGGGAATGTGATCGTGCCGGCAGCCAGCCGCCGCCTGCCCGTCCGCTCCCCTCCATCCCCCAACACATATGCATGCAGCAGCACCAGGTCCTCTCTACAAGGAGCCACATACCTTCTCTGCCTCATCTGCCGCCTCCGTATGAGGGGCGACCTGTCTGTCTCCTGTCTTGCCTCGACTATCTGTTCCTTGTCGCGCTCCCGGCCGCTGTATCTCTCGTTGGGTGGACCGCAGCGCACACCCTAGCCCGCCGCGCAAGCCTTGTCCGTCTCTTCTGCCCCAGAAAAGGACAGCCAACTTGATCCTCTGGTTTTACTTTACGGATGGTATCCTGAATCACGGCAAACCCCACCATCGAGAATGGAGTGAGATCAATGCGCAGACTGCCTGCTTATGAGCCACCGCGCGACCCAACCGCGGCCGACCTCCCCCATCTGTGCAGCCATGTCGCAGGTCTCCGCTAATGAGGCTGTCGCCGCCGCCGTCGACGAGACCGGCCCTAGGCGGCCCTCGATTGAGAAACCGCCCATAATGACCGACTCGGATTTCGAGAACGACGACTTGGTTGACGATGACCCCCAGCCAACCGCCTTCCATGAGTTACCCGAGGAGATCATCCAACAGTGAGGCGCATTTTCCTTCTTGTCATGCTTGGGCCACGGCGCGGTTCCGCGAGAGTGACTGACAGTTGGCACGATGAACTAGGATCCTGGCAGTCGCCGACCCGGACGCGTTCGCATCCTTGATATTGCTCAACTCGAAATGGCGGCGCGCATCGCAACAGGGTCATCTCTACGCGACCCAGCTGATGAGGTGTGCCTCCTATTCGGCAAGCCATAAGAGGGCGCCTGACGGGAAGCAGGAGGACCTGCCGGAGCTGAGGAGGCTCTTCGCCCGTGAGGTCAAGCGCAATCTGTTCGCCGCATACCTACGTCCCAACCATACGGAGATCAAGCTCGTTTCCAACTCGATCAGCTCCTCCTCTTGCCCTGGCGGGGACGGCATGGCCTTCAGCCCGTCGCCAAAGGGCCACTATCTGCTCGCCTACAACTCGTCACGGATCCACATCATCGACCTCCGCGGTCCCACGATTTCTGTAGAGAGGGAGCTGAAGATTCTACGGCGGCCCGTTTCGACCTGCATCAAGGACGATGGCTCCTTGCTTGCCGTGCTCCTGAGTGAGATGCAGGTCGACCTCTACGACCTCACACAGACCCCTCCGAAACATACCCAGTCTATCATCCTCGACCACAGCCCTCGCGCCATTGCCCTGTCTCCATGCGGCAACGTGCTGGCTGCTGCTTACGAGGGTGGTATCGAAGTCCAGGCGCTGAATCCGGGTGCCTTGGCAACGGAGAGGAGATCTGTAAAATGCGATGGTGTTGACGCCCTGGCTTTCTCCCTGGACGGCACCCAGATCTTGGGCACGACCGTCCACTCGGCACAGCCCAACACTGTGATCTTGACGGCGCCCTACTATGACCCTGGCGCCCAGATGTCGAACGAGGATATTAGCGCCCTCTGGACGACATCAATCCTGTTTCCGAACTCCAGTCGCGACTGCAGTCATGCCGTTCTGCTCCAGGAGTCAAGCCACGATGAGGCATCCTGGACCTTTACCTATGACCGCAGCTTCGAGACTTTCCGTGCTGTTCGCATCGACGACCTGCGCAACGGCACGACATATTTCACCGGTCCCATTTCGAACACGCCCTCAAAGCTGGTGCCTTGCACCCTGCCTTCGGCATCTTACAGTGGCGAGCTGGTGTCTGCTGGTTTTTTGGGTAAGGAAGTGTGGTTGTACGGTATACCTGAAGATCTCGAGGCAGTCCCGGACACCTCAAGCAGCTCTCTCGAAGTCAATACCGGCTCCGGAGGGGTAGCCCGTAGTGTCAGCGGGTCATCTATGCGACCACGTCCGAGGACGCAGGAAGCTGGAGAGAGCAGGGTTCCGCAGTGGCAGCTGCTCTGTGATAGGTATCGGAACACTCTTGTTGGGGGGTTCAAGGCCGCAGAACTCAGCGGTGTCTCTACGTTGAAATGGGTGGCTTCATTCGGAGACCACTCACTGAAAGAGCGCCTGGTCATCACGGCAAAGGGCGCCACGCCCGCCAAGCCCATCAGCATGGATGATGATGGCATGGACTTCGAAGATGGTGGCAGGCTCACACTGGTCGACTTTGACTACGGGCTCGACGATGGTTGCGTCACTGAAGTTACTATTGAAGTAGGGATGAAGGAGCCCGAAGTTCTCGAGGAGGAGCGTCGTGACCTGGAAACCGAAGTCGCCATCGTCAGAAGGCGTACCGTGGCACAAAGGAGAGGCAATCGCAGTGCGATGATGAGGGCTGCGACGACCGCTGCCCGGCCAACGCCTGCGCGCCTCACCGACGACAATAATGATGACGATGACGACCCACTCCTGCCGCGTCGGGTCGGTGCTGCGCCAACCCGGCCGCGGCCAGCCTCAGTGGCGACTGAAGAGACCGAGACAAATGCCGTCCTTGAGGAGGTGGAAGCCCTCGATGCCCCTTACTCGCATACCGGACCGCGATCAATCACAACGCTGCGTCGAGCAGCGACAGCGGCTGCAAACCACCGACAACGCAATCCAACGACCTCAACAGGAGCTCCTATCGAGTACCGTCGGGCTGACGGACGAGGTGAGCACCCTCATGAAAGTGATGCAGACAACTGGGTGCCACCACCGCCCCCTTATCAAAAGGAGGATCCCGGAGAGGCACCCGCATTTCTGCGTCACTCGATGGTACCCGTGATAGCCACGACGCAACCTCATGAGGATGCACCTCCCATACCACCAGTTCCTGCGATACCCTCCGTTCCACCTGTTCCACCTATTCCTCGGGAACATCGACCTTCTACTACCTCAGTTGGCCGTGCGGAAAACGCGCCGGCACAATCGCAAGATCGTTCCTTGAGGCGCCAAACATACATGCCAGATCACACTGTCAGGACACCTATCACAACCACTGCACATCATCGCTTAACGAGCTATCCTACTATGCCTTCATCTTATACCTCGATGGAATCGTCCGCGGCGACGGCCTCGCGTTATGAGGAGGACGACATCTACAACGTGTCGCCTCCAGATACCCCCCGTCCGCAGGATAGTGTGCCTGCAGACGATCGGACTGTCGAGGGCAGCGATATATCTCCAACCCCTATGGGCCCCGCGCTTGACCCATCACCGTCACTTTCGAGTACCACGCCTTATACGGGGACTCATCGTTCTATCCCCCTAGTTCCGCGTATTCAGACGAATAACACCACTTCTACGCACTCTCACTACCAACCATCCAACATTGGACAGGCTGTACCGGAACCTTCACCCGCCGACTCGACATGGAATCCGCACACAGCTGGCGCTTCTTATCCAATACCTGCTGTGCATTCCCAAACATGGCCTATGCCACATGCTGGACCTTACGTGCGCTCGACAGTTCCCACAGGATACCCCCAGACAGCTCCAGCATCGAACATGACTATGAACGACATGCTAGCCCAGTCGTTGCCCCCGATCCCGGTGCAAGAGCTTGCGTCCGACGACCGTGCGAGCGGTAGGCAGTCTTCGTTAGCTCGACGAATATCGACCGGTTTCCATCTTCCCCGCATGCGCTCCGCAAGTCGAAGCGAGAGCCGAAGCCAAAGTCGGTTGCAAAATCGGGCTCAAAGCCGAAGTGATGAAAGGACTCGACCTCTATCTATCGTGCAACCATCATCTCGACCTGGGACGGCTCAAGCTTTCTACCAACACCCTCAATTGGCATATGCCCAGCCTCTAGCCGCCCCTCCATCTCCGTCACACGGCGTTCACGCAATGGATCACGCCCGCCAGGCGCCTGATCAACCCCTGATCATCAGCACACCTACTGGTGTCCAGGGCGCATACGACGCGCCTACAAGTCAGGTGCTGGATCCCCGCGCTGGAGCTTCAATCATCGCCCCAGTCCCTCGTCATCCACGACCTGGCCATAGCTCTGGAATCCTAAGGCCAGCGGAGAGGCTTGAGAGCATCTATTATGGGCATGAGCAGGGCAATTTCAACCCAAATTTTGTTGCCCCGCCGCCAGTGCCCAGCGACTTCTCAACTCGAAACTCGTCTCTGAACCGACGCCCCTCCCGTGCAGAGCGCAGTGCTGCTAAAAACATTGCTGACGCGAAGAAGAAGGGTTGGCGGCCCAGCCGGAGCAAGAGCAGAAGAGCGAAGAGGAGCAGGCCTAGCGAGCCGGAGTTTGACATGATAAGTCAGAGTGGGTGGACGGATATCACCATGACGACTACGGGAGGGCGCATGACGAGGGCGTATCCCTACCATGACGTGGAGGCTCAGAAGGTTCCAAAGGACAAGAAATGTGTGGTCATGTAAAGTGACTTGGGCTGGTTACACGATGAGCGATGATCTTGATTATCTAACGATGGCACATTATTATGTTTGGGGCGAATATTTACAGAATACCTGGCGTTGTTTAAGAGTGGAGGCTGGGCCTTGGGTAGGGTGGCACCCAGTGGCTGATGAAAGTCCGGGAAATTATTTAGGTAGGCATATACTTCCACTGTTTAATTTGATCTCAGGCAGACAGTACAAAATGTCAGTTGCTGGACATAAGCATCTTTTTTCACCTCATCACGGTTCAAGTTCTCATACCAATTTCAGAAAATCTTAATACAGAGCAAGAGAGGAGATACACTTTTATTTTTTTCTATTCGCATCTTGTATCTTGTCCAGCAAGTTACTTCCTGAGAGTCGGTTGGTACACGGGGCCTGTAGACTCCCAGACGCTGGTTGTAGTCTGCTATAGGCTGCCGTCTCCAAGCTCTTCCTGGGTAATTTTCGAAGGCACTGAGGAACCGATTGCTATGGTCTGCGCAGAAATGCGTTTCAAGGAGCGGCGCGTATTTGTTGTTATTATTATTATTATTTCATATATATATAAACGTCACTAGGAGGGGGGCGGGGTTGAATCTGCCGCCCAGCGTTCGACTGCTCCACATGTGGCTCTACCTAGGGACTAAGGTACGGATCTAGCTCTTCCATAGCGACCAGCAGATCAAATCTCAACGCTATTGTTGAATGTATTTTGACAGCTCTTGAATCCCGTATAATTTATTTCTAAAACGCCTCATAAAATCTAGGCAGGCTACAGATCTCATCTCCGGGACTCATTGTGGTATGCGATCTGCTTGGCTGCATCCGGCCAATTCTTCTGCTTGGTGTCAGTCAGGTTTCTCCATCTCATCGGCCGCCCACTTTCATCATCAGATTTTCAACCGCACGAACAGCGCTCGGCAGGCGGCACCAAGCTCTCAGCACAGCACAACAACAACTGGGACGTCTTAAATAGTATAAAACTACACCCATTGCTCATCTGCTCACCTCATCTACCATGGGCAAGAAGGACAAGAAGTCCAGCGACAAAAAAGCCAAGCTTGCCGAAAAGAAGGCCAAGCAGGAGAAGAAGGCCGACAAGAAGGCCAAGACGAAGGCTTCCAAGCTCGACGGGAGCGATGCCGAGGATGTCGACCTGGATGAGGTCCTCGCCGAGTACCAGCGCGCGCAGGAGCAGTTCCTCAAGATCACAGAGGTGGTAGCCGACGGCCCTCCCAAGCCGCGGTCCGCCTCGTGCTTCCTCGCCAGCCCGTCCAACAGCAACCAACTGCTCCTCTTCGGCGGCGAGTACTTCAACGGCGCGCTCGCCACCTTCTTCAACGACCTCCACATCTACCATATCGACCGCGACGTCTGGAAGACCGTCACGAGCCCGAACGCGCCGCTGCCCCGCTCGGGCCACGCGTGGTGCCGCGGGGGCAACCAGGCGCAGTACGTCTACCTGTTCGGCGGGGAGTTCTCGAGCCCCAAGCAGGGGACCTTCTACCACTACAACGACTTCTGGCGGCTCGAGCCAGCTACGCGCGAGTGGACGCGCCTCGAGCCCAAGGGCAAGACGCCCCCGGCCCGCAGCGGGCACCGCATGACGTACTTCAAGCAGTACGTCGTCCTCTTCGGCGGGTTCCAGGACACGGCCAACAGCACCCGCTACCTCGCGGACCTGTGGCTGTACGACACGGTCAACTTCACCTGGACCTCGCCGGCCCTGCCGCCCGCCCAGCTCAAGCCCGACGCGCGGTCCAGCTTCACGCTGCTCCCGCACGAGCAGGGCGCCGTGCTGTTCGGCGGCTACTCGCGCGTCAAGGCCGCCGCCGGCAAGGGCGGCGGCCGGCCCGGCGCGCAGACCGGCCGGACCGTGCTCAAGCCCATGGTCCACCAGGACTGCTTCTACCTGCGCATCACCCCGCCCGCGCCCGGGGCGCCCGCCGGCGCGCCGCCCACCGTGCGCTGGGAGAGGCGGAAGAAGCCCGCGAACGCGCCGGAGCCGAAGCGCGCGGGCGCGACGATGGCGTACCACAAGGGGAGGGGGATCATGTTTGGTGGTGTGCAGTAGGTTCATTCCGGGATTTTTAGCTCTCCTCTATAGGAGACGATACCTTGTGTTTCTCTTTTTCTTTTCTTCCCGGGGGGGGGGGTAAATGGTTGCTGCTCCCGAAGCAGACCCCATGGCCCTGCCTAGGTGTGGAGAACGCCCTGAGAGAGCAAATGCTAACATTCATTGGTGACTAGTGATGTTGAGGAGAGCGAGGAGGGGATGGATAGTGAGTTCTTCAATGGGCTTTTTGCCTGGAACGTGGAGCGGAATCGGTTCTTTCCGCTCACACTGCGGAAGCCGAGAGTGCAGAAGAAAGCGACTGGCAATGAGGAGAGGGTTGGGCGGAGGGGTCGCGCACAGGCCAAAGAGGAAGAGCTGCTGAGGCAGCTCGCTGCGCTCGAGACGGGAAAGAGCATCGAGGATGCCGAGGAGATGGAGCTGGACAAGAAAGAGGCCGAGCAGAGCAGCGAGGACGACAGGCCGGTGCGCGAGATGCCGGTCACCATGGAGCTGCCGCACCCGAGGTTCAACGCCCAGCTCGCGGTCCAGGACGACGTGCTGTACATCTACGGCGGCACGTTCGAGAAGGGCGACCGGGAGTTTACGTTTGACGACATGTACGCGATCGACCTCGGGAAGATGGACGGGTGCAAGGAGATCTTCAGCCGGCAGACGGAGGACTGGATCGTGAGTCACGCCCCTGCCCTAAGCACTCTACCTGGGTCTTCAGGAACTGATACGTTGATGCACAGGAATCTGAGGACGAGGAGGATGACGAGGAGGACGAGGACGAGGAGATGGAGGATGAAGACGACGAAGAGGAAGACGTCGACATGGAAGAAGAGGAGCCGCCCAAGTTCACGGCCAGCAAGCGCAAGAAGAAGCAAGATGAAGCGGCCAATGCAGATGCGGACGTATCCGAGCCGTCGACGCCGACAAGTGCCACTTCCGAGGAAGAGGAATCAGAGGCAGATACGGTCGCCACATCAGTGGATGACGGACTGCCACACCCTCGTGTAAGCCCCCTCCCTACAATCTATCTCACTGCACAGACCCAATGCACAATCACTAACGCCAAGACCTGCAGCCCTTCGAGTCGAGGAGAGACTTCTTCCAGCGCACATCAGCAGAGTGGCAGGAGGTCCTCATGGTCGGCCTGCGGTGGAAGGGCATCAAGCCCGAGACGCTGACGATCAAGGAGATCAAGTCGAGGGCCTTCGAGCTGAGCGAGGAGAAGTGGTGGGACTGCAGGGAGGAGATCACGGCCCTGGAAGATGAGCAGGAGGCTGCTGGTATTAGCGAGGTCATCTCCCTGGCTGATCGGGGAGGGGCTGGCGGCACAGGCGGCGGCGGCGGCGGTGGCGCGAGGAGGAGGTAGAGGTAGGTAGGCGCATTACAATACACACTGAGTTTGGATGCCTCAGGATGGATTGCAGAATTCTGTGTCCAGACACAGAATTTTTGGATGCCTCAGGATTGGTAGGACAGAATTCTGTGTCCAGACACAGAATTTTTGGATGCCTCAGGATAGGTAGGATAGCAGAGTTCTGTGTCACAGGATTATTGGATGCCTCAGGTAGGACTGCATAATTCTGTGTCCAGACACAGAATTGGGATGCCTTGCGCCACCACGCACAACCCTTGCGCCAGCTACCAACCTACTACCATGGTCTTATAGGTATCTATCTGTCTTCATCTGGTCATGTTCCTGCTATAAAATCTATATACGTCTGCAGTTGATGAATCATCCAGTCGGGGATTTCGTGACGCCTCTGGTGTCGAAGACCGTAAAGGAAATCGAGAACTGTTGCGCTGCGTATGTTGTTGCGTATGTCGTTGCTCATGAATGATGCCATTCTTACCAATCTCTTTATATCTCAAGCTTGCTATCTTCTTTTCATGCTTGGACGACCGAGGCGGCTAGGAAGAAAGTAAAGGGTGGGAGGGGGTTCTATTAACTCCGAAACCAACTCCGTTTAATTGAATTGCACCCCTCGACGCGGTTCGATGCGCGTCGCGGGGTATTGGAGTTATCCATGTAACTTACAACAACGCCAACTTCACTTCGTCGTCCAAAATGGAAGCATGAGGCCATTTGTTGTGATAGAGTGACAGAGCATATTGTCTGTGGCTTATTGCCTTGACCACGTCCCGAAATCAACAACAGTTTAGAACTGCACATCCTCAGCGGACCAGACGGAGTAGTCGTGACGCAATCCACACGGCCACCATGCCGCTCGGCATCCAGCGTCTCAACGCAAAGAAGAGCCAGCCCAATGAGCGCATTGTCTTCATCAAACCGCTCAAGGGCCGAGATCAGGCCATATCACAAGACTTCTTGGAGCGAATAGCCGCTCAGTGCCGTACGTGTCTACGCCATGCAGCCCGAGCCCTGATCTGAAGGCTCCACAGACGGCCAGGTACTCACCATGCCTCACAGTGCCCATCATGAAAGAACACCACCTCTCCATCACCACCCTGGAGGAGTACGAGCCCAACCGCGAGTTCGTCGGGCGCAACTTCAACGGCGGCGAGATCATCCAGCTCGTCCTCCGGGCGCGGTCCGGCCACTGGCTGCCCTTCGGTTACGTGCAGATGGTCATGATGCACGAGCTCGCTCACTGCGTGCAGATGAACCACTCCCGGGCCTTCTGGAAGGTCCGCAACCTCTACGCGGAGCAGATGCGCACGCTGTGGGGGCGCGGCTACACGGGCGAGGGCCTGTGGGGCCGGGGCGCGCTGCTGGGCACGGGCGAGTTCGAGGCCGGCGCCGCGGCCGGCGCCGAGGAGCTGCCGGAGCACCTGTGCGGCGGGACGTTCCGGTCGAGGCGGCGGCGGGGGAAGAGGGGCCGGAAGGGCGGCGAGGAGCTGAGCTACCAGGAGAGGAAGCAGAGGCGGATCGAGAAGAAGTTCGGCAGGAACGGCGTCGCGCTGGGAGCCGACGACGACGTCAAGGCCAGGCTCGAGAAGGGGAAGCGGACGCAGGCGGCGCCGAGGGTCGCAGGCAGCAACAGGGGGAGAGAGCTGAGGGCCGCGGCCGCGCTGGCGCGGTTCGAGCAGCAGAAGCAGGAGCCTGCGGCAGGGGGATCGAAGGACGAGGACAGCGGTAGTAGTGAGGAAGAGAGCGATTTCGAGGATGGCCCCGACATCGACCCCGGAGCGGACGACGCGGTCGATCTCGATGGGAAGAAACTGCTCGACACCCAAGGCAATCGCATGGTCAAGGTTTGCGAGGACGAGAGTCCCGACGACGAGGACGCTGCCAATGAGATGAAGGAGCTACAGTCCTCCATCACGACATACTTCTCTCCCATTAGGAGCAAGACCGCCGAGAGTAAAGAACGAGAAGCCCCATCTGGTCCCACGGTTGCAGAATCAAGTCGGAAGACATCCCGGCAAGACTCAGTCGGTGTGGCTGAAGATCAGATAACCAGCGACAGGGACCGGCGGACCGCAGTGCTAGAAAAAGATGAAGCTCAGACGCGTGAACCAAGAATCGCAGCGGTCAACCCAAGCAGTCCTGCCTCGACCAAGAGACAATCGACTTCAGATGGGGCAGTGGGTTCCACCAAGAGCATCACATGCGGCGCGTGTTCGTTTGAGAATGAAGTCTATACTGTAACCTGCAACATGTGCTCCAACGTCCTCGACCCAGGTAGCGTGCCTGGGACTTGGAGTTGTCAAAGTGCTTCTTGCAAAGGGGGCAACTATCTGAACGCTGGGGATTGCGGGACCTGCGGTATCTGTGGACAGCGCAAGGATGCCGCTACATGAAGAGCGTATTAACGGTCTTACGACTTATATCACAGCCAAGCATTAATCGAGTACAATGACAGAGTGGCAACCAAAACCTGACTGGAGGACGATCAAGTTGATGATCCTGCTGGCTTTCTGGGATAGCAAATGAGCACAGCAGGCTCGATCTGCCCAGGTCCGATAGGAATCCAAGGCCAGGATGGTCACCTAAAATTGACTCAAGTCTGCTTCTTGAAGTATCAATTATCGGAATCACGGCCATAAATCACGATTTTGCGGCTATTTCGGTCCAAAGCACCGTGCTATATAGGCAAAAACGTCGTCCATGGTTCCGAGCTCGGTCTTTATGTCCCTTCAACATGGACACGAGAACCATTCATGCCAAAACGAGCAAGATCTAGATCGCTCTTCCTGATATAACGGTGCAGATATGATCCCAACCACAGCGAGAAGAAGAGAGAACAAATGACATTCAGCGTATGACCAGACTGAGGAGACTGGTCGTGGCATCTTTGGCGCAGGCGTGGCCGGCTTCTGGATGTCTGGCAGCGCCGTCAATTCCTCGAACTATCGGGACCAAAGACGACCGCCCTTGCATGAGATCGACTTGCCGGGAGGAAGCAAAATGGTAAGATCGACGAACTTTTCTAGACCCGGGACTCCGTCGTCTCGATACTTGGGTTGCAGTAGGCTAAATATCTCTAGCTGTGAACAACGTCATACTTAGCGGATGGACACCTGAAGGTGTTGCGAGCCAGATAAGCATTGCCTGCTTCTCGAGCCGCAAGAACTGATCTGGATGTGATCTCAACTCCTCAGTTGGGAAGGCGGAGGCTGAGGAGCCTCCATCTTGGGCTGCATTTGCAGCCTTGTCTGACAGCCGAACAGCCGGTTGGACGCACGCGAGTTGCGCTATGAATGAATCATCATCCTCGCTTCCAGATAAGGTCTGATTCTTTGAGTGACCCGCTCCAAGAGCCAGCGTGCAATGGCAGGATGGAGGATCCGGACGACATCAGGCTCTACTGGGTAATAGTAGCAAAGCACCAAGCAGCCTAAATATAGCCCATACGGCTACTGCACCAACACATGTAAATTGTAAGTTGGGGGTGATGAGGCGTTGTCAACAGTGACTGTCAAGCCTCAACAGCGAGTGGTCATCTGAGATTCTCTGTGGTGGCCCCGAGTCGTGGGACATGCGTACGGCCTGGCTGAAGAATTTCGCGCTGCTCTCCTGTCCTCCTCCAGTGAAGCCTGGAGGTCTGGGGCTGGCGCGCCAGGTTCTCCCTCCCACGGATTGACATTCTGGAGTGACTCGGCCGACAATCTGGCAAAATAGGCCCAGAAGAGCAGGAGGATCAGGGATCCGCCTCTCTATCTTGCATGAGGCTGTTTGGCCGCCATCGTGGTGTGAACACATTGATTGGCACATTATCGCAGCCAATTTCGCTGGCCTCGCCGATTGGCTCGAGGGGCTTCCTGCGGCCCCAGTTCACGCCATGCCTTATTTCCCGGTCAGACTGCTACCATGACTTGTTTCATGTTTCTCCGTCCCGCTTCCCCCAGTCCAAGCGCACGTCCAGGCGGCGCTCGTAGCAGACGCCACCGCCGGGCAGGATTCGATGGAAACAATCCAGCCACAGAAACACAGTGGGGATGGCCGACGACAAGGTTGCAAGTAAGCATAAAAAAACCACAGCAGTGGAGACTCGACTCGAGGCGATCCGCAGCCAGCTCTCTGGGCGGGGCCTGGCGCTGCCGCGATGCGACGGGGAGGAGGAGGCCGTCCAAGAGTCCCGAAACATCAGTGCTGCGCTGGAAAAGTTTCCCGCCCGACATTTCGATATAATCCCCGGCGGCATAATCGGCGGCAGGACGGTCCCGGACAGGGAAGCTGCTGGTGGTGTGTGCGGATCTGGCGACTTAATCTGCACGGCGCCGCCGCGCCCCGTCACAGTGACAGTGACGCACCGGGAGCAGATCCTCCAAGATTTAATATAGCTCATACCTCTGTCATTTCTGAACGTTATATACTGCGGAGCGGGGGGCTCGACCGTCACAGAGCGTCGAGCCTCTTATCTTAAAGTTTCCTGCGTGTATATCACTCACCGCGTCACCGGCTGCCCTTCCTTTATATTACCGGCGGGGCCAGGAAATGACGTCCTGCTGCCTCTGCGTGCCCGGCCTTATCAGCCAAATTTCCGGCCGAGTTCTGTGAATTTTTCGTCGTCTTCCGTCTTGCACGGCCGATTTTTGTTAAGACAGGCCTGCCTGTCGTCGCTCCTTCGTCCCGTTTGCTGTCTGGGGAACTGCCGGCGCCTCTCGTTTCTCTCGACGGTCTAGCTTCGCGCACCGCGTCGTCAACTCGTCAACAAGGCTGCGATTTACCTGCGTCACGGGGACCAGGATACCTGCCAAAATATCGCACTGCCTGATTACCTCCGAGACGCTACCGTTGACCCGAGAAAATGCGTGTCACGTCCATGATGGCCACCGCCATCGCGACCCTCGCCGGCGCCGGCCTCACCACTGCAATGCCTGGCCCCTGGAGTGTGCCACCAGGTATGGCTCTCGGCCGAGATCCTTCTGAAGCACCGTGCTGACCACCGAAACAGAGCACTTGGAAGTCCTCTCTCTACGGCATACCATCCCTCTCAACCCAGACGCAGTAGGCGATGTCCACTGCTGGGACCCGGAAGCGTAAGCCATTTATTCCCCCCTCCCTCACCTGTGCTTCACCTCATGCCCGACCGGTTACTGACAGCCCGCCGCAACAGTCACATCGTCTTCCACGACGAGAACGCCGCGCAGCTCGCGATCTGCAACGGCATATCGGGCGCCGACCACACCAGGTGCCACACGACGTCAGCCGTCACGGTGGGCAAGCGGGGCAGCGCCCAGTTCACGCTGACCGCGCTCTCCGGCGGGGCGACCATCAACCTCTCCAAGGTCCGGTGGGAGGAGTGCGTCCGCGCCGCGAGGGACAAGTGCCCCACCGGCAGCCTGTCCGGGGTGTGCCTCGGCGGCGCGACGTCGGGAGATGTCAGCTTTGTGCTGGAGAGCACCCTCTACGCCATGGATCTGTAAGGGTTCTCGGTCACACCGTCTCATATACGGGATGCAGACATTGTTGAGGGCAGCCGGGAGCGCGACGACCACAACTTGAGGTTGTGTCTACTGGATAACCTGAGGCGTCTGGACCACAACGCACACAACACGGCAGCATGTCTGGCCTGCCAACTTCACTTCACTTCACTTCACCTCATTTGACTTCACTTCTTTTCAGGTCACGGCGGAAGTGCTCCATCACTGCGACCTTTAGGGTGGGACCACTGGCGGCGTTCAGTGCACTTTTTCTTCCTTCTTTCTTTTGTCGTACCTTTCTGATACCAAACTTGTGCCTCGATGAGGCTAGGGACTTTCACACTGATGTACACTCATGATCACTGTATGTCACGATTGAGAATGACTGAAGATGCATGCTATCATCGAGATGCCTCGAATTTCATCTGGTTCCACTTGCATTCCTCCATGTTGATCGATGACAAGATGGTTTCCGGCCATGACAGGCCGGCTGAGTATCCCATATGGACGCGGCCTGTGCTATATTTTCTCAGCTCTGCTCCACGATGAAGTTTGATATCTAGTAGTCTACCGAGAAAGTCGGTGATGAAAATTAAGCCACATGATCTCTTATTGCGCATTCACAATAATGTTGACGTATCGAAACCCCAAGTCTTCCAACGACAACCTGTTTGCTTGTGTCTGGTCACCCATTCTTCGCAGTAGGGGCACGGCACCCGATCCTCGAAAGTCTCAGACATGTCGGCCGGTCTGAGGCCTGATTTGCAGCATAAAGGAAGGGGACTCTTTTGGCTGATGCTGAGGCGTCCAGTTGAGGAGCCGTCTGCCCGCGTATGGGCGAGGCTTAGCTAATCCACGAACAGCAAAGGAAAAGGTCGTAGCTCTGATCGTATGCTGATCGTATGCATAGTATTGAAACAGGCTGTGCTAAGGTATACATGCGTACAACAGGAGGGCCTCATAGGAGATTCGTTGGGAGGCATATGAACCATCCTGAGAAAGGCTGGTTTAGAGTTGGCCATTCCATAGAGGGCCACCCCCCAGAAGATGTCCTACAGCATCACAGCCTAGATAGGGGTGAGGATGTCAGAAGAAACATCCCAAGGAAGACATGCACGGGGATAACTAAGGAGAGAAGGATAACCCACCCATTAACACAAAATAGCATCATTTCTGCTGGCAGAAATCATTTCATCTTTACAGACACCCATGATTCTTCACGCTAGGTTTTGTGGATATACCTGCTTAAGTGAACTAAACTAGCACAGGCTGCACTCCCTGCGCAGACCTAGGTCTTCGAAGGCAACTTCATCTTCATGCTCACATAGCAGAACACCATCCACACGCAGAGAGACTTGTAGACAATGAATATTGAATGTGGGTATCATGATAATCAGCTCTTCTGCAGAATAACGGTTTGTTCTCAGCGATTTTCAATGTCAAGAATCGAGGCAAGTCCTGGTGCCAACTTGTACTACCAAGCAGATCAGAGCCCATAGCGCGTGATGCACTCTTCTCGATGAACATCCAGACAGTCTAAGGCGCACACCCTTGTGCCGCATTTCATACACCTCACCCGGCCCCAGTACCCGCACACCTCACAGAAGTGTCTTGTCGGATACTGTGGGTCATCCTCAGTCCACGTGCCCCGTGCCTGGTTGTAGTTCAGCGGCGGTGCCCTCATGAGCTCCCGTAGCTCATCATCCGTCGGCAGAGGGGGCAGCCATGATTCCAGCAGGGGATCAGAGTCGCCGGGGTGCGAAGGCTGTGTGAAGCGGGTGAAAGGCCTGAGGATCTTGGAGTCGGGTTCAGACGGTATTGCATCGGGCTCCGTTTCTTCGGGTGGCCCTGCATCCGTCATAGTGACATCTGGATCCGGTGCTGGTGCCGGTGTCGAGGGCTTCCTGCTATTATTCGTCGACCTCGCCTTCGCACCACCCGACGATGCTCCTCCTCTTCTCTGCGCCGCCGCACCCGAGGCGGTCCTCTTGCTCCCAGCAGCCGCAGGCGCTGGCGCCGGCGTGCCCGCGGCACTCTGACCGGCGCTCCCCGTGGAGGCGCCCTCGCCCGGGGCGGGCTGTGTCCTGCTCCAGGCCTCGAAGTCGTCCAGGTGGTTCGCGAACGTCTTCTGGCTGGCCAGGATCTTCCGCACGTTGGCCGTGTGCCCGCGGACCTTGCCGTCCCTGTCGCGCCCGCCGCCGGGGATCGGGATCTGGACGTCGCGCCCGCCCAGGCTGTCGCGCTGCAGCAGCTCGATCTCCTTCTGGAGCCGCGCGTCGTGGCGCGCCGAGATGTCGGAGTGGTGCGCCGCGGCGCTGGAGCCCGCGGCCGCGTTGGGCTGGCGCGCGGCGCGCTTGTTGCGGTTGACGTGGAGGTGGACGGCGCTGACGGACTTGGAGGGGTTGGAGGACGCGGCCGTGTCGGGCACATAGGCCCAGCCCGGGGCGTGGGTCGTCTTGGTGCTTGCTACTTCTATAACGCCGAAGTTGTTCATCGTGAAGGGTTGGTTACGAGGTTGGAAGATGATGTTAAGAGGTTCGGCTGGGCGGCGGAATTTTGGTGACGGAAGTTCGGGCCGCCCTCGGCTGGATTTGGCCCCTACTGGGTACATGCGCCTGCAATACGGGGTGGCACAAAACACAGAAAAGAGAATGCTTCAACCCAATAGAGAAGTTCGCCTCGCAGATTCGACGCGTTTGTTTCCCACATGCCTTCTGGATCTGTGAAGGGGATTCGGTATGGGAAGGTCGGGTTCTACCAAGCTGCTATGCCAGCTGCATCATATGAACGTCACGCCCCTTTACGCTGCCTTTACTAAGGAAAACAAACTCCTAGAGAACCAGAGGCTTCCTCCACCATCCCCCTTCATTCTAGGGTGTCATCAAGCACTTCCGGACAGGGTCTTATCACGCATTACCCTCTCGAGCTAGCCCCCCTCCTCGATGGGTGATTGTCCCGGCTTAAGACTGCGATCGTGTCACCTCTACAGCACCGCATGTTTATCGTGGAATATGCTTCCGATTCTGCAATGCTCAGCGTATGTACCATAGTGTACATTTTCCGTAGTATTAGGTCCTTTTCGTCCAACAATCTGTTCAGACGCCCTACTCCGGTGTTCCCATTAGTCCTCCGTCTATTTGCGCTTTTTCTCCACTGTATCAATCTTCTCCTCCAGGGTCGTCAGGTAGTTGCTCATGCGCTGCGTAGCCGCCTGGAGCGCCTGTTCCCAAAAGAAAACGTTAGCCAGATCTGCTTTGGAGGGCAGGACTGCGGAAGGGGAGCGATCCAGGGGGGAGGGAGCAGAAGAGTACGGTTAAATAAGCAAGCAAGGCATGTGTTCAGGTAGAATATCGTCAGATGCAATAACGCACATAGATATCGTCCTGGAGGAGCTCGTTCGACGCCTTGTAATCTTGCAGAATGTAGTAGTAGCTGCCAGAGCCGGCGAGGGTCGCGCCGAGGAGGAAGCCGAAGAGCCTGTCGTCCGGGGAGGGTCAGCTTCGATGATCAACGTGGCCTGTACAGCAAGAACGAGCTCAGGAGAGGAGTGACAAACCCTCCGCGGAATGCGCCCAGGGGCTTGCGGGCTGGCAGCGCAGCGGCCACGTCGGCGTACAGACGCGGTGCTGACGACTGGAAAGTCCGGCGCGTCGCGTTGTGGGCCAGGCTCGTCGGGGCGAGCGCCCGCGCTGCTGATGAGAGTATTCTCGATGCCATCTTCGCGATTGATGTGTGCTTGCGAGGTGTGACGTGACGGTTTCGTTAGTTGGCTCGCGTGCCGGGAAGTTTTAGGGGTTTCCAGGCTTGGGGTGCGGTTGCACCAATTGGAGGGAACTTCTTGGCCAATGGCTTCGCTGCATGGTCCTACTGCATAATCTTCCTGCATGGGTCTCTACTACTTACAGCTGTCCTCATTTCACGACAAGGGATTCATTCAAAAGTGTTTGTTATAGAAAAAGCAATTCCATTATCCGAGTGCTCCTAAAGGACTATTTTGACTTGTGGCCCTAATCCCTAAAAACCGAAACCCGAAAATTAGTCCCAAAGACAAAAAAAACAACCCGGTCCCCTTTGTGTCATATAGCTCATCACAACACACCATAGCCCACGGCTCCCTCACAGCTCGTCGTGATCAGCCTCCTTAGTCTCCTTAGCCTCCTCAGCCGACTCAGTCGCCTCAGAAGCCGCGGGCGCAACGGGGGTCTCCTCCTCGGTCTTGGACACCTTGGCCTTGTACTTGCCATTCTCGGCAATGAAGGCGGCGATGTCCTCAACGGTCCGGGAACCGCTGTAGGTAATAGGGTCCTTCTTGCCACCAGCGGGGTACAGTTTGATGGTGGGGAAGCCGGACACCTCATCGGGCACATCGTTGTTGGTGGCGTCGACCTTGGCGATGACGACCTTGTCCTTGAACTCAGAGTTGGCGAACATGGTGCCAAGCTCCTCGTACTTAGGGGCAAGAGCCTTGCAGTGACCGCACCAGGGAGCGTAGAACTCAATCAAGACATCCTTGGAGTCGTCGAGGACAATCTGGTCGTAGGTCTTGGCGACAACAACAGTGACAGGGCCATCGTTAGTCTCGGGAATAGGCTCAGACTTGATACTGGGCTCGATCTTGCCAGCGACGTAGTCATCAACGAACTTCTTGATGTCTGCCTCGGTGATCTCCTTCTCTTGGTCGAAGGGGAACTTCTGGTTCTTCTCAATATCTTGGATGGCGAAGGCCGGGAACTGGTCGGCCTTGAGGTTCAGGTTGCCAGCGTGAGCACCGAACTGCTTAGCGTCGATGGTGGCAAAGTTGATGGCGCCACGGTGAGCCTCGGCGATGGACTTGAGCTTGTCGCTCAGCTCCTTGCGCTCCTCAGCTGTCTCGGCGAAGATGTAGGCCAGGGGCTTCTTGGCGGACATGTAGTCGGAGTAGGTCTCAGGGCCAACCTCGCCAATGAGGGGAATAGAAGCCGTCTTGGCAAAGTTCTCGATAGCCTCAACATCGAACTTCTCCGTGAAGACAGACTTGCCCTCGTCGAAGTCCTTGTAAAGGACAACAGCCGGAGTCTTGACGCCCTCAGCCTCAGCAAGAGCAGCATCACTGCTAGCACCGAACGGGTAGTTATCGCGGAGCTTCTCGGCGACCTGGGTGAAGGTCTCGTTGGAGGACTTGTCGGCGGCGTCGAAGTATGCGACGAGAACGACCTTATCAGCCTTCTTGAAGTCTTCGAGAGTTTCGGTTGTAAGGACGGAGACGGCGGGCAGGGACTGCTTGATCATGTAGGATGTGATACTGGATAGCGAAGGAGGGTTAGTAATTGAAGGATCGTACGGGACATGCGAGGGTTCTGGACTTACGCAGCGGCCTTTCGCTGGCCTTTGTAGGGGGTGTGGTTGTCGATGCCACGGAAGACTTTGAGGGTAGGGTAGCCCTCAACGCCATACTGCTGGCAGAGATCGGATTCCTCTGTGCAGTCGACCTTGACGAGCTTGATGTCCTTCTCCTTGAGGGTGGTGGCGGCCTCCTCGTACTCTGGCGCGAGGGCCTTGCAGTGACCGCACCAAGGGGCAAAGACTGTACCAGAATAAGTTAGTATTTTGGTTGCTTGATGTAGGGGTCAGGGTTGCGTACATTCAGCGAGAACAATGTCATTGCTCTTGATGTACTCGTCGAAGCTGTCTTTCTTCAACTGGGTAACATCAGATGCAGCAGCGACAGCCGCAGCGGCCAGAAGGCCATAGACAGCTTTGCTGAGGGAAGGCATGATGACTCGCAGGGGCTGTAGAAGAAGCTGTGTCAATCACTGCTTGAGAGCCGTCGGGGTTTAGTCTCCGGTAGGACGTGTCTTTAAGAGAGACAGGCACAAGATGCTGAAGCTGGCTTGCGACGAACCTTGGTATGACAGGGAAACCAACAAGCTGCGGATGCGGAATGCGAAGGGGTATTAACAAGAGCAGCCAGTCATGCAACCCCACAGGATATCGTGGTGTATTTATAATGAGAGGCAAGAAGAGACTGTGAAGAACAGACCCTTTGAATGGAATATGGATAGATCCAAGTCCAAAGGGGGATGGAGACGTGAAGTGTTCCGTCGGTTGTTTGATGATAAATAATGTGACTATGAAGATGCCAGGTGGATCTTATCGATTTCTAATGGCCCTTGTGCCCAGTAGTTGGTCCTTCCTTCACCCCACGCGGCTCGAGTGAACAGGTGTCCCTTCCACTTTAGCGCCCGCCTGCAGTGAGCTGAAATAGCTGAGCTCCCACCTCCCAACCGGCATCCCGCCAAGAACTCTGCCGGGACCCCTACGCACCTACTACTGTACATAGTAGTTGAATGGGACGCTAAGCTGACATGGGGCTTAGTGGGCAAGCGGGACCCGACTTTGGCCACTGTTGCCATCCTGGGTTCAGCATTCCCATGCCCATGACACCCCCACTATCGGAACTCCTTCACTGCTATATACAGCAGCCTTGCTACAGTAATCCTTAGTCGTATGGTTCATGCCTGCTGATGGCAATCAGCATCCGCAGCTCGGCAGAGAGGCGAGGCTGACCTGGTCAGATTGCCAGCCTCCTTGACTTTCCGCTGGCGGCCATGAGGTGATTGTCTCTTTGTGCTCGAGAACAAGCACCGTCCCGCTGCTTAGGTGGCCAATCGCGTGTTATGGATCAAACCGAGTCAGCGAGTGGCGCTAGCCTATATCTAGTCGAGACTCCCAACGGAGGTTGGACGCCGTCCCACACTTTCAAGCAAGCCCTCGGAGGGCTCGTTCTGGTTACGGCAGGTCTTTGCTCAAAGTCCTGGCAGCGTGGCCTTATGTTGGCGCTTCCTAATCCAAGTCATCCGCTTCCCTCGCCCTTACGGTCTCGTGCACCCTTCGGGCTCGGGTGCGATTCAGGGTCTGTCAGATGTCTTCTGAGGAGATGCACAATGACTCTCGATATTCCCTGGCGTTTTGTGATCGGATCAGCATGGACTCCCTTCATAGTTCCGCGGCCTCCTGGCAGGAGAAGATAAGTTGACGTGATTGGCAAGTCAGTGGCCCTCGTGCACTCCACTGACTTTGACGCCCAGCGCCTTCACTTTGGATGTCATCGACTCTGCTGTTGTGTCAAGGCTACCAGAGCCGGGCATCCAACATTGTCTGAAATTAAAATCGCTGTATGTCCTCTCCCTTGTCGGCATGGACTCAACATATATCTTTGAGAATGGTCAACCAGCTCAACAGTCACCGGGCACCGGCCGTTCTCGTCTTGCCCTCAATGATCTCTCGCAACCCTACTAAAGCAGGCAGCACGATCAGAGACAACTAAGTAACACATCGGTGGTGATGATATTTGCCGTGGTGCCTATGTTCTGTATTATTACCGCTGATCTAAGACGGTCTTGAGATTGTGTGGGACTATGGTGTCTGTACAAACCTTCCATGAGCAGCGCAGCCTTGTAGAAGGGCTGCGCCGAGGGGACAGGAACAGGGACTCGAGCGAGGTGAAGAGGTCGAACACGACAATGACACAAGTCCATTGGGAGCAGCATGACAACGAATCCGGGTGACATCAACGCGATCCGAGGGATACTCGGTGTTGTTATGGACCGGGAAGGGCCCCAGGAGAAGTGTGGTGCCCACGCCCATACAGGAACCCTAGGTCTGATCTGGCATAGATGTGTTGAATAACTTCCAGACAGAAGAGAAATGATGAGCCGATACAAGTGTAACAGTTCTAAGTTGACTGAATCAAGATCGCGGAGGATAACGTTTTATGATGAGCTAAGACGCCTTCTAGGGAGAATGAGCTTGGGAGAGGAGGGTCTCTTTCCTCATATTTGTGATTGCAATGCAGGCCATGATGGAAAAGGACCCCAATGACTATGCACATGAATAGCTACATATCTTGGATGAGGTCAAAGGGTAGGTACAAGCGTGCTGCGGCATGACAGCCGTCAGATATATCTCGCTGTCATCGAAACCTTTTGGGCGATGTCGGGCCTCGGATATCTGCGTCAGTTGTTTGTCCCTCGTGGAGGCCTTCGCCTTTGATTTAGTGGACAGAACACGGCCCCACTTCCCCAGATTTCAGCACGGCTACTGCAAGGCGGGGCCGCCCCAGCGCCCCAGATGGGCTACTGCAGTATGGCGAGCAGCGGGAAGGGGCCCAAGCTCCAAGCAATGTCTTACACCCTAGAGCAAGTTAGAGCTAGATCGCCGTCTCTGCATGTGTTTCTCGTGTTCAAGAAGACGGATCAAGAATGAGAACAAGAGCAAAACAAGCTGCTATCCGATAGGAGAGGCTGTTATAATGATCCCACTCATGTAGGTCATTCACGATTCCGCCGTCCCCGCTGTAAGTCGATGAGCTACAGTATCCTTGTTCGATCTTCTGCTATATTGGGATGAGAGCCTCTCACAGCTCATTGGGGATTATTTTTAGACTAAGATACTATGTTTGATCAGTAGCACTGAGTACGATCGCGTCCGGTATCTCAACTTGCTAATACCAGCAGCTTTCTCGCTTTCTTAAGTCGGCAGTAGCCAGCAGAGAGTTACTTGGTACCACGATGATTACCGCCGAAAGTTTGGCGATAACAACTAGGATTCTGAGGGCCGTCAAGACAGGATTACCGCCTGGAGGCCAGGCCTTGGACGACCTGGCGGCACAAGTTGATCTGGATCAAACACGGTTCCAACTCGTCGTTCAGAATGCTGATATCCCACAGACGGCCCGGCTTCTAAGCAGAGACGATCCAGGTAGGAGTTTCTCAGCGGTACTGCAATATGTAGGCATCTAGTTCATTCTTTTCTCGGGTAGGCGAAGCGCGGTCTATCTCCTTCTCAAGGGCCACACCTTCACATCTTAAGATCAGTCTGCGTGGACCGAAGACTAATCAATGGTGGACATATGGCGACGAGCTGAACGAGCCTGAGCTCTTCGACGGGTGCGGCCATCCTCCGCTTTGCGCTCTGGCGGCGTAATGTCTGATGGATTATTCACACAAGACTGGTTAGGTCTGTTAGCCATGGGGAAGACTCTTACTACCAACTCGGTCGCGGCTTCCGTGGACAAGATGCAGAGTACTTGGTCTACTCAGTTTCTTTTAATTGCAAGTATTCTTGCCCCTACACCCTCTTGTGGAACCTAGAGGACGCGTGCCTCGTCTTTGTTGATGATGAATTTCATCGCTGCTATTCTGCCATGGAAGAGTGGGTCGGGGTCGTGGCCAGCTTGAACGGCAGGTACGACAGGTACAACAGGTACGACTTCCCCCTTTGCACAATCAACATTGACGGCACCTACCCTGATATACAGTAACGCACCTGACACAGCACAAGTATCCTCCTCAGTGTGACCAGGAGGTGTTTCTCACCTCACCAAGCAATCAGCAGGACGCGAAGGCGCAACAGATCTTTGCATCGTCGACTTCCCTCCTTACTACCCTGCAGCGACCTGATGGCCTTTTCTTCCTTCCTCTCCTCTGCCCTCAGGTTACAAACAGTGCTCCCCGCTTTCCATCCCACAACGCTCGACCTCAGAAGTCGCGGTTGCGCCCACTCAGCCAGTGCCTTGGGTTGGACCTTGGTCTTGGTCCTGACGACCTGACCTCGTCGGATCATCAACAAATATGCTTCGCTGAGCCCGAGCCACCGCTGCAATCTTGGGTTTTGATTACAAGCCAGAGAGAGGCATCTCCCCCGAAAATAGATCATATCCCGCTTTTGAATCATTGTCGTCACTTCTCTCAACATACTTTTCTTCGCGTCCCATCTGGCCCCCCAGATGAACCCGTGAGGCACCCGCCAACCCGTCAACAGTCACCATGAGCAGCGACGACGCACGCATCGCCAGGCGCTCTGCCAGCCATGGCGCCCTCAGCAGCTCATATGGTACCCAGGGGCGGGCAAGCTCCGACTCTGGTCACCATCTCCCCCCCTTCAAGCCTCTTCGAAGCATTCGGGAGCACACCTTTCTCGACCCTGCAGCCTCTGCCGACGGCATGCTGAGGAAGACAACAGAAACTGGCAACATCGGAATTTTTTCCATTCACGCCGGCAGAACCACTTCCTTGCGTCCCCAAGCCAGCCTGGGAGATTTGCGCCAGCCCCCTCGACTCCTTTCGCGCAGCTATGACAGATCTGGGCAGGATGACCGCAGAAAGCCGTCCCCCTATCGTGACAGCACCTCGGAGATAATCTCGATGTACGGTTCTGAGAATCAGAGCAGTAGCAAGTCCGTATCAGGCACCTTCTCACCCCCATGGGATGATGCCGGGCAACGATCTTACTCAATGACAAGCTACGGGTCCAAAGGCTGCACCATGCCTCGCAACCATGGCATCCAGCAGGCTCAGGACTTTCACGCACCAGTTCAGCGACCCCGGTCTCCCTTTCCATATCCATCCCGTCTAGCACGCCCTGGTATCCGCCCTGCATCGCCGGCCTTGACAGAAAACGGCCTTGTGGACTACAGTCGGATGGTCGAGATAGCCCGGGTTCCAGAGGTTCGTACCTCTCAAGGGTGTATCCTGTCACTACTAACCTTCATCGACAGAGAACAACACACCACCCCCACAATATGCTATTCCCCCACAAAACCACACGGGACCTGCCGCAACCTCTGTCTGTGAGATACGACGTCAACCAATCCACACGCTCTCTCTCTGACGATCGCGGTCCATCTCGCTTTCACCTGCCTCCACTCTCGCGTCGGCCGCCCTTGCCAGACCACCTCCATCCCTGGGGTCTGAAACCGAGGCAGAGATTCGGGAGCGGCTCGTCAAGCCACAGTCTGGGGGCGTTGAGTTTGACCTCAATACGCGGAGGATATGGAATTACCGGTCCGCAGACACCCAAGTCTCGGCTGTCTGAGCGAGAGCCAATCTTCTACGATTACAGCGAAGAATTCGAAGATGTTGTCGTAGACCCACCTCCAGGCTACCCGATCGCCCCAACTCCGGAGCGCATCTCAAACTCCTTCAGTCAAAGAAGCGCGCAGGACGGCTATGATGCTAGTTCCGAGACTGTTGATGACGCTGCCGAGCATGTCATTGATTTCCTACGGCGGGCGACTATGATCGAGCCTCGTGATGACGATGATCATTACAACAATGAGAAGTACCGCCCCGTGTCGCAGTTGAGCCAAAGGGATACTGCCACGCAGCTTGACTCCTACGAAGTAGCTGATCAGGCTTTGGAGTCTATTTCTGTGTCGCCTGCGCTTCATCAGACCCTGGGGGACTCGTATCTCTCGGATCGTTCATCTGATGTTAATCGTGATGCAGATGGAGGAAGTCGGCTCGAAGATCCAGCTTGTACCGTGGAGGCGGTCGCCATGAGCTTAACATCTGAAGTATCGACGATTGAAAGTCCGCTCGAGCCCGAGACCCCAGGTTTTGACATCAGAATGTCAATGCCAAAACTGGTGACTTGTAATGATGAGAATCCTGCTATTGATGGACATGGAGACGGTACAAGGAGCAATGCATGTCCTGCGAAGCTCACCCAGGAGCAGGTGGACCTTTCAAAATCTGTTACCACCATTGTTCCAAGGCCTGATCTTTCCAGCAGTACCTCAGTAACGATTCCTTGCCGATGCAGCACGGGTCGGAAAGACAGTCGCCTCTTTTCACTAAGCCCCGGGCTATCCGACTTGGCCTCCTTCGTCAAGTATATCGACAGGCACATTCAGACGCCTGGGCCGAATGATCCCGACCGCGTTGAGCATACCATGCTACCTGGCTCCAAATCAGATCCTGGTTCAGACCATGGACGAACCCCAAACCAGAGCGAGCGAGAATTCTCAGCGCCTCCTCGAAAGTCGTCGCTGTGCCAGCATGGGACGGACTACTCGAGGATGAAGGTCAACACGCCAGCTCCCCTGGACGAGTTGGAACAATATCAAGTTGTCTCAACCCGCAGCGGTCCGACCTTGGTACCACAACCGATCTCTCCGGCAAAGAATCTCCGTGTGAAGAACAGTATACCTCAGTTGATGAAGGCATTGCCGCCTCTGCCTGAGTACGCACCCGCGCCAGAGTCACCATTTGCAGCAACGTTGGTTCCAGTAGGCTGCGAACCGCTTGATATTTCCCAACTTACCGATGCGAGATCGTCGCTGATCGACCCCATTGAGCCCCAAGGTCGTGATGAAGAGGCGTCGAAAGGCTTTGATCCATACGTTTTCGACCGCGAAGTGCGGAAGCCTAAGCTGAAGCTAAAGCATGCTGCATCCTTTGCTCCTGGGCATCTTTGGCACTTGAATCATGGGTTCTCTGAACATTCTGATGTGAATCAGCCTATGGATCCAGAGAATAGGCCGTCGACGGCCTCAGGATACTCCACTGCCCCAATCAAACGGCGCCTACCGATCAAAGTGTCTCGGCCAACGCTTCTATCATTAGCATCTGAAGATAGCGGCACCGTGAAGCGGCGATCGGGTGTCCATAGATCAAGTACGGTATCAGATCTTGCTTCCGCTCATCCGATAGACCTGTTCAGCGCTTTAAATGGTCTACATGCTGGGGTTCTGAGCACCCAGTCCCCGGCTATAGGCGAACCGGCACCTGATGGCCGAGTTCATACATCTGCGCCATCACTTGTCGCTAGTCCTATGGCAAGAATTCAACAAGTTTGTACAAGTGATGACGCCAGAGGTACATCGCTCGACACACAATTGGATATCTTACATTCTTCGAGGGCTCAGACAGAAGCTGCCCCGGAAGGCGAGAAGCAAAGTGTCTTCTCAGATACAAGCTTTGTGAGATCACGACGAGGGCTGAGGAAGCGGCTTTCAAATCTCAAATCGCGTCTTACCGAGTCTCGCCCTCGTCAGCAATCGCCATTCTGTACTGGCTCTCGTGGTGTGCACAGTCATGGCAGAGGTCCTCCGCTAGGTGTGGCAGGCAAGCTGACAAGCACGTACAAAGATCCCCTAGTGGCATCGAGTCAGCCAAAAGATTATCACAGATTAGGGTCGCCTTGGAAGGTCAGGAGTAAGCTAGAAAAATTTATGAAGGGTGCGAGACATAAACTTCGAGCCTGGGGCAAAGGGAGACGGAAAGTAGAGTGATCCTGTCGTGCGGACAATTTCTCCTCTCACTCGGCGCCTTATTTGGTATCAAAGAGGGGGAATGAGCACAAGTATCTCAGGTGGTTTGCTGACTCCTATATTGGAGATGATGCCCGATTGAGACAGACTTGGTTCAACAATCAAGGCTAGAAGCGCTACAAGAGACACCTTGTGCTCCAGAAGAGAATATTGGAATCCAAAGCATTCGTTGCGCTCTGGTTCCAATTACAACTTCGAAGGAGGCACGTGGTATGGAAGGAGAGGAAGAAGTTGGAAGGCAGTGCGCTCGTAGCACGTGTAGGAAGACATTGTATGCTAGGTTGAACAGCCTCGTCGGAGGGTCGGGCACGACGATCGAGGCACGACGTAATACACATCAGAATACACATGACATATCTTTCATGAACTTTCCTCCGGCCTCGAGAATACTCAACATGAGCCGAATAGTCCTCTTGGGTCGCCCTGGGTTTTCGATTGGCCCGTTTTGTCGACGATAGTGTATCGGCGCTTCTTACCCCCTCTCGCCCGCCTTCTACCTGCAGCAGGAATAGATTGAGTAGAGACAGTAGAGATCGTGATGCTTGCCGTCGACCTCTACTCATTTTGCGAGATTAGACCCCTTTGTGATGCGACAGGGAAGGCGTTGGTAATAGAACACAAGTGAAGGAGGTTGTGAGGTCGATTGCGGCAGCACACACACACACACACACACACACACACACACACACACACACACATATATATATATATATATATATATATACATATACTAATATACTCGCTGCTCCGCCTGGGGTATCTCTATTCTGTCAGAACACACCGCCTCCGATAATGAAAAGACGCTCCTCTTCCTTCTTTGCCCACTGGACGATCTTGTTGGCGCCCTGCGTCATCATCGCCCGCGACACATTCGGCCCCGCCACACAGTAGAACTCGAAGACAGGCGTGACCCACGCCAGGCTCGTGGCGTCCTGGCCGACGCAATGTAGGATCTTGAGGTGCGAGTGCCGCGCGTGTGCGGATGCGTGGAGCTGGTGGTAGAGAGTCATGAGACGTCTACGCGAGACGAGGCCGCCGTCGCTTGGTGGCACGTCCTCGTTCTCATCGTCGTCGTCGTGGTCGAGTACATCGCCTTGTGAAGTCCCCGATTGGCCGGCGAAAGGCTCCAGTGATGACATGCAGAACTGTACATTTGCCCGAGACTTATACAGGAAATGGCTGATCTGGCTGCCTGGAGCGATAGAGGTGACCCTTGGTCGGCCTGCCTTAACAGATGTCTTGATGATGTCGAGATGGCCGTTCTTCTTGAGGTTGGAGGCGACCTTGTCGCGCATCTCCTTGAGGTCATAGAAAGACTCCCTATCTGGGCTGATGAGAATGATCGCAATCTGCTCCTCAGATGGAACGGCAGCCTTTGTCGCCTCATCGCTCGGTGGCTCGTCAAAGAAGCTGACGTACATGTACAAGTAGCCGCTGCTGTTGAACGCCGGTAGGCAAAGTGGAATCCAGTTCTCGCCGCCTCCGGCCTTGATGCCTCCGGACTCGAACAGCATGTTGAAGATGAGCTGCAAGTCGCTGGGGTGAAGAGAATGTCGCCTTGGGCGGATGACGCTGACCAGCTTGCCGCCAGCGACAATAAGGCCATACAGCAGCTTCTCTGTCTTGCCCTTGAGAAATGCATTGTTAAGAGCATGCCTCTGTGATTTGCGTATCCTCAGGCACTCTAAAGCTCCAAGCATCGAAGTCGGAGAACCCTTTGTGAAGCTGTCTGCTAAGGATGACAGCAGACCCTCGGTACCTTGCAGCGGAGTTCGCAAATCGGTCGACGGCCTATTGACGAAGATCTTGGTAAGGGTTGGCAGGGTCAGAGTTGAGAGGATCTGCATGTACAAAGCCTTCAACTGGTCTCGAAGCTGCAAGTCGCTCTCGCCGAGCCGGCTGATTGCTACAAAGTAGAGAGGCCCCTCGGTCGCCACGACGAAACGGGCGTTTCCGGCCGTAAAGCCCTGCAGAGGGTTTCCCATGCCTTCGTAGAACGATATAATGGTCTGCACCACACCCATGGACGAGTTGATCAAGCTCAAATCTCCGTGACGGCTCCATATCGGCTTGCCAGCAGACGACAGGATCATGTAGTGCTTCAGCTTCGACCTCCACTGCGCAAGCCTCATTTCGTCGTTCAGGTCGCCCTCGGACTGTATCTCCTCGAACTCGCTCTCAAAATTCCCGAGCCCATCGTTCGCGTATTGCCTAGCTCTCTGGAACGGCTGCACGGTCGCAGACTGCGACCTCAGCAGCGCCCAGGCCCTGCTCTTCTTGTTTAATTCCCCGGCGACGAGACTCGCAAGGTCGGCGGGCGGCCGCATCGTCGGTGCGAAGCTCATCACGCTAACCGAGTCGTCGCCGCCGTCAGCATCACTCAACCGGCCGGGTATCGCGGACCCAGGCACGAAGCCGCCGAGCTCGACGGGCGTCGCGTACCCGCTGGACGCCCTCGAAGCACCCTTCGAATCGGACTCGGTAGCTGCGCCTTCGAAGGTCCCCCGCGAGCCATCGGGGAAGGAGAGTGTCTGGATGTCTATCGGGCTGATTGCGGTGGTGGGCTTTGCCGAGAGCTGGACGGATGCTCTTCGAGGAGGTAAAGGGGGCGGCCGCTCGTCGTCCACTTGTACGGCGCGGCCGTTGCTGTCGGAGGGCAGCAGCTCATTGCGGCCGGCGCCGTCGTCGGTTCGGACCATGTTTGTGGTCTGTTGGTGGGTGTCTCATGTTTCGAGTGATGAGCGGCTCAGCCTGTCGCGCAGATGTCCGAGTCAGAGAGTGGTAAAGGGTGTTCTGGCCCCTGCGCCAAAGCCATGCTGATTCCTGCCTTTTGGTGGAGGAGGAGAGTTGACGTTGATAGAGCTTACCTGATAAAGGCATGATATACTACTATGCATATATCGCACGTGGTATTACTAAGTCTTATGATGTTATCGGGATATACTTTTTCCTTTATCGCATCTCCTCTTAGCTGGCCGCTTTCTTCTTTGACTTCCCTGTGCGCCATATATCTGAGGACCGATGGGATCGAATTGGCAGTCTCCAGGGGAACGAAGAGTCTGGGCATTAATTTTTGAATTGCAGGAGCTAAGTGCGCGTCCTTTGATACATTCTACCCACAGGGCTAATCCACGCAGTGGAATCGATCGAGTGCTAGGTTGCTGCTCCTAGAGACTAGCTAGGCAGAACCCTGACCGACCCTCGACCATGCCACCTCGAATAGGAACCTCGAATGTTGGGGGTCGTATTTTCTCACCCGGATGTTCTCAGACTTCGCTTACTTTTCTCATCACCAACTTCTTTCGCGATTTTCATTCTCTCCTCTTTCCGTTCCTGCATACAGGCCTCACTCCTCAGCAACTCTCCAGACAAGCTTCTCCCCGCTGACTTGCCTCTCTCTCAATAGAGCCAACGCCTTCTCCGCGCGCTCCAGCAACGTCTTTCCCTCCACGATCCGCTGCTTATTTGGCTGGATCAGCCCCTTCGCCACCATTTCTGGCATCACTTCCGACTGCAGGTGGTACTTGAAGAACTCATTATCCTGGTAGAAGTGCGTCCTCACACCCAGCAGCTCCACACCTTGCTCCCACTGGCCCACCAACACCTTACTCACGTCCATTTTGTACTCCGGAGGAGTCGTCGCGCTCGCATGCGTCACGATGACAGGCAACATAACAGCAACCTTTGTTCCGTTGCCTGCAATCTTGCTCAGCGGCCTGAGCGTCCCTTCTAAAGAGCCGATGCAGTCTATGATGTAGGGAACGTTGCGCTCCTTCGCAAGAATTTGCTCCACAACATCCTCCTGCCCGTAGTCGAAGCACACACCTGCGCCCAACTCCTTCAACATGGTGTGATTCCTTGCGCTTGCAACGCCAATGACGTTTCGATAGCCCCAGAACTTGAGGACTTGCAGCACATACTGCCCCACGCTACTCGCCGCGCCCCATACCAGAATCGGCGCATCTTGCTGGTCTTTCTCAGGCGTCCAACCCTCTGGCACCGGCCACGGCAGCGCCAACCCCAAGTCTTTTGTGATTGTATGCATCGCCGTCACAAAATTAGTCGGTACCGTGACGACCTCCTGCATGCTGAGGTTCGCGGGGACCTTGCCGCAGAGGTACGCAGGGATAGTGATGTACTCCTGTTGGGGCCGTTGCTGTTGTGCAGCGTACGAGAAGCCGAAGACTTTATCGCCGACCTTCAGGTCGCGCGACGCCTGTGACAGGGAGGTCGAGGACAGGTCGCCGACTGCCGCAACCGTCCCGGCGAAGCAGGAGCTCATGACATGTGGAGGCTGGATGAGCAGCCCGCCGTCGGCGTTGTGTAGGTTGAGGGGCGTAGAAGCGGTCCACTGGACGCGGACGAGGATCTCGTCCTTAGCTGGAGGGACGGTGTCGACCTCGAGGATCTCGAGGGGCGTGCCGGTGCGGACGATCACCACGGCCGAGTGTTTGGCTGGGATGGGAGAAGCCATTTTCCGTGGTAATAATTGTCGAGTGTGTGAATCAGCGTAGAAGAAGCCTGCGAGAGCCTTGGGTCGACTTCAGGTCCGAGTTGACAGAAGTCTGTGAGAAGCTTCCGGGGTCGTCGAACAGGATGCACCACATCGCTACCAGGTCCTCTCATGACACTTTATACTATTTGATGGTACTCCATTTCCCCGATGAAGCCAATTAGCTCCTAGTACAACCCTTTCCACCGAGCAAAGTGCAACGTTCTACAACAGGTAGATGCCATACAACTCTAGGGTACAACTCTGGGGTGTGGCGGAGCCGGCATTTGTCATCCGGGGCAGATTTATAAGCCAATCTCTGTTAGTTACACTATAACGGTCTCTCTAACTCGGTGTGCCAAACATGGAGGATTCTCGTTACGTCTGTATTGGCTAATGAGTCCCCACGGAGAAGAGATTAAATAAATTGGAAATTGAAAGAAATACTGGGTCTAACAATTGTGGTTGCAAATGTCAGATGTAATTACCTCAGCGTCGGGGGTTGCGACGAGCGTATCCTCAAACATGCAGACCCATCTTCTGTTTGTTCTTTCTAACTTATATCACAACAAGCAAACCAAAGGCCACTGAGCGTGGAAACTAGCCTTAGGAAAGCTCTTCTCTCATCTTTGCAACTCTTTCCACGCCCGCCTTTGCGCTACCAGCCTAGGAAATCACGAAGGAATAATTACCTCAGCTTTCAGCACAGGTTGAATTTGTAAGGAGACGAGAGGTCAATTTCGGTGGTTAATAATGCAGAAGACTTGAGTCACATCCGAGTACCTAAGTATCAAACTACTTGCAAACTGCGACTAGGCTCCCTTCCCGCGACATAGCCGTTAAAACATTTCTCGTTCATTGTTTTTCGCCAACTCTTCTCTCTCAGGTCCTCCTCGGGGCCCTCCTCGGGGCCCTCTGGCCCCGTTCTTGTCTTGAATTCATGATGAAATTGAAGCTTGTAGGCAGGTTCGTCCTAACCCATTGCTCACTCATGAAGCCAGAATCTGCCAAACAGCCTAAGGTATCAGACATCCCAAACGCCATGTGCCCTCCGAAGCTCAAGGATAAATCAAACGATCGATTGCAGTGTTGAAACGAAGTGATGGGGCGTGACGAGTCGAGTTCAGGTCTTTGATGGCGGCATACTGGCGAGCCGACCGGCACTCGCAACATCGTTTTGCTTGTCATCGTATGGCGGATGGCCAAGGTCCTTGATCACGCCCATTACTTTTTCTTTGAAAGAGCGTTTCGGTTTAGATTGTGTCTCGGGCGCCTTCTCGTAGGAATATTCGGTATACACGGAGGCGGCGGAGGATGTGGCAGCAGAGGTGGTGGGTTTATTTGGCGGGGATTGATGATGGGCCGGCGGCGCCACCCCGTATGTTCGTGGAAAGCTGTTCAGCTGCATTGTGTAGGTGCGAAACGTGAAATAGTCTTGTGCTGTGGTGGTATATCAACTCAGCGTTGGCCTCGAGGCTGGTTGGGGCCCAGTCGATTGACTTGGATGATTTAGACAGAAGATCTTGATGGTCCACTCATTTCAAAAGAGGATGCACCGTCCATACTTATAGACGTGGATATGGGGTCAGCATTCACAGAGGTTGCGTGGCATAGTACAGATTTGCTAGAAGGAAGGGTAGATCCTGTGAATTCATCGGAGTCGACTACGGTGTGCCAGATGCGGCCTAGGCTTGCTACCATATAGTATGGATGCACTCTGTCACCGGATGACTCAGTATGAGTTTCCGAGAACCGAGAACCGAATCAGCGGGCCAGACTAAACGGCCGCCTTACAGTATGTGAGATGCTACCCGTCTCGCCCGGAGTTCGAGTTCCGAATACCTTGGAACCCACACTGCATTTTATGTTCCAGTGGAACGCGTGGCATATCGACTACTGTACAACAGCAATTCTTGCGGCTTATAATTAGCACGCGTTGGTGAACAGATCATGAGTGTAAGCAACACGCCAGCATACAGTATTCCACGTCGTGGGCGTCGTCGTCATAAAGATGGATGTCTGAAGGTGGAGTAAGACGGATCAAATTTACCACCTTGCCCTGACCACCTATAGCGACAGCACCACAGCAGACTCGCGTCCTGAGTGGCACGCCGTGCTAGTTTAGTCGAAAACCTTCTTTAGGGACGTGTTTAAGGGCATGGCTTGCGCCCATAGTGGATGGTGCATGCAAGGTAATATGGTCAGACGTGGATTCCCAAAACAGAAACTTCAGACGACGTGCATTTCAGCAGTCCACAATTTCCACAACGCGCAAGATGCCTCTCGGACAGCCATTATAAAATGCGTGAGTCACAGCCCCGCCAGGCCCTGACCAACTGCGGATATGAAACTTAGTATTCTGCAAATAGACCTTACGAATTGCTTAGTCCAACGGACCTCGTCATATGTACTCATCCTGAGCCGCGCATCCTCAGGTCAATTGATCCTTCTCCACCAATGAGAGAGACCAATTCCAAGCCACGCTTCGTAGGTGGCTGTGGCATACGTCGTGCGAGGAATCATTGACAAAGCACTCTAATTACCAATGTATCTTTAAGAACTTGTTCATCAAGGTCCTCAACTCCGAGTCACCAAACGCGGGCCTTTTCCCCAGGACTCTCTCCACTCCATCCACACGCTAGTTTAGTGTACCGTACATGGGTGAATTCCGACTTCTTGACATCGCTCGGAATTTGGAAGTGGTATTCTAACGAAGATAGCATCAGATAAGCATATTCGTCATCTCTTGGCCCGCTCAAGATGGCCACGTGGGATTCAAATAGCGGGATTCTTCTAAGGTGAGCATGTGGAATCGCAGGTTGGATTCAGATCCCCATCCGCTCGGCTTTAGCCCTGCATCGCGAGTGGAAGTGGTATGGCGCAGGCCGTACAAGAGGCGGATGGCGTTACCACCACACGTGGAGTGGCCACTGAGGCTGAGGCCACATACAAATCAGGTTATCGACTATCCCACGGCAAACCACTGTGTATCTGAGCCTAGCTATCTGGTGACCATGGTGGTGCCTAGCCCGATCTTCCAATTTTGTCCATGCACAGGAGCAAATAGTTCGTCAATGCTGGGCTTTTGGGCGATTAGCCCTTGGTCATGAAGCGCCTCGACCAGCCCCTCAAGCGTCTTCCTGTTTGGCTCGATGCCATTCACCCACGGATCGCCTCCTGGGAACACCTCATCGATTTCGTCAAGCTCCGCCGGCATCCATGGAAGCATGTACCGCAGATAATCGAGAAATCTCATTCGCAGCCGCGCGACCTCCTTCGAGTCATTAAGGGCATTGTACAGGCTCGTCGCGATCCAGGGATGTCTCTGCAGTATCTCCGTCTTGACCACCACGACATGCATGATTGGAAAGACCCCCGTCTTCCTGAAATAGTCCTTCTCCCTCTCCTTGAAATCCGGGAACAGCCTCTTCACGTACTGCGTCTTCCCTAGACAGTTCGGCAGGTCCGCCCCGATTGTAGCGTCAATCTCGCCCTCCTCGAGCAGCTGGCTTAGGGACTTGCCTGTGTTGTTCTGGGTGATGTCGACCGGCTTGACGAGTGGCATGGCTGAAGGCTTCCCGTGGGAATGCCCCGACTCCATGGACCCCTGGACCCAGTGGATCGAGGAGAGGTCGACGCCGTGCTGCTTGAGCATGGCACGGATCCAGACCGCTGCGGTCATCGTGTACAGCTGCACGCCGACCTTCTTGCCGTCGAGGTCCTTCGGGGAGGCGATGGTCCGCGAGTTCACAGCTACAAAGCCGTGCCGAAAGGCCCGTGATGGGAAGACGGGGATGGCTGTGAAGTCTCTCTTTCCGGCTGCGTATTGGCAGATGCTGAGCCGCGTTGTCAATATTCCGTTCCCACGGGGTTGAGCTGATGGTCACGCTCCGGTCTCTGAGGGCGAGGGAGGACGTACTACTCGCTCATGGACAACTCTGAAGCATCAAACTCCCTGCCTCCTGACATCCGGTCGAAGATGTCTCTCGGGTGGTCAACCGAGATGAAGTTGAGGTCGATACCCTCGGCCCTGACCTCGCCATGCTGGAGTGCCTGCATCCGGTCATGCGGGACCGACGCGAACGAGATATTCACTTTGTTTGATGACATCTTTGCGCTCTGCGTCGGCGAAGGCGCGATTCATTCGCAAGGCGATCGCGGCAAGACAGCACAGCCCTTGACGAATAGCGATGAGATCCCCACTCGTGAGGCCTCACGACGCGGCGAATCGGCCTCGGTCAATGTAAGCACCCGCTCAGGGCTTGACGGGGGTTCCGATCTAGGAGTCGGGTTGTGGTGGATGGAGTGTGCGGGGAGAACGGCTAACTAGTTGCAACCATTCCGAAATGACCAGCGACATCTCCAACGGCCCAAGGCAGTGAGTGAGTGCAGAATGCCAGCGAGTCTTCAACATGTCCCCATCATATAATATTGCTTTGGCTACCACCAACTTCGGAATACTGTTTACCACTGCACTGAACGAGGCCGCGTCTTGAAAAGCCACAGCCGCGGCATCTCAGTCCAGGAAGCCCTCATGGTGTGCCATAGCCCGACCGTCTCGGGATAGGGGAAGAAAGTTAATATTAAGATGCTTCTGTATACATTAGTGGACCGCACGCATCCCTCGTGGCCGGCAAGGAGAACGGGCAGGGCGAAGAAATGGGATATCTTGGTCTTCTCCGGGGACAACTCGTCTGCGGACCACGCCAGGCTGATGGGCGGGACGCGATGGCGTGGCGGTCGGTGAGTGTGGCGGCGCACAAGGTGACCGTCACAACGGAGACAGGGGCCCCAGAATACGTAGCACCACGTTGTCGAGGAAATCACTCGGACCTGCTAAGCAGTTGAGTCTGGGACGCGCGGACGTCGAACCGTGACACCTTTGGTCCCCATATACGCGCTCCACGCGCAGCCGTCGCCATGTGCAGCCGGTGAGGCGCGACGCGATTCTTGATGGAGACGCGAACCCGTCCACGGTCGCGCGAGACCCAACGAGGGCCAGCAGGCTCTTATCTGCATTGCAGGATCTGATCTGGTGTTGCGGGAGAACGGCGGACCTGGGGACGAATTGTGGGTAGGGCTGATGCAGCACGAATTGCCCCAAGACGGTCGCGATGTCACTGGACAATTGGCCCGGGGACGATCCGCAAGCTCGGGCGCCGGTGGGCTAAACTCGACAGGTCTAGCGCGCCGCGCGCGCCATGGATACGCATCGCGGGAGTGGTGCCACTGGGTGCGTACTACTGGCTCCCGCTTACATATCAGGCAGCGTGGCACTGCGCGGTGATAACCCCTCACTGCCCCTGAAGGCCCTGGAAGCCTGGGGCCAAGATAGGGTTTAGGTAATGAGGGGAGAGGGGGAAACGTGGGAGGGCAGGCAGTAGCAGGGAGGGGGGCCACTCGCGGTGGTTGCCTCGCGCTTCGCGCCTAGCCGCACTATGGCACGTACTGTACACGCTATACTATGGCAGTCAGTCAGGCTCCGCGTGGGCCGTCCCCGCGTACCTAGTCACCTAGCACGGTTCCCGTGGTGTGGACACCTGCAGCTGGCAGCTGAGGCAAACCACCACGAAGGCGCCTACCTAGCAAGTCTCGAGTCTCTACCAACCCCCCACTATTTTCCTCCGAGATCTCATCCTCGAGTCACTTCTTCGTCGATGGATGCCGCGGTCGATTCGAGTCGTCACTTTGTCTTTTGGTCTTTCTGCATGCCGCATGACCAGCCTCTCTTGTGAGGTCATTGACACTGCTTTTTCGTTCTCGTTCCGTATATGCAGCAGCGCGCCTCCTTCACCGAATTGCCTCGCCGTCTTCTCCCTTCCCCTCTCCTTTTTTTCTTTTGTTTTCCTTTTCCCTTTCCTTTCTCTTTTTTTTTTCTCCGTCACTTCAGTCGTCGCAGTCCCGCCTCGCTCCACTGTCATCTTCCTTCGTCAGACAGACTGCATTGCATGCCCGCTCGGGTCGTACCCACACTGCCTGTGCACTCGTTGCCCGGTCAATCTCTCCACGGATCCGTGTACTGGGTAGATCGACCGGCCAGGCCCCCACTCCACTTACGCGACGAGTGACGCAGTTACGCGACAACACGATCCTTGGGGCCACCTCCGCCCGTGACCAGCACTCAAGCGTGGAGATACGGATCTCGAGTCGCCATTCCTCCCAAGCAGGAGCAAGGAATATCAAGCAGTCAGCCTTGAGTGGCCGCCAGGCCCACAGACAACTAGCTGCTGGGCTGAAGACGAGGCTCGAAGAGGCACCGTCTGTCTCTGTTGGCCCCCCATGGCTTCCCCATTGGAGACCCAGCCGACCCAGCCGGGTGCGCATCCTGTCCCTTCTTTTGCTGTCAGTGCGCCAAGGAGCCTGGAGACTGACTAAAGCCTGCATCTTAGCTACTCAGAGTGTTATCGACCCACGTCGCCTAGGCAAGCAGAACTCCGGCTTCTCAGACGACGATATCGCCGACATCGTATGCCTCCTCCTACCCTTGTCCGAAGGCGCTCGCGCCGAGCTGCGCGAGAGGGCTCTTCATACGTCTCTGCACATGGTCGAAGCGGAGGATGCTGCGCACCCAGACTTGCAGGCGCCAGAGGGCTTGACCCGTATGCCACGCTTTGTCGGCCCACACGTTCTTGTCCTTCGCCTCTCCGCCCAGGTCAAGGACCCTCTACAAGGCTTTGCCTTCGGCAGGAACCCCTCGAAATGCGACGTCCACTTTGCCAACGACCCTCTTCGAAGACTGAGCAATATACACTTTCGGATCTACTTCAACGAGTATGGTGTGCTCATGCTGGAGGACTCGTCCATGAATGGCACGGTCGTTGACGGGACGATGCTGAGGGCGAAGGGGAAAGGTCCAAAGACGGACCAGCAGGGCCGCTCCAAACGGAGGACTCTCAACCCGGGCTCCGAGGTCCTGATACTCATGGCGGAACGCGAGGACGACCTCCACTTCCTGGTCCAGGTCCCACGACGGGAAGGTGATTACGAAGCGGCGTATAGGAAGAACCTGACCTGCTACATGAAACGCCTTCAACGACTTCGGGCAGAATATGGGGCTGGAGATGCGGGCAAGACGATTACGCCTGGGCCCTCGGGACATGTGAGTGAGCCAACATGGTCGGTCCGTCTTGAGGCGAACAGCGGACTAATGACTACCAGGTCGATCTGTTTCCCACAAATGAGACAACAAGACGGACTCCACATAGCGGGCGCCGACCCGACAGTCCGACACAAGAGGCCATGGAAATACTACCCAGGGAGTGGGATGGGTCTGGCAAATACAATCGAGTCGGCCGGATAGGCAAAGGAGCTTTCGCGACGGTTTACAAGGTGACCGCAAAATTCGATGGCAGACCATACGCCGCCAAAGAGCTCGACAAGAGAAAGTTCATGAAGAATGGGGTGCTTGATCAGAAGGTGGAAAACGAGATGAAGATCATGCAGAGAGCGAAGCATGTAAGTCTGACAATCCTCCCTTCCAGTGTCCTTCAATCGCTGACAGAGACCAGCCCAATATTGTTGAATACGTGGACCATATAGATTGGGACAACCGGCTCTTGATCATTATCATGGAGTACGTTCCCTTTGGTGATCTCGGCAGCCTCGTCAGCGACAACGACCCTCTGAGGGAAGTAGTCGTCCAGGACATGGCGAGCCAGCTGCTCAGCGCGTTGGGGTACTTGCATGCCAACAACATCACCCATCGTGACGTCAAGCCGGACAACATCCTTGTGCACTCGTTGGACCCATTTACCGTCAAGCTCACAGACTTTGGTCTGTCTAAGATGGTGGACACCGAACAAACGTTTCTCAAGACCTTCTGCGGTACTCTGCTGTACTGCGCCCCCGAAGTCTACAACGAATTTGCAGAGTATGACGAGTACAGTCACAGACTTCACAGGAATCGGGCACGACGAAGGCCGGTCGGTCAAAGATATGACCATGCTATTGACATTTGGTCTTTGGGCGGCGTCCTCTTCTTTGCGCTCACTGGTCAGCCTCCGTTCCCCGCGAAGAACGGGATCAGCTACACCGAACTCCTCCACCAAATCATGACTAAGAGACTGAACACGCAGCCTCTAAGGCAAACGAACACCTCGTCGGATGGCATCGACTTCTTGCTGCGAATGCTCCAGAGACGGCCACAGCAGCGTGCGACGATAGCGGACCTCCGGAACCACCCATGGCTTGAGGGCACAAGATTCTCACAGGAAAAGCCTCCTGTTGGTGGGTCACAAGATGAGCAAATCGACGAGGAGCTCGAGAAAGAGGCGTCACAGCTGAGCCTCCAAGACAAACTTGCTCTTGAGAATGGAATTGCCGAGGAGGAGGAGGACACTGATGTGGCTGAGGATTTGGACCTGGAGCAATTTGGCGACGACAACATCCAGGTCACCGATTTCGGCGGCTACGAGTCCCAGAAGGAGAACTACACATTCGGTCAGATGCCACAACAACCTCAAAGGCTGTTTGGAGAGGTGTCTGATGATGGTAGCTCTGAAGAGATCACATCAGTCCGTCTGAATGTCCCCGTTCCAGCGGGCAATCTGCACGCAACCCAGATCTTTCACTCTGAAATCAAAGACAGCTTCGGATCGGATGCCTCGACACCCCGTCAGCCAATTAGATCGCAGCAGAATCCACGTGGCGCAGTACCATTTGCGCTTACTCAGAGTCAACGTTCCGCAACCCGGTCTATCACCGAATTGAACAACATGACGTTGGATGCCGAATCGCAAGATCTCGGAGGCGCTGAGTCGCAGCTGGAGCATCTGAACATGAAGTCACTCGCACCTTCGCATGGAAACCTCAGCAGCTTTAACACGAGCAAGCGAAAACCGTCTCACGACACGAGCGACGAGTTTGATAGTACCCCGAAAGCCAGGCCAGCCGCCAAGAGACTCAGATCAGAGAGTGTTTCCGATATGATAAGCTGTGATGAGGAGGTAGAGCAGAGCCTCTACTCTCAAGTCCCGCCTTTGTCACGGATCAATTCCAACCGACAGATCGACAAGCCGGTGAACAAGTCTGTGTATTGGGACGCCCATGACAGGAGGAGCTGGCATCTGCATTATCCGGAAATGACCCAGCTTCAACATGACGCGTTCGAAACAGCAGCAAAAGGCAGAGGTGAAGATTTCGCACCAGGAAAGTCCCCATTGTGGGACTTAGCAATGCAGCACTTCCCACCAGCAGTATCGTCATCCCAGATACCATCACCTGGATCTGCCAACAGTGTTTCGGACTCTAGTTCAAGAGCGTCAGATCGAAGGAGTGACGCATCCGGAGCTGAGGACCTGCCTGATCATTTACCCCCAGACCACAGTACCTTCGCCCTGGCACACGCAGACCCACCTCTCAACCGGGTCGTGGCGACGCTCGAGTCAGCAGAGGAGTCCGTCGTGTCTGGGATTTCAATTCTCATAGACTCTACCATGGTCTCATGGGGCAGGGCAGAGGACAACACCCATATCCACACGCCGAAAACGGAGTCCAAGGTACCGAAATACGCTTTCAAGATCATGCTGTGGAAGGACAGCTATGAGTCGAGGAACCTCCAGCCATGGAACACTGCCGGCGACAACTTTTACTTCTACATATCCACGAAGGCAACTCATGGTATGCAGATCAACAACACGATACTCCCATCCCACGAACCGAAGACTCCACACGGGCCATCTCGGAACTGGATTCGACTTCATGACCGTGATATGGTTGTATTTTGGAGAGCTGGAGACGGAGAAGACCAGCCTAAAGCCAAGCTTGTGTTCCGCTGCAGCTGGGGCGGTTCTTCAAGACCGAGAGACGCCACCTCGCCCGCGGAGCTTGTTTCTGCGGCGATCGCCAACCGCTTGGATGCGTCGTGTCGTAAGGCGGAAGGGCGTGCCCGCAGGTTGGCGGAGCGCGACCTGCGGCTGCAAGAGGCCAACTTCGATGCTTCTGAGCGGCAGGAGAACATCGAACGTGAGCGACTGCGTTCGCAGAACTTCGAGGTCAAGAGACTTGAGGCCTGCCGCGTTTTAGCCATGAGGGCCAGCCGGAAGAGCTCGCCTGCTTGCCCGTCACCAATTGTTCCTCCATCTTCTGCACCACCGACCATGGTGCATTTTGGCAACAGCGCAATGACGCGGAACAGGAGCGTTCCGACTCTTAAGCATGCTTCCTCGACGGTGGACACGAGAGCGTTGCATACGATGACCGAGGAGTGAACGCTCAGTACAGATCCCCACCGATTCTCAACATATATACGCAGAACAACACTTCGTCTGTTGCACGAGGGGTAATGAGACATCAAAAGTTTACGATTTCTTCTCATCCGCATATAATACCGTTCTACTCCGGTAGGACGACGACGAAAGTTCAGACATGCTGTAGAGAAAATGGAGAGGATTGCGGCGTTTTGATACCTGGCATTTGGCTGGCCGAACATGGGGCATGGATTCATCAGTGAGTTTTCTTTTTCTCATGGGGATGTATAGCGAGCAGAGATGCCCATCTGTTAAGGGATGGCGTCAACAGCATGTATACCGTATTGGCGTCTCGGGCCAGAGGGGACATGTAGTGACGAGGGCATTGAGCGTTGGCGCAGCAGTGAGTTCTACTCAGATTCATACTTAGTAATTGATTATCCACCGTAAAAAAAAAAAAAAACGAGAACCGAGCGCATGGAATAGTTTGACTCTCAGGCCTGTCTTGATGTTCGAGGTCATCACGGGACTTCGCTCCATGGAGGCTGCTTAGTAACGCGCCCGCTACGTTGGCCGTTAACGCGACGCGCTCCACACCCGCGTGGGTCGCACCTATCCTCCACGACCCGAGAGCAAAACATCGGGGAATAATACGTCTGCCTGCCTGTGCTGAGCCTCGACTTGGATGGAATGCATTCTGCGACGTCGACGACTCACTCGATTGAAGCAATTTCCCCTCAACGACCAGTGACATCAACAACAGCAACAGCAACGATGCCCCGGATCGTCTGATCCGTCCTCCATATGACGCGGAACAATCTCGCAAGCCACCTTGCCTGGTTCTTGTCCAATGCCCAGCTAGCCCGACCGGTCGGCCCCGAGCTGCCTGCCATCCACGACGCTTTCGATACGCCGAGGAGCTTCACGTCGCTTTCTTCGCAGCCTGCATCGGGACGGCTGGACACGAGGTCCGACGCGTTGCGGCCGAGCGCGTTCCCTCCAGCGTTCCCTTCGACATCAGCAAGCAGAAGTTCACACGGTGTGATCGAGGACGTCGATCTTGCAGCTGATGACGAGCCGTCTGCTGAGGAAGAGGAGGATCAAGCGGGAGGCAGCTCGTGGTGGGGGGCTGCAGGGATGGCGAGGTTGACGACAAAGCCTACGAGGAAGCCCTCGCTCATGTCGAAGCAGGAGCAGCTCCCTACACCGCCTACTACGGGAATTGGTAAGCTGCAGCAGGCATATAGCGCGTCACTCAGCCAGAATGATCCTGCCAGCAAGGGCGCATCGCCTCTATATAGACCAGGCAGGAGCAGGACGCCGTCGTGGATCACGAGGCCTGAGGGGTCAGCACGACGAGAGCCAACGCCGGAGATACCTGAGGATCTGGACGTGGACCTGCACGACCTTACGGGGGTAGGAAATTTGGGTCCTGATGCCGCTGCCTCGACAGAACATGGCTTTGGGAACCACCAACTGCTGTGGACAGAGGAGCATGTGTGGAGACCTGAGCCGCCGCCCTCGCGCGGCAAGAAAAGGAAAAGCAGCGAGATGTGTGAATCCTCACCCGCACCAAAATCAGTGTCGACGTCGCAATCCAAGCAGTGGGTCAAGGAGGAAGACGACGAAGACTTCCCCAATATCGCAGACCTCGTGCCCGACGACCTGATGACCCCGGCTATGTTGAGGCGCCGCAATGCGCCGTCGTCTCCGGCCCACAAGAGCTCTCCCAAGCTGCACGTGTCTGCGTCGGACACGACGGTGCTTACCCAGCGGATATTCATGCAGACAGTCAGCACCACCGAGACGACGATTCGCCAGACCGCTGCTCCCGGCCTGACGCCATGTCGAAGTAGCGCTCAGGCCGCATCGAAGCTGGATTCGCCTCTCGGGAAGGCAAAGGGCCGCACGCCGCCGCCTCCGCAGTCGACAAAACGATCTAGGGCGTCGAGTCCGGTGAAGTCACCTCCGCAGCAACGCTCGCTGAGTCCCACGGTGAAGGAGGGGGATTTCATGTCGGATGGGGGCATGTCTGAAACACAGAGCGCGAGTCCTAGACCAACCCGCAAGTTCAAGCGCTCAGATGTGATCATAGACTCTGATGACGAATTTGGAGACTTCGAGACGCCGCCTTCTCGCAAAGCATCAGACATTTCCTTCGTCACCGCTGCTACTGCAAGCCTATTCGGATCGCAGAGGAAGCGCAACCGGTCTGAAATATTAGAGGAGGATCCCACGAGATCTGCAACTGAGACGCCGTCTAAGAGACGGCCGGCTTTGGCCGAGACAGAGCGCTCCCAGCATAAGAGTAGCCCGAAGAGTCACGATGACGTTCACACAATGGATGTGGACGACGGCGAGCAGCCGAGGCAGCAAGCCGACAAGCCAGAAGGAAGAAGTCAGAGCCCAGAGTCTGAAAGAGAGACTCTCATCATGGACTTGTTTAAGCAGCAACCGCACGTGTTGGATTTTCTCAAGAAAGTCAATCTCGAGAAGATCTCCCAGAACTCAATCGACTACGCAAGATCACTGCGTGAGTCCTGGCCGCCAGAACGCAAGGCTCAGGTAAAACGAGAGAAGCAACCCTTGTTGCAGCGCAAGCAAGCCATCATACAAGCTAAGGCTGCTCATGAAGCTTACACTCGACTCGATGCGAAGCGCGAAGAGCTTGTGGCTCAGATCACAACGGCCTACGACGCTGACGAGGACATCGAGGAGGCTGAGGCTCATCTTGAAGAATTGAACCAAGAGATCGCTGAGAGCGAGGGCTTGTTGAAACAGGCGCTCGTGGCCGCCGGTGTCAAGGCTGAGCTGTTCAATGATCTTCCAGACCCGCCAGCACAACTTCCCGAGCAACACAAGCCGGATACTACAGTCGCTCAGCCAATAGCTCCCAACCTTGCCCCATCAATGTCGGGAAAGATCAACTTTGTACCCGAATGTGCTTCGCAAAGCTTCGAACAATCTCAGAGAGCGTCAAGACCACCATCACGTGTGGTAAGTTTCGAGCAGCCACGAGATCCTCCCAGGCATCACACGCCATCCTTTTATGGTGTAGAGGTGCAACCGTCGATGACCTCGAGAACTACAAGAACTACAGAACCCAGGAGTGTTGCAAAGCCTTCATTGCGAGCACCTGGTCAGAGTCGCGAAATTGAGGATCTGCTCGACGATGATGACGACGACGTCTGGGTCCAATCGGATGTATTTCAGCCTACATCCCGCATGGCGCCTGTTCCAAGAAATATTGCATCTGCAAAGACTGGAAGCCCCATCAAGTCGAAAGCGCGTCGTCAGGATAATTCCAGTGACTTTGGCGATGGCGAGGAGGATTTGGCAGCCATGGTGGCAATGGCTGAAGAGGCCGAGGACTTCGGGCAGCAACATTTGTCTCACAACAATCGCCGGACAAGACCAGTACTCTCAGAAGCGTCTGGTAATACAGTTCCCTCAGCCAGACCGAAGGTTTCAGCCAAGAAACTCGTGAAACCAGTACCGAAGCTCAGAATTCCTCCAGACCTGATGCAGCACCCATGGTCAAAGGATGTGCTCAGGGCGTTCAAGGACAGATTCCGGCTGGAAGGCTTCAGAACCAATCAACTCGAGGCTATCAACGCGACGTTGGCTGGCCAGGACGCTTTCGTTCTCATGCCAACTGGCGGTGGCAAATCATTATGCTACCAGCTGCCTGCGGTCGTCAATAGCGGAATGACTCGTGGTGTCACCATCGTGGTTACACCTTTGCTCAGTCTAATGCAAGATCAGGTTGACCACCTCACAGCCCGAGGGATTATTGCTAAATCCTTTAATGGCGATATGGACCGGCACGAGAAGCAGGATATCCTCCAGAGCTTCAAGCTGAGGAATCCTGAGCATCACGTCCAACTTCTGTATGTCACGCCCGAGATGATCAACAAGAGCACGGCCTTCCTAGATGGGCTCCGGACTCTGCACAGGAATAAGAAGTTCTCTCGCCTGGTCATTGACGAAGCACATTGTGTCAGCCAATGGGGCCACGACTTCAGACCTGACTACAAGGAGCTCGGCCAGATCCGCCAGCAGTTTCCCGGGGTCCCAGTAATAGCTCTTACTGCCACGGCAACTAACAATGTCATCGTCGATATCAAACACAACCTGAATATGGACCAGTGCAAGGTCTTCTCGCAAAGCTTCAACCGCCCGAATCTCTACTACGAAGTCCGACCGAAGGAAAAGCAGCCCGTGGAACGAGTCGCTAAGCTCATCAATGATCAGTACAGGGGCATGACTGGCATTGTTTATACGCTTTCTCGGAAGCAGACCGAGCAGATCGCACAGAAACTTCGAGATTCCGGTATCGATGCGGCGCACTATCACGCAGCAATGCCGTCAGAAGACAAGGCCAGGGTGCAACGCCAGTGGCAAAGCGGACAGACCAAGGTGGTTGTTGCCACTATTGCTTTCGGCATGGGTATTGACAAACCTGACGTGCGTTTCGTCATACATCAATATCTGCCCAAGAGCCTGGAGGGGTATTATCAGGAGACTGGTCGCGCTGGTCGAGACGGACTACCTTCAGACTGCTATCTCTTCTTTAGTCACGGAGACATTCACCAGCTGAAGAAATTCATCGACGAATCAGATGGCAGCCGCGCACAGAAAGAGCGGCAGAAGGAAATGCTCAACCGAGTCGTCATGTTCTGCGAGAACAAGCGCGACTGTCGCCGAAGCCAGCTTCTGCATTACTTTGGTGAGACCTTCTCCAAGGAGCAGTGTGGTGCAACCTGCGACAATTGCAAGAACGGGGGCCACTTCGAGGTCGAAGACCGGACCGAATACGCCCAAGCGGTCTTGCAGGCCGTCATGCATTACACTCGTTTGACCATGGTCCAATGCACCGATATCCTGTCGGGGAAGAAGAAGCCAGATAGGCACGAAGAGCCGCAGCCCTTCCATGGCATTGCCAAGAATCTGACAAGGTATGAGATTAATCAAATCATCACCAATCTGGCTATGCAGCATGCCTTGGGTGAAGAGAACAAAGTTGGTGGCGGCGGGATTGCCATACAATACTTCATTGTGAGTGCCCCCATGATCAGTGTTCACTATCTTTCGCTGATAACTTTTGCAGCTCGGATCTGAAGCTGCCAGTTTCCTGAGCGGCGGTCGTCAGCTAAAAATGGTCGTTCGACAAGGCGGCGATAAGAAAGTCGCCACCAAAACGACTAACAAGAGGGTCAGGAAGAGATCCGTAACGGAGGATACTAGGCCAGCATCGACGTGCATCTCGTCACCAGTCCGTGGAGGGGCCAGCAGGACCAAGAAAGGCAAGTCTGTCGCGAGCTTCTTCGATGACGAGGCTATCGCGGAAGGCGACGAGGATGATGACCTGGATCCGTGGGGGGCGCGTCAGATCAATGGTTATGAGGAAGATGGCTTCGTCGTGGCGGATGATGAGACCGAGGACGACTATTTTGATCCACCTGTCCCTCCTACGCCACGCCGACCCAGACAGCAAACTCTCGACGGAGTGGCTCCGTCAAGCTCTAAGTTTGCAGCCGCAGAACCAATCGACGACATGCAGGGATTACTCATACCCGACTACATGGAAGAAGCAAAGCTGCTCGAAGAAGAGACTCGCAACAGCCGAGGCCTTCGCCGGGTACTCTTCACCGAAGCGCAGATGAGACAGATGATGATCAGCTGGACCGACAGCCTTGAGAAGATGCGGCAAATACCGGGAATCGATGCCAGCAAAATTGACAAATACGGCGTCCGCTTCATCCCTTTGATCAACAAATATCACGACACGTATCTCAGCTTCCACGGAACAAATGACGACTCCATGGCTACGATACCTGCCACGGCCGGGCCGTCTACAAGCAGACGCGGGCCGCCACAGCCATCAGGAGATGTCATCGACCTCCTCTCCGACGACGACGACGGCGACGGCGACGACGGCGATGATGATTATGACGACCCAGGCGTTCCGTCCAAGTACTTTGGTGCGAGAGGCCACGACGATCCTCTCCAGTCACAGTTGGAGGGCTGGGAGGAGCGCTTTGCGGCGACATCGCAGATCAAGGAGCCGGCGTATCGCGGTCGCGGTAACTCGAAGAAAGGCTCGGGTAGTGTCAAGAGAAACTACTATCGCAAGGGCGGAGGCGGTGGCCGTGGCGGCGGCCGCAGCGGTAGCAAGTCTTACAGCGGTGTTTCGAAGCGCAAGGGCTCGACGGGGCCAGCGGGAGGTAATCGCAGGACCAGTGCCACCTCCGCGAGGAGTGGTGCGAACAAGAGAGGCGGAAGCGGCATTGCACCCATGCCTTATTGAGGAGCATGACTGACAGTGGCTACATGTCTGATTTGTGATGGTAAATGATGTTTTTGAGCGCCAGAAATCTCGAGAGGGAGGATCTTGGGATTATGGCTTTTGGCGCCCCAAGATGGGCATTAGCATTGCTTTGGCTGACGGATCATGGAAGCGATATTGAGCACAAGACATTCCTCGCTCCTGCTGTGAAGCATGCTAGCTCCCGCAGTAAACAGATTATATTGCAGCCGTGGCGTCGTAAGAGAGACCCACAAAGAAAATATACATATCACTCATAGCCCATGGCTGAAGTGCAGTATACCAGACAATCCAGTGGTATATAGGAAGACACTGGCATATCTAGAGCTATCGTAGCCGTTGACAGAAACGATGGTCTGGTTTCTGATCCAGGCGCACCCCTGCCTGAAATCTTGCCGTTGAAGCCCAGGCCGCGCCAACCCTGTTCTCCGAGGCTCTGAAATCTAAGGGTCGCGAACACTGACCAGCTTTTCCTTGTGCTACAGGAGGGCCGTTGGGCAAGTGTGCCGTCATCGACGCAGTGGAAAGGACGGTTCCCCACGAGGCTGAGGGGAAGACCCGAGCTCATTGGCCGCCTCGTGTAATCGAAACGGATTCCCGGGGCTTTAATTACCGGCGACGGAACGTAATTCCAGAAGGGTTCTAGAAGGCCGGCCCCCCGCTGGCGATCAGCAGCCACTGCCAACACGGTGTTGCCCGTCGAGGCAGCTGGCACGACGGCCGTGGGCAGATTTTCAGTCGATGCTCTGCGGGCATCGGGCACGTTGAACCTCCGCGGGCGCATAGCAGCCCAAGCCCCTCCTCGACAGCGTGGGCCGCGCGCAGCCGAGCCGCTGGGGAAGGTCGGATCCCAAGAGGTAGGTGACGACGTTCTGCGGGCTCAACCGAGGAGATTATCCGGCCTCTCCGGCGGGAGATGACCTTGGATCTTGGCCATCCTTCCAGAACGCAGGTGGGCGCGGTTGATGCTAAATCGGACGCGCCTCTCCTCTACATACGTACCAGGTAGCTGGGCGCGGCGCTGCGCGGACGGATGCATGGGCCCATGTCTCCCGCCGGTGCCGCCACGAGCCCGCTGGGTCAGCGCACTCAACGCCAAACGGCGCTGCCGAATCGATAAATTAGACTCTGGCCTGTGTTCCTCTTGGGTGACTGACTGGTCTCAGGTGACGAGGCCAGGGGGGGGGTTTCATCAGTGGGAAATGACTTCAAACACGACATGGGCGGCCCACCGTGGGGAGGGCTGCAGGGCTGGCGGTGGCCAATCCCAGAGCTCCGGATCTCAGGCCCTACCCCTGTAGGAGACCCCTGCAGGCAAACACCCCTCATGCTGCAGTACCTAGGCATGTACTTTAGGCCTCCATGCGCTCTCGCAGGCCTTCGCCCAAACCCACTACTGGTACTGCCCATGCGGTGCTGCAGCTTCGAACACGTCCATGCTCCACATTCGCTTCGTCTCACGACCAATTTGCTGCATCTCGCGTTGCTGTCCGGCCGTAGCTTGCATGGACATGATTTGACCTGCACCTCTCTTTTTTTCCTCTTTCCCCCCTCTTTCCTTTTTTTCCCTATCTCTCTTTAATAATACCACCCCAGAGCTGATCCCCGATCAGACCGCGTAACACGATCGATCGTTTCAGCGCGCCACGCTGTTGTCGTCGTTGCCGGGCAGACCTTGGGCCCCCTTTTTTTATTTACTTTCTGTCGGATCTCGGGCTGTTCAAGTTCCTCGCGTGAGGGGAGATTTGACAAGAACATTCCAGAGTTTCACTTAGTCACGCAACGCAACGAACGTCCTCCGAGATTGTCACGGGAGAACAGGTGGCAAGACTGCACCCCCACCCTCCTCCTCCCTCGTGCGCCCTCGAAAACCGTCGACTGCACTCTGCCTCCCTTCCTCTGGACACCAGCGCTGAGTGCTTCCTGATCCGCGGCATTGGCACCCCTCCCGTCAGCAGCAGCAGCACCACCACCCCTCAACACCCGCCGCTGCCATGGCTGCCTTCCACCACGAACGGTCTCACACGCCCCCCCCTGACTTCAAGCCCATGGCTGCCCTGGGTGCAGACCTAGCAGATCTCGAGATATCACCACGGTCTATCTCGGTCGCCTCTTCTGCCTCACATGGCTCGTCGACCACCCATGCCTCGCTCGGCAGCGAGTCGTCCGGCTCCAGCCGGCACTCCTCCGCGAGCTTCCTCTCTGCCGCCAGGAATCCCATCCACCTAGCTCCCACAACCAACGTGCGACACTCCACCGGGAACTACGGGACCAAGCCGGTGCCGAGGAAGAGGGGTTATATGAGGCCGACGGGCACAGATTTCGCCGCGTCGGCGAGGAGTAGGGAGAGCGTCATGAGCTTGGGCAGCATTACGCACCTGCAGTACTACTTTGCCAGGACAGGGCTGCTGGACGGGAAAGGCGCACAGCTGGCTCGAAAGACCAGGATGCAGAAGGCGCAGACCCTGGACTTTAGCAGCCTGGGCTCCTATGACTTTGCTACGGCCTCCGGCAATGCCCCCAAGATCGTGACCACTTCGGACCACGACTCCGCCTACGGGACCAGCCCTGATGCAGGCAGCTTCGCGGGCATGACGGAAAGCCCCGTGACCGAGGAGCCGTTCGAGGATCCGTTCGACTACGACGAGTGGGACGAGCCGGACCCGAATATGCTCCCGCCCACGGCGAGCACCTACAAGCACCAGGAGAAGCCCATCCCGAAGCCGCCGTCCATCAGGCAGCTCAAGGCCGACCTCAGGACCGCCCTGACCATGGCCAGCGAGGCCGTGGAGTACGCGAAGAACAATAGGGTGAATCCGTACGAGGGAGAGCCGCGCGCCCGGCAGACCTCGGTTGTTTCGGTGACATCGCTGACAGACTCGCCCACGCCGCCATCACATGCCCGGCAGCTGTCCAAGGCCACCATCTCGGCGCCGGGCTGGTTCGAGGTCCAGGGCATGCACGTCCTCGACGTCATGACGCTGGCCATCCGCGCAGCCAAGGTCTACTACACGTCCCACGACGCGCCGGACCGGCTGGACTCCATCAAGCCGGAGAAGGAGCTCCGCAAGGAGCTCTTCAACGTCATGGAGATGTTGAAGCGCATGGCGACCCGGGACTTCCAGGGCGGCATGCGCGACGACGAGGTGCAGATCATGGAGGAGTGGATCGCGGGGCTCTTCAAGATGCTCAAGGAGGAGGAGGAGATCGAGGCGGCGGAGAACGAGGAGCGCGCATCGTGGGGCTGGCTCAACGACGCGGACTGGCCGGCCGGCACCGAGGTGCAGCGCGAGTACGCCTTCCTCCTCAGCATGCTCGACGGGCCCGAGAACACGACCAAGGCGCCCGCGCCCGACGGCAGCACGATGGAGGTCCCGGCGCTGCCGGCGTGGACGCCCATCGACCGGTCCCGGCCGCTCGAGGCGCAGGAGCTCCCGACGCCCTTCCTCGCGTCCCTGCAGAACGGCCTGCGCCTGGTGCAGCTGCACAACGCGGCGGTGCGTAAGTCACGGCGCCGCTTCGGCATGATCGGCACGTTCCACACGGACACGCAGAAGCCCTACCGAGCGGCGGACAACATCCGGTACTGGGCCAAGGCGGCCGAGCTGCGGTGGGAGGTTGCCGGCCTCAAGGTCGACCCGCTAGGCATCGTGTACAACAGCAAGCCCGAGGTGTGGCTCGAGTTCGAGGACGCGGTGCTCAAGTGGTGCAAGCACGTCAGGGAGGAGATCACCGCGGACCTCGGGAGGCCGCCGACGAGGGTGGGCCCGCCCGAGTGGCTGCCCAAGAAGAAGCTGGAGACGCCGGCGCCGCTGATAGAGGAGTGATCGCGGCATTCCCATCCCAGCACACACACTTTCGCTTCTCTCCCATCCAAACATTTCATAACGACACTATATACAGATTTTAATACTCCACGCGACGTCGGGAATACCAAAACCAAGAAACAATGGAGCCAACGGCCGCCATCACACAAAACGAATCGGGGGGGAGGGAAAGGACTACTTCTGGACGTCGGATCATGCTGCCATGGGAAACACTTCTACAACCCCAGACACTCAGTCGCGGGGCCTTACATTCGCTGCACATAATCGCTTAATCTTGACGACCTTCATTTACTCACTCAACCTTAACGACAAAAAAGAAGCGGGCAGGCCATCTTCGGGAATGCGGCCGCCGAGTTATGACGAGACCGGCGGGGCTTTTAGGTGGCTAAACCTACTCTTTTTTCCATTCACCATCTTTGCGCGCACGCAAGATTGCATAGCGGACTTTTTTCTTTTTCTCTTTTTTTCTGATTGACTTCAGTGCTTTTGTCCGTCGACATTCAGGGGAAAAGGCGAGGGGAATCTGGGTTGGGGCAAAGATTGGGCATATTATCGATCATCAATAACTTGACTTTTTTTTTTTCTGGCCATTTTATCTTATTTGTGTTCTCTGGTCTGCCGTCGCGTCATGCACACAGACTGGCACCCGGCCTTGGAGTTAGATATACCCCCCAGCACACACAAAATCGACAGAGATTGAGAAATGGAAGTCTGATTTGGCATCAGCAGATCTGCAGCTCAAGTTGCTCACAGAGGTAGCCAGTGAGAATGCCCGTCGTCTGGTCTTATGGGTGCTGCCCTCGTAACGGTCCCCCTCCCCCCGGTACCTTTCTGGTGTGCTGGCCCATGGTCCTCTCGTATAACCCACAGAGGCAGGGAGATATGTCGCCCCTGCACGCAGCTAGGGATCTCCTTAGAGCCCGTGGCGAGGCCCAGACCAGGAAGCACGCGGGCAACACGCTAAGATTCTGAATGTCTTACGCGAGGAGGACATAGCAACGTGGGAAGCTGCCATACTGTCCTACGAAGCCCCCTGGAGCAGCACTTCCTCGGATATAGAGCCAAGGGATTAAGATGAAGCCGTGCCACCGGCGACTCCCTGCTTCTCGCAACATGGCCAAGAACGAGCGTTCTGGCATGGGTTCAACTGCTCCCGGGGGCCGGGGTATGTGTGTGTGTGCAGAGGTTGGGTTCGTCCTCTTCTCTCAGATATCATATGTTACTCGTACGCTTGTATATTTTAGGTGCCTGGGCTTGCTCTGTGATCGGCTGTGGGCCCAGGCCCACAGGTACTTCTTTCTACCAGCGCCGCTGGCGACGAGTGACATCTTCACGAACACAGCACGGGCGTGGCGAGACCTTGCAGGGGATCTGGATGTCTCGACCTGGCACCGCGGCACAGCGATGAGTTGTGCATTCATCCGCCCGTGTCGAGGCCATACGCAAGGGCCAGGCCAGCGGATATCTTCTGCTGGAGGGAGCTGGTGTTCACATCTGCCGTGCCAGAGCGTGTACACACACCTCATGGGCCGCAGAGACTACAGAAGGAAGAGGGAAAGGCCAGAAAGGGGATAAGGTCCGTCCAGCACATCCCAACTGCGGTTTACCACCGTCCACCAGACCGAACACCCCAGGACCGCGGTCACAGGAGGAACACAGCCCTGTTGTGCCCTCTCCGCCGCCGTCCATGGGGCAAGTGTGCACAGCACCGGACAGCCCATAGCGCCCGGTCCCCCTAGGGCAAGAGAGAAGAAGCAGCGAGAGAGGCCCGCGCCCGCCAGCCAGCGCGGCGGCCCAGCGAACACGAAGGATGGGCGGACGGGGCCCGGGGGGGCACTGCAGAGCGGAGCCCGCTCCTCACGTGGCGAGATTGCTGGAAATGAGGCTCGGCGCTGGGGGGGGGGGTTATCGAATTTGTGCATGCCGTGTGTGGCAGGTCGCCTGCGCGGGCCCAGCAAGCAGCACGGCCCCCCGGCGGCCCGTCCGCGGCCCGCGGGTTCTTTTCTTTCTCTCTCTCCATACTATAGTACACGGCATGCGGTGGAGGTGCAGGTGTAGATAACGCAGCCTCGCACTGCTGCTGCTGCCGAGGCGCAGGTGGGCGGGCGGGCCGGTGATGGCGACGACGAAGTGGAGGGAAGGGTCGTTGTTGTTGTCGCGCGCGGAGAAGCCAGCGGTGCGAGGACCCTGCGGGCGGACCTGCAGGTGAGCCCGGGCTGCGGGAGGCGCTGGAGGGCTGCAGTGGGCTTGGTGGGGCCCCTTCGCCCAGCGTAGCCCCAGCGCAGCCCTCCAGCGCAGCCCAGCGTAACCCAGTAAACCCAGCAGAGCAAGTTACTAGGTAGCTCGTTCCCGGGGGCGCGGGCCAATCAGGGGGCGGCCTGGCTTCTATAATTACCCATTCCGGGTGGGCACGCTTGGACCCTGCGCGGCCCCGTCCAAATCTGCGATTTGACCCATCCGGCGTACCATGGTAGATCGACGACGACTACTGCAGGACGGGGACGGGAACAGCACGGGACAGTACAGCTTTCCTACCCAGCAGTTCGTTGCGCCCCGTGGGGACGGGGCCCCGAGGTTATGCCATGCCATGCCGTGCTGGGACTGGGAAGTGAGAAGAAGAAGAACTTCGTCGCAACTCTTGGAGATGGCGGCGAGGCGACGCGAGGGGGCCCTCAACCCGAAACCTGACACCTGGGGCGAGGCCAGTTTCACCCAGGGCCCCAGCCTGGTCCCCGCCAGGCTGAGTGCGTGTGTGTTGTGTGTGTCTTGTCTGACTGTCTGAGTGTGTGTGTCTCTGTCTGTCAGACTGTCTGACTGGCTAACTGTCTGTCTGTCTAATCTGTCTTTTTTTTTCTCTCACTTTCTCTGTCCGTCTGGGTTTCGTCCACGTGTCGTCTTTTTTGCCGTCGCAGCGACGTGAATGAGCGGGCATCGATCTTCATTTCTGGGCGTGGCCGGCTCGTTCCCCAATCGGCAGCGCATCCTGGCCCGTCCTGCAAGTGGCTGCCACCCTCTCTGGACACTGACATTATTATTGTGATTACATTTGGGCTGGTTGGGTAACGTCGCCCGTGCTCATTAAACACCCCCACGAGGGTTCAATTTCCTATAGTCTGGTCTGTCTGTCTGTCTGCCTGTCTACCGGGCCTGGGCTTGGTGGTGGTTCCTCCTCGCCCTGTCGGCGACCACCCTGCCTCGCCAGCCCGACTCGACGACCCATCCCATCATCCATCAAACCTGCCTCGCCTCGCCTCGCCTCGCCTCAGCCCCGAGCCCACTCTTCTCTGGCCCGCGTCAGCTCGATCGTCGAGCACCAGCAGCAGCAGCAGCAACAACAACAACACGCCAGCTCACGGGCACGACCACACGACACCTCCTGGCTCATACGCAAACCTCCCTGGGCGAAGCAGTCAACCAACCACCACACCACGAACCGAACCGAACCCGACCGACCGCGGCGGCACTCGAAGCTGCCGGTGCCATCGCGGGCCCTGCATCGACAACTCGACCTGTCAGCAGCCCAGCTGCGGCACGCGCACGACCTCTTGTTCCAAACCGCCTCGCCGGCATGCTGTGATCCGCGGTACCTCACAGCGTGCGTGCCAGCCATCGACAACCCACAGCCCACACAGCTTGCAGCCCCCTTACACACCCGCGCCAGCTGCACCTGCACCGACGACGCGTACGTACACTCTGCCCTCTCGCAGAGGCGCCTCACCAACCCCGACGACGGGACGGCACCGGCATACCGGCACACGGCGCAGCAGCGCGCGCAGACGCGTGCCTCGTAGCTCGAGCCGGGCCCTCGACAGCTCCGGCACACCCACCAGCGCCCTCTATCTACGAACTGGTCTCGGCCATCGCGGGCATGTAGGGATCGGCAAGCAAGCAGCAGGAATCTTGGCCAGCAGCTCTGCAGCAGCCCCCCCCCCAAGGTCCAAGGTTCACACCCCTGGCGCTGCATACACCAACGGTACCCGCCTGGAACCCGCCTGGAACCTCGGGGCTGGGACGACCTGCAGCGTCTCACGTCCCCCCTTCTCGCCTGGGGCACGCTGTCAAACCACCGTCGCAGCCATGCCCGGCCTCCTCGCCGGCCTACCCGAGGGCGCCGCTGCTGCTGCTGCACCTGCACCTGCAGCGTCGTCGTCGTCGTCTGATCCCCTGTCGTCGGCACCAGCCTCCTCCTCGCAGCACCTCCGGCCGGAAGCCGCCGTGGGTGCGGGTGCGGATACTGCTGCTGCCCAACCACCGCCGGCGGCACGAGACGACGCACGTCCGCGCCCAGCCAATGGCGACGCGAACATCCTGGATCCTGCCGACCTGCTGCAGGACGATCTCTCCTGGCTGGGATCCTTCATAGAGGACGGCACCGGGACGGCCTCCAGCCTGCTGCCCGCGCCCAGCCACAGTCCCAGTCACAAGCCCAGCAGTGCCGAGCAGCAGCAGCAGCAGCAGCAGCACAGTCCCCCCAAAATTTCCGCCCAGGCACTTCGTCATACCCCAAACGACAACAACAATAACAACAACAGCAGCAGCAGCAACAGCAGCAGCAACGCCACCGACGCCAACGACGATAGCAGGATAAGCACCACCACTACCGCCACCAGCAGAAGCAGCAGCTCCTCGTCGCGCCCCCAGCCCGCCGCCGCCGCCGCCGCCGCCGCCGCCCCCCAGCTCGCCGAGCCCCCCAGCCTCGTCCCGAACCACCAGGCCCGCAAGCTCTCGCCCGGCCTCGCCGCGCGATTAAAAGCACTCGGCCTCGGGGCCTCCAAGAAGCTGTCGTCGCACGCGTCGTCCTCCCACGGGACCGACCGCGTCGGCAAGCTGTCCGAGGACCAGATCCGCCAGATCGAGGAGTCGCACCAGCGCCACCTGGGGAACCTCGTCATAGAGCGCCGGGGTAAGCCCTGGAAGGGCATCGTGCGCATTCCATCCAAGGCGAGCCTGCGGTCCACCAGATCCAACCACAAGGACGCCGACGCCATCACCCCCGAGGACATCGACATCCCCACCATCCACATCCTCGACAGCTCCGGCGCCGAGGACACGCCCCCCGAGCTGCTGCTGCACGAGTTCGAGGCCCCCGCCGCCCTCGACATGGACACACACAAGTACCGCCTGCCCGATCACAGCAATGGCAACGGCACCAAGGTCACCCTGGACACGCGGAGGGAGCACCTCGAGCGCGACACGAGGCTGCCCCCCTCGCCCGAGCAGTCGCCCCCGCCCGTCCCGGCCAAGGACTCGCCGCCGCTCCCCGCCCAGCCCTTCAGCCCCGAGAGCATCTTCAACCCCCTCGGCCTGCAGCGCGCCGGCTCCATCTACACCATCTCGCGCGCCTCCTTCGCCAACCAGCTCGAGCAGCTGACCTCGCTACAGCTCCCGGACGCCGGGTCGCTGGCCGGCAAGGTCGCCGCCATCCCCACCGCCCACGCCGCCGTCAAGGCCCTGATCGGCGCCGCCGAGCAGATCCGGAGCTGGATCTACAAGGCCTCCGAGGTCATCTCGGGCCTCGACAGCGACGACGACGTCGAGTGGTCCGCGGCCGGCGGCCGCGAGGGCCTCGAGGAGGTCGAGACCGCGACCTCGCGCTTCGCCGGCCTGATCGACGTCTACGTGACCGCGATCGAGGAGCTCCAGGTCCGCGCCGACATCTCGAGCGTGTCCACCGACGACCTGACCAAGGCCGTCACGCAGATGGAGGCCATCATGGAGGAGTGGACCACCATCCGGTCCACCCTGCGCAGCGTCCGCGTCCAAGTCGAGATCGCCATGGAGTGGGAGGAGCTCTGGAACGTGGTGCTGGCCGAGATCGAGACCGAGCTCGGCGAGCTCAGCCGCCTGCTCTTCGAGATGGAGGAGAGGCGGCACAGGTCGGCCATGGCCATGGCCAGCGGGGACGCCGTCGACGTCACCGACCTGAACACCATTGCCGAGGAGACATCCGGCCGGGCGAGAGCCGCCAACAACCGCTACAGCCTGACGGGAATCCCCACGAGCCCCGGCTCCCCCTCATCCAGCGGGCCCGCCATATCGGCGGACGACTCCAGCGTCCTGGCTCTCTTTGCGAGGATGCAGCCCCTCCGGGCGTCCCTGGACTTCCTGCCGATGCGGCTGTCCACCTTCGAGGCCCGCGCCGAGAGGACGTTCCCCACCGCCTGCGAGGAGCTGGAGATGCGGCGGGAGGCGCTGGACGCGAGCTACAAGAAGCTCGAGAAGGACGCCGACGGCCTGCGCAAGGAGCTGGGCGAGGACCGGTGGGTGCTCGTCTTCCGCGGGGCGGCCCGGCAGGCCGAGAAGATGACCGAGTCCGTCGAGCGGAGCGTGGCGAGGCTGAAGGAGGCCGTCGATGCTGGCATGCACCTGACGAACCAGCCCGCGTTCCTGAAGAAGATCGAGAGCTACGAGGGCAAGAAGATGCACTACGGCCCGGCCATCGACCGCGTCCTGCTCATCATCGAGCGCGGCGTCAAGGACCGTCTTACGGTCAACGGCGAGATCTTGCGGCTGCACACGGAGATGCAGGCGAAGTGGGACGATCTCAAGAACCAGATGAAGGAGACGGACATCGTCCTGGACGAGCTCCATACGGACAAGCACGGGACGCACCTGCGGGATTCGATCTCGACCATGCTGTCCAACGACATATCCTCCATCGCGGGCAGCGGCCTGGAGACGCCGCACACCTCGCCCCCGTCTTCTGTCATCATGTCCGGGCTGGGCATCGGCACGAGAACCCCAGGCTCGAATTCCGCGACCACCACCACCACCACCCGCACCCGTCGGTCTTCTAGCAGCGTCAGTGGCCATGTGCCGCAGCCAGGGCGGCGGGCGACATCAGCGACCACCCCCGCCGTCACCCGCAAGCCTATCTCGAGACTGTCCACCTACGGCGGCGTGTCGACGCCGAACCGCGGGAGCTCTGCCACTCCCACGGCGAACCGGCCCGGCGGGAGCACATCACGGCCGCCGCTGACCGTGTCGTCCCGGCCCAGGTGGAACGGCTCTACGAACACCTCTACCCTCGACACCGGCCACAACTTCAAGCCGCTCAGCCTCACCACGCCGAGCCCCTTCTCCAGGGTCAAAGGCGCAGCGACCCCCGTCCGCTCGCACTCGTCGCTCGCCGCCCCCATGAGCGGCTCCAGGCTGCCCCTGCGCCGCGCCATGACGCCGTCCCCGGCCCCGGAGAGCCCATCGCGGCCCGTCAGCAAGCTCAACCTGCCCCCGGTCCGCCAGAACGGCCCCTCGGCGCGGCGGACCTCCCTGCAGCCGCCGGCGCCCAGCGACCTGGGGATGGCGCCGCGCCCGGCCACGTCCATGGCGACCACGTCGCGGCGGAGCAGCATGCTGCCGATGCCGAGGCTCCGGAAGGAGGCCACGGAGGCGGCGGCCGGGCGGGCGAGCCCCATGCCTTCCGCCCTGGGGACGCGGTTCGGGCTCGCGAGGAAGGGCAGCGTGTCCGCGGGCGACAAGGCGAAGGAGCGACCGCGCTGGCGATGAAAGGCTTTATCACGACACATCGGAACTTTTGGGGCTTCCCCCCCCCGGCATTTTCTTGCCCGCCCTTCTCAAAACAGCGAGCGACATGGTTTTACGTGTAGCGGGCTGCTGCTGCTGTCATTTTTCAGCCAGATTTGGAAGATCGTCTTCGTTCTTCGTTCTTTTATTTTTGAAACCCCGATAACTTTTTCTGTTTCATTTCGCCATTCTTTGGCCCTTTTCAGCAAGCACGGCGTTCTAAGGTGCAAAGAGATTCTACGAGCGGTTCGGGGGGAAGGGATGATGGATGGGATCGCTCAAGCTCCCTGCAGAAGAAGAGGGAGGGCTGGGAGGCGAGCAAGCGAGGCACTCGCTGCTCGATTAAGCGGCCTCGGCGGAAGACCAGATGGCGGCGATACGAAGCCGCGTTTAAAAAAAATCTTCAATTGTTTTTTTCTGCATTTATATACCCCGGCGTCATATGTGTGTGAGTGTGTGTGAGTGGTGTGTGTTTTTATCAGGGCGGAAGTGCAAATCAGTCTGGGAGGAAGGGAGGCAGGTTGATACCACATTTAAATATAGGAGATTCACCTCATCTCGGCGGTCCCCCGCCGGTGCCCTCTGGCTGGACACTCGTATGCTGGAAGAGCTGAGGGGCCTTCTGGATATCTGGGCATGGCGCAGTAGTCTCCTGGATGATGATGATAATGGTCACCATGGTCATGAGAGAAATGGTGTCCGCGGAGCGGGCGGCCAACACGCCCACACCGTCCAGCCGTGCCTTGCGGCAAACATCCATTCCGTCACACCTTGCCACGTCAACTACATCGGGCCTGATCTTTTTGACTTGAGTTCATCATCGTTGATCTGAGGGTGTAGCAGCAATACATATACACCCGGGCACAACACAAGCCCGGGACTCGGCGGCGGACGCCGTCTCGGGCCGGCGACCAGGCTGGCTTGGCTCACCACTCCACGCCTACGCGGCCGTTCGACGTGGCTGCTCTACGGGCATCCCCCGCCCACCCTCGCTCTCCGTCTCTCTTTTTGAAGACCGTGGTGCCGGTATGGGAACTCTGGGGCTGCGGGTGTCATCTGCAGGACCCCACGCCTGAGGTCGGCAATGCTACTACGGACAGCCCGGGGGCCGTCGAAGGCGGTGGCAGATCGTCGGCGCCGGGCAGGGGGGGAGGGGGCGGATCCTGACGGGCGCGTGTTGGGCTTATGGCAGGGGGTGGGGGCAGGGCAGGAGACGTGCGCGCGCGGAGCGGAGGGAGGGTGCCTGGAGGGAGAGGGCGATAAGGGGTGTATCAAGATGGGGGAGGGGGTGGTTGGCTGGGTGGCGAGGGAGGGCGGCGGAGAGGCTGCTCGCCTGGAGGGGGAGCGAGCGGGCTGGGCTGGGCTGGGCTGGGCTGAGCTGATGGCCCAGGGCCTCGACGCTGCTGGATGGGAGCTCTCCGTGGGCCTTGCTGGGCGCACCGTAAGGGCGGAGGGGATGTCTTGTGAGCCGAGAGCCGGGTGGGGATGCTAAGGTCTCAGAGAAATGATGGTATCAAACAGAGGAGGGTTATAACCAGGGCCTGAGTGGCTATTCGATGAGTGGTTCATCTACGGCGTGTAGGAGACAAGTTTTTGGTACTACAGAAGGCCACGCAAAACGTCATTATTGGGTGATCGTGTTAATGGAGGAATAGTACCACAAAGGACTGTTAGTTCACAAAGCAGGGCGGGCGTGTCGAAAGAGGATCAGGGGCAGAGAGGCGAGGAAAAAGAAGAAAGAACAGCAGCAGACCATCCCTTGAAGCCGTACCCTTGGGGTCCATCCCAGGCTGAGAACGTGGAATTCTCGATATCGCCGAGTTAATGTGACCCACCAGGTTACCATTCCCAGTCGTCGTCTGGCCGCGATATCAACCGAGCGTCAGTTGACCTCACCACCCGGACTGAACTGCCCATCGAGGTCTCCCCACTCGGAAGACAATCACGACAGCCCCTCCCACCGAGCACGCCGGCAGCACCGCGTCTCCCCGTACCGAGCATCACGTGCATCACGCTATCCCGCGCCCACCTCGCCAGAGAATCAGCCCACCGCAGAGGCGACGCCCCGGGTGAGACCCTCGGAGGCTCGGTACCGCCTGTGGTCCGCAAGAGTCCGAGGTCACTACTACCTACCTTCGTTCCTGCTCCCATGGGCCTGCGCTGTGCAGCCCGTCCCCGTCGCAGAGTGAGGCCACGAAGGACGACGACGAGGAGCCAGCCGGCCAGGACGTTCCGCTGGTGGCAAGCAAGGGGTCTGTGTTTCCGCGGCTCGCGGCGCGCGCGCGCGCGCTCTCGCACGCATGGTTAAAGGCGCTTTTCGTGCCCTGCCTGACTCGAGAATTCATTCGAGTGGCCCTGCCTGGGCTGCTAAAACCAGGCAAGGGGAGGGGGATGGCACGGTTCGAGATAATTAATTTCATGGGTGTCCCCATTTTTGAGACAGCTTTTCAGGCCCAAGACTTGTCGTGGCAACGGCTGGCCTCAGTATGTACTTAGCATCATCGTAATGTATCGTCACAGAGCATCATGGAATCCGCCAATGGTTTATGGCCTTGGCACTATCGTCTCGACCGGAGCGAAGACCGCGGCCTCGAGGAGGTCCCGGGACGGCATGCTTTATTTTAGTCTGTGGTAGATAGACCCTGCACGAACACTTCCAGCTCGAAGCCGAGACATATCTATTTCTCGCCTCTGGAGCACTCAAGCCGATGCACTCTTACGTCAAGCAGGCGCTCACCCCATACGTTGTCCATCCGAGCACCCGATCGTCGTCATTTGCTGTCTTGTCCTTGCTCCTCGGGGGACCATCCATCCCTTTGGCAGCCAAGGGATTCATCCAGATTCCCTCTGTCGACCTCCTGCGCGCTCTCCCTATCTCTCCCTCTCTCCTATGCGGCTTACTTGCCCAGACAGACACACAGCAGCAGCAGCAGCATCGTGTTCAGGGTGCGTGCAGCGCAGACGTTCCCGAGTCACCCCGTAGTATGAATCCACCGACCGCAGCGTGCATCGATAATGCGACGTCGGTGACGCCCCGCGCTGAACACGACAGGACGTGCAAGATTGTGATCTCCTCTCCCTCCCCCCCGACACGAGCAGCCCTGAAGGTCTCTGCCCCGGCGAGCAGAAAAGTCGTCGCATGAGGCATACATGCGACTAGTTAGAAGTCGCATTCCACCCCCCCTCCACCATGGGCTGCTAGCGCTGCCTTTTCAGCTTGTCTCTCTCGCCCCTCTATGCCTACTTCGGGGTCGGTTGTGCGGCTGTTCCTTGGACAAGCCAGAGGGCACTCGCCGCGAGTCCCCCAGCAGGATATCGGCAAATACGGAACAGAACCACACAGCTGGCTGGCTGGTTGGCTGGCCATGCCTGCCTGCCACGCACGAGGAGGCAGCAGCGTTAACCCCCTCCCCGCGCGAGGGCAGGATTAATCCGCATATAGTTGGACGTAGTCCCGATCTCGCGGCAGGATGAAACACAGGATCCATACCGATCCTGCTGAGCTAGCTGTGTGGTGGTGGTGGTGGGATAGGTGGCAGACTGCAGCCGGTCGGACATGCACGATTTAGCCCTCAGACAGGCAGGGCTGACGGCTACAGCCGTTTCCACTCTCACATGGTTGCAGCAGCTTGTCCTTGCGAGCCCCTCCTGGTGGGCAGCAGCAGCTCGAGGGGCGTGCTGGCTCCACCCGACCGATGGCTGGCAGAAGAGGAGGAGAGTGCGCCTGCAGGCCGTATACCACCATAGTAAGTATGTATGTATCTCGACGGGGCCTCGTGGGGCATGCCGCCGCGACTGCACCTGTCGACAGAACCTCTGCGGTTCTTCTCACTGTATGGACACCACCAGGGGCCCTGGGCACAGATACTATGATATCTTCTCGTCCTCGTCCCGGCTCCGGATTCCCCGGACGACGGGCCGGAATAATATATACATTCTTTTCCTTCGCCGTCGCTCCTCGCAGATGAGACAGGTCGCGTCGAGTCAGAAACGCACTATGGACGACTACGCGCAAGGCGGCCCACTCCTCGCATCTCGGGCTTCGGATTCGCTGGCCGTCCTCCTCCTCTCACCCAGCGGGCTCAGGGAGAGAGAGGCTGAGGTGGGCTAGGTGCTGCGCTCGGCGACAGCATTACGTTTATTCCCGAGGGCGTTGGGCCTATGGGCAACTCTGTGCGAGCTGCACAGCAGGCAACGACAAATACATACATATACCATATTATTCGAGCGCCCGAGCCACCGTTACATCACAAAGGGGCGGCAACTGCGGCCAACATCCGACTGCTCTCGTCCCCATCAATAATGTCACCATGACACGCTCCGTATTGGGAACCCAGGCTCCGCCGATGGTTCCCAGGAGCATGCGAATTGAGAAACCGGTCAGGGCCCCGCGTGCGGCGGAGGGGGTTATTGGTTAGGTTTCTTGAGCATGCTTCTGACAGCGCAGGACCGGGGTCATGACCGTCATACTGCAGGAGACCTTTCCAGAACACTCACTCATTGTACATACGTCCCGCCCCGTGGATGCTGTATGGACGCCCTGATTACACGCAGTAGCGGCTCCATGGGACCCTGAAGGATCCGTACGGATCCTTGCCCGCGAGCCAGGCCGCCTGCTGTCGTGTCCTGAGAGGAACTCGACGAGCTCATGCCAAGTGTCGTCATGACTCTCCGAAGGGCCACAGAGTTCATCATGTTGTGCATTGCAGTTATGCATACTGTGTTGTTGTAAGAGACCGCGATCCCGGCTGGGCTGGGCTGCGCTTTGACAATATCAACACCGTCCAGAGACGAGACGACGCCATCTCTGGGAGGAGCAGAAGTTGGGCCGTAAAGTGGAACCTCGCCTGTCGATAACTTGCCAGGGACCCTTTATAGCCGGCACTGTCCTTGAAAGACGGGGGGGGCACTTGGTGCTGTTTCTGACGTTATAGATTCCGGCACAACAAAGTGCTAGGCCCAACGAGAGAAACGACCGCAGACGTGCGCTGCTTTTTAACCTGCCAGGCTCAAGGAGGGAAGCCTCTAGGCGATGGGATGACCTCAACAGGTAGGAGACGAGATTCCGCTCTGCTCGCCCAACGCTTTGATACGCTGATGTCCAACTTGGACGCTGTTCAGGCTGATGTGCCTGGACTCGAGTTTTCGACGAGGGGGGGGGGGCAACCTTTTATCCGCATGCGGCGAGAATGTTTCAGTCCTCACTTGTGCTGGCCTCGGCCGCATCCTGTGCTTTGTTCATCGGCTGGATTCAACTAGTCTTCTCAACACGACAAAGACAAAAAGGACAAAGACGAAAGGGCTTACTCATGGATCCTACCATGCAGCAGACCTAGTGGTCTGCTTGTGGCCCCGGCTGCAGCCAATGTAAAAAAGGTCATCCCGAGGCTTCCCTTGACTCGAAGCCTCATCGACCACTCCTCGCTCCCATCCCCTTCGAAGCGAACATAATTCGTCTATACTCGTCGCGGCACCCTCCCTTCGTGCTCTCGCCCGCCTCCTCGCTGGCGGCCTGACCCTACGGAAGTCCCTCTTGGGCAGCAAGAGAGAGCCAGCAGAAGCAAAGACCGGGGGAAGAAGAAAATCATCTCATTAGACAACCGCATTCGCCGGGGCCCGCCAAGAATCCCAGCGCCGCCGTGGGAGCTTGCTTGAAAAGAAGCCTCTGTCTCAGATCAGCAGCACAAATCGACCGATTCCAGGATCTATTGGGAGCGCAGCCCAAACCCGGCAAGGTGCGCTCTTCGAGATACTGGCACTGTCCTTTGGGGACGCCTCTCTCTCTCTCTCTCCGCGCTGCGCCCATTCATTCCTTTGATCCTTTCAGCGGAGGAGGCTGGCCGCCCCCCGTTCGGCGCCCAAAGAGATCCCCACGCAACGCCCAGCTCGGGCCGGTGGCATCGTTGTGCCCCCCACTGTACAGCACTTCTCATACCAGCACACACATAACTTTTTCACTTATGCTCCCGGGGCCGTCGCCTTGACGCCAGAAGTACCCCTTTCATCCTGCCACGTACCTTTGTGTGTGTGTGTGTGTGTGTGTGTGTGTGTGCTTGTGTGTGTGTGTGCCTGCCCACCCCCCCGGACCGGCGAGCCAGGCCCTGGTTTCGGAGCTTCTAGACCAGCAGTAGATATCTGGGCACTGCCGGGCAGCAAAGCAAAAAAACCTGCTGGTCTAGCCTCGAGGAGGGCCTCCTCTCCTGGCCTGGACGACGCGGAAACACACCAGGTCGTGCAGGCGACGGGCAGCGCAATATTCCGTGGCTGGGCAGCACCCACGTCTCTCCATCTGGAGCGGCGGCTGCAACACTGTCCACATCCACTGCAACCAACGGCAACGCCCCCTTCGGAAAACGCATGCCCAGCGAGCGACACGCCCTGAACGTAGGCGTTTGCTTGCATCTGCGCAGCTCCAGTCGGTCGTGTTTGCGCCACAGCAAGGGGCGAATAGGCTGTATCCCGAGTCTCTTCATTCCTCTCCCGCGACCGCATCTGTCCCATGCAATATACTGCGGCTGGGCAGTAGGTAATCTCGCCCCGAAGGCCAGTCAAATCGCCGGGACACCGGCCCTCCAAGTCGATTGGCCCGCCTACCTCTTTCTTTGTCCTCCTCGCCTCTGGGGCTATTCCTCTTGCAGACAGGCCCTTTCTCGAGTGGAGGCGTATTCATGCTCTCATAACCCGCAGGCGCAGCTATACCCTTTTCCGTGTCCGTCTGTAGCGACCTCTTAGCTGAGACATTGACGGAAAGACACAACAAGGCCCCCATCGACGTTTATTTCCAGAGACCACTTCCACGGCGACCGCATCCCCCCACTGTTCGGCCAAGGGTCAGAAGCAGCCTCGCCACGGACCGTAACAAGGGATCCATCCTCCTATCTCCAGGAACTCGACAAGCACCAACACCCGGCGGAGCGTCTGCGTTGAATCAGGCGGTTTCAGCCGGATTCAAGTCCTCCGAGTCGCCGTCCCCGATTCTGCAAAAAGGACAATTCCATTCCAGAGGGCCTCGGATCTACATTGCCAAACATTCTTCAGGCGGGGTTCTCGAAGACTTCGAAAGCTTCCTCCGCGCCAGGTCGTCCGAGTTCCAAGGGGCCCCATGAATGATATAATGTCCTACCAGTACCCTTCCCCCGGAACGCCTCCTCCTCCATACCACGCCGGCTACCCCGTTGGTCCACATGCCACTGGAATGGGTATCGGGTCACCGGATCGGCCAGGGAGGCATGGCTCGTCCACGATTCCATATGACCTAAAGCGGTCCGATTCCCATTCTCGCATCAGGATGGAGCCACCGACACCAGGATCTGACGAAGCGAAAATGACGGCCGCCGAGAAGAAGCGGAACAAGCTGGGCTACCACCGCGCCACCACGGCCTGCAGTAAGACCACCCTCTCCTCCCGGTCTGCATGACGAGCCTGAGCTGACAAGAGCTTTTCCCCAAACAAAAGCGTGCTGCCGACACCGGAAGATCCGGTGCCAGCCAGGGCCGCCAGGACAGAAGTGCAAGATGTGCGAGAAGCTCAACAAGGAGTGCAAGTTCGAGTCCGTGAGCCACCAGGGCCCGCCGGAGCCGCGGCACCCATCGGCGTCGAGGGTCCATCCGGGACACAGGATGGTCTCTGGCGTGGGCGGGCACCCCGTGGATATGCACGGCGCGCATCACGTGGGCATGACAATGCCGCCCATCCAGCACATAGGACTTGCAGATCCGCCAGATCTGAAGAGTAAGTACTCCCTCCCTCCATCCCTCAAAATCCGCCGCGCTCGTCGTCCTGTCGCGCCAGAAAAAGACCCCGACGCTGATGGTTCCGTCCAGTGGGTCCCGGATCGCTGGCCCGTTCTGCGTATCCCGAGTACAACAGCCAAGGTATAGCCTCGAACTGGGCCATCACGGAGTCCGCGGCCGGGCCGGGTCGGGCAAAACACGGCTCCTGGGGGCCCTACGGGCACGACTCCTCCGCGCCGGCGCTCGGCCCCAGCCCTTTCCCCCCGTACAACCACACCACGCCTCCTCCGCCGGGGACGCCGGGCTGGGCCGAGCCCTCCTCCAGGAGCGACATGCCGTGGTCCTCGTACCCGCCGCCGCAGCAGGCGGCCGGCCAGCAGCCCTTCTCGCCCATCAGCCAGCTGGCGGGGCCAGCGTCCGGGTCCTCCTACGACCGCAAGACGCCAGCGTCGACGATGCCGCCGGTCGAGATGTACCCGCCCCTGCCGACCATGGCGCCGGAGCCCCACTCGGGGCCGTCGATCTCGTCGCCGGGGCCCGCCGCGCAGCCGGCCGGGTACGGCGGGTGGCAGCCGCAAGGCGGCTACGCGCCCGTCCCGAACAAGCCCGGCGAGGGGTACGCCGGCGGCTGGTACTCGCACACTGGGGGCGACGACCACGGCGCGCAGGTCTCGACGGCGCCCGCGCTGCCGGTCTCTGAGGGGTACTACGCCCAGCGATGAGGCCCGGCTGCCACGGCCGAATCCCACAGCAGCGCCGCCTGGGGAGGGCGAGGCAGGATAACAGAGGAGCCGGCAGCGGAAGAGAGCCACCGGAGGAGAAATGACAACCACCAGGCGAGGGGAAGCTGTAGAACGGAGCGCGAGAACCTCGCACAACCACGTGCCCCCACCTCCCCCCAGGGGAAGGGAGTCGACTAGAAGAAAAGAATTGGCCTACCTGTCATTCCATCGTTCGGCTCGCAGCACACACTCTCTCTCTCACCGATGAACTCATGATGGCGCACGGGGGACGACCAGAGCCCCACGCACTACTTAGTCTTGAGCTGCAGCCACCAGACTATCGAAATAGACCGTTAGATATAGCTGAAGAGCCCAGGCGCTGTCGGGCGTGCAGCGCCGGTCGTCAACCTGACGCCGCGGATAGACTTTCCACGTCTCCCGAGCCAGAAGATGCTTCAAGGACGGGGGTTTGCCAGGAGGCCTTGTCGAGACGACGACTTCGCCTGTCCGTCCAGAGGCGCTTCTGCTGAGAGGCTTCTGTTTGGCGGCCGCCCAGGCCCTCACGACAAGCACACGGGCAGCGAGGACATAGGCACTCGAGGGCGAAGGCCTGCGGCCAGAGGAGACCTCATTTGCGGTGACCAGCTCACTCGAGACGGTCGACACGGGGCAGAGCACTGCCGCCCGCCGCCGGAGAGGTGAGATGACGGGTGAGCTGGAGGTTCGAGGGAAAGGGTAAATTTCGGCAGCAGCGCTTGGATCAGCGTGAGGATCGTGCCTTTCGGGAAGTCGGCGGTGAGGGACCCAACGCAGTGCGTGCCCCGGAACTCTAAATGGGGCCACTATATTTTTTTTTGGAATCTGGGGTATTTTCAAAGGTACGGCGAACGTGGAGTCGGGCTCCGGTTTCGTGAGAGAAAAAGAAGAAGAAGAGGGTGCGTGGTGGCGGTGGAGGGGGGGAGGGCGACGTTTTGCTTATCGGTTGTTTTTGTCTTATTTCCTGTGCGCCATGCCGCGATGTCTGCGTCTGCATCTGGGCGGTTCTTGTCTCAGTCTGTGTAATAACCCTCGCTCTCCATATATAAGGAATAAGCAAGTGAGCATCTCGAAGGAACTGTCACGTCCGAAAAAAAGATGAGTCGGAATTCAATCTTTTTTCTTGGCTGCAGGAGAGATATACTAGTATAGGAGGCACACGGCCAGCCTGAGTTTATTGAATTCTCTTTTTTCTTTAGGGCGCGGGTGCGCGCATATGTAGTGTCACGTCAGTTCTCGAGCGGCCTGCTGCCAACGCCAGCTAGCATCGGCCGCCCCCCCTCTGGCCCCAGTGAGTTTTTGGCAAAGCCCTTAGCCACAGGCGTTATAGGGGTTAAAATGCGAGTTAGTTGTATGGAAAGGACGAGCAGCTTTCCCAAAACGCTCATGCGGCCCGACCTGAAGCAGTTTTGCATTCTGGAAGACCGGCCGTATGACCTCTGCCACTCCGCTCGAGGAGACACACACTGCACACTGCACAGACGCCGTCCGTCGTGGATATGATACATGCCCCTCAGCTACGCATGCCCCGCACCGACGTCTCACTGGATATTGCAGCACACCCACCTCGTAGATCCCCACGTTCAGAGTTCGATGGGCTCTAGTGGGCCTGGCAGATCAGATCACCTGCATGTTCCTGGTATTCACATGACCACCTTAATCGCCGTGGGGTCCGACCTTGGGGGTCGCGGATCTTCTAGTGACAACACGGCACCGTAGCATCCAAGGTGTGCTGCGGAGACCGACCGCCCCGGCTGCTCCCAGCCGAACAAGACCCTCATGCGCTGAGCCGCAGCGTGAGCACCATGAGCGTGATATAGGCCCCCAGGCTCAAGACGGTCAGGAGCGTGACGCTGTTGCCACTGGTCCGGAACCTCTTCTTAATTGTCTGCACCCGGCGGCGGCCCCGGGCGGCAGCCGCCGCGTCGCCGCCCTGCCCGCCGGGCCCCGCAGCCTCGTCGTCCTCGTCCGTCTCCGAGTCCGACTCCTCCTGGTCGAAGAACTGCCTGTTGCCCTCGTACCGCCGGAAGATGGCGACGAGCAGGATGGCCGCCCCGTACGCGGCGAACAGCGCGCCGATCGCGTAGAACTCGCTGGTGAAGATCTTGAGGATGATGAGGGCGAACGAGAACTGCGACAGCGCCGTCCGCATGTACGCGCCCTCAAAGGTCCGCTGCGCGGCACGTATCTCGGTGAGCCTAACATGTGAAACGCTTGGCGTAAGCCGGTGAAGCGCGGCCCAGCTTTCCACAACAGGGACGGATGGCAGTTCGGGTGATCGACAGTCATGCCTCACTGAGGTGACCGAGGGCCAATCACTTGATGTGTTTGAAGGTCAAATGAGTCCAGAAAAGGTCGCACCGCCAGACGGCGAGGAAGAGTGCGGACGGCATGGCTTGTGCATCATGCAGCTGACCTGTCGGGTCTGGACTCGAACCTTTCGGGACCGCGCTGACAGGCAAGTCGCCACGATCCCCGATGATAAGAAGGGCGAGAAATAGGACACAATATGCCGCGGGAGCACAAAGCAGATACTCACTCTTGCGCCGTAAGAACGACTGAACGGGCCCGGTGCAGCCTCAGATGGAGGTGGTCCTCCGGATGCGGCTGCAGTGCCTGAAGTCCCAACACGTCAGCTCAGATTTCAGACCCCCCGCCAGCGTTGTGAACAGGGCCGACAAGGCCTGAGTATGGTAGCCACGAACCTCAAACATGCTGAAGATGGGTGGGAAGTACGCAGCCGGCGAGCTTCGGACGAATGCAGGGTGTTGTGTCGCGCTCGGGAACTTGTGTGAGAGAGGCGGCTCGCGGGACGCTGCAAATCTGCCCTGGTAACCCCCACGACTTGTATTTCAAGCAGTCGGGATCTTTGGTGAGAGGCTCAGGTCCCGACAGGCGACAGTGTCACGACAGAAATGTCGGGTGTTTTCTTGGAGAGAAGACGAACGGGCTCGAGGATAAGGTTGTCAGGTGGCCAACCACGTATCAGTTGACGATTCCTCCGAGGAGCGAGCGCCGGACCCGCGAACGGCAGCGCCAAGACCCACATTCCCGGCCTGGGGGTTGGGAGGGAGTCGATGACTAAGCCGAGCATTGGCCGCAGTGACGGCTGGCCGGCAAGCTGACGATGGATGCTCCTCTCGAGTTTATTCCAACGTCAAGCTACCTGAACCACCAGCAAGCCCCCTCCAAACAGCCCGAAGCAAGCTCCCATCGACTGCCTTTCCCTGAGCCTTTCTAGTTCTCGTCTCCGCGACTTGCCCATCATGAAGCCCCTCGTGAGCGCTATGCAAGCATGGTCTTGGTAAGTCATGACGATAGGAGCAGGAGCAGCAGCAGCAGCAGCAGAAGTCAAAGCTGAGAGGTTGGCTCGTCGACCCGATCTGACTGGCGCGCAGCTTCGTCATCTCCGCATTCGCCATCATCATCCTCTCGATCCTGGGTGCCGCCTTCCGGAACAACCACGAGGAGTTCGTGGGCGGCATCGACCAGCCTGAGAACGGACCCGCCGTGGCGAGCACCGTCTTCGTTGCTGTCTTTGTATACATTGTGAGTTGCGGGTGCTTCCCCCCCCCCCGGCGGACCGCTCCGAGCTGCACGCTGATGAGATGTCTCCGCCAGGGCTTCCTAGTCTTCTGCGGCCTGCAAGGCCTCCTCCACATGCGAGAGAGCCGGCGGGGAGCGATTGCGCTGTAGATCGGAGGAGCACGAGCATCGGTATCATGGAGTTCGGGCGTTACATTCCAGCGGGCAGATTCAGCGACAGCGAGCAGGGTGTGATAATCGACCGCTGCTGTTATGCGTTTGGGTTTCAGCGGACGGCTGTGGCATTGGGCACTTGGCATGTACAGGCAACACGATCTGTGTGCGAATACAATTTAGAAGAGGAGGGCTGGCTGATGTACGATATCGAAAGCGAATGTTATGGCAAGATTTCAACGAGGCCCTGGCACCTGGTCCAGCAGCATCCGGCAGCCGAAGCTGTCTGACGTCCTCAGGCCCCTCATCTGCCGTGGAGATTTTGCCCATACCACTGAGAGCGTATGGCGTCGTGTGTCCCAGCTGACTGTGCTGTGGGCACAGATTAATAATTCGTCAAAAGGGATGTCATCTTTGCTTCATTCGTTGTCCTCCCGGCGGAGCTCACAAAGGTCGAACGTCCTTGAACGTCTCGTACGTGGTCTCCACCTCGTTGAGACCCTACAGCTATGGTTTCCTGGCGACGGGCGACGTTGATATGGGGCAGCATTTATTATGTTGGTATGACAAGATTACACATACCGCTGCGCATTTGACGATCAGGTTCTCCCGATGCTCTGACCGCCGAGCAGAAAGACTCCGATGGAGGATGTCAGTCGTAAAGCCATGGAGGTGCTACCTGGTCAAGATCGTACCCCTTCAACCACCAGCAAGAAGGAGAAGCCTCTTGTTGATGTGCTTACCTTCTGGGTGAGTAATGACAAGGCACTCGATGCCTAGCTTAGGAGTACTGTGCGTGCGTACAGTACAAAACAGTCCAGGATCTGTCTCTGCGAACTTCATAGCTATGCTGTCAAGGCGTCTGCAATTTGCTAGAAAGCGATCTTGATCTCCGCATATACTTGACTAAAAAGGCTGTGAGAGTGGGCAGGCGGTGCTGCTGCCTCCGAACCTCTCACCTGCGAGGCTTCCCTGCGGAAGGGAACGGATAGAAAGTGGCCCGTGCGCGCCGCCGCCTGCTGGGCGTCCAGGCAACTACGACCCATCTCGATCCTTCTGCGGATCACGAGTTTTCGCGATGTCAATTCCAGGCAGCGAAGCCGTCTGTAGCCCCCAAAACGCGCTCTCGCGTGTGACGTGTCAATGGTGCTCGGTGGTGCGCCCGAGGGTTTTAGAAACAGCCAGTGAATACCATCAGGATGTGGGCTGAAGGCGAATCAGTATAAATTGTCCTCCTTCCCAGACTTGCTGGTCCGTGAAATAAAGTGCCCTCCTGTGTGCCTTCTTGTACTGTCACGAGGACGCCAGCAATCAATCCCAAGAAAGAACAACGCCTCTGATCATATCATTCTGGTCTTCTCCGCGTCGTCGAGCTCTCGTTTCCTGCCCGCATCAGCCATGTCTGCTCTTGGTCTTCCTTCACTACCAGTTCCCCATGAGGACCTGGCCAGGCACGTTGCCGAAAATCCTCATGTACCCGTGTCTGAGCTTTTCCGGCCCTACCGCGAGTATGAAGCCAAGCTTCGTCAGCTCTATGCCCAAGACGGCGACAACGAGGCACTCATGGACCCCAACCTGAACATCCTTCCCATCTTCGCGAAAGATGGTCAGGAGATCAAGGTGCGAGCTCGAGATCTCGCTGCCGAAACACAGCAAGAGAAGGAGAAGTACATTATGACCTTGCCAGAGGGCCAGAGGCGGCCTCAGGGATCGCCGGCAATGGTCGATTCCCTCAAGGAGTTTCAGCACAACTTCAATATCTTTTCGGAATCTTCACTTGTTGACTTGAACTGGAGCAATGTTGTTGCTGCTGGTTCCAGTGTTGTTAATTGTTTGCTTCCCGTTCCGAAGGAATACGAAGCTTCCAAGAGGACGTTGCGCGAGTTCTACCATGAGAAATTCTGTCCCGCGAGTGATGTCGACCTGTTCCTGTACGGGCTGACCGAGGAAGAGGCTATCGACAGGATCGGCGAAATCGAGAGGGCCATTCGGGATGCAATTCTCACCGAGACCACCACTGTACGCACGAAACACGCCATCACGATCTGCAGCCAGTATCCAACACGGCACGTCCAGATCGTCCTGCGTATCTACAAGAACATCTCCGAGATTCTGACCGGCTTTGACATCGACGCTTCGGGGGCGGCTTACGACGGCAGGCAGATCTACTGCACCCCGCGAGCGCTGCAGTCCTTCATCACCCAGATCAATCATGTCGATCTCTCCCGGCGCAGCCCGTCCTACGAGAATCGTCTCAGCAAGTACTCTCACCGAGGCTTCGAGGTGTACTGGCCGGATCTGGAGAGGTCGCGCATCGACCCAACTATCTTCGAGAGGAGCTTTCAGCGGACCCTTGGTCTTGCCAGGCTTCTCATCCTAGAGCGCCTGCCGACGCCCGCCTCTAGAGACTCGTACCTCGCCAGGCGCCGCGAAGAGCGTGGCAGGCCTCCTCTCAATCGCCGCCGCTTCCGTCAGCTAGCCGGCAACATAAAGGACGACCACGAAGACGAGGTTGCAGAGTGGGTTGATGAGGAAGAAGTGTCCAATTATCATACCTTCTCTATCCCTTATGGAGTCAACTTTCATGCGAAGAAGATTGAGAAACTTCTGTACACCAAGGATCTGTTACTCAACGCCGAGTGGAATCAGCCCAAGGACCGAGAGGTATATCTTCACCGTCATCCTGCTTTTTTCGGCCGTTTCGACGATGTCAAGAATGATTGTTGTGGATTCTGCCCCGGAGCCGAGACCGAGGAAGAGAAAAAGGTGCACGATCAAGAGAGCAAGATATACGTCTCTGGCGACATCGCTTTCATCAGAGATGACCCTGGCAGGCAGGAGATCGGCTCCTTCCATCCGCTCACCGACGACGACTGGACTGAGATGGCCTATGTTGGTAACACTGCTCGCCTCTGCCAGGACATTGTCGATGGCGAGCTAGATCATGTCCAGGACTGGCTCTCTCAAGATGGCGCCAACCCGAACACGCGTGACTATACTGGCCGGACGCCTCTTCATCTGGCAATCATGACCTCCACGCCCGAGGTTGTCAAAGCTCTTGTCGACCATGGAGCGAGGCTGGTCGCCCGCTTAGCTGACGGCAGGACTGCGCTCCACCTTGCTGCTGAGCGAGGCAATGTTGAGATTGTGAAGATGTTGATGGACAAGAGCGTCGCGAATGAAGCTGAGGAGGAGGAGAAACAGGCGCACAAGCGGAGTACCCAGGCGATCAAATCAGACACATCTGCCGCCAAGGAGCAGGATTTCGATGCGGAGGAAGACCCGGATGTTGACGTGGTCGATGACGCCGATTCTGACGACGAGGACGAGCAAAGCGTAGTCACCGGGTCCTTTGTGAATGTGAGAAAGGGAGAGGACGCACCTACGCAGGACAACGGTGTCCCGGATGAAGATGAGAACGATCCGGACTTTTATGATGTCAACGTTATTGCCTGGGATATGCCGTGCTCAGCGATGCATCTTGCTATTGTCTGTGGGCATGAAGATGTCGTCAAATTGCTCTGCTCAGTAAGCCGCGTGACTGGTCAGATTATGGACTATGCTAACGCCCAACAGGAGTACGGAGCGGACATTTTGCTTCCAGTCAAGTTCCTAGGCCATGAGAGACAACCGATTGCAGCTCTATTGACCCTCGCCCTGTCTGCAAAGCTTCCTCTCGAGAAGGCCAGGTCAATGGCCAGAACCATTCTTAGTCTTGGGGCCACATGTGCTCAAGCCGACCTTCACGGGGTCACTGCTTTTCAACATCTGGTGTCACAAAATGAGGTTGAGCTCATAGAGCTCTTGGCAGAGACCGACAAGGTTGGAGTCAAGAACTCCATCAATCATATTGCGATCCCGTCAGCGCATGTGACGATCTGGCCGCTCAAAAGGGCAATTGAGAGCGGCAATGCGAGAATGGTGCTTCAGCTGCTCCAAGCTGGGGCAGCGTTAGAACTTGATTTCGATACTTGGCTGAAGGCTGCAAAACAGGCACCATGGTACGTGTCTTCCGTGACATAACTGCCCCGACTTTGCTGTCATGTATTCGATCAAATTCGGTCCCGAGACGGCTGCCCTTCTGGAACCCATACTCGGGATACAGAAGGACTGCAGCCCTAGACGGAGTGTTCTTCTTTTTCTATTTATTTTTTATTACTCCCTCCTTCGCAGCCTGGAGCGGTCGCTAACAGAGACTATTTCAGCATGAAAAACAAACTACTCCGTGGATATGATCTCAGTATCGAAAATTTCCATACGACGGTTGAGCAACCAATGATTTTGGCGGTGCAGTCCTCGGATCCATCCATTGCGCTGGAGTTTATAAAGCGCGGTGCTGATGTCAATGCCATAACGACCCAATCAAGACAGATATTAAAACATGGATGGGTCGGACGCAAAGGCGAGTCTGTCCTCAATCTCATCCGCAGTCAAATTCAGCAATTGCGGGAATGGAAGCCTCCAACGGCATTCCTTCCGGCACTCAACGTTGGAATGGACGACGTCTTGAGTACCTTCGAAGACGGAACTTGGCAGCATGCTGTGGTGAAGACAACGGCCAATAACTTCAAGAGGAGTAATCAGTACATGCTTGATATGTATGAGAAAGAGAAGGCGCGCCTCGCAGGATCCGATGATGCACAGCGACAACGTGCTGCCATTGAAAGGGCGTTGTCGACATTCGAGAGGATCGAAAAAGAGGTTATTGCCAACGGCGGCAAGACGTTCCAAGAGCTCCATCCTGAGATCGGGTATGCCGGAAAGAATCAGCCTGTACCTGGACCGCGGCAGCGGCAGTGGCGGGAGTTCAAGGCGGATTTCCACTTCCACGGCGTCAGCGATGTGACGGAAAGGCGGAAGGCTAAGTATATTGAATTGTGCGTACTTGTTCCTTCGCTTCAAACCAAACCTCCCACAGGATATCTTCAGGCGGTGTGATCCTGGACTCAAGTCCAACATGATAGCTGACCTTAAAACAGGTTCGAAGCTGCGTGGACAGGCGACCTCGACAAGATTAAGGCTCTCACCCTGGCTTCGTGGGACCCTCAAAACAATGAGCCCCCATTACAGATCGCCGTTAACGATTCGATGAACAACCCCTTTTCACTGGCATACTTCAGAGGCCATCACGACGTAGCCGCCGCCATCCTGAAGATTGCTCAAGCACAATATGCGCCGGAAGAACAGCCGATGACTCGGTATCGCATGCACACTAGCAATGATGACGATTCAGAAGATGATAGTATGTCAGAAAGCGACGGGCCCCAAATCTACCGCGAAATTGTTGGCGACCAATTCACGGTCGAAAACATCGGCCAGATCTCGATGCAAGTCAAGAGTTCCATCACACCTTCTAAAATGCTCTGGTGGGATGTTTCGGTGCCCCTCAGCAGTAATGGGGTTTTTGAAGAGTTCTTAATATCGAAACATCCTTTGCTATGGCATATCATCGACAAGAATGATCGCAATGGGCTTGAGTATTTCTACAATCTCGCAGCCTACTTTGCAAACCAGCAGCAGAATGTTGATGATGAGAACGACAAATCCTTCTCATTTCCTCACTGGGCATTCTCGCTCGCTATCGAGCGCGGCCATATCGAAATTCTGAAGGATATGATTAAGCGGGTTGGAGCTGGCCTGCCGCTTGAGCAGCTCGTGAAGAAGACTGGCATTGAGCTCAAAGAAAGGCCGCGATATTATCAAGGTCTCACTGTCTATGGCAAGAAGAGGTATGGTACGTCATCATCATTTTCTATTCTCACTCACTGACTTGGTCAAACAGGAAGGATTGGGCAGCGGCAGGTCGCCACGTTATCTCGCCAACAACGGACACTGGTGTCTCGCCACTCCTGAATGCTGCTCTCAAAGGCAATATGGACAGTGTCGAGTATTTCACGAGTGACTCCCCCCTGAGACACTATCTGGAATTCGGCAAATCGAAGGCAGCGAAAGAGGACATCAGAATTGACCATCTCATCAAGTCTGGAGGAGGTTTTGACAGGGTCGTGACCAGATGGCTTGGAGCGCAAAGTGAGTTGGTCGCTGTACTTATAACTCATTTCATTGCGTCGCTAACGGCATGCAAGGTCATCTCGTCATTCATGCTGCCATCATGGGCCCGAATCATGTGAGGGCAGAGCGGTTGGTGAGCTATTTGATCCAGGTCTACCCTGAATCCTTGAAGGCCAAAAACATTGGCGGAATGACGCCTCTGGCAGTCGCCTGCTGGCTTGGCAGACTGAATCTTGTTAAAATTCTCATCGCCAATGGAGCCGACCAGTCCGCCAAGGATAAACAGTGGAACAACATCATCCACTTGGCCCTTAAAACTTATCCAAGTGCAAAGCAGCTCCGTGCTTTCCTGGATCTGCTCGATCCTCAACTCCGAGACGATATGCTACTCTCACGCAGCGCGATTCAGGCAAGTGACGGACGCACGCCTCTTCATCGCTGGATTGGCATTAAAATCGCTCAAAATCGGCACACCGGGTATGAACCCGAGGACCAAATTGAGGAACTTCGCGTTCTGCTCGAATACTCCAACGGCGAAGAACTCGGCTACCTGGACGCAAGCGGTGATACTCCTCTTCATACTCTCATCATCAATAAGATGAACCCGGACTTCATCAGAGTCGTGCTCGAGGCTGATCCACAACTCTTGTATCGCGAAAACGCAGTGGGCCGCACACCTGCAGAGTGTGCCCACGACATGTACCTTCACGGCTGTGTACAAGAGCCTCAGGACCAACGGCACCAGCGTTGGCGTCAAGACAGGTCCGTGGCACACCAGCTGACCAGGGGCGTGACCATCCTGGACCCGGAGAGGAACAGCGACCTGTCGAGGGTCCGGCAAATTTGCGATCTTGTCGACGAGACACTGGAGAGGATCCCCAGCAAGCGGCGCCTCGTGAGTCTGCATGAGGCTAATGATGTCGCGAGGCGTATCAGCGAGAAGTACCAGAGCCATCGATATGGATGGAGGGGTCCCGGCGTCGACCCGACCCCCAAAGGCGATAATCATCAGGGCGAGCAGGGGGCCATAGAGGATCAGCCGGAGCAGAGTGATATCGTCTCGGACAAGCTTAGAGATATGTTCGATTCGGCATGGCGAGAGCCAACGGAAGCTTGATGGGCTTAGAGAATGGACTATGAGCCCGAGCTCATTACTAAGATTGACTCAAATATGTGCGAGAATAATGATTTGTTGTTGCCTACGCAGATGGTAGATACCAGGGAGAGAAGCACTTGAGATCTGAAAATAGTCTATCCATACACTACTTTCTTAAAGAATGATTCTGAGGGTGACTTACGTATTATAGCAGATAACGGTAAGCTGCGAAAGACGGCCAGGACCTTGATTTGGGCTGGTCACACACTTTTGAGGCAGAGAGGTTGTTCAATGAAGGTAACGAAAAAGACATACTGGAGTCGTTTCTTGTGGATAGAGATTTCTTGTGGATGAGAGCAAATGCAGGATGTTAGCAGCTTGAAGAGATACAGAAGTTCAATTGAGCTGGCGGCGCATCTATTTCTATATTTTCGAGGTTATAGGTCGAAGTTGGAGCCGTTCAGTCACCGCCTCGTCTGTGGTCCGCGTTGCTTAGCTCAATGGTAAAAGCGTGCACTACTACAAAAATAGACCGCAGTCGAGTTGCGAGCCGGAGGGTCGCCCGTTCAAATCCCAAGGCCGGCAAAAAAATTCCTGGGAGTTTCCGTGGAAAGAGGATTCAGGGACAGTACGCTCATGTGTGGCGGAAGTTCCCCTGGCCCATATCCTCCAGTACACCGGTCACCAGAAGAATTCGCAAAACCCCCCATGAGCGGGCTGGGGGTTTTCGGCCTCTAGGAGCACCTTTGGTGCTCCTAGAAGGAGCTTTTTGCTCGTGCTGCCCGCGTGTCGGAGTGCTGTGTTGTATAGCCTTGTTTTTTTTTCTTCTTCTTGGCCCTCTTTCTTTTACATTAACTTCTTCAAGTGGCCCCTGCGTGGTACGTTTTCATTTGCCTGGTGTCAGAATTCCTTTGACAGCAGCCACAATTGGACTTGGCTGAACCAGAAATGTCACTTGTAAGCTGACAGCGGGAGTGGCGCAGTGGTCTGCATTTGCCTAAACTGGTGCTGGACCCGGCGTACAGCGGTCCTGGCCAATTATACAGGATGTCCGAGCGGCAAATCAGACGATAAAGTTCTGCTGTTACTATGTATACCCTCGTGCAGGAGGAGGATGTGGCTGATCTCGAAGAGATGGTCGGTCGGTGCTGGTGCGAGGCTCTGCCTAGGCAGATACCGGCTGCCTAAATAATTGCTACGTCCACCACGAACACACACTTTAATTTTAACAAGCTACCTGATAACCTTGAATTCTTCCTTCATATTCCCCGCTTCAAACTCTTCCATCCTGTATAATTATCTCGTCCTCGTCAGAGTGTTACAAATTCTCCCGATTTGGCCGGCAGCTACGCCCAACCCAATACACGAGAGCAAGGCATAGAGCCCAAAGTTCTCACCATTACGACGAGGTTTCCCGCTGGGAAAGAATAATAACTATGTTGTCCATAATTTCAATCATTTTTCGGGCGCTTCAGGTTCGTATGGCCCGCTTCCTCTGCCCACCCATCCCCTTCCTGCACTTGCGCACCCGTCTTCCTTAACGTCCAGCAATCTGACCTTCCTTAGATGCTCTTCGCGATCGTCGTCCTAGGCCTTTCAGTAACTTTTATGAAAGCCCAGGGTATTGGTAGCGTCCCAGTGACCACTCGGTACAGCATCTTTGTAGGCGCCGCTGGGTAAGTAACCGTCGTTCCCTTTGACCTTACCGCCTCGGACTAACATAAGACCTCATAAAAGTATGATCGTCGGCGCCCTGGGAACGGTCGCCCTCTGGATTGAGAGAATCCCTAGCCTTGTACCCATGGTCACCGATGGGCTCGCCGCGGTGTTCTTTCTCGCCGGCGGCATTTCGTGGGCCGTGGGCATGAAGGGACAGAGCTGCACCGTTGGATCGGCCGAGAAGCTCTACGAGAACCCGTTGCTCAACCAGGGCTGCTTCGCTAAGGCCAGTGGCGAGTCGGAAGCATACTGCTATGTCTTGAGCCACAACGGCAAGCTTTGGCCATCGCCAATGCAGGGAATATGGTCAGTACCACCCGCGGAGCTTTGGATCCGAGCTAGAGCTAACAGGCAAACAGTCAAAGGGCCTTTGCCAATGAGAGTTTCATGTTCCTTGGCTTTGCGGTCGGGGTGGTTCTCGTGGGCTTGGGATTTTTGATGATGAAGAGGAGCGGGGGCTCGAGGAGTAAATATGTCGCGTAATAGTGCACAACTTGAGTGTGGTTGGTAAGGCCCGGTGAGATTGGGTTCTGACATGATGCGAGGAGGGTACGCTATCGAATTGGAAACGAATGCTCTGGTGAGCAGGATCAAGACTGTACACAACGACCGCAAGTTGAACGACGCCAACAAAAGGGGTGAAAAAGGCCGATAATGCGAGCGTTATCCTAGAAATCCACGTAATTATTCATTCATTGACACGGTACTGACAGAGGATCACTTCATCGCGGTGAGAACTGCTTCTCTTCGCGGTACCATGCGTACGAGCATGCGTCTACTAATTATAACTCAGCAAGACAAAGACAAGAAGCAAGACGCTTGCCAGCCAAATTCCTGAGCGAATGATCCCAATGCTCAAATGCTCTACGTCATTTGGTGTTCTAGTATCTGCATAATGGCGGGCGATTACTGGCCCGCCATTCGGCCGCTTTAGAAGGCAGCATCTATGATTCTTGTTTGCTGACATGGATACTTTAATTATCTTCTTTGATTTTAGTATGACGACAACTGATCATCGCATCAGAGATCTGTTACAATCAAATACAATTTATCATCGGGCTACTCGCATTTTGGGAATTTCCATGAAGACTTCCCGAAGTCATTGCATGGCTTTTTTAATCCACCGTCCATTATACATTTAGGTTGGGCACGACGCAAAGTCTACGGTAGGCTTCTTGCCTCCATTTGCATCGAACCATGAGCTCACTGGTGTCGCGGCGACTGACTCTCAAGACCTCAAGAAACCTCCCACGGCAGCCCCTAATCTATTCCAGCACTGCGTCAGGAAGCCCTAGCCACATGTTACTGCATGCGCCGCACACACTAAAGTAGCATCCGATTGTCGGTGTATATCCGTCACCTGATACTCCCGCTCACTTGTCTGCGGGATCGTCTTGCAGGCCCCCTGGTCGATGAAGATCCACTGCAGGAAAGACGTAAAGGCGTCCACATCGCTTCGCGTGCTCATGGCCCCGAGGCTGACACGGACGACCCTAGAATGACATCGATGGGTCAGCATGTGTAGCCCCGAGACAAGGGCGGCGCATCGACAACAACTACGGATCCCCAGTCGTAGCTCGAAATCTGGCACCGTCGTCACTCACCCCGTGGGAAGCTGCTGTATCAGGCTGATGCCGTCCGGACCGCAGGTATGGTGGGCAGAAAAGGCCCGCTGGAGCTGCCAGGGCTCGTACTCGAGGGCGGTGAAGATACCGCCCGGGCAACATATTCCTGGCCGACGTGTTAGCTTGAGGCGTGGGAAGGAGTCTGGATGTTGTCCGACGGGATCTACGCACCGCCTGACCTCACATAACACCCGTTCTCGTTGGCTATCCGCTCCACGTCGGCGTACGGGATATAGTACCCATTGGCGTCGAGCAGGTTGAAGGCGATGGTGGCCCCCTGCTTTCTTGGGTCCCCAAACCCCCGTCCGTCGTCCTCGGTGTATATGTGGCAGAGCGGGCGGCCGTTGGCGTGCGTTAGAAATCGCATCCTCTGGTAGAGGCGGATCGATAGCGTAGTCGTGTGGCGGGAGACGTTATCCATGGAGCCGTACAGCCTGAGGTGAACGTCGATAGCCTCCCCCAGCGCAAGGATGCTGTGGAACGGCAGAGTACCGTCCTCAAGACCATCATGGATCTCGTAGGAGTGCTCGCCGTTGTCCTGACGTATCCCGCCGACGTACTGGTCGGCAGCGTCACGGCCTTTCAGCTTGTGCCATGTGCCCCCGAGCACCGAGACCATGGTGACGGTGCCCCCGCCAAAGTACTTCCGCAGCATCAGGATGTGGCCCGAGTCCTTCCGCACGATCAGCGCGCCCAGGTCCGGGAAGCCGAAGATCTTGTAGAAGGACACGCAGGTGAAGTCGGGCGCGTTGTCGGGGTCCCGGAAGACCGGGTGCAGGGGGCTGGTCATGGCGAGCGCGGCACAGTCGAGCAGGGTGTACGTGTTCTGCAGGGCGGCCGACGACCTGATGCGCCCTGTCCACGACAGAGGGAGGCGCCGGCCCGACATGTTGGACTGGCCGGGGTAGGCGAACAGCCCGAGCCCCTGCGGCCGGGGCAGCAGGTCGTACCGGCGGTCCTGGCCGTGCAGCTCCGGGTTGTCGAGCCAGCGCTCGACCTCGGCGTCGCTCTCGAAGCAGTGCGACTGGCCGTGGGTGAGCTCGCGGATGCCCACGAGGCTGGTGTGGGCGTCCTTGTGGTAGCCGTACCAGAAGCTGCCGCTGCGCGTCTTCTCGGCCAGGTCGCGGAAGCTGTCGGCCACGAGCTTGATGCCGGCGGTCGAGTTGGCCACGAAGACGAGGTCGAAGTGCTTCGGGTCGGCGCCGAAGAACCGCAGGGCCTCCTCCCGCACGCCGTCGACGACGCGCCCGGAACGGTCGGCCGGGCCGTTGGCGCTGTGGGGGTTGCCGTAGAGGCTTGCCTTCATGCGCTCGGCGAAGGCGTCGATGAGGCTCTTTGCGTAGATGGTCGTGCCGCTGTGGTCGAGGTAGACGCCTGGGCGGGGGGGTCAGGAGGCCGTATCTCACCCCGTGGAAGAGGATGTGTCTGGGCTTTGATACTCACCTTCGTTCATGTGCGGATACTCGGTCTGGCGCAGGGTGTGGACCGGCACCGGATAGAACTTCTCGTCCGGCAGACCCGGCGCGTCCCCATTGTTCTCTGGCGCTGAAGAGCTACAGTCAGCACAGGGGGAGCCACCTGAGGAGCCGCAGCGTGTGTACGAGGGCCGTCCACGGAGGGGAGAGGACCGTACCAGCTTTGAGGTTGGACGCTCGGTGCCGGAGCCGAGTCATCAACCCCCGGGGCACGATGGACCGGCGCGGCGTGGTTGGTGCGGAGGGAGTGCCGTCATTCATGTCGAAAGGCAGAGCTGACACGCCAGAAACATTCCTAGTGCCCTTTTCGGAGGAGGGAGTTCGTGTTGACGAGGGGGGCGATATTTCTATGGGTTTTGTAATGTCGAGAATGCCGCGAATTAGTAAACCCACTTCCCGATCCCGTAAGGGCCCTGGGCCAGCTGGAATGTTCCGCCCTTGCCTCCCCAATGAACAGGATCGACGCCGTGATTCATCCCTCCCTCACATTCCTTAGATGCATGTGTTCCACCGTTCCTTGTTCCGCGGTGGCGATCCGACGAACCATTGACACTCGAGGACCACGTTTTCGGAAGTGAGAGGGGACGTCCACGCTTATGGGTCTAGCCCGGTCGTTAGGGCGTCCGCTCCCGCCTTGACGTGACCCCCGGCCCAAAAGCTGTGATCAGGGGAGCAAGAGGAGGACCCCATCGCGCTGTGGGTGAGGCGGCCGGCGCTCCCATTAGCCCAGCGGGCGAGGCTGGGCTGCTGGCTGCTGGCCTGCCCCGGTGGCCCAGGCCGGCCTGCTGCGTGGTGTGTGGATCTGACGAGCATCAGCCTGCAGCCCAGCTGAGCGGTCGCTGGAGAAGGGGGCAAGTCGTGTCGACGCCGCGCCCCCTCCCCCCTCTCGAGCAGAGCCGTGCGTGTGACCGCCTCGTGAGGATGACTGTGCCCCGTAGTGGGTAGAGTTGCCGAGGCCACCACACACGCGGCAGTAGCTGCAGGCACGCAGGAGCGCCATGCCCTCAGCCCCCCTCTTCCGGAGCACGCCCTCGCACACATGCGGGCCTGGTCAAATGATCGGGCTGGCGCTTGGCCTGCAGGTTGTGTGCCCTGCGAGATGCGGTGCTGCCTGTGCGAGGGCGCATCGCGGCCTTGCATGCTGCGTGGGGAAGGGGGGAAGGGGGGTGGGAGCGGTGAGAAGAGGCTGCTGTTGCTGCTGTTGCTGCTGGTTGAGGAGGCGATGTCGTCGGGAACGATCGAGAGTCTCGCAGGAGGTGTCTCGCTGGGGGACCAACGCGCGCTCGCTTCCCGCGGCAACGGTCCAGAACCTGGTGGGAGGCTAACGACGCCGAACACGTGGGGCATCTCTTTCGCCCTGGAGAGGGAGCAAGGCACGGTAGTCGAACCCCCATTGTCTCGGGGGGGAGGGGCTTGCAGGAGTGACAGTTCGCTGCGGACAAAGTATTGTTCCACCTCGTGGTGGCTGATCATCTCCCCCCCTCCCCCCCTTCCCACACGACCTGCGCTCTGCGGGGCCTCCAGAGCTGCAACATACTCGGGCTGGGCTCTACGCCTCTCCTTATCAGCGTCATTTTTTTTTTCTTCTTGAGGAGGGTGGGGGACCAGCTACCAGGCGGCGGTGAAGGTCCGGTGGCCGTGTCATGTCGTGCCTCGCTCAGCACTGACCTGCTCATCGTGCAGATCTTGCACCAAGCCGGGCCCTGCACGGCCGGAATCAGCCCTCCGGAGCGCACCTGGACCCCTGGGGCCTGGGTTCCCCATCCCGGGGTCGACGGCCGTCGGGATTTTTTCTTCTTTCTGACGTCGTCCTGAGCAGATTGTGAGCTGTCCAACGGGGCCACAGGGACGCACGTGAATGCAAGGTCCCGGAGATGCGTGACACCCGAGGTCACGGCATCGATCACCGGAAGGCCGCATGCATTATCGTGGCGGCCGTGACGCACGCCAGAGAACGCTGTCGAGCCCGCATTGGTCCTCTGGGCGATAAGCACCTTCCAGAAAGTGCAAAGTTCGTGTAGAGAGGCCACCTGGCAGCACATCGCCTACGGCTGATCTGGAGCCAGGGCGCTCGGGAGGAGGACCTTTCGCCCGCGCGCACAGGAAGCCCACACCCGGGTTGCCCTCACCGGCTGGTGCACACAGCCCGTAGCCGGGTCAGCCGTGACGATGCCCTGGCAGATGCGACCCTCCATCGCTGCCCTCGACGTGGATTCTTGGCAGGCCGGTGGGGCTCTGGAGGGGGATGGGTCTTCGGGATCGCTGTCACGGTCACCAGATCGACCACTCGTTTTCTTTTAGTTTCCACACCCTAGGTCTGGAGGCTTACACGTTAGTTATACTAACAACGGACAAGGTCGTGATCTATCATTAGCCTAGCAAGGATTCGAGCAGCTGAGTCCAACGTAAGCAGCTGGCGGACACCAGCAGCAAGCTGCCACGTGCCTCTGCCTCGCTCGCAGGCAGCAACGAACGCAGGTCGGAGGCTGCGGCGAAAACGAGATGGAGGGAGAGAAAGAAGGAAAAAAAAAAAAAGGAACAAAACAGCCACCGCATGAACGTCTCTGCGCAGGGCGCGTGTTGTCTGTCGCGGTGCACGTGGGGCCGTAGTTGGGTTTTTTGGAGCCAGTTCGCGCGCCTTGTCGGGTGCAGCCGCATGGTTCCCGCAGTCTGGCGCGCCTGGGCCCTGGGGTGCCTGGGTCCCTGGTTTGCGCTGTGCCCCCACCTGCTCGATTTGTAAGGCCCGGCACCTCTGATTCGCCCGCCGGGCGCCCTGGGGCCCCCCCTGTCGACCCAGCCCGTCGGGATCCCATCACCCCAGGATCTCGGCGGCGCGAAGACGCACCCGCTGGGTCGAACGACCACCTCGCGGCCGGGAGCGACGAGGTCGCTGGCCTGATCCCCCTTCCCGGCTGCGCATGATGGTAGTCATGGGGCTCCGTGGCAGACCCGAGAGGGACGGGGGCGGGGCCAAGGAAGGAGGAGGAAGCAGGAGTAGTCCTACATTCGGTGCCGTACGGCAGGTCGTCTGATTGGTGATCGTCTCTTCGATGCGGGTGGGTGCAGGCAATCTCTGGATCGGCCTCTCAGGGCCAGGGGGGCGCGCATGCTGATAGGATCGCGGTCGCGATACTGCACAGACGAGTGGCGGTGGAAGCTCGGCGCGCTCTCGTCGCTGATATCGCAGAGATGATCAGCGAGGTATCCACCGGCGAACATATCTGGACAGAGGGCTATCTCGGCAAAGAAGGGGGAGGATGCTGGGGGCGGAACTGTGCCTCGCGGCCTGCTGCTCTCAGGTCAGCACCCTCTCGCTCCTGCGTTGCAGCTTGGATATCACGGGTGTGCGCCGCGCTTCGGCGGCGCAGCCGAGCTTGACGGCTCCGCGGCCTGGCTAGTAGAACACGGAGGTTAGGCCCGTTTAGAAAACACTCACCATGGGAGCGGCAGTGGCCGGAAGGGGGGACTGGTTTCATAGTAGAGCTCCGGGCTGGAGATCCGGCCAGGCGATCCGATGTTTCCGCTGCGAGCCTGTTCTCGGATGATCTGTGTCCAGACGTCATCGAGGCATAAGAAAGCTAGTCATGCGAGGGCCTACTGAACCCTGGAACGCCACGCGATAACGTTCACTGCCGGCCTCAGGGTTCATCTACTTCCACCAGAGTCGTCAGTCTGGAGTCTGACGACTGCTTTTGGTCACGTTTCATTGATTTCTAATAGGACTGGCAGTCACTGAATGGAAGTTCGGCGCATTGCTGTCAACTCTACTCAATTACTCCGAGCCCAGTGCGTAGCCGCAGCTGTTGTGGCTCCTTGTTCCTAATGTACAATTGGCGGTAAAGCCAAGCAATCGAGGTACTGTACCTTCCCGCAAAGACTGGCCACCTAGTAAGAACGCCACCCCATTAGCATGCCAGCTGGACCACCTCAAATCACGAACGCCCCTTAATGAACACCAGACCCCATGTACCCATGCAGAGGTAGTCTGTCAGGCCGACCTTTTACTACAGGATGAAGGCAAGCGCAGCTCCAATGGCGAGCATGCTGGCAGGCGCCTTGGCGTAGGCTGCCGCTGTGGCAACCGTGGCGGGCGAGTTGGTGGTAGTCACATTGGTGCTAGCTGGACGTGCGCTCTCCGTACGCGTAGTGGCTGCAGAGGAAGTCGTAGCACCCGACACAGTCGAGATGGTCGGGGCGGCCGAAGTACCGCTGCAGGCAGAGCTGTCCACCGCGACGGCCGTGAAGTTGGCGCAGGTGATCCGGGTCGTGTTGGCGAAATGAAGGACGAAGCTGCGGTTGCCGAAGAAGGCGCCGATGCCAGACAGGGTCGAGGCGAAGTCGTCTGTATAGGTAGCGGTGAAGTCGGTGCCGTTGATGGCGCCGTGCTTTCCAGAGAGATCACCGACCTGGCAGGTCTTGGGCAGCGAGGGGTCGCAGGCGGGCAGCTCGCCTCGCTGGTAGGGGTCGAGGTGGGCCAGAGTGCCGTTGCAGTTACCATCAGCTGGAACCGGCTGGTCGTGGATGTGGTACACTGGGAGGACATTCAGGGCCAATCCGTCTGAGGTCTGGTTCGAAATAACTTACGGAAAGGACCACCCGAGTCGGGCAGGCCCGAGAACTCAACGTGGAAAATCACGCCGTCGCCGTTGGGCATCGAGACCGCCTGAATGGCGCCCTCCACATTGCCGCCGTTGGGAAAGGCATTATTGTCGAAGGCATTGACGGGCAGCTGGGCGATGTACTGGGCTCCGCTCGGGTTGCTGGTGATGCAAGAGGCATTGCCAAGGATCTGTCAGCTCCTCGTCAGTGGCTCGTGGTGTACACAATGTGCTTGCTTTGAGAAACGCGTACGCCCGTGGTGATGTGACCGTCGGTCGCCTGGGCTGCGACACTGCCGATGGTGGCGGCAGCCGCGATGAAGGTAACAATCGAGGAGAACATGTTGACGATGATCGTAGGCGTGTTGAATAGTGTTGATCAGGATGTGGCAAAGATCTCTGAAGGCACGGAAATGGATCGTTGAAAGCTGCCGGCCGAAGGATCTTGGGATAGGTCTCAATCGCAAGAAGAAGTTGTAGGATCAAAGTGGCTTGGCCAGGCTCTCGAAGGTAGTGGATGAACGAGTTACAGGAGAGAAGGTTGAGGAACAGGTGGACGAGATTCACCTGTCGTTGATAGGAGTGCAGAGGTCTGGAGATTTAAAAGGTCTGTCGACCAGGAAACAAGAGGTATCGTTTGTCAAGCAGCTTCCAGTTGATGCGGGGATCTGGCGCTCAAGCTCGTGGGAGGAGGGAAGCCAGCGGTCCATGTACTGGTACCGGGTACCAGGCGTTGTGTTGCGCAAGCTTTGAGTACCAGTGAGTTGCCCAATATTCTTGTCTTCAAACGGGGCCCACCGCACTACGAAGCCCGTGCGTACTGTGCAGTCCAACACGCGCCGCGGGCTTCCGTGATGCAATCACGGCGTTGGATGTGTTAAATAAGGGAACTATGTATCTATAGACTGAGGTACCTCAGTCAAAGAGACATCGTGAGGTGCTGTGCCTCGGAGCTGCTGAAATTTTCCCTATTGGCAAGAAGACTGGGACCATTGAGCCTATATAGGAACATTCCATCTGTCTTTGCAACTAGGTACTATGAGGGCCTTTCCTGGCGTCCCGTGTGGAACTCCTCGCTTGAATGTGTGGTGTCACTGGTTAGAATTGTCGATTCCACGAGAACCCAGCCGTCTTTGGAAGCGGATTACTAGAGACGAACGCAGAGAGGAAGGCCACGATCTGCTAGAATTAGATTCGGGATATGACATGAGAAACGTGTTCTCTAGAAATGGCCAGAAATGTTTTGAGGTGGTCAGCTGCAATTACGTGTCTGTATGCGTACTTGGTGGCACCGCCGCCGAACCGATGCCTTGTCACAGGTGTTGGCAATGCTTCTTCTTGAGCCGGCCCCAATAAAGACCAGATCAGACTATCCTCACTGGATTATCTGATTAGGGCGGACCGCACCACCACAAGTTTTTCCAGGACTCATGAACGTGAAACCTTGATATGGTGCGCCGGGTGGCTCTATCTCGCTTGGGGCGCGGAGCAACCTTAAGTCAGCACGAGATGGGAAGACCCCTGCCAGCAGCCAGGCACGCCGCCAGGGGCCGTGGGCCCCCACAAACCCAGTGCATCGGGAACGGTGCAGGGGCTCGTACCTCTGTCTCGAGCCGAGACAGCAGATTCGGAGATCTGCGACAAACACTGCTCAGCAGCAGACTTTCGTCTGTTTACTCATTTCAACCGTATTACCCTGTCCACCCGCTTGCGATAGCTCCGGGATAACGAGCTGGACAAATGTTCTCCCTGAGACCTGTGGCACCGGCAAAGAAAAAAAACCAAGGCTAGGCCAGCTGAATCGAATCTCCCTTGAACCGCGATTAATTACCGGTAATTGCAGTCAGTCATGTATGACGCTTATGATCGACCTCGAGAAGGCCTGCAAAAGAAAACACGGTTCAGCTCCATTCACGACACGGCGCGGCCGGCTCACTCTTCGTTCTAACGGCGAGCCCGCCTCGCCAGCCCTAGGTTTATCGAGACCCCCGGAGACGCTCTGGCGTGCTAAGAGAAACCTCTAGGCCGTTTAGCGACCTCCGTTTCACTACACCACGCCAACGTCTGTGCGGGATCTCGTGTTGCCAAGTCCGGTTGTTTCTTCTCTCTTGGATTGTTTCGATGAGCCTGATATGGCCCCTGGCTCGAGATTAACACTCTACAAAGTGTCGGTTGTCTGTGGCGCGGATGAAGAGCATCCTCGAGATCGCCCCTTGCCCGTGCCAAGGTTGTGACATTTCTCGGCGCTTCGAGATCCGACGGCTTGTACAGGCGAGGATGTTCCCAGAAAGGCTGCCCATGCTTGTCTCCGTACCCACAAGCACCGCCAGCGCGGCGGCTTATGCTGCCTCTGTCGGTAAGACGTCGAAGGGTTGCTCGAGGTGGCTCGAGGTCAGCAGCCTAAAGGCTGAGGTGCAGACCGATATCGTCACCAAAGCGGCCGCCTGGTTCGGATATACGACCATAATCAGCAGGGGGCCGACGACGAACACTCATCGCGTCATTGCAACTGCTACCTTCGCAGGATTCTGCTTGCTCTCCTATCCTCCGGCCCTCTCGGTTCCGATCGCCCTAAAGCATGCGACGCTCTCCTTGTCAGTCCACTCCCTGAATGTACCCTCTTGCTCGAGTTGTGCTGGGTCAGCTGGGCAATCTCTGAGCTTGCGTTCACGTAGTATAACTTTGGCTTCCCCTGGGAGAGCTCACTGCAGTGTATTGCCTGTTTGTGTAAGACTGTGGATGCATCGTGCTCTTTGTGGCTAAGCAAGCACTCCATCATGAGCCCCAGACTTCTCGTGCCTCCCGTCCATGAGCATCAACCTGCCTGCCAGGTTGCTGCTATTGAGGACTATGTTCGTCGCGTTGTAACCCGTGAGCGACCTACACCAATGAAGGTCGAAGCCTGGTGTCCTTCAGGTCGACAGGCTCAGCATACTGGAGTGCATACGCCTTCAGGACGAGATATTGCCGTGGGAGCTCCAAGACCGCCCGCTGTAGAGTCGTCACATTCACATTGACACGCCCATGTTCTAATCGTACCATACCCCTCCATATACCTCTTTGCGCCATGGCAGTGAGATTTCGGCCTCTGGTATCTCACGCCTGCAAGGTTCGTTGCTTCCACGGGCGCAACATCGCATGGCTCGGCTTCTCGTGTTGTTCACGACCTGCAGCGGCCGCCAAACACGCCTCTGAAATTGAGATTACGGTGAGATCCCTTGGACATGGTGTGAGTGTTAATCCCGCTCACCGCCCGCTGCTTCCCCGAGAATCGATGTTACGTCTTCCCTTTAGGGGGCTCCGTGATCGCACCGTGATCCCATGCTGTGACCCTGACGCTAGGCGGTCACCGCCAGTAGATCCCACGTCTTCGTGCTCCAGGACAAGATCTGAAAACGGCTTCTCGTCAATAGTCTCGTCTGTTGTGAGATCTAGCCATCTGTGGACGTGGAACGGACTCTAGGCAACTATGTTTATTTTTGTATATATCTGTATAACCTTCTTGATGAATGTCTGCGATAGGGCCGGCTGGGTGGTATTGCATTGCTGTCAGGCTGACATGCGTCGAGACGCCTGAATCTATTTGGAAGGGTAATGAGCCCCCTTGGTTCTGCATGAGAAACCCCTTTTCCCGAGAGCATGCTGCGAAGAACTCCGGCTGAGTAGACACGTCCTCGCAGCCTCCATGTACTCTGCGGGCCTGCTTGAGGCATTACTGTTCCGGGAGCTTCTGGCATCATCATCAAGGCTGAAGAGTTAAGTCACGTCATTCTAGACTGAAACTGCATGTCGGGGATCTGGACATCCGGATGAGATTACTTTCGCAGCCTCTCCGGGTGTTGGCTACTGTCTCTGTGTCTATGACTACTCAAAGAGTTGAATAGGGTCTGTATCGAGTGGTAGTAAACTCACAAGGGATCAGTCGGCTCGGCAGTTCTCTGGGACAAAATCCCCAAATGTAAAGCAGGGAGCTCGAGTTCCTTTGCTGGGATGTAAAGTCCCGTCCGTGACGATGATACAACCCACCTGTAACTTACCTTCTCCAAACCCCCAGACCGCGCTCTACTTATGTCGCCATATAGACCCTGGGCTCTCTGAATAGAAATAGGAAGCACTGAAGCATCAACAGAAGCTTCGAACACCCTGTCCTATGAGCGCCATAGGGTTTCGGCAGATAGTAGCTTACTAGGGCATCCAAAGGTACTTTCGTCCGGAGGCAGCCTGGTCTGCCTGGTAACAATAATGAATCAAACAGCTCAATGAGGCAGAAAACAAGGTATTATTAATATTATATCTAATCCATGATACCTGTAAAGGCCAGAGATTTCTTGGAATGCATAGTTGACCTGTGAGTATGGACGAGGGCAGGCTCTTTGGCTCTCTTGGATAGGGGCCGCCGCAAGGTGAGAAAGCCGTTGGCATGCTAAAATCATTGCCATCCGGTACTATTACCTTAATAAGATAGTCCCTCACTAAAATGACAATCCTTGGAGAACTTGTTATGTTGAGCAGAGGCTATTTCAGCGTTAGGATGCTTCATCCTCAGGTCGGGAGTTGTGGATCTGTGAGAATACATTCACACTGCTCTGGCCTATGAGTGAGGCAGGTATGTTGGCATCATTTCAAATACGGCCACCGCAACTTCTAAAGGTGGACGGACAACCGCTCATAAGAGGGCAGAGAGCCGCTGGCTTAGTATGGGAAGCACTTAGCATGTCAGGCCCAAAGGGCGCACGAACTGTTGGGGGGGGGGGCATATGAGCTCGCCTACAAGAAGGAGCCGTTAGATCATTGGCCACAAATTTTTCATAAGGCCACATCGACTTCTGAAAAGCTTTGGCCTTGTCTCTCTTCGCTTTTCAACGCCGCACTCCTACTGTCAAGCAAAGATCGGTGGATGGTCCTTGGCAAGAAGCAGGGCTCGCTCCCAAAGGAGCAATCAAGATCTCTTCTTGAAGATTCCATGTAAAATATGCATCTTTTTCTTGAAATCCTGCTGGAACTAAAGAAATGAAGAGTTCTATAACGCTGATAGGATCGTGGCCTTCGTCATCGCTCTGAGCCTCCTTCTTGAAATGTTGCTTCCAGTTAGCTGCATTTATTGTTGTTTTTGTATAATGAATTGAGCCAGAAAGCGACAGAGACAGAATGATCAGAAGAGGGACGTTGAACTTGAGCAATTCGAAGCCGGTGGAAATGCTGACGACCTTTAATGATCAGTGCAAGCTAGGTTTAACGGCACGAGGTCAATCTGAAGACGTCAAAAAGACCCTGGGAGCTTGGCATCCGTCGACCCCTGTCAGGGCAGCCAATCATACCAGACCGTTTGGACCCACCTATTCGTCGTCACCCTGGCTTGGAGCTTTCGTGTCGTCTTGGAGAGCTGCTGGTCTTAATTGGCAACGTCGCGCATTCACACTGATCCACGACGAACAGCCAACCCACCTCTCGACCTAGGAACTTATTACCTGTCCTCCACCACCAATCGACCCAGAACTCAGGATGGCCCCAAAGAAGAACACTTCCGCTGCTAGCTCTGCAGCGTCGTCGCAGCCCTCGCCCCTCTCCCTGCAGTACTGGCCCGATGTCGAGAAGGTCTGGAACGGGTACTGGAAGATCACCACCCACCAGACCAGGCTGATCGACATCTTCCTGGCTTTCCTGGTGTTGGTTGGAGGCCTGCAGATGCTGTACTTCCTCCTTGGCGGCCGCAATGTGAGTCGTACCCGCCGGCCTTGTGCCTGGGAGGATCAAGAGGACTGACCTGGCGACGATGTACACAGCCCTACAATGCCTTCCTCGCTGGCTTCATTGCTACTGTTGGCCAATTCGCCCTGACTGGTACGCCGCGACCCTTTAGGCCCCTGCCGCACGACCTTGCCCATGACTAAATGGCTAATCGATACCCGTGCAACAGTTTCCCTCCGTATGCAGACCGTCGAGCAGAACAAGGACTCTTTTTCCAAGACGACCCCCGAGAGGTGCGCAAGACTGACGGGCCCGCGCATAGTCAGGGCTGGAGATACTGACAGAGCAAGCAGATCTTTCGCAGACTTCATCTTCGGCAGCCTGATACTGCACCTCTTCTGCATCAACTACATCAACTAAGGGAAGCGCGAGAGCCGGGCTGGGAGAGGTCCAGGAACGCATTAGGATCGCACAGCATTTTCATTCGCCTAGGTCGCAGAGGTCATGGGCTTGTACAATAGGGCATGGAGTCTCAGGGAAAATGCGAACGAGCCGTGCGTGATAGCTGCGGAAAATTGATCAGGGTATTCTATTGTTGCTGCGGAGTTGGCCAGCAACGTTGGCCTCCTGGCGTACCCCTCCTTCCTATGCTGCCGCATCACCACCTGCTTCCGCTTCTCCCTCTTTTGGCGTATCTGCTCTCGGCGGCCCTCCCTTTGGTGGACCGGCCGCTTTTGGCGGAGGTGCCAAGGGGCTCTTGCTCCGCGTCGTCTCCGGCCTGTCCAGCTCCCTGCTCTTCTGCTCCTGCTCGTTGAAGTAGTCGTCCATACCGCTGGCCCCACGATTCGCATGCCTGTCTTTCTTCTTGTGACCCCTCGGCGGCGCATTACCCGCTGGCGGCGGCGGCGTTGCGCCCGCTATCTGCGCCGGGACCAGGAACTCACCACCGCCCGCGCCCGGCGCCGGACCCTGCCCTCCCTGGTCCGCCGGCGTGATGAAGTTGGCGCCGTCCGCGGACGGCACCGTCGCAGAGAAGGGCGTCTTCTCGGACAGCTCGCCGCCGTCGAACATCATCTCGCCGGGCGCGTGGACGGGCTCGCTCAGGGGCGCGGGCAGGCGGTGCAGGGCGCCGTAGCCCAGCACGCAGCCCAGGGCGCCCTCGCCCCCCCACTCGCGGCTCGGCTGCAGCGTCACCTCGCGCGTGACGTCGTACTCGTTGTTGTAGACGTACAGGCGCAGCGGGCGGCCGATGTGGTCCTCGACGATCTCGGACAGCCCGCTCTCGCCGTGCAGCGCGCCCTCGGGCGAGCCCAGGATGTAGTCGCTGTAGGGCAGCAGGCCCGCGAGGTCGGCGGGCGAGCCGGCGGGCACGTCGAGGACGTGCCAGATGTTGGTCACGGCGGCGAGCGACGTCCACTGCAGCGCCAGGCCGAGCGACGCCGTGTCGGGCGGCACGGGCACGTGCAGCGTGCGCGTGCGCTGGCCCTTGGCGCTCCACAGGCCGAGGGTCACGGTGCCGCCGGCGCAGTTGCGGATCTCCTGGGCGAAGAGGTTCGGGCTCGGGTCGTCCTGTGCGTGAGAGAGAGAGATGGGGTTAGTTGGTGCGCGTGGTGGGTTCGGCCTGAGCCTCTTCCGGGGATCTTGTCCGTACAATCACGCGCCCGTTGATCCCCACGATGAAGTCGAACCATGGCTCGATCGCGAGCTGGAGGTTTGCGTTCCGCAGGACCTGGAAGCCGAACAGCCCCTGCTGCTGTTTCTGGCGGGGATCCTCGCCGTCGAGGCGGGATATGAAGCGGTTGAGGGCGTTGAACATGCTCCCAGTCGGTCTTAGGGTGGTCGGTTAGGGCGGGGGAAAGTTTGGTGTTGTGCCTCCTGTGCAGTCAGTTTGCTCAAAGGGGTTGTCGTCCACTCAAGGGCGGTTCACGGCGTGTCTGCAACCTTGTCATCAAGCCCAGCCCGCAGCTAGCTTCAGCCTTACCCCTGGCCCAAGCTCCCCGTGGGGCCGCTAGTGCGCCGTGTAGACCCCTGCTTACTGCTGGAAGTGGTGGCTAACAAACTTCATTTCGGCTTCTGCTGAAGCCGCAGGAGAGCAGCCGTCGGTGGATGCAGTATTAATTATTCACTTTTCGTTTTTTGCTCGGCCATCCAGCATGTCTATAAGAGTGCCATTGCTTTTCTCCGCTCTCTCAGGCTCCAAGTCCCCATCATCCACCACCGGCGGGCAACATCGAGCTCAGGCCGATCAGGCAGAAGACGCAAAATCGGAAGTATCGCCGTCTCTCTGACAATGGCACGGGGCCAGAACCAAGAGCCGCTGGGCATCATGGCCCCTTCGGGACTGCTACCCTTGACAGACGAATGCAAGCACTACGAGTCCTCCTACGACATGCCCGGCGAGATCAAAAAGTGCGTGCAGCAGCATCCCATCCACAGCCCTCCCCCACAGTGAGCCGCATGAGAGGAGAGGAAGCTGACCTGGATGAGCGCCAGATATTGGCGCCAGCGAAACGATCTGTTCCGGCTCTACGACGAGGACATCTGCATGACTGACAACGCCTGGTTTGGGGTCACCGCTGAGCCCATAGCCGAGTGAGTCCATTCGCTCACGCATCCGCACCACACTCACGCTCACTTATCCCTCCTCCCAGCCCTCACCTCATCCCTCATGCCCCAGAGCCCACGCCTCACTCCTTCTCACCCTCATGCTGACGACGTCCCCAGCGAGATCTCCACCGAGCTCATCCACAAGGACGCCAACAAGGCGCACCGCCCTCGCGTCATAATCGACCTCTTCGCCGGCGCCGGCGGCAACACCATCGCCTTCGCGCGGTCGGGCCACTGGGACACGGTGATCGGCATCGAGATCGACGGCCCGACCCTCGCCTGCGCCCAGCACAACGCCGCCGTGTACGGCGTCGATGACCGCATCCTGTGGGTCCACGGCGACTGCACCGACTTCCTGGACCGGCTGAAGCGCCGCCCCGAGGCGCTGGACCCGGCGCTCGACCCCGTGCTGCGGCTGTGCCCGCCCGGGGACGCCGCGCGCCGCCTGGCCCTGCTCGCGCGGGACGTCCAGCTGTTCGCGAGCCCCCCGTGGGGCGGACCGATGTACAAGGGCGCGGAGGTCCTGGACCTGGACGCGATGGAGCCTTTCGGGGTGGGCGATTTGCACGCCATGTGTGCGCCGATGGCGCATGCGATGTTTTTGCCACGCAACGGGAATCTCGAGCAGCTTGCGCGGCTGATGCCGGATGAAGCCGAGGAGAAGTTGGATGTGGTGCAGTGCTGCATCAACGGGTTCAGCAAGGGCATGGTCGCTTACTATCCGGCGGACAAGAACTATGGCATTCCATGAGGGACCACTCGACGTGACGAATGCGCACAGATGCAACCCAACGCGAGATTGGATATCTAAGGCTTGGTGTTGGAGCGCCAGCTCCAGCTATGCTATGGAGTCTACCTACGGCAATTACAATTGTTTGACGATACTCGACTCGTCAAATAAGTCCCTCAGCAACCTCTTAATACAGATCTCTCGGTCCAGAGGACCCATCGCATACGTCGACTCAAACGCGAAGATGCTCAGCTGGCCAAAAAAGGGCCTCAGGACCTTCGCGATCAGCTCATCCCTCCTCTCGGGATTAACGTCGTCCCTGATCCCACCGTCCCCCAGGAGGGGCCTCCTTCCAGAACCCTGTGCTGTCAAAAAATCAACTTGTGGGCTCGGTCCCGCCACGCTCGACCCGAGCTCTTCGGAAAGCTCGTCCACCAGGGCGACTGGCTGGTAGTTATCTGGTCGATATACAGCATCGATCGTGTCTGTTACAAACAACCATTCGTGGAGCTGGAAGTCATCCGGGGCGACACAGACGAGAAGATCTAACAGCTTGCATGCTTGCAGCACTGAGAAGTTGTTGTACGCTTCTGAGGAAGAGCTGTGCTCAGGCGCCGCTATCGATGAGATGGCAGCATGCAATTCGGTATCGATTACTGGCCATATGGGAGCTAGATGTATGGCGCTAGTCTGGAGTGCTAGAGCGCGCACAACCATGAATAGCTCCGCTCGTGTTGTGGACGATGGTGACGATGTCGCGGTCGCTCCCAGTAATTCAATGAGCTTATCCATAATGCTCGGCAGTTCTGTGACAAATGTGTCCTCCGCCGTGGCAAGAATGAGAGTTGCCATGCGGCGAAGTGTAAGTTGAGTCTTCCGGTCGGCCTCTAGTCTAGCAGACGTTGCTCCCACGCCGAACACTATGCCAGCTGTCGTTGGGGCAGTAATCCTGCTGAGAAGCTCAGGCATCCGGTCTTTATCCGTGATTGTCCACTGCCTCAGTAGTGGTAGCCAGTCGTTTTCGACTAAGGATACGCTGGATCCGAAGAAGCGAGGATCGTTGAACGCGTCTGTGACGTCCTTCTTCCATGTCTTCTGGTTTCCCGGCAATCTAGAAAGCTCTTGCAACAGAACAAGCGTGCTCTTGGAGAAGGTGTCTGGGAAGGCCTTTGCGCGTAGAGCGGGGCCAATCACGCTAACTGAGATCGAAGTTGCGGCTGACAGCACCCGATCGTTCTCAACCAGGATCTTCGGAAGATTGGGTACGATAGATGACAGTATGCCAACGGTATCGTCCGCACGTTCCTGAGGATTTCTATCCCGCATCACTTGCCCCGTAGACTCGAGCCGCGTTGGCTTCTCGGACGCGCCATTCGCACCGTCCCATGAGGACACCGGCCGCGTTGTGAAGAGCGCAGTGAGCAATCGAAGAAAGAGGTCCTTGGATATGAAGGTTAGTCAAACGTGTTAGTCGCGTAATGGGAGTCGCACTTACACCAAGCTCTCGACGCATCTTGCGCTGCTCTCCAAAGTTGGTATTGTCGACCTTCTCTCCCAAGATCGCCGCAAATTCCAGAAGGCTGGGCAGAGTCTGCCTATGTGGGAAGGGATTCGTCAACAAGTCCTTCAGAAACGTAATGCAATCTTGCCATATCTCGTCCATAGCATCGTCCTCGAGAGACTTAGCATAGTCCACCAGGAATATCACTATATCCGTGTCTTGGAGGTCGACGGTGAGGTTTGATTTCCTGGTAGGGTCAAGAGCGTTGGGATTCGTACGACTGTAAATCGAGTTGAATATGGCGGGGACGGTGTGTTTTGGCCGTGATCCATCGAGGGCTGGAAGCAGATTGAAGACCTCGATGTGTGAAGACGACTCGTGGTCATCCAGAGACTTCCTCCAAATGTCGATGACAGTTTCTAGACACTCTAGAGTTTCCGCGGCGAACAAGTGCTCGAGGAGTCTTCGTGCACGATTCCTCATGCGAAGAGATGTGTAATTGAAGGAAGCGATGGAACTGCTGTTCTGGGCAGCCGCATCGCCGCCTTGGCCCCATGACCATATTTTGAAGCAGATCCTGACCGCATCCTGAAATGCCAGCAGGACAGTCAATCTGTCATTCGCTGTAGCACTTCTTGCATGAAGTGACTCTGTCGAGAACACTCCAGAGACCATGTTGCCAAAGAAGCCTTGTGGTTGGTCCTGACCCTTGACCACCGGCGTGCGTGCCTCTTCGAGCAATAGCCTGTCATGGCCTTTCGCAAGGACATGCTCCAAACCATTCAAGAACGAGATCAATGTCGTCTCTGGCGCATTGAGCTTATCCACCCATTCGTGCTCGGAGCCTCTAAACATCTGCTCCAGGCTTGCAAAAGTGCTACCGATCTGGTCGCAAAGAGTGCTCACAAGAGGGATGAGCACTTGAAATATTGAGTCTGCGTAGTAGGGCAGACATTCGGTCAAGAAGCTAATCCAGCTATCTAGGACTGGTCGACTACTTGGCGAGGAGAGACCAGCCTGCAGACACTTGAGCAATGCTGGCGGCGGAGGCGGAAGGCGTGGTGTCTTGTCGGCCGAGACAGAGCCACGTTGATTTGGTGTATCAGGGCCCGGCCTCCGCTTCTCGGAAGTGGGTGAGGGAGGAAGCTCGGCGGGTAGCACTTCTCGGAGCTTCAACGAGGCGAAGACAACATCTAGCAGTAAAACCTGCACATAGGGATCCGGGGATTCTAGCGATTGGGCCAGCCTGTTGATCAAAACATCTTCAAGCTGCAATTTTGCTAGGGGCGCAGCGTAAGGATTGAGAAGAATTTGGTGCAAAACCAGTAAGGCGCTCCGAACGAGTTGTGTGACTTGAACTTTGATGCCGCGGTTCTCAGGGGCCTTGTACTGTGAGGTACACCTGAGGCAGACTTGCAATAGGAAAAACTGAATCGGCACATCATCTTGCGTGCCCGCTGTTTACATTAGCAATGTATCCAGTCGAACATAAGGACAAAGAGCTCACTCAATTGCGGGAGACCAGGCAAGTCCTCAGCGGATACTGTCTTCGTCGCGAGAATGCCCCATATCGCATCTGGCGCCCATCTGAAAACATTGGAGATGGTTCTCAGGTAATATATGCAAAGGTCAAGATCGTCATCCTCGGTGTATGGTTTTGGCTCCTGCGAAGCGTCCGCGTTTTCCGAGGAGATCTGGAGGAAAGGCAGCCGCACGAATTGTGACATGAGAATGAAAAACATTCTTTTTGCCCCTTCGTATCAGTAATAGCCCATGAACGCTTGGGGTGATTGATTCACTCACTTGTCTATACCAACGAGATTGTTGAGCCAAGTCTTGACAGCCATGAATAGTTGTGTTTTCTCGTCAACGAGAGCGTCAAGCATAAGGAAGAGTGGCCGTGTCAACATAACTTCATAGTTGTCAATCCCGGAAAGCCTGGGGAACGACAGTATGTCTCCGACCGGCGTCTTCGGCGTCCTCCTGTCCGGGCCGGACGGATTGTCCTGCAAGCTGTGAGACCAGAGTATGCTGAAGCTCCTTCCAGACTCCGCTGGTCGGATCGAAAAAGTACCGTTGACGTCGTGTTGTCTCATCAGCGCACAAAGCGCTGCCTCGATGTCGCGGCTTTGTGGTGTCAGGACTGTCTGTAGCAGCCAGAGACTCCGAACGGTCTCGACATGATACCGCGGCTCTGAAGCAGCAAGAAAAGACCAGGCATGGCGCACGAGAGGCCCGGCAAGATCCGAGAGGTCGTTGTATGCGATGCGGCCCGAGGAATATAGACGTGTGGAAAGAGAAAGGATGGACGAATAGGTGGTGAATTGTAGAGACTCTTCGGCAGCTCGAGTGCTTAGGGCTGCAAGAAGACGAGTATGGTCAAATGGGGTATCTTGAGGCGTCTTGGACACCAGTAGCATCAAGATGCGGCACTTGACACTCAAGTCAGAAAGTGACTCCTTCCGCACTAGGCTATCGCAACCCAAATTGCAGGCTCGCTGGAGGAGAAGTTCTCCGACCTCGCGACTGGTGAGTGGTGTTTTGGCAACGTCCAAATTGCCTTGGTCCTGGATGTAGAAGTCCCTGATCTTGATCAACAATTCCAGACTTGGAACGTGGTCTGTCTTTTTGGACTGTGCCAGTAGCGATGTCGCTTCTGTCTTAGGGGGAAACGCCCGGTCAGGTATAATTTCGAGTAGATCAGCCGCGATTCCAAGCGCAGCAGTAACCAGGCCATCGTCTGCCGTTGTCTGCTTGGCTGCTTCATCTCTCCGTCTTGCATCCTCGATCATGCAGAGAATCGCCAAAGCCGTCAATGGGGCATGGATTGTGACCATCTCTTCCTCTTTGATGTTGAAATGTCTGTAAATAAACTGGACCAAGTCCAGTTTATCTGATCGCTCACGAGCGGTCATGTCTCCAGGTCCAATTGCCTGCGCCATCTGACCGAGTATCTCGCCATAGATCAAACCACTCTCCACGCCATCAAAAAAAGTACTCGCGCTGCGCAGAACTTCAGAAAACTCTGTCTTGCTGGAGGCTCGGTCCTTGAAATTCCTGACGCTATCCACAATCGGTAAGAAGACCTCAGGAACTACAAGGCCGCCGATTTCCCACCTGTCCATTAGTGAGAGGCAGACACGGTACGGACGTGCCTTTTCGGCGGCAGTCGTCTCTGGGGCGTCTTTGATCAGGGAGAGCAACGCCTTGGTCAGATGCTCGAGTCCGTATTCCTCGAAATAACTCGTTCTAGTAACGAGAGCGCCATTTGGGTGTGGCGAAGGAGAGAGGGGTGATGCCATGCCGCTTTCTGGATCACCGCCTGATGGGTCTGGACCAAGGAGCCATGTCCATAGCCTCCTGTTCAAGCTCATCTCACGCCGAAGCACCACGCCGGCGGCAGCCTTCAGCAGTAGCTCAAAGTCTTCGTGTTTGACACGTGTCTGAAGAACCTTGGAATGGAGAGGAAGATGAGTCACTAGTAGATCCAAGAACCCGCGCTGAATGAGCAGCTGCTCATCGGCCAAACCCGCAGCGAAACATCTCAATAGCAGGCCCGGCTCGGGTGTAGTCACAAGTTGAGCCAATTTTGAGGACAGATCAGTCTCTGACCCGTTTATTGAGATTGATTCATGCGGTTCCGGAACGAGTGAGTGTCCCAACTTGGGAAGGCTCCGGACAAGATAGGACAGAGCCCCCGTGCGGCGGCTATGGCCGGTGATAGAAGCCAAGAAGACACACTGCCAGAAATAATCGTCTCCCATAGAATGGATAGGCGTGATTTCCTCGGACTCTTCCGGCCTTATTGTCTTCTTGAAACTCTCCAAGAGCTTCAGAGTTCGGTCGAAATCCTCGGCCGTCTCCTCCTCCAATCCCGGGAGCAAAGCCATCACAACCGACTTCATAGCAGGCCGAAGAGCGCGGGGGTCCAGATCGAGAAAGTGCCGCTCGAGAAGGTCGAGAAAAGGGGTTCGCACGGACAGAGAGGCAAAGGACAAGGTCGGCGCAAGTCCTGGAAGGTAGAGCGGCAGATCGCGCGAGAGGCCATCCTTCCCAATGATTGTAAAGACGTAGTTATATACCTCGAGGGTCTTCTGGTGGACGCCAGACGGCAGGGCTGGGTTGAGACATTGCGATAATCGTTTGGCAATGAGGGTTTTCGCGGGGATGGTCTGTATGTTCTGGCTACGAGCTTGGAGGGCCTAGGAGAGACCAGTCGTTAGCGACTGACATGCGCCTATCCATGGCAGGGAAAGGAGAGTGCCCGAACTTTGAGAAGTCTGTTTAGAAATGAAATGTAGTCTGCCCATTCCTGCAGCGCGGTCTCAAAAAGTGTAAGAGCCCGGTCGACGCCTGCTGCATATTTTCGGTAGGCCTTGTCTCGTGTCGGCGCATCATCCACTGGACAGGCATCTCGAAGTCAGCTTTCCTCATGAAGCCCCTGGAAGTGCACAATGCTTCGAGGATCAGCTCTCACCGGCGCTCAGTTGGTTTCTCCATTGCCTGGCAGGATTCGGGGTTTCGCGACCGGAACTCTCTGGTGAGGTTGGCCTTTGTGGCCCTGGTTCAAGGGACATATTCCTCGTCGCTGTAGGTGGACTGGACAGCCGAGAACATAAGGTTCTCTAGATTTGATGGTGACAACAGTTTCATTGCTGCATGAGGTATTGTAAAGAAAAGGCGCTGCTCCCTTTTTTGAAGCTGCAGCATAAATGTGCAAGGGAGACTCCAGGTTGGACTGCTAAGCTGTCCACCACAAATGAAGTGACTTGGGGTTGCGTGTCTTGACGTACGTCAAACGAGTACCCCTGTTCCCAAAGCTTATCGATATGCACCAAGAAGATGTATGCATAAAACAGATTCATATAGTCCAAACATGGCATAAAGCATAAAAAGAGCCCTACTACAGTCTACAACTGTGATTGAATTGAAATGCAGCAAAATACTACAAATTGGCTGCAGCTTGGTTAGATTATGTCGATACTTGTGAGGCAAGATTTCGATATAGGGTCAAACCAAGTTGATCATTTTTTAACTGAAGGCATTCATGCCTGGTGCCCGTAAGATTGACTGGACGTTTGCCATGTGATGTCCAAAGCTGCCATATCTGTCCGATCTATTTCGTACGTGTGCCAACATCCTTCAGAATATATATCTGCCCGTATAAGTCCGTCAAATCAATGAAAAGCATCAATGGATGTCCTATATATGTCGACTTCTCGCCTGCAGTTGCTCTTCCAAAAGCCTCAATGTAGTTTTGAGACCTATCCGCTCATAATTAGCGATCCACAACAGTTCCCCCTTGACTACCTGTTCAATCGTTGAAGATGGTGGCTGTAGATTTTTGCAATTTGGCTTGTGATGAAACTCTGGAAAGTTAGCCGAGTTGAGGTTGCACTCATCGATGTCACGACGGAGAAAATCGTAGTCGTTGTACATGCAGCATAGACTCGCAAGATGGCGGCGAAATCCTCGACTAAATAAACCATTCATGCTGAACCAAAGATATCGAGCTTTGATGACTGTCCATGGGACGGTGAAGTTTGTACAAGGCAGTTGAAGAATACGAAGGAAAACAGACATGACGTGTGGTCGGCCGAAGTGCTTCGAACCCAGTTATAGAAAGTTCGACCGGGGTCAAGATACTGGCGCAGCTTCATCTCTTCGGGCGTGACTTCTTCGCCAGCATCAGTAGACTTATCTTGACCGTTGCTGTGACGAATTGCGTGTTGACGACTCAGGTGATGATTATCCTCCGCATTGAGCTCTAGCGCCAACCGTATGTGAAGGCTTCTCGGACTCACAAACACCGTATCATGTTGTAGGATATGAGCAACAAATCGAGTCAAGATAGCCCTTGTCTCTGGTACAGAGCTGCATGCTGATAAGTCGTCAGACCGACAACTTGCATTTGTTGCTGGGCTCTGTGGGTTATGTGGCATCCTGTCCGGTTGATGAGACAGTGGCATGAGTTTCGTGGGATCCTTCAATGGAAATATCGAGACCGCTGAAGGTTTGGCATATGAGGTGACGAGCGATGCTCAGATTGGCCCCAAATTTGGTTTCAATCACACCTTCCATGAAATCATCCACCAAGAAGTTCAGAACTGAGAGTATCATCAGTACGGACAGGCTTGTCAAGTAGCCTTTGGCTGCTGAACACGCTGTGAAGGACAACGGGATGATGAACAAGTATTCATCTTCCCATTTAGCGGCCCGTAGTAAGATAGAGAGAGCACTCTTTTGAAGGGCACAGAAGGAATAACACGCCTGAATCTGCGCAAATTGCAGAACTGATTCATTTGTATTGGCAAACAAAGATGTTCGCGCCATCAGCTCCCCAGTCTTTCTCACGTCACGGGTCAGACCATCTAGCAAGACGAACGATGTTGATGGCTGAGACTCCAACGATTTCACGTTCTCTGGAGTTGGACAGGGGACTGCAGCGAGGCAGTAAGCTCCCGATAGTTGGTCGCAAGCGTAAGTGACCTTCTCAATCCAAATATAATGGCCTAAAAACCATTTATATTTGTTAGATAGAAGGAATGACTTCCCTCGGTCCATAGCGGCAACGATATTGCCTATATTTGCCTACCTGATGAACGGCAGACGGCAAGAGAGGACAGTGCTAGGACAGCATATGAGGTGACCTCACAAATGCCATCCTGTGCCCCTTGAGAGTCTTGCAAGTGCAGGGTCCTCACAAGAGCGTGCAGAGAAATCATTGGGATTCGCTCTTGAAGGACTGGTGCAAGTTCGAGAACCTTTTTATTCATGGCTTCGTCTTTAGATAGTAGTGCCAATGCTTGAGAAAGAAGCATGACCTAGTGAAATGGCGTTCGGCTTCGAACACTTGGATGAGGCCATCGACGGAGACGCTACTCCCTAGCGAAAGCAATGATGCAATGCCCTTGGCGGTATCGTCCGCATCTGGAAAGCCTTGAGGTACTAGAGCATCTTGATTAGACACTGGAAAGAGAAGAAACAGGATGGGTGGTGAAGTTCCTACTAAAACTGACAACACCATTGTGTGTGGAGAAAGCTTCTTGGAGAAACGCTTTGATAGCGAACGACGCTTTCTCGTTGATTTCAATACCAACATCCAGCAAGGTAATACGATGATCTGAACCCTTCCATTTTGAGAAGGGGAGGAAGGCGAGAGACGGACAAAAGGCCCGGAGCTACAGTACATAAACATACATCAAGTACAGAGCAGACACTCATCTCCAGGCTGGAACGGCTTGAAAGTTCTTGGTAGTACAGAAACGCGGAATAGGCTACTACGCAACAAGAGCTGATGTAACCAACGGACATTAACCAACGGACATTAACCAACGGGCATCACGATGCATGCAGCGTAAAATATACCCTTCAGCACCAAAAGTGCTAGCCTAGCTCATCCGCACACCCCGGGCGTGACACTCAACAAGCGGTTGAGATTTGGTGAAAACATCGGAACCTGCATGTGATGGACACCTGCAGCCTTGCGTAGTTTTAGTTGGTGCAGAACCAACGACCAGTTGGTGCAGTACCAACGGCCACTGCCCAAAGCTCGCTGTCATGTCTCATCCGGACAGAAGCTTTCCTATATTTTATGGTCTTCCAGGAAATCCTGCAGCCTTCCCTCACCACATTCTCTAACTTTCTACTGGCGTTATTCAGCACTTCACCAAGACTCAATCCGATCAGACACCATGATGAAACCAATCCGCGTCTGGCTGGCACGTAAGTGGAAGCCCCACGAAACAAAGTCGAATCGAAGATCGCGCGCTCTTTCCTTGCTAATAAGTGGACTCACAGCACCGGGCCCAAACTCCTGGAAGGTAAGTTGTTTAGACTCCTGCGCGTCTAGCGCGCTCAAGTCGCTCTAACACAGTGATATCAGGTCATCTTTGTCCTTGAGGAGCTAGGCGTGCCCTACGAGATCGAGTCTATCAGGTTCGAAAATATTAAGAAGCCACCGTTCACCAATATCAACCCTAATGGTCGTGTTCCTGGTGAGTAAAGCCTCCTCATTTCATCTAGGCATTTCAATATTTTGTCGAAATCTAAAACTAACTTATGAATAAGCCATCGAGGATCCGAACACAGATATCACTCTTTGGGAGTCAGGTGCCATCTTGGGCTATCTCAGCCAGCAGTACGATACAGAGAAGAAAATCAGCTATGATACACTCAAGGAAAAGACTCTCTGTAGCCAGTGGCTTGCGTTCCAGATCAGTGGTCAAGGCCCATACTTCGGACAGTGCACATGGTGAGTGCTGTCAACTATCAAGTACACGACATAGATCTTCCGGCCCTAAGATTGACATGGTATTTTCAGGTTCACATATCTGCATCCAGAGAGGGTCCCGTCTGCTATTGAGCGCTACGCTAATGAAATCAAGCGCGTGCTTGGTGTTCTTGACGGTGTCCTCGCTGCTAAGCCTGCGGATAAGCAGTGGCTAATCGGCGACCGCATGACGTTCGCCGACATGGCTTTCGCTCCCTGGAATGATCGCCTAGATGCAACTCTCGGGGTACCGGATGAGAAAAAATTTGAGGGTTTCCCCCACGTAAAGGATTGGCACGAGCGGATGGTCAAGCGACCATCCTGGGTGAAAGCGATGGAGATTCGTGCCCGTCTGATGGATGAGCAAGGACTTGATTGGAATGGCATGCCCAAGGGTACTAAGAACTTCCAGGAGTATGAAACGAGCATTGCAGCTGCGGACAAGGCTACAGAAGGCAAGTCTTGAGTATAGTCGCACTTATGTACGGTGATCAATAGTAAGGATGTGGCGAAATTCCTACTTTTTAGGCAAACATAGTAATACTACGGGTTCCACTGCCGCAAATGGGATGACGTTCAACTGTGATGCATACACTAACATGCCACTGATTTTATCGCCCAATCTATGTCTGGGATCCTTGGGCCTTGAAGGTCTCCCCTAAATGAATGCAGTTCCTGCTCCCGATTCTCCTCTACTTGTCTGTTGCTGTGGGAATAGTAGCGAGCCACCATTACGTTATTAGTGCACACCTGCAGTAATCATAATACTAAAACGGATACCCACATTGACACAGAATTAAACTCTCATCATCGATGGATAGCGATACTACAAAAATCTATTGTTCAGCTCTCTTGCCACAAGACCACAAGCAATAATCATTTTACCATTCGTGAAGTGTTCGTCAACTAGAGGCCGCTTCTTGCCCCACAATGCAAGTTGAGCTGTGCCAAACAGAACCAAGATACAACCAACGACATAGTGCAACAAGGGCTGTTATTTGTGTTGGAGAGCTCACTTGAAACATTCTAGCTACCGCTTGTAGAACATGGCAAAGTCTCTATATAGTTAATCAGAACCTCTGAGACTTTCTATGGTCATAATCAGGTTCTCGCCAGGTGGGGCCGCATGCAGGGGCCTAGTAAGCTGAATGCAACTCTGCTTCACGACCTTGGAACTTGGATTTATTCCCTTTCACTCCTCATTTCCTACAATGACTGATATCTACCAACAGCTCCCACAGGGCAACTGGATCCGACTTCTGCAGGTGCAGGAGAATGGCACAGTTTCAGATGACAGTCAAGACCTCGTTTGCACCTTCAAAATTGTATGCCTCGATGACTGCGACATCCCATACACAGCTGTCTCGTACGCTTGGGAGGATACAACACCTGTTGCTGCTATCAGCCTCCCTAACGGCTGCTCGCTTACTCTCTCGAAGACATTAAATCACCTATTCGACAATATACTAAAGGGCAAAGAGCTCACGATATGGGTGGACGCGCTCTGCATGAACCTGAATGATCCGCACGAGAGGGCGCAGCAGGTCGCCCTTATGGGCCAGGTCTATTCCTCCGCACAGCAGGTCCTTCTCTGGCTCGGAGAGGGAACATACTTGACATACATGGCCTTTAGCTTTATGCAGGCGAAGGGAGGGCTGTCTTGGCCTGAGGACTGGGAGAAGCTGGCGTCGGAAGCGGACCTTGCGGATGGCTTGGATGCTGTTTTCTCGCTGTTCTCTCGCCCTTGGTTTCATCGTGTATGGACCATACAGGTAGGTTAAGCGACATTATCCTCTCACCCCTTTGTATGACCTGATCATGACATTTATATAGGAAATCACGCTCAGCCGCAATGTGGTCGTGGCCTGTGGTGCGGACAGCGTGGCGTTCGACACCTTCCGCGACAGTGTCTTCGCGATCTGGAAGTTTAATGAGCGGGCTCTCCTGCAAGCTGAAGATGGCCCTCTACTGCGTGGGTTCTGGAACGTGACCCGGGTAATAGATATTCGCCAGGACTTTCTCGATCACGGGTCGGTGCGCTGGGAAAGGCTGCTGGAGGCGGCGTTTCATGCCGAGGCGACGGACAAGCGCGACTTTGTGTATGGATTCTTGGGCATCGGAGACCACGATCGGCCGGTGCCTCGACCAGATTACACTATCACGGCGGAGGAAGTGTACACTAAGACGGCAGAGGCCCTGCTCCTTCACGGGGTGTCGCTTGATGTGCTGGCCCTGGGTGGTCTCGCGAATCGGTCGCGACCTTCGGAGCTGCCGACTTGGGTCCCCGATTTCAGGGCTCACTCTTACTGTGAGCCATTCGTTGTCTGCGAAGCAGGCTCCTGGAATACTGGTGGTCCACTCCGGCGACAACCCCGAAGATTGACGTCGAACCGGCTCGAGCTGGACGTCATGTCCTTAGGTGTCGTGGCCGAGACCTGCCCTCCTTTCCAGCCGTGGTCCGTAACCGGCCAGAAAAAAGCTTTACAAGCCATTCTGGCTCTCAGGCATCGACAGCCTGGCGAGGTGACCGAGGCAAGCTGGGTTGACGTTGTCGGGCAAAGCCTTATTTTTGGATTGAACATTGACGATGAGCCGGTCGACTGGTCAGAATACAGTGAAGCCTTCTTCGAATGGCTATCGTGGCTGCATTCCAGTACCAGTAATGATGATATGGTTCGTATATCTAGAAACGTCTATCATCGTGCCATGGCACAGCGCGTGGACACATGGAAGGCCTTCATTATAGAGCAAGGCACCCTCTGCATTGGGCCACCGAACGTTTCAACAGGGGACATTGTTTGCGTTGTACCGGGCTGCCGACTGCCTCTTATCTTGCGACCAGAATCTGGAGCAGCCTGGTCACTGCAGTCGACGACGGGATCTCAAAATACTGAGAAGGATGCGGGATATTCTCTTGTGAGCTGGTGTTTTGCATGGAACATCATGCACGGCGAAGCTATGGCACCAGATACTTCATTCATCAGTATCTCGTTGGCTTGATGGACCTGAGTTGGTAACAATTGTAAGACCAAGTTGCGGTCAACATACGATCCACAGGAGTAATGACAATGCCCTCCCGGGGAGATGTTCGCTGGAGGGCCCTGCTTATTTCACGCAAAGGAGAAACCCTAGTCAGCTGAAGCTGCCGATAGGCCGGATGAAGGCGGGCTCTCGAATCGTAGCCATTCCAGGACTTGATAGACCTGCTACTGGTTGAGCTCATGTGCATTAGCCTCGCTGGCGGACCTTACACATCTGTCGCTGATAGAGTTCGTGGCTGCTTACAAGCATACACTGGGTCGCAGACCATTGAGCTTTGATGGACTTGAAAGGGAAGGTTGAGATATGCCATAGTATGTTTACGAAGACATGGTGGGTACCTTAGGTGACAGCCTCGACGCTCGACACATGGACCTCAGTTTGTCTTTGCACTTCACCAAGAACTTACACAGTACTGTATCTCAAGCAGTAGACGCCCCTGGTTTCCCCTTCGGTTCTTAGCCAATAGAGAGGTGCATGAGGAAGACGAGCACGCGTGTGCGGAATTAAACCCGAGCACCCTGGTGGTTTCCATCTCGTTTCACCCCATCCCCCGTCAAAGATGAGCCCAAATCTTTACTACACGTGCTTGCTTTCTGACCCACTCGATATCGTATATTGCTGCTCCCAGGAAATTAGCGATGGTATCGCGACAGCGGAGACCAGCGCCCCGGAGCCGGGAACCCGATTGTCTACAGGGGCCCAAGAAGTGGGAGTGCAGCAAGTGTGCATTAGCACCGCGAAGGATTCGTTCTGTTCTGAGCTGAGCATTTTACCCCGGTGCCTGGCACACCGCATGCCAGTATCATCCTGCAGTGGCGGCCGCTCCGGGTTCTAGACCTGGGGACTTGCCGAGCTGACCGAGAGATTCGATCGGTCGAGCAGTCATGGCTGTCCTTATATACCATGGCATGACCCAAAAAGCATGTTCTCATCCCGCAGAGGCGAAACCATCATCCGATAATGTTGCAGCGTGTTAACGTCAGTGTTGCACGGGACGTTGAAACCCACCTTTTCAAGCGCGCAGCAATAATAGAGCCGCCAGACTAGACCAACGAGTTCCCTCTGGGCTCACCGTTGCAACAATGTGGCTGCTCAACGCCACCTCTAAATACCTCAGGGCCTTTCTCCCAGACCAGGTCCCGGCCTATGCGATCTTGTCCCACACCTGGGACGCCAGTGCGGACAACGAGGTCCTCTTCTCCGATTTCGATGGCGAGGGCGGCGAGAGGGCCCTGCTGCCATCCGCACGGTTGAAGCGCTCCTGGAAGAAGGTCGAGCTCACCTGTGCCCAGGCGCTATGTGACGAGTATGACTGGGTATGGATCGACACGTGCTGCATCGACAAATCAAGCAGCAGTGAGCTATCCGAGGCCATCAATTCCATGTATGCCTGGTACCGGGACTCGGGCGTTTGCTATGCATAGTAAGCAGTTCCTGCGTGTCAGTCTTCACACATATGGGCCGTCAACCACGCCACGCTCGTCTATACTCGATTCGCAGACGTCATGTCCCTCCACAGACTGACTCTCCTAGTTTGAGCGATGTCCCAGGTACTGTGTGCCTCAAGCTTTCGAAGCTGGAATTCCGCCGGAGCAGGTGGTTCACTCGCGGCTGGACGCTGCAGGAGCTACTCGGGCCTTCCAAGGTCGTCTTCTTCGTCGACAAGGAGGAGGGGCGCCCAACATCCAGTGGCCCAGGCAACCACCAGAGAAAGCTGGCCGCGAAGACCTGGCCGGCGCAGAACCACAGCGGGCCGACGTCCCCGGAGCCAGAGCCCCGAGCGGTCGCGGGATGGCGCAGCATCGGGGAGAAGACCGACCTCAGTGATCTCATTGCCTCCATCACGGGGATCGACATCGACATCCTGGTGAACCCCGAGCTCCTCGGCAAGGCCAGCATCGCCCAGCGGATGTCCTGGGCCTCGAACCGGGTGACGTCGCGGCCGGAGGACATGGCCTACTGCCTGATGGGTCTCTTCGACGTCCACATGCCGATGCTGTACGGCGAGGGCGCCGAGCGGGCCTTCCTCCGCCTGCAGGAGGAGATCATGGCATCGTCGGACGACCAGAGCCTGTTCGCATGGCGGGACGACGACGCGGCGCCCGACGCGAGGTACGGCCTGCTGGCGAGCTCGCCGGTGTTCTTCCGCGACTCGAGCCGCATCGTCCCGTACCAGGACTGGCAGTGCCGCCCGCCGTACCAGATGACGAACCGCGGCCTCCAGGTGGAGCTGCCGCTGACGGAGCTGCTGGGCCGGAAGGACATGTACTGCGCCGTGCTGGACTGCCCGGTGCCGCCCGACTACGAGGACGACTGCTTCCTCACCATCTTCCTGGCGAAGCTGCCCGGGTCGGAGGGCCAGTTTGCGAGAGTGCGGGCGAACCGGTTCGGCCAGGAGGGGCACCCCGGGGAAAACCAGCAGATCTACGTCCGGCAGCAGCAAAAGGCCGCCACGAAGCCGACCGGCTTCTTCCCGCGGCACGTCTTCCAGATGCGCAAGGCGAAATTCCTCAAGGGGAACTACAAGGCGACCGAGGTGCTGGTCCCACCGCACGCCGAGGTCAGGGAGACCATAGCCACGCAGAGGGGGGTGACGCAGTGGCTCCCAGACCGGAAGCCCGAGGCCTTCAGGATAGGAAAGGTGCCGTGGGCGCAGGTGGCCGGGGCGATCCTCTTCGAGCGCGAGGAGGACGGGGAGCGGCTGCTGGTGCGCTTCGGCTCGGCGGGCCCGGCGAAGGTGGGCTTCGACGCCGTGCGGCAGCTGTCGAGGCACCGCGCCGGGATGGAGGAGCTGGACCAGGAGCACCTCCGCCGTCGGGTGCGGGACACCTTTGTGCCGCGGATGTCGGGCCAGTCTGTCGAGCTCAAACACCACCGGGTCCAGGTAAGCTTCGCAGAGCCGCAGGTCCGCGGCGGCTCGAAGTATATCCTGGTGGACCTCGAGATCGAGGCCGTCAGCTTCGCGGACCAGACGCCGACCCTCAAGGCGCCCCCGGTCTGGGACACGATCACGCTGCTGGGCGAAGGCGCGCTGGAGAAGACCAAGACCGGCTCGACCGGCTCGAGTGGTTCGACATCGAAGTCGCAGGCGCCTAAGATCTCCACTTGGAGGCGGCTACTATCGAGAGGCCCAGCGCCCAAGCAGGATAATGTGAAACCGCCGAAACTTCCGGTGGTCAGACACGCCGCCTCAGCCGGCACCCTCCGAGAGCTCTCGCGCTGGGACGGCGAGGACTGAGTTCCACCACTAGACAAGCGTTCCTGTCAGCAGAGAGGGAAGAGAGATGTGGGTGGTCATGGCAGCGGCAGGATCTCGCAAAGCTTGCGACGAAACGGGAGAGATATGGGGCAGCTGGTGACAAAAGACCAAGAATAGGAAGGAAAGGACCAAAAGGGAAAAGAAAAAAGGTTATTGACGGCTGAAAGCGTCAACCTACCACCACATCTGCGATGATACCCCCAGTGATGGAGCCCGAGTGGATAGGGAACGGGCTCTGGGAATAGACTAGACATGTACGACCAACAAATTGAAGGCCTCGTCTATGTGATCAGCGCTTAAAATACTGAGTAAGTCTACTGGTCCCTCGCTTCGCGATCTTGCAGCGGCACGCTCCTCAGCTATGGCCACCTGCAGCCCTCCCTGTCTGGACAGTAGTCCGCAGTGATCGATGCCTCTCCAAGAAGACGATGCGCCGGTGCAGAGTCTCGATCCGCAACGGACACCACAGCTTAGGCATAACCTGACAGGTCGCCTGCCTTCTCTGCCTGCCCGGCCGGCCGACCGGGGGGGTAGGACGAACAGGTTCGTCGAGGACCGAGTGGCGGACCAGGGAAGGATATCCTAAGCATCTCGTGCATCCCGCAGGTCTCGCATGCGCCCTCAAATCGCGATTGCGGATATGAAACACACACACACACCACACGCCGCGCTTCTGCCCCAGGGTCCCTCTCTGCGCTCCAGTAGCCCGACGGTGCCTCTGCCCCACGAAGCATCCCGCCATCCATTCCGCCAGTCAGCCAGCCATGGGAGAACAGCGCGCGCAGCGAGCCAGCACGCTGTAGGCGCCACGATGAGGGCGGCGCCTGACACTGTTTGCTCGGCCGGAGGGGGGCGTCGTACCGCACGCGGCTATCCGGATCGACGACCTTCCCACGCCCTGTGTAGCTGAATTCCTCCCCCCGCTCGCCACCCGTCCGTGGGTGGGAGACGTCGTGGAGGTCATTCTCCGAATGCCACCTCGGCCCCGGGGCATCCAGGTAGGGTGTGACAATATTTTCGCTCCCTGTTCGGGCCCAGCCAGGTGGAAAAGCCCGGGCTGCATGTGGTAGAAGCTGCGCTGCACTGCACTGGCGAGCTGCGGTGCAGGCCAGGACCGGGGGCCAGGCAGGACCATGCCATCATGCCATGCAACCTGCATGCACGGACAACACATCAGGAGGTTCCCTGCGCGATTCGGCGCCCAGCCATTAGTAGCCACGAGAGAGGAACAGATGAGATATTGGGGAAGGGCATGATGAGACCCGGAGGTGCGAACAGGAGGATGACATCGTAGCAGGCCTGGAATGCAGCGAGCGGTCCAGAGATTTGAGGAATAAAAAGACGAAACCGCAGCTCGTCGGTTCGCGGGCCAATCGGCTGCGGAATGACAACTGGCAGTGCAGGGCCAGTGCACGACTTCAAGTATCTTAGTTCGATGATTCCCATTCCTTCACCCTCCGGCAACCCTGAATTAGTTTTCCCTCCCTTCCTTCTTGCGACCTTCCTTCTTGGCTTTTCAGTGGTGACGACCTGTTTGCCACGTCTTTCTGTGGCTCTGTTGTGGCCTGCTATAAGTGCAAGGAGGCTATTAATGCCGGTACAGGCTCTGGCCCCGGAGGTATTCATTTCGTGATCCCCTCTCCCCTCCCCACAATCACGTCTTTCTCCTACCTGTCGATCAGTCTTCCCTATAGTTTCTGTTGCTCTTTCTCTCTTTTCTCTCACTCTCACTCTTTCTCTCTCTTCTCTCTCTCTCCGTCGGAACATTTCATTTTCATTTCACGCAGGCTTCGGACGGCTGCAGGCTGGCTGAAGGATTCGATTGTCATGTTTTGATGCAATATGTCTCGTCTCGTGGCTCGTCATCATTTGATCATAATTACCCAGGTATATCCACCAAATCTCCTACAATCAATGTTCAAACTAACTTATGCGCATCGCAAGTCATGCATGCATGCGCGTTGTCTCTCTCGTGGAATGTTTATCATGAGAAGAACAAAATAAAGAAAAAAAAAAAGGAAAAAAGGAAACAAAAGTCGCCGTCGCTGGTCCGGGGCAAGCGCCTGTCGTAGATCAGTGCCGGCTGGGGTAGTGCAGAGGGCACCCCCGTGCGACGAAGAAGGGCCGAGTTCTGTCGGAGCCGACGAGGGGTGCTCGAGGGTGTCACGGGGCCTCGAGGTAAGTCGCGAAGGAAGTATGCAATTTTTGATCGGTCGTTGCCGGCCAGGAGAAGAACCGTCTTGAGGGGTTTGCGAAAAGTTGTCCACCAAGCCCTACTGCGCCAGAAAGAAGAGGCCAACCCGGGTCCAGGACTGGTTTCCCAGGCGTGAAGAGGTTGGCTTTTGGGGAAGGGAGTGTGTCCGGCCGAACATTCTACCTGTTGTTGGCAAACTTCACCAGCCATTGGAGGACTGCGTCGAGGTTGGTCTCCTCCTTGGCGCTGATGCCATAGCACGACACCTCGCGATGGCCTATGCTCTTGAGATCCATGGCGTCGATCAGCTCATCTACCGTCAACTTATTCGGCAGATCCGACTTGTTGCCCAGGACCAGGAGAGGGATGCCCTCCAGGGTTGGGCTGCTCATCAGGGAGTGCAGCTCTTCACGCGCGGGGTCGATCACACCCACGTCCGCAATGTCCACTATGAAGACGATCGCATTGACACCACGGCAGTACCTTTCCCACATTGTCCGGAACCGAGGCTGGCCGCCCAAGTCCCAACACTTCAGGGTGACATGTCCCTGCTGCACCTTCTTCATGTTGAAGCCAACCGTGGGGATGGAGCTGCAGTCCGACTCGGTCAGCCAGAACACAACACAAACCTTGCGACGAGCCAGCAGGATCTGGTGCATGTCACGGGGTTGGTGGAAGAAATGTCCGAGGTCGATGGATGGGTCATGGGACGGCATGGCAGGGCGCTTACTCGATGGTGAATTCTCCACCCTGTCGGGGTCATTCGTCAGTACCGCTGGTTTGAGTCCCACAGGGAGGAGAGGTCCTTACCGACAACACCCTCAGCAGGGACGTCTTGCCTGCGTTCTGGAGTCCGATCATGGTGACATCCATCTCGGTTGCCCTATTGGTCCTAGTTAGCACCTCTGGACGGCGATAAGCATCGCCGTTATCGGTCCAAGGGGGTTGACGAGGCGGAGCGGCAACCCGGAGGGAGGCGCAGCGGGCGTGGTCCTAGGGCCGTGGTGAGCTTACCAGAAAGTCCTGAGCAGCCAGTCGTACACCTTGCGAAAGAGGCCAGCCATCATGCCGTTCGGGAAGCACACGGTTGGGGGGGTGGTGGTGCCGGGTCGTGAGGAGGCGAGGGAAAGCCTGGGGGGCGGGGAGCTGGGAGCTGGGACTCGAGATGATGGAAAACACCAGGGGAGCTCTAGGCCAAGTGGTTGTAGAGCTTGTCCGAGGGAGGGACGGGAAAAGGTGGGGTGCTCTCAGCCACGGCTTCTTAAATACTTTTGCGCCCTGCCCTCTGCCGTCTGCTTTCCGCCCCGAGGGTATGTATAATTTGAAACGCGCGGAGGGGACGAAGCGGTCGCAATTTCGCGGACTGGGACGCTTCTGAAATTATGTGTGATCAACCGACAGCCGGGTCGGTCTCGTCGAGCATCGAGGATGGAGGTGGTTGTGGTGGTATGGATGTGCCGCCTCTTCTGCTCGGGAGCACAAAACTCCACCTCGAATTATGGGGACACAAGATCGATGCCGGAATTTGGCGCGGCTAGGACGAGAGTTCTATTCGTCAGAAGAGCTGTCAGAACGGACGAGACGCTGAGGGTAGGCTTTAGACGAGGATAGCAAATATAGACAGGCGCGTGCGCGAGGGAAATAGGCGCCTGCAGGCATTTTATACACGACGTTGACATGAGGAGACGCAGAGAGACCGAACAGAAATCCTTGCCGGCCTCCCAGGAGGCGTAGAGTAGCAGCATCGTGGTCGGACCGACGGGCGGTTGCACCAGGAGCCCAGCGGGCAACAGAGAGAGAAAAGGGCCCAGAGGGAGCCCGCCGGCGCAGGGCCCCTTCGGCGGGAAACGCATGAACTGGCCGTGCAGGCCGGCCTGGCAAGGGCGGCTGTAGAGGGCGCTGGGCTGGGCGACCCGACGGGGCTGAGGGGAGCGCAGGCCGAGAAGGATCCGGAGGCGTCTAGGTCGACGGCAGCGTTGAGGCATGCCGCTGCAGGGACGGGGTGACGGGGTGCAGGACGGCCACAGACGCTGTTCTCGAGCTCGGCGGGGGGGGGGCGTAGGGGGAGCTGCAAAGGGCTGCTGGGGGACCCGGCGGCCAAAGTCGAATTGGCGACCTGCCCAAGCGCGCGGCCCCGGTGGCATGAGAAAAAAAGTCCCGAGATAATAAACGCACATCCTCTTACCTTGGTTCAGATGCGCACCCGCGGCCCAGCATGAGCCTCGTGTGAACGGTCGTGCCTGGAGGGAATCTCAGAGGTCGGGAGGGAAAAAGAGACCAGGGCAGAAGACGCAGCAGTCAGGCCAACGTCCAACGGCGGGGTCAGACAAAGGGCCGAAGTGATTGGGCGGAGGGGTTGTCTCGGTGCAACCTCTTAACCCATGCTAAGGTGTGAGTGAGGACGAGCCCACTGGCGGTCGTGACATGGGCTGCGCTCTCGCCCGCTCCTCGAATGCGTGCCGTCACAAGGAGGTTGCCAGGTCGGTCGAGAGGCGGGAGAGCAAAGAGGGACGGCCGGACGCGTTCGAGACGAGAGGACAGGAAAAGACGACGGTGGCCGGTGCTGTCAAGTAGGCGTGTGTTCCTGCCGGAGCCAAGCTAAGGGCGGTCGGGTCGCAGAGCCTGTGAGGGAGGAGGGCAGGCTGGAGGGGCAGGGCAGGGCAGGGCACAGGGCACAAGGGCACAGGGCAGGGCACAGCGGGCAGGACAGGGCAGCGGGCAGGACAGGGCAGGGCCATGAAGCATGTGCCATGCTCTGCAGGATCATCAAAGCACTCTAATCCGTACGGTGGCCTGCTGCGGTGTACCACAAGCGTGCTAGGTGCCTGGTGCTAAGGGCCAAGGTGGCAGCGTTGGGCTGCAAGTCTGCTTCTCTGCAGCTCCTCTGCAGGTGCAGCGGCGGCGCGCGCCATGGGGAGCCTGCGGGAGCCGCCTGGCTGGCACGGCTGGTTGGCCGAGAGCACATCTCGGGACCAGCTTGTGAGGCCGCAGTTTGGGCCTGGTCGACGGTTTGGGCGGCTCGGCGATTCGCTATGACCTATGCGTGCGTCTGCTCGCATCCCGGGAGTCTCATGGCCTCCACCACTCCACTTTGCCGTGAATCAGGTACCAGCACGCCATGGCTAGCACGACACCATGTCGACGTGCGCAACTCGCGCCCCTGGTACGTGGGCGTGGTGGGGTGCTCGTGGAGGGTGTCGAGGCCCGAGACTCGACGCGGGGACCAATCTCGTCCAGGCGATCCGAACGATCCCTCCTGCCCTCGTCAAGGGCGGCTCTTGGTATGCAGATGAGACGGGCTGCAGTCGTGAGTAGCCATTCCCAGGCCGTGGCTGGAGCTGCTGTCGCCGATGGGGAACGACACACGTCATGGATAGCAAGGCTGGGCCCGGCTCACCAGGAGCGGTGGGATGGGCACACGCAGACAAGCCACTCGCAGATCCCGCTGCAGGTCTGACAGCTGGACGTGTTCTCTCGTCTTGATGATGAGCTCCCCGATTGGAGAGAGCATCGTCTGCGGGCTGCCGTGTGAATCTCGTCAGCTTGGAGGGGGGAGGGGGCCGAAGCTTCAGCCACAACGCTTCGCGACGGCCAGAGCCCGCACTGGGGCAAGCAGAGCGCCGACCAGGGGCTGCGGCACCTTGTGATGAGCAACGTGGTTATGTGACCTCTGATAGATGAAGACGTGGTGCTGAGATGCTCCAGACGAACATGTGTGCTGCTGTGCTCTGATGTCGTCGAGGGTTTCTTCATCATGCATGCTCGCAACAGTAGCAGGCCTGTCGGCGGCTTCCCCAGAGGGACCAGTTGTGCTAGCGTCGTCGGTGGAGTCTTATCGATAAGCGGCTGTCAAAAAAAGTTGGTAGCATTTCCGCTTCCCTTCTTCCGCCTACGGTACACAAAATTCTTGTATTGAGCCTGCGAATTGTTTTCTTTAGTTGGAGACCCTGCGAGAGAATCGCGAGAAGGGTATGAGAACTGCTCTAGCAAGCACATATCTTCAAAACCTACTCCCAGCCCCGTGCCCTTGACGGAGGCGCAATGTCAGTCCCCCCCCAACCTGTAGACCTCGCTCATCGCATTGCGTTCTGGCGCAGTGGTACCTAGCGTTAACGGCCAAGGTTTGCTAACCATCATCCCAGAATATACCCACGATCATGGCTCCAGCAAGAACGAAAACCGAGTGGGATCACCAATACAACACATTACGCCGCGAGAACCTCTTCCGGCACCCTCCTACCGACCATAGCGCCTACCCTCTCCTCCAGATCGCCGTCAACCCGCACATCGAGTCCTTCAACGCTCTTTTCCCATCAGACGGGAGCAAAGGTCTCATAGACCATGGACTAGCAGACATTGGGACGAAGACCTTCTTCGACAGCTCTGACGGCTCCTCCAGAGGCGCTAGGAACAAGTTGACCATACGATACAAGAGCGTATCATTGCAGAAATCGCTCCTCCCGCCGAGCAACAAATTCGCCAAGAACCGAGAGATCTACCCGGCCGAGTGCAGAGAAAGGCATTCAACATATCGTGGTAAGCTCACCGCGACTCTCGAGTATAGGATCAACGATGGGGATCCACACGAGTTCGTCCGAGAGCTGGGCAACATGCCTATCATGGTCAAGGTATGCGCATGTCAAGCCTCGTTGTCCTGTGCAGAGATCTGACAAACGCACAGTCCAATAAGTGCCATCTCGAGAACAATTCGCCAGCTTTGCTCGTACAGAGGAAAGAGGAGTCGGAAGAATTGGGCGGCTACTTCATCGTCAACGGAAACGAGAAGATCATCCGGCTGCTGATGATGAACAAGCGCAATTTCCCTCTCGCGATCAATCGTCCGAGTTTCACGAATCGAGGACAGGCATACACCCCTTACGGTATCATAATGCGATGTGTACGACCAGACGAAACATCCCAGACGAACGTCCTCCACTACCTAGAAGACGGAAACGTCACCTTTCGGTTCTCATGGAGGAAGAACGAATACCTCGTGCCCGTCATGATGATCTTGAAGGCACTCGTGGAAACAAACGACCGCGAGATTTTTGAGGGCCTGATCGGCCCGGCAGATTCCGCGGGCACGGAGAACACCTTTCTGACGGACCGCGTGGAACTGCTTCTCCGGACGTACAAAGTGTACGGCCTGTACAGCAAGAGCAAGACCAGAGCATATCTTGGAGAGAAATTCAGGGTTGTGCTAGGCGTTCCAGACACCATGTCCCACTACGATGTGGGTACAGAGTTCCTGCGGCGGATCGTTCTGGTGCACTTGGGCAACGTGAATGTGACCCAGGAGCAAGACGCCGACAAGTTCAAGATGCTCCTTTTCATGATCCGAAAGCTCTATGCGCTTGTTGCTGGTGATTGCGCGGTGGACAACCCTGATGCCGTGCAGAACCAAGAGATCCTTCTCGGTGGTTTCCTGTACGGCCAGATCTTGAAGGAGCGCCTCGAAGAGCTCTTGGCTGTGAACCTGAGGGCTTCGTTGAGGGATTATATTAGGAAGAGGCCCGCAAACGACTTCACGTCCCAGGCATTCGGAAAAGACTTTCCAGCTGCGATATTCCGGAGGGTAACAGAGAATGTCGGCCAGCTTCTGGAGTATTTCCTCTCGACGGGCAACCTGCAGAGTCCATCTGGTTTGGATTTGCAGCAGGTCTCTGGCTTTACGGTTGTCGCGGAAAAGCTTAACTTCCTACGTTTCATCAGTCATTTCCGCATGGTTCATCGTGGTAGCTTCTTTGCGCAGTTGAAAACGACGACGGTGCGAAAGTTGCTGCCGGAATCATGGGGTTTCTTGTGTCCCGTTCACACGCCTGATGGCTCGCCTTGTGGTCTGCTCAACCATCTTGCACACAAGTGCATCATCATGACCGACAGCGTTGATGCATCTGCTGTGCCTCAATTGGCCGTGGAGCTCGGTGTGGTGGAGACGTCCTCAGCTGCTACTTCTGAAAGTGTTCCAGTCTTGCTCGATGGCAAGATCATCGGCTGGTGCACACCAAAAGAGTCCAAGAGGATCGCAGACACTCTGAGGTACTGGAAAGTCGAAGGCTCCCACAACGTACCGAAACAACTCGAAATTGGCTACGTCCCACCGTCCAATGGAGGATCATACCCAGGCATCTTCATGTCGTCCTCTCCTGCGCGTATGGTGAGACCTGTCAAGTACCTTCCGTTAGAGAAGGAAGACTTCGTGGGACCGTATGAGCAACCTTACATGTCTATCGCCTGTGTCGATTCGGAGATCGCCTCTGGTGAATCCACACACGTCGAGTTCGACCCTACGAATATCCTATCCATTTTGGCCAACATGACCCCGTTCTCCGATTTCAACCAATCTCCCCGAAACATGTACCAGTGTCAGATGGGTAAACAGACAATGGGAACACCGGGAGCTGCCATCAGACACCGAACAGACAACAAGATGTACCGATTACAGACTGGACAGACGCCAATTGTGAGAGCGCCTCTTCACAACGCGTATGGTTTCGATAATTTCCCCAACGGCACCAACGCAGTCGTCGCTGTCATCTCCTACACGGGCTACGACATGGACGACGCCATGATCATCAACAAATCCGCACACGAGAGGGGTTTCGGTCACGGAACTATCTACAAGACCAAGAAAATCAGTCTGAAAGATGACTCGAGAACTCGATCCTCTGCCACAATAGAGAAGATGTTTGGCTTTGCGCCAAACAGCCCGACACGCCCATGGCAGCGCGACTCCCTTGACGCGGATGGCATGCCATACATTGGCCAAGAAATCAAGTCGGGCGACTTGATCTGTGCTTGGCACACAGTATCATCTGACGGCCGCGGTGGGCTCGAGAATAAGGATGGTGTGACACATTTCGAGAAGTACAAGGAGGATGAAGTCGCATACATTGAGGAGGTCCGAGTGATCGGGAGCGAGAACGGCAATGAGCCAGCTCAGACGTTGTCCATCAAGTTCAGGATACCTCGGTCTCCTGTCATCGGTGACAAATTCTCCTCCAGACACGGTCAGAAGGGTGTGTGTTCCCAGAAATGGCCGTCAATCGACATGCCTTTCTCCGAGTCGGGCATCCAGCCCGACGTCATCATCAACCCCCATGCTTTCCCGTCTCGTATGACAATCGGTATGTTTGTGGAGTCTCTGGCCGGCAAGGCGGGCGCTCTCCACGGACTTGCCCAGGACTCGACACCCTTCAAGTTCGACGAAGAGAACACAGCCGCGGACTACTTTGGCCACCAGCTTATGAAGGCCGGCTACAATTTCCACGGCAACGAGCCCATGTACTCGGGCATCACGGGCGAGGAGTTTGCTGCAGACATCTACCTCGGTGTCGTCTACTACCAACGTCTACGTCACATGGTGAACGACAAATATCAAGTACGAACCACGGGACCCGTCGTTCCACTTACCGGTCAGCCTATTAAGGGCCGTAAGAAGGGCGGTGGTATTCGTGTTGGTGAAATGGAGCGCGACGCCCTCCTTGCCCACGGCACGGCCTTCCTCCTACAAGACCGCCTGCTCAACTGCTCCGACTACACCAAGACATGGATCTGCCGTAAGTGTGGCTCATTCCTGTCGGTGCAGCCAACGGTCACGCCGTACGTCGGCAAGAAGAGGACGGTCGACACCGTCCGTTGCAGGAACTGCGCACACCGTCTGGATGACGAGATGGCCATGGAGGTGGACGGGGAGATCTGGGAGGACGGGCAGGGGAACCAGTGGGTTGGTGGCGAGGATGTCACGGTCATTGCTGTCCCCGGTGCACTGAAGTATCTAGACGTAGAGCTCGCAGCCATGGGAGTCAAGTTGAAGTATCACATTGACCCGGCGGATAAGGACCGGCCCGGGAGGACGATGAAGAGGACAGGATTGGATGAGTGGCAGAAGGGGGCGCAGGCGTTAGCGGTCTCCTCATGACCATAGGCAGGGCTGTCTATCTACGTTTCAATGATCTACAAGCATGTTGCATTCTCACCACCGTCTTGATCCGTTCGTGTTGGAGAGGACTCTCAGGATGTCGTTGTCTTGGGCTGTGCATCTTCTGGTTGCAATTATTTCAAACAGGCGTGCAGAGTTTGGGAAAAGGGCTTCATGCTGACAAGTGTTTAACGACCACGTCTGTGTCCCTCATTTGGTGGTCAACTTCCACGCTTGAACGTCGTCGACGACGACGGCGACGACGACGACGACATGAGGCTTGATTCATCGTCAGAGCCATCATTTACTGGTATCAAACCAGGTAGCAGTATCAAGTGAAGAAGTCACCTGTTCGCATACCACTACTTCAAGGCATGCGCAGTTCATAGTTCGACAGCCTGTCGAGACGGTCCATCCAACCCACCACAACCTCGTCCTAACGCATTTTCCACACCCTGAGCAAAACGCTAGACTTGAAGTGCTCTGATGGATCATAAACTGGATGCATCCACAACCCTCATGTACCGGCAGATGCTAAGAACGACAGAAGGCTTAGAAGTAATATGTGGTTCCTACTGCGCGAGCCAGCCTGCTTTAGAGCTTCCGCTCGGTGAGCTGAACCAGCATGGGAGGCTTAACCCAGACATGCCAAACCAACATGTTCGTCTCCTCCCACTTCTTCCGCGCCTCCTTCGCCTCCTCGCTCTCGTCAAAGGCCAGGTCGAAATGCCACAGAAGGTTTCCCATAAGCAGGCGAGCCTCAAAGTACGACAGGTTCTTGCCAACGCAGGCCCTCACGCCCAGGCCAAACGGCTGCGAGGCGTGCAACTTGTCGTTCTTGTACCTCTCGGCGCCCAGCCACCTCTCGGGCTCGAACTTCTCCGGGTCCGTGAAGTTGTCCGGGTGGCGCTCCGCCACCCAGGGCGCGACGGCCACGGTGGTGCCGGCGGGCACAAAGTGGCCGTCGATGGTGGCGCCCTGGCCGGCGGGCGGCACGACACGGTGCTGGTTGCAGGGCGCGGGCGAGACCAGGCGCAGCGCCTCGTGGACGGTGGCCTCGAGGTACTTGAGCTTGCCGACGCTGGCCCAGGTGATCTCCTCCTTGCTCTTGAAGGCGTCGCGGACCTCGGCCACGACGCGCTTGTAGACGTGCGGGTTCGCGATGATGAAGTAGGTCCAGCCCGTCAGCAGGCTGGCCGTCGTCTCGCTGCCGGCGCTGATGAACTGGACCATGTTCAGGATCAGCTCCGTGTCCGAGAGGCGGGCCTTCCTGGTCTGGTTGTTCTTCAGGATGTGGCCGATCATGTCTGGGTGCGGCCGGTCCGGGTCCGCGATGCGGCGCAGGGTCTTGTCGGTCGACTTGGAGAGGTGCTTCTGGCGCCAGACCTTCGGCTCCTGGGGGATGAGTGTCTTCACCATGAGTCTGTGAAGCAGCGTGCCGACTCCTGCCACCTGCCCGAAGGCTTGCTCCCACGCGCCCGATTTGAAGATGTCGTTGATCGCTCTCGCCCACTGGGTCTCCTCGCCTTCGTCCAAGCAGCCAAAGGGCTCAGCGAAGACAACGTCGCCGATCACATCAAAGGTAGCATATGTGTCTATTTTGCAAACTCAGCATCAGGTCTATCCACAAGAGTGTGACGTCTCAGCAGAAAGAATGGTGGCTCTGAAGAACTTACACCAATGGGAATAATCAATTGCCTTCTTCTCGGCAGCAAACCTCCTCATAACCCCCATAAACTTGTCCACATGGGTCTGCAGAATGTACTCCTGTGTCAGCAGCGCATCGTTGGTGAAAGTAGCACCGAGGGCATTGCGCTGCCGCGTGTGCGTCTCAGGGGTGGCCAGGCTGACGCCCGTCTGGCCATCCTTGGGCGACACGACTGCGAGCCAGGCCGGATCTTTCTGGAAGTTGAGCCCGTTTTTCTGCACCCCAAACTGGTCAGCAGGTCCCCTACTATGAAGTCTCCCAGAACGGTCTCGCTTACTTGAATGCCATAAATATCTTCCCATGCGTCTGCCCCGATGAAACTAAGTTCATTGGGCCCTGTCCGCACAACGGGGCCTAGGAGGTCACACGGTAACATCAGCATCGCCGCTGTCAGGTCCAACGCGGAGCACGCCAGAGACGTAAATGTAGAGACCAACCATATTTTTTGTGCAATTCCTTGAAAACCTGGGGCTGGTTTCCCTTGTACACGAGATAGGCTGCTGGTATAGAGGTTATGCTATTCAGGAAAGGCCCTGGAAACTTGCGCAGCGGATGGAAAAACCGTGCTTGAATGACGCGGGTAATGAAGCCCACGATGAGCTACAGTCAGCATTAGTAACGGTCGTCAAACTCTGCATGTGTTTTGGGTAGGGGAGAGAGTTGTTGCTCACCACGACTGCAATCGTTCCGGCAACCAAGGGTAGCCGAGTTAGTGGCAACACCTGGTATTCGCCCAGGAGCATAGGAGACGATGCGCTCAGACTATCCATCTTGATATCGGAACAGCTATTTTGGTCAAGTTCGACTTGTCGTGCAGCCTGTTTGGGAAGTTGCTGTGGGAATGAGCAAGAGATATTTAGTCTTGCCACAGTTCATTGAGATATCGGCGCGGATGTACGGTCGGTTCCGTAAGTGGCACATGTATCTATAAGCATTGTGATGACAAAGGTCGGAGAATCTATAGGCGAAGATTGTAAGTACATCGACTTTGTCAGATTAAATTAAATGGAACTAAAATAAAGCTAAGCATTTCGTTTAGCAATATGTAATATTTAGTAAACTTTTGGCCGTAGTTTAAAAGGTTTGAAAGCATTGTATTGCATTTTCTTTTTGTACAATTATAAAGTATTATTCTTAAAAACGTCGCTTATATTATTTTATGATATATCCGCTTTTATTCGATATAGCATAATAGCGTAAATGAGACTTCCTTTTTTTTTACTATATTTCATGGGAGAAATCACAATATACGTTCTATGAGGACTGGACATCTAAAGATTGGTGGAACCAAATATCACAGTCTTACAAAGTGAACAAACAGAATTATGCACTGTGAACCTTCAAGACACCGGTCAAGACCAAATGCCGTAGCCTGAAATGCCGTAGCCTCGGAGTATATCCAGCCACCCGCTTCCCCACCAAATAATAATCTGGGGAAGGTAAGCAATCTGGGGAAGATCATGGCGTCGGCATATGGGCACCCAATAGAGCAAGCAGCTTCTGCGGAATCCTTCTGATAGGAATCTTGGCAGGGCCGCACGTCAGACAATAGAGACATGCGGGAGGCTTACACTTCGAACAGGGCTAGTTATGTGCGATGGTAGATCCAGGATCATAATACGTACTTTTATCAAAACCCGAGACGCTCAGTCAGACCTAACATTTCGGCCAGACACCCCATTAGTGACCAAGAAAAATAAGTGGATAGCATGTGCATTCTCCTGCCTATTAAGGAGACATCGCGCCATATTCACTCGGATTTTTTGGTTGCTTTATCTATATACGGAGTATCTGTCAGTCCGTGTGGGCATCTTCTTCAGAGAAGCCTATCGTGATGCATATACCAGGGACGGTAATATTATGCGGCTCGCCCTGAATCTCGGCTTTTAGAGACATCTGGTCGCTATCTCACCATGCGGTCATGGTCGTATGACAAATCGCTGTATGTAAATCGTCATCCTAAATTCAGCGGTGTGATGACACTATACCATCGCCAAGGGCCTCACCGATGAAGATTATTGAAGCTTGATCTCCAATAATGAGGGTATGGCTTTTGGCCGCTGGAGTTAAGCATCAAAGTTTCCGCGAACAAGCTTATAGAAAGACTAACTCGAAGGGGACTGTGCAGATGATTCCATATCTAGAGACAGTAGTGTTTTTGAAGATGGTAGTTTACAACAGTGTGTATTTCCACTACCAGCCGTCCTGCAATCTTGAATACCCCATATGAGACAGACCAGCAAGCCATGGCGGTGAGTTTGAACACGACTGTGTGTAAAGCGAGCAAGACCATCTACTTTGCAAAAGCTTTCCGGAACCATTGACGTCGTCATCTCGTGCTATATAATTGAGTGCTCCTCGCTATAACAGCAGTATCTGACGGAGAGCCTAAGCTACAGGTCTAGACAGTATCTGGCAACGGGGCAGCAGTGGCAGTAGCGCTCTTCGTGACTTTCACCTTCAGGTTGGACTCAAGGAAAGTCCCATAGGTTAGGATATCGCTCGGGGCGTAAGGATCTAGCATCTGCATATCGAAAGCGCGGAAGATCTAGGCGGTGTGTTCCAGTTAGCACGCAATATACATCCCTCGTACCAGCTGCTTGAGTCATCGCGCCATCACATGGATGGGACGAAAGAGAGTGGGCAGAGACTCACCTCAAAAACACTTTTGTTTATCTCCATGAATGCTATCGTCTTTCCCACGCACATCCACTGCCCATGACCGAACGCGAGCTCGACATCGCGCTCCATCTGCTTGCGGCGCTGGTCGTCGAGCTCGATGAAGCGTTCGGGACGGAATATGCTGGCGTCAGGTCCAAACAAGTCAGTCGAGGATAGGATCGCAGACGTGTTGGTGCCGATGGCCGTGCCCGCGGGAACATGGTACCCCAGTATGTTTTCGCCTCCCGGAGGCACCACCTTAGGGAAGTAGCCGATTAGAGGCGGACGCATCCGAAGGCTCTCGTAGACAACAGCCTAGAGATTTATCAGTATGGGTATGTCAGAGAGTTAGGGAGAATTGTGGAGAGGGGGAAAGCATTCACCTGGAGATAGGGGAGTTGTTTGGCCTCTTGTATGGTAATTGGGCTGGAAACTCTGCCCTCTCGTACAGCCAGGTTAATCTCGTCTTTGAGTGTCTGGTAGACGAGCGGACTCGTCATCGTATGCACGAGAGCTGAGCGGATGGCTGACGCTGTACTCTCAGTTCCGGCGATGATCATAAAGAGACCTTCGGTTTCGCATTCAATCTGATTAAGCCCATGTTTCATCATAGAGCCCTTGTTCTCTATTAGCCATCATCTCCTCATTGACAGTCTCAAATTTTGGTAGCTTACAAGCATATCCTGCTGTGGTTTGGCATCTGGTGCGAATCGTTTTCCAACGTGATGATTAGCAACACTAGAGACGAATGAAATCAGCCAACCTATTTCTTTCATTTTCTTTTCTGCCCCTTGGATACCATTTTGGGGAGCTGTCTTGGGACACCGGAGACTCACCTCATTAGCGCCCCAAATCCACTCTTATCTGTCGGTTTCGGGCCCAGTAGCTTCAAAAAGAAGGAAGAGAATAGAAACTTCCTTATCCACGGAACATCCGCACATGTTGACATGCGAGGCCACAGCTCATGAAGACTGCCCAGAAAGTTATAATGGTCCTTCTCCTCACTCAAGTACCCAAATTCTTTGCCGAAGGCAAGCCTCGTGATTACGTCTAGGGTAAAGTAACAGCTCATTCTGCCCAGATCCAGCAGAGGGGGCACCGGCGAGTCCGGCGAAGCGGTGGCATATCTGGTCCCGATCGTGTCGATCAGGGTCCTGAGCAGGCTGTCTACGCCAACCTCGAGGTCGGGCGTCTCGCGGCCGCTGTACGCAGCGATGGTGCGCGACTTGGCCTGCCTGTGCTCCTTGGGATCCAGCAGGCTGAAGAGGTTGTCGTGGTACGGGTTGAAGCGGCCCGTGATGTAGAAAGGATCGCGGGCCCAGCTACTGTCGGTGCCTGAGATCCTCTTCACGACTTTCGGATCGTTCGTCACGACCTCGTTGGGGCCGACGCGGACCAGAGGCCCGTGTCGCTTGTGCAGGTCCCGGTGTACCCAGTATTGCCTTCCCGAGTAGGTGGTTTTAGCCAGCCACAGGTAGGAGAAGTTGGCGGTCCATGAAGCCGCTGGGATGCCCCGCAGGCGGTTCCAGGCGTAAAGCGCACTGAGGACGTAGTAAAGGGCGCAGAGTCCAGCGCCAAGACAGGCGAACGTGGCCCAGCTCGTAGCCGTGAGGAGCGACGACATCTCCGAAGACGGGTCGCGGGTAGAGAAGGACGCCATGAAAGGAAATGCAGCGCTATAGGTATTACATGTGGTTGATCATGCGATGCTATCAACAATCGAGTTTTCAAGCGAAAGCGGCCTAGGACGAAATTTGGGGCATACGGTAAGACGTCGACGAGAGATGGACAACAGTATCAGGAATGAGTAAATGTTCGATAGTGCGGGGTCTTGCAGGACGATTAATCAAAGCTGACAGTGCTGCTGAAGATCGACCTAGGTCAGGTGGTCCAAAGAAAACGCCTTCTCTTATATTACTAAAGTTGCATCGTAGTAAGCAAATATTATACGTTTACTCAGAAATCTTACTCGTTAAGCTTTTTCAAATTTTCGCCGTATTTGGAAAATACTTATAGTTCAATACTGCCTATTAGTCCGTATTTGGAAAATAATTACATTTCAATACTGCTTATTAGTCCACTTTTAAAATAAAGGCACTAATTTTCTACTACGCTCACTGTATGATTACTTAAGAGATTCAAGCCATCAAATGGGTTTCATATTAAGTCCCCCGTTGCGCTCGAGTACAGTGTTGATATTACTTCACGGACAGGGACTAGAATCTGGATCTGTTGACAAATCTATGCGCCCCCTGTGCTCCCGGCTCGGAGTATCTCTCTATATGCTCTCTTTCCTAGCTTCTTATCTTGCACATCCCCCATCTGTGGCTAGAGTCTGCAGATGGCCATCGATCATGATGTATCGAGCCCAACAAAACAACGCTAAGTTTGGGTTATCACTCATGGATCTTCCCGCGCGAGGCTCACCGGCACTTGTTGCCACTGCTGTATAACTCCGCCTCGGAGTAAGCATCCTCTGCTCTCGTCTTTTGGTTCGGCATTTGGGATCTACAGGGTCTTATGGAATGGATCCATGCTCAACGGTCGACGACGCCACTTTTGGCGACGAACCGAATAGCCTAGATCCATCCACATAGGTCACAGCATATGGCAAGTGACCTTGAAAACACCCTAGACACCATAGTCAACGTATGCATGAGCTGGCTACACAGATACTTGACAGGGTGCCTTACAACGGCGTGCAACGATATAGTAATATACTGTCTTCAGTAAATATGTGTTGTCTCGGAGAAAAGAGTGAGGTCCGGGCTTGGCATCTCGTGAGAATAGATGCGTGTCCCTCGCATAAATAGTCTTCATGGAATACACCCAAAACCGCAACTTGAATGCCTTAGACTTAGACAACAACTGGTGGCTTCTTGGCAACCTGCCTATTCCTGTATCTGTCCCAGCTTTCCAAGCCACATCCCCAGCCATCATGCGGAAAGAAGTTGTTGACGTACCAAATGTGCCCAAGCCGGCCCCCAGGGAGCTAGACACCTGGTACTACCCACCGGACATAGCTAACGACCTGGACGGCATCAACCTGCCGCAGCATGTCAAGGGAGAGGTCTTCGCCACCGCCTGGGAGTACACGCGGACCGTGATCCCGCACTACACTAACTGGAGCCGCTATGTGGCGTTTATGCGCATCATCGTGATGGGTATCATTGCCGAGTTCAAGGGAGACCTGGTGAGTGCCTCTTCATATGCAAACTCCTGCAATCACAGGAGGCTGATACATATCGTGCACAGGTGGACGTCACAGCCGGCGACAAAGTCCTCAACTACAGCTTGGACGGCGTGCTCGCAGACCTGTTCAAGGGCACGCCGGGCCACCACGCCATGGCGCGGGAGTACAAGACGTTCCTGCTCGTGTCGGGCGACAAGTCCAGCAAGCGGCGGGACGGCGAGTTCTTCCGGCGGTACGTGAACGCGCTGGCGCACTCGCCGAAGCGGTACTTCCGGATGCGCGACGCGGACGCGCTGTGCCGGTTCACGATCGCGGTGGCGCTGGCGTGCAGCGACCAGGACGACGTGTGGTTCACGGACGAGCAGTTCGACCTGCTCGCGGAGATGGGCGACACCATGTATGACGCGGTGTCCTTCTACAAGCACCGGAGCGAGGGCGAGACCAACAGCACGTTCGCGTACATGCCGGCGGACCTGCGGATCGGGGCGTACCGGCAGTGCCGCGAGGTGCTGTGGGCGCTGGACGCAGCGTGGTGCATGCGGCCGGAGACGGCGTGCGTGTCAAGCTTCCTGCGCTACTTCGGCGGGCCTCTGCACATGATGATGCGGCGGTACCGCTTCGTCGAGGAGGACATGACGATCGGGCGCGAGGAGAACGCGGCGGTGGTGGACCAGACGCGTGACCACTACAAGCTCTGGAACCGCATCGACGCGAAGAGCCTGCGGGCCAGCCAGGCGGCGCAGACCGGGGAGACGGACTTCGAGAGGTACAGGCGCATCATCGCCAACAGCGAGGAGCTGCTGATCCCCGGGCTGGCCGAGTCCCTGGAGAAGGGCGGCGAGGGCGACTGTGATACGTGCGGGTACCGGGTGTCGTACGGGGCCGAGACGACACATCGCTTCGGCGGCGTCGAGCTGTGCGAGGCCTGCAGGTCGCAGTGGCGCGAGTTCCTCATCAGCTTTCCCGAGCGCGCCGCCAAGGTGTTCCCCGAGCTGGTCGGGACGTACGAGAGGGCCATCGTGAACGTAGAGGTCCCAGTGCCAGCCCTGCCCGAGGAGGTGTGCTGAGAAACAAGTAATAGTATAAGATTCCATACACGATGAACACGTCGAGACTACTCCCTGGCCCGAAGCTGTGAGTCCCATGCACGACCATGCCGACTGATGAGGATCACGACTAGGTGCGCCTGCGACAGTAGTTAGCAGAGGGTCAACAGCAGCGGGTCCATCCCTCGAGATACATGCCTAAGCCCTCGAGGTAATTAATATACGGCCTGGCAGACAGGTGCCACGAGGCCACAGGCTGCTTGCAGGACGAGGCCGCCATGTGTGCGACGCTTGCATGCATGCTGCCGACTCTTCTGCGGTGTTGATGTCTTGCACAAATCTCCCGTCTCCTCGCGTAGCCTCCAGAGACAGGAGGCTCGGGTGATAGGCGCTTTTCAGAGACAGCATGTTTGAGTTAGATATAATTATCCTACCACAGCTGCGGGAAAGATGTGATCTCATTTCAGCGATTGGCGGTGCTTGCTCTGTCGGCAGACAGCCCGCGCGAACTGGGCCTCGGGAAAGCACGATTGATATTGCTTCTTCCTCCTGGGCCTGACTGGGCCTGGACACCGACAGTCTGGGAGTGTCTCGACTCTCTGTCTCGAAGTCTGGCCGACTCCCCTGCTCGTTCTCGTCCTGACATCTGCGTCCTTCTCCTCTGCTAGCTCCTCTCCTCTCCCTCCTCGGGTTACCAGACTCGATTCCACCCCCCCTCTCTTTCCTATCTTTTTCAACTCCTTTACGTTCATTCAACCTCGACAGTCCTTCTGATCTACGTATCTTGAAGTCACCCTGGGCTGTTCAGATCAGCGTCCTTCTTTTCGCTCGTTCTACGCCACAGAAGCCTCTAGAGACTTCTCCTTCGTCGGCGGAGCGGCGTCGTCACCTTACTTACTTGGTCTCGTTACGTCGCCTTGCGCCCTGGTGTCACTCGTTCAGCCACGATTTACTCTGGTACATCCCATCTATCTCGGCACAACAGCTCGACTCCAAGGCTGTTGCGCAACACGTACCGGCCGCTCAATTTCCTATTTCAATTTCTTCCCCATGTCACCGCCGTTCCAGCTCCTGATCGATCTCTGCTGTTTCGGTCTTCGGTCACACTCATCGCACACCAGTCCTTCCTGTGCTCGAGAGGCGTGATCGACCCTAGGGGGATAAGATGTCATCTCGATCGTGTCAGGGCCGCAGAGCCTGCAGTCTCAGCATCATATGCTGCTGCCTGATCTCTCTCGTCCTGGGCACTTCCTACGACTATGGCTTCGATGTCGTGGGAGCACTGAGGTCCAAGCGCCAGGAGAACAACATCATCGTCACTTCCGGCATGTCCCTTGGCGCAGATGGAGTCGTTCCGGTCCGGCAAGAGATCCGCGACCTCCAGCAGGACGCGAACATGTGGTCCTTGTACATCCTGGCTTTGGACATGATGCAGTACACCGATCAGTCGGACCCTACGTCGTGGTTCTCCATTACAAGTACGTTGCACTGCTTTCACTCGTATTCTTACAACCCGAACCACCGCATTCCTGACCTCAAACTAACGTGACGTATTTCATCTTGTACAGGCATCCATGGCGTGCCTTTCCAGTCGTGGAGTGGCGTCTTGCCGACTGCTGGCAACCAAAACTCCGGCTACTGTCATCACCAGGATATCCTCTTCCCGACATGGCACCGCGCGTATGTGGCCTTGTACGAAGTATGTGAGCGTGATCCACCTGTCCCGCGAGACTATTGCCATCCTTCAGAGGGGGTTACCACGATATAGCTAACACTTTTCTTTTCTAGCAAGAGCTTTGTGGCCGGGTCCAGTACATAGCCTCGCTGTACAGCAGCAGCCTCAGGACCGTGTTTGAGACCGCAGCTGCCAACTGCAGAGTCCCTTACTTCGACTGGGCGGCCGTTCCATCTGAAAGTGGCAGCATTCTCCCCGCGAGTGTCGGAGACTCACCTAGGATCAACGTCTCCGGGCCAGCTGGGGTTCAGACTATTGCCAACCCGCTCTACACTTATAGCTTTAATCCTCCGAATTCTTCTGTCTTCTTCAATATTACGCCGGTGAGTTGAGCCGGGTTACCTGTGCTGTGGGAAATAACGTACTCACGAAGACCTCAGTGGGCAGACTGGGATAGCACGCGGAGGGCTCCGCCGAACGACGACCCAGACACCCCATCCAACAACTCCGCCGTCAACCAAGATCTGATAAGTCACATGGTCCAGAATCAGCAAAGACTCTACAATCTCTTCTCTAGCTACGACAATTATACCATCTTCAGCAACGAGGGCTGGGCGGCAGATACATCCCAATATGATTCGCTCGAGTCCCTCCACGACAACGTTCACGCCATGCTCGGCGGCTCGGACGGACACATGACCATTGTGCCTTTCTCGGCATTTGACCCCCTCTTCTTCCTCCATCACTGCATGGTAGACCGCCTTCTTGCCCTGTGGCAAGTGATGCACCCGACCTCCTGGATTTCTCCTGAAGTCGCAAGGTACAATTCGTACACGACATCCGTTGGCCAGGTACTCGACGCGTCGTCGGCACTGACGCCCTTTTATGCTTCTTCTAATGGGACATTTTGGAACTCAGACATGCTTCGTGACCCCACAGCTCTGGGATATACGTATCCCGAGCTGGTGGGGATATCGCTCTCAAACTTGACCTCGGTCCTCGCAGGACGGGCAGGAGTAGCATCGGTGATCAACCAACTCTACGGCAGATATAGCGTGAACAGCATATCACTCACATCGAAACGCTCGGAACACGCACAGCCCCAACGTCCTCATCACCACAAGGGCTACTCCTACGCCGGCTCAACACGTCAACCAGATCCGTCACTGCCTGTCAACAGGATCATCTCTGAACAGGGGCAGTACCGGGAGTGGATCGCCAACATCCGCGTCGAGAGACAAGGCCTCGACGGGCCGTTCTCGGTGCAGCTGTCTTTCGACACCGACGCTTCTCACATCGGCACCATGGGCGTGTTCGCCTCCCCGCCCTCCGTAGCGAGCCTGATCAAGATGGCCCCCGGCGCGGAGTACATCTCCAGCACGGTGCCGCTGACGAAGGCCCTGGTTGACAAGGTGGCTGACGGAGCCGTCTCGTCCCTGGACCCAGGCGAGGTCGCTGCCTTCCTCACATCTCACCTCCGGGTCACTGCGGCCAAGAACGATGGGACCCTGGTCGACCCGGACGACGTGCCCGGGCTGAGCATCAAGGTCATCAGCGCGCTGGTCCAGGCCTCGTCCAGCGAGGAACACCTGCCGAGCTGGGAGGCCCCGGATTACGAACTGGAGCTTATGTAAAGAGCCGGAAACACGGGGTCCAGAGATCGCCAATGTGTAAGCACGAAGGGAGTATGGCGAGAGCTTTTGTATCTGTAGGATAGCTCACTGGCCCGCGTGTTACCGACTCGGACGAGATGTCTTAAGTGCGAGGCCGTGGCAGTCTCGGCCATTCTTCTTCTGGAGGATAGATCGCCATTGTTCAGATTCATGTTGACAGATTGCTTTAGGTACTTTAATGGGAGCATATGCAATAAATGAGCCAGTGAGAGGGTGGCAACTCAACGGTAAAATGTGTTTGACATGAATCCGTTGTCTTCGACCTCAGTCTTGTCTGCGACTTGTCTGCATTGTAATTTTAAAACAGCTTCATGTTGTGTCTAGTGGGTATTTTGGCATCCCAATCTCCGTGTAAGCAGACCGTACTCCAAGCAATGTAACAATACAAACGTCTCCGTCGGGTCGTTCTCTACCCATGCCGTGAACAATTCTCTCTATGATGCAGCAATGCCATGCGATGCAGGGTGCGATCTAACGCGATGCTTTGCAAGAAACAAATCAATCCAATGCTTCCCCGCTTAATATGCTCCTCAGAATATCCGCTCCGAGCCCGTCGACCGCCTGCTCGATCTCTCTGTCGCCCACACAGCTCGCCACCCTCTTGTCATCGATGCTGCCGCCCACGAAGGCCGGCTTCCGCCCACCCTTGCGTCCACTGGGCGTTCCCGGCTGTGAGGCGCTCGACACGAAAGAGCCGTTCTTCCCGTCCACGCCGGCCAAGAGCGACAGCGTCTCCAGACTGCCCACGACCTCGCGGAACTCAGAGCTAGATAGCGGGTGCAGTGCTACGGCATCGGAGCGCTTGCAGAGGACGGCGTACGTGTCGAAGAGGGTCTTGATGGTGGGCGCTGCGATATTCGCCTTGGATGGTGTATTGGGCCCCGACCTCCCGGGTGTAGTGGGCGTTGGAATCCGGATGGCCTCACGGTTCCTTCGCTCCAACGCGTGGAGTGCGCAGAGAGCGGCCTTCTGTTGCAGGTTGAGGCTCTTGAGACGCTGGTTGGTGCCGTTGCTGAAGGCCGCTGCTGTGATCTTGTTGAGGTGCGAGATGCTGACGCGTGGGGCGGTTTCCACCGTAAGAGAGCGGATAGAGCTAGTCAGGATGGAGGTGACGCTCTTTTCAGTCCCAGCAGCAGACTTCTTGCCCGGCGACAGCTGATTGTTCATCTCGCCCAGGACCTTCCGCGAGGGTGTCATCTGTAGGAACTGCTCCTTCGCATCGTTCTCCAGACTGAGCCGAGTCTCATTCTCAACCAGGTCCAGAGCGCGCCGGCAAATCTCGAAAGCCTTCCTCAGGTCACCGGTCTGGCTCGACACCTTCCGAGAACAGAGCTCGATCGCGGCCGGGTGGAAGAAAGGGATGTAATCCGTGTCGGCCTTGTCCAATGGCAGGAGACTCTTGAGGCGCTTCGTGATGATCGCCTTGACCTGGGCTGCCGTGTAGGGGAGGAAGGGCAGAAGCTCCGGCTTCAGGTTACGAGACTTGAGGCGTGGGAGGAAGCGGTCCGTCAGGTCGAGCGCGTTGGCAATTCCAACGAGAAGGAGGCGCGAGGACTTCTGCATGGACCATTCGAAGACACGGTACAAGCTCTCCAGGTCCAGCGACAGGATGTGGTCGATCTCGTCCAGGACTACTACAAATACATCCTGGCTCTTCTTCTTGGGCGTGAAAATCTTCTGCAACATGGTGACTGCATCGTCCTCCTCCATCTCGGGCTCGTCGCACAAGAGTTCCACCAGGGTGATGTACAGGTCTCTTGAAGACTTGATGCTCATGCAGTTGATGTATGCCTTGCGGGCGGCAGACGACTCGGCAGTGGCCTCATTGGTGATCTCGTTGACCATGGCGCTCTTTCCCGTGCCTGGGGGCCCACTGACGTAGAGACAGCCATGCGGCTTTGGCGTGTCGCGCCGCCCGAGGAAGTCACGCAGCCTGCGGCACTCATCGTCACGTCCTATGAGCTGGCCCGGGTCAGCGCTTCGGGAGAAGAGCTGGCGCGCCTGGTGGTAGATGGTCTGCGCCGACGCGGGGGTAAGAGGCGTCTTTGGCGTCATCCGCCGTGAGAGCTTGCCGACGGACATAACCCTATGACGGGGCGTGACGGGCGGTCTCGCGAACACATCTCGGTGGCGGGGAGTAGAAGGTGTAATGGGGGCTTTGATGGCTGGCAGAGAGTCTTGGGTTAGTGAAGGGGATCTCGATGGCAGCCTAGGCTTGTGTGCAGCTTACGATACTGGACAGCCTCGAGCTTGTAGATGCTCTTTGTCCTGCGCGCGGACGGGGTTCGTGTCACGGCAGGGCTGAACAATGCGGCTTCTGCGTCCTCGGGTTCTTCTCGTTCCTCTTCCTCTTCTTCGAGGTCGGATACGTCCAGTGCCACTGAGGGGTCCTCATTCTCGTCGTTGTCCTCGCAGAAGCTGCGTGTCAGGCGTCTGGTGCGCTTGGTAGGCAGGTCTGCCCCGCGAGTCCTCTTGCCCAGGACGCTCGCAGCCATGGTGGGAGCGTGCCTTGGAAGTCACGACAAGAGATTGATGTGTCAGTCGCGCTGGGATGAGTACTTGAAAATTAGGTGTTGGAAGGTGCGAGGTATGGTTTCGTAAACAGGAAGGAGGCAGTTGTCGAGGAAGGTGGGGAGGCAGCATTTGTGAGGAGGGAAGGAGCTGTGGACTAGATTTGGGAAGACAGACGCGCTCTTGAGTGGGAAGTCGCGCCCTGCACGTAGCGCGACGCGTCGTGATAAATTGAATTGGGGAAAGAGCAGGTGGTCCAAGCTTCGACGCCAGCCTGCGACACAGGCGTGAACAGCCTTCAAGTAAAGTGGCGCTTGTGGGTGGCAAGTGGTGAGTGGGGTCACCGACTGTGGCGCCATGGCCAGTACACAGTAGTGGCTTAGCTAGCTTAGGTGAGCCCGCCCAGACCCTCTAATGCGACTGGGATACAGGCGGTTCACCATGATCCAGCACACGTTTGACAGCGCACCCACGGCGCGGATGGGGGCGATCTCCGAAGGCCAGGGGACAAAGTCTACTGAGTAGTAAAAGATGGGTGACTTCTTGTGACAACTCTTTTCTCCTTATCTCCAGTATCATCATGACGACGCTCACTATGTCCAGCGTCATTTACTCATGCTCTGACAGACCTTTTTCAGATCCCCAAGAGAGCCTTGCTACCGTCTGACCACCACCACTCTGACTGGCCTGGCCGGTTTGCTCGTTTACCTAGATCGTAATTGGCCACTCTTGAGAGCCAGTTGCGAACTCTTTGGGAGGCCCCGTCGAGACTCATCTCAATTCAAGGAAAGACAATTCCCAAAAGCAGGGCTTACTTACAAACGTGTCTCTTCCGAGATACCCGGGCTGCGCTCTACATCAAGTCCATATCTCGCCCACCAGGTTCCACGCGGAGGGGAGACCAGATACCGTCAAGAAGGCTGGATTTTCACTTTAGATATCTTACTCAGTCTTGCCGTCGGTTTGAAAGGCGCCGCGTCAGTCAGGCAGATCATTTCAATCGCCAGAGGAGTCGGAACGAGCTACCTCCGCTGCTCTATCAGCCACTGTCAATAAGTGCGCAGATGTCAGCTGTCAGAGGAAACGGTAGGGAAGTTTCCGGAGGGCACGATGGATCTGCCTCAGGGCTTGGAAGGATATAACCATGCAGTCGAACGGCTGCGGGATTCCGAGTATCCCATGCTCAGAGGTGAGGCGCTCGCCCGGAACAGATCTCTCCGTGGTGGCTTTGGCTCACGTCGAAACAGGTTCCGTCTATCTAGACCATGCGGGTACGACTCTATACCCAAAGTCGCTCATAGACCGCTTTGCCAGTGAGATGACGAGCAGCCTTCTTGGGAACCCCCACTCGGCCTCGCCCTCTTCTCAGCTGTCCACTCTTCGCATTGAGGATACTCGGCTCCGGGCATTGCAGTTCTTCAAGGCCAATCCTGGGGACTTCGACCTGGTCTTTGTCGCCAACGCAACCGCTGCGATCAAGTTGGTAGCCGAGGCCTTGAGGGCAGCCCCTGGTGGGTTCGACTACGTCTATCATCAGTCGTCTCACACTAGCCTCGTGGGCGTTCGAGGGGAGGCTCGAGAAAGCTTCTGCTTCGATGATGCCCAGGTCGAGGACTGGCTCGGGGGCGGCCGGCCCATCTGTCACGAGAGAGAACCCTCGTCAACGTTGCTTTTCGCCTATCCTGGACAGTCGAATATGGACGGTAGTAGATATCCACTAAACTGGTCACATCGTGCGAGAAGCCTTGACAAGCGCGCTTGCGGCGGCGCAGTCTTTACCCTTCTGGACGCTGCGGCGCTCGCGGCGACGTCTCCACTGGATCTCAGCGACCCAGAGACAGCACCGGACTTCACAGTGGTCAGCTTCTCCAAGATCTTCGGCTTCCCAGATATGGGCGCCCTGATCGTGAGACGGCAGGCAGAGCCCGCTTTTGCACTGAGAAAGTATTTTGGGGGAGGCACTGTGGACACAGTCGTATGCCAAAAGGAGCAGTGGCATGCTCCCAAGGAACACCGCCTCCACGAACGGCTCGAAGATGGCACCTTACCAGTTCACAGCATCATCGCTCTCGATGTCGCAATGCGCACGCGCCAGGAATTGTTCGGCTCAATGAACGATGTGGCTTCGCACGTTTTGTGTCTGACAAGGCGTCTATATGATGGTCTCAAGGGTTTGCTTCATTGTAATGGGCTGCGAGTCTGCGACATCTACTCGCCGGAAGCCGTTGGAATGACGTCTGCGGAAGCGCATCGACCCGAAAACACGAGTCCCGGCCCCATCGTAGCGTTCAACATACGCAATCACGCTGGCGCATGGGTGTCCCTCGCCGAATTCGAGAAGCTGGCAAGCTTGAAAGGCCTGCACATCCGAACCGGAGGAGTGTGCAATCCTGGGGGGATCGCCTCCGCCCTGAAGCTCCGGCCCTGGGAGATCAAGCGGAACTTCTCAGCTGGGTTCCGCTGCGGGTCCGAGAACGATATCATTGCCGGAAAACCTACCGGGGTCATCAGGGCGAGTCTGGGTGCGATGAGCACTCTCTCAGATGTTGACGATTTCGTCGCATTTATTGATGAGTTTTACTGCGAAAAATCTTTGCCGATTGAGATACCGCGCGGGGCCCATTCTACTACGAAGGTAGATCACGATATATGCGTTTCGGACATTGCCGTCTATCCTATCAAAAGCTGCGGTGGCTTCCTAGTCCCAAGGGATACCGACTGGGAAGTTCGGCCTGAAGGCCTCGCCTGGGATCGGGAATGGTGCCTCCTCCATCAAGGCACCGGACAGGCATTAAGCCAGAAGCGCTATCCTAACATGGCTCTCATCCGGCCTGTGCTGGATTTCAAGACTGGCCACCTGAAAGTAACGTATGCCGGGAAGATGTCTGACTGGGCACAGCCTAAGGAGGTCAGAGTACCATTGTCATCGAACCCAGCCGTCTTCCGACCATCACCCTCACCGTCCCACCCTCATCAATCTCTATCGAGCCGTGTCTGTGGCGAGGAGATCCTAGCCCGAACATACATCTCGGAGGAGATTAACAGCTTCTTCTCTAGTGCCCTGGGGGTGCCATGTATGCTCGCACGGTTTCCAGCTGGTGGACAAGAGGGAGACAAGAGCGCCAGACACTCAAAGGCGCACCTGCAGAAGCACCAGAAACACTACAACAGCAACAACATCACGGCGGGGTCCTGGGCTGTGAGACTGTCTACTGACCTTCCATCGCCACCGGACTCCGATGCTGAGGACAAAGGGCGCCGGAGGATATTGCTATCGAACGAGTCGCCGATCCTCGCCATAAACATGGCCAGCCTGCGGGCACTGAACAAGGAAATCGTCAGTCGTGGCGGCAGGGAAGTCTCTGCAGCGGTGTTCAGAGCGAACATCGTCCTCGATACGTCCCGCGCACCTGGAGGCGAGGATGCCGAGATGGCCTACGCCGAGGACAACTGGTCCAAGGTCCAGATCGGACAGCAGGAGTTCAAGATGCTTGGGTCCTGCCGCCGCTGCCACATGGTCTGTATCAACCAGGAGACGGGCGAGAAGGGCGAGGAGCCCTTCGTCACGCTGTCGAAGACGAGGAGGTTCGACGGCAAGGTCTTCTTCGGCACGCATATGTGCCACACACAGCAACAGAGCGGGGCGGCAGGGCCTACCAGGGAGGCGCAGAACCCGACCATACGGGTTGGTGATCGAGTAGTATTCGAGTAAGCGAGCGGTAAAGCATTAAATTCAAATAATCCGACACGAAAACTGGCCCCTTCTTTCACCCCCTAGACGCCTTGCGGATGCATCTTTAATCATGAACCGTGATCTGCCATGACGTCCTGCCCCATATGTCCCAATGCGCATTCAACTAGATCGTACACAAATCATGTCATGATCGACTTGTCCAACTCCTCTTCCATACTTCAGAGAGGTGCGACAGCAGGTACATGTCAGCCATCGACCAACACGATGGCCGCACAAATAAGATCGACGAAGAGAAGCGCGACGCAGTGCTCCTATGCAACGGCCACGGTCTGCCTCGCAGCCAGGTCTGCCTCGGCGGCAGTCTCCTTCACGCGCTTCATGATGTGGATCTTGGGCGCCAGCCGCGGTCCGGCCCACCACCCTCCCGTCAGCTGGCGGACCCGGTCCCGCAGCGCGGCGTACCGAGCGGCGCTGCCAACGCGTTGCACGCCCACGGGCTCAGCCTGCTGGGGCTCGATTCCAGGTCTCAGGATCTCGGTGCCGGCTAGCCCCTCGACCACCGCGATGGTGTCCCACTGCCCGCCCTTGACGGCGGACTGGTCCTCCATGAGCAGGTAGTCGAACCGCAGCCAGAAGTTGGGGTCGCTCAACACCCCTTCATCCTCAGTCTTATCGAGTGTCAGCCATGCCGAAGGCTTCTCCTCGCTCCCATCGCTGGTCTCCGCGACCACGAGTCCCGCGTCGTTGACGAAGTTGTGCCGCGTTGGGACATTGTCCCCGCCCGCGACGCCAAATAGCGTGACGCCCGTCATGCAGCTGAGCACGTCGGCGTGCACCGTCACCAGCGCCGAGGGTATGGTGGTCTGGTCGCGGCGGACGATGGTGTTCAAGGCGGTCAAGGCCTCGCCGCCGGGATAGTTGAGGCTGGAGGCGAGAAGCATGCCTGTGCTGATGAGGAAGGTGCCGAAGACGGATGATATGAGGAGCAGCGTGGTGATTCTCTTGAGAGTGGTGCCGCCATCCTTCTTGTGCTCCTTGTCCTTCGGGGTTGAGGCGGTTGTGAGGTTGGTAGCACCGAGGGCTGCGGCGGCTGTCAGGGGTGGGACAATGTAGAAGATGAAGCGGGCTTCTTTGTGTGGCTGCAGGGAATAGATGGCCACAAAGATGAGATTAGGGATGACCAGACGCTGTGCCATGCGGCTGTATGCTGGAAAGTAGAAGGCAACCGCAATGCAGAGGATAGCTACTGGATTGAGCAGCAGCTTTGGCAGGGCAGATGTGAAGTAGTAGTACCACGGTGAGGTCCCCCAGTTCGATGAGGAACCTTGAACGACGTTGTAGTAGAATCCCCATAGCTCTGGCCACAGCCACTTCTGCCAATAGTAGGAATCCACGGGAATGGACACAGCAAGAGCTAGTATGAACGAGACTGCAAAAGGGGGTATCATTTGGCCCAGTGAGGATAGGGGGACAATGAGCAGCCAGAATGCATTGAATGCCAGCAGCAGAGCCACCTCAGACCGAAACACGACGGCAGAAAAGACGAACAGCATCAAAGAAAGTTTGATCCTGCCACTGGTCCTGGCTACATTGTTGGATGGTAGCAGGAGTCCGAAGGCAAAAGTCGCTGTTAATATGATACTATTAGCCTCTTGGCAGAGAGGGCTTTTCGATATCCCAGGATGTAGGTCGAATACTCACTTAGCCCAAAGGCAAACATGTTCGGCAGTGTCCTAGAAGCATAGAACATGATGTGGAACTGGCTTGCCTGCAGGACAGCATACCACCGTGAAGCTGCAGGGCCACATGCCTTGTGGATCTGGTTCTTGAAGAAGATGAGTGCTGAGGCGTTGAGACAGCCAAGCAGGCCCCTTGCAACGAGCTGGGCATGCTCAAACCCGATGATGGGCACGATGTACCGGCTGAATTCTGCTAGGATGAGGGGTCCGATGAATGTCCTTGGCACGGCTCCTGGGAAGGCGACATGATCGAAGCTTGCGAGCTTCTGCGTGAGAGCCGAGCGGAGAGGGCCCCAGGTGAAGAAACCAGGCGCACCATAGACCAAGATGTCATGAGTGGCTTGTATGTTGAACGACTCCTCGACCTTTGTGTATGGAGCGGCTATCAGGTGCGAGAACACCACTGCTAAAATGAGCAGGTTGAGAGCAAAATCTGTAGAGAAGATATCCTCAGCGCCATCACCTTTAACCTGTAAGCTTATGTCGGTGTGGGACTTACCAGGCAGTTTCATGCTGGATCATAAGTAATGGCATTGAATGAAAAAACTTGCTGAAAAGAGCGGCACAGGGCCACCTGACCGAGATGGGCACGACGAAATGCTGTTGCTGCGCAGGGAATGCAGGTACGGAGAGAAGGATTGTGATGACAGTTTGATAGTTCGTCCTTGGAAGTTGTCTTGTGGTGATCGTCGAGGTCAATGGGTGCACTGCACCCCTGTAGGCATAGCTGTCGGTTGCGTTCAGGGGTCCATCCCACTACTGGATACAGTATGCACTATGCTGGAACCAGAATGGCTGACCTAACCCTATCCACCTGCTAACCTACAGTAGGTACTCCGTACTGACACCTCGCTTCTCCCCCCTGTTCTGGATAACTTGCATGTGTTATCCAGGCCTGAGTTCCAATTGCAGCGACAATTTTGACCCTCGACTGCTGATGAGCTCAGCACACATCGTGTCCCCTCGTCCTCCTGCCACCTCCAGCGACGTGCATCCTCAGCCACACGAACCTCACTGCGGCTGACAACGTCAGTCCGAGGACGCAGCACGCAAGCAAGCCTGCGGAGACAGAGGCTCTCTCCGCGCCCCCGTGCCAGCTCTGACGGTTGCTTCTGGCGGCTCTCCAGGCGTCGAATATATCTCTCCCTCCCTTCCTCCCGATCCACGTCGAGCCAGCCCACCGTTGATGGATTGAGGGCGCCACAGGCCAGTCGGCAGATCAAAGTAGAGATCGCCTCTACGCTGTTGCTCCTGTCTGCCACCGCCTTCCAGCTTCTGGCCTGCGAGACAAGAGTCGAGCGTCGAGAGCACGTCTAGCCCATCATGGCGCGACCCATGGGCCCTGTCCGTCTCAAGAAGACGAATCCGGTGACGCTCGCCATTGGTGCGGTCCTGTGCATCTTCATCCTCTATTTCCTCATGTCTCCGTCTGGCACTGTTGGCGGCAGCATCTCCTCCGCCCACGTCAAGAAGCCTATCGTGGCCTCTCATCCGCTGTCCCCGCCGACCTCACCCTTCCGGAAGCCAAAGACGAACAAGAATGGCAGGACTGCGCCACCGCCCGTGATCCATTACAACCTCAACAATGTCACGATATCTCCGAACCCCATCGAGAACAACGAGAATGTCTTGATCCTCACCCCGATGGCGCGTTTCTACCAGGAGTACTGGGACAACCTGATGAGGCTTACCTACCCGCACCAGCTCATCACGCTCGGCTTCATCCTGCCCAAGAACAAGGAGGGGAACGAGGCGACGTCCCTCCTCCAGGCGCAAATCTCGAAGACGCAGAAGTCAGCCGCCGAAAAGGACCGCTTTAAGAGCATCATCATCCTGAGGCAGGACTTCGATCCGCCATTGGCCTCGCAGGACGAGAGCGAGAGGCACAAGATGCAGAACCAGAAGCCGCGGCGCGCCGCCATGTCGAAGGCGCGCAACTCGCTCCTGTTCACGACGCTGGGCCCGTCGGTATCCTGGGTCCTGTGGCTGGACGCCGATATCGTCGAGACCCCACCCAACCTCATACAGGACCTCGCCATGCACGATAAGCCGATCGTTGTCCCGAACTGCTTCCAGAAGTACTACGACGACGAGAAGCGCGCCATGGCCGAGAGGCCCTACGACTTCAACAACTGGAAGGACAGCCCCACCGCGGAGGAGCTCGCCTCCAAGATGAAGAAGGACGACATCCTGTTGGAGGGCTACGCGGACATGGCGACGTTCCGGGCGCTCATGGCTTACATGTACGACGACCGCGCGGATAAACACATGGAGGTCGAGTTGGACGGGATCGGCGGCACGGCAGTTCTGGTCAAGGCAGACGTCCACCGAGACGGGGCCATGTTCCCTCCCTTTGCTTTCTACCATCTGATCGAGACCGAGGGCTTTGCGAAGATGGCGAGACGACTTGGCTGGGCTTCGACTGGCTTGCCGAACTATCTCGTAAGTAGCGACTCTCTCCGCGATGTACCTGTGTGACAATGTTGCTAATCGACTACCTGCGCAGGTCTACCACTACAACGAATGATACCCGGCCGGATACCCTTCGAATTATATCAGCTTTAAGATTATCGTCAATAGCCAGCCGACTATCCTGCGTCGTTGCTGCGCTACCTCGAAGGCCGTAGGCCGGTCTCTTCCAGAATTAAACGTCCCAGGACAACGAAATGTTGAGGCGAAAGGCACATGTCAGGATACCAGGGGGTAATTCGACTTTGGCAGTAAAGCATAATGACTTTTCCATGCGCAGAGGTGCGGCTTGGGCGCGACAGCGGACCAAGGTGGCGGGAAGGGAGTTGGGGCCGCAAAAAAAGGGCATAGATGGGAAGCTGGCAGATGGGGGGACAGCTGTCCGGGAACGGACAGGAGCTAGGCTGCCTCTTTTTGTGCGTGTACGATAATACACGAGGTGTACAGCAGCCTTCGGGGGGCGTTTGGCTTTGGGATACAGCTCAGGACGGTAGGCGCAAACAGCATTAGAGCCTTACTCGGTATGTTTGATCATGACATCGTTACATTCCAGCGGCTGTCTCACCAGCCCTGTCTCCTCAAGCGTGCTCAGTCCTGTCATTCTCGGATTCCCAGCGGTCCGAAGCCGACCACGTCGTTTTGATACATACACCAATGAATGCTATGCCCGAACAGATAGATCCCTTGCCCATAGAAACCGAACCCCGAGACCAGATGCTCCTATACTCGCCATTGCCCTCATCGTCCCCGTAACCAAATCCCAGATTCCTCCCTCCGCAGCAGAGCCAAACCCCAACCTCACGATCTGCGCTGCCCCCCTGCCAGCCTCAGCCCCCCTCGCAGGCCGGCCTCACAGGCCGCCATACCGGCCGCCCTCGCCGCTGCACCACAGCTCGACGAGCCGGCGGGCGCCGAGGACGTCGCCGTCGCGCAGCAGGGCGGCGACGTCGACGTTGAGCGGGGAGTCGACGGCCGGGTGGGGCAGCAGGCCGGCGCGGACGGCGCGCACGGTCTCGAGCACGCTGTACGCCGGGGTCCAGGCGTCGCCGAGCAGGTCAAGGCAGATCTCGCCCGTGTCGAGGCTGATATTGGGGTGCACGATGGGCGTGATGAAGCGCACGCGGGGCGGCGCGAGGGGGTAGTTGGGCGGGAGGAGGATCGAGAGGAGCCAGCGGCCTTCTGGGTGGTGGGTGCGTCGGTCGCGCCGGGTCAGTCCTGTGCTAGCTATCCCTCCTTTTTTCTCTCTCTCTTCTTTTGTCTTGGCTCTCCCCGCCCTCCCCCTTCTCTTGTCGAAAAGGGGAGGGGGGAGGGGTGGTGAAAAGGAGTTAGAGGAGAAGGGAGAGGGGAGGAGGAGGGGTGAATAAGATATGGGAGGGGGGGACAGTATAGAGAGAGAGAGAGAGAGAGAGGCGGGGCCGGTGGGGAGAGCGACTTGGAACTGCACGCACCATCGTAGCCTCCTCCGACGCCCCGGCCGTTGATCACGGCCTCCCAGGTGAGCAGGTCGCTCTCGTCGATTGGGCCCAGCCGCTCGATGCCCTTCTCGTCCGGCGCCTCGGCCCGCCAGGCCTCGAGCTCCCTGATGAGCCGCTTGGCCGCGCTGCGCGATGAGGAGCCGGACATCGGGTCGCCACAGGATCGGAAGGGAGGGTTGGTCTGATAGGGCTGGTTCGGTTGGGGGGGGATGGTTAGGTTCGGGCGTGGCTCCGTGAGGTGGTTTCTTCTCCTACTGGGGTCGCCGTGTCTGGATCCGTACTGCTCCCATGTAGCGGGCCGGTGGGATCTCGTATGTGTCTGTGTGTGTGTATGTCTTGTCGTCTCGATGGCCGCCGGCTCCGAAGCGAGAGCTTCACGCGAGCGAGCGAGGCATGGTCCCAGGCCGGGCGCGTGCGCGCTGGCGAGCCCCAAGCTTGGGCCGAACGCAGGCGGCGCCCCGGAGCCGAGGCACGCTCTCTCGTCCAGCGAGCGAGAGGCGAGGCGGCTGGGCTGGCTGGCAGCGGCTTGGCTACGTTGCGTAGTAATTCCCCGTCCCGTACTATTAGAACGTATACTAAGTAGTACGGTGGACCTCCCCCCACTGGCCCCCCGCAAAAGCAGGTCAAACGGGTCTTTTGCTCCCCCCACGAACCCACGACCAAACCAAAACAAACTCCCTGCGCTGCATCCTCCCGGGTCCCATCATCTTCCATCTTGGGACCCCTGAGGTCGGGGTATTGATTGATTGATCGATGATTGCCTCCACACGGATCCAGAAGCGGCCCCTTCAAATGTCGTATATATACAATACGGCAGGTCCAGCGTCGGGGGCCCAATTGGGAGAAAAACCCTCGCAATCCCCCCCCTTCAATAGTTGGCCGTATTTGGACGATCTCGATTCCGCCCTCGAGTGCCCTGGGCATGGGGGGTGCCTGCGTGATATATGTCCTCCTAAGAGCCACCGTAGCATCTGCATATAAAGACACCCTTGTGAAGAGAGGGTAGAGGTTGAAAGGCGGTGCTGTGAGATCTGGGGTAGACAGAGAGCTTATGCAACTAAATCATCATCAACAATCAGCGCCTGGACCGAGCGCGCGCTGGCTGCCAACCTCTCATCTCACTCTCTCGCGAGTACGAACACGTCCCGATGAAATTTATACATCATTCATTATTATGTCTCTACGTAACTTTGCGTATCCGGGTTTCGACCCATGCAAGTCATGTCTGAAAAAAGAAGGCACCGCACATGGGTGCCGGGGATGATGATGATATCCCTCCCCACCAGCCGCTTGACAGGCCAGAAAGCGAGATGAGGAGGGCGGTGCGCTCGCCGGTACGTGCGCACCCGCGTGCTGTCTGTCCCTCCCTCCCCTCGCCCCGCCCCCCGGTCCCGTCGTCACGGCGATGATCTCATTTGACGCTGTTTGGTCAATCCATCTCCCTCCCCAGCTTTTTGTAAACTCTGTGTGTCAAGTTTGACCGTAGAATCGAAGAACACCGTGGACCATGGTCCAGATCATGAGTTGGTTGATGATTTCGTGTGTGTGTCTGTGTGTGTGTTTGTGTCGAGAGGACTCAAATTGTGTGTAAAGGACTTGCTAGCATACAATCCATTCCTCTCCTTGTGCAAATATCGCATTCGCTGCTGTAAAAACGCCGAGTTCATGAGTTTGTGTGAAACACTGCAGATCCGGGGCTATCTCAAGCACCAGATAGATGGTCGATCAGTCAGTCATATTGGGAAATCTACGCCCGAGCGTTCTCCTTGTTCTTCCAGAATTGCATCATCCGGCTGAGCCGCCGCTTCGGCTTCGCCTCCTTCGACTTCTTCTCAGAGTCGCTGTTGTACGAGACCTCCAGCGACAGCTTGCTCCGCTCGCCATGGGAGCTGCTGATGAGCCGGCTGAGGCTGGCCAGGCTGCCTCTCCGGCCGCCAAAGCCTATCACACTAAACGACGCCGGCCGTTCGCCGGGTGCCAGCGGCCGGCTCAGCTGCGCTGCCTGCTGGGCAAACAAGTTTTCTCTTGCTTGCGTCGAGTGGCTGCTAGCAAGCGAAGGAACGTCAAGAGACTTCCGGACTTCGGGTCCTGGCTCGCCCATGAGAAGCGACTGGAAGCTGTCGTCCGTGACCGAAGACGGGGCGGTAGAGATAATGTTGCCGTCGTAGAGGAGAGGCGATCGAGGCGAAGGGAAAGAAGACGACGCTGTGGTCGAGTATGGGCTGATCGGAGCCAGAGACGATGCGGTTGTGTGCGAGGAGCTGCTCTCCAGTGGTGCTCTCGGGCTGACTGGTGAGGACATCGGCGAGTCGGGAACAGTGATGAATCTCTGCTGCACGGGCCCGCCGAACTCAACTGTCCTGAAGGATGGCGAGACGGGCTCCTCCTCTATCACTTGCTCTTGTAACGAGGTCAACGAAGTCCTCGACTTCATGCTGGCTGTCCGTTGCGGCTTGTTGTCCTCCGGGTCGCTGCCCTTCCGCTTCGCCACCGGTGTGGCATCGCATTCCGCCAACCTCTCCGCCGAGGCGCGCGCGGAGAAGAAACCACTCATGCTCGAGGCCTCGCTGTCCCTTGGACCGACCGATTCAGGCTGAGGGGTGGATGAACCAGTCTCCTGGCCATCATCTGAGTCGCCCTCCTCATCCTCCTCGAACACATCCGCCATCGTAGAACTGCTGCCAAACCTGTTGATCCCGCGACGAAACTCGAATGGCGGCATCTCAGGCGAGCTTTGGGCTCGCTGGTGGTGAACGTAGTGCATGCCTGGACCAGAAAATCGACTCATTCCAGCGGCACTGTGCAGTTGCCGCTTCATCAGGCCACCGGCTTTTTGAGCCGCTTCCCACTCCGCGTTACGTGGCAAAGGTGTGTTGAAAGGGCCCAGAGCAGCATCAAGATCGATCATAGGAAGTGACGTGTCGTCTTCCGTGAACGGCCTGGGTGGTTTCCACGCTTCCACACCTCCCTGGTACTGATCATCCAATTCTGTGATCATCACAGTGGGCATAGACGGTTCGCTCTTGGTATCAGTAGAGTCGGAGACATTGTCCTCATCGTCTTCAGCGTTGTGCCGCGGCGGAGGCGGTGTCGGACCACGGCGGACAGCCTTTTTGCCCTTTCCGGAGTGTTCCTTGGGCCTAGTGAGGATGGAGCCTGCCCACTTCTTGACCTTCCTCTGCTTCTTCCCAGACTTCTTCTTCTTTGCTACTTTCACCTCAGGAACCTGAACCTCTTCGGATCTCACATCTTTCCGTTTATCGGCAGGCGGAGAGTCCACGTCAGTATCCTTTGGGGCCTCACCAGAACTCAGACTAGAAGGACGAGATTTAGCAGGTGAGTTTGAGCCAGAGAAATGTTCCAAGCCGAAGAAGGACCACTTCTTGGAATATTTAGTTGGGCTAGGGTCCGCCGAAGAAACCTCGGGAGCGGGCAGAGAGAAATCCATCAGTAAGGGCATGGAGCCCCGCCTCTTAGGGTTGGCATCCGAGCCTTGCTCGGCTTGGCTCTGCGTCCGATCGAGAACCGCACCAGCAGTGCTGGGTCTGGAGTCCGATCCAGCCTTTGACGGAGTCAGTTCCAAAGGCGCGGTGGACTCCTCGAAAATGACGGAATTGGAGATGGAGATGATCGACGAGATGCTGCCAGAGACTGAGTGGCCAGGTCGTACTGTCGCAGTGCTAGAAGCATCGCTGGACACCAGCGAGAGTGGCCTGGGGATAAACTCAAGCGTGTCTGAGAATCCAACTCTGGCTTTGCCAAACGATTTCCGCTCAGTTGGGGCGGGCTCGCTTGTCGCGAGGGGCGAGACCTCTACTTCGTCCGGCGCCAGCTCACTGGGCTGCTGTACAGGGGTCTTCTCTGCCTGGTGATGCACGTCTGCAGGACGCAGCAGCGGGAACGAGAAGTGCTTGTTGAGCTCTGGGCCGGATGGGCTCGACGGCGCACTGTTGCCCCTGGATGGCTCCCCTGGGTTCTTGGGTAAGTTGAGACCAAGCACGTTGTTGAGATCGTGGCTGGACATGGCAGCAGAGCGCCGGTGAGCATGCCGGTGAGCGGGGCCTCGTCGCGGCGGCTCGGATTGAGGTGATGTCAAGCCGCTGTCTGACCTTGTTGGACTGATGTCGAGGACCTCCATTCTCGCATTTCCAGAACGATATTCACCACCAACGAACTCGCTGCCGCCACGCTTGTGACCATGGCCTGGCCTCGCCGGAGAAAGCCGTGGAGACTTGGGGGATCGTGGCGGGCTGAGGAAGTCGTCATTCGCCGCAGTCGACGGTTTCGGGGTGAGGTTTGCACCGGGATTAAACGAGAACGCTGGTAGATCGGGCGAGCCGAGTGGTCTCGTACTCTTGCCGCTGGGGCCCAGCGACTGAACGGGTAATTCGACCACCGATCTCGGCCGTCGACCACTGGCCCGCGGTGTAGATGTCGGCGTTGTTCTCGACGGGAAAACGAAGGGCGGGTTCGGAGGCGGACTTGGGGAGGTTGTCGTCGACGACATGTCTGTCGTGTCAAGAGGGTCCCTCAAGTCCATCATGCCGCCGATCGGGAGCGAGAGGTGGCGTGGGTTGTGGACACGGCCCTCGCGAGGCATGTCGGGTACAATGGTTGCTGCCATCTTTCCAAAGGGCCGCGCTGCAGCCGGAAGGTGTCAATGACTAGCTCACCAGTGGTGACATGAGGTAACGAGTGTGTTTGCGTCAGTCCCGAGTTCTTTCACCTCCGCGACCAGTATCCTCCCGAGGGCGGATCGAGTTGAGGCGGCCTGGAGAAGATCTGGAGTGGTTTTTAGAGTCTCGTAGACTGTAGAGATTGGACGATTATGCTGATCGGGCCTTGTCTGTGGAGTCCGGATTCAATGTCAGCCCGGTCTCGCATTTCGTCTGATAAACTCGTCGCAACGGTAAACCCAAGTAGGGCAAACACGAGAGAGACGATGGGCAGACGAAAGCGCCGCCAAGCCCAGATAGGGCTGTAGATTGCGAAGGGGGGGTCGGTCTTCTGCCCGATGCATTCAGGTCGTACCTCGTCCGATCAGTGGTGTTGTCTTCTCAGCACATTGGTCGGATGATGACCAAGTGACGGACAGACGGGTGTTTCGATACTCGAGCGTGATCGTAGTCTGCGGTCTTTCCAGAGTGTCCGGCGGCGAGGCGAAGCGATTGCGTACTGTACAAAGATGGAGGGATTAAGGCAAATGCTTCGTGAGGATCAAGAAAAAAGGAAGGATGTAAAAGTAGAAGAGGGGGGGTGGGTTGTTGTTCAAAGGAATGGACGGCCAAAACCAAGCAGGAAACCACTATTAGATTTCTTACTGGAGTTGGACCAGAAGGGGTGCGGTGATGGTGTGGAGGGAGGACGGTGAGGGTGGTGGTGGTGGTGGTGGTGGTGAGGAAAAGAGAGGTGGGCGAGGAAGGAAGGAGTAGGGAAGTGAGCGACCACTCGCCCGAGTCAGCGGGTTTGGCGGGCTTGCGCTGGCTGTCCGGCGGGCTGGCTGGGCTGGCTGGCAGTGTGGTTGGCAGCCCGCAGCGAGCAGGCGGGGGGTGACACTGTGGTGGGACTGCGACTGCGAGGGAGCGAGTGAGTAGTGAGGGAAAACACGCACGGTCTCCGGGGAGCAGCAGGGCTTTCTCTCTCTCTCTTTTCTCTCTCACAGCGTGTCTCCAACTCTGGAACCCACCTGGACAATGGGAGGGGAGGGGGGCATGGCACTACATGGGTCTGCAGCGCTGGGGTGGCATGGGTGGGTCTCGTTAGGGCGGTACCTCAGTCTCCCGTGTGATCCTCGACCTTGGCCGAATGGGGTTACAGTACTGCCGGGCCTCCTGCTGAATCTACTTACGGTACGAGAACCGGTGCCAGGACTTGCTGGGCCTTCATAATAGGTTTCTGTAGGGAGGCCGTCTAAGGTGGTATACTGGCGTATCGAAGGTGAGCGCAGGGTGAGGGCAGCAACCCAACTAGGCCTGGTCAGCGCTGCGGTGATCAACCCGTGATCTTTGGTTTTTTTTTTTTTCTGCCCCCAGTCTGACTGACGGCCCTGCCTGACAGACAGCGCCTTGTCAAGGTGCGCTGATAACGGACCGAACAGGACCATCGAACCCTCTTCGGATGGGCTGGTCGGGGAGGTATGCTGATGTCGTTACACATCCTCGACACATCCTCGCCACCTCGTAGCCCACTCGCCCACTCTTTGCCTCCCCTTGCAGGTCGAGGTGCGCCATATCTATCGTCTGTACTGTATCAAGCCGGCGAGGGGCCTGCAGGCCGACCACCCCACATGACGGTCTGAAAATGAGATGCCCCATACGATCGTGGAGTACGGTATTAACATCGACCCCTGCCAAATTGAGCAGGCCCACGTCCAGGCTTACGAGACAGATGTTGGTCCCTGCCCTCCCAGCTTTCCGAGGAGCCAATTTGAGACCCTCAGGCCCCGGCACGATGCGGTTTCGTGTCCCACGACGATGGCCTCGACGAGATTGACGGCCCTCGGTCTCTGCAGTAGGCTGCTGCTGATCGCACTTGGCACTGCGCATCCATATAGGAGCGGGTATCGCCTCCGGCGTCGCTGGCCGGCCGAGTGGCCACAATGGCGGTCTGCGCGGCGCCGCGACTCTTGCATACCAGGTCATGGTACTTACGAATCCGACACACCTGCATACGCGTTGTACCTCTCTTAACGTTCCCACGCCCTGGGTCCGTCCAGGAACAGCGCGCGTCTCATTCGCCTGTCCGAGATCCCAGATGCAAGGCACAATGGGTAGCCCACCGGTAGCGTCGCATCCAGCGCTCTTATGGTGTTATGGTACCCCGCTATTGTGGTCACGAATCCTACGGCCGCCAGGGACGGTTGACGATCAAGATGACCTTAGGGGTGGGTGGCCATAACTCCTCCCCCGGCGCTGCGAACTGGCGGGCGGCTCGCAGATATTGCTCATGGCTAGCTGCCATAGTACCACGAGTACGTACTTGTTATCATCGACCGTTTTTTTTTGTGTTTGGTCCCTGGCTCTCGCGACATCGACGCCCGCCGCCATCCCCCCACCCTGGCCTGTACTATGTATTGTTACTGTACCATAATATTGTATTGTACCGAGTATCGCTCGAATCAAACCCCACGCCTGCCCTGTCCTGCCCTGCCCTGCCCTGCCCCTTGACCCTGTCGCTCCCCCCAAATCCGTAGCCGTCTCAGCCATACAGGGCAGACGAACCAGCGCCGAGGATTCGAGGACCTGATTCCCCTGCTGATCGCCGTTGATAGCCAGATTGGGGACGAATCGCATCACAGGGAGACGGCCGGGACTCGCTCGACTCGCTTGTTCTCAGCCTGAGGGAGGCCATTCCGCCGAGCAGCCCCTTCCCTGTTCCCCATCAGCTCCGTCGTCGACAAGACCAGACAGACGCCCTCCGTCGAGCGGGAGCCTCGATGCCCGCCTCCTCCGCGGACGGACGGGAGCGGGATCGTATGAAACTGGGCGCCCTCCCAACCTCTCCCGTCCCCGTCCGTCAGCGCTTGGGCGACGGTGCGCCCGCCAGGCCCGCCTGGATCCTGGAACAGGCGCAGTCCGCCATCCAGCGACTCGGCGCGGCGGGCGAGGCTAGCCTCGAGTTGGCAAGCAGGCTGGCGGGCTCGCAGACCTGGGCAGCAAGGCAGGTGGGCAGGTAGGTACTACGTAGCAGGCCTGGTTACAGCGCCATCAAACTCTCTTTGTGCTGGCGAGGCTAGGCATTTCGGGGCCATGCCGAGTCTCCGTCGGTGTTTCAATCCCGTCCTTTGTTTATGCCCGACCACGGTTCGAGTGTCCAAGGCAGTCCACTTTTCGACAGAATTCAAGAGACGTCTGGGACAGGTCAGAACGCCCTGCCGCCAAGCCAAACCCGACCCCCTCAGATCGTTCGAGGGCTACCGCAGGTGTGCAGGAAGGACCAACGTCGAGGCATATCATCAAGCATTAGCGCACGCTTCTAGGCTGCGTTATCTTGCGCTTGGCCGCGCGGGGTGGCCTCCCAAGACTCACGACCGCCTTCCTCCCTGAAGCGTGCAGTGGCACCAAGGGGTGGCTTGCAGATAGCCTGCAGGCTGCAGCACTAGGAGGAAGGCTGCTGTGCCCGCCCCGGCCACTCACCTCGAGCGACGGCGCCCTCGCCGCCTGAGCACTGACAGTGCCGCATGGCACTACGACTTATCAGGCACGGCTCGAGGATTTTTGTCGGCGTGCGTCGGGCATGTATTTGTTCGTCTACCGCGGGAGGGAAGGGGGGGAAAAAAAAAAAGGTCGGTTCGGCCGCGCATCTTCACCAAGGGGTTGCCCGCGAGCGAGCCAGCGATCAAACCGCTCCGTCTATTTTGGTTCAGCCTCTCGCGGTGCCCCATTTGCAGAAGGTGGCGCCATCGCCGCTGCTGCAGCACGTCCTTCTAGAAGGCAGCTGTGCGCTGGCGGAGTCACGACGCAAGCTGCTTGCGCGTACAGTGTGAACAAGCAGCCTGTGCCGTCATCGTCCCGGCTGCACCACCGGAGAATTGGACTAGAGGCTGCTGTCCATCGCCAGGACCCTGAGGGCTCCAGCCAGCCTGCTGCTGGGTGGGTTCATGTCAGACCGTCAGCCCTCCTTCACACACGCGATCCGTCGATCCGAGGATCCTGGGGGCGGGCGGGCTTGGCAGGGCCAGGAGGCCCAAGAGCGCCGCCCCATGCGCACCCAGTGACCACATCCTGCGCGCGGAAGGAATCCTACAGAGTATATCGCAAGCCATGCTCGAGACGCAATCTCGGGCGCACGCCGCGTGTTTGTCATCCCATGTGTCGCCACGCCCGGCAGGTGAATTCCTGAACCCCAGCGGGAGCGCGCGACGGCAGGACGCCTGCCAGGCTGGCAGGCCACTCGCAGCTCTGTCCAGACCACGGCGTACCGAGGTTTGATGTCCATCCGTGACGAGCTTGTCTGTGGGGTCTAAGACACCCCCGTCGCAGCGTCATTCCATGTCCGCCCTCGGCCGATATTCAGGGTCTTGTAACGTGAGTTATTGGCGAGGCCGAATTTCCCAGACGGCCCAGCGTCAAATTCGTCTATGTTTGTTGCCCTTCCCGGGCGGGTTGAACCCTGCGGGCGCGAAATGACAGCGGCCCAGCGGTGGCAGGGCTGAAATTTTGTCGAGACGTCTTCATTTCCGTCCCGGCACTTGGGCTCGATTTGTGCGACGGTGTCATCGCGCCCCAGGCTTTTCTGCCCAGTAGAAGCCCTCGATCAGCAGTGCTAGCAGCAGGCCGGGAAATATCGCGTTCATGCCCAGTCAGCCCTACAGCAGAACGTGCAATGCGGCGGCACACCTTGTCGAATAATCTGGTGATCTTATGCGAGATCCCCTACCGTCGATGAGATCCTGTGCCATTGCCAAGGGATAATCTCCAGGGCGGCAGGTTATTCCAGGACGCGAGCATAAACCGTACGGTCCATCCCATCCCTCGAGCATGTGAACGCGCTGTCGGGCCTTCCAGAGCCTGCTTGCTTGGTTATTGCTGTTTCACGGCTCGCCTACAAATCCGGATTGAGATTGCTTCTGCATATTACGGGTTTGAAGACAGGCCCGAGATCAGATTCCTACACATGCCAGATTGATTGTCGAGCACGGGTCGGGCGTGGGGTAGCCCTGCGTGCCCTGGTGCCCTGGCACGACCTGGCACCTGGAACGCTGGCGGCCACCTGCAAGTCCCCGTGGTCCCCTAGCCCCTGCGCGGGACGAGCCAAGCACCCTAAAAACCCTGGCAGAAAAAAAAAGTTTGACCGCTCTCGCGAGGTGGTTTGCCGGAGGGAGGCTTCAACCTTGCTTCGGCACGTAAATCTCCTCCTGCATCGATCATCCCTACCCCGCCGCTGTCCTGACGATCGGGCCTACATTTCGCATCCGCGGGAGGACGACTGCAAATTTTCACAAACCTCGGGAGTCTTCGACACCGCTCATCTCCTTCCGCCCCGTGAGCATGTCTGCGACCGTCGGCGAGCCCGCCGCAGAGCCCACGGCCACGGCCACCGCTGCTGCGGCGCCCAAGCCCCTGGGCATGAGGAAGAATGGTACGCTCTCTAGAGGCAGTTTACTGGCACTGCGATTACAGACCCGAAGGAAGCGTGCTTGTCTGACATTGCGACTACGACACAGGTAAACAATGGCACGCGCCCAAGAAGGCCTTCCGGCCTGCGTCGGGGCTGACCTCGTACGAGAAGCGCGCGAAGGAACGAGTCGCGCAGGCGGCGATGAAGGCCAAGGAGAAGGAGATGAAAGACGAGAAGGAGGCAGAGCGACAGGTGCGTCCCGCTGCGTGCGACATACACCCATACAAACAATCCAGCCAGCCAACCGAACCTGCGCTTTTACTGACTTGTGTCTGTTTTGGTCACACAGAGGCGGATAACACAGATCAGGGAGAAGCGCGCGGCTAAGGAGGAGAGGGAGAGGTACGAGAAGCTGGCGGCCAAGATGCACAAGAAGCGCGTCGAGAGGCTCAAGAGGAAGGAGAAGAGGAACAAGCTTCTCAATTCCTGAGCGCGGCCTGCAGCGAGATAAAATTACTGTTCAAGGATACCCGCGGCGGGGATGAGGTTGCCGCGATGCTACGGGACGGCCGGCCGCAGCGTGGCCGGCCTGGCTGCCCGCTGTGTCATGCATCACTTGGCGGTCCGAGGAAGGGCCATCCCCTTTATTTGAGGGGCGAGTGCGACGAGACATCTACACCGCCCAGCCCGGTCCGTTATCATGGGGCCAGCTCGGGCAGCCCAGGTGCCGCCGCTCGACGTAGCAGTGGTCGTCGTGCAAATCTCGGCACAAATGATCTGAGTCTCTTCACGGGCCACCAAAGACGTGCATCAGACCGGGGAGGCGATCGCTCGATGTGAAACTGGCTGAAGAGAGGCGGCTATGTCTGTATGAGGTTACCGAAGTTTGCGCTTGTGCGACCGTAGCACAGAACACAGAGTGCAATATAAGCTTGGATCGAAACCACCATGACAGGACGGCATCTTGGCCGCTTCCCTCCGCTGAGGCCATCCGGCGCCACGAAGGTGCATGTCAGTACCCGCAATTTGCGGTCCCAAAATGAGCAAGGGCCCCTGCAGGCGATCCAATCCCTAAGTGGCGGCGACTGCAGCATGTGACGCTTCATTGAACAACTCCCACTCATCCAGCCCTGTGATCACGGTGTGCGGTGCCAGCTCCAGCCTTCGGCTCGCCGACGAAAGCAAACGATCCCTCATCGTTCCGAGCACGTACAACCCGGAGACGCCAAGGGCTACGGCCAAGCGCGGCTAGCCGATCACAGATGTCCGGCCGCGCGGCTCTTCCCTCCCCGACGAGGGCTGGACCGTCACCGACTCCTGTACGCCACCAGGTCTCCCGCTCCATCACAGATCGGCTGCCTAGGACATCATCCAAACACGCCCATACGCACTCGTCGCACAACCATCACCACATCACCGGGCACATCTCCTCGTCGCTACACAGGAGGGACAGGAGCCGTGATGAGCGCAACGGGAATATGGCCGTACCGCAAACGGCTGTGCCCCTGCTCCAGACAACGGCTGGCAGGGGATCGCTCGAGGTGCCGCGGTCCGAGGGTGTCACGCCGGGGGGTTCGAGCCCAGAGGAGAGCCGGAGAGGGAGCGCGTTAATCTCTGGCGGCGCCGAGGGTGTCGGGCCGGGTGGGAGCCCCTTGAACAGGGAGGAGCTGCAGCAGAGGGAACGAGTCAAGGCCGAGGCGAGGATAGCGTGCGTATCTTCCCACCTCCCCCCCTCCCTACTCATCCACGGCCTTTGCAATCCCGTACTGACTAGACCAAATGTCCAGCGGCCTCAAGAACTCCCTGGTCGACCTGACCTCCTACTCGACCACGACCACGCGCCGCCTTGACGAGTCCTACTACAGTGTCCTCCAGAAGCTTACGACCCTCCAGAACACCATCGTGGCCCTCCAGGACCTCGCCAAGGCCTCGAACGCCACCAGCGCCGGCTTCATCACCGAGTCGCAGTCCGTCCTGGCCGAGGCGCAGTCGCAGCTCGATGCGTTCGGCGACTTCAGCGAGCAGCAGGGGCGCGTGCAGGCGCTGCAGGACCGCGTGCACGGGGCGCGGGAGCGGATCGAGGCGCTGAGCGAGCGGGTCGACGTCGTGAAGCGGCGGGTGGAGCGGTGGGAGCGCGCGTGGGCGCAGAGCTGGGAGAGCGCGCGGCGCGTGATGCGCATCGTCTGGGGCGTCCTGCTAGGGCTGGGGCTGGTGCTACTGGTGCTGTACCTGGGCGCGCGGGCGTACGGGCCCGAGATTGAGGGCGCCGTGGTGGAGCTCAAGGAGGAGGCCGTGGCCGCGAAGGTGAAGCTGGAGCACAGCACCTTCGGGGCGGGACCGGACAGGGCGAGGGAGGGAGACGGGAAGAACGGCAGCCTGCCCCTGCTGGACTTCACCCGGGACAGGGAGGTCGAGCTGGCCGGGGACGAGGCCATCCGGGCGCTGGACGAGCTGTGATACCGCGCTGCATGTTGCGTCCGTCTTTTCATCCTTTACAGCACGCAAGATACCCAAGACCGCTATCTGAACAGACACTATCAAGGGGGTGCATTTCGTCGGAACGAGAGGGCCTAGGAGTAACAAGGCGTGACCAGGACAGTCTATCTACGAAATTCTTCTACCATGTTTGCCTGAGATGGCTGATTGCGAAGCCTCCTGTTTTAGCAGGGGGCCACGAACTGCGTGTCTTTGTGCTGCGAGGCGCAAGTCAGCTTGCGAAATGAGTCCAATCTCAGTCAAAGCAGCAGCAGCACGCCTCACAGCTGACGCCAGTCTGCCCTACGGACGTACAGATCTGTCCCCAGACGCGCTTGCGACGCCATCTGGCGGGCGAAGTCGGGCATCGTCATCTAGCTTTTAGCTTTTGCGATAGCCCCGATTGCTTGGCAACGCAGGGCGCCAGAGTGGAGGACGTGGCGGGAGCCCGACCCTGTCTGGCTGTGGTCCCCGTCATGCAGGTGCACTCTCCCTGTCCCTGGAAGACGTCATCGCTGAGGGCTGCCCGCGACCCGGACGTTCTTGTTTCTGCATTTACTCAAGCTGCCGGTTGCTGGCAGAGCCCGAGTCTGACTCAAGGGCATTGTTATGTGTGACCTATTTTCCCTCGGTGCAATTTCCGATCCTGCAGGGCCGATCAAAGGCGATCTGGTTTCTGTCTGAGATCACTATTCTTGGGCTCGTCAGCCACAGGAACAGGACGGCTCCAGAACTCCACCCTTTCCAGCCTTCCTTTGTGACCAGCGCCGTCACGGTTATGGCTGGCATGTGACAGCCTCTAGACTTACCAGCCTCCCTCGTGCCCAGGCTGAGTCTTTGTGCTTTCCCCACAGGTCAGGAGCCCCGTCAGTCATGCTGACTCTGGTGTTTTCCAATCTGCCACAGATTCTGCTGCGGGCCTGCCAAGAACAGAGGTCCGCAGTAATCCGTCGTCATCTGCAACCGAACCTGCATGCGGAGTGCGCCTCAACGCCGTCAACTCATCTCCCTAAGCAAGCATTCCTCCAGCTGTTTACGCACGCCCTCCTTTGTCGCCTCTTTGCATTATTCGCAGTTTGTATTTGCTAGTCGTCCTGGGCTCGCCTCTCTGGACTATTTCCTCCCGTCGGACTCCCCAGCGGCAACCTGAGGACAAGGGCGCAATATAAGCGCCGATCTACCCCGCGAAAACGTTGGGATTGGGGTGTTCAGCCTGAACTACCTGGAACCGCGCTACACACCTTCAGCCTGCAGGCGCGAATCTCGTCGTAACGCTGTCGAAAACTCTGTTCGGGTCAAGAACCTACCTGTGAAGCGACGGCTGGGGAGCTGAGGAGGCTCTATTCTCGGGATGTCCTCCACAGGATCCAGCAGCGCCGCCAACGGCCACGCTGCTGCGTCAGAGCTCTCGACGAGCGAGTTGAACAGCAGCAGGTCGACCCTGCCGCCGCCGGGGCAGGCGCTCACCGGCAAGCAGGAGCACTGTGAGTGTCCAGCGTCCCGTCAGCTTCGCGATCTCCAGGGCTAACCCGCAGCTGGCGCGCAGATCTGAAGAGGGAGCTCATCTCGGAGCAGGTGGGCTGGGAGATCAACGAGCTCAACTCGCCCACCGCCCTCCGGCGCTTCGGCGCCCCCTTCAAGTCCGACCTGGGCGAGGTGACGCCCTACGACTCCGAGCTCCCGATCCTCCGCTATATCTTCGTCCACCATGTGCGCGAGTTCCCCTTCCTCGACAAGGCCCGCGAGAAGGAGTTCTGGCAGGACAAGCTGCAGGTCTTCCTGGAGTCCTTCGCGAGCAAGAACATCTCTTCCTCCGAGGACCGCCTCGAAGAGACTAAGCGTCGGAAGCTGGCCAGGAAGAGCCAGAAGCTCGTGGAGCTCATGATGGTCTCGGGCATCCCGACCTCGTCCGGCTTCGAGGAGAGGATCCGCTTCTCGGAGATGGAGGTCGTGGACAGGGACGCCATCGACACGGGCGTGCTGCACACGCAGCCGGAGGGTAACTACATCAACGGCTGGGACGTCAACATGGCCGGTGTGCGCGTCATCAAGGTGAAGGGCAATATCAGGTCGCATAAACATGCTGTGAGTTATAGGTCCTCTGGGCTGTGCTGGGATGGATGAACGCTGATGCTCTGCAGGAATTCTTGCTCCGCGTCAAGAGGAAGGGCGAGAATGAGTACTTCATCGGACGCCGCTATGGCGATTTCAGCAGGCTTCACAAGCAGTTACACATCGAGCTGCCCGGAAAGGTCCTCCCACCAGTACCGAAAAAGAACAAGAGCTCTTCGATAACCAGTGGGATCTTCAGCGGAGGCGAGGACTCAGATGCTGACTCCATCTCGTCTGCTTCGACGCAGAGGACGGCCGCTCCCAATAACGGTGAAGAGGCCCCCACAAACAACAGCAAGAGACTCTCGGTCAGGAACGCTCTCAGCCATAGGAGATCGGGATCGACGGCTTCATCGGCGAGGGGGTCGCCTAGACCGTCGATGGAAGACGGGCAGCTGAGCCCATTCGTCCCCGTCAGCCCTAAGAAGAATGGGGATGTAGTTCTCTACCGAGAGAACCAGCGAATCTCTTTTAGGGCTTTCCTCCGCTCTCTGTTGCAGAACCAGCAGATTGCCCAGACCAAGGCCATGCAGGATTTCCTGACCCAGAATCCCATAAGTCTAAAGGACGAAGACTACGTGGACATCATGACGAGGAAGACTGTTGATGAGAAACGCATGGAAGAGCAGAAGAAGTTCTACGAGATCGCAAGACAGCGCGCGGCCGACCTAGACATATACATGGAGCAGTGAGTCTGGCTGTCCTGTTCTCACGTCTCACGAAACTAACAAGCCTCCTAGGTTCCGCCAAGAGATCGTGGATGCCAACGGTCTCACAAAGCTGTTCCAGGAGATCAAGGAGAAGGAGACGATCCAAGACCTGTCTATCCAGTACCAGAAATTCGCCGAGTGGCTTCGGATAGAAGTCGCAGCCACGATTTACCACCTGTTCCTGGCAGAGGACAATTCTCCGGAACTGTTCGCGCAAGCGAAGAGGATCCACTCCCTGATCCCTTACACGATCATCAAGAACATCATTCGGGTTGCCAATCCTGCGGCAGTCATGTCGAGCCTTCTCGACGTGTTCCTCGCCCAGCCCTTCGGGACAAAGTCATTAATGCAGAGGATATTCTCATTGGCGCTCAACGACGGCATTAAGAGTTTCCAGAAGTCGATAGACGCGGTGGCTGCTAAGGTCGGCGACGAGGTCTTCGTCTCGAAGCTCCAGAAGTACTCTGACGCCGAGGAGCACCTCAAGATCGGGATCCGTGAGGAGGCGGAAAGCGAGGACGTTGACTTGATCGTGGCGATCTTGAGATCGGACCTGATAGAGCCCAGTCTCACTGGGGAGCAGATCCAGAGGCTCTACAACGCCTACGTTGCATTCAACAGCGCAGTCGAGAACGTGGACGAGGAGCTCAAGCAGGGCGCTCAGCTGTTCTCGAACCTGAAGACGCTCGTCAAGCTCCAGACGAGACAGCGCGACAAGCAGATGATGCTGGACCTGATCGAGGAACCTGTGACGCTGCAGCTGTTCCGGGACCTGTTCACGATCTTCTACGAGCCGCTGGTCCGGGTGTACAAGTCTGCCAACGTCTACGGCAGTGTCACGGACTTTGCGGTGTTCATGGACGACATGATACAGGTCGTCGAGAAGTGCAGGGAACAGGACGCCTCGGCGGATCCGAACCAGACCGTCCAGGCGTTCATCGACCTGTGCCAGAGACACGAGCACAACTTCTACAAGTTCGTGCACGAGGTCCACGTCCACGACAATGGGCTGTTCACGCAGCTAATGGAGTGGATCGAGGACATCCTCGAGTTCCTCCGCAGGGGCCCCAGGAACGGCGCGTTAGACATTAACGCCCTGTTCGAGGGTGCCACGACGACGAAGGTGATCGAGAAGGACGTCGCGATCAAGGAGATCAACGATCTGATCGCGTGGCAGGAGGCGCGAAAGAAGTGGCACCAGGACAAGACGCGGCAGAAGATGGCAGCGGACGGGCAGATGGGCGATGCGCTGGTCCCGGGCGCCATGAACTTCACCAGTGCTGATTTCGGGCTCGACCAGATGGACCTGGAGGACATGGCCTACGAGAGCGGGTCGGACTCGGAGGAGGAGGCGGAAGAGGACGACGACCTCGACCCGATCGAGGCGGAGCGCAGACGGCGTGCCAAGCGGCAGGACCGGCTCCGGCGTAGCGCGGGCGAGCCGGTCAAGCCCCACGTCGAGGAGGTGCACAAGCTGAAGGAGAACTTCCTGGTCATGCTCAGGCAGGTTCTGGCAGAGTAGACGGACGCCCTCGCTGTTGAGCTCGGGCACCCCGGCACCCCCGGGGTGGTGTGGCGTTCTGGGGCGGGGAGGATGGAGCACAGACAGGGCTCTCGCGGGCGGGCTGGATCTGGATGGGATACGTGCTCGCATTAATTATGACGGGAGACCCTCTTCACCTAAGCATCACCTGGTGGCTGTATTGATTATGTGTTAGCGGTCAGGGTTGGGGGGTTAAGGGTTCGCTGCCCGTATGGGGCTTGGAAATAATGACGAGCGCCTGCGCGCGCTCCTGGATGTCAAACATACTCGCCCACGCCCACACTCACACCCACACTCACAGGCACGCAGGCACGCACGCAGACGCACACTTAGGCTGCCACGTGCTGGTGCCACTGCCGTGCCGTTTGCGAGATCTCTAATGCCAAGCCGGCGCCGCAGCGGGTGCGAGTCGCAAGTGGTCAGGCGCCTCAGCGGGTGGGGACGGTCGACGTTGAACCCCACCGGCGCCCACACAGGCACTGCTTGCGGGCGGTTCCCATTAGCAGACCGCACCCGACCACCCCTGGCATGCCTAGCAGCAACCCCCCAGCACCCCTGACCTGGACGGGCCCTGGGCCCTGGGCCCTGGCGAGACAGGCCGTGACAGTGTAAGTGAGCTAGTCGTGCCAGCTAAGTTTGGGCGGGCGCGCATTTCAGACGGCCGCCTTTCTTCCTCGCCCGGACCACGCCTCACCGCGCGAGGCATGTATGTCATCCTCACCTCATCCATCGTGCATCCCGCAGAAGTCCAGTCCCAGCTTATGACCGACCGGCGTCTCCCCTCCCTGCCCTGGCTTGTTCTGGGGCCTTAATACTTCGTCTCGTCGTTTTCTTTTTGCTTCCCTGCAGGGCCTGCCCACGCCGACGCAGACACCACCCAACAACGCCGCCGAAACCTCCCCCAACAAAGTGCTAATAGCTGGCTAATTAATCCGGGCCCGGCCCGCGCCTTGTCTCTTGTCTGCTGCCGATTGTCTCTCCGTCCTCCAAAAAACACTCAACAACGAGCCGCCCGACCTCGGCGTGCGAATGTCCGCCCAAGCCCTTATGACCTCTGTGCCCGCCATATAACACGACCAGCACCCCGCTTCCGCCATGGCAGGTAACGAGGAGGAGGAGCAGCCGCAGCCGCAGCCCCCGGCGGCCCCCAGCGGAGACAAGGAGCCGGAACCGGCAGCGGCGCCGCCGGAGCCCGACGAGAAGCCCGCAGGCACCCCCGCCCCCGCGGAGACGACGACGGCGGCGGTCGAGTACGACGACTTCGGGCTCCCTATACGCCGGTCGGCTCAGATACGATACTCGGAGGAGGAGGCTGCGAGGGCCCAGGAGGAGGACGGCCAGGCCCGGGCTGACGGCCAGGAGGCCCCGGGTGGTGAGGAGGACGGGCCAGGGCCGGGCGGGGCAGAGGACGGCGGGCCGAGCTCGAGCCGGCCAGAGGGCGCCGCGGAGGAGGAAGAGGAGGCGCGTAGGAGCGAGGAGGACGAGTTCCAAGATGCGGTGGCCACGCCGCCGCCAGAAGAGACTGCACCAAGAAAAGAACAGGGTGCGGCGGGCGGAGTCGACGCTGCGAAGGAAAAAGATGACAAGTCTGCACCCTCGGAGGAGGACAAGGTGCCGGAGCCGGATGGTGGTGAGGCTGAGAGGAGCGCCGCGAAAGACGACGAATCGAAGCCGGTGCCGAACGCCGGGGCCACGGAGAAAGGCGCTGCGGAGGAGGAGGAAAAGGTGAAGCTAGAAGACAAAGCAGACGCGGTCCCGCAACCGGACCCAGCAGCAGCAGGGCACAAGCGCCACTCGAGCCATGCTCCTGGCCCGGAGATCAACAGCGTCTCCGAGTTCTCCCACCAGCAGGTGACCCTCAAGGCCGAGGAAGAGGAAGAGGACGACGACGGCGGCTGGCAGACCATGCCCGCATTTGCGCCCTACGATATGTACGATGACGACAATAGACTAATCGCGAAAGAGTATGATGAGGAGGAGGTCGACGCAGAGAAGTACAACTATGGGGGCATAGGGGGCGCGGGCAAGGGCTACACGAGGGTCTTTGTGGACGACGACGCCGAGTCCGCAACGAGCATGGACGACAACACGCAGTACCTGTTCAAGAACGCCGGCGGCACCAGCATGATGGACGACGAGGACACGCGGGACGCCGTGTCGCAGATGCAGGCCACCAAGGACCTACTGACCGAGGGCCAGAAGATCGCATACGTAGGCCTGGCGAGGATAGAGCTTTCGCAGATGGTCAAGGACATGGAGCGCATGCCGGCCGCCAAGTCCGCCCGGAAGGCCGTCCAGCTGGCCATGGAGGCCGCCAAGATGTGGGCGCAGAAGATCATGATCCGCCTGTACACCCACATGGACATCAGCGCCGCGGAGCAGGTCATGATCGAGCAGCTGAGCGAGCACGGCGTCATCTCGAGCGACCTGACGCCCCAGCTCATGGCGAACGCGCGCGTCAAGAACCCGCTGGCGGACCGGAAGAGCTCCGTGTCCAGCTCGCGGCCGTCGTCGTCGTCGGTCGCCTCGCCCCGGGCGCCCCCGTCCGCCTTCTCGTCGCCCGGCAGGGACAGCGGCGAGGCGCCGGCGGAGCCCCCGCCCGCGTACGACAAGCACGAGGGCGAGGAGCTCCCCGCCGTGCGGACCCCGTCGCAGCTGCCCGCCAGCGAGAAGCTGGACATCGACATCCGGTGGACCATCCTGTGCGACCTGTTCCTGGTGCTCATCGCGGACTCCATCTACGACGCGCGGTCGCGCGTCCTGCTGGAGAAGGTCGGCAAGGCGCTCGAGATCGACTGGATCGACATCTGCCGCTTCGAGAAGAAGGTCACGGAGGCGCTCGAGATGCAGCAGGCGGCGGAGCGGGAGAACTGGAACGAGGACGAGCACAAGGAGAGCCGGCGGAAGCTCGCCCTCAAGAAGCGCTACATCGTCATGGGCCTGGCCACCGTCGGCGGCGGCCTCGTCATCGGCCTGTCCGCCGGCCTCCTCGCGCCCGTCATCGGCGCCGGCCTGGCCGCCGGGTTCACCACCATCGGCGTCACGGGGACCAGCAGCTTCCTGGGCGGCGCCGCCGCGTCGGCCATCATCACCTCCGGCGCCGCGGCCTCGGGCGGTGTCATCGGGGCCCGGGCGGCCAACCGGAGGACGGGCGCCGTCAAGACGTTTGAGTACCGGCCCCTGCACAACAATAAGCGTGTGAACCTGATTGTCACGGTGTCTGGGTGGATGACGGGCAAGGTGGATGATGTCCGTCTGCCGTTCAGTACTGTAGATCCGGTCATGGGTGACATCTACTCTGTCTTGTGGGAGCCGGAGATGTTGACCAGTATGGGTGACACCATCAACATCCTAGCAACAGAGGTGAGTCTTGTGTGAACAGAACATCGAGAGGGACACCGGTGGCTGACATTGTCCCAGGCTCTTACGCAAGGCCTGCAGCAAGTACTGGGGAGCACCATCCTGGTCAGTCTTATGGCGGCGCTACAGCTGCCCGTCGTCCTGACCAAGCTCTCCTACCTCATCGACAACCCGTGGTCCGTGTCGCTTGACAGGGCGTGGGCGGCAGGTCTGATCCTGGCAGACTCCCTGGTCGAGCGAAACCTGGGCACGCGGCCCATCACCCTCGTGGGCTACTCTCTTGGCTCCAGGGTGATCTTCTCGTGTCTCCTCGAGCTGGCCCGCAAGGGCGCCTTCGGGCTGATCCAGAACGTCTACATGTTCGGCTCGCCGATCGTGGTCAAGCAGGACGAGTATCTGAAGATCCGGACTGTCATCTCCGGCCGCTTTGTCAATGGCTACCACCGCAACGACTGGATCCTCGGCTACCTCTTCCGCCTGACGAACGGCGGCATCCGGCGCGTCGCCGGCCTGGCTCCCATCGAGGGCATTCCAGGGCTGGAGAACGTGGACACCTCAGAGCTCGTGGCGGGACACATGGACTACCGAAGGGCGATGCCGCGTCTGATGCGCGAGGTCGGCTGGCTCGTCGAGAGCGACGAGTTTGCCGAGATCGAGGACCCCGACCCGGAAAACCACACGGAGAGGCAGCGCGAGCTGATCAACGAGATCGAGGAGGCGAGGAAGCAGCTCGAGAAGGAGGGCAACAGCAGCAACCGCAAGAGCGGCGCGTTCGGCGGCTTCTTCAGCCGCAAGAAGAAGGCGCAGAAGGCCGAGTGGGAGGTGTACGAGGACTCCAAGAACGCGACGGGGGCCAACGGGGCGCCGTCCGGCAAGACGGAGGACAAGGAGGGCAACAACCACGGGGTGCTCTTCGACGTGGACGCGATGCGCGCCGAGCTGGCCAGGAACCAGACCAGCGAGACGCTTCAGGTGCGCGAGCTGCAGTCGACGCTGCCGCCGATGAAGATCCCGAGCCCCGGGATCTCGCCGAGCCCGAGGGGCTCCCTGAGCCAGGCGAGGAGTGACTACGCCGGGTTCCACTCGACGCACACATCCTTCGACTACGGCCACTCCTCCACACACCATGATGACGAGATACGGATGACCTTCGACACGGGCTTCGAGGAGCCACCCCGGTCCCACAGGAGCCAGACCATCCCGACCGCGGGCGCCTTCGCAACGAGACCGGAGATCAAGACCTCGCACACGGTACCGAACGTCGGGGCCGTCGCCGCCTCTAATCCCTGGGCAGACCCCGACGACGACGATTTTGGGAAGGAGGAGGAGATCTCGATGACTTTTGCTTGAGCGCGACTGATATTGTACTATTTTTTTTGGGAAGGGGGGTTGGGCGTATAGGTGTACTAGGCGCACTGCTACACGCGCGGACCATCATCATCACCACAACAGGCTGACTTGAGCTGCTGCATTCACGGGCGGACGAGTATCGTGCGCCGTCGTTAGCGGGCACAGCGCGGAGGTCGTCTACCGGCGGCGACCCACCACAGTTCACGGACAACCGAGAAGAGGCTGTCGGGTCTTGTTGATATTATCATGACAGATACTATAGTAGACAGTAATAGCAGAAGAATGAACGAATGCAAGAGAGGACGGGACGGGATGAAACACGCCCATCCCTTTTTTAGCCCAGGGTTGCATCGCGTCTACCGGAGCGTCTACCTGCAGTACTACTATGTATGTACGCCCGTACTGGGTAGCACAATCCACGCCACCTCATGCGCCAGGTGGCCCAAAGTGGAAGCCTTCTGGAAGAAAAAGGCGAAACGGCCTGTCTTGTCGACGAGCGCAGGTTGGCCTCTGCAGCTCGGCGCGGATAGGTTCTGGGCGCGTCGTCCCCCTCCATGCTTAATTTCATTCATCTGATGTGAGACTTCTTTTCTAGCATATATCTGGTTCTGCAAAAGGGCCAGATTGGCACTGCGCAGGCGGCCTGGGTCGAATGAGAATAACTCGTCTTCGCGTTCTTGCACCCATCAACGTCCGTCCTTGCCCTCGCGTGGGCAGCAGGCTAATGCAAGCCGGTATAAGTAGTAAGCTGCAGCGAGGCTGCGTGGCTGCTTCTGGCCCCACCAGAAATAGCATGGCGTACCACAGTTTACTAACGCGCCGCCTCCTAACCCGAACTCGTTTACCCTTTTTTTTTAAACACAAGGAAAACCACCCACACGCGCCGGCGTATCGATAACGAGAAAGAGCTGACTGAGTCCAGCGGAATGATGACTACGTACGCGCGGACCAAGGTCAGACGCCGTGTCGGGTTGATTGCGATGTCGCAGCGATGCCTTGTCCCTGGCGCCCGGAAGAGGAACCCAGACGATCCTGCAGGATGCGGCTGAACGGGGACCCAGTCCCAAGTCGACTAACTAAGTGGTGCCGACTTGTTTCGCAGGACAGGTCAACGCACGTCGATCTCTTTTTTTTTGGTCCACGGCAACTGAGCGCATGGCAACGTCGCTCTGGGGGGGGGGGGCCGCTTCCAAGGCTGGCGTCGCTGCTGGCTGCCGGCAGGTGAGCCGTCTTTGTCGCGCGGCATATGCATAATGCTTCACTGCCTGCCTGCCTGACTGCCTACGATGGGTTGCAACAGCAGCTGTGGCTGCGGGCCCTCCCCCCCTGGCCTAATCGACAAGCGGGTGCCATCCTTCGCTCCTTGGGGGCTGCTGCCTCTGCCCCAGCCCGGGGATCCCACACGGCTGCAGACAAGCTCGAGACCATTTTCTGACACGCCCCTCAGCCTCTAACTCTCCCGGGCTGGAGGGTGGGAAGAGAAAGGGAGGAGGAGGGGAGATGGTGCCCGTTGCTAGTTCTTCTCGAGTGAGAGAGAGAGCCACGCACGCAGTAAAGAGAAGAGAGAAAAGAAAAAGAAAAGAAGGTTGGGGGCACCGCCGGCACAGCCTCGTGCCACCCGCGAGAGGACCACATCACGCTCAGTGGTAGCGTACGGCGCATGCAGACTGGGAACCCACACCTGCTGCAGCGGGGAGAGAGATCGGTCGGTCTGTCGACGAGCTGAAGGCTGACCGAATCGTTGCGAGTGACAAGAAACGAACGGGCTGCCACAGCTAGGGGCTGGATCCTACTACACTCCTCGGTGTGCGGCCGTACTAGCTGGCTGCCCCCCCTCCTCCTCCTCCCCCAGGTCCTAGTCCACACTTCTCATTTTGATGTCTGCTCGAAGTGCGTTTCGCTGGGCATCTCAGCCTTCTCTGACTCTCAGTTTACCTAAGTCTACTCTTCCCGTGTCTCATCCCCCCAAGTTCCTAGCCAACCCTCCATTATCCTCATACGTGCCTTTTTTGGGCATTTTCCTCAACGGTAGGGGCCGCGGACAATCGTGAACAGCCTCGTGCCGGGATTAGGCTGCGATGCTCTGCGGTGCGACCACACCGGCGGTACCTGAGTGGTGATATCTCCTCCGTTTCACCAACATGCGAATACACTCGCGGGCAACATGGGGGCTGCTACCGGTGCTCGCTAGTGCGGCGGACGACGCGGGCTTCGCCTTCGACTGGTCGGACCTCAACCAGTGGGCGTATGAGGTGGCGGCGGCCAGTGGCCTGGTGACGGCGACCTCGATCATGAACTACAGCAAGATCAACTACCCGGGGGCCTCGATGAAGTTCAGCTGGACGGTGAACAGCGACGATTTCGAGTTCGAGAACGCGGTGCTCGCCACGGGCGATAAGACGCTGGCGCAAGGCTACAAGGTCGACGGCAACGGACAGCCCGACCCAGATGTTACCGTACCACAGTTCCCTGGTTAGTAGTCTCTCGTGTTTCACGACAGCAGCCGCAGCGTTCCCTCGAGGCTATAATAGCCCGCTAACCCCCACCCGCCCAGTGTCCACCGCAGGATCGCTCGTCCTGAACGAGTCCATCATCCATATGCTGTACCAGGACAACAGCAACGACGTGCTCTTCTTCCAGGTGGGCTGGAAAGACTCGACGGGCACCGACGAGTACGGATCGAGTCCGTACTGGGCTATCGCGGAGAACCCGGCGGCGGCGACTAGTCTGTTCGACAGCCTGACCGCCGAGAACACGGTGCTGCTTCTTTCGCCCTCGACCTCCGCCTTCCCCGAGCAGACCTTCGCCTCGATTCCTGTCAGCACAGCCGCGACCACCACGGCATCCGGAGCCACGGCTGCCACGGCAGAAGCCATGTCGTTCACCTCGACCCCAACGATCGACAGCAACAGCGACGCGTCGGGGCGCGCCGGCCACGCCAAGGGCCCCCTCTCGACAGGCGCCATCGTGGGGATCGCCGTCGGCGGCGCGGCGTTCCTCATCCTGCTCTGTGCAGTCGCGGCCTGGCTCTGCCTCCGCCAGCAGCGGCGGCGGCGGAGGCGGCAGCGGCTGGGCATCGCCGCGCGGGACGCCCACGGGGACGCCCAGGCGATGCAGGACATGCTGGCGGAGAAGGAGGCGCGCGCGGGCGGCGCGGAGCCCGACACGCCGTACTCGGAGGACGCCCGCAGCCACCGGCCCCTGAACCGCGGGCCGGGCATGTCCGGCCCCAACGGGAGCGGCGCGAGCCTGTCCATCGCCGGCGAGACGGCCGTGGCGCGCGCCGGCGGCCGCAGCATGAGCTCCACGCGCCGCGGGTCCGCCGCCTACTCGTCCGTCCGGGGCCCCGCGGCCGTCGGCACCGCCGCCTCCGTCGCGAGCGCCGCCGGGGACTCGCCCGTGGGCTCGCCGATCGGCCGCTCGTCGACGCAGCAGGAGAGGCCGTCCGGCACGTACCGGGACGCGCCGCCGGGCCAGCTCCCGGAGCAGCCGTTCGCCCGGGGCAGGACCGTGTCCCAGAAGAACAGCACGTCGAACCTCTCCAACGTCCTCAACGCCGACCACGACCGCGAGCCGCTCTCCGCGATATCGGCAGACAGCATCCACGAGAACTTCAACAGCGCCCCCGACAGCAGGACGGGGACGCCGCAGTTTGGGCCGCGGTTCGGGGGACGGTCGGCGACGCCCGGCGGCGTCTCGATCTCGGACCAGTACGCGCACTTGGTGGAGGACGGCATGACGGAGGACGAGATCCGGAGGTTAGAGGAGGAGGAGAGGGCGCTCGACGAGGCTATCGAGCAGCATCGGACGGAAAGCCGTGCTGCAGGTTGACAGTTGGTTCTGGGCGGGGCGAGTCTCGGGCTGGGGTTTCTGGTTTCTTGTATAAATACCAAAAGGGGCCTGCGGGCGCGGACGACGGCGATGTGCGCTCGTTTCACCGCCTTGATCACAGAAAATATAAGTTGTAGTCCTCGTCAGTATTGCAGCGTGCGCTGACAAGACCGACCCCGGAAATGTGAGGGTTGTGAACATCCTACAGGATCACCAAATGTGGAGTGCCCAGAGCAAGCGGTTAGATATACCACAGACTGCTACCACAGATCGTTACCACAGACTGTTACCACAGACTGTTACCACGGACTGTTACCACAGACGCCATCCAAGCCTCACCCAGGCTAGCCTGAGCCAAGCATCTCGTGGCATATTCGTTATACAATACCCAGCAGCTATACATCGAGGACGCACCCAGACTCTCATTGGTTCCTTCTGCGTTGATCAGCCCGAGGGAAGTGGCACATATACGGCTGAGACATGCATGTGCTAAGCCTATCTGGCAATTATTGCAGTACAACCCTGTGACCCATAAGCACCGCCATCCCACTGCCATCTCGCATAGTGTGGGCTCATTGCCCGACGAGGCTCCCTCTGTTGGCTCCTCCGAGCCTCGTCAGCCTACCTATATCTCGCTGAATGAGGGCTCCCAGGCTCGTCTGACGGGGACTTCGAAGCCGTGCCGTTGAAGGCGCCAGTCGATATGGATCCAGTGAGCGCCGTGGGCGTGGCAGCCGCCGTGGTCCAGTTCGTGGACTACGGCAAGCGCCTGCTGTCGAGAGCCCACGAGATCTACAGGTCGCCCGCCGGCCGCACCGAGAGGGAGACCGAGCTGCTGACGAGCCTGGTCGACCTCCGCGAGCTCGCTGCCCAGGCGCAGGAGACCCTGGGCCGCTTCCCCGAAGCCCAGGGCGACAGGAACATCGCCATGGTGTTCCGGGACATGGAGAGGGCCTCTCGGGAATTCGACGATCTGCTGGAGTCTATCCGGGAGCGGTCGCACCTGAAAGAGGGCCAGGGGGGCAAGCGTGTGCTCAAGTCGTTCAGGCTGGCGGTGGACAGTATCCGGGATGAGTCGGAGGTGAGGGCGTTGCTGGACCGGCTCGACGGTATCCGGAGCCGTGGAGTCAGCTTCACATTGGCTGCCCTGTGGTGAGCGTTCCTGAATCGATTTCTGTAGATGTCAACGAATCCTCACGATCTTTACCAGGCAAGCGTCGAAAGAGAGCAGTGAGAGAGAGGTCCGCTTCAGTGAGATGCTCAACGAGGCCGTGGAAAAGCTGCGGCGACTCGACGACACGAGAGGCTCGGATAATAGTCCTGGAAACGTGGGCCGTTTCGCCCGGGAGAGGGACACGTACGATGCTCAGGTCATTACGGTGCTCAACAACGACAGGTTCAGCGAGAGTGCCACCATCTACAAAGAGCTGGTGTCGACGCTGTGGAACCGGAAGCGGAAGCCTGTGATACAACAGCAGGACATAGCCATATCCAATGTCGATGCGTCGAGATTCCGTACTGAGATCATCGACGGGCTCATCTCTGGTGCTTTCGACAACATCGACGACCGAGAAGAGGCCATTGCACAATCGTACGAAGGCACGTTCTCATGGGTCTTCCGGAGAGACCTGATGAAATGGTCGAGCTTTCCCGAGTGGCTCGAGAGTGAGGCGGATACGCCGTATTGGATCACAGGCAAGCCTGGTTCCGGAAAGTCGACACTGATGAAATACATCATCCAGAGCCCTGAGCTGGCAAGGGGTCTTGCAAAGTGGGCAAGAGGCTCACCACTATACATAACCAGCTTCTACGCCTGGCTCGCAGGGTCGGATCTGCAGAAGTCCCTCCTGGGCTTTATGAGGACGGTGCTGTTCCAGGCCTTACGAGCAGGCACTGAGCTTGTACCAGTGGTTGCGCCCAGGAGGTGGGCTCTCTTCAACACGCTTCGAGGGTGTAACAGGCAGCCGGCGTGGCCAAACTGGGAGATCGAGGAGTCGTTCGACGTGTTGCTCACCGAGTTCGGCAAAACAAAAACGAAGCGGTTAGCCATTTTTATCGACGGGCTTGACGAGTTCAAGGTGCCGTCTGAAAAGACCTTGCGGTTGATCATGGACATCTGCCGGCGCGGAGGCATCAAGTTGTGTGTCGCCAGTCGGCAATGGACAGAGTTCAACGACGCATTAGACAAGCACCCAATGCTGCGGATGCAGGATATTACGGAAAAGGATATGCTTCTTTTCGTACGAGGCACGCTGGGAGTTAATAGAGGTTTTGCCGACCTGAGCAAGACGTTCCCTACCGAGGCTGAGACGTTAATCTCAGATCTGGTGGAGAAGGCCAATGGCGTTTTCCTCTGGTCAGATCTGGTCGTCCACAAGCTTTCGCAGGCGCTCTCTGAAGGCGACGGGCTGCCGCAGCTAAGAAAAATACTCCAGAGCTTGCCGGACGACCTCGAGAGGCTCTACACGACGATCTGGGATAGCATCAAGGGGTCGAAGTCGGATTCGGCGGAGTTGATCTCGCTGAAGATGGCAGCCTTCCCTCTCCTCGACTACATCACGCTGTGGGTAGCACATGGAGGGTTCGCGGCAGCACCAGGCCTCAACCTCAAAGCCTTATCCGAGGAGGCCCGGGTTGGTCTTCGTGGCACCGTCGTCCGCCGCCTGGACAGCAAGACCCGAGGGCTCCTAGAACTATCGCCGCGGGGCTACGTCGAGTTCATGCACCGCACCGCCCTGGACTGGGTGGTCAGGCCCGAGATCTGGGCCGATATCAGCTCCTACCTGCCGGGGGACTTCGACCCGAACCTGAACCTGTTGCATGCTGAAGCGCTGAGGCATGGGTGCGTCGCGTCGTCTGTCCCCCACACCATCGGCAACCCGCAGGAGAGAGTCGAGACGCGCATACATGTCGTCCTGAGGTATGCGCCCAAAGTGGCCAGCCCGCTCACCCCTGAGTCTCGACCTGGGCTTATCGAGGCTCTCGATGGCATCGATGAATGCGAGAGGGGGTCGACGGTCCCGTCCAACTGGACGTACCGGACGAAAACCGGATTCAAGTGCGACTTCTTCGGGCTTGTGTGTCGCTACTGCTTCGTGCCTTACCTCGACGCGAAGCTAGCCTCTAATCCTTCCTTGTTGGAGGCAAAGTCGGACATACAGACATCTCCGCTGGAGAATGCCATCTTCGGTCACCGGCTGACGGAGCGTGCTGTTATTGTGCCGTTCGACGTCAGACTGAACGCGGTCTCGTTCCTGTTAGAGAAAGGAGCTTCACCCCAGCGACTTCGCGCCAGCAGGCATGATGAGCTACTGTCTCCAGCAAGGACTGCAGATCGAGCAGCGACTGAGAAGGAGAGAATGTACTGGTTTCAAGTCAGCAAGCTTGTTGCAAAGAAAGGGCTCGAGATAGAGGGTGCCAAGCGCGGCAGGGAGAAAAGGGCCAAACAACAGCCGGCCAAGGTTGATTATGACGAGCCTCAGGACGATGCGGTTGACAGGAAGGCGGGGAGATCCTTCTTCAGCTGCTTCGGCTGTGGCTAGAGGCGTATCCTCTGCCATTTCCGTTTCCAGACGGCATGCTGTTAAGGATTAGCTAATGCGCAAGCAATACCATCAAGCAGGGGTAATGACATGAAGCAGCGATAGAATGGGTCCCCTCTAGCCCACATGAGTGTATTGTCCCTGTTGATCCTCTCTCCGGTGTCGACCAACCTGGAATTATTCCTGCGGGCGTCACGCTTTGGCGTTGCGTCAGACAACGCATATTATTGAGGTTGGCGGTGCCGAGCCCAATTGCCTTTTTCGATGGGCCGGGCTCCCGTGTTGTTCTGATGTCTCATTGAACAGACTGCCTATCTATGAATCGTACACGGAGTCTCCCAGCCAGGCAGCGGGGTGGCCTACCTTTTGCCCTCGTTCGCCCGTGAAAATGCCCGCTCCGATCGACATGTAATCGCTCGCAGAAGAACCGAAGCATGCGTGTCCCCTTTTTTTCGCCTAGCACCCGCTCAACGCCAAGAGAACCCAAAAACTTCCCATCTGCCTCCGGTAATGATAATCCGAAATACTCAAGCGCACCTCGCCGGGGCAGCCGTTCGCGCCGCCTAGCTGCGGGTGAAGAATCTACCGACCATGCCGCTGGCAATGTTGCCCGCCAGCCCCGTCGCCGAGAAGGCGCCCCCGGCGATATTGGAGGCCTGGCTGAACCTGTCGCACCGCGAGAAGGCCAGGGAGTTGGTGATCGTCAGGGCCATGGCGATCGCTGTATCCGTCGTGCCACCAGGGTCAGCCACCATCACCAGTTCTCCGCCTGGCCCCAGAGCGGTCGTCTTCAAGAGGAAAGAAAGAAACAAAAACAAAACTCACCCACGAGCGGCAGCCAGATGAACATGAACCGCACGAGCGCGAGCACGGCCAGCGCGACCCACAACAGGGGCTGGACGTAGTTCGCCAGCCAGAAGAAGCGGCTGTCGGTGGGGTTGATGGTCTTGGTGCCGGGCTCGCTGCTCTCGAACACCCACTTCGAGTCGCCCGTGGACGGGTCCACCTCATTCCACCAGCGCAGGCCGACGAGGCGGCGCCCGGCGATGTTCTTCATGTAGTAGAAGTCGGCGGCGAGGAGGAGGATCGTGATGATGAAGATGAGGACGCTGCGAGGAGGGGGAGGGAGGGAGGGTTAGCCCGCGCGCGCGACGGCAGACGAACGGAGGGAGGGAGGGAAGGGGACGCCCCGGGGGGGGGACACACAGGTTCTTGGTGAAGAGGAGCCCGAACAGGTAGACGAGCAGGCTTGCTGCAGCAGGAGGTCCGTCAGCGAGATGTCTCCATCCAAATCCAGGGGGCCTGGGCCCGCGCCGGGTGCCCTCGTCGACTTACACACTCGGAACGACAGGAAGGTCAGCAGCGTGATGGGGTGCGAGCTCAGCCGCCAGCTCAGCGAGCCCGGCGCGGGCGCGGCCTGCGAGTCCATCGCAAGCGTCTGGAGGCAGCGGCCGGCTGGATCTACCTTGCTCTGCCGTGTGCTGGGGGGCGGGGGTGCAGAGACTGGCCGGAAGGAGGTGGTCGTCGGGTCTATGGCGTTGCGCTGTCGACGTCGCTGTTGGGATGGAAACAAATAACCCTGGTTGCGATCGAGCTGATGTGGCAGAAACCAGCCGCGTTGCCGCCCTGCCCTGCCCGCCTGCCAGCCTGCTAAAGCCACCCGCGCTGTCTCGATAACAGCGGGTGCCTTAGATAGGATTCCAGGGGTAAGCTTTATCGCCAAGCCCTGAAAGCTGGGGTAGAACAGGGGTAGGTCGGTAGGTCGGCCCTCGCGCGCCCAAGTAGGCGGGGGAGGGCTGCAGCGCGCAGATAGCCTATTTCATGCCATATTAATGTCCTCGTCAATTAATGTCCTCGTCAATTAATGTCCTCGTCAATTAATGTCCTCGTCAATTAATGTCCTCGTCAATTAATGTCCTCGTCAATTAATGTCCTCGTCAATTAATGTCCTCGTCAATTAATGTCCTCGTCAATTAATGTCCTCGTCAATGGATGGATGTTCTATGACTTTCAGCGTCTGTTCTGTATAGCGTGAGGAACCACAGCCTGTCTGCTCTTCAACGCCCACGATGGCCACACAGGCGTCCGCCTCCGTCCTAAGGAGGGCCCTCCTCTATGGCAAGCCCGCTCACACACCCCGTCTCTCACTCACATGAGATGAGGACCGCTCACTGATCTTATATATACATATAAATACAGTCCCCGCCTCCTCCCAGAGGATGCTCACCAAGTCCCTCTCCCTCGTCTCGGACAACATCACCTACGACCTCGAGGACTCGGTCGTGCCCCACGAGAAGGCCAACGCGCGCCTCGCCCTCGCCCGGCACCTCCAGTCCCTGTCGTCGTCGTCGCCGTCGCCATCGTCGCCACCGCCGGCGGGCATCGGCGAGTTCGCGGCCCGCATCAACGCCGTCGGGACGCCCTACGCCCTCGAGGACCTCCAGGTGCTGGGCCGGGAGCCGCGCCTCGACGCCGTCGTCGTGCCCAAGGTGAACGCCGCCAGCGACCTGACCTTCGTGGCCGACGTGCTGCGCCACGTCGCCCCGGCGCGGTACGCCCCCGGCGGCACGCCCATCCGGCTGCTCGCGCTCGTCGAGTCCGCCGCGTCCGTGCTCAACCTGGCGCAGATCTGCGCGGCCGGGACGGCCGGCGGCGCCGCGGGCCCGAACCTGGCCGGCCTGATCTTCGCCGCCGAGGACTTCAGCCTCGACCTCGGCCTCACCCGGACCCCGTCCCTGCGCGAGTTCCTGTACGCGCGCTCCGCCGTCGCCACCCACGCGCGCGCCTTCGGCCTGCCCTCGACCATCGACCTGGTCTGCACCACCTACCGCGGGCCCGAGGGCGAGCGGCGGCTGGCCGACGAGTGCGCCGACGGCCGGGGCATGGGGTTCAACGGGAAGCAGTGCATCCACCCGTCGCAGGTCGAGGTCGTCCAGCGCGCCTTCGCGCCCAGCGAGGCGGAGGTCGAGTGGAGCGTGCGCGTGGTCATCGCCGATGAGAAGGCCAGCCGGGGCGACAGGGCGGGCGAGGCCGGCAGGGGCGCGTGGACGCTCGACGGCAAGATGATCGATGTGCCCGTCGCGAGGAAGGCCAGGGAGACGGTGGAGAGGGCGAGGCGGTGTGGGTTCGATGTCGAAGCGATGCGGGAGAAGTGGAAGGGGCAAGAGCCACAGTGAGTGGGCGGGCGGAAGGCGATAGGCTTGTCGACGGGGTTTTTAGTAGGTCAGCTACTCTGGAATGATGCCATGGGTAGCAAAATCGAAGAGAACTGGGGGGGGGGGCGATATAGGCTCTTAGAATAAATCGTTGGGGCTGTTTCACACGAGACGCAGACGCGAAGCTGTTGATATAACCAGGACTTCACACACAAATGCCCGCCCACCGGATCAATGCTCGGTCGGGAAACTGTGCTCGATTGCACTAAAGTGATTCTGGCGGAATATCAGGATGTGTACGTATAATTTTACAGATTTAACGATACGGTCGATCCTTCAACGAGCCGAGATAAGGGGAAACGTTGCAAACAGCCTCTCAAGTCATGACGAACGAGACCCTTCCCAATCTAAAGATCCAAGTGTTCTGAGCAGTCTGTCTCCATTATAAACCCATGATAATGCAAAAAAAAAGTCATGCCCAGCCTGAGGTGGCGTGATGAGGTCGGAAGACTGGAGAAAAGCTCAGTCTGTTGCCTCTATTGACGGCAGAGGCGTCGTCGAAACCCAACCCCCAGAAACCAAAACACCACACAACGTCAAATTAAACCAAACAAGGAAAAAGAAAAGACCCAAAGGAAAAACACTGTAAGAATTAATCAGCAGTAGACTCCTGTGCAAATCCAAAACTCCGCCGGATGTGATAGTCCTGTGGGGGCCCTCTGAGGGGGTGATACAACGCCATCCCTTTATGTTTAGGTCACGCAGAAAGAAGAATACACATATCCAGAGGATGATCCAGGAAAGGTTGTGATGGCGAGAGACAACGGCCGGGCTCCGCCGCTGCGGTTCTCAGCGGATGTCCAGTTGGAAAGGCTTAAACCGACCGCCAATGGTGGCGCACCGTGGGCATTTCCTCTTCGCGCCCTGCTCGGCCATGAGGATCTCAACGCATGCCGAACAAAGGCCACAGATGCATTCCGTGCACGCGTACGAGTCTCGGAGCAGCGACACATTCTGGCAGGCTGCGCAGTAGATCTGGGTGTTCTGCGACGAAAAGCTGGGTGAGGAATCTGTCAAAGCGTGAGCACCCATGTGGTAATTCTCTGCACTCTCGCCGCTCTCCACGGATGGGAAGGGCTCAGGGGCCTCTTGAGCATAGTTTGGCGGCGTCAGGGCCTGCTGCAAGGGCGAAGCCTGGTAGGTTGAGTGGCCAAATTGTTGGTGGGAGAATGGAGGCAATGAGGCGCGCTGTATGGACACAGGCGACTGGGGCATCTGCACCTGTCTGGTCAGCATTGGGCCCGGAGCGGAGAGGCGGGATCCGTGCGAGCTTACAGGTGTCCGGTCCTCATTCGTATCCTCCTCGGCAACAACAGATGTTGCCGCGTCCACCAGATCATCCCACGGCGAGCGTGACGTTGGCTCTACCGAGTGTGGTCTCGAAAGGTCCTGGCCGACTACCGGCCGCAGAAGATCCCCGGCAATATCAATCTTACCTCGCTTCATCCATTCCTTTGCGTCCTTGGACCGCTGCTTCCGGTGCTGCGCCTCCTTCCCCCTCTTCGAGACCGACTGTTTCCTGGATCGATTGGGCCCGAGAGATCTCTGCAGAGGTGGTAATGTAGACGATCTGCTAGGGGGTCTGCCAGGGGGCGAGGTTCCGATGATCGACGGGAGGAGATCCCTAGCCCTACCGGAGTTTAGTCCTTGAAAAGGCTCGCTAGTTATATCGGAATTGTTGATGTGTATTGGGGGGAGCTCGACAGAGGACCTCGGCATTCTATCTCGTTCAGAATCCGACATCGACTCCTGGAGGGTGCCGTCAGCATGGGGCTGTACCTTGGGTGCAGCTACTCGAAGAGAAGAGACTTCAAAGACTCACGCCTTCAGCATCCCATTCAGAAATAGACTTGTAATTATGCAGTGCGGCTAGCGCAGCAGCAGCATTCGTAGCAGCTGGGGGCAGGGCTCCAGGATAGTCATCAAACATGCGTGGCGTGCCCGGGTTGCTGTACTCGTCCCGGTAATATGCAATGCGGTCAGGCGCATAAGGCTTTGTCTGGTGGTTCGAGGCATTGTTCGCAGACGAGGGCTGCTGGGGCTGCGGTCTCTCGCTCGGCGGCGTGTTGATCATGAGGAGGAAACTCTCCTCGGTGGCGGGCAGCTTCGCTATGTAGTGCTCCGGGTGCGCTCGCCTGATGTGCTCCTGCATAGAGCGATACCTCTTCTCCTGTCGCGCAAGGTCGTCGTTAGCACCTTCACATGGTCGCGCGCGCGGCGGAGTCCACCTTGGCTCGGCTATCGGGCTCGGGTCGCATTGGCTCTCAATCCTTGACAAGGCGAGGAGCTGGACCGAGCCGGGCACGGCAAGGAGCGAGCGCCGAGGGTGCGGCGGCGGGCGAGGAAGGGGAGGACTCAACGTACACCGAGGCATCGCTTGCGGCAGCTGGATCCATCCTGGTTGTGAAGGGGGCAGACGACCTCATTGTTGGCGTCGGTGATGGAGAAGGACGAGGTCAAGGAAGATCTCGGAGGCATCTTGGCTCCTACCCCGGCCCCACCATGCGAGGTCGACGTCGGGCTCGAGGACGGAGATGGGGGGTGTTGGGCTTCTTGAGGGTCGCTGAGGACGAGGCCGAGGGCTCTCGGGCTGGCGGGGATGGGACAGGACGGGCGGCGGGCTGTAGCTCTTGTCGATAAGGACGGCGACGGGACCGAGAGACGGCGGCAGAGGGGTGAGTAATCGGGCGATGGCAGCAGCAGTGGCAGTCGAGGCAAGGACGACGATGAGGCCGTCGCATCGGCCGCTGGGCGCGTCTCTCTCTCTCGACAGCAAGAGACAGGGTGGCGAGGATCTATAATTGGTAGAGCTGGTAGCTGGTAGGCGGTATCTGGGTGTCGGGATGCGACAAGAGATGTTTCGAAGAACGATGACGGGCGGTGGGATGGGAGCTGGTAAAGAGGTCGAGCCCAGGTCGAGCCCAGGCGGGGAAGACCAAGGAGGAGGAGCTGCCGCTAGTGGGAACGGTACCTACTGGGCAGGGCGCTAGCTCGAAAGGATGTACAGTTCCGGCCACTGGGCGGGAGGGGGGAGGGGGAGGTACATCGAGGGAATATCCATAGTAACCCAGGACCCAGGACCCAGGACGGCGGCCAGCAAGCATCAGCAAGCATGCACCAGCAGGTGAGAGAGAGAGGAGAGAGCTGCGACAGGTCCGGGCGTTGGCTGCGCCGCCGCCGGGTAATTCCTCAGCTCAGGACCTGGCGCTAGCATGAGGCAGGTGCCTGCGCATCTCGTCGAGACAGGAGAAGTGATAAGGAGGGAGAGATCCGAGGGAGGAGGGAGGTCAGGTGGGCCGCGCGCATGCGCATGAGGTGTACGGAGCACTCTGAAAGGAGAGCAGCCCCAGTGGCCTGTGGGAAAGGAAAGGATGGTCCGCCCAGCAGGGCACACCACCTGGGCGCGCGCTGAAAGGGGGCTGCTCTCCAGGGCCCCTCGAGGGGGGGGGGATGTCCAGGTCAGCCCTCGTCCTTCCCCACAGGCGGAGAGCTAGGCGCATGAAGACATCATCGAGGGCGGTACCCAGCAGGTAGGGCTGTCTTTCGTTTGCAATCTCCCGCCGCGAAGAGCCTCGCTGCCATACTACATGCTAGCAGAACTATGGTATAGCACTGGGTATCAGGGTATGTAAGTGTTATAGTAAGTACACTGACGGGCCCTCCCTCGTCTTGCCACTGGGCTGGGCCCCCACCTGCATATCTGCTGGGTACAGCAGTACATACCTCCGGTGCAGCACCTACTGCAGTACTGGGTAAAGCCCTGATCCAGCGCCCATTCCCAGATTCCGGCAGTGACAGCAGCTGGACGGGGCCAGGACTCGCAACCCAGGTACCCCGGTGCGGATACATAGTACAGGGGGGCTCCTTGAAACACCCCACCATGAATCTTGCCTCTGTGGGGCTATCTGCAAGATGCTGTATGCACTCACTCTATCATATGCGCCCTCGCCCTCGTGATGGGAGGATTGAAGGGCGCCCGCGCAGGATAAGGGCCCCAAGGTCAACCAATGTGGTAGGTGCCAGATCGGCCCAGGAGACACAGGGCATTCAGATCATGCACTGCATGTGGATAGTGGATAGTCTCACGGCCTGCATGTCTTGTCCCGGAGGCTGCAGTGCAGCTGTGCCCTCGAGGTCTGGGGAGCTATATCCTCCGCCCTGGCTGGCCCAGCACCACCCCCCCTTCCTCAAGCACCCCCCAAGCACCCCCCCAGCTCTCCCCCAGCACAGTACCCAGTTAGGCACTGCTTGCTGGGCATCATGTACTGTGGTACCCCGGGACACTGGTACTTAACTTACTTACCCGAGCCCCAGCCCAGCCCAGCCCAGCCCAGCCGAATCCAGCAGTCCAGATTCAGGGACAATGACGCACCGCCCTGCGCTGCCCTGCCGTTCCCTCCCGTCTCTTGCATGACAACAACGACGAGCCAGTCAGCGGCTGCAGACCAACACACCCTACTTCCGGAAATTGACTCCCTCCCCAGTGGCCAAGGCCAAGCCGGCATCGCCAGCCTGCCAGCGCGAGCCGAGCTCCACCCGCGCTGCTCAGCTCCGGCGCAGCAGAAAGAGAGCTCGCCTCTCGAAGCAGCAGGCGGTGACCTGCCGACGGCGACAGAGCTCCAGGCCTCGACGACCTGCCCTGGCCGCATTGTGTATACCGCCAGAGCATCCGAGAGGGGGCCCTCCCCAAGACGGACGGACGGACAGTCAGACAGACAGCCCAGATGATGCTGTCCCATGCCCGCCGCTCGTTCCCCGCTGGTCCCCTTGCAGCCTCCGTGTCTCACTGCCTACCTACGAAGCCCTGACTCGAGCAGGCGCACGGGAAGCAGGCACGCTGGCTCTGCCTGTCTCGTCTTGTCTGGCCTGCTGGCTGGCTCGCGCAGCAGGTATAACACGTACACTGTCAGGAGGGGGAGGGCGAACGTCTCTGGCCTCGAGGCCCAGCCGCGGGCGGTGATTGGGCGGCGGCGGCGTGTTCTCGGTTGACAGCTGATAGCTTGCTTCATCAACAGCTATCCCCCGGTCACGGCAGCCTCGGTGACGCTGCCAGCGAAGCAGGCACACGCCAGCTCTGGCCATGAGCTCCATGGATGCTGCACACGGCGAGCCCGATCGCCCAAGCTACCCCTGAAACGACCATGCTGAGCTCCAGGCGACGTCGTTCACTGCCACGCTTGGCCCTCCCGGCCCAGACGCTGCTGGGTATGGGAAACTGAGTGCTCGATCGCTTCGAGGAATTGGAACGGGACCCTCAACATGTCGGGCGGGACATCGCAGATTCGCGGAAGGGCAGCTAGCTATACGATCTGTGTATGCGCCCCGTGAAAGTAGCCGGAGGACCGTGGTGCGACAGTGTCGGCCCCAGCGGCAACGGCTTCCTTCATCCTTCATCGACCTCCTTCACATGTCATCCATGCTACCAGGCACCTAGCCCACCAGGGCTGGCATCTGATACTGACCGCCGGTTCGCGGCTGACAGCTGTGCCTCTGGAGTCTGCGCACGAGGATCTCACCAGCTACAGCCCTCACACTGGCCGTGGCGGCCGCACTCGCTCCCGCAGTCGACTCTCGACACGGCCGCTTTGCTGCTAGGACGTAGCTCCGGTTAATGGCATCGGCCCTGGAGACTCTTGACTTACTCGCAATGTCTAGTGTAGAGACCGCACGACTCACAACGCCCTCTAAGGCCCCAAGGGGCGGTGAATATACGGTACTAGTACGACTAGGGAGCTCCTTGGGCACCGCGGTGGCGAGTACTGTTTCCGGACATGATACTTAGTCACGTTCGTCAGCACCCCCACCACCACCCCTCGATTCGATGTCAACTGCATCGACAGCCGACACGTGGTGGTTCGTCGAGACCCCAAGGATTTCTCCAGTCAGACCTGACTGACTGTCAGGACAGCCCCGGCGGGATACCTCCCTCTAGCCGTGGTATCTGAACCTAGGGCTCACGCAAGATGAGAGCAGCTATCTTACAGGAGCTATCCTACCAAACGCTAAGTTCAAGCTACCCTCTTCTACTTTCTTTTTTGTTTTCGTTTCTGGGAGGTGGAGGGGAGAAGTCGAGTCGCGAAGAGTATCGTTCCACGCCTCGACGGTCTGTATTAGAAGAGCACTCGCCGTAATCGAGATGCGCAAACCACAGTGCTTCGACAGGAACAGAGTACCATCCAGGTTCACGCGCTCTACCACCAGACTCAGGCCGTCATTTGTCTTTTGTTTCCAATTGGAGGACTGAAGCTCGTATCGATATTAGACCCGCGCCCTTCGGCATATGATCTATTTCAGGTTTCCCCTGCTGTGCGTAGGTCAATCAGAGTAGACCCTCCCAGCAGCGGTCCAACGTGCAGTCCAACACGGCCGCGCGTCCGAGGCCTGACAGCTAACCACGTTTCCAATGGCCAGGCAATGGTCACGGATGTTCAGCCGCAAGTGCCAGGGCGATCTGGCACTATGCGGGTGACTGTCGCTGCGCCCCTGCTCGGAGCAGCAGCCAGCCAGTGCTGGTCCTGGAGCACATGTGCTCGGTAGAGGTGAGGTGATGAAGCTTTCGACCTGGAGCGCACGATGCGCGCGGTGCTACACGGTTCCGATCTAGCTTGACTCCTAGTTCTGGTGCCAAGTCTTGTCTTATATACCGGCCGAAGCCCCCCTCTGCGGCTCGCTGAGACTTGCACCAATGGTGAAAGCTTTCATCCTGTCCAAGGGACCCGAACACGGTGACTTTCTACCAAGTCAGTGGGCGGCTTTTTGAAAGTCCTCCGCGGAACGACGAGGTAGATGTTAGGGTCTCTGGAAACCATCTGAAAGACCTCGGGGATGCAAGTCCAGTGACGATGGTGAAGAAGGCTGGCCCTGGCTCCATCACATTCAGATATGCAGCAAGTATGTCGCTGTGAGGCAGGAAATGACACAGGAACCGACGCATCGCAATGGAGTTCGTAGCCTAGTGCTGCTCACAACCCAATCGGGCGGCATGGAAAAAGCCCTCGAGTGCCCTCACTGGCTGCACGCATGGAGATCACACAGTTGCTCGTTTCCATATCCCGTACACTAACATACAATTGGTTTAACATGGCACCAAATACTTCTTCATCTTGGGGTCTGGTGGCTGGTCCTTTATGTGTGCTACACACGGCTCACTTGGGCCGTCACACACAATGTTCGGGCTTATTCGCCCAAACGCCCTCGTAGCCCTTCGCGGCTACCACCAAGAGTTTGTATCGCGTTTCAACCGTACGGTCTATCGACCACCGCCAATGGGAGGATGGGACGAGGTTTTTAGTGGCCCTCACGGAGGTTGATGTCGACCTAACCTTCATCTCGGCTATCATGTGTCTCGGTAGTCAGCTGGCTCATCTTCGTCACTGAGTGATGATCGTCCAAGACTATTATTATGCTCGACCGTTGCGAAATCCGGTGTTACAAACATGTATGTGATTCAGAGCTTGCGTCCACCCCATCGTGGTCGTGGCTCTGCAGGATCTAGATTCGACGGGCTGCGTGTCGAAGTCAGATATGTCTTGCGGATGCCCGAGACATAATGAAGGTAGACGTGCCATCTCGTGCAACGCCTTGGACGGTATAGAAGCTCTTGGCTCGTCATGCAATGCTGACCACATCGCCATTCGCAATACCTTCATAGATTGCCCTACGTCCACTCAGTCGATCGCGGCCGCCAAGTCCGCTCAAGGGAAGAGCCTCCTGTGAGGAGCATGAGCTAAGACGCCTGCGATGGCCCTTGCCATCAGGCGCCTCGATATAGACGCCTTCCTCCTCCTGACATTCACTCCCATCGTGGCCTTTACCGCCCCCGATGTGCACCCCAGATCCTTCCGCATCCTCCTCGACACGTGGGTAGCCGATCTCCCCGGGTCGAGCCACTTCAAGATCCCTCTCACACATCCGAAAGAACCGGCCTGCGCGCCCTCCCTCGCCCAGCTCCCTGAGCCGGACCTCATCATCGTCTCCCAGGCCCGGCTCGACCACCGCAAGGCGGCCGCGCTTCGGCAGATCCCGCCGGGCGCGAAGACGCTCGTCCTCGCCGCGCCGGCGGCCGCGCGGGCGATCCGGGCCTGGGGCCACTTCGACGGGCGGAACGTCCGGGAGCTGCGGAGGTGGGGCGACCCGTGCGCCGGGCAGGACGCGGTGACGAGGATCCCGCTGCGCCCGGCGCGCCCGGCCGGCCGGCCCGGCGAGGTGACGGTCGCCTACATCCCGCAGCGGTGGGACCTCACGGGCGCGCGCGCCGCGGTGGGAATCACGTTCCGGCCGCCGCCCCTGTACGCGAGCCGCCGGGGGCCAGACGCCCCGGTGCTGCCGTCCGCCGAGACACCGCAGCTCGGTGTCGCGCCGGCGGCGCCGGCGCCGAAGAGCCACAGCTCGTGCCCGACACTGCCGAGGGCCCGCACGGCTTATGCTGAGCCGGCGCCGACGCTCCGCCCCGTCCGGTCGGCATCGGCACTCCCTCCGACCACCATCAACACATCCTCGGCCTCCGGCTGCGACCCCGCCTCTTCCCAGCGCACCCTCTCCGTCCTCTTCTCGCCGCACGGCACCTCATTTGCGGGCAACCTCAGCTCGTACGCGACGGCGCACCTCGTGCGCGAGGCGGCGCTCCCCCTCACCGCGCTGCTGCACCGGCCCGACCCCGCCGCGGGCCCGTGGTGGCGGGGCGGGGGCGCGCCGTTGGGGCGCGAGGTCGCGGCACGGCTGGGCGCGAGGTGCTGGGTGAGCTGTTGCTGCCGCCGCGACGAGGCGGAGGGGGGAGGGGGCCCGCGGCGGGGTGGCTGCGGGCGAGGCGGTGGCGGAGGGGGAGGTTTGTGAGGGGGGTGTGGAGGGAGGAGGAGGAAGGGCAGCGGGGGAGGCACGAGGGCGCGCTTGGCCTGGCGAAGTTGGCGACGGGGACGTCGGCGGGTGGTTCAGTGCCGAGGACCCTGCATGGTATGTGTTCCAGCCCTGACAGGGGGCCGAGCAAGGCAGCACAGGTTGTTGATCTCGCCCGCGGCGAGGAGGTCCTCCTGACGTCCGAGGGGATCTGGGCCCGTCCCGGGACCGACACAAGGCCTAGCAGCGATTTTCAGACAGGGCACACAAGGGCTTCTTGTCATGCTCTGGGCGAAGCCGTGGCTGATGAGCACGAAACCCCGGGGGTGGCGTGCTAGTGGCCAGCGGTTCGATCAAGGCACGAACTGGCGCGGCGGCAAAGCTATATCATCTCCGGCATCGAGGAGCACAGAAGGACGCTCCTGGGCCTCTGGGCTATCGGTGTTTCTAGTAAAAAGAAGAAAAAAGAAAGAAGAAAAAAAGAGGGGAGGGCATAGGCCATCAAGGCGGGGAGTTCGCACTGGTTATGAGCTTGAGCGAAAGGGTATCATCTCGATTTGAATTCCAATTAGGTACCCGAGACCTTCAGAATGCCGGATGCCCTCTCTCTTCTATGTGCCTTCGTCGTCGAAGCCCAAAATAGTATGCCCAGCGTGAAAAAGCCCGGAATGACCCCGAAAATCAAAAAAAAGATGCGTACTGCTACAATGCGGCGGCCGTGGGTATCACTACTCTGTCCACGAGGATCATCATCTCAGCCCTCCCTAATCCCAGACCAGCCCGCCGGGCTCACCATACCCAGCCCCTCTGCAGCCGCCGGGCGAGCGCGCGCGCGGCCTTACTTGAGCTGCTTCAGGATCTCCGTCAAGAAGTCCTCGAAGCTGAGCGTGATGTACCCGTCGCGGTCGTCGTCGTACTTCTTGAAGACGTCCGTCATCCTCTTGAGGCTGATGCACGCTTGGACGAACAGGTCGAAGCTCAGCTGGCCCTCGTTGCGCTTGTCGTACGTCTGGAACAGCAGCTCGACGAAGCGCTCGGACAGGCGGTAGCGGAAGGCGATGAGGGCGTCGCGGAACTCGTCGAGCTGGATGTTGCCCGAGTGGTCGACGTCGAAGCGGTCGAACAGCGTGCGCCACGACGCCAGGAACGACCAGAGCCCGCAGAACTCGTCGAAGCCGATCGTCCCCGACCGGTCGCTGTCGAACATCCGGATCATCATGCGCACCGTGTGCGGGTCGAACGACGTCCAGTCGCCGTTGACGAGCGCCGCGGAGAGCTCCTTCTCCGAGAGCTGGCCGGTCCCTGTTCCGCCCACCAGTCAGTCAGTACACGGCCGCCGGTCAGTGAAGGAAAGGGGGGGGGGAGGATGTGTGCACTCAGGAAGCGTACCGTTCTTATCGACAGCCCTGAACAGCGGCAGGAGTGTCGGGTCTCTGTCGTCGCCCGGGGGCGCGGGGCTGGGCGGGGGCCTTGACGCAGGCGCGGGCCGGTTCTGTACGGGCGGAGGCCGCTGGGCCCCCGGGGGCGGCGGCGACATGGTGTGGGCGTACTGCGAGTTCTGCCTGTAGCTGTCGTTACTTCGGTGTCCCGCGGGCGGCTGAGGAGAGAGTCGTCCGTAGTGCTGGTTCTGTGGTGGTGGTGGTCTGGGAGAGACAGGTTTGGCAGCTGCGTACTGTTGTTGAGGGGCTGGTGAGTTCTTCTGCTCCGGCTCCGCGAACCTATACGAGCGGGATCGAGTCAGCCTCAAGATCTTCTTCCCCTGGCATAGCAAGCGGGGGAGGCCACATCGAGTTGAACATACCGGGGGAGCGCGTCTGGGTTGTAGGGCTGGTTGTACGCCATGGTGGTGGTGGATCAGCAGCGGGCCGCCTCGACAGGTGGCTGCAGGATGGAGTTGCGATGGGCTCAGCTGGGAAGTCAGAGGAGACGCGACGGCGGCGAGGAGGATCTCGGGGCAGCAGGACGTCGATGGCAAGGTGAAGGGCCGCAAGGTCGTCGTTGCTAGTCGTTGGGAAGATTGCGCAGGACAATAAATAGAATGGGGTCTAGGTCGGGTCGCAAGTGGGGTCCCCCTCAGTCCTTGTATCCGCAGTCACTGTAATTCGTGGACGGGCTGGCGCGGTGTGCGATAGTAGATCAGGGACAGTGCGTCGTTAGTCGCAAAGTTTCGTGTGTGCCGTTTGCCGGTCTCGCGTCAGTGAATCTTCCCCCCCAGTTGGGTGTGTGTATGAGCCCTGGAAGAGCGTGTCTCCCACGGTCCAGCGCCAGGCACTTGGGTGAGAACCCGAGACGAGAGGCTTATGATATAGGAGCTTGCAGAGGCGGGTGACTGTCACGAAAGCCGACCGCGTCGAGCTTTCACGGCAGCGAGAGGGGTGGGAGTGACGAGCAAGATAAGCATGCGAGGCGGACGAGGCTGTGTATGGCTGAGCGAGGCCGGATAATCTCTCTGCGACACTGCCGCAGCCTGGGGATCAGAGAACGTGGCCCGTAAGCTCAATCCACAGTGGACATTGCGGGCTCTTTGTATGTGGCTGATGCGGCGATCCGAGCGGCAAGGCGCGATCCCATCAGGAACCTCTCGGTCGACAACCAGGCAAACAGCAAACATGCCTAAACATGCCTGCGAGGCGGCGGCGGCGAGAGGCGCAGGCCCCTTTTCGGGCCCCTACACCAAGCAGGCCCGCCGACATCACACACACAAGGACGCCGGGAGGGCATCGTGCGCCAGCTGGTCTCCAGAGGCGGTCCCGCCTGTCTCAGCCGACCGGTTTGTCTCTGTCGCACCACCGTCCAACACGTCTTGTTTGTGGCTGGTGACCTGGCCTCGTGTCTATCTCGTAGCTCCCCAGCGCCGCCCAGCAGCATCTCGCAGGTCGGCTGCTCCGCCGGGAGCGCAGGTCCCTCTTGAAACGACCTCCTGGGTAGCCGACGGGACGATGGCCCTTGCGGGATGACCCTCTGCTGTCGCTTGCGCAGGATGCTTGCTTGCTTGCTGCTGTGGCACGAGCTGCTGGCAGGGCGCCTGGGCTTCTTCACACCCGGGCCGCCTTGTGTCCCGCCGGCGCCAGCGCCAGCGCCATTTCCAGCGAGCTGGCGAGCAGCCTGACAGGGCGGTGGCAGTGCGTGCCCTGGCTGGCTGGCTGGCTGCTAGTCGGCCTGCCGGTCCATTATGCTGCTGGTATTCATGCCTGCAGCATCACTTGAGCGTAGGGTGCCGCCTCGAATCATGCGACCTGGCTGGTGTCGTAGGGGACCAGGAAAGCGCAGCACGCCATCTGCGCGCGACCGACGATCGTCTCCTAAGTATGGAAGTAATGGAGCTGCGTGGCCAGCACTGGTGATTATGTAATACACCCAGACGTCCTGGCCCGGCTCAACCGCCGTCCAGAGGGCAGCCAGTCCTCTCAACACCACACACACCTGAAAGTGACTCTCCACCGTATACATGCGCACGGTCTCGTAGGGTCCTCGCCTATATCGTATATTTAGCATCCTCCTCGGAAACCCTTCTACTTACCTCCTCGGACGCACAAATCCATCCGTCATGACGATAGAAGACCCCGGCGCCCCTCCCGCCGATGACGGCGAGTTCTGGCTGTTTGGCTACGGGTATGCAGTGCTCCCGGATATCTGTGCTCGTGCCACGCTGTCAAGCATGTAATGCATAGGCTGTTTGGTCACAGAACGGTCTGTCTAACGAGTCCTGCAGAAGCCTAATCTGGAAGCCACCGCCTCATTTCGGTAGGAAGCAAACGCGGACCGTCAGGGCGTGCCAGGCAGACAAGGCTGACATGATCTGAAAGACCAGAGAATACCTGGTTGGGTGAATGGATACGTCCGGAGATTTTGGCAGGTGAGTGGATGTTGCTGGCTTTCACCTCTCTTTCTGTCTCTCTTTCTCTCTCGTATTCGTGTGACAGGTCAATCGCTTGGACCACCCATGGAACCCCCCTTGCCAAGAAAACGAACAAAAGAAAAGCAGAAAGAAACAATTAAAAATCAGGGTGAGGTTTTGGGGACAAGGCTTGGATACTAAGAAGGCCTTGGGGTATACTATGGAAAGACAAGTGTATATACGCGCCAAATCTTAACAAATTTGTTCCCCTATCTTGCTGGTTCTCCCTAAAGTCTCCTTCACCTCGCTCTATTTTGAGGTGCCATTATAGCCTACAAATATAGCCTACAAATACACCAGTGAATGACTAACAGAACGTAATGTAGGCAAGGTACTATTTTCCTCCGTCTACCCTCTTGCTTCCTCTTCTTAAGTGCAAGAGCGCGCAGCCAGCCCTCGGCATGCTGCAATCTAAGCTACAAACCACTCCCTCCCAAGGACTGGAACCGGTCCCTCTCCCAAGCTTTCACCTGGGCTGCAGCTCTCGTATAAGAAGGACAGGGGAGATCTTCTAGCACACAGCCACCTGCTAACACGATGTCGCCCTGGACTCTAGCCAAGACCACCGCGGGACTCCCGACAAGCCGGGCCGCGTTGTCACCCTGATCGAGCGGTCCTTCTGGTCGACCCTGGAGGACCCACACCCGGCGCCCGAGGACGGCAAGGTCTGGGGCGTCGCCTACCGCATCATCCCCGACCGCGTGGCCGAGGTCAAGGCCTACCTCGACATCCGCGAGATCAACGGCTACAGCATCCACTACACGGCCTTCCACCCGGCCCCCTCGTCGTCCTCCTCCTCTTCCACCACTGCCACCCACCCGGGCCCCATCCGCACCCTGGTCTACATCGGCACCCCCGACAACGACCAGTTCACCGGCCCCCAGGACGTCCAGGCCCTCGCGGAGCACATCCACCGGTCCGTGGGCCCCAGCGGGCTGAACCGCGAATACCTGCTGCACCTGGACGCGGCGCTGCGGGACCTGAGCCCCGAGAGCGGCGACGAGCACATCACGGACCTGTCCGAGCGGGTGAGGGCGATCATGGCGCGCGGCGGCGGCGGGGAGGGGCTCCCGCTCGAGAGCGTAGCTGCGAACGGGACGCCGGTCGCCCCCGGCGGCCGCCCTTCCGCCCTGCCCGAGGCTGGTCCGGCTGGAGCTGTCAATGAGGACGAGCAGGAGGAGACGGAGAAGCCTGCTGATCTATCGAGTGGTCACGAGTGTCAGAGAGAGAGGGTGGGGGCATAGCTTCCGCAGTAATCAACGCAAGTTTGGAATTTTTCTCCCCCTTCCTTGCCGCCTACAACTCCTTTTTCTAGGACCGCAGCCGCATATTGAGAATAGCCCCGCGCGTCCTTGACGTTCCTTTCCCGGCCCCTCCCCCCTTTTTTTCTCCCACGGGCTGTCCTCTTCCTTGAGCCTCCAGGAATCGGCTCCATAATTTCCGAGTCGTTGTCCTCTCCGTCCTCCTGAGTGCAGCCACAAATTGTCTGCAAGCCCAAGGACTCAGGCGGGCAAGACCCGCACTGGCTGACCCTACTTTGTACAAAGAATGGAGTGCGGTGCCAAATTCCGCGCCGAGAAAGAATTCAAGACGAAAGCCAGAAAAAAGGAAGAAACACAGAAAAAAAAGTATTGGCAAAGGAATCGAATGGAGAAAAAGAAAAAATTCCCCCACTTGCAGTCCGAAGGTGGAGATGGGTAACGAGCGTCTGCGCCCTTGAAAGCATCGTGAAAACCTGATAAACTCGGACGGGTATATTGCGGCTCGTGTCAGGAAAATGATCATGCATGCTCTTTTGCCATGGCAGCCGCAGGCCCCGACCCTCGTCTGTCTCGCACGTACACGCATGCACAGTGGATGACCAGCTCATGATTTCCCCCCCTTTCCCGTCAGATGATGATGGTATTATCGTCGTCGTGGTCGTCGTCGTGGTGTAACATGCTGTTTCCCGCAGCGTACGTTCGGTTTCGATATTCTTTTCGGCAAGTATAATCGTCCCTTGTTTGGTCTCGCGAAAAATTCTCGATCCGGGGGTATCAAGTTGAGAGATCGTTCGTTGGTCAGAGATGTATCAGTTCGGCCGTGTACATTCGCAGGCGTTCAAAGAACACAAAGAGGTAAAGAGAGCGCCGCCTAACTCCCCATTCCCCACCACTCGACAAGAAAACCGGTCCCTCTCATCAGCACCACGCTCCCGGCCATCCCTAGTAGCTGGCAGGCGGGCCGGGAGGAGGAGGCTGCTGCTGAGGCTGCGGCTGACCCATTTGCTGGGCCTGGGCCTGGGCCTGGGCCTGCTGCTGGTCGTTTCCGTACATGTATTCGCCTCCCTGGGGCCACCCTGCGCCATAGGTACCTGCGTCAGTCACGCCGGAGGTCAACCATCTCGGACACTTGCGAAACAGTAGCGAAGGTGTCAAAAGTTCGCTTCGGCATGGAACGGTCGCTTACCTTGCTGGGGCATGGCACCGTAGTTCATCGCAGCAGGCTGGGGAGGGTACCCGCCACGGCCATACTGTTGCTGCGCGGCGTACGCCTGGGGGTGCGCAGCCATGGGATGGCCCTGCTGAGGGTATCCGTAGGCCATCTGCGGCATTCCGGCAGCTCCCATCCCAGGGAACCCGCCGCGCATGCCGTACCCACCCATCATGCCGCCGCCGCGAGGCGGGTAGCCTCCACGAGGACCATTGTCGGAGGCCCTATCGACACGGATGGTTCGACCGTCGAATCTGTCGGGGATCAATATTAACACTTTGGTTGAGAGGGGTTTGGCGACTAGCCAGGGAATGTCTTACTCGATGTTGTTCATGGCGGCGATGGCGCGTTGCGCGTCATCCTCATTCGTGTAGCGGACGAAGCCAAACCCACGGCTGCGGCCCGTGTCGCGATCCTTGACAACGACCTATGATGGAAACGGCCGCGTTAGCAAACTAAAAAAATGTGGCAAAAGACGTCATTTGGGGGGAGCCCGCCAGGCTGGAATGCAGTTGTGGTGCCCGCACATACAGCTTCATCCACAACACCAAACTCCTCGAACTTCTGTCGCAAGGTCGTCTCCTCCGTGTGCCAGGCGAGGCCACTACACAGTTGTCAGCCGGTGAGATGACTCCGTTCTGTGAGCTGCTGGGGTGACTTACCCGATGAACAGTTTCGTGGTAGAAGTCATCTTGGTCGCAGCGACGTCAAGACTAGATACGCCTTGCCGAGTCAGACAGTCGACGCGCTCGTGGGGGATAAGATCGCCTTACAGTACCGTGCTATCGAGAGACAGTGCTGGTCTTATGTGGGGTGATCGAGCTTGCAAACGGCCAGATCCGCTCTCTTCCGATCGCGAAGCCTGCGAAAAGTCGAGGGCTCTACCAAAAGCAATATCGAAGGCAGTCTGGGGTTATCAGACAAACAAGAGCCTGTGGGAGCGTCTGCCGTCAGAGAGGCTTTGGAGGCTATTGTCTTGCTTCACCCTGGGCTAACGTTTGGTGGATGGGGCTTATGTTTCTGGATATGTCGGCACGGGTGCAGACGGAGAAGTGGTGCCAGAAATAGAGCTCCCTGTGAATGCGAGCAGCTGACGGACAAAGCCTTAAAAGTACACTGTCTGGCCTGAACAGAAGATGGAGGAAATGACAGGATCTGGGCAAGGACTGGCGGGGCAGTTATCGCGATTCTCCTCAAGTAAGGATCAGGGGTCTTCAAGATGGTTCCGTCAGGCCTCGAGCAGCGTTGGGCAGAGCAGGAAGATGAGAAGAGCAGTTGCGGATGACAAGTAGTGGAGGTGGTAGCCTTTGAGTCAAATGCCGTGACCACCCAGACCTATATCAAGTACTTATACCGCAGTGAACGACGGACTATGTACAGGCACATCGCTGGCCCCCGCCCCCTCCTGGTCGTCATCCCATCTGTAATGTGAGCGCGACTACTGTGTCTCCCGCCCACCCGCCGGGACAAGTCGACGCTTTTGGGGCCGTTTCGAAGAGGGCATGAATTTCTCAGCAAGGATCACTTGTCCAGACAAGCATCAAACGTAGTGACGGGAGCACGTTACCAAGTACTTAGGCACCTTTCGCCAAGGAGATTGAGGACTGCCACTGTGGTCAAACTTAGACCTGTAGAGCAGTTGCTGCTAACGTCACCGTCGCCCGTTCAGGTCGACAAAGCCGCTCGGTCCGCATTCTGCCTGGCTCGAGCTTTCGGCGCCAGGACTAGTACAGTGTTGGATATTGGCGATCGTGAGTACAGGGCAAATTTCGCTGCTCATAGGACACCGGGGGGGAATTGTCCTGACTGCCTGACTCGGCGCCCTGGTTGGCTCGACATCGACGTTAGCTGTGCCCGTGAGCACAGCCGGCCTACGCAGCTCGATACCCATGCCGACCAACATGTTTTGCAAAACGCCCAGCACGAGTAGTTTCAACGCCCAATGTGACCGGTCTGTCGCTATCCCCTGCCGTGTGGATGTGTTGCTGTCTCATTTTCAACCGAAGGGCACATGCCAATAATGCCGTATCGTCGGAGAGGTTGAGCCAGATCGCGACGAGACTGAACCCCTGGCGTTCCAGTGGGGAACAACAACCCCTGCCGGGCCCTGGACAAAGCAACATCCACTTGTGCCACTGGGCAGAGCCAAATTGAACGTCATCTCATCGGACAGGGGTCAGAACGCGCACGCCCGCACCGCTGACGATCCAACGAGAACCGGCTTTCCATGCCCACGATTGGCAGCTATGGGTCTCGACAAGCGACCGAGGTGTTCTCCCGGAAGACGCGCAGTCTCCCCCGCCCGCAGGAAATGCCGCTAGAGGCGCCGGTCTGCAACAGTCAGACGCCGTGGGGGAGCATCCCTGGCTGAAACTGGTAGAGCCTTGACGCTCACAGCGATAAAAATGGCCGGAACACAATGTGAAACTGCTGCCCATTCTGCGATACCTGCTAAGCTGCGAGGCTCTCCCTCGACAATGGCCGGTTGTTTTGTTTGGATGCCAGAAAGTTTGATGGGCATGTCGTCTCCACAAAGCATCCGCCGTCACGGCCGTCGCTTCGTCTCGGTATACCATCCGCGGGCGAGCTTCTCCACAAGCCGCTGGCCTATGAGATATCCCATCTTCGGGAGGCTGAACATTCCAGCTGGCTGCCGTGCTGACAGGCTCGAAATAGCCCCCCGTGACAGGCGCGACCGCGTCGAGATGGGATGAGACGCCGTGGCCATTTTCAAGGGGAAAAGTTTGGCAAGGATTCCGGCTCGCAGGACCCATCAGCCTGCTCTGCGGCGCCTGGGCTTGCAGTCTGCTCTGTCAATGGCATGCCGAAGTCCAGCCCAGGATCAGTTGAGAGTCGCAGGAGCTGTGGGGCTCGGCACGGTGCTGCACAGATCTGGCGGGGTGTCCAGCCTGGTAACCTGGCCGTAGATCGTGGCGTTTGAGCCGCGAGCTTGCATGTCAGGGTCCATACTTTGTACAACGCGCAAGAGCTGAGGTCGCAGCACGTGAGACTATGGTCTGTACCACCACAGCCCGTATGCGATGTCGGCGGGCTCAGTGAGCAGAGGATCTCCGCGTAAATGCATCATCGGTGCGTCTATTGAAACAAAGACCTCAACAGGTTGCCGGCCCCCTGAGCACCACCGACGTGTGACAGGCGGTCTCGATCCAGAGCCTGGCCCTCCTTTCTCTCTCTCGACCAGGATCTCTTCTAGGCCAAGGACGCTATCGCGGGTCTGCGAAAGTGAGGAAGGGGTCAATGCTTACCCACTGCGCGGACAGAGCAAAGGGACAACTTCTGAGTCTGATGTTTTGAGATGCTTTTTGGGCTAGGAAACGAACGAGATGAACCCAATCACAAGGTCGCCTCGGAGGCCGGTGGAGCACCACGTTTTCCAGACTCCGTACGTCCCAGAGATCTGATTCAGGGGCAGGATCGACTTGAACCCATCTTCTCTAGACCGTTTAGGGTATGTCGCTGGAGGCTCGACGCATACCTGAGGGGTCGCTTGGCCGAGAAACCATGTAGGCCATGCAGTACCGCTGCTGGCGCCTGGCAGATGAAGCTTCGTCGCAACTTAGCATGGCAGCATGGCTGACGATGACACACAGAGACGAGACTCGGGGTCCGCCGCCATGGATTCACATGGTGGGTAGCATACGGAGTACCTCTTGCTTTGGTCGCCGCTGCGCTGCCCCAGTTATTTAGACTAAACACTTTGATCAATCCATGCCTGCTCTGCTGCGGCTCTCAAAGGCCGAGCGCACCGAGAGATCTGATCAGGAGCCGTCGGGATGCCGCAGGAGACCTGTTCGACTTAGGATGTAACGGTGTCGCTGGTACTGCTTGTCGTTGCTGACGGTGGTGATGATGACGGTGGTGATGATGACGGTGGTGATGAAGCGAGCGTACTGAGCAGGTGGACCCAACGTGAGGTCTCGAGGCCCCGCCAGTAAGCAGCTCTGACTGCTCTCGAAGCCGAGAAGGACTCCACGGCGACGACGTCTGAAAGACTTGCAGCAGGTCCATACAACTCGGCTGGTTTCCTCCTTCCACCATGGGTGAGTGGAAGAAGGCTCGCTTCACAAGGACATCCCCAGCCTCGTTCCTTCCCTCCCATCTCGAACTCCTCGAACCAGCTCCACGGCCATCTCTACCGCAGGGTGAACTCCACTCCATCATACAGAGCTGTGATGTTGCCGTCGCCGCACAAGCCGTCGTCTCTCTCCCCCCCTCTCTCTCCCTCCTCTGCTATTCGTAGCTCTCTCTTTGGCATCCCCGAGCTTTCTCTTAGCAACCTGGCCTTCGTTGATATCGCCGTCTGTCCTCATTGATACAGACTAGCCTCTTGGGGTCCTGTCTGGACCGATGGGCCTGCTCTGATATCAAGCTTGATAGGTTGTGTTCCGACTCGTTGCATCGCATGACAACAGAACGAGCACTCTCGTGCTTGTGAAGGGCGACATCACATCTCCTGCTCTTGACGAAGACAACGCCTCGGCTCCCCACAGGTGCGCTTGCTGTACCAGGAATCGGCATGGTCTCCCCAGAAGACCCGGCTCGTGGTCATCGTCCTCGCTGCGGTGAAGCTCAACACCATCGCACGGGCCAGAGATTCCACGCAGACAGCCCAAATCAAGCGAGGACCGACAGAACATGGCCGGGCATCCTCGCAGCTCCCGACGGCAACAAAGAAGATCTAATTCAGGGATGGCTAGACGACATTCACATACAGAGATCAGTATCTACCCAAGAAAGAGATCACCAGCCCAGAAACAGCGATTTCAGGCACGGCCCCAGGAGATACTGCTCTCCGAAGGCCGAGATGATGCATGAGCTATCATTGCTGGCCAGCTTGGGAAATGCAGAGTCATCTCGTCAGCCACCAGAAGAACAAAGCCACAGCCGCATGCGAAAGTCCGCTGAAAATACCGCTTCTATTGCCTTCGACGATGACCTCGGACAACCCGCGAACGCGAAGATGGCGTCTCGGTTTCGTCAACCAGACCCTACTGTACAGCAAGGCTATTATGAAAGAGGCAAAGAGCATCAATGCGAGTCTGATGGTAACCTGGCCTCTCCTGCCTCCTCTCCGGCAATTTATAATTTCGAGAAGAGACCTCGCCACAAGACGAGAAGCGATCGCTACGACATCATTGAGAACAACAACCCGAAAAATGAGAGGACGATGAAGAAAAGGAAGAGAAAGTCCCGGAAGCACTCCGAGAAGAATAGGAAAAGAAGGGACCAGATGACGTCCGTGAAAGAAGTCATGGGCAACTTCAGCTCAAATTCAATACTCAATGAACGAATCACAGTTAGTGTCTTTCCTGACCCTACCGTGCTCACATGCTCACATGATATGAAAGATGCAGCCATCCTTGGTGCCCGGGTTGTTTGATAATGGTCGGAGATCTGGGACGCAGAGTGGGCCACTATGACCACGTCGTTGAGATTCTGTGCTAATATATTTAACAGTGACCGACCTCACCTTCCATGAAATGTCCTTTTTGAAGCAGCGTCGTCGAGAAACCCAAAAACCACTTTCTCGTAGTCGCGAGTCTCAAAAAAAGCGAGATGACAGGGAACGCGAGGAAATTTCGGCCTTCTTTACTCATAAGAGCCTCCCAGATCGATACACTGCGCAAGACAGGAGACAACGAGTTGCCAGCGGTCTGTCGAGTCATGATGGACAGACAGGAGACAATCCAAAGCACACTTTCGAGCACCAGATTCTTGATAACCAACTGAATCCTGATTTGGTGGGGGAACATCACGGTTCAGCAGCCCGCGAAGAGAAGCTGCAAAGGGAGAGGGGACCAAGAAGCAAAAATACATATTTCAGTCGGTCTACCAGCTGCCCGTCCTCTCGTCGTTCAATCGTGCGACCTAGCGGCAGTGTCGATACTTGCGATCCTGTTTATGAGCGCAGGTCGACGACACCAGCGGACGTCAGAGAAGCATTAGCCCGGTCCGGGATTTTTGACAATACGGGCATTTCCATCAGCTCGAAGCAGCGGCGCACGGGCGAAGGAGATAGAGTCCGCTCCAAAGATCATTTAAATTTAAAGCCCCCGAGGGTTCGGGCTCACGAGACAGCCCAGAAGGTTCAAGTGGCTGAAAATCAGCCTGTTCGGATCGTTCGCTACCAAGACCGCGGCACTATGGCCAGCGAGTGGCCCTGGGATATAGAAGTGAACTACACCAAAGACATTCCGGAACAACACAGCTCTGCTGGAGCTGCTGAGAATGGGGAGCTAGGCCCTTTCGACTGCAGGGGATTAGATGCTGTCGCAAAGCCCGAGTGCCCCGTCACCGCGGAGCCGGCGGAGCCCTCTAGACAGACAGAATCGACGAGAGGCAGCATTCCGGTCGTGAACGTCTCTGATGGGGGTATCTCCAGGATTAAAGGAGAAGAATTACGCCGTCAGACACTGCCAGAGCGGCCCAAGTCGCCAAAATGGGCAGTGATTGAGCGGCTGGAAGCGGCTGCAGAAGACCTCAAGCCCCAGGGCTCTCCGCACGCGGCGTTACACATGGCCTGGTTCAACCACCACGATTACTTCCCTAATGATGATCAGATTCTCCCGTCTTCGACACCAACCAATGTCCAAATGCCAGTGGCTGGATCGCTCAACACTGTCCATGACGCGGCATGGCCGACGGTATTTATGATCGCCTCAAGTCCCAACCGTGATGTCACAACAACCACTCTGCCTGGTTCATTATACACAGAATTTAATCCAAGGAGCCCAATTGTCATCAATCCTGTGCCAAACAGCGTTTCAGAGGGTTTGTCTGTCATTGACCACGTATATTGGGGCAATGGTGCGGTTCCTGGCACGGCGCTGCCAATCACATCAGAGGCAAATGTTCCTTCTACACAGGCGCGGCAGGCCCAGCAAACTATGCAAAATTACATTGTGCAATTGGAACACGAAGTGCTGGACCGTCCACAGGAAGACAACGTAAGTCCCTCTCCTGTGATGAGGGATGATTTTGTGGGAGAGCCGACGCTGGCAGAGTTGGGCGGCCTCAACGAAAACAATTACCGCCTTCAGCCGTATGCTACAATAGAAAATACCCCTACCCAACGATCACAGGGCGAGATCGCTTACGGGGCGACGGATGATTATCTGGATCAGGACGAAGAGCAGAGGTTTATGTCATCTTTCTGGCGACGGAACCAATACCCCATCTGAATGATATCTCATCTAATACCAGACATATTCTTTGGATGTGGCGTAGTTGCACAAGGCGTGTGACATGCTATACCGTGATCTTGATCAACCAAGGTAGCCGTAGCCGCTGTATTGTCTGGTGGTGTGAGTCACCACGGTCACTTCTAGCATCACGATGGGCAGGGTCCACTTCGCATTTGCAGCTCGGACACTGAGCACCACAAGGCTGTTCCTAGGCTGAAAGTCATACGACGCCACCACGCCGCACCCCATGCTGTCAGCAGCTTATTCGGGTAAGTTACCTCGCTGTCACCTGCACAACACCGCTTGTCTGCCCTGCTCGGTGCTGTGGCACAGCACTCGCTTGTATCGTTTGGCCCAAAGTGGTGCAAACTTCATGCATGGGGCATGTCACATAGAGAGCAAAGGTACCGCCAAGGGGTTCTGGTGTGACCTGGCCTGCAGGTATGTCAGCATACTGTACATAGTAGGACCCCAATATTGGCGTGGGTAGCGCGGTCCTGGGTGACTGCCAGGTCGAATCGTGGGAGGTCATCACGGAAGAAAGAGGTGGTAATGGGGCGTCAAGCAAACGTTGCCTTCAGGACTATAGGGCACGAGCTAATGTACATGTGTAGTAAGCTGTCTTCTGCTGACGCACCCAACGGCCTGTAGTGCTCGAATATCGACCCCAGCACGTGCCCAGGATAGCTGCAAAGAATGGGGAAGCCTGCGAGCCAAGGGCCCGGTGCAGGTATTTCAATCTTCGCAGCCAGGTTTCATTCCGAGACCGCGGCCACGAGGCTGCTGCTGGCTGGAATGGCAAGGACTGTGCCGGCATCAATTGACTCAGGTGGTGCCGTCCAGGGTCTTAGATTTATCCTTGGCCTCGAGTTTATCCGCCTTCGTACTATAAAGTAAGGTCATAAGCCTGTGCCTGCGTGCCTGTCTGTGCCTGACTAGTGCAGAGGCGCTAAGTTATACGCAGCCACCAGCCAGGCAGCGTCTCAGACTCCCGAGCCTCTTTATGTCATTCTGTCTTTCCCTCGTCACGAGGCGCAAGGGAGAGGAGGCATAGAGTGGCTTGCAGGGACGCAGCGTGGCAGCCTCACCAGATCAGAGGGGGAGGCACAGTCGAGGGACCACCTGTCGTATCCACTGAAATCTTCGTCGTAGCAACCAACGGACCGCCGGTGGAGGGAATCCACTCCTCGAGCGCGCGGCGGGACGGCGAACCTGGTTAAGAGCCTCAGCCTAACGGCCCTAGTCCTGAAACGACGATAACCTCACGGACTATCCACGCTTTGACAGCGCCCCTGGCGGTCGAGGCCAATGATGGGCTTGCCCTAAATTGCTCACCCATTTTCCCTCCGCAGCACCGCCGGCCTTGCAGGCCGCCGTCCTGCCGCGATGGGCTGGCCGCCCGCAAGATCCCTGGCGCTCGCGCCAGGAGCGAGTCCTTCGCAGACGGGGCCGCCCACGATGGCTCCTGGATCATGCCGCCCTGCTCGGTATAGGCCCTTGGCGGCGATGCCTACTTATTACACAACGGGGGGAGGGGCCGTTAGCGACGATGGTGAGAAGTCAGCACAACGTTGCACTAGCCTGTGTACGCAGTACGAGGCACACCCTACTTGACTACACCTCGTTGCCAACCAGGTTGTCCCTCCCCCCTCCCTCTCTTCCTCCTCACGGCGGCTGTCACCATCAGCATTACCTACAGCACACAGCCCAGGCCCGCTTGAGTTCGTCAAGCTGCTGCCAACTCACCGTCGCAGCCTCACCTGCCAGTCACTCGTTCACCCAAAGTTTTAAAACCCTGCCACTCCTTCCATCATCCACTCACTCCCTGACCTCCGTCATTCTTTTCGCGAGGCACGCTCTGCAGATCTTTCCATCCCTTAGGCCCCAGCCAGTCATTCGTTCAGACACTTCTTGCGCCCTCTCTCCTGACGGTCATCGTGTGCTGCCTAATCTGTAATACCCATCCTCGACACGAACAGCACCAGCTACCAAAAGATGAAGTTCACACTCTCCGCCGCCGCCGTCCTGGCCTTCGTCAGCTCGGCCCTCGCGCAGGCGACTGAAGGCTTCGACGCCATCACCTCCCCCGCCGAGGACGAGATCCTCACGGCCGGTACGACCTTCACGATCACCTGGGACCCCACTACTTCGTACGATGGCCAGACCGTGAGCATCCTCCTGCTCGAGGGTGCGACACAGAGCACTCTCCAGATCGGCCCCACCGTCGCTTGTATGCCCTCCCCCTCCTCCCGCAGACGCTCCTGGCCGCTGGCTAACAAGAAGGAACAGCGAGCATCGACAGCGCCCTCGGCACGTACTCGTGGACCGTGGACAGCTCCGCCGTCGGATATGCGCTCTACGGCCTGAAGCTCCAGCTCGACTCGGACACCTCCATCTTCCAGTACTCTTTCCCGTTCCACATTGAGGCAGGCAGCAGCACGACCACCACCGCCAGCAGCTCGAGCACCGCCACCAGCAGCAGCTCGAGCACCAGCGCCACCAGCGCCTCGAGCTCGGCCTCCTCCAGCTCTGCCTCCGCGTCGACCACCAGCGCCAGCTCCATGACCAGCGTGACCTCGACCTCGACCACCTCGGTCACCACCACCGTCGTCTCCTCCTCGAGCGCGCCCGTCACGACCACGACGGGCGGCACCGGCAACTCCACCACGGCGGTCACGTCCGGCACCGCCACCGGCGGCGTGACGACGCTGACGACCACCAGCAAGCCCTCGACGACCGGCTCCGCCACGGCGTCGAGCACGTCGGCGTTCGCGACGGCCGGCGCCGGCAGGGTTGCCGCGGGGACGTTCGCGGCGATCGGCGGCGTTGTCGCTGCCGTGCTCGCACTGTAGCGCGCAGCCCTGGATGGAAAACTTCGGTTCAATTTTTTCGTTTCTTCATCCTGCCTGTCCTTGCCAGCATGGCGGGGCGGGCGGGTACCCCCTTTTTCTCCTTCGTTGTTTCTCTTTGTGACGTAATAGCGTGATGATCATTAGAACAACTTCCTTATCAGAAAGAGAGAGAGAGAGAGAGCATTTCACATGTCGGCGGGGGCGAGGCGTGGCATGGACATCATTTAGTGTTAGTCGACTGCATGTACCTGCGCATGGCTAGAATGAGAGAATCTCTGTAGTGATGGAAGAACCTCAATGAGAACTCGATGAAGATTCGATGCGAGTACAGACGTCTGAAAATGCATTTTGAAGCCCCGCCAGATGACGGGATAACGAGCTTCGCGTCATGCTACTACCCCTTTGGCCTGTCAGCAAGCTGAGAAGCACAGCTCGAGGGACGGACCCTCCTCCGGGGCATCCGTCCCGCAGGAAGGCGATCACACCGCGGCGGACACAGCGTCCAGAGGTGGCCGGCCCAGGAGCCACGGTCGCAAAGTGCACAGTGGTCTGTGTGGACTCCATATGCGGCTGCGTAGGGGGCTCTGGATCTGACAGCGATGACAGACAGGAGCGGGTGCGGTTGAATAATACTGTAATAACCTTAGAAATAAACTTATGGTCTGTGCAGCAGAACCCGGTGCGACGCTGGGCCGCCTTTTGGGGGGCCTCCCGGGTGGGGGGAACGGGCGGCCCAGGGCGCTGGGACGGGGGCAATGATCGGCGCGCTGGCTGCTCACTCATCATCCAGAGAACACACACTGCTGCTACATACCTACCTAGGTAGGCAGATGAGGCCCCTCGTCTGTGAGGTGGGAGTTTACGTGGTGTTGTGGTGTTCATTGGGCGTGGTCTGGATTCACGGTAGTATCTCAAGGCATATTATACTATACTCATGGCGTACTATGGTCACATGAGAGCATCATCATGCCGCTTCACGACTGCAGACTATAATGCAAAGCAAATACAAAGAAAAAAATTTTTTTTAAAATCATCTACATGCACACTAATTACGTCTATACTGTTGGTGGCCGCCGCCGACTTCCCCCTTCGGAAGCGGCGGGACCCACGCCGTCAGCACGTTGACGCCGACGTGGATGCACCCAATGACCCAGAACGCCTTCGCGTAGCCGGCGCCGTCGTCCATGAGCCGGAAGATGACGGCGAAGAGCACGCCGCCCAGGTTGCCCAGGCCGCCGGTGAGGCCCGAGACGACGCCGTTGGCGTACGGGTGCACGTGCGGCACGAGCGCGAAGTTGGCGCCGTTGCCCGCCTCGAGGAAGACGGCCGCGAGCGCCATCAGCCCGCTGAACGCGCCCAGCCCGCCGCGCGTGCCCGCCGCGCCGATGGCGACCAGCAGCGCGCCCGCCGCCGCCCCGCAGGCGTGCATCCAGCCCTTCTTGAGCCAGAGGTTGCGCCCGCCCGAGGCGTTGTGCAGCGCGTCGGCGATGACGCCGCCCAGCGGCCGCGCCACGACGTTGACGAAGCCGAACATGGCCGCCCAGCGCGACGCCCCCGTCGGCCCCAGCCCGGGGAAGCTGGACAGGTAGTACATGGACAGCACCGAGTTGATGGACAGCTCCGCGCCGAACGAGCACGCGTAGCAGAGCATCACCGTCCACGTCTGCGGCGAGAGCGCCACCTGGAGCATCTCCCCGGCCGACGGCTTGACGACGACCTCATCCTGGGCCGTCTGCAGCATCTCGCCGCGCGAGACCGGGGATCGGTACCCGGCGGTGTGGCCGAGGCTGTCGGGCCCGATCTCGAGCGCCGAGGGGTCCGTGCCTTTGGTATCTGCGCCGGACGAGCCACGGGAAGCGGGCGGCTTCTCGGCGATGGAGCCCGGGACGGCGACGAGGGAACTGTCCTCGACGCCGCGCGGGTCCATGCTCGCCCGCACGAGCCGCTCGCGCTCGCCCCAGTCGCCGGCGGGGGTGTCGGGGCAGACGCAGAGCAGCGCGAGGCCCGTGACAATGAGCATGACCAGCGGCAGGATGAAGGTCAGCCGCCAGGCCTGGTCTATCGAGTGCCCGTACGCGACGAAGGAGTCGTACACGGCCGGCATGATGAAGTAGGTGAGGCCGCCGCCGGCGTTGCCCCAGCCGCCCGTGATGGCGTTCGCCCGGCCGACGACGTTCTTGTCGAAGAAGCCCGTGGTCCACACCTGGCAGGGCACGAAGGAGCCGCCGAGGATGCCGATGAAGAGGCGGCTCGCGTAGAGCCCGCTGGCGTTCTGCACGAGCGGTGCGAGGCCGATGGGCACGGAGCCTACGAGGAGGCAGCCGGCAAAGACCTTACGCGGGCCGAACTGGTCACAGAGTGGGCCGGCGACGAACCGGACGAGCATGCTGCGGTGGGGTTTTGATTCAATATTTATGTGTCATGGTCATGGATGGCATGAGGGGCTCTTACGTTGCACTGATAGATACGATATTGGAGTTGGCAACTTGGGCTGTTGTCAGGTGGAGATCTTTCATGACCGTGGCCGTCAACTGTACACATGGCTGTGAGCCAACGGACCGCGCGGCGACCCAGGATGGCGTTGGGCTCTTACCAGCGGCGGGAAGGCATACCATGCCCAGAAGGCTATCATGAAGCCGAACCACGAAAAGAAGAAAACGCGACCATACACATCGAAGGGGTTCAATATCGGCATGGCACGAGCTTTTCTGTTGACCGGGTTGACTTCAGGCCGCCTTACGAGGTCCGTGAGGGTCAACCCGAGGCCCATCTTGGCGGCATGGACGAGGACCGTCCGGATATACAACTGCCTCTTCTGCCCTCACGACCGGCGTATCTTATTCCAAGCAAGACAGGGAGATTCTCGAAGCGATCGGTTGGCCCGTCAGAGATGTTACCATCACAGCGCCGCCACGGTCCTCGGCTCTACACGGGTATTCATGTCAGTGACGTGCCTCCAGCGCCGCAAGCATCTCCATAGGGCCACCCGCACCGTCCAACCCGCTTCCGAGGGCGCAGCATGGCGTGCGCGCGCGGCCGGCGCCGTGTCCTAGGAGAGTTGTAAAAGCCGCACTTACAAGAACGCTGGGGGTGAGGAGAGACTCAAGGCTTGTTCTCGACTCAGACCTGGCATCAAAGGGCCGGTCTGGAAGGGATGGCGCAAGGTCCCGGGCAGGGCGTTCCTGGGCTCCGGGGTCCGGGGAGAGGGCAGAAGGAGTCGTCGAATCCCTCGAGTGTGCTGGCCAGATCGAGTCCGGCCCCAGCTGCAAGGGTGGTGAGCCTGAGCCTCGCAGCAGACCGTGCTTAAGAGAGACAATCCTCCTCTGGTGAGAGCGTCCGTTGAAGATGGTCTTCGCGGGTGAAGCAACGCCTGCTTGTCCCTGGAGGCCGATACGCACGCTGAGCAGGGTCCTGACTTGAGGAGGAGGTGAAGGACGAGGAGCAGGAGGAGGAGGAGCAGGAGGAGGAGGAGCAGGAGGAGGAGGAGGAGGAGGGTGATGATGATGAACAAGGCGGCCCGAGACCAGCAGCTCAGCTCAGATGCACCTGGACAAGACCAAATAGTAGTAACTTGCTCTCCGGGGCGCCGGTGGCCATCGTCGCATCTGCGCACTGGGAATCTCGATGGGAGCGTAATGGGCAGCAGGGCCCAATAACGAGGGTCAGGGAAATCGCATGACTCGGCCGGATATGTCGCTACCTTTGATGCTGCACTAACAGCAAGGGCGTCGTCGTCGTATCGGAGTCGCGTCGCCCCTGGTCGCAGTCCGCTTTTACTTTCGAGCCCCAGACCGACCACGCGTCAGGAACCAGGAGACGAGGCTCGACAAGCTCTCGCAGCAGGGCCCGGCGAGCTGGAGACGCCGGGACGTGATGTCAGAGGAGGTCGATCCGACCCGTCAACCTGCAGCAGCTGGGTACCGGCCGACGAGTGCGAGGTAGTCGTTGAGATAAGGGTCCCACCGGGTCGAGGGCTGAGGCAACGGGGCTGAGAGATAAGAGAGATCAGCCGTCGGGGGCGACCCTCTCCTCTGAGATTGCACATTGCTACCCATTCATTGCCGCAGCTACTATGGTATGCTTATAGCAGCGTCATTTTTTACTATGTATAGACTACTACTATGCACAAGGTTCAGCGCGCCCGGTGATCTGCTTTCGACGCTCATGGTGATTACAGTGCCGCGCTGAGTTGCGTACGCCCTGCTCCTTTTTAGACACCGTGCACAGCCATCCCGTGGGGGAACCGGGGGGATACTGAATCGCGCGGTCATTTTCGATGTCTCATTCGGAAAGTGCACCTCTATGGATGCTCTGGTCGGGTCCGCAGTGAAGAGGCTGGATGCATGATTGAGCCGCGCGGAGAGGCGCAAATTGTAAATATAAAACAGGTGATTGGAGAAGATATGGTGAGCAGCGCGTTGCTAGCAGCCCTCCAGCTAAATAACGAGGCGAAGTGTTAGTGATCCTCTGCACGCATATCCGATCCCACGCCGAGAATGGGCCCCACGCAGCGGCTCCGAGGTGCGGACGACGATCACACACATCACTCCGCCCCTCTCGCCTGCTGAAGATGTCCAGGCACACGGCATGCCGAGTCCCTCCTGCTGTTCAGTGTTCGCTGAACGGAGCCGATCAACCTCCGTTAGCACACCACCACCAGCCTTGAGGCCCCGGACCGCGCTTGCAGACGCGTCGACGGCACACAGCCGTGGGGAATAGCGGTCACTGGCCTTCCGAGATGCTGCGAGGCTCGGAGCTCGAACCGGCGGAGCCTGTGGGTGACACCTGGAATACCAGCCCTCTTCCTCCCGCCGGAATGCGCTGATGAACTCTCGCAGCTCCCAAGAAGCCGAGCGGCCTCTATCGTGGCTGATCGAGAATCATGCGGATTGGGGGAAAAACAGCCTCGACGACCGGCTTGGTCGGGTGGCTGGCGCGGTGGAGCCTTTTGCAAGGCACCAGAGCCGTTCCAGCCGCCCACCGGGAATGCTTGGGCATGGCGTCCCGGCCGAGATCCTCAGTCCCACACCGGCGGGCCGCAGGCTCCGGCCGGTTGAAGACGGCCTGACGGGGCGGCCTGTCTAGGGCTGCGTGCTCCAAGTGCACCAACTTACCGCTGGGTTGACCCGTGGCCACTTCACTACACCATGGTTATTCGAAATGCTGGACCTATCTGGCGTGCTCTTGGACTCTTGGAGGACGGAATGCCCAGCGCAGCATCAACCTTATCCCTTGCGTCCGTCGACGGGATCGCTCGCGTCATAGCGAGCTTGGCTCGCGATCACCACCAGTACTTGCTACATACCAATGGTTGTTGGAACTACATCCCTTGAGAAGGCATCTCCAGTCTGCGACGTCACTGCGAGAAGCGCCCAGCCTGTTTGGGCCGAGATGGGCTTGACAGCCTCTGCGAATCAGATGGGGAGGAAGGGCTCACCCAGTCCACAACGTCACGATCATCCTGCTGCACCCTAACACCGCGATAGCCGGCATCACAGAGGGCCCGAGGACGTCACATTTCCAAGGAGAGCGACCTACGGCGTCATCCAATCATGTTCGAGGACGCACATGAGGGGAGGAGGGCATGAAAGAGCACAAGGACGAGGCACGAGGGCGGCGCGGAGGAGGCATCCATATACGAGCGCGCCCACAACGCAGGCCGGCTGCCCGACAGCCAGCAGCCGCTGTCACCCTCGAATGGGCCCCCCTCTCCTTGTCTGTCGTGGTGCACGCACCAGGCCCCGAGGGCCAAGGAATACGAGACAAGGCGAAACCCGGGTGGTCCGTCACGACGATGTCAGAGCGTCCGCGCTGCGCCGACGGCACTCGGCGGGCCGTGCATTAGTATGACGGCTGTGGTTCCGCAGGCACAGCGGGGAGGGGCGTCAAGATCGCGGTCGCCGTCTCGACGAGACGGCGAGAGTCGGGCTGACATGCCGTAGGAGCCTGGGCCAGGAGTCGAGTCTGCTCGTCACTGTCTCAGTCTGCCGCTGACCGGCTCTTGCAGCCTTGGTTGATGAGACAGTCATCCCGTCTCGATCTGCGTCGTCTGGGTGCTCACGATCCCTTCGGCAGTGGCGCAGGCAAGGGCTGCGGGCGTCCGGCGGTCAGCAGCGAAAGCTCGCGGCAGCTCTGGTCGAGGGAGGAGTCGCTCGGCCCCGCCTCGATGCCCAGAATCACGACGCTCTGCAGTCGCCGACCTGCGCATCACATCACGACAGGGTATAGCGGTGCTGCTTCAGTCCGGATCGCAGATGGCAGTGGCCATCGCCCGTCGCCCAGAAGTTTTGTCGGCGAGGATGGGCGTGTCGTCGGATGTCGGTGACGTTGCTGTCGCCGGGTATCGGTATGTGGGCCAAATCTGGCACTGCCGCCGGTAGCCGTCTCCACTGTTGCCGTGCCGATCTGGCGGCTCTCTGCGCGGCATCCACCAGCCGTCAGGCCGTTCTCCACTGATCTTTGATCGGTTCCCACAGTCAGGCTGAGACAGGCAGTACCACCACGCTGCTGGGGACCGTGAGGGCCTGCGGCGCCTCCTGTGAGCATGTCGCAGCCTCCAGCGCGCTGCTCTGGCGCCCCCCTCTTCGAATCTTCACTACGGCGCATCCAGCCTGGTGCGATGGGAGGCTCATGAGACAAAGGCCCGGCGCGCCCTCGACGGCCGTCCCGAGCCCGAGCCGGAGATGTGGGCCACGAAAACATTGCAGCGCGATATGACTCTGACAGAAGCCAAAACAATGGGGCTTTTCTGCAGCCCACACGTGGGAAGGTGCATCGTATCCTCCTTGTGGACCACCGCCCACACGACCGAGACCCATGGGCCGTCCAGTCATGTGGCGAGGATTCCGACGCCAGCCCTCAAAAACGCTACTATGTGCTATAGTAGCGACGGCACGGCTTCGGCAGGGCCTCCGGGAGTCGGTCGCGGGTCCTGTTCGGGCCCCAATGTCAGGAAATCCCAAGGGCAGGTATCCACCTGTGGTGCGCCCCGGGGGCCTGGACAGCAGCATTCCAGCCTGCATAAAGGGCGGACTGGGCGGTCAAAGGTGTCCGTGTCTCGTACCGACTCTTCCCCGCCTCAAACAGCTCGCAACAGCATCTTCCAAGACTCTACAACCCTGTCCTTCACCTTCGAACATCGCCGACTCGAGTCTACACGATCCATATATATAGTCATATATAGCCCGCCGGCAGATCACCACCACAACCTCACCATGGCCCCAACGACCAGCCAGACCATGCCGTCCCAGCAGGCCTACTCTCCTGACTACTTCTCCCTCAACACGGTCTTCTACGGCTCCGTCAACACACACCAGTCCCTGTCATGGAACACCCAGCAGAAGAAGGGTCAAGACAAGACGGTCGAGGAGAAGAGCCACAAGAAGCACAGCGGCCGACACCTCCTGCCCTTCCTCGGACACCGCCACCGGAGCACTCCCTCATGTGGCGAGGAAAAGAGCATCTCCTGCAGCACGTCCGACCATCTACCTTCGCCGAGGTCGAGCTTCTCCTCTTAACTTTCTGTACTGGACTTCAAGGTAAGCAAGCACCCACCATACTGAATATCCCTCGCGCGTCCGCGCCAGCACCGACTCACACTAACACCCTCTTGTAGACGCTATCTCATTCCCGGACTACCACTGCTTCGCCTCTAACCAAACCGGCAACACGGTCTTTCTCGCCGTCGCTCTCGTCGTCCCCCAGCTCAACGGGGAGGCCTTCTTCACGTCCAACATCGGCGTCTCCCTCGGTCTCTTCCTGGCCGGCGGCTATCTCACCGGCCAGCTCTCGCACCTCGTCGGGCCCCGCCTGCGCATCTGGCTCATCCTCTGCAACCTCGTGCAGACGCTTCTCGTCTTCGCCGCGGCAGCGGTCCAGCACCACACGGGCGTCCAGCCCACCGGGCCCCTCGGCCTCCTCGTCATCGCCCTCCTCGCCTTCGCGAGCGGCAGCCAGGTCGTCCAGAGCAGGAGCCTGCGCATGACGGAGATCTCGACGGCCATGGCGACCGCGGCGTGGCTGGATCTGCTGATCGACCCGCACCTGATGGCGGTGCGGCAGAAGAACAGGCCCAGGAACCGGAGGCTCGCGTTCCTGGCGTCTCTGTTCGCGGGGAGCCTCGTGGGCGCCGGAATCTACAAGACGGCCGGGTCGGACATTGCCCTCTTCGTGAGCGCTGGCGGGAAGGCGGTGGTGGCGGGGATGTACCTGTTCAATGGGGCGGAGACGCAGAAGGAGGAGGTGGTCGTCTGAATGGTATAGCCACGTTGTTACGAACCTCTGCTTTGGGTCTCAGGGTTTGCCACACTTGTGGCATTGGGAGTTTGGATGCATTGGGCACTATTATGATACCTTAGTCTGATTTTGTGGCGCAGCAAGGGCGTTTGAGCAGCATGTCGTGGGTTTTGTTTACCACGAGAACACAAAAAGCAATTACGACTTGTTGAACTTGCACAACACATCACTGCGTCTCCTGTGCCGATGTCTCCGCCGTAGCGATGGTCAATGTGTTTTGTGCCTCGAGCGTGCGCAGTGAGAGGTCGCTCATCTTACGCCCCCTCGCTAAGGCCCCTCACTAATACCACTAATAATACTACGCATGAAATGAAAACACTTCTTGTTTTGTTCACTTCATTTCATCATGTATTTTTCCGTTGAAAAAAAAACCCGTACAAAATTAAAATAAAATAAAGTGACCCGGGACCCCCCCCCCCCGGATTTGAAAGTAAGGCAGGCTGTCCATGGCAGACCACTTGGGCGCCTAAGCTCGATCCCGGCGTCGATGAGCCCGACCTGCTGGCGTCGGGGCGATCGGGTGATCCGGTGCGGAAGCCTCGCGAGTCACAAAATTTCAGCACAGGGCTTTCATGCTCTCGCCACTCTGACGATACCACCCATCTGATCAGGGGGGCTTTGGAACGAGTACGAGGAGCGGCAGCAGAGGCAATTCGAGCTGGTCGGCTCCAGAGCTTCCTGTGAGGATCTGGTTGTGACTTGTCGCGAAAGATACGCGGACCTCTACAGTCAGGGCCACATCCGTACGTGTGTAGCCTGTTATCCTGACTAAAGTCCTTACATAGCACTTCCAAGCGAGGCAAGAAAGTGCTGTATGTATCGGACAGTATTTCCCCCGGCGGTCGTCATCACCAACCCCGGCAGTACAGGCAAATTGGATGTTGGGAAAGAAGATTCACTTGTCGTCGACGGGCTAGATCACGAGACAAGGTGGTACGACCCGGACAATTATAAGTTTTAGAGCGATGTACCGTCAGCAACAACGCACGAAATTCTGCCACGTGAAATAAGCCACCGCAGCATGGGCATGATACCGGGCAGGCAATTGGCTCTGCTGAAGGCTCTGGTAATTAGGGATTCATAAGATCGCAGATAATCACGGCACTTCGAGGCAGGATTCCATCACGCACGTACCATCCTGGTACGACAACGCGTCGGGAGTATGGCTCAGGAATCCTCGTGAGCGAGGATCTGAAGCGAGTGTCTGAACGCATTCCGCACGAGGCAGGGAGGGGGTTTGAGATAGACATCGGGAGCCCAGGCGTCGAGCAGGCGCAGGCACAGGCACGCCGCCGACAAGGTTGTGCTGGGCGGCGGGAGGCGGCAGACGGGGTAAGTTCTGCCGAGTCGCATCCACGGGACCGCGACGCCGACTACCACAGCTGCGCAGAGGGGCTCGAGGCTTTCGTGACACCACGAAGCTTAGCCTGGACGTCGGCCGTGGTCGAGATCGCGCCGAGTCGATCCCGGGGCCCGCTCCATCGGAGAGTGAGACCAGTTCGCGTGGCACAGCAGCGGTAACCAGCAGCCTGGGAACTCGTGGGTTGTTTCAGCAGAGGGCGGCGATCCATGGCCCGCGAGCCTCAGAGACACCGCCTGTGCCTGCGCCACGCCGTAGATTGCCTCCTCCTTGGGCCGCGGTCTACCCGCTGCTGGCGCGCGCAGGAGGCAGCGCGCGCACGAAAAGCGGAAGCCGAATCGGAACTGGCGTGACTGGCACAAGCCGGCGGCGCGTTCCGAACCTTGGAGCTTGAGGGACCCACGTGCCGCTCTGAATCTATCGCATGCAGTGTGATCGGCGGCCGCTCAGCCTGCAGCTGAAGCTTGCCTATTCCTGGGGAGAGGAGTCGGGCTGAAGGTCCACATTTTTTGACCTCATAGATCCAAGCCTCCCTGCCAACCTTTTAGGCACCCGTTGGCCTCGCCATAGTCGCATACGGTCTCTGGATGCCGCTGCGGAATCGCATTGAGATATGAGCCCAGGGGGGGGGGGGCGGAATGGCGCCTTCACGCCGCAGGCGTCTTGATGACCGGCGCGGGATGGTGGTGGCCGTCAGCAGCAGGTAACTAAGCTGTGCAGCCCGTCGAGAGGGAGTGCGCCCTCCCTATCAGCGCTGAATCCTTGGAGCAGATCAGGGCCCTTTAGGTCTGGCACCCATTGACATATAGCCGCTCCTAAGGACGCCGTAATTGGTCTGCCGGCCAGCCTCTGGTCACAGGCCTCATTCGGGTCGATCGACGTTGCATCGCTCCTCGGGCTCCCGGAGGATGGCTGCGCTTGTGGATAGTGTCCATCCAGGGACGCTGGCCTGGGCTCTGAACCTCGACGGTCCAACGTCTTTGCAAAGTTCAGATAATGGAGGGAACGAAGAAAATTTCGACCCTCGACACGCTCAGCAGCGCGGTCCTCTCACCGCCCTGGCTAGGTCCACACCGACCGGTTGTGTGGCGAAAGTATCAAGTCAAGTAGACATCCAAACCCTCTCTGCCACATTCCCCTTCCGGTTTCACTCCACATGCCTCTCGAGGTATTTGATAGGCATATGCTCTGGGGGAGAGAGTGTGTGTGCCTTGGCTCCTCCATAATTGTGTCTTTGTGGTGGCACTGCATTGATCGATGCGTGTCTCTCTGGTGTGGGTGGGTATGTTCGTCGTCTCGGGTGCTAGTCTCCTTTGTTGTCATTACCTGATATTGCTGCGTGCTTCCCTCTCTCTCCAACCCCAAGCCGCCGTCTGTCGGCACAAAGTATTTGCCTGATCTATGCCGTCGAGGTGTAGCTGTCTGCACCTTGCCTTGCGTCCGGCGCGACGTCTTTGGAGGCTCTTCACTTAATACCCGATTGGTCGTCGTGAGCCATTGGCCTCGGTTGCATGGCGCTTCGGTGGGCCTCAGGGGGTTGAACATCTGACCGAGACTATCGAGAGAGAGGCGATCGGTGTGCAGACGGTGTGTAGGCAGCGTGATCACGCGTGACCCGGCGGCCGCCCAAAAGAACAGTTCTGATCTTATGCTGACATCAGACAGATAGTGCGCCTGGAATACTGTTTAGCAAACAAGGTAGAGAAGATATTAACGCATGGTGCTGAGGCCGCCCAGGTGAGGCACACGTGTGGACGCGCCCAGGCCAGGCCGAGCCTCTAAGCCCCATCAACTGAGCGTTGGCCCCGGGGGGCACTCCTGGCGATTTTTGGCGGAGATACCGTGGACACGGGGGACGGTGAGTCACCCATACTCCAGGCTTATATATGTTGCGTAATCCCGCTGTTTTTGGCGGGGAGGTATGCGTGGCCAAGGATCGGTCATCTGGAGGTGGAAGTAATACGGCAGTTCGAGAACACTGGTTATTGTACGACCGAAGAGGCTGACTGGTAGACTTTCCAGCGTTGATGCTCGTCGTGGGAGCACCGGTTCTGAGCGTTCGACTTGAGTCCCTGGGGGCGATTCACGGCATTGGTTGGTACACGATCGAGGAACGCAGAAGGCGTGAGCCGATTGATTGCCTTGGACACGTCGAGTTGCCCGTGCCTGAGCATCTGCGAGGCTGCCACCTTGGGCCGATCAGCGAGGCTGATGATCGTCCTTGGGCCTGAGCGCAGACAAGCATCAGGGTGCCGATTCCGATCTCACCGTCTGTGCTGCGGATCTTCTGTGCGAGCGTGCCAAGGAGGTTGAGGTCTTCTTGCGCAGGCCGTCTCACCACGACTCGCCATTTCCACAGGGGCAAACGCAGATCGGGGCGGCCCTCGACGAAGAGCACAGGCTACGAAGGTCAGGGTGAACCATAAAGTTTGCAGTGCGGCCGTGCCCCCGGCGCTGGGAGAGACGACCGCACATGGGTCTGGTGGTCTGGTTCGGGAGCCAAGATCAACCTCGCGCAACCTCGTAGCATTCCGTCGACGTTCGTCTGGCCGTCTTGTTCCTCGAGGTCTCGCGCAGGCAGGCTTGGGGGGGGAGCCATTTGCCTCACATACAGCATACAGCTTCGTCCGCACGCCGCTTGTGGACAAAGACAAGTGGAAGTCACAACCCTACAACAAGACACGCCTCTGGCATTGACAGGTACGACTGACTCGCAGGCAGCAGCTGCATCTGGAAGTGAGGTGGGCATCTTCGAAGGAGATCGTCACCTGCACGTTGGGTCTGATTCACCTTCCTCGCCTGCTGCCTGTCCCTCACCTTGCCGACTTCACAGTGTGATGCTGCTCTGTTTCGCCCCCTGACTTTCCCAGCCTGTCTGTGCCTACCGACTCGCCAACATCAACGCGCACACACCACCCTCATGGCATAAATCACCCGACCAACGAACTCAGATCCAGACGGCTCTCCCATTTACATGCTACGGAGGCTAACACCAACTCAACCTCTTTAGTCAACGTCGACACAAGCCATCTTCACAACGACACAACCGCCAGCATGGCAATATCACCACACCAGCTCCTTGTGAGCCTACGATACGCCTTCCCTACCCTTACCTTCGCCTACTTTCTCGCCTGCTCCGCCTGTGCTGCCTGTACCTTCCAGAAGCACACCCTGAAGAACCGGCGACCTCGTCAAGCCCTCATCCTATACCTTGTGCTAGCAGTAGCCATCACTTACGTTGCCCAGTGCATCCTAACCCTCGCTCATTGGCATGCGATCGAGCAAGACAGCATCATCAGCAATGTTGCCTGTGCCATGGTCTATGGTCTCGAGTTTGCCGTCCTGAGCGGTAGCCAGAATCCAATTTGGCACTCTTACACTGGCTCGTTGGTTATCGCCCTAATCCTCGAGCCCCTTCTCGCCGCGCTGTCTCTTCGCTCTCGGAGCCATTCCCCGTCGAAGCCTATCCAGATCCTCGATTTTTTGGTCTTCGCAACACGTCTGGCCTGCCTCAGTTTTGCCCTGGTCGTCTACTTCGTCTGGCAGAAGCGCGGTCCCCGGTATGGTGGAAGCGATGCCGAGCATCAACCTCTGTTGCGAAAGGGGCCCGACGGTGACTCCGAAGACACACTCGTCACAGAATACGGTTCGACAGACGCCGATCCGGAAGAAGCCAGCAAGTCTTCCAGCAAGGATCCGGAATCGGACTGGGAGCGCAGCCAACGTCTGGCCGAGGAGCAGAGGGACAAGCGGCTCCAGGAGAGCGGCAACTGGCTTACCTACGCCAAGAGTTTCAAGCTGTTTCTGCCCTACATCTGGCCCGTCAATGACCGTCGCCTCCAGTTTCACGCCGCTCTCGTTGGCATTTGTCTGCTCGTGAACAACGGACTGAACGTCCTGATACCAAACCAGCTCGGTGTCGTGACAAAGGCCTTGACAGAGGCCGCCAAGCAGGACAGCCCAGCTAATTCCCTGGACCCCTGGATACAGGTCCTCATCTTCGCCGGCCTCAAACTCAGCGCGTCCTCGGCAGGGCTTTCACTCCTCCGGCAGAGGCTGTGGCTTCCTGTTGAACAGTATTCAGCGCGTGCGATGGTGGAGGCCGCTCACTCCCACATCATGAATCTTGATGCACAGTTCCACGATACCAAGAGCCTTTCGGACATGTTGATGGCCATTCAGCACGGTGATAGTATAACCAGGGTGTTGGACACCTTTTGCTTCTCCATGCTGCCAAACCTCATCGACCTTGGCGTGGCCTTCATCTATCTAACGGCCAAATTCGGTCCCTGGGAAGGTCTCATTACCATCAGTACTACGACCTTTTTCATTTATTTGTCCACGGCCGCCATATCCAGCTCCCGCGCCGCTCGCCAGGCGTACTCTAAGGCCTGGTACGAAGAATGGTACATTATGAATTCAGGCCTGTCCGGTTGGACGACAGTTGCGTCCTTCAACCAAGTTGAACACGAGACCAGTCGCTTTTCTGCGGCCGTTCGGGACAGGGTCTCGAAGTCCCAGGCTTATATTATGAATATGTACCGATCCCAGGCATTTCAATACTTGGTCCTTTCTACTGGTCTCCTGGCCGGCCTATTCCTGGCTGTTTGGAAGGTCACGCGGGAGCACAGCATCGACGCCAGTGACTTTGTCGTTCTTTTGACATATTGGTCACAGCTTGTCGCCCCATTGAACTTTTTTGCTGGGCTTGGCAAATCAGTGAACAGGGATCTGATCGACGCGGAACGCCTCCTGGAGATCATGGAGACGCAGCCAAAGGTCATCAGCAAGCTAAATGCACCGTTGTTCCAGTTCAAGGCAGGCTGCGTCGAGTTTCGGGGTGTTCGCTTCTCTTACGACAAGAAGAAAGAGATACTCAAGGATATATCCTTCGATGTGCGGCCCGGGCAGACCATAGCGTAAGTGGCACTCCTTCGACCCCAGATCTTCACCTTTCCCGAAGGCAGCATCGAGAGTTATGTGCTAAGTATTACCTTTCCTCCTTAGTCTCGTTGGTCAGACCGGGGCTGGCAAGAGCACAATCCTGAAATTGCTTGACCGATTCTACGACGTAACGGAAGGAGAAATCAGAATCGATGGTCAAGACATCAGAAATGTTGATCTCCACAGCCTCCGCGCTCACATTGGTGTGGTTCCACAAAACCCTGTCCTCTTCAACGATTCCATCATGGACAACGTTCGGTACGCAAGGCTCGAGGCAAGTGATGAAGAGGTCTACAGCGCTTGTAAGGCAGCCGCCATACATGACCAGATCCTTGGATTCAGCGATGGGTACAAGACTCGTGTAGGCGAGCGAGGTATGAAGCTGTCTGGTGGCGAGTTGCAGAGAGTTGCAATTGCGCGGGCGATCCTTAAGCAGCCGAAGGTTGTCCTTCTTGATGTAAGCCAATTACGTATTCCCATTTCGATGCAACCGAGACTGACTTGCAAAATATAGGAGGCAACCAGTGCCATTGACACAGAGACGGAGTCCCAAATTCAGGACGCACTACGCCGCCTCTGCAGAAATCGCACCACTTTTATTGTTGCCCACAGACTTTCCACTATCGTCAATGCGGACCGCATATTGGTCGTCAACGATGGTGAGATCCTCGAGGATGGTCCTCATGACAGCCTCATTTCTGCTGGTGGTAAATACGCAGACTTGTGGTCTAAGCAGGTGAGCTATTCGCAGCCGCACCGGCCCCCGATGAGGCAACACCCCGTTTTGACATTTGATTGCGCAGATTTTTGTTAAGCCCAAAGACCCGGACTCTGATAACGATGAAGACACAAGCGACGAAGGTGATTTGAAGGTTGCGAAGACATCAGTCACAGTGGCGACGAAGACCGACGACACCAAGTTGGAGTTACCGACCGAAGACGTTGTAGAGCAGTCTGCGCAGGTGAAGACTCCGTCGGGCCACAAGAGAGAGGTATAGACACTGTCAAAGAATCATTATTACATGTTTCTCTTGGCAATTTCTAATAACCTCTTTCTTGAAGGGATCCAAGCTCAATCCCAATGCTCTGGAATTCACCCCGCGCTCTGCACTCGCGGCCTCGGCCTGCTACAGCCCAATCAGCCAAAACACGGTGGCCGGTCACGATCCGTTCTGTCAGACGCTGACACCAATTCACATGCAGCAGTCTGCCATCATCCCGCCCGTCGTTTCCCTGCCGCGCCCGGCCGATCCTATCGAGGTTCAGAACACAGCGGGCACTTCGGAGGGCGATGCTGCTACTGACCATCAGTCGACCAACACTGAGGCAAAGACTACTTCAAAGCCCAAGACTGACCAAGCAAGCAAGGACAGGAAGGTCAGCTACAAGATCCCTCGTTACACCCGCCGCCACCAATCCCGCAGCCAGCCAGCCGAGAGTCGTGCTGCCACATCCTAGTTTTGCAAACCGTTATAGGTAGACGAGCATTTGAGAACACTTTGTGCACACGGCACTCACGGAAAGAGAAGAGGAAGATCGGTGGTTCGATGAAGACATACATATTTACGAAAAATCGCAGCCAAGATGACGTTTATCCCGCATGATTATTCATCTTGTCTGCGTCAAATTGAATCAACATACCTTTAGCCCATCTGCATTAGAACTCTTGAGAGGCCAACCTTTGGGGAAGAGGGCATGTAAATTAGATCAACACTTAGCCACATGACAAAAAAGGGCGGATCCCGCTAATTGTTACGTCTTTCAGACTTTCGAGCACTCACGTTGTGGTTTGTTCAACTTGGCAAGAGGCTCGCGTGAAGAGATGAGTTTCTCGCCTCTCTTACCTATACAGCGTATATTGCCTCCGGATATGACTATTGTGTAGAGCCACGCCGTAGCGGCGGCCGCCGTCTCCATGTTGCATTAGCACCTGCAGGCCCCCTGCGTCCGTCCCCGTCCAGGACCTCCGAAGCGCCGGCCGGTGCGTCATCGGAGTTTCCCTGTCGTACCTGTCTAGTACTGAGCGTACCTAGTCTGCTAGTATATCTGCCCAGGGTGGGTAGGCAGACGGCTTTCGGCCAGCATCCCAACAGCCGACCATCGCCTCCTGCAGTCGGTTCACCCTTTATTCTTCTGTCTGGCCTGGCGCGTCCCCCAAGCCTCACCCCCGAAAGCCCGACGACGTCAGTCAGGATGTCTCTCGCCTCGGCGGCCTCAGCGGGCTTCAAAAACGCCACCGCGTACGACGCCCACCGGCCGGCGTACCCGCCGGAGGCCACGCAGAGGCTGCTTGAGCACATGCGCCTGGCGGACCGGCCGCACGCGCGGGTCGTCGAGGTCGCGGCCGGCACGGGCAAGTTCACGGAGGCGCTGGCGGCGCGCCACGAGGGGTTCGACGTCGTGGCGACGGAGCCGCACCCGGAGATGCGGCGGGCGCTGGAGGCCAAGGGGCTGCGGGGCGTGGCCGTGAGGGCCGGTGCGGCGCAGGACCTCGGGGCCGTCGTGGCGGATGAGTGGGGCGATGGGGTCGTCGCCGCGCAGTCTTTTCACTGGTGAGCAGCAGGGGGGACAAGAATCTGAGGGAGGTTTTACTGGTATCTAATGCTGATGCTACTGCCGCTACTGCGGGCAGGTTCGCTACGGACGAGGCGCTGGACGAGATCCACCGGGTGTTAAAACCCGGCGGGGTGTTCGGGATGATCTGGAACATCGATGACTGTGAGAAGGAGACCAGGCCCTCAAACCCCCTGCGCCGTGCTGTCTGCTGAACTGGAGCTCAGACAACAAGCCAAAGGCGTGGAAAGCCTCGACAAGTTGGGCCCAGCACCTCAACGACTGGATACACAGCCTGGCCGTCAAGGACAGCAACAAGCGCTTCCGCGACATGGAGTGGCAGGAGGTTTTTGACAGGCAGCTGAAGACGAACCCGATCCAGGTCCTGCGCGACACGGTCCTGGGCAGGCTGCCGCGGTTCTCCGTGCCCCTGGGGCAGGACAGCGTGGAGTGGACGCACTGGCTGAGCGAGGAAGCGCTCTGGGACCGGATCAACACGCTCAGCCACGTCGCGATGCTGGAAGGAGCAGATAGGGAGCACGCGAGGAGGGTATTCAGGGAGGCCATGGCCATGGGCGACGTCGTGAGGAACGAGCAGGGCGAGGTGGAGTGCCACGGGAGGACGTATCTCGCCTGGTCGGATCGGATGTAGCTGGAAAGCAGCAGGGAGAAGACAACGAGGCCGTCGGCAGACGTCAGCATCGCCTCGATGCGGAAGTAAATGCAATTTTTGCCGAGCTATATCGATGCAGTCAAGTCCTACATTCCAGCGGCTTATGACCCGCCCTCTTAGATCCTGCCAGAACCACTCGTTGCGCGCCCAGAGGGATCCTCCAACAGGAAACAAAGCCCTTCCGCGTGCACCCTTGACCCGCCGAGCTGGGTTTCAAAAGACTTACTGCAGGCGGCCGCCGGTGAATGGATGGCGCTGCCGCCTCCGCTTCGGCTCATCGCTGGAACGCCCCGGTGCCGTTGACTAGGCGTTGGAGGATTGTGCCAACGCGGCCGTCGGCCCTCCCCTAAGAGTCGGCGGAGATGTACATGACTGGCGGGACGGCGGCTCAGCACAACGCGAACGAGCTCGAAGACGAGAATGGGTCGACTCACCGTTGTTCCCCCTCACAAATGCGTCGCCATACGCGCGCCTCTTCTGCCCGTTGACGTACTCCTCCGTCTTCTCGAGGGCGATGTTCATGTAGCCATCGACTGACTGAAGCTCACCTATTCGGGAACAAGTCAGCTCCGGGACCAGGAGCAGTCGTGGCAGGCCAATACACAAAGCATGAAAGAGGAGGAGGAAGATGAAGCATGGTTGGGGAGGTCGAGGCGCTCCGTCGGCAGAGGGCCCTCACTCACCCTTGTAGACAACGCCCGAGTTGAGCTTGACGGTCACCGGGTTGCCGATGATCTGGCTGAGGAAGCTCGACGGGTCCTTGCCCTCGTTAGATGGCGCGCCGTTCTCCATGCTGCGAGAGAGTGAGCTCGCTTCGCGGGTCTGAGCAGTCGGGCTGGGTCTTGAGAGAGCAAAAGGGTGTGAGCGATGCTGCGTCTGAGTTGCCTTAGCGAGTTCGAAGTTGCGTTTGGTGCAAAGTGGGTCGGGGCCCGGCGGCGGGAACGGCTTATGTAAGTCATTGGCGATATGCAATTGACGGGTTTATGCAGTGACCAGGGCCACAGTCCTCCTTCATCCGAGTGACACCTTCAGGTCAGATAAATTTAAATTTTCGCCTGATATAAAGGACCCGAGCACCTTCTATCAGCATTATGTGAGCTTTGGGTATCAGTGTGATCGAGAAATACTTTGGGAAGTGCAGCATTCATTCTATGCTCTTCCGCGCGGCTGCTCACCTCTGGAAGGCCAAGGTAATTCAAGTACCTTGATATTTCACATAAAGCTCTTTCCAGGCACCTAGACAGTTTATTTAAAACGAATCTCCCGCACGTACACCTTCCCCGCTTTATTTCAAATCCTTCGCCTCCTGCATAAGTCCTGCCTGAGCACTTCCACAACCTTCTGACCAACCAACTTCCTATCCCTTCACTTTCTCTCTTCACGATCACACAAGAAAAGATGTCAGGCCCACCAGATATGAGCGCCTCGAGCGCGGTCCCAGCGGCCAGTGCACAGTTCACGGAGAGCTTTCTCTTTCTGTACGTTCCAAAGCTATGGTCTGAGGCTTGAGACAGATGTCTAACGGGCAGCAGCGATCCCCAAGAGACGGCAACCATCAATGTGGAGGGGAAGTCATTCAAAGTTCACAAGGCGCTGCTGGTCAAGGATTCGGATTATTTCGAAAAGGCTCTGAATGGATCTTTTGCTGAGGTGCAGACTCAAACCATCGACTTGGGCGACGACGTCACTGCAGATGAGTTTGGTCTCTACGTCGACGTCCTTTATCGCTCGTACTTCGTCCACGACTTCAAGTTCCGCGAAGTTGATAGAGACCGGTGTTATTTTCTTGCAGCCGCTCATTTATGGAGGTTGGCAGACCGTTTTCTCAACAGTCACCTTCGAAAGATTGCCGAAGAGGCTTTCGACTATCACATGAGTACTTGTGAGACAACACTGAGAGCCCATTCGAAGAGAGTGATCACGAGAGTCGCAGCAGCCGCCGAGTACTGTAAGAAGTACAATGTGCCGCTCAAAGTAAGAGTGGCCGAAGCGCTTACAAATTTGTGTCTTGAGGCCTTCATCGTATACCACGATGAGTTAGACGCCAACTCGCAGTTCGCCTTTGCCAAGAAGATGGTGGAAGTCTTCTCGAAGGGCGCTTCAAAGACAGCCGCGGATGGCACAACTCCAAGAAAGAGACAGAAGCAGGGCTGAATTGGCTGGAACGAGGTTCTCCGAGGTGAAGATGTCCTTCATATCGCGGGAGGCTGCCTTGCATGATTGGAGCAGACCTATAGGGAGGATACCCCGAGGGAAGGCGGATGGCACGGAATACATAAAATGGAGGACACTGCAATAAAAGACCCATCGCTATCTCCCAAGCTTGCAGCTTTCGAGGGGCATCGTGATCGGCCTTGTCTGGTATTCCTACGAAAGACGGGATTGTCAGAGGAACAAGGTCTGGTTCAAGATGAAAAGTAGCAGTCAATTTGTTGTTGTTGTTCTTCCGAATGAAGGCCAGAAGCCCAGACGGCTGGCTAGAAATCGCCCTGGATAATTACGTAATAGGGATGTCCCGACGGCTGCCAAGTGTCTGCAAGGTCCAAAGACGGACGAAGAGAAGAACGGCGATGATGTGCTCTATTGGACGGATATAGAGGCCGTCATGGCTACGTAATCTCACCACGCTAAGAAGGGTGAAGATGTGTTGCACAGTCGTCGAACCAGAATCAGGATCAGTCCTATGATAAAAACATGCGTCCACCGCACTGCACCATAGTAATCCGACTGACTAACGTCCTACTTGGGAACTGGCCCAATGTGATAAACCACCAATGTCAGCTAGGATTCTACGCTGGCCTGACTGATCGCGAGCTACCTCATCTTGTGCCTGTCTGTGGAAGTATGGCAGGAGTATAATTTGATCCTTCCAGCCTTTGATCTAGATCGTGCCACGCGGGGGGTCCCCAATAAGCTTCAGGTAACCAATAATATCTAGGTCTTGGTGGTGGTGGTGCAGGAATTCGCCCGTCGCCATATCCCAGCACCTCTCTTTCCAGCCAGGGAGCCATTCCCTCGTATAGATACATATCGAGATTGATACCGCCGAGCGTCTTCAAAGAGCAGCACATCGCGGTCACGACATCGATTATAAAATCGTAAATGAATCGAAACATCGAATCCGTATCCATGTAACAATCACAAAGGACATATATGAACCCCCACGAACATTCAGCCATATCCACGGTAATGTTCAGTCGTGAAATATTTGCGTATTCCGCAAGGAAAGCCAGAACCGCTCGCCAGTCAGCCTTATAATCCAATGCCGGACGCAAATTGTCTACCCAGTATACCAATGCAATAATTTTGAGCTCTAATTCCGGAAAACCAGACGCGAGTGCACCGTCAGCCCAGCCTTCACATTGTCTTAGGCTCATAGTGAACTTGATGTGTCGAATTCGTGCCAGGCCCTCTCGCGGGATGGTATCGCGCAGAAAAGAAAGCGTAGCACGGAAATCATCCTGATAGAATTCGAAGTAGGCGTTAGGATAGAAAACTTCGATGGCTGCTTCTTGGTACATTTGCCGGTCGACAAGGAAGAGCGCTGTAGGCAGAACGCGGCACCGACAGCGCGGAAAGCAGGTCTGACGTAGGCAAAGGCAGGTGCGGGTACGATCGGAAGGGCGGCAGCTACTGTACGAGAGTTAGATTCTGGAGTAATCTCAAGAGAAGAGAAAATTATGGGGGCCTTGGAGGGGGACGAACCATCCTGATGGTGTTTCTCGCAATATAAAATCATAGTTTCCCTGTTTGAGTTTGCCGTCGTGAATCATCAGGCGTTCGAAGCGAGGGTCATAATCGCCGGTTTCTGGGGGTCCGAGGTGCGTGTGTAGGAGGACTCGCAGTCGGAGCTCTGCCGGAAGGGAACGGAATGGGAACGAGGGTTCATTGTCGAGGATACATCCCGATGTGGAAGACGAGCCCAGGCTGAGTGGTAGCTGCTGTTCACGGCGGGGCTCCATAGTAGATTGGTGTGGAAGTGTCGTTAGGGTCAAAAGAGTATGTGTCAGGTTGTCTGGATTTCTTGCAGTCTAGCTGTTACCAAATGGCTGGCTATTTGTAGTTTTCCCTACCTCAATGACCATTGTCGAATGACTGAGAGTTGTTCTAAAATGTATCGTCAAAATCGATGTGTGTGGTTACCGTGAGTGATTCAAGTACGGCAGACGATTACGAAGTGCAAGTTGGGTGACTGGAGTACAATATTACGGGCCAAACGAGGATGGACGACGGGCTGCCAAAGAAGCACAGCAGTCAGGCGCAAAGCATTAAGGGATTGCGAAGCTTGGACAAGCAGAGGCAAGAGGAATAGCTATGTACACAATTGGAGTTCACCTCAAATTGAACAAGCATTGTTTAGCTGAAAAAGGCATCCTCAATATTGGCAATTGATCTAGGTAGTAGCATCGCAACAATTAAGGGCTTCGAGCCCGCTCGTCTTTGCTGTTCTCATTACGTTCTTTTTTACTCTTCTGGCTGTTCCGATACCGCTTTATAGAAGGCCTAGTCGCTGGTATCGGGCTTGGCTCTGGCTACGAAGTGATCCCAAAGCCGCGATTTGAGATGCTTACCCGTGTAATTCGATAAATCGCCGGGTGGTTGTCGCAAGTATAGGCGGATCGTGCTTAAGGTGCTGATTCTGGATTCTTCCCTTCGCAGCAAATACCGGACGGCTGCTTCGGCAAGGCCCTGGCACCGCTGGGCTGGGTGCACACGAGGGCGAGTGGGTGGCCCGTCGGATCTCCCATAGTACTCTGTGATAATCGTGTCGCACGTGTGTTCTAGAAGGTTTTTGCTGATCGTCGGCCCTGCAGGGGGGCTTCATGCAACGTCGCGGTGGTCCCACCAACCAGGGCCTCGAGACAAACCCCGTGCAAATCGCCGCCGGCAGGGGTCCGGGATGCGGGTCACCGGCCCTCCGTGAGATGAAATGGATGGAATCTTTTTCGCCGCCTCGAGAGGGGGGTGCTCGTGATATGAAGTCTATCAGCTGCGAGGCGCCCTGGCTCTGACATCGCAAAGGCTTGCTCCGATCACCGTATCATCACCAACTTCGAGGCCACACCCTGCCTTGTCGTGAGATCTGCACCATCCCGCGCCGCAGCCAAGTCGAGAAGCACGCGGCACGGCTCAGGGGCTCGGCCGGGATCCGGCATCGACTGTATCTTTTAAGTCTCACCGGATCGCCGACAAGGAGACGACAGCCGGCCTGCTGGAGGGCCGCCATCTGGACGCAGGATTTAGCCTGCGAGGATGGGCAAGTATAAGCAGCTCCGGTCCTCTTCGCCCTCGAACGAGCACCGGAGCAGCGCCGACATCGAACTCCCCGAGAAGACTGGGGTGGCGGATGAACAGAAAGAACGGCTTCTGTCCGAGGATGGCGACGAGGATGTACGATTGGACGACCTAGACGAGCCTCGAAAGCGGCGGAGGAAATGGTGGCGCCTGGGGCTGTTTGGCCTGGCCGGAGCCGTCCTCATCACCATCCTCGCTGTCCTCTTCATCCGGTTCTACCTGCCTGAGGAGGCGACAGAGATAGCCAGCACGTTCCGGCGGCCGTCGTCTGACTACGTGATCGACCCAGACTGGGACTACAGCGCCCCGTCGACGGTGCGCGAGTACCACTGGGTCATCTCGGATATCACGGCAAACCCGGACGGCGTGTTCCGGCCCATGATGGTGATCAACGGGCAGTTCCCGGGGCCCATGATCGTGTGCAACGAGGGAGACACGATTGTTGTGAACGTGGTGAACCAGGCGAGAAATGCCACCGCGATACACTGGCACGGCCTCTTCCAGAACGGCACCGTCTTCATGGACGGTACGGTCGGGGTCACGCAGTGTCCGATTGCTTCCGGCCAGTCGTACCGATACGAGTTCACTGTGAAAGGCCAGGCCGGCTCATGTGAGTGCACTTCATTACTATCTGTTAGGACCGGGCTGGAGGCTAATCGCCGTAAGACTTTTACCATGGCCATCAGGCCGCGCAGGGGCTGGACGGCCTCTTCGGCCCTTTGATCATCCTCTCCAAAGAGGAGAAGGAGAACCAACCAATAGCGTATGACACGGATCGTGTCATCATGGTCCAGGATTGGTATCACGATGCCTCTGATGGGCTGTTGAGGCAGACGCTCTCTCCGGGGAGCGAGGCATCGCCGATTCCCAACGGGGCGCTCATCAACGGGGCGAATAAGCTCGACTGCTCACTGCACCCAGGCAGGCACTGCGACAGCTCTTCGGCCTTGCTGCCCACCTTCGACCTCGAGCCCCACAAACACCACCGGCTCCGGGTTATGAACGTGGGTGGTTTCGCCTGGTTCGAGGTGAGCGTGGACAGGCACCTCGACCTCCCCGTCACAGAAGTCGACGGCGTCACTGTCGAGCCAAATGCAGACTCGACGGTCCTCGTCGGCCCCGGCCAGCGGTACAGCGTCATCCTCTCCACGAACCAGACCGACCCATCCGACCTCTACTGGTTCCGGGCTCGCATGCTCAGCCACTGCTTCGCGGAGAACGTCCTGCCCGACAAGGGCGTGGCCTCGGCGCAGGCCATCATCCGGTACGGTGCGGCGGGGGCGGCCCCGGTGCAGGCCCGAGGGCCCTCCGATCTCCCCACGACCGAGGCCGACAGCGGGAAGTTCACCGTCATCTGCAAGGACCCGGCGCCAGGGTCATACAGGCCGCGGCCGGCGCAGGCGGCCCCCGAATACGCGCACCACTCGTGGTACCTCCGCGTGAACCTCGAGATCGGCGACTGGCGGCTCGAGCGCGGGTTCCTGAACAAGAGCACCCTCCGGCCGCAGCTCCGCGCGCCGAGCCTCCACCGCGTCGTGGACGGCCTGCAGGCGGGCAACGCGTCCTTCGCTGTCGAGGGCGTCAACGACGTCGCCTTCGACAAGAAGCACGAGCTGGTGGTCAGCTCCGGCGCCGTCGAGGTGGTCGACGTCGTGCTGCAGAACTTCGACGAGGGCAACCACCCGTTCCACCTGCACGGCACGCAGATGTACATCCTCGCCGCGGGCCACGGCTACTTCCCCGGCTACGAGGCGCTCGGCCTCCGGCCGGGCGGCCAGGGCCTGCTCAACGCTAGCGACGACGCGGTCGTCGCCAACCCGACGCGCCGGGACGTCACCACCATCGAGGGCTTCGGCTGGACGCTGGTCCGGTTCGTCGCGGACAACCCCGGGGTGTGGCTCTTCCACTGCCACATGATCTGGCACGCGGAGGCGGGCATGGGCATGCAGTTCGCCTCGCGGCTGGACGTCATGAGGAACTGGACGGTGCCCGAGCAGAGCGCCCAGCTGTGTGCGGCGCCGGTCGAGGAGCTGGAGAAGGGGGCGACGCCGAAGGATAGTATATGGTATGGGCATTTCGCCTCCGACGACCCATGAGATTGAGCATAGCGATGGATTACTGTTAGAGCGTATATTTTATTTGACATATAATCACAGAGCGAGTAATTCTGTACACGCGCACCACACTGTCCAGTCAAGCATGCCCTTAGTAACAGGTCCAACAGTCATGTTGACACTCGGGGAAGGTCGTACCATCACGCCTCGCATAACCAGGCCTCCCTTAAACACGCCCCATACCATAAGATACGCGATGATATGTAACTATCATCTCTTCTGTGTTAACATCCAGTGCTCACGGCATTTTTAGCGACGGCTGCTCGGGCCCTCAAAGACAGCTCTTTGTTAATACCATCATCGCAACACGGAGGCCAAACGCCGAAATTCTTTGACATTAGGGCCCCAAGGAGAGACTGACATGTGTTGGCAACGAGAAGATTGTCAAACTGACCAACATGAAAGCAGAATCAACAGTGGCCTAGCACACCCCTGTCCCCACCTAGGAGGACGAGATCATAACTTGCGAATGTCCAAAATGCAATCCCCTGTTCACCTGAATCAGTGTCATAGCCATATAGAACAGATATTCGGGATTCCTAGATGGGCCAGCTTCATTGTCAGTGTTGGAGACTGAAACTGCGAGAGGACAGTGTCCCCTCCAAGCTACCCCCTTCATTAAGAAGCCCTCGTCAGCGCCATCAAGCCTAATAACACAACAATGCAAACTCACTTGTGCGCGGCCCATGATAGTATCCCCGCTGACCAACCAAAAGCACATTGCCACATGATCAAATCGGAGAAAATCAAGACTCACCACCTAGGGTTTTTCTAGGGCAACATGAACCATGCTGTTCTGTGACGAGCTGTCTGAGCAACATCACTACAGCCCCTTCACTTCACATGTCCGTTCATTGTCTTCCCGAAAGCCACAGTTAAAATAGTAATTGCCTCAATATATCGTGGTATCATCGATTTTTAGAGTACTATGAGTGAGAACCGCCTGCAATCGAGTCCTTCAAGACCAAAGAGCGCCTTTAGCCAAAGGCCATGGTGAACATCGATCGACGTTCACTCGGGATCGAGGACTCGACGATATCACGAATTAAAATCCTTCGCACTCCGATCCTCCCCTTTCGCAGTACGAGGGGAAGTATCACCTTGCCAACACCCTATCTCGAACAAGTGGCCTCCTCCCTGTCTTCCAAACGCCTCGTTTTCATACCTTCTCTTCACCATACAATGACGAACCAGGAGTATGCCGTTTATGACACCTATATCCTCTATAGGGAGCGCAACGAGACGATTAGGCTGCAGAATGGCAGCTTCGGCTACAGTGGTCAACCATATTACACTACCTTGCTCGGAGACATGCCTCTCCCCATTGTCTTTGTCGGACGAATGCCTTTCCACAACGAGATTAGAGCATCCTGGGCTCCTTGCGAGCACATCCTCATACCAATCGAGGGCTGGGGCAGAATTCCATTGATCGAGACGGTCTCGAGAACCTGGGACTGCGAACCCGAAAAACCGGCGAAACCGACCTACAACAAGATGCCGACGTCTGTCCTCCGCGAGAGAACTCAGAAGAAGCCGATGACATTCATGCCTCAGCAAAAGGCAGCGACACCTGCGGCTCCCAAGAAGTCGACGACGTCCTCGTCACTGAAACCGACGGCACCTGCGACGACCGCCACGACACGACCCTCCGCAACTCAGAAGAAGCCGGTCACATATATATCCCAAAAGTCATCAGCACGCGCGGCAGAAAGGGAGGCGTACTCAACCACATCTAATAAATCGTCTTCCACGAGGGCGGAGGGTCCTTGGAAGAATACGTACGTGCGCAAGAGATCGGGCGAGGCGTCGCCCTGGGCCCCCCTAAACGAGCTGCTAGTGAATGTTCCCACTACCGAGGGCGCGCGCTCATCATCACGGGGCAAGCCGACCACGCGGTCAGCTACGAGTGCACGATCAAAATTCCGAGCCGGAGAGGGACCGTCGCCGACCGCGAGCGAACTGAAGCCGGCGCTGTCGAAGCGAGACACTGGGAAACGCGAACCCAAGAAAGTCAGCTTCCTCCGTGAGATCGAAGTCCAGTACTTCAGGAAAGATACGGTGCCTAAGGCTGTCAGGCCCACTTTTGGAAGAGCGGATTCAGGTTGCGATGTTCAGTTGCACGCGTGGAAGACAACTGGACCTAGAAGGTGAAGGATCGAGTGGAGGCTAGGTTAATGAGCCTTCTATCATGAGGAGGTCGTCAGACTATGGGATCTCCTGATACTCCAAGATCTATGTCATTGATTCGAATCGAAGTCTGCACTAGGAGAGGTGGTCCAATTCATTATTATTTGTACATGCGAGGATAGAAAAATAAATAGGTGATAGAGGGACCTTCGATATTCATGCGCTCTTTTGGGGGTGATGAGAACGAGAACATAATTACTTGTTTCAGAGAATGTTTTCTTCGTACAAACTTGATTTGACGCTAGTAACTTGAAAGTCTAGGCTGTTGATTAGTTGAGTGACACTAAACATAATTGCAAGAGCTCACACATAGCCAAGTTGGAGATCACTAGCGAGAGTAGTAGTTCACGCCATCACCATCGTGAAGGTGGTAATAGTACGCCTATACACTGCCGTGAAGACAAAAAGGATTGGACCGAAAAATCTCGAGTATTTATCTTCAGGAAGGTACATAATAGTGAAACTTAAACTAATTAGTAGGCTCAATCGTATATATAAGCGTGACACCACCCCTTACGGCTCGAATCTTGACATCCTTCTGCTTCCTTCATATATCGGCTTCCAGCAACAACAATCTCTCTCCAGTTTGTATTACAAGCGTCTGAGGGTGGTCAGGTCAACACAAGCATCCTCGCACACGAAGACGGGCAGCCACCAGGGAGGGCAGTCTGCGCCTCCAGCGAAACCAACTCCTGGGAGCCCATACCAGCGGAGACGTGACCAAGTCAGCATCGCTTGTTTTCTACCTCTTATAACATATACAGCATCGCCACGGTATATGCACAGGCAGGGTCTTTCTCCCAGTCGGAGATCGACAGGACAGTATCCGGCCTCTTCACTACAGATGTGTCATCATCTCATCCGCCCACAATGTGTCGCCTAAAGATCCTGCATTTCAACAGGTGCCGACACGATGCCCGGACCGTCTTCGTCTGCAGCAGGAGTGGCCATAACCCTTGTGAGAGCACAGAGAATAGTACCTTCATCCAGCGCGATGCGACCTGCCTGGGCTGTCAGGAGCTCCACCGCCGCCGTGAGCAGTACCTCCAACGCCGGAAGACAGACCCCGATGAGCAAGAGCGCCTGAAGATCGACGAGACGGCCATCCACATGCCGTTCACCTACGTCGTCTCCGGTCAGCTTCCCCGCAACCGCAAAGATGCTATTATCGGGGCATATTTTGAGTATATGATTAGTGTGGAGCCAGCTTGGGGGATAGATCCTATACAGGAATTGGTTGACAGGATGGACGGTGTCGAGGCACCGGGCTTGGCAAATACGGTCAACGCCGAAACTAAAGGCAAGTCACCTGCCGTTCCGGAGCTTATTAAGGATGAGAAGAGATCCTCCACCAAGCCATCCCCATCTCCATTTGAGACTAAAGGAGCCGGTCTGCAGCCAACCAAGAAGCCGTTCCGTGAGCTCGGAGAGTCATCTCAGAAACCCACATTGCGCCCGTGGGAGCAGGCGGCCTGCACCGAACCCGCCAACGGGCAGTCCTCGAGACAACAGAAGGGCAATGCGATGAAGAAACATGTTCACTTTGGCCGCGCAGACGAGGTGTGTTACATCGACGGCGACCAGGCGGTCGCGGCGATGAGGCCACGCGGATGGCCCGAGGCTCAGCGACCAGCGCCCGGGACGCCTCCTTCAACGCAAAGGAAGTGGCAGCCGGCAGACGAATGGTAGACATGGGGGAATGTGGAGAACGTCTCGAACACTGAGAAGAAGCGACATATTTCTAGCGTGGAACTTTGCGAGTGTGATGGGCTGGGCCGTATTCGTCAAAGGAGACGGCGCAGAAGATTGTTTCTGTTCGGAAACAATCAGGGATAGATTGCGAGCGACCATCCTCTACTTTATGCAAGACCAGTTACGCATCTAGAATGTACTATACTATTACCGTCGCCTCCTAGTAGGGTCATGCATGAATGGAGCTAATCCTCGTCGCTTCTTCACTGCTATGTGTTAGTCTTGAGACGGTCGGTCCAAAATATCCAATATAGAGACACCAGCCGAACAGCTTGCCATGGAGGCAGTGAAAGAAAGTACGGTTCGGATGGATCATCGAATGCAGCTAGAGGCTCATGTATCACGTAGCATGGCACAACAATCGGAACGCCTTCACCCTGCGTATGTCCTTCTTACAGTGGGAGGTCTTGAGTTGGTTGTATTCATATGAAAAAGTTTTATTTTCACATCTCCTTCTGGTTCCGATAGCCGGACAATCGAACCCAGCTCCATCGTCTCATCAGCGCCGGCCGAAATGCTCGTGACCAAGAAATATCGACAACAGGAGTTGAAAGAAAATGTTCTGCAGCCGACGATGGGCTGAGTACAAACGAGAACAAGGTATGAATGAGTATAAGCACAATCTCAACACCAAGTGGTATCGCAAAATCGAAGAATCTTCGCCAGTCATCAGAAAAAAAGAAATCCCATCCAAGAAGCCAGACCATGCAAATGCCCTGATCCAAACGCCAACTTCTACAAGATGCCGTACATGTCTTCATCACGTCCCGCTCGGGTCAACTCGAACCCGCTTCACATTCTACCGTGTGGACTGGTAGGGCTTGTACCCAGGATACGCAGCGGGCTGCTCCTCCTGGCCACCGCCCGCGCCGCACGAGTCGTCGTACGTGTTCGACCTCGTCGGCCTGCTGAAGTTCGGTGACCGCGGGCTCTGCTGCGCATCAGCTGTGTACTGCCTCTGCGGCGGCGCGCGATTCGCCAGGGGCGCCGGGCGGTTGCCCATGGGCCGCTGCCGCTGCGAGTCGGTGGAGAATTGCCGCTGTGGCTGGGGAGCCGACTGCGCGGAGTCGTTCGAGTACTGTCGATACGGCGGTGCACGCGATGGTGGGCCGCGGCCGGGCGCGGCGTCTGCGGACCACTGCCGCTGAGGGGCTGGGGAGGATCGAGGCCCTGGAGCTGGAGAGAAGGACCTCGGCGGGCCTCCTTGGGCAGGTGAGAACGTCCTTGCAGGGCCTTGCGGCGCAGGCGAGTACGACCGCTGCGGGGGATTGCCGAACTGGCCCTGCTGCTGAGGTGAAGGCGAGTACGTTCGTTGCGGAGCATTAGCAAACTGGCCCTGTTGCTGCGGCGCAGGCGAGTATGTTCGTTGCGGCGCATTGGCGAACTGGCCTTGCTGCTGCTGCGGCGAAGGCGAGTAAGTCCGCTGAGGTGCGATGCGCGGGTCAAACGCACGATCGCTGCCGAACTGGCCCTGAGAGGGAGCTGGTGAGCCGCGCGAGCGGTCCGGATACGCGCCCGTTCCTGCGACAGAGCGGTTCGAGCCTCCTGTAATGGACCGCGTGGGAGGGGCCCTGCTGTATGGCTGGTTCATGCTGGTGGACACGGCACTGTTGGCGCCATACGGGTCGTGGGCGCTATATCCATCCGGCTCCTGCGAGAAGCCGTTCTGGCCATAGCCCACTTGTGACTGTGCATGTCCGTAATCTTGGCCCACAGCGCCGCCCGTGACACCCCAGCTCTGTTCCGTATGGAATGAAGTCGTCGACTGCGCATAAGCATTGTGCATCTGGCCGTAGCCGCCCTGCCCAGGCACGTTGTTGTATGTGTTTGCCCCGGGTGCACCAGCGCCGCCCATGTATCCGCCCGAAGCAGCCATATTGCCAGGTGGTCCGTATGGGCTGACGCCGCCCTGCACCGGGGACCTGTTCCCAGGCGTCCCAGTTCCGACCGGCGACATGCTGTTCATAAGTGGCGCGTTCAGCTCATTGGTCTCTGGCTTCTTCAGCTGCTGCAGCTCGACCTCCTCCTCCTTGAGCTGCACCTTCTTGCTCTCCGAATCCCCCCACGTAGGCATGGCAGGGAGCGAGTCCTCGCTCTCGGGATTCTTGGAGATATCGAAACTCGCGTACTGTGGGGCTTCCTCCTTGGCTGTCGGCATCGGGCGGTTCCATGGCAGGCCACCTGCCGACATCGGGTCGTGGGGTTGGTAGCCCTTATCATCTGGAAGGTTTCGGTAGGGCTCATCGAGGTGTTTGTGTCTGCCTCCCTTGGGCGGATCGCAGCAACCGCAGCAGTTCCCGCAGCACTTCAGGCAGTAGCAGCACTCGCAACAGCAGGAGAGACCGCAGCAGAGACATCTTGCTACACACCAGACGACAGACAACACGATGAGAGAGCCTATTATAATGACGGCGATCACGGGCCATCTGCGCGCGAGATGTCAGCATACTTGTGAAGGAAGGGTGTCTTGAGGGTAGTGGAGGATATGCCGTACTTGCAATAGACCGCCGCCATGCAGTTGCTCCAACTGGAAAAGGCCGTCTTGACGTCTTCAATGTTTCCCTCAGTCTCGCTAACGATGTCCCTCTCCACGAATGCGTGCTTCAGGCTCCTCGCAATTATCTCTCCAACTCCTCCCCGCAAGCTCCTCGCCATCGCCACGTCTATGGACGGCATCTTGACACGCTAGGAGGGCGCACAGCCCTGGATGGCAGGATGCAGGAAGTGTGCCTCAACTCGACACCGAGAGAGTAGGATCCCTCGGTCTTCGGGTATGTCGTTCGTGAAGTAACGCTCGCGTTGCTACAGGGCCATGATTCGTTTCGTCTCGTTCGTTCGTAGGTGGTTGCTTCGGAAACTTGGAAGAAAAAAAAATAGAAAAATCCGCCTGGCGATATTTTGTGCAGCAAGCAGAATCTCCTGTCCAGGCAGACGAGGGGCCAGAGTCGGGTCGGGCGTCACGGGGCGCCTTGTGTGACCAACAGCGAGGGGGTGCAGCGACAGCAGCTGATCGCGCTCCCAAGAGAGTGAATATGGCAACGACGTAAACGACAGTGTTTCTCGTCCGAGTAGTAGATTCAAGGCCAACCCGTTTCACGAAACTGGAAAGATGGTAGATCGAGAATAGGAGACTTTGGGTGGTGCGGCTCCGGTTCCGTGGATTAAGCGCTGACGGCTGAAGCGATGTTCAAGCCGGGGAATGCAGATTGGTTGTTCCCGGTGCAGATCCAAGGTGTCTCACTGGCACCCGTTGCGCTAATGTCAAAATGAACGGCGAGGTGGGACGGACGAGGCTTGTGAACCACTCGCGAGCCCAGCGTTTTCAGATGTGTCTCAGCAGCCAGGTCCAAATAGACGATGATGCTGCTCAGCCACGCCGCGGAGTGCACCGAGTGCTGACTCTGCGCGCTGTCGTCTCAAAATAGTCCTTGGCTCTCCCCGCAAGGCTTGGCTGGACGGCTCGCGTCCGCTGATTGGCGTCGTGCTTTTTTGTACGTCGTTTCGAGAGGGTACGGTTAATAGAACTCTCGAGCTGACCAACCGGGCATCAGTTGGAACAGTGTTCGGACACCGGAGTGTGGGAGGAGGAAGAGAATGAAAAGGATGCGGCCCGCAGCACGAGTAATAAGCGCAGCAAGACAAGTGGGAAATAAAGATTGGCAAGCCTGGAGGATGAGGATCACCAGCCCCCAACAACGAACGAAAAAAAAAAAAAGCCTCGGACACGAGGATGTGTTAGTAGTACGTTCACGCCAACAACAGATGCCGTATTGCCGGCAATGAGAGTGACCAGCAACCGTTCACGTCGTCGTGGAAGATGGACAGAGTCGAACTTCAAAAGCCCGCGCTGAGGGAGAGCGAGAGCGAGAAGCTGCAGATTGGAGGGACCGCATTTCAGGAGCCGATATTGATAGAGGCCTCTCAAACTTAACCTTGTCTGCTATAGGAGGCGGGCTGGGCCCCTGCGAGTAAATTGCGATGGGGTGCTCCTCTAACACTCCACCGGGGGGGCGTCTGTCTGTGCTGGTGTGCGGGAAATAAGCATCGACATTGGCGGGCAAAGCTTGCAGGAGAGGGGAGCCGCCCCCGTAACTTTGCTGAATGCATACTTGCAATCTTATTTGCATGCGTGCTGTATGCGCCAGTAGTGCCCCCGCTGACCTGCGCTGTCCCGGCGCGTCTTCTCAATAGTGTTCATATCCGAGCCAGAGCCGCCCGGGCTCCCGCTGTCACGAGTCTGACCCTGCAGCAGGTTGGATCTTCAGGCACAGAGCCCATTCTAACCCAGTTCGCACTACCGCGCACTGGCCAGGTTGCATCAAGATCCGCCGTCGACCCCGTGGCTCCAGATAGATGATAGCACATTCCGACTATCCGTAGTGGAGGCTGATGTTGTGAATTATGTTGACTTCGAGTCTATAGCGGTTCTAGCGTCCTTAGTGCAGCCTTCTTGTCCCACGTCCTGCATAATTCCGTAGAGATCTTGCCATCTCGTGACGTCGTCTGGGTCTCAACGCATGGATTGAGCGTGCCACTCTTCATCCATGCCTGGTGAGGCCCACTCCTGCCCGCCGACTCTGGTGGTCGTCCTCAGCTTCGTCCCATACCCACGATGGTTTCATCAGGGAGTCTTTAGAGACTCACATGTGGGCCTGACTTCTTCGGAACATCGTGAGCAGTGAGTATTTCGGTCACAGGCCGCCCAAAATAACAAGTCGCTTGATGCTCTCAGCCGAGCAGTTTCAGGCCGCTCTTCGTCTTTTGGCCAGGCTTGACGATACCACCTCCAGAGGGTCCCAAATGCGGCGAGTATCTGCCATCGCCGCCGCCTGCCCCGTTCCCACTGTTCTTGCCTCCCTTCTTCTTGAAGTTCTTGCCCTTGTGCCTGTCATCCTTTTGGGCGGCTGGCTTGACCTCCGTCGTGCTCTTGCGCACCACGACGGGGTGGCTCTGGATGTATTTGCCATTCATCTCCTTGGCGGCCTGAAAGAAGTCGTCCGGGTCACTAAAGCTGACAAAGCCGTAGCCCTTGGACTTATTCGTCCGTTTGTCCCGTATCACCTTGGCCTTCTGCACCGACTGCCACCGGGAGAATGCCTTGAGCAGCGAGTCGTCTGTTGTCTCGCCTGCCAGGTTACCAACAAAGAGCCGCAGGTGCGATGGGTCCCATTCCAGCAGCGAGTCATCAGCCCACTTCTTGCCGCCACCCTCGCGATATACCGTCTTCTTTTTCTCGTTCGCGCCGTTCGCAGCTCCTTCCTGCGCGGCTTTGGCAGCAGCCTCCGCGTTGAAGGTCGGTCCAACAGTGGCGCCAGGCCTTCCACCGGCTGGTTTGGGGCCTGCAGTGGCGGTAGCATCAGCTCCCTCCTTGGGCATGTAGGCGCTCTGCCACTGCGCAATTTGCGCAGCCATCTCGGGGTCATAGTTGGGATCGCCGCGGTCGAACGGATTCTGCGGGGCGGCGGCAGCGGCGGCAGCGGCAGCGGCGGCGGCGGCGGCTGGCTGCGGGAACGGATTGCGGATTTGGGGCGGCGTAGAGTAGGATCCCGTCGTGGCGGCAGCACCATAGTAGGTTGCCTGCTGTGCGTAGTTCGACGGATAGTTGTAGGATGTCGTACTGGCGCCGTATGTTCCGCCTACGGCGGCGGATTGAGGGAAGGAGTACGTAGACGGAGGTGCGCCATAGCTAGATGTTGAGACGGGTGGCGTGCTGTACGTTGGCGCGCTGGAGTAGGATGCGCTGGCGGCGTACGACGACGTGCCCGGAGGTGGAGTGAAGGTTGACTTGAATCCGCCGCCTGATTTCGAAGGAGGAGGTCGAGGGGGTAGGGAATTTGAGAGACCTGGTGGACCCGGATATGACATGATGAATTTGACCGCTTCTTGACGGATGCACGACTCTGTTTTTCGTTTTGACGTACCTAGAGCCAGCCCGCGCCTACAGACTTTGCTCGCGACCCTCCGTTATCGCCGTAAATCTGGAGGATGTCTTTGTGTTTCGCGATAGAACAAGACCGTCGGGGTCTCAAATGGAGTTGCCTGGTGCAAGCTTGCGCAACCAGGACGATGGTGGAGCGGAAACGACTTTCGAGGACAAAAGGTTGGCCTGCCAGCCACGCGCCTGATTACGTAAACGGCGGGCTACCTCACGATGGCATGTGGGCCTGCTGACTAAGGCCGTTGTGAATGCTCTTCCGCAATCGGGCGATAGCTGGCGGTCTCGCACTGCCAAGCAATCTCTCTCGGCATTGTGAGCATGCGGATCGCTCAGGCTTTCCATGATTCAAGGGCGAGTTTGAGATATCCATCCAACTCGAAGCCGGAAGGAAGCCGGCACTCCATGAGTCTACAATGGTCGTCCCATAAGGGTGCCATCCCACAAGCTGTCATCCCACCGTGGCACAATGGTTGTGAGATGTTTTTGTCATGCGCAAGTACTGTACGGACGCACTTGGAGCAATTCTTGTCGGCACGTCGGGCAGCGGATGCGGTGATGACGTTTTTGGCGGGGCAGAGGAGACCCAGAACCCACCTGCCCCTCGCTGAAAGTCCCTCCGATGCTCGCCAGCGTAGTGTGGTACACACGGGTAATCCGCGCATACCCAGGTATTTTGCGACGGCATGCCGCCAGAGGCTGGATAAAACCTCCGTCTCCCGAACAAGCCGGCGTCTTTTGTGGGCGCCTGGCATGTCGGGCAGTAGGCCTTCCTTCCCAAGATCCCTCGCCGCAGGGTCAATCCGTCGGATTGCGAGGAGACCAGCTCAGCTCTCGTCTCTGGCTTGTGAGAGCCGCCTCAGCACGGGCATGACTCCTGCCTGCCTAGATGGCTAGGCAGGGCTTGGAAGCACTGCTCCTGGACAGGATCACAGTACTCGAGCAATGTGCATTGGATGCCCGGGCGTCACAGAGGGGTAACCTCTGGACGCCGAGCTTCGAAACGCGAGAAGTGGATACCCTCTGCCCCGAGTACTCTGTACAGTCTAGTACCTAAGGGGCTGTAACGAGACTGGTTTGAGGCGCGAGTCCAAGGCCAGGCGTCCGGGCTGTCTGTCCTCTGGAGAGCCGCGTAGGGCAGCACGGGCAGGACGTGATGCGTCCCTGCTGGTGCGTGGTGTGCGTAGGAGGGTCCTGGTGGGTGGTGTTCGAGCACAGTACGGATGGGGAAAGGGAACGTGCTGGGCAGGGATGGGTCTCAGAACCTTGGAAGCAAGTACTTATACACGGCAAAATAGCTTCAAGAACCGCCATCCGTCATCGCTCGGGGACCGGGGATAGTTAGAGCTCTTCCCTGAGTAAGCGCTGCCCACTTATTCCTAGCTTCGTAAGAGCGTGCCCGCCGCCCCGGGCCTGCCCAGACACTGCCCCCCGCGACGATATATGCCTTTCCCCGAGTCCAAACAAAATCTGTTCCCTCCCACTCTCCAGCCCAATTCACCTCATTCCTCCCCATCGCATCTCCCTCTCGACTGACCTCGAGACCCTTCCTCCAGCTATAGAGAGCCGTCACCCGACAACCCAACCTCCCCCTCCTTTGGATATCGCAGACATGTCTGGTCCAGTGTGAGTCTCGCAGCCTGCCCAGCTTGAACCCCACCTTCCCCTCTCCGGCCTGAGCCATTTCGCCGCACTGCGACAAGCCCAGCGTCGTGAACCCCTCCATCCAGCGAGCCCGGGTCCAGGTCCAAGCCCGGTCCCTCTTCCCATCAGTTCAGTGCAATGGATAGAACCGGACGGCATGGTGCTCGAGCTCGGGCTCGGGCTCGGGCTACCCCTCTTGCTGCCTTCCAGCATAAGCATACCCCTCTCCCCTGTTTCGCCCGCTGAGTGCTCCTCCCAGCGCTCGCCTCGCCCATATCGCCGGTGGGGTCGGACTTGGGACTACCAGCTTGGGACGTGGCAATGCTGACCAGAATCATCTCCCAAGTGCTGATCTCGGCCTTATTGGCCTGGCCGTCATGTAAGTCCTGCCGTTCCCCGCGGTGTGCAGGTGGCGAGACGAGGCTGATCACCACCCTAGGGGTCAGAACCTGATCCTGAACATGGCCGACCACGGCTTCACTATCTGCGCCTACAACCGTACCGTCTCCAAGGTCGACCGCTTCCTCGACAACGAGGCCAAGGGCAAGTCCATTGTCGGCGCCCACTCCAACGAGGAGTTCGTCGCCCAGCTGAAGAAGCCCCGCCGTGTCATGCTTCTCGTCCAGGCTGGCAAGGCTGTCGACGAATGGATCGAGACCCTCCTGCCCCTGCTCGAGGCCGGAGACATCATCATCGACGGTGGAAACTCTCACTTCCCCGACTCCAACAGGAGGACCCAGTACCTCAAGACCAAGGGTCTGCACTTCGTCGGTTCCGGCGTTTCCGGTGGCGAGGAGGGTGCCCGTTACGGCCCCTCCATGATGCCCGGCGGTGACGAGGCTGCTTGGCCTCCGATCAAGGACATCTTCCAGAGCATCGCTGCCAAAAGCGACGGCGAGGCGTGCTGTGACTGGGTCGGTGACGAGGGTGCCGGTCACTACGTCAAGATGGTCCACAACGGTATCGAGTACGGTGACATGCAGCTCATCTCGGAGGTAGGATATCCGCCATCGTCCTCGACACGCGGCTGAAGCTGACCCTGCATTTCACAGGCCTACGACATCATGAAGCGCGGCCTGGGCATGTCCAGCAAGGAGATCGGTGACACCTTCGCCAAGTGGAACAAGGGCGTCCTGGACTCCTTCTTGATCGAGATCACACGGGACATCATGTACTACAATGATGAAGATGGCCAGCCCCTCGTTGAGAAGATTCTGGACAAGGCTGGTCAGAAGGGAACCGGAAAGTGGACTGCGATCAATGCTCTTGACCTGGGCATGCCCGTCACCCTGATCGCCGAGGCTGTGCTGGCTCGCTGCCTGTCTGCCGTCAAGGAAGAGCGTACCGAGGCTTCCACCAAGCTCGAGTTTGTCGGTCGTGTCAAGGAGTTCGATGGCAGCAAGGAGCAGTTCCTCGATGACCTCGAGCAGGCTCTGTACGCCTCCAAGATCATCTCCTACGCCCAGGGCTTCATGCTGATGCAGGAGGTATGTTCTCACCGGTGTGTCTGTCGGACTGGCATGTCGATACTGACTGGCAAAACTCTCAGGCTGCTAAGGAGTACGGCTGGAAGCTGAACAAGCCTTCGATCGCGCTGATGTGGCGTGGTGGTTGCATTATCCGGTCTGTGTTCCTCAAGGACATCACGAGCGCGTACCGCAACAACCCCGACCTCAAGAACCTGCTCTTCGACGACTTCTTCAACAAGGCTATCCACAAGGCTCAGCCTGGCTGGAGAGATGTCGTCGCCAAGTCGGCTCAGCTCGGTATCCCAACCCCGGCTTTCTCCACTGCCCTGTCATGGTTTGACGGCTACCGCACTAAGGACCTGCCTGCCAACCTGCTGCAGGCGCAGCGTGATTACTTCGGTGCCCACACCTTCAAGATCAAGCCAGAGGCTGCTACCGCGAAGTACCTCGTCGGTCAGGACATCCACGTCAACTGGACCGGTCGCGGTGGAAACGTTTCTGCCTCTACATACCAGGCATAAGTTGGGAATGCTTGTCTGCTAGATAGAGTTTGAGCCTGTAGATCGATTCACCTACCCCAGGAGGGCCACTTTAAGAATGTGGCACACAATACTTCATGATCGGGTACAGGTACTAATACGAAAAATAAAGTTTGTTACAATATGAACAACAAAAATTTGCAGAAATGACTTATGAAGTGATGTGCGACAGCTGAATGACCACAAAGGCCCACACTTCTCATGAGGCTGAACATCGCAGTCGTCTCCAGGAACCCGGCAAAGCCGAGCAAACAAGACCCAAACCAGCTGTGTATCAGTCTCTATGTGTGTGCGAAAGTGTTACTGCAGAATGCCAGCCGTCCTGAGATATCAAGGCAGGTTTGATGATTCCTCGTGGCAGCCCAATACCTAGTGACGACAAGTGTCGAACGCTAGTATGGAGTAGTGAGGCTGGCTGTGGCTGGTGCGTGGCGCTTATGTAATCCGATGTGATGGGGTTTTCTCAGCCAGGCGCGCTCCCCGAGCGGATGCAGTCGCGACTTTCACTTCCAGCAAGCTACAGCCCGTCGCGAATAATCGATCACATGCGCCATCTGTGATCATTACTCAACAACATCGACAGGCTCATTGTCGCCGGCGGCTGCTGCTGATCGCACTTCAATTACAACTGCTACAGCAATATAGAACATAGCTTCCACTCGGAAGCACCGCTCGATCACGATGGCAGACCCAAGGATGGCAGACCCCAGCGTCAGCATCCACGAGAGGATGGTCAGTCTGAACAGTCACTATCCCTCTGCCCTTGCTGCAGCTCACCTCATCTCATTCAATTGCAATACTAACCCGAGGCTTTCCTCTATCAGCTGCCGCATCTGCATCTCGTCAGCACCTACCGGTATCCCGAGAGGACTACAATGTCCCTGCACGACCCTACAACTTTGAACTGGCTCCTCAACATGCTGTTAACCGCCCCTAAGATCGCTCGTGACACGGCACCATTCTTCTGGACCTACCTTGACGCTCCTCGAGATGGACAGATAATGCTCACATGGCAGCCCCTGCAACGACTGGGCACCAATTTTGCCTCCGATGGTTACATTTGGCCTAGTCCGGACGAATTCACCGCGCGGGACCTGAAGAACGGCCTGGTTTGTCCTTAACTGTCCGCGGTACTTTGCTTCTTTATTCTGACCGTGACATTTAGATTCTGGAGGTTTTCTCCCAGAGAATAGGCTTTCGACCAGGAGAACCGATTGCGGCGCATGCCCGCACCCGCTTCCGCCTGGTCCCAACCCAGAACGCCCCGGCCGGTGCGCCTCAGGTCGATCCCAGTCTCTGGCTCGTCCACTACGGACCAACTCAGCAGCCCATGCCCGTTGAGATGATTCCAATTCATACCCCCGTGCATCAGATAATGGGAAACCGCATGGCGCTGCAAAGAGGAGGCCAGATTGCGCGGAAGGAGTTCATGCTGGCGGACCGCCTTAATTGGCCCACGATCAACCCGCCGCGGGAGGGTAGGGGGCATCCCATGATGGTACAACCCGGCAACCCCCGCAACGTGCCTCAACAAATGGCCTATCCTCCACCAGGCAAGCGCAATAGAGCTGCAGCTCATGCGCAACAGCACGTTGCCGGTGGACCTGGTACATACGCACCTTATGAGGAAGATGACGATACGACAGCAGGCGACCTCTTTGATCACATGACCCCGCGCGATGTCAGCATGGCACGCTACACACGGAATCACGAGTGGATGGAGGAGGTGCTGGGCTCTGCATACAGAATCGGGCAGATTGAGCCTGCTGATCTTGGGCTGGGCCTGCAAGGGGAGCTATCGTCCGTCACACAAGGCATTTTCGAGGCGCCTGGCGCCGATGCTCACAAGAAGCCGCCATCTAAGCCCTTTGTCGGCCGCTTGGATCCTGAGCTAGCTGATCAGTTCAGAAAGAGAGTTGCGGACAAGATCCTGGCAGAACAAGCTGAGATGGCGAAGATGAAGGCTCAGCACGAGAAGCAGATGGCAAAATTCAAATCTAACTCGATTCTGTCGCGATCTGAGAAGGAAGTGCGACTCGCTGTCGAGGAGACTGGCCCCGAGTTCTGGCGACTGGAAGGGAAGGAGGAGGAGGAGGACGAGAGCAACGGTCACTTCAATATGAAGCATCACAGAAAAGTCGATGACATTGTGGCAGATGTCGAGTCGGCACTCGGCCGCCACATCGAAGTTGTCAGTGACGTCAAGCGCGTCCAAGATGGTGGATTTCAAGAACCAGCGCCAGAGCCTGGAGTTCTCCCGATGCCTCCAGCTGCACAAGCGCATGTGGATGCTAGCGGTGCTGTTCCAACCCAGCTCTCCAGGCCGCCGTCGCATGCAGGCTCCCAGAACAGCGGCGTCATGGTTGGCGACACAGACGTGGACATGGGCGGCACTGGTGCTGGTCTTGAGCAGACAGGAGTTTCTTCAAATTCCACACCCCAGGCTCATTTGCCCTCGTTGGTCTCTGCTGGTGCGACAACAGACAATGCTGGCGCTTCAGCACAAGCCGGACAAGTTCATGTTCCAGCCGGCGCACCGGAAGACGGTGCTATGCAACACGCGGGCCAGGGCAAGGACACCAACATGGCCCCAGACCAAGGTACGGGAAGTGGCGACTGGGTCGTCGTGCCCAAAGGGGGTGTCTCGCCGGGGGCATCGGCCAGTGGGCCACTCGCGGCAGCGCCTGCTGCAGCACCTCTGGAACCTATGCAGCCTAGCGATGCCAACAAGACCAGCGACAGCGACTTTGGAGACATGAACACTGCTGGTGAGGCTCTGAGCAGTTACGACCACCAGAACGACGGAGAACTCGGAGATGGCATGGATCTTGTCGTGGAGGACTCAGCCTTTGGAGATGCCGTCTTTGGCGTCGAAGAATCACGGGGATCGGCAGCTGGCACTCCCGCGGATGGCATGTAGAGTCCGAGCCTCCGCGGTGGATCTGGCGACGAACTCGACGACGAGCCAGGACGCAGCACTCACGCAGTTCCTGCACCGAAACTTCGCATTGTATTAATAATGGTATTTAGAAGTGCCATGCTCTATCTGTCGCTCTTGGCCTGGACGGCCTGATTGAGTATGGGCGATTCAACTGCAAAAGGGACGCCGAGGACTTCTTTTCTGCGCGAGGTGCGAAGTGATCAGAGGAATGTTGAAATGGACCTGGGATCAAGATAGGCGTTGAAATTCATATGGACAACAGACATGTGGGTACGATGATGTATGGAGAATACCGCATCAAGCAACTCGATGAAGGGCACCTGTGCTTCCAACGCGCAGGGCCACCGGGATGAGCATCGTCTACAAGGCTTGGCCTCATGGATGCCGTCAAAGCGTGCATTGATAGTGTCCACAAGAAGGGACAGTAAGCTGAGTCTCTAGACCGAGTCTAGTACAGTCCGTACAGTGGATACAGCTTTGAGGACAATGGCCGGTGCGTATGCGTTGTATGCGCAGAGGATGCAGAGGCGAAAATTGTGCAGCACCAAAGGAAATAAGAAAAACAATACAGACTTATAGAGACAGAAGGAGGAAGATCGAGCAGACAGTTTCAGCCGATACGGATTGATGACATGGGGCAGAAGATCTTGAGCTTTGAACTATACCTTTTTTCTCCTGTTCCCTCTCGCCAGGCATTCGTCTTCGCGGATTTTTCTAGTACTACGGGACGAACCTCTAGTTCAGTAATTGTATGAGCTAGCTATTGAGAGGGTGCCAAATTTTAAGCGTGCTGCTTCCTCTTTGCAGAGCCCTGATGGCAGGCCGGCGGACGAGGCGTGAAGGGGTGGGTTGGAAGCCTGACACGGTATGTGGTCAGGTCGGCCCGCCGAGCGAGGTCTCAGGAAGGGGGGCTCGTTTGATCTTCCACCCATCCCCGGCTCCGACCTGAGCCACGCAGTGTCAGAACCCTCACACGCAACCTTATTCGCCGGGGCTCTCCGCGTGAAGGTCGGAGTGCGCCCCGAGGCGGGTCATTTCTCTCATGCCTTAAAATTTATGCTTATACTTTTTGTCCTTCCCCTTGCGCCGCCCGAGGCGCTTTCGCTCTGCTGCAGGGACCGGGCCGCTGATAGCATGAACGTGCCGTTAGGGCCAGGAGGCTGGAGAGTCCTGGCCTCCTCCCCGCTTGAATCTGGCCCTATTGGCATGGGGGAGGGGCTGGAGAGGACTTGATGGGCAAGATGGTCCTCTGCAATGAGGTCTAGATCTTGTGTGTTCACGCAAGTCTATCTGGTCGAGGCTAGTGAGGACGACGATGTGCGTGGCGGAGGACTATCAGCTGCACATCAGCAACAGCGTGGCAGGGACGACGAAAGAAGTTGTGAGGGTTGTGAGGCGATGCGATGCCGTGGTCCCACGGGTCCACGGCAGCTCTCGCACGTCTCAGGTCCTCGGCGCGCCGGGAAACCCCCTCCGCCCCCCACGATAGAGCTCATGCGTCAACGTTTCCAACCCCGGACCGTCTAAACAGATGGGACGCCTGTCATCCCATCCCCAAGAAGAGCCAAGCCTGATGTACGGACGCACCATCTGCTGACTGGCGACGCGCACCACTGGCAGCGGCAGCGCCGCACCAGCAACATGGCATGGTGATCATGTCGCCCCCGTAGCGCGAGGATCATACGCGGATCCCGTCGCAGCGCCGGCCGACTCACACTGAGATATAGTTCCTACGATATATCACCGGGCCTTCGCGACGATGCCCACGATGGTAGTAGTTCTCATGATCTTCCTGAGGATCTCGCCGTCGGTAGTCCACCACCTGTTCTTTCTCACCACCCGTTCTTTTCACCACCCATCCATCCAGTCTGCAGGGCAGCGCTTTGCACTCTACGTTCCTTTAATATCCACAACCTGCTCTGGTAGCCATACAAGTTCCATTCATTCCATACACTCTTTTCTTTCGTCTAGTGACGGCCTGTCGATATGCGCGTCTCCAGAGTCTTTGCGGCGGTCCTCCTGGGAGTGGCGGTGGTGGAGGCCGCCAACAATAATGGCAACTCGGACTCGAACGGTATGAGCCAGCAGGGTCAGCAGCAGCAACATCAGCAGAACAACGAAGGCCAGGGAAATGGATCCAACCAAGGATCCGATGATAATGTGAAGGAGAAGGGGGGAAACAACAATAATGGCGGAGGAAAGAACTCGGCAAACAATAATAATAGTAACAACAACAGCAACAACAACAGCAACAACAACAACGTCAACAACAACACTGCTGGCCTTCAGCCTCTGCCAGGACAGTTCGAGAGCGCACAGGGTTCCCTGAAGCCACTCCCAGGCGCGGTCACCACGAACTCCACACAACAGAGCCTCCAACCTCTCGGGAACGCCCAGGCAGGAGCTGCAAGCACCCAGCAGAGCCTCATCCCCCTGGGGAGCGCCCAAACCAGTGCCGGAGCAGCCCTACAGAGCCTGCAGCCCCTCGGTGGTGGCGCCGGCAGCGCCGCGCAGACCACCGCCGCCGCCGCAGGGCTTCCCTTACAGGCGAGCGCCGCTGCCCCGCCGCAGGGCTTCATGACGGTTCCGGCCGCTGTCCCCTCGGCAGCCTTGGCCACGTCGGCCGTGGCTGCGCAGCTGCAGCCGCTGCCCGGCACGGTGGCGACCGACCCGGCGAGCCTGAGCATGCTGCCGGCGCAGACGCTCACGACGATGACGGAGGCGATCGCGACGGAGGGGATGACGGTCCTGGTCACGATGACGGCGCCTGTGGCCCAGGCGACGAGTGCGGCGGCGCTCGTGTCGAACGGGTCGGCAGCGGCCGTGACGAACGGGTCGGCGTCGGCTGTGGTGGAGAAGTCCGCTGCGGCGTCGAGCGGAATGGCGGGCGTTGCTGCTGTTCTGGGGGGTATTGTGGGTGTACTTGGGTTCTTGATGGCTTAAGCCCGGGGGGGGGGAGGTGATTAGGAGCCTGGCGTTGAGAGCTGGCGGGCTGTCCGAGATGTACCTGGCTCGTTGACGGGATCCCAATGGCACCGGATCTGATGGTTGAAGTTACCATGGGCCGTGGTCACTGATGGATGAGTTCAGTCTTCTGTTACTTTACCGCTCAAAAAACCTAACTTCGATCACTTCTTCTCAACTGTAAGAGATTCAATTTAGAATGTGACGTCCAATGACTAATATTAAGCCTCCTTTGTCTACCCAATGCCCGTGTTGACATTATGTTCCGCATTGAAAATCTTCTGAAGCAAGGGCGTGGTCGATGACAAACTTCATTGGCCCACTGGGTTCATTTCTATGTTAAGCGCCTGTTGGTTTGGGGGGAGGGGGTGATTTTGGCCGTCAAATAACTCACTGCTGACCATCTCAACTCCCTGAGTACGACTACTACCGAGCGGTAATCAGAAGTCAAGACGACCGTGTTGCTGCCGACCGGGAGGATTAAGCATCTGATGCAAGGTTCCTGTAGAGAAAGTGGTCTATGTGCAAACCCTCGGGTCACTCCTCATCAATATGCGACAAACATCGAGGGAGCTGATGGTAGAGTGCTCATATTTCTATGTCCGTGTAAGTGTATAATGGTCAGTAAGTGACGATAGATCTAGCGACAAGTCTTCATGTGTGTCTCCATGCCCCGGGCATTTAGCACATTCTCAAGGCTCGTAAGGAGACGATGCCCTCCGTCCTGTCAAAGGAACGCCGCCATTCTCTGTGACCAGCACAGGATCCTCGAGTCTCACACCGAAACCGACCTGCTTTCCAATCTTGTAGGCTTGCTCGCTGGTGACATATATGCCCTGGGAATGGTCAGTCGTTTTCGTCTACCCAAGATCTGGATGCGATAGAGAGGGTTCTCACCGGTTCGTTGCTGCAGACGTCACCAGCTTTCAGCTTCTCATGATTGGCACCATTCAAGTATGGATGCTCATGCATCTCCAATCCCAAGCCATGCCCGAGCCTGTGTGTATAGAACTCGGCGTATCCAGCCTCGGACACCGGCTTGCGGGAAGCGCCGTCCACCACGGAGCACGTCTCATTGGGAAACATCAGGCTGAACCCTGCGGACTGGGCGGCTTGGACGGTCTTCCAGGTATTCATGAGCTCATCGCTCACCTTGCCCCCCGACGGCAGGATAGTCCGTGTCACATCGCTGTTATAGCCGTGGAGCAGGGAGCCGATGTCGATCAAGACAAACTCTCCCTCCCCAAGCGTCTTCCCGTATTTGCCGCCGTGAGGGTAGGCCGCCTGGTCACCGAACAAGATTATAGCCCAGTAGCCCTCGCCGACCCCGGCACGGCTGAAAAGGGATTCGGCCGCGGTCGTGACTGTCCCCTGTGTCATCCCGACCTTTATGCATTTCTGCAGGGACGCGACCAGCTCCAGAGTGTAGCTGTTAATGCCCTTCAGGATGGCGATCTCGGCATCCGTCTTTACGGCGCGTAGAGACTGGATGGTCTCGGTCATGGGCACGACCCGGACTCTAGCGTTCTGAAGGCCGGCGGCAATCATAAACCTCGCGTGCTCATCGAGCATGATCTTGGAGAAGCCGGTCGCCTTCGCCAGGACCTCGTAGGGCGATTCTTCCTCGGGCCACTCGATGACCTTCTTGTCCTTGTAGACCATATCCAAGCCTTCGATCCGCCCGGCTTCAAACTTGGGCACGAGGTAAGAGAACTGGCCATCCTTATCCAGGATCATCAGGAACGGCCTCTCGGACAAATGGAAATTGTACGAGATGTTGGCATAATAAGCCGACGACGCGGACGGCTCCGCGATAAAGGCGTCAACGCCAGCATCCTTCAGTGCTGATGCTAGAGTCCCTTGGCGCTGCAGAAATTCATCACGCCCGATGGGAGGCACGTCCAGAAGGCCAACGTGCGGCTCGAGGTGCCTCCACGCACATGTTTCAAGGTAGGACGGGGACAGGTCGGATGCTGGCCACCACGATCGACGGTGGACGTATAGTCCGACAAGAGCGCCAAGGCTCAGTGTGAGGAACGATGCCCAGGCCACGGTCTCGTAAAATCGGCCTAATGCCCTCCTCCTCCTACTCGACCTTGCGGTGTTCCTGCGCCGGGATTGGAGCAGTGGCCGGTATTCACCGCCTATGGCTTTCTCGGGAGCCGTACTCTTCGGCATGGTGTTGCGATGGTAGCACACGGCTCACTCTGGGACTTGCGCAATAGAACCTCGGAATGTTTGTGTGATGGAGGAGAATATGAAAGAGGAGGTGATGTCTTGGGGCATGTCGCCGTGGAGTAGTATCATTATCTTGATAACAGACCGGCGGCGGCGACCTCTCACTGCCACCCCTGAACCCTGCCACGCCCGCTTACCTGACCCCTGCCACTGCCCTGCCACAACACCAACCACGCTCCGTCATCTTCCTCAGCGTCCTTTTCTGCGGGATCCAAGACATCCAACCTGCCAACTCGACCCGACCGGCTCCCGACCAAGGCCTGCCACCCTTCGATCGTCCTACCTAGGTACCAACCATCAGTCGCGAGCTTGTGTATCGCTCACTCCAGGGGCAGAGGTCTTTTCTCCTGCTTGAGTCTCACAAGCGCGCACACAGTACCACATCGGGCCGCGGATAGGGTTGAGTGAGGGCATTTTTGCAACGACGCAAGTATCGCTCAAGGTCTTGGTCTCTTTCTCTATTATTTTCCTTCTTCCTAAAAGAATAAAAATAAAAAATAGAGCCCTCAGGTCTGGTGCTGCTTATCACCATGTTCTCCCGCTTCCTATGGAAGACTCCGGTCTATCAGAATACAGGCTCTACGGCTCGAGATCACCTTGCCTCAGAACGTACCTTCTTGGCATGGATCAGAACGGGGCTTGGATTCTTGGCCCTGGGAATCGCCATTGAGAGATTCTCCCAGCTGGACCTTAGGGAGCTGCTCAGACCTCTGCACCAGCAACAGCAGCAGGTCCAGCAGAATCAAGCACACAAGCCCGATCCAGACGAGGTCGAGCATGAGCTCGAGAAGGAACAGTCGCAGGTCCTGGTCGGCACTCTGCTGGCCCTGGGATCAGGCTCGATAGTCTACGGGACTTCACGCTACTTCTCAAACCTCAAGCTGCTGGAGAGGGGCCTCTTCAAGCCTGCTTACCACGGCTCGGCTTTTGTCGCCGCATCAGTCGCAGGCTTGGCTGGTGGCGTGTACGGGACTGCTCTCAGAAGAACATGGGCAGCGAGGAAAGAGCGCCGGGAGATGAGCGGCTCGCGGTGAAATATCCACGAAGACTCGAAAACCTTGACAGAGGCCATCCTATATCCAGGGACACGCTTGATGGGACAAAAGGTCACACCCAGGTCACCCTCACACAGCCTGCAATCAATGACATCCGGGCAAGACGGCCCCGGCACTATTTCATCGGTAATCCCATGGAGGATCATTCCACAGGAGATTGTTCCAGGCCTGATCATCTCATCCAACAGAGATCACGCCAATGGGCCAGCCTTTTCGGCTCGGTTCGGATGTATTGTCTCTTGTCGAGGATCTTTTTGAGGCGGCTCATGGTTCAGGAATAATATCTCTCCCTAGTTGACACTGCCTAGACCTACAAACCCCTATTTTTCCCTCACTTCGGGATCACTATATTTTCCTCCGCGACTTTATTGTGTTCACAATTTTGCCTGTTTGGCCTCCCGGCTGATGTTGTGCTCGGCCGTAAAGTGGCCAAGGTATCTCCAGTTTGGGCCGCACAAGGTTGCGCATCGCTGGGGACACCCATTCAATCCACTCGGGTATCCGGATAGACGGCTGGTGTCAATTACCTCGTTCCACGTGGTTCACTCAGCCACCGTCTGGAAGTTGTCCTGTGCCCCTCGATCATGTTTCCTCCGAGAGTCAAGGGGGTTAGAAAGGGAGAATGGGGTGCTACCATCAATTCGAAGGCCCGATCTTGTCTCACCCTCGCTGGACCCTATATACGAGGGCCAGCCGCGCAGCTGTGCGGGACTGGAATTCTACATGCCTTCCCGGCGAGGCTGGCTGGCAAACTCCTCATTCCTGCACTAGGCCAGCGGCAAGGCTGAGAGACTCAAGGGCTGGGTAGAGGAAGACCTGCAAGAGATATCTAGGGGGTGACCCCGCCGACAGAGGTGCACAGCATGGTCGGTCTTGCAGGTCAATCATCCCTTCTTTCTAGATCTCTCGGCCCAAGATGCTTGCCAGAGCTCTTTTCGCTACGGCGCTTTGCATGAGGCTGGCGGCGCCGGTGGTAGCTACGCCCCATATCTTTCAGCGGGAGGAGGATTGCGCCGACACGATAACAACAACTGTGACGGTCACTTCCATAATCAGTTCTGATCCTACCGCAACAATAGATCCTTCGTCGGATCCAGGCGACAACTCGGGACAGCCATCAGGTCTCAGTGCAGGGCCACAGACGGTGACAGTCACGGTCACGAGCATCGTGCCATCCGTCTCAACAGAAACTGTCTTTCAGACCCGAACAGTTACTGAAAATCACACCATCACGCAAACTCAGACTGTTATCCGGGCATTAAATACTGGAGGCCAAGCTGACCCAGACCCGCCGTCAGATCCAACTACAATCCTCACAGAGACACTCACAAGTATTACCACAATTTTCAATACCATTTCGGGATCACCCACTGGACCTAGTGTCTCACGCAATTTGTTCCCAACCGGTTTTCCACTGCAGCCTTCCAGTCGGCCATTCTTCCATAATGGTACACAAGGAGGACCATTCGGCAACTATACAAACTCTCCTTTTCCTGCGCCGTCATCGCGCCCTCCCTCGCCAAACCCCTTTGACCCCTCGTCTACATCGATCGCTTTTCCTCCTGCTTCACCTTCTCCTGGACTTTCGCTGTTCTCGAGCAGCTCTGTCCCTGTATCGGATATCTCGAACTCCACTTCGGGCTATGAGAATTCACTGTACTTCGCAAACTGGTATGCTCCCAGTTTGATACGATTCTGGGAAATTCAGCTAATATAGGAATAGGGCGATATATGGTGCACAGTACCAACCCCAGTCGCTCCCGGCATCATCAGTTACTCGTATTCACTACGCGTTTGCCGACATTGATAGTAACGGCAATGTGGTATCCTCAGACACATATGCAGATCTGCAGAAACATTATCCAACTGACTCCTGGAACGACAATGGCACCAATGCCTACGGCTGTGTCAAGCAACTCTACATTCTTAAGAAGAAGAACCGCAACATGAAGGTCCTCCTCTCCGTTGGCGGCTGGACGTGGTCCTCCAAGTTTTCGCCCATGGCTGCAGATCCGACGATGCGTCAGAACTTCGCCTCCAGCGCAGTACAAATCATCACCGACTGGGGGTTCGACGGCCTTGACATCGACTGGGAATTCAACGCATACACACCGACTACCCAAGATACCCAGAACATCGTGCTGCTCCTTCAGGCCGTCCGCAACGCCTTTAACGCCTGGTCAGCTTCACACGCGCCGAGCTATCACTTTCTCATCACAGTCGCCAGCCCCGCGGGCCCCGCCGTGTACAGCCTCTGGGACATACCCGCGATGGACCCGTACGTCGATTCCTGGAATCTGATGTCGTACGACTACGCCGGCTCCTGGTCCAACGCGACGGGCCACTCGTCCAACATCTACTTCAACTCGCAGAATATGGAGGCCACGCCGTACAGCACGGACCAGGCGGTCTCCGCTTACATCGCGAAAGGCGTGGCGCCGTCAAAGATCGTCATGGGCCTCCCCCTCTACGGGCGGTCGTTCGAGGGGACCGCGGGCCTGGGGGAGGCCTTTGATGGGGTCGGGCCCGGGGACAGCCTGGGCGCCGGCCAGTGGCGGTTCCGGGACCTGCCGAGGGCGGGTGCGACGGAGTTTTATGATAACGTCGCGAAGGCGAGCTATAGCTACGACGCGGCGACGCAGGAGCTGATTAGTTATGACAACGTGCATAGCGTCGGTGAGAAGACCGTATATCTGAAGAGTAAGGGATTGGGAGGAGCGATGTTCTGGGAGGCGAGCGATGACAGGAATGGGACGGAGAGCTTGGTCGTCGCGATGGCGGGTCAGCTGGGGAGTCTGGACGCCGCGCAGAACCTGCTGAATTATCCGACGAGTCAGTATGATAATATTCGAAATGGGATGCCTGGGTCGTGAGAGAGGGGAGATCGGTCTTGGGAAAAGATAAAGACCTGTGGAGAATAGGTGTTCGTGATGGTTCCTTGGAATGAGTTAGTGTTCATTTCACGAGTAATGACGGGCATTTAGGTGCAAAGGGCAGTAGCATCCATAGCATTGGATTTATGTATGCATTCCTGAGCGTTTGACACTTTTCTTCCAACTTCTATTATATTGCTCGCCTCAAAAAACGAAATGCTATCAACCTCGCCTCTGCGTGCACCGCGTCTGCTGAAATAAAGCAGCGTAAGCACCTCTAAGGACCAGCGCCTACCGGGAGGTTGTGTGTATTCGGGTATCGTCTATCCGCCCTTGCCTGACCATGACATTCCTGCGCCACAAAACCTGGGAAAGATGTATGGTCGCTCAGATGATCGTCTTTTCTAGCTGCTTGGCAAGATCGTCCACCTCCGTGTCCTTCTTCTGGATGACGGGCTCCTCCTGGGCCTCCTCGGCCTCCTTGACCAGCTTTTCGGCTCTCTCCTCCGGTTCGATCTCCTCCTCTTCCTCCTCTTCTTCTTCGGAATCCTCTCCTTCTAGGTCGCTCAGGGAGTCCAGACCCCACTCGTCCTCGATGACGATGTCTCCGCCGAGCTTCTCCTTGCGCTCCTCCAGGAGCTGCTGCAGTGCAATGATGCCCTCATCCTCCTCCTCGAGCTTGTTACCGTTCAGCTCGATCTTCTTCAGCGCAGGGAGAGCCTCTTTCGCCGCCTTGGCAATGCTGGACACGCCCTTCGAGGTGATATCGTTGTACTGAAGCCGCAGTATTTCGAGGTTGTTATTCCTGCCCTGGCCCAGAGCCTCACCCAACAAGACGGCACCCTTGGCGCTCAACAGCGAGTCGCCGACACCAAGCTCCTTAAGCGAAGTCCATGTAGGCGTGACCTTGGCGAGAGCCTTCGCACCCATGAGCGTAAACGTGTTGTCTTGTAGATCCAAAGTCACGAGGCCAGAGGCATGACTCAGACCCTCACTCAGCAAGTGAGAGATGCCCTCCTGGCGGATACCGTTCTGGACCATCTTCACCTCCTTGATCTTGTTGTGCAAGCTGAAAGTCTTGGCCCAGGCAGTCATGCTGCCGTTCTCCAGACGGTTACGACCGCAAATAACGGTCTCGAGGTCGGGGACAGTCTGACCGTCCTTGCGCGCGGCCTCCTTCTTCGTGTGGAGCTCGCTGAGCGCATCGGCGATTAGGATGCCGGCATGGGGGCCGAGGCCATTGTTATTCAGGTACAGGTGCTGCAGGGGGACGTGGGCAGCGAGGAATGCGACGAGGGGCGCTTGGGTGTTCAGGCCGAAGGCGTTGTCGTTCAGGTTGATCGTGTGGAGGTTGGGTAGGTTAAGGATCGACGTAAGGAGGGAGGACAGCGCCTCGGGGATCTCGTTCAGGAGACGGCCGGTGAAGATATCGGCGAGGTTTGCGACCTGGACTCACGTTAGAGACGGGCTTCCTCTGCGCCTGGAAGTTTTCTTCGGGCAGGACCTTACCTGTAGAGATTTCTTGGTAGACAGAACCTCACCCAGCCGCTGACAAGCGCCCACGCCCAGTGTGTTGCCAAGAATGCGGATCTCCTCAATGTCATCCATAGCCTTCAACTCGGCGATGTGAGGCTCCAGGTCATCCGCCGTGTCCAGCTTGAGGCCCTTTCCCTCAAGGGAGAACACCTTCTTCGACAGTGCCATAGCTTCTTACAAATGAGATGAGGTGTAGCGCAGATATGAAAAAGCACCAAGAGGCAGCAGGGGATGCAGATATGCTTCGGCTGGGGCTGGAGACTTATAGGCAACAAAAGTTGTCAGAGGATGAATGCCTTGTTCTTGGTGGGGGAGGGGCAAATCACAGCACGAGGCAGTGAACAGCAGTCGGGCACCCGGTGGCAGCCAGGGGTTGCCCCTGAATGTTAGGGGTCGACTGCAGATCGAGGCCCATGCTCGTTCAGCCAGCAAGGCTTCTGACAACTGCCGCCAGCCGCCGAATTCGTCTGTCGTGCCCCCTGCCTAGACTCTGACTTTCAGCTGCGACTCCTTGCGGCTGATCCTTGGAACTACTGTATTCACTTGGGGTTGCCGGCCGTGCAGTCGCGCCGCCCTGCCGAGTGCCTTACTAGCACGAGCATTCAACTTCCAGCCCCAACACAGCTTCTCGCATCTGCTCACCTAACCGACAACACGGTTTTGCGAGATATTTTTTCATCATTGTCTCCAGCTAGGTCGCCTCCACCAACCAGCTGACCTACATCCCGTTTGTTCCAGCTTGATCACGACCGTTTCCTGAACGGCGCATCATCCCCATTTGGCTCGCGGGCGCGTTACGCTCTCGCCCTGCACAGCTTTTCGGCAGCCTCACAATGTCCGATTCATCCCTATCGTCGATGTCTTCCTCAGAGGCGGGCGATGAGTACGAGCAAACCACCCAGGACATCACAATAGACGACGTCGAGCAGCCGCCGCCAAAGCGCCTCAAGCTTGGGGACGTGGGCTCCACGACTTCATCAGCTGTCGTTGCCGAGGCCGATCCAGAGCCTGAGCCCGAGCCAGAGGCCAAGGCCGGGCTCGATGCGCCTGACAACATCTCCGTCTCCTCAGACTCCTCGGGCGACATTCCCAGTAGCCCTGCGAATGCGCGGCTAGAGGATGAGGACTTTCAACCGCAGGTCACGGTATGCGCCTGGGAGGACTGTGACGCTGGCGACCTAGGCACCATGGACAGACTGGTTAGGCACATACACGACGAGCATATCGAGGGCCGCCAGAAGAAGTATACCTGCCAATGGGTGGGCTGCAGCAGACAGGGCGCAAATCACGCCAGTGGGTACGCGCTGAAGGCGCACATGCGAAGTCACACTAGGGAGAAGCCATTCTTCTGCTACCTTCCAGGTAAGGTGCAGTCCACACCACTGCCTCCGTTGCGCTCTTTCTGACTTTAATCACAGAATGCGACAAGTGCTTCACAAGATCCGATGCTCTGGCGAAACACATGCGGACCGTCCATGAAACCGAGGCCCTCCGACCATCTGACCCCGTGCCTAAGAGTATGCAGTCCGGCGGCGCTGCGGGCAAGTCTACGAAGTTGAAGATCATCATCAGGACGCCGCAGTCACATGCTGCAGGACATGATGATACTGTGGATGACGGAAATAGTGGGGACGAGAATTCGGCAGAACTCTTTACCCAGCTTACAGAGAAGGACGGTTTTGACAGACGGGAGCTCAAGATGCCGCTCCCTAAGCTGCATTGTATCTGCTACCGCCGAGCCAAGTGGGCTCAACAGGACGGCGAGGCTCTCAAGCAGGAGTGCAAGAGGTGGGAGGAAATCTACAAACAAGCTTGGCTGGAGAAAGAGGTTCTCTTGTCGCAAATGGTCAAGAGCGAGGTTGGCTGGCATGAACGACGCCGTGCCATACTATCCGGTACTACTGATATCGTCATCAATGGGGGACCTCCAGAGGCTGATTCTGCGACTGTGCCTGCCGCCACTGCTAATGGAGCTGCCAACGGGGAGCGCTCGGCCGAGGATTAGGCTTCCAACCATTCGCTCGGCAGCCGCGCACCCGACTCTCCTCCAGGCCCGAATTAGCGCAGCGATCGCTGCACGAGACGTCGCTATTCAGTCACCCGCATCTCGAAGACCAAGTTTCTGATACGGTGTAGTAAGTATTACAAAATGCGAAATGATCTGCACCGCCAGCGATGTGAGGACCGCTGTCGAAGGGAATGAGACAGGAGTTTCCGACTGAGAGGTGTTGCACATGTGTCACGTCCAGACGATACTCCTTGTGGCAGCTGAGGAGACAGATGCAAACTGCAGGAAGCCATATCACGGCGATGATCGAGGAGGCAGAACCGTCAGGCGCAGAAATGTCACAGTTGCTCTCAGAATAGTTGGCGAGACTCCTTGCGGGGCTTGCTCCAAGTATGGACATCATTGCCACTCTTCGCGGAGACCAGGACCCCAGAGGAATTCTTAGGTCTCTCATGACCTGAATCAACAGCATAGGTGGCCCAGGCAATATGGAGCGGACGGCAGAAATTATGATTACGATGTGGAATGTATTATTACAACGGTATAGGTGTTTGGGCAGTCGGCATATAAGGGCTGCGTGTGGCATCCGAGTCGTTTCTGGTCAATCATTTGACTTTCAATATTGCGCAACGCTGGATTTCTGGGGGAGAAGAACGAGCAAGGCCTCTCAAGAATGTGAATAGAGTGTGGTCATCAGCTACATGCTCATCAGTATAGCAGTGGCACCTAATGCAAGTCCTCCCTCAAGCAAATAAACCGCATCTCCAAGATGCTGCTTCTCCTCCGCATCACAATGTCTATAGATTCTTGCCCTTTCTCTTACTCGCCTCGGAGTTCCGGAAGGGAAACCCACTCGTTCGCTTATCGGCCCCCGTCCTCTTCGAGATGTGGCCTTTGTCTCCCCCGAACATCAAGCACCAGAGCCCAAAGGAAGCCAGAAGAGCGGACCCAAGGGCGCCAAAGAAATAGCCACCTGCATCAGTTCCGCTGAATCTGGCATAGCTGTAAAACGCCTGGGAGGCGTGGTAGAGCGTGGAGACAAGGATCACCGCGTTCGCATAGGGTGAGACGGATTCCGCTGGGGCTGGGAGGAGTCAGTGTGCCAAATTGTCCATGGAGTCTTGGAGTAGGGAAATATGAACTCACTGTCAACGAGTGAGGTCAAAGGCAGTGCTCCGGATAGGGCGACTACGACGATGCCGAGAGCGAGCTGTGCCAAGCCTAGGGACCGGGCGAAGTACTGTTCAGTGGCTACCGCGCGCCGGTGTTAGCAACTGGACTGAGCAGGATCTGGCAAAAGATATATATACGGTTTGCATGCTGATAGTCTGGGGTGAGCAGCGAGGATATGAACGTCGGCCATGTGATCAGAGGTACAGACTGGACCGCAAGCCATGCGAGCGTGGCAAAGCTGTAAGTAGAGGCAGCCTGACGAAAAGGTTAATATCTCGCTCGGAATGGCCGGTTCTAGACAAGAGACTTACATCCATTGCGTCGTGATCTGATTCTGTCAATTCAAGGAAGAATACAACAAATCACATCTTACAGAGCGATTCTTCGTGAGGCTGATGCTATTCGAGTGCGGTGCCCTTTAACAGCTCACCTAAGGGACAGGGCTGGCAGCTGGGCGGTACGTCACCTCACATCGTACAATACGTGATTGGCTGAAGTGAGAGAGCGGGTCCGCCGACAGGGAAGACCCAGGCTTCCCTTGCCACCTGCCGATCTCGCTCAACTTTTGGGGCCTCATATGATTTGCGATTTCCAATCATTGCATTCGAATATCCACAAGTCGTCTTGATCCATTCTCATGCCTCTGGCTGATTTTCTTAACGGCTTCGATATTATATTCTTTCTGCTCCTTTGAGCTTGATGTCTGCACATTCAGTTTGATGGCCTCAAGCGGATAGTCTCCCCACATCTCCCCTCCCCCCTTCTCTCGCCACGCACGGGCTTCGAGTTTCCAGCAGTCGTTCCAAACCGTACACTTCTTACACAACCGTGCCGCCACAATGTCCGCAATCCTCTCAGCCGACGACCTGAACGACTTCATCTCCCCCTCCGTCGCCTGCATAAAACCCATCGAGTCCCTGCCCACGACCAACGACCCCTCCTCCCTCGAGACCGAAGTCGTCCTCGGCGGTCAACCACAGCCTTCTTCCTCCTCATCCGCCAACAACGGCCCCTCTAAGATCTCCCTCACGGACTGCCTCGCCTGCTCCGGCTGCGTCACCTCCGCCGAGGCCGTCCTCGTCAGCCTGCAGAGCCACAATGAGGTGCTGAGCGTGCTAGACTCGGCGCCCGCGCTGCGGGTCTGCGGCCCCGACGGTGAGGGGAGGTTCCGCGTCGAGGGGCTCGAGGATCCGCATGCCAAGCTCTTCGTGGCGAGCGTGAGCCCGCAGACGCGCGCGAGCCTAGCTGCCGCGTGCGGCAGCGGCACGAGCGAGAGGCAGGCCGGGCGCATGATCGAGAGGCTACTGCGCGGGCCCGAGGGGCTGGCGGGCGCTGGGCGGTTCAAGAATGGGTTTACGTGGGTGGTTGATACGAACACGGCAAGGGAGGCGTGCCTGGTGCTGGGGGCGGACGAGGCACGGGAGGCGAGCTCAACGCCTGCGAAACCGATCCTCACGTCGTCGTGCCCTGGGTGGATCTGCTACGCGGAAAAGACACACCCACACGTGCTGCCACATCTGTCGAGGGTCAAGTCACCGCAGGCATTGATGGGCACACTTTTGAAGACCACGCTGAGCAAGAAGCTCGGGATAAGTCCGGATCGGATTTGGCATCTCGCAGTCATGCCGTGCCTGGACAAAAAACTGGAGGCCAGCCGCGAGGAGTTGACCGACAGTGTATGGGCCGGCGATGGCAAACCTGGACGAGGTGCCCGTGATGTTGACTGTGTCATCACAAGCAAGGAAATCCTCATGCTCACAGAGTCTAGGGGGATCGATTTCTTCAGTCTACCCAAGACTCAAATATCCCCACAAGCTACTTTCCCCGATCAACGACTTCACAATTTTCTCTTCCCTCAGCGCAGGGGGTTGCATCCACCCATAGAGGCCGGTTCCTCCGGTGGGAATCTCCATTTTATTCTTCAGGATACAATCTCAAGACACCCCGGCTCCCGGCTGCAAACTGTCAGGGGACGCAACGCTGATGTGGTCGAGTACAACGTTATTTCGGCTTCGGGTGTACCAATTTTCAAGGCGGCGAAGTATTATGGGTTCCGAAATATTCAGAACATTGTCCGAAAGCTGAAGCCGGCGAAGGCCTCGAAGATGCCAGGCGGCAGACCCTTTGGCACGGCTCGAAAGCCCACTGCGCAGTCCAAGGGCCTGGACTTTGGTTATGTGGAAGTGATGGCTTGCCCGGGCGGTTGCACCAACGGTGGTGGCCAGGTAAAGGTTTCCGACCCCGTCATTGCTGAGCGCAAGGGCTGGAGTGGCGAACCTGGTCCTCAGGAGCAGAAGGACTGGCTGGCGCAGGTTGATGAGGCGTACTTCTCCATGTCCGACTCCGAGACTGAAGATGACGGCTTGCCTTCGTCAGATGTGAATGGCGCAACGGATATGGTTGACGGAATTTCTCCTTCGTACATTCGAGATACCCTGGCGCATTGGTCGGATACCACGGACATAGATCTGACGAGATTGGTGCATACAAGTTACCGCGAGGTAATCAGTGATGTCGGTAAGGACGCCTCGGAGACGCAGAGAGTGCTCCATCTAGCCGGAAAGATTGGAGGCGGCTGGTAAATGAGATCAACGTGGACGTCAATCCATAATCAGCCTTCTTTGGCGCCACGACTGGCAAATCCAAAACCACGTGCTCCACTGCTGTCTGGTCCCCTTGGTGCCCGAATTGCTGAGTCGGGACCGCGTGTTGGTGATGATGTAGCGCCCCCGCGCTGTTGACGGGCTGCAGGCTTCGACGAAGCATCGGGATCGAAGAGCTCCCGGTACGGACTACCTCCGTTGCTGTTCCCCGGACGTCCGTCTTGGCTGTCGTTTCTAGGGCCGCTTCTCTGGCTGTCATTTCTGGATTCGTTCTTGTAGCCGTCGTTTCGCTGACCACCTCTCCCTCCCCTGCCGCCTCTCCCACGGCCACGCCCGCGGAAATTTCCTCGGTTGTTCTCGCCCACCAGCGGCGGTGTCGTCGCACCGGGCGTGCTTGCCCCGGATGTGGTCTCGGGTGGAGGCGTGCCAAACAGTTTCGCGCGCCTCTCTTCATAGTCGCGCTCCTTTTGCTTGCGCTTCTCCTCGATCTCGGCGGCAGTCAGCAGCTGGGGCTTCTTGTTCCCCTCGTCCTCGTCATCGTCCTCGATCATCAGCTTCTCCATGCCGGTGACAGGATCGACTACCTTCTTCACGGGCTTTCGGCTGAGGAGTTTCATCTGCGGCTTGAACCCTTGGGCGAACGGGACGTTGCTGGAGGCGGCTACGTGGTAGGGCATCTGTGGGGGTTCCTCGCTGGATGCGTGGTCAGCTCGACAGTCTTCGGGATCTGGGAAGGACGGCCGGGATGGGCTCACGCTTCCTCCCAGAGCTTCCTCTGGAGTTCACGATGCTGGGCGATGCGCTCCTGTTTCGTCTGTGGCGCCTGCGGCTCCGGAGCCTTGTCTTCCTCTTTGGCAGCCCTGTCGGCCTGCGTCACCCAGTCATCGTCCCACGCATCAGCGGCCGTCTTGTTCCCCATTTTGATAGTGTCTCTCAAAGGCTCTCTCCGAGTGTTGTTGGATATAGCCGTCTTCCGTAGGATCAAGCCATATAGTGGGTGGGTGGGTGGAACGGTGTTGTCTGGTGTGTGAGAGAGACCTTTTTTGAGAATGCCGGGGCCAGAGAAAGTGGAATCTACCAACAATCAGAAGTCGTTCTCTTTCTCCCCGCACTGACCGCTTCAGCCGCCGCGCAGTCTTCTGACATGGATACTAGACCAGGGCCCCTTGTAGAACATTCAGGGCCAATTCGGCGGGGCTTATCGCTCAGCTGAGGTCCTTATCTATGCTCACCTGCAAGGCAGTGGCAGGCTGCATGCTTCTGCATGCTCACTGTCGGCACCGATCTCGCTCTAGGAAAAATTTCCCAAGGCTTGACTTCAGTCATAATCCAGGCCGTTTGTTAGTCACAAAAGAACGATCCTCTCGGTCCCCATTTCGTTCCTCACACCGGTCAATCCCACGGCAGTCTGCTCCGGCCGCTCTGCTTCCGACATCGTTGTATCCACTTGTTGCTGTGAGTAATTGGGGTTCGAGCTATTGCTCTTGCAGCTCTCTCATCTAGACGCCTCTATTTCATGATCGCGTGCCCACCTCGCAGTCTTGACTGGTCTCTCTACACCTAATCCTGAAAACCACATCAATTGACCAATCGTTAGCCCCCAATTCTCAAACACATCAAAAAATGGCCAAGGGAAAGGTGTGCCTGGCTTACTCTGGTGAGTGCGGAGCCTCCCTGTTTTGCATGAGCTTCATGACTGACTGCTGTCTCTCTTAGGTGGTCTTGACACCAGCACCAGTGAGTGTGCCAAATACTCCTCGAGTAGTTCAATGTTGCTAACCACCCGAATCAGTCCTGGGATGGCTCCTCGGTACGATAGACCCCAACTTCGATGCTCATGAGCTGCCCTCGCATCGTGTGAAAGCTGCTAACACAGTGTGTAGAGCAGGGATATGAGGTTGTCTGCTTCCTTGCCAACGTTGGCCAGGAGGAAGATTGGGATGCTGTGAAGGCCAAGGCAGTCCAGATCGGTGCCACCAAGATGTACGTACACGCAGACCCTGGAGCAAGTACGACTAGGAACGGAAATCCCATGCGTGGCTTCGTCCCAAGCCTGTCTCGGCTTTACTTGCAGACCAAAGTCTAACAACAAGACGATAGGATCATCGAGGACCTCCGGAAAGAGTTCGTCGATGAGCTCTGCTACCGTGCGATCCAATGTAACGCCATCTACGAGGGGCGGTACCTTCTTGGTACTTCTCTGGCCCGCCCTGTCATCGCTCGTGCTCAGATGCGAGGTATGACTGCTCACCAGAAACAATCCTTGTATGGAGTTGCGTACTGACGATTCGGCAGTTGCTGAGCAGGAGGGCTGTGACTTCGTCTCTCACGGCTGCACCGGCAAGGGAAACGACCAGGTCCGCTTCGAGGTATGCATTCCGCGGTTAAGCTCTATTCCACCCAGCTCAGGTACTGACAGCTAATAGCTTGCATTCTACACCATCAACCCCGACATCAAGGTGATTGCACCATGGCGTGACCCTACTTTCTTGTGAGTAGTAATCCCACCACAGGGTGAATGCATCCACGCAGCGGTAACTAACGATGAAATTACCAGCAAGCGCTTCGCTGGCCGCAACGACCTGCTCGACTTCGCTGCTGAGAAGGGCATTCCCGTTACCAGCACCAAGGCCAAGCCTTAGTAGGTGTTCAATCTAAATTTTGGGTGATAATCGCGGCTTCTGACCTGACGTCTCAGTTCCATGGATGCCAACATGGCCCACTGCAGTTACGAGGCCGGCATGCTCGAGGACCCCGACCAGACCCCGCCCACTGACATGTGGACCATGACGGATGACCCAGAGACTGCTCCTAACAAGCCCGAAGACATCCACATCACTTTCGAGAAGGGTATTCCTGTCAAGCTCCAGACCCTAGTCGATGGCAAGACCTACACCGAAAGTGTCGAGCTCTTCACCAAGCTCAACGCCATCGGCAAGCTCCACGGTATCGGCCGTATTGACATTGTTGAGAACCGCTTCATTGGTCTGAAGTCCCGAGGCTGCTACGACTCTCCTGCCATGACTATCCTCCGCCTGGCCCACCTTGACCTTGAGGGTCTGGTCTTGGATGGTCAGCTGCGCTCTCTTCGTGACACCTTCGTCACTCAGAAGTGGAGTGAGCTCCTGTACAACGGCATGTACTTCTCTCCCGAGCGTGAGTGGCTCGACACCTGCCTGGTCGCTGCGCAGGAACGCGTCAACGGCCTGGTTCGTCTCCGGTGCTACAAGGGTAACGCGTACGTCCTCGGTCGCAGCTCCGAGACCGAGAAGCTGTACGACGCTGAGGAGGCGTCTATGGACACCCTCGACAACTTCAGCCCTGAGGACACGACTGGATTCATTGGCATCACCTCGATTCGCCTCAAGAAATATGGTCTGCAGAAGCGTGCTGAGGGCGGTCTCATCAACCCCAAATAGGTGACCCTTGACGTATGTCAGGTGGGTGATTGCAAGTTATTTTTGAAGCACAAGCAGAAAGACCTGTGGTTTGGTGCTCGAACTCGAGGCTTCATTCGGGTTCTCAAGAACCAAGAAAAGGAATAAAAATATAGTCGATGGCGAATTGCCATAGTATCATCAAAATTTATTTGGCATGTTGACATGCCTTCTGTGATACGAGCATCAGCTTTCAATTTATACTACCAGGGACTCTCACTACAATATGATACCAAACAGACGTAGACACGACTTTTAGGAGCCCACTCCCCCTTCCCGCCCCCAAAGTAAATGCGGCTCTGCCGGGGACGGGGCACTAACAAGGAGCCCCCTGTCAATTGCCATCTCAGCCAAGGGTCGTCCTACCAGACGTCATTTCGTTGTTGATACCTTCGCCTCGAAGAACACCTTCCGCCTCCCACATCTTCAGGTCAAGTCCCAACGGCAGTACATCGGAACTTTGGCATATTAAACGAATGGTGAATACATCCAGGTGGTAAGAGCTTCAGGTTAATCTTGTGTACAAGCCCCAGGACAGAGAAAATCTAAGATTTGTATCACAGACAACGTAGCGGAACTCCAAACCAAAGCTCGCAGGTCACCATGAGCTCCGATGCGATCATGTTGGACAGTCCAGCCCAGACTCCAGACTCGAAAAGCCAACGCGCCAACTCCATGACCGCTGCTAGCGCTGCCCTCCCTCCCGAAGCTGTGATGAACATCGATGGCCAGGCCAACGGGGGATCCGCAGCCACGGCTAGCGGCTGGGACACCAAGAAGTGGAGGGATGATGCGCATCTTGTCAGGAGTAGGCTCCAACACCAACACTACAACATTTGTAAGCGGGAAATGATACGCCCTGAAGCATGCGGTTCGTGCTGACGTGCTGTTGGGTGTCCTCAGCCAAACACCGTGACCCCTTGGACAAACCACTTGTCACAAGGCCCCCAGGGCTTGCGGCGGATGTAGAAGACCGACTGCGGCAATACTTCCAGGAAAAGTCGGCAACGCTGAATGGGCAGACAGGCTGAGAGGGCTGTGTGTAGACCTCTCTACGAAATGTCCATTCTCGGAAGCAAACAACCACGAGACTGAGCCTCCACCGCGCAAGCGTTGCCGTGCTCCTTCAATGAACTCAGATCGAGGACCTACAATTAATATAAACGACATTCTCAGGATGTCATTGACATGGAAGGAGCTGGGACATGAACGAAAAGGACGTCACGATGACGGATGAGCTGGCAACAACCAAATGACCCCCCCCCCCCAAAAAAAAACACAATGATCATGACAAAGTCATGACTACGGAAAACAGAAGGACTACCGTTAGAATGGCGGTCCTGATTCCACATCCCTATCCCTACTAAAGCTTGAGTGCAATGGACAAGTGTGTGACCTTGACAGGCAGCTTGAACCACTCTCCCAATGTCTCGTCACGGGTGATCCAGAGAGGGTTGGATCAAACTCCCAGCCTCAGGCTATATTCTCCTCCCCCCTTCAGCGTCGAGCACTTTACTCTGACTCGACCATCACTTTTCTCTGGGACAGGCTCCTTGCCATTTCTCATCTGAATAAACACCAATGCCTCTGCTGCGGAGCTTTAAAAGCAAATACTGTTCTAGCTTTCGACTGTGGGTCACGATGATTGCCTTCCTCCCCAGACTGTCGCGCAATTATCTCTACTTTAAGGCAATACCGACCTTGCTACCTCAGGCCAGTATACTTCCTGTGCTCGAGACTCCTTTTTCCTCGAGGTGTTATCAATATCCATCTCCCCCCTTCCCCGCCCCCGCAATTTCCTCGAAGGACCCTCATAGTAGCTATTGTTCCGAATCTGAGATGAGTACGTTTTCCTCCTCGTGCTAGAACAATGCTCCTGCTGCCAGCCCCCTTTTTTCCCTAGAAATATTTCTCTCGCTCCCGCTTCATCTGAAGTATTTCCTATTGTTCTAGAATAGAGGGATGGGATACTTTTTTACGTCATCCTATCTATTATTGCATCTATAAAATGCACATGCTTATTGTCCCATTGTTGGACCACGCTTTTTTTACGATTGTTCCGCGATATCATCAGCCAATCAAGCAATTTTCAACCCAAGCTGCCCTCATTAGCCTTTTATTGTATTTAATTCGGAAATCGCCTGCTACAGGCCAGTCTTCCTAGATAAATAGGACCTCTCGTCCCTCCTCAACTCTCATCTTCGTTTCGATCCTCTTCAATGTTCGATTTCTGAGATCTCACTTCAATCACATACAACACAAGTACAGAATCATCATACAAGATGTCCAATTCCATCACCAGGTCGGAGGAAATTGCCCTCCTCAGGGAGAGTATCGCCAACATCGAGATTTCTTCTAGCTTGTCCATCACCTTCTACGAAACCGAGAAGCAGCGAACCCGGCAGCGGGTTGAGAACCATGATCTCGACAATGAGCGTCACCCCCCTTCCGTGATCAACAAGCAACTTTCCGACAGCAAGCCCCTGGGAAAGTTTGTCCCCGCTCCTGCTGGCGGTCCCAACAAGTCACAATGGGGACGAGGAAAGGTTGTTGGCAGCTACTACGACGAGGCTCACACCCCGTCTGCTGACAAACAGCCCGTCACAACCATCACCCTGAAGCGATCAGCCTCCGAGGCAGACCTCTCTCCTCCTAGCACTGTCAAGAAGGCACGTCTAAACAGCAAGGAGCTCACCGCCATGGAGCGATCGGTTTCTGAGGGCGTCCATCGCCCTGGCACCGTCAAGGAAGGTCTGGACAGCGACGTCCAGTCCCACGATTCGCAACCCGACCCGATCCCATCCACCCCTGACCCTCAAGGAATGAAAGTCATGTCGGCGAAGAGTCCCAGCTCCGAGATGTCCATCAGCATCATCACCAAACCTGCCTTCAAGCCTACCCAGTTCGACAACACTATGCGTCCAGATGATGCCCACTTCGAGCCTGAGGACATGTGGAACAAGGACTTTCACCTTGAGCGCTATCCCCGGCTTGTCCTCAACCAAGCTCTCGACTACACCTGGACCACCGACGCCGACCGCAACCCTGAGACTGGGAAGTGGGATCGCTTCTATCCCTGCCAGTGCTACCCCGTCGCGCCAGAGGACGACATCGAGAAGGAGCTCTTCCTACACGACAAGCTCCCCTGCGCTCGCTGGGTCGGCAAGTGGGCCGAGGCCAAGCTGAAGCGGGAGATCAAGAAGTACGAGACCGTCAAGGCGTTCTGGCTCTTCGAGTACGCCAGCACGGGCGGCATCTTCATGCCGGGCTGGGACGATAAGCACTACTTCGTGGCGAGCAACTACCGCGACGAGATGAGCAGCCCCTGGGTCCAGTCCTGGCTGGGACAGCTGATCGGCGTCAAGGATCTCAAGAAGATCCTTGCTGCGCTGAGCCGGCGCACCAAGGCCTTCGAGGCGCAGGGAACTGACTGAGTGGGATGCAAAGCGGGGGCGCATGCTTGCCGCCCAGAGTGCTTTTGAAGAAGACTGAGGAAGAAAGGATTTGTTTCATGGGGCAGTTACTGGTTGTATCAAGGGAGGGAGAGGATATTTCTACGGTGAATCGTTCAGTGCTCGATGGTATTTTAATGCATTTCCTCATAATGAATCAACCAGCCGTTCACCAATCCAAGCTCGCGCAACGCTTGCCTGTCCTACGTGCGTTGGTTCTCCAAATAAAAAAATAATAATGCACTGTGACTCTAATAATCAATTTCATCGCGCTGAGGAACGGTGCCTTTTCGTGACCGGGTCAGGATATTTCTGTTGGTTAAAGAAGGAGGATTCTTAAAAGTGCAGCACAGCGGACGGGACGGTGAGAGACTACGGACCGGGTGCCGCGCCCATCGGGGCCAAGACACCCAAAACCCAAGATGCAGTTCCGTTTGAGCAACGACACGAACGCTTTCAAAACATCTATATAAACAACTCACTAACTATGAGTTTCCCGAGAATACACATTTGTTAGCATCCAACAGCTTTTACAGCCGGAGCGGGCTTGCCCCACGCCGGCTCTACGTTGTCTAATGTGCGGGACGTGAGCAAGCCGCGGACTAGAGCAAGGAGACTCTTCCAAAGACCAAAAAAACTAGAATATCGCGGAGCGAATGCCCCTGAAGCACCAACGCATGAGAATTTAGGGTTGAGCGGCAAGAGAGGAAGGCGAGACATAGAATTAAGGTCTTTCACGCCTGTAGAAATATATGTCTCTCAGCCAGGCTCTCAGGTGGGACACCAATCGCTACAAGCCACTCACCATGGACGGCCGCCAAGACGAGTCCGCGCAGACGGACTCGAGTCCTTCACAGCAGTAAGTTGGGTCCCTCTCTCTCGTGCCTTGGGTCTCATATCATGTCACAGATCCGTGCTGACGTCGCCATCTCACAAGCCCTCTCAAGTTATTCGACCTCGCCAGGAGCCAGGGCAAATTTCTCTACGCCTGCGCGCCGATGGTGAGGTACAGCAAAGTGGGCATAATCCTCCAGAGACTCAAGCCAGGCAACCTGATCTGACGCGTTGATGCCAGCTAGCCTTCAGGCAGACGGTGCATTCCTACGGGACAGACCTGTGCTGGACCCCCATGATATTAGCAAAGGAGTTCAACCGCAGCTCCGTGGCCCGGGACAGCGGTGCGTCACCCCCCCCCCCAACAAGATTCCTAATGCGCACACTCCTCTCTGAGACACGACGGCAGACTTCACATACTCCACAGAGGGCCCTCAACCGCCCACGATCGTCCAGTTCGGCGCCAACGTGCCCCTCGAGCTGGCCCGGGCGTCATCCCTCGTGGCCCCCTACGTGGGCGGCGTCGACCTGAACTGCGGCTGCCCGCAGTCCTGGGCGTGCGCCGAGACCCTCGGCGCCGCCCTGATGGAGAAGCGCGAGCTCGTCAGGGATATGGTCCTCGAGACCCGGCAGAGGCTGCGGGACGAGGGCTGGGCTGTGGGCAAGGAGAGGGATATCGACAGCCATAAGGGGAGGAGCGTGAGTGTGAAGATACGGGTGCACAAGGATCTCCGGTGAGTTGGGCGATTTCCCAATTTTTCTCATATATGTATCTCTGGCGCCCGGTCTTGCTGAGTGGAGGACAGCAAAACTGTCGACTTCATAGATACCGTCCTCGGCCACGAGCAGGACCGGCACATCGATTTCCTCACGATCCACCCGAGGACGAGGAACACTCCCTCGACGACACCCATCAACCTCGAGGCCCTGGAGCTGCTCACGAACAAGTATGGGGACAGGGTCCCCATCCTCGTGTCCGGGGACGTCTTCTCGATGAGCTCACTGCCGTACACATCGCCCTACCTAGCCCCCCGGGACGGCGACGAGGGCAGGCCGTACCTGCCCAAGCTCAGGGGTCTCATGTCGGCGCGCGCCCTCCTCGCCAACCCGGCCCTCTTCGCCGGCTACGAGGCCTGCCCCTGGGAGGCGGTCGAGCTGTTCATGAACAACGTCGTGAGGGCGCCCCTGCCGCTGAAGCTCGTGCAGCACCACTGTACGCGGACAACCCCCCTCTCCAACCCAGACTCGAATGTATTCCTCCCCTGCACTGCTGACACGATCTCTCTGGCCGCAGTGGGCGAGATGTGCGGGCCAGGCTATGGCCCGGACAAGCGCGCCCTTCTCAGCAAGAAGGAGCGCGCCGAGCTGTACAACTGCACCGACATGTGCGGCCTGATCGACTTCATGGGCGAGAAGATGAGAGGTGTTGGCGGGCGGGATGGGGTCCGGAGGCACCCAGAACCACCAGCGATACAGACGTTATGAGGATTTGTCCTCGATTTGATAAGGCACAGCTAAAGGACCAAACAGCATGGCTGGGCACGGGCTGAAAGAAAAAAAAAAAAAGGTGTTCAGGCAGTGGCGGGGCCTTCATCCCCCTCTGGCAGCTCGGTAGCCGCCGTGGTCTATGGCATCCGCTCGGCCTCAGGATCTGTCGATCTAAGTTCGATCCCTAACGCAGCTGGAACAAGAAGCCACGACGGTGCCCTGTGGCCAGCTGGGTCAGCGATGGCTTATTTCACCCTCTCTCCTTGAGCTAACCGGCATAAGCCACGGCTGGCCTCTTTAAACCGGCTGGATTAACAAGGTAGATAAAACAACAATAATACTCTAATCCAGCTGGAATAACAGGCACAGAGCCTTATCCCAGCTGGAATAACAGGCACACAGAGCCTTATCCCAGCTGGAATAACAGGCACACAGAGCCTTATCCCAGCTGGAATAACAGGCACACAGCCGTCACAAAGCCATAACCCAACCGCCTCTAACAGACACTAATGCGGGGAGGTGGATGATGTGATGGGTGTGAGTGGGTGCCACACTGGGCGAGGTTACGATTGCCGTCTTTCGCTGCGTAAAGAGAAGCATGATGAAAATGTACACGGTTTACTCCTCCGAGTCTCCCCTTTTTGAGACCAGTCTCCCCTGAGACATGACCCCCTCCCGCCCCCTTCCGTCGACGGAGAGCCCCGCGACTACAAAATCCCCTCGTAGCCACGAGACGCTGTCCGTCCCGTCGATCCGTCCCAGGTGCTCTGTACTAAGGCTGCGTGTCCCGTCCTCTGCATCCCGACGGCTAGCACCCGGGCCTAGTGGCCGTGGGCGTGCTCCTCCTCCTCCTCCTCGACGAGCCAGTCCTCCACGGCAGCGGCGGGCTTGTCGGCGCCGGCCTCCTGGCCCTCGACCTCAACGGCCATGCTCTCGTACTCCTTGAGCGAGGAGGCGAGGTCGGCCTCCTCGGGGGACTTGGGGGGCTTGGGCTGGGAGAAGTCGAGCACCTGGCCCTTGGCGTCCGAGTCCTTGACGGGTGTTGGCTTGTAGGCCTTCAGCTCTTTCAGGTAGAGTTCCTGGACGAAGTCGGCTGTTTGATAGAGGGAGAGCGTTAGTATCTGTCCCTTGTCTCGGGTGCGGGACGACGTGTTCGCCGGCAGAGAGTGCAAGCAGGGAGGTGTGTGTGCAAGATGGGACGGGCATCATGTCGACGTGTAGCAGATGCAAGGCCTCGGATGGTTGGGCAAGGACGGATGATGGGAGCCTGGGGCAGCAGGCCGGGTCGCGGCGTGACGTGATGCCATCTCCAGATCTCCGGCCCGCGGCACCGCACCCTCCCTCCACTCCACCCGCGGGTCCTGCCCGTCTGCCCATCCGGACCCCGTGTAGAAAACATCGTGCATCGGGGAGATCGGCCGACATACCTCTTCGCGAGACGGTGGGGTTGAGGAAGGTCCTCATCTGAACGGCGTTACGGCCAGCAAGTCGGGAGACTGCGACGACTGCCTGGCGGCTCTGCATCGGGTCGGATCGGTCAGCCAAAATCCATCCTGCACTCCCAGTCCCCGCGGCGCGCGGGACGCGCAGGCTCCTCGATAGGGCGGAGGGGAACGTACAGAAGCTCGGGACACGGAGGAGAGCATCTTGGCTGGAGTGTGGTGCTCAATTGACGCGGGGCGGAGCAGGGCGTTTGGGTTGGGCGGGTGAGGTCTTTTGAGAGTAAAAAAGCTAAAACGGGCCGGGCGGGTGAGGTCGGCGCATCATACCAAAACTGCGTCCGAGCTTCCAGGCCTGCAGCGCACGGGCCCATGGGCAGGCGGGCTCTCGCCTTCTCGTCTAAAATCCTCCCAACCCCCCTGCAGCGGTCACGTGGTGACCCTTCTCCAGACCAGCCTCCCAGGCCCAGCTGGAGCTCCACTCGTCCCCCGCATCATCATCGATCTCTCCCTCATCATGCCCACTTGATGGTCTGATCTGTGATCCCTCCCAGCATCGATCACTCCAGAGGTCAGACGACGCCGCTAAGATTTCATTGCAGGGCTGATGATTAAAGGATTCTAAGACTGGACTTTAGGTGGGTGCTGTCACTGCACCGAGAGCTGTCAACGGAAAGGCCTCTTGCTCGTCTAAAACGATTGGGTCTACCCTCATCGTGAGGTCTGAATAAAATGAATGCTCGCTTCGACATTCTGTCCCCAGTCTCCAGTCATGTATAACCATGTCCCATTTACGAACGGTGTCAGGTTCCTACCGGACCAGTCCGGCACTGAACTCGGCGGGCGCGCTCTCTCTGTGTGCCACTCTCTTGAATCACACCACGGCAGCAAGAACTCAATAAACTCAATTGAAAACGCATATCATCTCTCTTACTTCTCGACACGACGGTCGTACCAGTTGTTCATCGGCACCTCGTCCCCGAGGTCGACATAGCCCGTGTTCGGCGACATCTTGCCGGCATTCTTGAGAGCAGCAGCCTCCCACCTGCGCCGTACGACGGCGAGGACCTTGACGCCGGCATACGTGAGGTACATGATGACCGCGACCACCGTGTACGCGATGATCCAGCTGCTGGGCGCGTGCGTCAGCTCCAGGCCCAGGCCCGCGTTGACGGCACCGATGATGAGCAGGCTGCGTCCCCAGTACAGGTGGACGTAGCTGACGATGCCCCGGCTTTGGTGCTTCAAGTAGTGCCGGTGGTGCAGCTGGCCCAGCGCGGGCTGGATGCCGAGGAGGCAGACGACCACCGTGCCGAGCGTGGTGTGGCTGTTGTTGAAGAGCTGCGACGGAGTCAGCACGGGTCCTCTCCTTCTGACCGCCTCGCAGCACAGGAATCACTTACCAGGCTCCGCTGCTGCGCACCGAACACACCGAGGCCGAAGAACGCCCACATAGACAGCCAGGTGACCGTCTGCCACCCAGCATGGATCTTCCACTTGCCGATCAGTGGCATGACAGCCGACCCCAGCGGGTAGCAGATCCCAAACACAATCGCCATCCCGAGGCCGTGGGCCCAGATGACCTGCTGGTTCGGCTTCGCAGCCTGTGTGACGCTCCCGCTGCTGGATGAGGAGCTCGTGGCCGCCACCTCAGAGGTGAACGGGTTGCTGTCTGTCGCGAGCGTCGCCTGCGTCAGGTCCAGAGTGAACGACGTGTGCGCATCGTGGTAGGTGATGGTCTCCGCGGGGTCAGTGCTGTCAAGGGCAGCGCCCGTCTTCCACGCGCCGATCCAGTTCGAGCTGGTGCTCGTCGTGCTCAGCGTCCCACCGGACCAGGACTTGCAGTCGGTGCACAGGATGTTGGCGAGCATCGTGCCGTTGGACACGCCGCTGCCCGCCAGGAGCGAGATGCTCGAGGCGGTCGACGAGCTGTACTTGGGCTCGGTCTCGCCCTTGCCCTGGCGCGATGAGACCGTTACGTTGCCGGCGCCGTTGGCGTACAGGATGAACATGTTGGCGCCGGCCATCTCCTGCGAGCCTGCGCCCAGGGCGACCCAGGAGTAGGTGGTGGGCGCGGAGATCTGCATGTAGATGTTGCCGGTGCTCGAGTCGGCTGTCGTCTCCGGGACGCCGACGGCATAGCAGACATCGTCGGCGCCCTGCGCGCAGGTGCTGATCGAATCTGCGCTGGCGGACGTTGCGGCTAGACCTGTGTCAGCCTGGGTGCACACCGGTGCCAAGAGGCCGGTCAGTTGGGCATGCCGCCTGGGGACTTACACAATACCGCCGCCACCGCGGCCGTGAAACCGAAATATGTCTGCATCGTAGTGGGATCTCCTCGAGCACAGCTCTCTGCGGGCTATCTCTGCCGGGAGACGGTAGACGGAGGAGGGCAATAAGCTGAGACGAAAGGAAGAGGGAGGGGGCCAGCCCAGCTTGTGGTATTAAGAGCGTCACTGGCGGGCGTAGCACAATCCGGAAGGATATGATGACGGGATCTTACAAGACGGCGCCGTAGGAAGGGAGTATGGCATGTGTCTAATATAAAACAAAGGAAGCACACATGCCTTAACTACAGGGAAGGAGGATGCACATCCCGACATCTGCTACACGCGCGCGCATATACTTACACACACACACACTTGTGCAACTTGTATGTCCCGCCGGCCTCCCTTTCATGCGAGCGAGAAACGATGAGAGGGTACAGAGGAAACCTCGAGGCGACGACGGGCTGAGCCCAGGCCTGCTACCGGGGTCGTCCCTCCTGCCACGAGCCTCGGGGGCCCTGGAGGGAGCTGTGACCGTAGGCGTTTGGCGTTTTAGGAGACCCCCACCCCTAGCCTGCTGGGCCGCAGCAGCTTGGCTTCCAAGCATCGTACGGCATCACTGGCATGTGAGAGGGCAGCGCTCCCACACCATCCGTAGTGCTGAGAAACGGGGTGACGCGGCCAGCGCAGCCAAGTGCGCTACGTGCACATGTCGTCCGCTTGTCTCGAACATTGGCGCTGGGCCTGGACGAAGCCGTCGTAGCGGCGGGCGCCCCTCGTCAAATAGTGTGCGCTGAATGGACCAACCTTGCCTTAAGGGGGAAAAACAGATCGATCCCTCGCTTCGGTAGTTAAAAAACAAGAAGATAAAAAAGAAAGCCAAAGCTAGAATATTACGCAAGAAAGACAAAAAAAAGGAAACACAACCACGTTTGTGGCACAGAAGATATTGCGTCAAACTTCGCAGGTGACGTTTCTCAGACGAAAGGCGTTTACTTCGATGTGTCGCAGCGGTGCAGGGACTGGGGTCGTCAGGCTGGTCCGATTGGTGTACCACCCACGACGCCGGCCATGAGACGGCTCTTCAAGTCAGATGCTGCGTGAAAAAAAGCAGAGAGGGAGCCCAGGGGAAGACACGTCCTTTGAGCTTCTTGTTTCAATTGGAATCGCCACGGCGATCACGATCGCGCCGTTTCTATCATGTGAACCTTGGTACCCTGAGGTGGCCCCCGTTTATGCGTTCCCGTCCCGACATGTTTTACGTAGGCAGCACAGCACGTTCCTCGTTCTATTTCTTGCCCATCCTCTCTAGGTAGGCCTGCACGTCGATCTCCTTGAGCAGATCCGCCTTGTCGTTCACCTGCCTCTCCATGTCGAGCTGGTACTTCCTCATCTTCTCGTGCAGGTCGGGGATGAAAGCCCCCAGGAACCGGACGGCCAGCAGCGCCGCGTTCGTAGAATTGTTGATGGCCACGGTCGCGGTGGGCACGCCCCTCTGTTAGAATGCGGTCAGCAACGGGGCGAGCGGGAAAGCAGGGGAGGAGAGAGATGTGGAAACCGACGCGGCGGCTTCTTTTTAAGATACACGTACCGGCATCTGCACTATGCTCAGCAGGCTGTCCAGCCCGTCCAGGTGCGTCGCCTTGACGGGCACGCCGATCACGGGGAGGGGCGTGTACGCAGCGAGCATGCCCGGCAGGTGCGCCGCGCCGCCCGCAGCGGCGATGATGACCTTGATGCCCCTGGCCGCGGCCCCCGCCGCGACCTCGGCCATCTTGGCGGGCGTCCGGTGCGCGGACGTGATGTCCACCGCCCACGGCACGCCGAACTGGTCGAGGACGTCGATGCCGGCCTTGAGCACGGGCAGGTCCGAGTCCGAGCCCATGGTCACCAGCACCAGGGCGTCGCCGCCCTTTGGCGCCGCCCTGGGCGCCGCTGCGGGTGCCGCCGCCTCGGACGGCCGCAGCGCCTGGCTCGCCGCACTTAGGCGCTCCTGCCGTATCTCCTCGGCGGTCTGGATAAGCGGCTGCGCGTACACCTCCAGCTCCTGTATCGAGCCGGAGCCGGTCAGGGTGATGTGGCCGATCTTGCGGCTGGGCTTGGACTCCTTGCCGTACAGGTGGGGGTACACGGCTGTGCCCCGGGCGTACATCCGCTTGGCCTGGTCGACGAGCCTGTGGTGGGAGTCGGGGCTGGCGCCGCCCAGGATGTTGATCATGATGCTGGACGAGACGTGGGGCTCGAGGGCCTCCGGGAGGGGCTCGTCCAGGACGGCGTAGAGCTGGGCCTTGTACTGTGACATGTACGGCACGGCCTCGATGGTGTAGTGGCCTGAGTTGTGGGGCCGGGGCGCGATCTCATTGACCATCACGTCTCCTGAAACAGGGCGTTAGTATCACCCGGGCCATGCGGCCAGCAAAAAAGACGTACCGTCCTTGGTCAGGAACATCTCCACGGCGAAGACGCCCCTCCCCCACAGCTTCTCGACCACACCGCAGGCGACCTCCTGCGCCTTCTTGCACACCTCCGCCGAGACGTGCCGCGGGGGCATGAACACCTTGGAGCAGATGTTGTCCTCGTGCACGGTCTCGACGACGGGGTACGGGATCAGCCTCTTGGTGCTGCCGCCGTCGTCCTCGGTGCGGACGACCATGACGGCCAGCTCCAGCTCGAACGGGACCCACCTCTCGGCGTAGCACGACAGCCGGCCGAACTCGCGCACGGCCCGCTCGAGGTCCGCCTCGCCCTCGATCTTGAGGTTCCCCCGGCCGTCGTACGAGCCCTTGCGCGCCTTGAGCATCCACGGGAAGCCGAACCGGGCGGACGCGTCCCGCAGGGAGGCGGGCATGGCGGCGCCCTCGGCAAGGGCCATCTGCTCGGCGACGGGCAGGCCCTGCCGGGCCAGGTAGTCCTTCTGCGCGAACTTGTCCTGGATCAGGCGCAGGGTGCGCCAGGATGGGTGCACGGCGACGCGGCGGCCGCCCTGGGCGCCCTGGGCGTCGATCTCCTCGAGCACGTCGGTCTCGATGTGCTCGATCTCGACGGTGAGGACGTCGCAGCGGGCGGCCAGCTCGCGGATCCGGGCGGGGTCCTTGAAGGAGCCGGCGACGTGCTTGGCGCTGCTGTTGACCTGCTTCGCGGGGGCGTCGGCCTCGTCCAAGATGGCGAGCGAGATGTCGAGGGGCGACGCCGCCTCGCAGAGCATGCGGCCGAGCTGGCCGCCGCCCAGCAGGCCGACCGTGGGCTTGCTGGAGGCCATTTCTGAAGGACCGGTGGTCGGCCCCTGGCTGGTCTGTGTGCTGTGTGAGGATTGGAACGCCGGAGACCAGCTGTGACGGGCTGCCTGCGCTGGGCGTGGCCGTAGAGGTCGCTGGTGGTGGCTAAAAGTTCGTGGGGTTGACGGAAAAGTGGGCACCGGAAAAAGTCATGGTCTGGTGGCCGAGTTCGCCGGCGTGCCACCGGCGTGCCAGCCGCGTTGCCGTCGGCGTGCGGAATCATACCGAAACCTACACAGGAGCAATTGAACCAAAAGAAATACCAAAAGATAATGCCTTTTCCCTTTAATTTTTTTTTTTTTGTTACCTGCGTATTGCCCCGTTGTATGCGGGCCTGCCAGCTGCCTGGCACGGACGGTCGAGCACACGTCCTCCGTCCAGACCGCCCTGGGATGCCGTGCTGCGCCGGGCGCTCGCCGGGCCTGGCGGGGCGCTAGAGCTCGCCCGACAAGCTCTGGTGCTGCGAGCTGCTGTGCAGGCCCAGAACGTCGTTCCGGCCTCCAGAGAGGTGCTGGGCAGCCGGCCTGACAGGCGTGGTCCGGTTCGCGGTGCTGCTGCGGGGGCCCATGGCACGAGGGCGCCGCCCATCTGGAAACACCGCCCAGGCTTGGCCGCGCCAGCACAGCCTCGCGCACATGAGAAGCGCTTGCGTGGACACGACAGCATCCCGCCCGTCTGGTGCCCGTGGGACGGGGGTGAAATGTCATTTCGCTCCCTGGCGGCGCGCTGGCTGCGAGACCCGGCCGCGAGGACATGATCCGGAGTCACCTGCGACACCTGTCCAGCACCATGCGCGGCTTGGCATCGTGTAGCTGCGCAAGCGTCGACGCCCCAGGCGAGGCGGGAGGAGCCAAAGAGCGGGCGAGTAGGGCATCGCGCCTGCGCCTGCTGGGACGCGGCCGGCTGCACCACGGGCCAACCTGTGACAGACGCTGTTGTGGATGGTGTCTGGAGGGATGGAAACGTGTTCTACAGTATGCAAGGGGTGACACACTACAGTAGCCTCGGGGGAGCGCAACCGAGGACGGGAGACCCGCACTGCGTCCTGCACCATACGACAGCGATCTGTCTGCGGCCCTCGACGGCCCATTCACGACCACGAGCTTCCCGACTGGAACAATAAAAGAAATAAAATACTAGAAAGAAAAAAAGAAAAAAAATTACAGAGGAGAAGCTGCGGATCTGAGCATGACGTCCTTCAGGCTCTCTTTCGTTCCCAAGGTTATTGATACTATCTATACATCGCTCCAAACATGTGGGTCTAGTCTCTCCACCCAATGAGAAAAAGGATTATACCAACCCTATTGTATGGACTACCTCTTATACGTGGTAATAAAAATAATTATTGGGGTGCCTTGCCGTTTCAGATGCGGAAATCCCATAGGCACCCCACGCATCCAATCACGGTGCCCCTATATAGTCCTGCCCACCTCACCAGTGTTCGATGTGGGACAAGGTTGTGCGCCGGTTTGTGGGAGGTGCGGATTCGAATCCTGTCATTGTCATTGGTTTTTTCCCGTTCCTCTATCTCGGTCCTCTGTTTTTGGCCCCCACTGTATTTCCTCCCATCCCTTCTCCTAGGTCCGGTTGCTTGTATTCAGTGCCTGTTTTCTTTTTCGGAGCCATTTCTATTCTTCAAGTACTTTGACTTCATCTGCAGATACGTAATAGGGACTCAGGAATATGTAAGGATGGGTTTTCCTATAGGTAGATGGATTCCCTTATAGCTCTCTAGTATCAATCTCAGTATCATTAACTCATACTTCAACTGGCAGCCCTACTGCTACCGATTATCGATATAAGAGAAGGAAGTTTCGTGTTGAATGAGAAGGTGGTCCCCTGAACCGATTTGCTCATGTATACTCTACGAAGGCACAGGTAATTAATATCAAGGCCCTTGGGTTTGGAATGTAATCGTCACACTTGCATCGTTTTGCGAATTTCTGGCAGTTTTTTTGAAATCTCTTCTTGATACATGTCCTCCAACCTTTACTTTTTATTTATTTTTTTCTTAACTTTTGTACTGAGGTGTAGTAGGTTGAAGTCCTACTGAAGTACTCTCTCTCCATACACATCGGCGTCGAAGCAAAGAAGTACATAAGACTGCCCGTTGTACAAGTTACTGCTAATGAGATAGATGTAACTTTACTTGACAGTCAGCACCTGGAAATTCACTCCGTCGTCTGTTTCTTTCTCGGTCTGCCGCTGTCACTGTGAAATGACGGATCCACGTCGTCTGCCACAGCGCTGGCAGACCGACCCTTCTTCCACGACTGCGTGATCGGATACAATCTTCTCATCGTATCCCGCACAAACGGCTGCTGGACCTCCACCAACCACTCCTCAACATTCTTGCTGAAGTCCACGCAGCCCTGGATGTCCTTGGCGAGGTAGAAGCTGTCGATGAAGGACATGCGGAAGATCTCGTCACTTGGGTCGTAGTAATGCACGTGGGCAATGACCTCCCTTTGGGTGACGACGGCCGAGAAGACGATGGCGTCGCTGCTCTTTCGGGTGCGATTTGGATCGATCTGGTCGAGAATCCACAACATTGAACTGACACGGTGGCGGCCAGCCGTGGCCAGTTGCGCTTCCGCTCCGTAGGCTGTGCCTCCGGTGGCCTCGGACTTGATCTCGACAAGGAAGGACGGGAAGAGGTTTCCGGACGTCGGCTGCGAGTATGGGCAAACCCGGGGGTGAGTTGCCGCAACAAGTTCCTGGAACGTCCACCCAGAGTTCAGCACGGTCTCGTAGCCCAAATGCTTGTCGGTTTTGGGAGTTACGAGCGTGTGGTAGACACTATAGGGCAGCGGGGCGTGGGTCCAGAGACGATCGCCCCCCCGGGAGAGGCCAGGCCCAAAATCGCGAAAGGGAAGCAGGAAAAGCCCAACAATGTCAGCGACATTTGTCTCCGAACCGTTCCAAGCGCTTCTGATCTGGTGCAGAATGGTAGCCTTGTCCTCCTCTCCTAGCCGTGGCGATTTGCGTTCTTTTCGTATGTGCGTGGTAACCAAAGCCTCAACGTCTGGCGGTATCGCGATGCCATGGTCGTCCACCATCATATTGTGCATCCGCAGCGTCATCCGGTACGAGGAACTGGATGTCTTGAGTCTGTCGGAAGTACCGGAGGAGGGAAGCTGCCGGCTGAATCCATTCCACGGCTGTGACATCTCGTCGTTGCTTTCCCAGTCGGGCAGTTCCTCCACGTTTGAACTGATGTAGCTGCCCTCGGCCAGGTCAATGCTAAGACCGTCAACGCCTTCACCCTGCCCTTGTGCCACGAGCGCTTCAGCAGTTCTGCGCTGCCAATGATCAATGAACCAACTGTCTCGAAGCCTCGCCGTCTGGGGCTCTAACGCTGGCCAGGGTTGTTGATGACGCTTGGGTGTGGCCGAGTCACAACTGGGAATGTCAGGCTTGCACTCGGGACGGCTCCGTTCTGACAACGCCCTGCTGGACTGCTGTGCTCCCGGTGCCGGCTCGAACGATGCCTGATTTTGTTGGGAGAAGAGGTAGACGCGCTGCTCGGGAGATGCAGCAGAGCGCTTGGGTGTCGGCGGCGATGGCTCTTCTTGCTGGGCCAGGGGGAAGGCTGGTGGTGATGCTTCTGATTGTGAGCTACAGCGGCGTTGGGGGGCAGATTCGCGTATCCTTAGGTTATATCGGTGCCCTCGCTTGCTAGGCTGCTTCATCGTGTCTCGCATGACAAACAATATGTTACTAGGTCAGCTGGGAGCCTCAAAATCGACGTACGCAGTTGTTGCAGAGGGGCGAAAGAAGATGTCTTAAAGAGAAGGTTTTGCTTCACGTTGGTTGAAAGGCCATTTCAGGCTCCTGGCACAAGGGTCTCTCACGGGATTTCGGCCTATCCAGCCCTTTGTTATACATCGTCTTTGTATATCGTTGATAGTGCCTGTATCTCTAGGCCCAGGCTGGACTGGAAGAAAGGAGGACGGCAACCAAGCGAAGAATGCCCCTGGAAAAAAGAACGAAGAGAAGAAAAAAAAAAAAAAAGGAAGGACAAGAAAAGAACAAAAGACATTATGGCGGAGGACATCATCTTCCCACTCGGAGCCGGAAGGCACCGTGTGTTGAGAAATATGCCTTGCAGCGGTCTGACTCGAATATCCTTTCACAAGTCTATGTTTCGATGGCGCTTGTTCCAAAGAGCATCTTTGGTACACTGAGCCTTGTCATTTTGGGGCATTCTGTGTAAGTAGGCTCGTGAGTAGACATCCATTCCTATGGGTACGGGTGTAATAAGTACTAATGGATCTATGTAGAGTGGTAACTCTCTACTTTTCTAATTTTTAAAATTTCTTCTATATTGAGCGGAATGCCTGGTCTCTCTGCCTAGCTTGACCAAATATGCCTCTTTCTTGGTGACTTCTATGTCTTTCAGGGAAATGTGATACAGTTTCTGGTCTGTTGCACTTCGAACTGCTGTACGATTGAGGTGCTTCATATTCCCAGCCACACCTCTGATACTATAGTTTCATGGAATCCAATTGCAGCCAAATCTAATCTATTTGTTGCTGTTTGTATCCAATTCTTCATTCTGCATTTCTCGTCTTTTATGACAATGATTCGAACCACGGTCTCTTCGGGAGGCGCAGATTCGAATACTGTCATTGTCGTTTTGATTTTTCCCCGTTCCGTTTCCCGTTTTTTACCCTTCCCACCGTGTTTTCCTCTGCCGTACTCCCTCCTACCCCTGTTCCTAGATCGGGTTGCTTGTATTCGCTTTCCTTTTTCTTATTCCCCATTTCTATTCTTTAAGTACTTTGACTTCACTTACAAACACGCAATACGTACTTTTTGGGCTCTTGACCCTATGATGCTTTTTTGCGTGATAGTGTATAGCCAGCCCTAGTATGCATCGGGAGAGGTTGGCTGGGCAGAGGATCTAGCTCCAGTCTGCTTGATTCTGAGTGCTCGTCTTCACTTCCTGGGCTTACTTCAGTTTTGTCTTCTTTTTTTTTTCAATTCTCCGTAGCAACTTGCAATCAGGACTTAGTGTTTGAAAACAACGTCTCTTATTTACCCTCTTCAAAACATGTCTTTCCTCGATATAGATTTGGACGAGATCAATAATATGATGCAAGATTACAACAAAAATGATAATAATCATAAGGAGCAGCAGTCCAATTATGCTGATTGATGGGCGTTTTGTATAATTAAGACTTCAACGATGTCTCTTTACAGAAAAAGGATGTGCATGAAGGTCAATGGGCTGATCCAAACTCAGTAAGGGCGGAGATGATAAAGGAGTTCCTTGAACAGGATGGGTGTCAGTCAAGTGAGGTTTTCTTAGCTTCTCTTACGAGAGAATAAAATAACATACCCTATCCCCTGCCAAAAAAAAAAAAAAAAGTTATAATAATGAAAGAACAAAGGGCGCTTACATATACAATACTTTCAAGTCCGCTCATGTGAGAGCCCGGATCGAGCCATCGGGTAATTCGCATGCCTATTCCCATTTTTTGGAGTAGGTCACGCTGTTAAGGTACAATTCCTAAGCTCGACCTAGTCGAATAAGTCTAAAACTGGGCATGGAATATTGCCCTTGATAAGCCAATTTCTGGTATCTCTTTCCTTGTCTCCGGTCCATAAGTACTAAGGACTCTCTTGCTAACGTGGAACATTTTTCAAATTTATTTACCTAGGCACATAGCTTACCTGGGTAGATAAGTAGGAATCGCGAAGCAGTTTCCCGGTTGGTTTCTGAATTCACGAATGCAGCTCACGAGACTTTTGACAGGAACGTGGACGAAGAAAGAAACGGGCCATATGAATCAAAGAGGCCAAGCCCGTTATTGTGATCCGCCATCATGTTGGTTTGCCAAATTAATATAGGTCCTATCTCAAAGGGCATCGCCACAGGTAGACTATAATCATGAGTATCAAATATTGTTATGAAGCTTTTACCAAGCTTAGTCAATAACAGGAATCAGAAAGATTTTTGGTATCAGCGCAGTGAAACAGATATAAGCCACAGGCGAGAGACCAGTTTGAAACAAGAGCTGAGTACCGATAATCATGATGCCAACAGATCTGAATAGTAAAACAGATAATTACGATCAACCCTGAAGCGACTCATTCTGTACTCACCGGAAACACAGCTTTGGAAGAAAGAAAGAAAGATAAATTTTACGAAAGCGGTTTCCAAGGAAAGCCAGATCTAAGAGTTATTCTAAGTATAATTCAGAACGGGATCACGAGATTGTGAAGGAAGGCATTCAGCCGAAAATCTGTCCGTTGTAGGATATTGAGTCTTAGAAGTCAATAGCGCGTTGAGCTGACACTGTCGAGAGCACTTTGTTTACGAGCTTTCAATGAGGGATTTCTTCATGTATGACGATAGAGATGGAACGTTTCATATTACTGTTTTAGCCACTTAGTCATCTTTCCCTAAGATCAGGTCTGTATGAAGTCAGAGTTTCAGAGCGTAAGAAGATCTTCTTGCTACTATAGGTCGTTCATAGCTACCAAATCCTTGAAGGAGGGCAGTTTGCTTACGGTGTGAGACATAGGGCGGTATTTCATTGAGGGATATCGGGTGCAGCCAGTTGGAATTGAAGATCATTTTCCGGAGGTATCAAATTCAACCACCTTGTTCATACCCGTTCGCGTATTGAGAGGTGCCTGGGGAATGTGTATACACTCTGAGTCGAAAGTTTGCTCCCTGCTGACCCGAGCTGATCCCACCATGCAAATATTCCTCCATTCTCTATGTTAAAAAGCGTATAAATAACACGGCGTGTCCATCTTGCCAACTTTCCTTTTCCCTGTTACAGCCATGAGATTCAAGCTCTCTTCAACTCAACTTTCCAAATACCACTTCCACTCCCACCAAAGAGCTGATCAAGTGCTCGGAGTACTCCGATCTTTACATACTATACTTCAAACCTCCTCCACCATGCGTTCTACCCTCGCTGCGGTCCTTCTTTCCGCCAGTTCCCTCCTGGCGTTCGCATCAGCACGGAAGATTGACTGGTGTGCGTCCAGCGCTCAAACGGGCGGCACCTGCAATAACATCTACCTCGATGACGAGAACGTCGCGAGGCAAATCGGAGCTCAGCTCTACACCGACGCTAACAACAACGACTGCACTATCCACTCCGGCTCCATCGACGACCTCTACTACAAGGTCTATGCTACGTCCACCGGCGGTGATTGCCGGTCCACGGCTGAGGTTGGGACCATTCAGGGTGCTTTGTATAATTGGATTCAAACCGAGTACGAGAAAGGCGATTTGTGTGGCTCACAGTGTGTCAAGCTGAGCCATGGGGGCACTTGGACCGGTTGGCTCGCTATTTCCACCTCGCAGTCTGCCCTCAATAATTTCGAGTGCGACACGTCCGTTTCTGTTCCCCACTGCGATTCTTGTGGAAAGGAATGCCTGCCGTAATGCGTTGGACAAATAGTCAATGTATTTCGGTAGCCAAAGCTTGCAACGATCTACAACCGTTATGAAAATTTTAGCACTTCTTTCAATGAATTCACAGTTGCAATTTTTTCTTATAGCTGCCTCTGAGATCGCAAAGTATACCAAGCTTCCATCAGGCTTTATTACTTTCAATATTATACATACCAAAACACTTATCCAACCACGCACAGGCGCGATGGCTCCTTAATTACCATTGACAGTCACTCCTCTAAACCGGCCGCCGGCCAAGCCAACGCTGCTCTCTCTAAGTGGATATTTCAGGCTTGAGCGCGTATGCATACGATATTCGGGATATGACATTAATTTGAACAACATTTTACTCAAAATGCCCGCTGTTGACAACTTTTCTGAACTGATTATTCTGAGTACACTACTCACGTTACCCTTCAGAATATCAAGTCTTTGAGGTTCGGAGAAGACAGGGCTCAGGTTGGGTTATTTTCTCCCGATACGAAGAAATTTTAATCTGTTAACAAGCACATCCGTTGATGTACGCCTCCGTTTCGCTGGTTAATACGACAACGCGGCCTCTAATTAATCCGAACTAGTTGAGCACTCCGAATCTCCATCATTACACAGTTTTGGTCCGACTGAAGGAGCCCTGAACAAAAAGTTCCGAGTGTCGGGTAGAATGGCCCGAGGATTTGGGACTCGGATGACAGATCACAGGAGCTGAGAGAAGAATTTTTCATGCTCCATTGGCCAACAGTCAGTTGCGAATTCACAATGAGTAAACAAATTTTTATGGGTTTATGAAGTTTCAGTGCGTAGGCATTCAATTCCCATTGCATGTCGACAAGCTAGACAAGTCTGCAACCAATATAATTCTAGTCCTGGTTACGTAGTTTATCCTCACATCGTGCGTTTACTAAACCGCCACACTCCGGCACAGACCCAAGCAGGCCTCGCCCGTGCCGTCGGTAATGAAACACCCGCCGGCGTTGGCATGAAGGCTGCATAGGCAGGCTACAACCCTTTGCTTGCGTGGCAGCTTTGCCCGCCTGGGCCTTACCGGAGTGATTCCGTGTGTGCGACACGCCGGTGCAGGTTCGGGGGGGGGGGGTCCCTACGCGGGCACTGACGAGGATTCATCTCTCGGGGTCGAGCACGGGGCAGTGTCGCCATATAGCTCAGTATCAGCGCCGCCCTCTATCGACCCTTGTTCACGTCGCCGGCACTTGCCAGACTGGTGCTGTGACGATCGATTAGCGGCCTCCCTCCCCCGCCGGACATCACGAGAATGATTCCCCAGTGATAGCTGCCGATCAGCCCACGGGCTAAAAGGGCGGTCTTCCCACAGAAGGGAGACCAATAATTACTTGTGGGCTCTGATTTGGCAACTTCATTGGAGTCCGGCTCCGTCACCAGCTCAACGACGGAGCGTGCGAAATTAAGACTCGGAGAAAATGAATTCACTATAACTCAAATCGATCACCTCTTCTTCGCGTCTCGATCGCACGCGGTCAAGACATTATTCCCCGCTCTGTGCGGTGGACCATTCTTCGTGTACCAGCAACATTCGCTTGCCCCAAACTCCTGTATCGTTCCCAGCCAGCGGCGCATGTGCTTCCGAGACCTGTACCACGTTCAACCCAAGTGGGACGGATCCATTGCAGACCATGCGACGGCCATGTCTCTTGTCTTGTCTGTAGTCTGTATCCTCTATTGTGTGTGTATGACGCTTCTGTTGCGTCGCTTCTACCCATCAAAGAAATTCCGCTCAAGCAAGGAATCCACAGCGACAATCCAAGCGCCGCCGTCACGCCCCCTGAGCGAACGCGAAGCCGTTCGAGTTCAGCAGGCTGTGGCTCGCCACGAAGCTGAAGCCACCGAAAGGGTTCTCCTCCAAACGCGCACTCGTGGGGCTGTATGGCTCCGCCAGAGAGGTCCGCGGGCTCAGGCTGAGCGCCGTGAACTCGTCCGAGAAGTTCTCAGCCAGCTCCGGATCAGTAATCATGGGCTGGATCGGCGGCTCGACCTCGCGCGCGGCGAGCTTCTTCCAGTCGATGTGCTTGAAGAAACGGTGGCCCTTGATGATCGCAAGGTCCTTGGGCATGTGGCTGCCCAGGCGCTTCTTGGGGTCCTTCTTCAGCAGGCGTGTGATGAGGTCTTTGGCGTCGTTGCTGAGGAAGTAGGGCAGGGCCAGCTTCTGCTTGAGGATGTTCTGCTGCACCTTGCGATGGTTCCCGCCGCGGAAAGGAGCATCTCCCACCATCATGTCGTAAGCCAGCGCACCTAGCGACCACCAGTCCACAGCCTTGCCGTACTTCTCGCCCTTGATGACCTCTGGGGCCATGTACTCGACCGTGCCCAAGATCGAGCTGCATGTCGCGTCGTCAGCGGCGACCTTGGACAGCCCAAAGTCCGTGAGGAGCACGTGGCCCTCGGAGTCCAAAAGAATATTCTCGGGCTTCAGGTCCCGGTAGACAACGCCCAGGTCGTCGTGCAGGTGCGAAAGGGCCAGGACCATCTCTGCCAAGTAGAAGGCCGAACGCGTCTCGGAGAACATGCGCTCGGCCTTGAGATGGTGGAACAGCTCGCCACCCTGGCCGTACTCGAGGATGAGGTACAGCTTCTCCTTGTCCTGGAAGGCGTAGTAGAGCTTGACCACAAAGGGGTGCCGATTGACCGACTCGAGGATGTGGCGCTCGTTCTTCGTCTGCTCGATGAGCTTCTTGTGGACGACCAGCGAGGCCTTCTTGAACTGCTTCTGGGCGTAGAGCCGGCCAGTGGTGCGCTGCTTGACCAGGATCACGGTCCCGTATGTGCCCTTGCCCAAGCACCGCAGGGGCTCAAAGTCCTCCGCCGTTATTTTGCGAGGCGGGTTGGCAGGCACTCCCTCCATGTCATCCTCGAAGACGCCATCACCCTGGGCAGCGCCAAGGCCCGGGGCGCTCGCGCTGACGAAGTCGCTGTCCAAATTGATCTCATAACGCGTCGAGACATCCGAGGCCTCCTCATCGCCGCTCCCCTCGCTACCGTGGCTGCTCTGTGGCCGGTTACCAGTCCCATCCAGCGCGCTACGAGCCCGGACAGGGCGGGCCAGCGGCGAGAGGCTGCTGCGGCGCGTGGCCGAGCTCGCCCGAGAGGAGCTGGCGCTGTCGAGGTTGAGGAAGTCGACCTGGGACCGCAGGAGGGAGATGCCGCTGACGGCAGGGGACTGTGGGACTGGACGTAAGACGGGGCTGCAGTTCGCGCTGACGACATCATCGATGACCGGGTTCCGCGAGCGTCGACCCCGTAAGACAGGAGGCGAGGACTTCTCAGCAGCGACGAGCCGGGGCGTGGCGCTGCCATACTCGGACTCTTCGTCGCCGGAACCACCGGGGGTCTGAAAGCCGCGGACCACGGTGGTGGCCATGGCTGCCGTCGTCTTGAGATTCATGCTGGGGGGCGGGGCGTCGCGAGGGCGGCGACGGCGCTTCTTCGTGGGCGGGATCTATCTACCGGGGACGATCGATCGCGGGCGTAGACGCCGTGTGTCGTCGTGGCCTTGTCGTGTGGCCGTTCAAGGCGCACCGCGGCGGGCTTCCGGGTCCTTGCGGCAGTCGGCGAACTCGTTTCGGGAGGGTCTCTGGCGGCACTGGACGCGCATCTGATACTTGAAGAAGGAGAATGAGAAGGAGGATTGAGTATCGTTACTGGTATGCATTTGCGAGGGAATAATGGTCGATTCTACTGGTTGTCGTTGGTGTCGTGGTCTGCTGAGCAAGTCGCTTGGGAGGAAGTCAGGAGAGAAGTTGGGAGGGGAGGAATAAATGGCACATGCCCGTTCCTACATGGACGAATTGTGGGGCTGAGCCTGGGGTAATTTTTAAATTGGGGCAGTGGCTGACGGCGCTGGGAGGACCACTACTCTGCAATACGTAGTGCTATTACTATTACTGGGTACTGGCGGCTGGTGACCGGGTACTTGGTGAGAGGCCCACTGGAGCCAGCGGGTGGAGGCCCTGTCATGCCAGGGCGCCAGGGCGGCCTTTCCAAGGCCTGGTCTGATTTTGATTGCCAAGGTTCCAGGCGGCCCGCGCTGGGCCCCACGGAGTGGGCAACCCCGCGAGACAAACAGGGCCGTCCCAGTGGGACCTTCCACGTTCAGGCTGCACTCGGCCCTGCGAGCCTTGGCTCGGCCTCGCCTGGCCCGGCCCACTCGCCTGTTCCTGTCTGTTCCTCTCGACCTCGTCTGGCCGTCAGCTTCCACATGCGACAAGAGGCATCCTCTACCATGGACAGTGCCGCCCCCCTCCCTTCGTACGCATCTGTAGATGGTCTCACTAGCATCGCGTCGGGTCCAGTCGGGTCTGGGTGTTATCGATCTCGCTTCCCCTCCCAGGACTCTAGGTTGGATGACACCGTGACACCTCGTCGAACATCTCCTATCGACCAATAATTTCAGTGGATGAGTATCTTCTGTCGAACGACAGCAGGCCCTAACCACTCAGGCCTGCTGATCTCGGCGCTTTCTATCGGCTAGTGCGCCGCCTACAGCAGATAGGCTGCCCTCCATTTCACTACAGGTTGTACCGGAGGCCAGACCGCTGGTCTGAGGCGGATACTATTTCAGACACAATATTGGCACATGCTCGTCGACGGGTAGAATATACGGGAAGCTCAGGCCCTTCGCGGTGGACTAAGGGCCAGGTGCGGACCTAGTTCAAGGACCGAGGACCTGAGTACGACGTGAGCAGGGTCGACGCGTCGCTGTGGCGCAAATTTCCTTTTCCGTGATGAACCGGCCTCCGGTCGCATTGTGCTGGGTATCTTGACACGTTCTCCCCTCGTCGCGGGTTTTTCTATAGAGCCTCCATCTCATTGCGCGCCCAGAGCTTAATTGTCCTGTCATGACTGCCAGACACGATCCACCTACCGTCCCTCGAGATGTCAACAGAGCTGACCGGCGCTGTATGAGACTCGAGAGAGCTGATCAGAGAGTAGTCGTCCATCGAGTACACATTGACCTTCCGGTCGAACCCACACGATGCAAAGAACGTAGCCGACTTCTTTGGCATCTGCGCGCCCTTGTCGTCTTGGCCCGGGGGCTCGCCCTCCACAGGATCGTCAAAACCCCTGAAAACCCGCAGGTCCGTCACGCCGGAGGTATTTCCTGCCAGGTTTCCGCCTGACTGTACTTTGCGGACATCCCACACCTTCACGAACCCATCGAGGGACCCAGAGAGTATTCGGTGGCCGTCTATCCAGCTCGACGACGTAATGGGCTGAATGTGGCCCTCGCACAACATGATCGTGCGGCCGCTCCTTAGATCCCACACTCGGCCAATACTATCCATCCCTGCCGTGGCGACCAGTGCACCCTCGGACTGGAAGCTGACTGTCATGACCGCCCTCGAATGCCCTTCCTGGCACAAGATCTCGCTGCCGGTGGCCACATCGTAGAGTTTCCATGTCGTATCGTCGCAGGCAGCAGCCAGGAACTGACCGGACGGGTGAAACCCGATCTTGTTGACTTTGGTCCCGCCGGCCTGCGCGAGTGAGGAGAGTGGCGTGTCCCGCTCGAGCGACCACAGGTGGACACTACCATCTGCCGACGAGGATGCCAGCCGGACCGTGTCGCTCCCCGGGCTCGCCGACCCGGGGAACCAGTCGACCCCGCCGATCTTGGCAGTGTGTCCTCTGAGTGTCTTCTTGACCTCAAGCTCGGGCGTCGAGAGGACCTTCAGGCTGCCACCCCAGTCCCCCGTGGCACAGAGCTGCCCCTCGGGCGCGAGCCTGACCACGCTCAGGTACCTCTGGCCCCCGACCTGCGAGCTCTGCAGCTCAAAGTCCTGCAGCTTCTCCTTGATCTGCTTCCGGTGCTTGACGTGCGTCCGGAGTGGTATCTTGGCCTCCTCTCGTTGGAACTGCACGCGCCGCTTCGCCCGCGGGAGTGAGTATTTGGCGACCTCGATCCGGGCTTGCAGCAGTTCGTCGTCGCCTCGCGTGTAGTACTCCTCGTCTTGCTCCTCCTCATCTTCGTCCTCCGGCGCGTCTTCCATGTCCACATCGGCACCCTCCTGGCCTTGAGCCTTGGCCTGCTCAGTCTCCGTCGTCAGGATCTCCCTCAGCCGCTCGCGGCGGTCGGCAGGGTTGTTCTCGCCGAAGAGAGTGATCGGCACGCCCCTCTCGCGTAGCATAGCCTTGATGGCCTCATCGTTCGTGGGGACGGCGATACGCGCCGCGAGCCGCTTGCGCTCAAACTGGGACAGCAGCGCCGAGGCATTCTCGCCGGTTGCGAGGTCATAGTTGTAATCAGTTGCTAGACTGCTGGTCAGCGACGCCCGCGGAGGCTGAGAGAGCTCGCACTTACGAACTTCATCAATACTCATCCCCCTGTCCTGCACAGAGGAGATTCAGTCAGTCGAGCCGCGCGCTGTGTAGTTTTGTTGAGCACAAACAGCCTCGTGAAGCTCTGGGCAGGTCTCCTCACCTCGTCCATCTGGTCCTCCACATACGCCTTCCTCGAAGGGTGCATCATCTTGGCGACGTGACCGAGCCCTTGCAGCGAGGCGTAGGTAAGTATGGCTGGTCTCGTCCGGCCCTGCAAGAACAAGAAAGGGCTGAGGTCCAGTTCGAGACGCTCAAGGAGGGCGGGCGGCTGAAAGGTGGTGTCTTGCCTGCCGCGTTGTTGAGAAACTTCCGGGCTGCTGCGTTGGAACCTTGGACCCGCAGCTTGAGCGACAGGGGCTCGCGCCGGGCGACAAACCTGGCCCACCTTTGGAGTCGATCGCCGACCCTCTTTCAACACCACTTCGATTCGTTCCTCTTTCATCATTCCAACTTTTCTTTCTCTCCCTCGCCCTCGCCCTCGCCCTCGCCCTCGACCCCAGTCCTGCATCGTGGTTCAGCCTATCATCCCAGACACCAGCCAATCGCCGTCCTCAGTCAGCTTGGTTCATGTGGTGAAGCCCCACCCCCGTCTGCAATGGCGAGCATCGACAGATATCGACCGCCTCGCGAAGGCTATCAGCCGCCCTCACTTCCCACCAAGCCAGCCGTCGCCGCCCGCCCGTCCAAGTCGCCCTCGAGCCGGCGCGATGTCCCGCCCGCAGTCCCCTCGCCACCAACACACTCCTCGCGCACGTCCTCGCTGCCACCACAATCCCGACGAGGCGCGCCGTCCCCAGCCCACCCCTCGCCAGCGGGCGCGCCGCGACCGCGAGCTAGCCAGTGGTACTTCACTACAGACGAGGCCCTCAGCTCTCCTAGTATCGTGGATGGCCTCACGCCGGCCGACGAGAGGCTGCGGAGGGCAAAAGGCGTGAACTTCATATACCAGGCCGGGGCTATGATAGAGCTGCCGCAAACTACGCTCTGGGTCGCATCCGTGTTCTTTCATCGCTTCTACATGCGCTGCAGCATGGTTGAGGAGAAGGGAGGCATACATCACTACGTGAGTCTCTCCCGCAGTCGTCGTGTCACGCTATGGCTAGGATTGCGATGCGATGCGCTCGCCGTCGCTGTTCCCGCCCTCTCCCGCGTTCTCCTTTCCGAATCGCGATGAGGCTAATGCAGTCGCTATTGGAACAGAATATTGCGGCGACAGCCCTCTTTCTGGCGAACAAAACCGAAGAAAACTGCCGAAAGACGAAGGACCTGATCTACGCCGTGGTCAGGGTGGCGCAAAAGAACCCCAAACTGGTCGTGGACGAGCAGAGCAAGGAGTACTGGAAATGGCGGGACAGCATCCTGATGCACGAAGAGATGATGCTGGAAATGTTGACCTTCGACCTGATGGTGGACAACCCCTACCAGCGGCTGTACGAGTGCCTGACTCAATTGGACATGCTCCACCACAGGCCGATCCGAGACGCGGCTTGGGCATACTGCTGCGACTCGGCCTTGACGGTGCTCCCGCTGCTCATGAACGCGAGGGAGGTCGCCATCAGCGCTATCTACTTCGCGACGGTCTCGCTTGGCGAGAAGATCGAGGACGACAAGGATGGGGAGGCCTGGTGGCGGGTGCTGAAGGGCGACGAGTCGCTCTTGCAATCGGCCATCAGCGTGGTGATGGACTTCTACTCAGAGAACCCTCTTCGGAAGTCAGACTCGCGGTACCAAGGATCGCCAGCCTTCAGCCTCGAGAACACTAGGAGAGGCCGGGACTTTCCAAGTCAGACCGAGGGTGGATCCAGTCACAACGGCACACCCATGGACACGGACCGCGGCGGGACGCAGAGCCCACGAGCCCGGAACCAGGGCAGGGCCGAGCGGGACGACGACGAGAACGGCAGGGCCGACAGCAAGACAGAACTCGACGACGGGTCTATGGACATGGATATGTCTCTATCTAAAGGAGACGCCGAGGCTACTCTCAAGACTGCGCCAAACCACCACAATCATCACGATGACAGGACGAACGGCACCAGCAACGGCTTGAGATCGCCAGGAGCGAAAAGGAGGAGCCCGGAGGCGGAGCTGGACGAGGGGCCCACAGACAGAGACCAGAAGCGGGCGCGACTGTCTGACGAGGACGAAGGTGAAGTGCGAGAATCGTAATCTAGCCGAGCAGGTCGGGAACAGTAGCCGAGGGGCGAGTGAGGAGCCGGCTCGTGTCACATATGATGGAGGAGCACATCTTAAAGGATTTCTAGCGTTGATTTCCTCTGTTGACGGACGGTATCGCAAGGACGCACGAAGGTCTCTTTCCCGGCGTATCACTCATGCCATTCTGGGCCACGAGGACGAGGTAGGCGTCTGGGGCAAAAGTGCGATAGATTGCGATATCCCAGGATGGTAGGGTTACCAGCAGGCACCCAGATGTGGCAATAGGTGGAAATCTCGAATCTAATGATATTTATGGAAACGAAGCCTTTCTCGTGAAGCTGGTGCGCAAGACGTTACTAAGCCGTGTCACGGCTCCCACCACTGCCCTCGCTCTGAGATTCATTCCTGGGCATCTAACAAAAAGCACTCGAATCTGCCATTTCTTCTGCTAAGTGATAATCCGACACGTGTTCTCTCCGTCGAATCACATATATGCACAACTTCTATACTGTGCCGCTGTAACATCCCGAAGCCTTTGATGCACCAACTCACCCAAGTAGTCTCCGCAGGAGCGGGAGTATACTTACCACACAGCAGCAAGACAGCCAGGATAACAAGCCAGACCCAACTCCTCCTGGGCTAGAGAGGGAGGAGGAGGTGGTCGTGCCACAGCAGTGCAGGGCGCAAGACACAATCTCGAGAGGTAGACACACCCATCCCCCACCGGCGCACGCGGGGGGACGGTGGAGCCCTCTGCAGCTAATCACCGATCAATGGGCCGGACACCTCATCAAGCAACAGGCCGGAGGGAGAGAGCTCCCAGACCAACCCCCACGGGCGAATATCTTTTTCCGAGAGAGCAAGAGACCGCCACCACCGGCAGCCTCGGAGAAACTAGGGTACAGCCGAGCGAAGTCTGCCCCGGCACCATTAAACCACCCCCCCTCCACTCCTCCGGTCCTCCGGAACCCACCTGCTCACCGTTGGCCATCACGGTGTCGTCGTGTGCCTCGCGGTCCTAGAAAAGGGGGTGTTCCCCTCTACCAGACCTCTTCTTCCTTGAGTCCGGCTCTGCTGCAGGGTGTCGGGTCTGACAACGTGCGAGTGGGACTGTACCCACTGGGGTGAAGCAGGCGTACACGTCAACTGTACCCGAGGGAAGGTTGCGAGGGCACGATAACAGCCCTGGCATGTCACAAGCAGAGCCAGGTCTTCGCCGGGGACGGCCGTGGGGAGTGAAAATAGGGTATTTGGACACGGCAATGCATTGGACCGCAGGAGGCGGTCTTTATTTACTTGGGACGCATGCGCAGGATTCCAAATGCTCCGTTGAGCACGACAACATAATTATGCATTACCACTGGAGGCAGTGCTTGTCCCTTTTCAAACTGCAACTAGATGCTAGATGCTGGTATCATGCTCCTGGAAGGGCATAAGCATAGATACCAAACCACATACTTGCTACTCATATGGCCCCCGCTCCCTCGTGGCGAGGGCTGACGCATGAGGACAGCCTCGTTCGTCTTGAAGACACGCAGACAATCAAGCCTGGTCTCCTCATCGTGGTCGCCACCGCCAAATCCCGCCCTGTTTGGCCCCATGGGACCAAGCTAATCATTCTCGTCCGAAGCATGCTTCTCGAAGCAAAGCTAAAGCCATCATTCAACCCTCCTTGACAGCGCCCGCTTGGCGAACTCATTTCCGCTCGCCTAGGGAGACACCCTCTGTTTCCAGACCCTAAACGCCGAGGCCATATTTGCTGCATCTTTTCTGTTTTGCCAAATGCAGGTGCTTCAACCGCCCATATGCAAATGCACGATGCGTACTTATCTCATGAACGCACGCGAGACCCTATTCGCCCTTTTTTTTTTAGTAACCGAAGAATTGGAAACTTTGGAAAGCTTAAAGAGATCTGGCCGTCAATGCCCCTCATCACATATCAAAATCCGAAGTGCCCACGAGGTCGTCGTTGGTACGGACACCGCTCATTCGATTTGACTTCTGGGCTGCAACGTCATCCAGCTCATCCCAGTCGTGATCCTTGCTCTGATCGACATCCATCTCATCGTCCATGATTCTGTCCGCCATGTGTTCGTCCAGCGCACTCTCGTCAACAAACGTGAAGCCTTGGAAATTCGCCTGAACAGAAGGTGAGAGGGGTGTCGACGTTGCGAAGCCCCGAGCCAGGGCCGCTGCTCGCTCGTTGAGCGACCCGTTTTGGTCTAGAGCGTTCGTAAATTCGGGGTCGAAGTAAGAAACATCTGTGTCGGACTTCAGACTCGGCTTGAAAGGTGGTGTGATCAGCTTGTTAGATAGAGCGTTCCAGTCGATGTCGTTGAAGAACGGATGCCGCTTCAGCTCCTCCGCATCATCATTAGCGCCCAGGCGGTGCTTTGCGTTCCTGTTCAATAGGCCTTTGACAAAGTTTCGGCCCTCGAGAGACAGTGTATCTCTTGGAAACCTGACCTTGCCAAATGCGATATTCTTGTACATCTGTTGCGTATCCTCGGCGTAGAAGGGGCTCCAGCCGCAACACATCTCAAAGACGAGCACGCCCAGAGACCAGAAGTCGACCATCTTGGTGTAGCCTGCCTCGTCCAGTAGCACCTCTGGCGCCAGGTACTCGGTTGTTCCACAGAAGGTGTTGGTGGTGTCGTTCTTCGTTAGATTGGCCTTCGACAGGCCGAAGTCGCAGAGCGCGATGTGGCCATTCGCGTCCAGGAGGATGTTCTCCGGCTTCAAATCCCGGTAGACAATGTCGTTCTTGTGCAAATGCTCAATCGCGAGGATGAGCTCTGCGATGTAGAACTTAGCTCGCTTCTCGTCGAAACGCCCCTCCTTCTGGAGATGCCAGAATAACTCTCCTCCAGACATGTAGTCCGTCACGAGATAGAGGTCAGAGGGTGTCTGGAACGAGAACTTGAGCCCCACGATGAATGGCGACTCCGAAGTCGCAGTCCGAACCAAAATGTTCCTTTCGCCGACGGTATGAGCCACCTCTTTCTTCTGCACGATCACTTTCTTCGAAAGCACCTTCATAGCATATATCCGCCCGGTATCCCTTTTCCTCACTTGGTAGACCTGACCAAAGGTGCCCTTCCCGATCAACCTAAGGATCGTAAAATCTTCGGGGCCGTAGTGTCGCTTGTCACCTCCTTGGTATAGGGCCTCAACGTATAGTTCACCGGTTGGTGCGTTCTCTTCCATCGTGTCTGCGTGGCCTTTGAGGCTGAACCAGCCCCGGATCGGCTCCTGACTGTCCGGTTTGCGCGCCTGGAAATCGACATGTCCCAGGAATTCCTCGCCTTTCGCGCCGTGATCGTAAACGGAGATATCAACGAGCATGTCTTTATCGACGACATCACTAAGTTCTTGTCAGCTGCTGCTCTACTCCCTCGGCGCGGACCTATCCACTCACAAGACCGCCTCAGCGTCCCACTTTGGGTTCGTGAAGGACCGCCGCTGGGTCCGGTTGCGGAAGCTGTTGAATTCTCCAATGCTGGTGTTGCTGCTCTGGCGGCTCCTCATGGGAATGGCCATCGGCGTCCGGCCCGAATCGCTCCCTTGACGTTGAATCGGAACACCTCCCATGGCGACATTAGAGACGGCCGTCTCCTCGTCCTCTTCATCTTGCCTCGGAGCTCCAGAAATCAGCTCGCTCTTCTGAAAGACCGCAACCACGTAGGGCGCTCGGCATTTTCTCAAGCCCCTTGCCTCGCTGATCTTGATTGTGAGCTTGCCCTTCGCAGCTGGTACCTGTGTCGCCGCAGACGAGCCAGTGGGCGTCTGGGTTCCCGTCGCACTCGCGCTTTCGTCGCTGGTCCTCCGATCTTCATGACCATCATTTCGACTGGGTTGGGCCGTAGACAGTGCTCGGGCAGGTGTAGATTGGCCACTCTTTGAACCCCCCTCGTTTGTTAGCCCCTTCAGCCGACGAACAGAAGCAAGGTCCTCCGAAACTGCGTCCCCCATGACAGAAGTGAGGTGCTCGTGTGCTAGTGAGTTTTGTAAGGTGGTACCGGGGCTTGAGAAGTGACGAGCATGAGCGATGGACTCCGTGACCTGGGCGGAGGACATCGGTGCGAGCACAGAGGTTCTGCGTCCCTTGAAACTCGAGGAATCTGTGGCGCCCATCTTGCATGCGTTTGGTGGGGTGACAGCAGAAGCCGCCGCCCCGTGTCTCGCCCCCTCGCCACTGCTCTCACCCACTTTGGCACCGCGCAACGAAGAACGTGAAGACGCGGGCGGGGTAGGGTATGGGTGAATCTCGCCTCCTTCAGGAGGCGGCTGATCTTCTGGAAGGACTCCCACCCTCTCATGAGGGAGGAGAGGTGGGCCTTGTTCTTCAGACGACTTGCGGGAGGCGGGCTCAGGGGGGCTGACTGGCAACTGTGAAGAAGGAGGGGGCATCTGCTCCTGATCCTGCCGTGACTGAGGCGCAGTGGAGGAAGACTGGGCCGCAGCTCCCGGAGCCGCGGAAAAGGTGCCTGACCACAAACGCTGAAAAGAGCTTGGACGAACCTGGCCGAAATAGCTCATGATGCCGGGCAACCGCTTATCTTGAGGGTCTGGCTCCGGGGTAGCGAAGCCGGATCGAGGGGTGTCGTTACCGATCTGGTCTGCGCTCTCGTCGTTTTCTGCCGTGGCAGTCCTGCTGCTCTGGTTAACGTGACTGGCCATGGCAAACTCTGGCATGCAGGCGGTGGTGGTGGGCGGCGGTGGAGGGGGAGCGGCAGAAGTCGGAAGACAGCATGGACACTGGTTTGAGAGCTTGTGATGACGATTTTCGTGCGGAATCGGGTCGGGGTTTAAACGATGGGAAATAAATGGGGCGAAAAAATTGCTAAGCAATTGAGGGGTGGTGGTGAGGGTCTATGACATCGAGGTGGTAAATTGGGGGGCACTTTGAGGTTTTAGGGGAGGCTGTTGGGCTGGGACACGCTACCCTGCGGTAGACCAGGGGACTTTCAGGGCCCGAGGCTCGCTGGAGACTGGGGGCAGGGCCGAATTGCAGGAGATTCATGCAAAACGTTGTCTGCAAGAGCGGCGGGCAGGGCGCCAGTAACAAGCGTGACATCTGAAATCTCTTCGCGGCTGTTCCCAGTTTCTCTCCGTGCGCAACGACCAGCATCCTTGATGCTGCGCCTGTGTGGTCTGCGATGGCAGTGGGAACTTTCCATGTGGGGGTGCGCCTTAGCGGGTTTGCTCGCACGGCACGAAGGGGAGGGGGGTGAGCGCAGGAAGTTGAAACAAGCGTCGGCCAGTCAGCGAGTCATTCTTCGGACAAACTCGTCAGTCGGCCATGGCGTTCGAGCTGGGCGAGGACAAGGTGCCGCCACGGGCTGCCTCGGGGCCCAACAGGCGTGCAGCGTTCACACACACGCGTGCACACACAAGTCACGACACGGGACCTGCCGGCCAGACTTGTTACAGACGCGCCAGCAATGAATGCAGGGCGAGGGAGCAAGTGCAGCGCCCAATGCAAGCCCGAGCGTCTCCTCCCGCAGATGGTGCTTCGGGAAGTCCGTAGTGCGGGTTGTCCAGATAAGACAGGCAGACACCCCCCCTCCCGGGAAGAGGGGAAAAAAATCCGATGATAGATGGGATAACCCGCAGTGCCGAAATGCCAACTAGGCGCGGCAGCCGGAACGGCAGGGCTGTTGATGGTGATGAGGGCCCTGAGACAGCGGCCCTAGGCCGAGTCAGGTGTGGAATCAGCGGATTGCAGATGCGGTAGCGCCAGGCCCATGAGTCGGCCTCGACACCTCGCCTCGACTGGCGATGATATGCCTCGACTGGCGAGCGCCGTACCGTCGGGCAGAGACCAGTGCAGGGGTGAAGCAAGGCTGATGTGACCGTTATCGAGAGGGCGCCTTCAGATGACGTTCTGGTGCCCGCAATGGGGGACCCCACACGGGCAGACGGGCGTGCTTTTTTTGGGGGTTGCAGCGACAGCAGGATTGCCCGAACAGGCGAAGCCGGCGGTGACCTCCTGTCACCCCGCCGGTTGCCTGACATGACTGATGATCGTAGGCGTCTGAATGGCGGCGGGCGCCGTCTGCGAAGCCTGGAAGGCCCGGATCCCATGCGGCACAGACCTCCGCCGCCAGCCAGCCAGCCAGCCAGCCAGCCAGCCTCGCTGCCGGTGTCGATCGTTCGCGCGGTGGGTACCCTCGAGCTGTCACTGCCAGTGCCTGCCCAGCCGGGATAACCAGGAAGGATTCCTGCGACCATGTGGTGCGCGCCCGTGTACATGGTACAGCACCAAAGTAGGGGAAGGGCTGCCGGCTGCCAGGCTCACTAGACGCACTGGCGTAGCACCACCCGGAGGTGGCTCTGGGGCCGCAGCGGCAGGCTCTATAAGGCGACGGGCGGGAGCGCAGGTGGGAAGAATGGCGCCGACCACGAGCCCAGAGGGCATGGGACCGCGAGAGGCGGCAGCGGGTGGTGGAAGTACTGAGCAGAGGGGAGGTGGAGATGGCGGGTGTGGAAGGGCGGGCGAGGGACAAGACGCTTACCTGTACATCATCTTCTGGGTCGCCCTCCTCAGGAGGTCGAAGCCACCGCCAGTAGCGGGCTCAGAGGGGTTGCTGCTGCTCGACATGGCTGCGGTCCTCCGAATGGCATTGAATGGGCGAGTGTTGTCGCGCCAGGCTCGCAGCAGGTGGGTGATGGGGGCGAGGATGGAGACGAGGATGGAGTCGGAGATGGGTCGAGGGGAGATGGGGCGGGAACCCGATGACGAAAAAGATGGAGAGTGGATCTGGAGTTGGGAGTTGAGGCCGGATCTGGGTCTGGGCCTGGGCCTGGGGTCTGGGCCTGGGCGTCTTGGGGATATTTGTAGGCTATGTATATCGCCTCGCCCGCCTTTCAGCTGCCGTTCGCCCGCCCTCTAGCGCAGCGCTTGAGGGACGTCAGGCCGGGCCGGGTCGTTGTCGTGTCGTGTCGTGTCGTGTCGAGTCGACTCGAGTCGACCTGCGTGGAGTCAAATCTTGAGAATGGTGCCGGGGGGGGTGGTGTGTCCGCGCAGGAGGACACCAGCTACGACGGGCTGAGGTGGGCTGGGCTGGGCTGGGCTGTCTTGTCTGTCGGTCGGTCGGCGGGTGTGCAGCCAGGCCGACCCGAGCTGAGGTGAGAGGGGACAGAGACAAGGTCGGTGAGATGTATCGTAATCTGTAGTGTGTGGTTGGAGGGCTCGAGGTGGCAGTGGCGAAGAGACAAGACGATGGCGATACGGAGTAGGCCTAGCAGGCGGGTTGGTTCTGGCCAAGGTGCCGCGACCGATTTGATAATTAGCTCGCAGCACAGCGCAGCGCGCAGCGTCGTGTGGTGCAGGCGGATGCCTTCCCGCCCACGCCCACGCCCACGCCAAACGGCAACTGGTACCGCAGCCCGGGGCTCGCGAGGGTGCTGAGCGGTGCGGTGCTGTGCTGTGTTGTGCTGTGCTGTGCTGTGCTGTGCTGTTTGCTGTGGGGGACGATGGTAGTGACTTGTCACTAGTGAGAGGCGAAGACGGGGCCCTTGGCAGGCCCACTCCTGGACTGGACCACGGGTCGTTCCTGTCGTCTGAATGGCGCGGTGTCCAAGATTGAATGTCTCGGACCGTTTGGGGGGACGAGAGCTAGTATCGGGAGCCGGTGAGGGTCGCCTTCTCTTCTGCTGTCCAGGGGCCTCTGGATGGACAGGTGATGGTGGTTCTGGGAGTTCAAGTTCAGGTTGAGTTGGGCGCGGTGGGAAGGCGAGCCCAGATCGGGGGGTCCTGTCTGCCGCTGCCAGAACCCTAACCCTCCTCACGTCATCGTATCTTCTCATGCTGCTCCCTCTTCCTCTCCGTCCTGACGCCCCCAGCTGTCCTCCGCGATGCACACATCAGATGCTCACCTCGTCTCTCTCGGCACGGAGAGGCCCCCAATGCTGACGTTTGGGACCAAAGAGTGTGCTCGCTAAGGTGGTTCGCAGCCCACACGTTATGCAGCCCCGGATACGACCCAGCGGAGGTGCCAGGCCCTTGTCGGCTGGAATGTGATCTGCCGTGCGTCTCGACGGTTCTATTTTTGACCACGGATCCAGGCGAAAAGTCTTGGACTGGACTCACGGCCCAGCACATCCGCACGTACAGAGGAGCAGCAGCAGCAGCAGCACGGCACACTGCATGCTTGCCCGACGACTAGTCCAGCCGGGCCTCGTGTGCGCCCGTACAGGAATCCCAGCCTGCAGCCCGTGCCTGCATTCGCCCACGACACAGGTCCGATCCCATAGCGACCACTAGCACCGGCTGGCCACCCTTCATCAAGCCATTCAGCTGCACAGACAAGCCACACCCGTCACATCCCGGACCCGTGGACGCAGAGCAATGCGCATAGGGCAGCTCGCTTCTTCGCCACATGGGACTGGATCCTGGCACGGCGTTGTACAGGGCCCGCTGCCCCATCCTGGCCCTGTCTGGCATTCTTCGCGGATCCTTACCGTGCGGTGCGTGCGTGCGCGCGTGCGTGCGTGCCTATAACCCCCAGCGTGCCAGTACTGGGTATGCACACCATCCGCCGGTGCTGGCCGCCGTCTCTCCTCCAGGGAGCCACGAGAGCCCACGCCACCGTGACTGATGGCCCCGAGGGAGGGAGGGCAACCCAGACCGCTCATCCGGCAACTCCATGCAAGTCAGCGACCCGTTATAACTTTGATGACTCTCGGCGACCCCATGTCGCATCCTCCCTCCATGCAGACTACTATACGACTAGCGTGGTCCTGGCTCGAATATCCTTCTGGAAAAGATCGCAAGCACGTCCACCCCACACGCCAACCGCTTGTCTTAGTCCTATAGTACTATGTACTATCACATGGATACAATAGCCGCTACTATCTGAGAGTAGAGAGACGAACGCCTCGTCACCAAGTCCCAGCATGTGACGAGACTGTATGCCGACGGGTAGGTGGTCGTGTCTTCCCCCTCCCCCCCTCTTTTTTCTTTTTTTTTTAAAATTTTTTTTTTAATTTTCTTTTTCTTTTTCTTGCCCCCTTCTTGTTTTTTTCCCGTACTGTCTTCCTCGGCTTCCCTTTTGCACAGGCCATCAACTAATTTTTGTTTAGGCCTAATTTACCCTACCAGGTATTTGGCGTTGACACGCTCAAGCACCTTGAAGATTGCCCATAGAACTATGGAATAATCGTGCAGACCGCTCAGGTGGCTTGAAAACCCTGCTGCTAGTGACGTTCGACGCTCCTTGGGTCTCACAGCCGTCTCGAATGCTCATGTCGGTGGCTGTGACTGGCCTGGCTCCCTTTTTGGCAGCGACGTTGAGTAGGGCGAAGTGACTCTCGTTCGATGATGATCTACGAGCTCACCGGGTTGTCTGCCTGACCCACCACGCACACCGGCTCCCATCATACCTTGGGGATCATGACCGATCATGCGTACCAGCCACCGGACCAGTGATTTCAACTTTTATCCAACATATGTCCACCGCTGAGGAGAAATTAGGCCGCTTTGCAACGCTGGTCATGGGGTTTGCCTTGGCGCCGCTCAACCTCCGCATGCAGGTTGCGCCCGACCAAGCAACCCCGTGCTTGGCATCCGTCTGGGGAAACTTCCCGGCAGGAACCGAAATTTCCGATTCGGTGATGCGCCAGTCTTCTGGCAGGTGGTTTACACTGGTGAATCCTTTACGAGACAGGTAAATACAGGTACGGGTCCCGCGGGAGGACCCCATGGGGAACCAGGTGGGTTGATGGGTGACATTTGGCCTGGAACATATAATCATGGCGGACGAGGTCCGACGTTATAAAAGAATGGAACCAGCACCCAGCCCGGTCGAAGAAACCAGGCTTGCCCATGTCCCATGAGACGCGTCTGCTCGTCGTGTGTCCAGCAGGATGAAGCGTGTTCATAACGCCGCGGTCGCGGCGCTGTCTCTCTTTAGCGCCGCCCAGGCCTTCGAGTACTACTCCTTTGACGGCCCAGACTTTCCGACATGCTACAACGTCACGGCGGTTCATAACGCTACAAGCGTAGATGAGAGTACGCCATGCCCCTGGCTCTCTCCACCGAGGAAATGATGCTAACACAGGACGGCCCTAAGTGGTCTCCATCGTCAAGGCTGCGGCCGCCAACGGGACCAACATCCGCGCCTCCGGCACAGGCCACATGTGGTATGATACGATGTGTGCGGATGTGCCTACCGAGATCATCCGGACGGAGCTCGTGAACAACATCACCGACTTCAACCTGACCGAGGGCGCTGACTCGGGCACGGTGGTCATAGAGGGCGGCGTGACATTCTTCCAGCTCGCGGACTACCTTCATGAGAGGGGTGCGAACATCGGCACCGGCCTCGTAAATTGGAACATCAGTCTCGGTGGCAGCGTGGCAATGGGTGCTCACCGGACCTCGCTGGGGTCGGACGCGGTCGTCGTGGGTGGTGTGTTGGAAATGGACATCATCGACGGCTCCGGAACTATCCGCACGGTAGTCAGGGATGAGAGCAGTGATGAGTGGCTTGCCGCATCGACCTCTCTAGGGCTGTTAGGGATCATCGCGAGGCTGAAGATGAAGATCTACCCCGAGACCGTACTGTGGGCGAACCAGGAGACGTAAGTTGCCCGGCCTCATCATCTTGGATGAGAAGTCCACTGACCAAAAAAGGTTTGACGAAGATGAGATAATGAACGCCGACATCTATGGCATGATCTCCCCGTATATCACAGCCAACTTCTGGGTAGGTCATCTGTCCCGCTCCGGGCCCTCATCGCCGCCGCCCTCCAGCCAAAAATCATCACGATACTGATCTCTAGCAGTGGTGGCCCTTCAAGCGCAAGTTTCACTACCGTACCTACGGCGAAGTCTCCAACGGCACAGTCAATCAGCTGGGCGTACAGTCGACCTTCTCCATCACGCACATCGAAGCCGACACGGCGCTGGCCCTCCTCAACTCCGGCAAGTACCTCGAGACGTCCAACGAGTTGGCGGAGGACATCTTCTTCGACATCTGGTCCAGCCCCAACTTCCACACCTCCGACACAGACGAGGCGCTCACTGAGTGGCCCGTCACGGGGTACAACTACGACGTGCTGATCGGCGGGCTGTGGCCGGGCCAGCAGACGGAGTGGGAGGACGACCTCCACGGGTACACGATGGAGCTGGCGTTCCCCGTGACGATGGCCAACGACATGCTGAAGAGGGTGCGGGAGCTGTTTGACGCGCAGTACACGGAGCACCTGATCAACATGACCTCGACGTACCGGAGTGGGATCAACATCAAATTCGGCCGGCCCAACTACGACTTCCTGGGCCAAGTCACCTACAACACCTCTGACGGCGCGGACTGGACCAAGGGGACGATCATGTTCGACTTCCCCACCTTCTGGCCTACTGTGGGCGACCACTTGCGGTTCAACGAGCCGTTCTGTAAGTCATCTGTCCCGGGGCGGCTTGGCTGCAGGGCGCTGACTACATAACAGACGCGAATCTTTCGTCGACACTCATCAACGAGTTCCCGTGTAGGCCACACTGGACCAAGAACACAAGAGACATCTTCACTCAAGCGCTGAAGAACCTGGATCAAGACGTAAGTAGCATACCTGTAATGTACAGGACTAGATACCTGCTAACGTAGCCCAGAATATCGCCCGGTTCAAGACAATCAGAGAAGACTTCGACCCCAACGGCATTTACAGGAGCGTTGTCGGGGAGATCATCGGGGTGTATTGAACACAGCCTGCAGGCTCTGCTTGTTGCCAGTTCTTGTGTACATACAGCACACGAAGTCACATCTCCAACAGAGTGTATGTTCCTTGTATTGTACCGCGCCTCCTCGCAGGCATCAAACTTCGAGCACATAGCGCCCCTTAACAAGAGGTGCAGTCCTCACAGTTTCACGAAGCACGATCTGCCGATCCTTGACATTCCTATGAGGACCACTTGGCCATGGTGATGTTCCCCTCCTCCCATCTCATCGGACCTCAATGAAAGGCATTCCGGCCGCAAGTCTCCGGTGCACGTCATGCTGCTTGCGCACACTGTCTCAACCCTTAGGCAGGCACGGCAGGATAGAGTAGGAAAACAACGGAGAGGGTGCCGGTACGTACAGCGCCACATGGTACTGAGCCGTCCCCAACTGCGCTACTCGATGCGAGATCCGAGCCAGAACCCCCCGGAATTCGTTCACTGGTGCCCGCCGCCTGCCAGCCCGTGCCGCCCGCATACCTTAGCCTGCTTAGATTATCTCATTAAGCCAAGGGATAGCTGGGTATACGACACACTCCTGTGATCAGGATTAGAAGGGGTTGGGGGGGGGCTTACATAGTAAGTGTTCAATCTCGCCTCGAGCCGGCAAAAGCAAGCATAAAAGGACCACAAGTTCAGAACATCTACAGGCTCGATCTCAGCTCCACAGCCCTCCGGCGCACCGATCGACAGAAGGTGCTCCTGCGCCTTGGATCACGAGATCTTGCTCTGATGTATCCTCCCGAGGTACGGATGCAGCATGGCTCTCGGGCGAGCAGCCACACGGCGTAATCCATGACCTTGCAAGACTTTCCTGTTCCGGGAAGCGCCCAGACGCCCTAGTGAGCCGCGACGAGGCTGCGCCGATGTGAGGTATCCTTCTCAGACTATCTCCCGCACTGATTCAGGCAACGGCCCGAAAGAGAAAGAAAAATAAAATATCCCCCAACCACTCAAGCAACGTCCACGCGTCAGCCCTCCGAGAGCGATGCAACGCCGTGCCGCCTGTACTCATGTGATTCTGGCCTCGGGCCTGGTGGCAAGTGCCTCGACAGGAAGAGGTGTTGCGTGTGTGTGAAACAAGGTCTCAGCCCTGTGAGTAGCAAGAGGAGAAAATCGCCCGAAGCCCGAGGGGATGTCGATCTGGATATATAGAGAAAGGGATGTGTGCCGGCACCCGGTGCTCGTATTGACGTCCCTTCAGGAAAAACAAAACAAAGGTAAGTCCTGAGAAGGGCCGCGCCCGAAGGGGATAGAGCACCCCGGCGCCACCGATTGCATGTCAACATGACGATTGAGTGCCCAGGCTCCACGCTCGCGAGTAGAGATGCACCTTCCGGTATTTTCCGAAATAGTAGGGGTGGATAGAAAATCATACAGTTACACAACTGTCAGACGCTTCCCAAACTCAATATCATGTGGTTGGTGTCCCCAATATAGTGAATTCGCAAGTACCATCTCGCTCCTATATCATCGACCTGACCGTCGATGAGAACCTCGTCGTGCTTTAGCATCAATAGAGACCTAATCGCCCGGAGGAACCGCACCGCACCGCCAAAGATTGCTGGCAGCTTCCAAAGATAATGTGTAAAGCAGGTGGCCTTGGCGGGCAGGACGACTGTGGTCACCGGAAACCTGCTCGGACGAAGGATATAGGGTGTCCCTCATATGTGCATGTACAAGCGTATGCTTGCAATTTCTAACAAGGCCCTTCATGCAAAAGAGAAGAGATACGGGGGAAAGAGGAGGTATTATGCTGACGGAGGGCGTTGCTAAGTGATCCTGTCTCACATGCACGGTATCGGCTCTGCTGCTCCTCCATCCAGTCAGGTCCGATATTCGCCGCCTCATCCTCCGCCTCATCCAGCCTGGGTCGGCCACTGTGGGCGAGGGCTGAGGAGGTACGATCATGGGGCTCCCTTTCGAGGTTGCACATGAGAGGGAGCTATAGGCGCAGCTGACCACGGCGCTCTTGGCATAGGCCACGATAGTAAGCCGGTGAGGCTCACCGCCCGAGGGAGAACGCACTGTGAGGCTGTCTGCTCGAGGGACGATGACGTGTCTATAAAGTTGCATGGCCGATCTCCAGCTTCGACGTCGGCTCAGCTCGTATGTCCCTTATACACTGGAAATACTCTTCATCTCAACGCCGATATCAGCCATGGCCGCCGTCACGTCGAAGACTCGCGCCCTCCTTGTCGTCCTTCTGATCCTCGCGTCTACTATCCAAATAGGTCTCAGTGCCCCTATCCCTCTCAGAGATGAGTTCCCGAGTGTCATCTGATATCAACACCTCGACTGTCGAGTCTGATCTGTCCACTGTAGGCCTCGATCTGGCCCCGGGCTCCCTGACCGCCCACCACGGCGACGATGCGGTCTTGGTTGACAGAGCCAAAAGCTGCGTCCCCCACCGCAAGTCGACCTCAAGCTTCGCGGTCTGGAAGCGTCCAGTTGGGAGTCCCACCTGCTAAGCATCTCACAGGAAGGTCAAGCCTACGGGATTTGTGGAAACGTCCGGGCGGGAGTCCCACATCCAGGACCAGCAGCACTACTCCTGCTGGTGGCAGCGTGCCCGGGAGGCTCCGGAAACGTCCTATCGGGAACCCGACGTGTTGAAATCCTAAGGTTGGCAAAAGAGTGTGGGTGAAGCTTAGTTTCTGAATCTATTTATTGAACAACCAGCGGCCTATTTATATGGAGGGCATTCGGACCCTGGATCTGCCCCTTTGAAATAGGAGGCCATCGCCAGACCGTTTCTGCTTTAGATCAGCCTTTGCCGTGCCCCGTAGTCTTGCTAACAACATGACGTTGGAGGTTGAATCGAGCGGCAGCAGGACCTTGGAGTCACCCACAAAGCTTCTGAACGGTAGTCGTTTTTGGATTCGTCCAGGCTCGGCTTCCACATGCTGAGACTGTCATTAATAGCGTAGCTCTGGGTGGTCTCGTTAGTGGTATCTTGATTTGTCTAGCCAGATGCCCAACTTGCAAGAATGATGTCGTCTCTCCTCAAGCCTTCTCGTAGTCTTGGAAGGTACCCATACCAAAGATTTCTGGAAACGCCCGGGAGTGAACCCGACCTCAAAGAAGTATACAGGCAGCCATCCTCACAGCAAGAAGTTTGTGACTCGCTGGAGGGGATATGGAAGTGTCTGGGTGGAAATTTACTAGTCGAGATGATTATGCTATTCATTCATGGTGTTTAGCATGTATTGTGGGCAGCAGCCTTTGAAGGGCTGGGAGACTCAATATAGCATCAATTCCGGACTAGGATTGGATTAAATCAAAAGAGAAAACCAGAGACGGTAACACATGAAACAAGAAAATGAGCCAATTTGTGGTTTAGGAAATGAGTAGCATGTTAATCGTAAGCAACGAGCAAAACTGTTTGAGCAACAACGAGGAGAAATCCAGCCAGCACAGGAAAGTGACTGTGGATGCTGAAGATGAAAAGGAGTTGGCTAGATGAATACTAGGGAGAATTTGTTTAAGAGCTGATGGAATACCAAGGTGCGAATTTTCTATAGACATCACCTAGAGAGCATTACAAACCAGTGTAACTCCTACTGGTAGCCCCGAGGAAGGAGACCAATCTGACGTTATCCATCACTCCGCTGCCTTGTTGAGTCAAAGACCAAAGAGAAAAAAAAAACAGAGACTGTGGATTTGCGATGCTATGCTACGTGGTTGTTCTGCTATTCTATAACAGCCTGTCTTTCGATAAATCGTCAACCTGTTGTCGACAATCTGAATGGTCACAACCGAGGCTCAGTGGCGATGAAGTTTTGTGATATAGTCGAGGTTGAGGAGCGATGAGGCAGGAGGGCGTGCAAGAGATGAAAGGATAGGGATAGGAACAGGCAAGGGCCTTCTAGGGAGCAGACCACGAAGGTACGAGCCGTGTATTGCAAAGTTACCTGCCGGAGGGGGGATAATCTGCGGGATGTAGTCCATGCTCCTGCAGGAGAGGCTGAGCTATTCTCGCGACCGTCCGCCATGAGCGAATGTCCCCGAGAGTGGAGACGGCACAGCAAGAAAGCGGGCATATGAAGCCGAGGGCGCGTGCTACGCACGGAGATGTTGCACCAGGTGGTCCTGGCCACCCTTCTCACGAACTTGCCGACATCCTTTTCGATGGATCTCGTCCGGTACAAGATGGGGCAGGAGGCAATAGCACATGGCCAGACCCAAGTTTGGATTGAGAATTAGCCATCGCTGTCGCCCGGTTGGGTGGGACGAGGTGGCTGAAACCTAGACATCAATTCATCCCTACTATACCAACGTGAACTCCAAAACCCATGCACGAAGGCACACGATCGACCAAGTGTACAGTTGTCTCCTGTCTCGGTATCGCTCCGATCGACAAAAGAAAGATCGTTTCTCGACCGTAATTCTTCCTCTTCTTCTTTTCCTCCCCCCTCCCTAGCGCCCTGTTCACAGGGCCATCTCCTTCTTGATCTCAGCAATGGCGTATCCGGGGTTTAGGCCCTTGGGGCAAGTCCGCGTGCAGTTGAGGATAGTGTGGCACCGGTACAAGCTCATCGAGTTGTCGAGGGCGTCCTTGCGCTCGGCCTTCCTCTCGTCACGGGAGTCGATCAGCCACCTGTAGGACTGGAGCAGGATGGCGGGCCCGAGGTACTCCTCCGAGTTCCACCAGTATGAGGGGCACGACGTCGAGCAGCAGGCGCAGAGGATGCACTCGTAGAGGCCGTCCAGCTTCCTCCGGTCCTCCTTGGTCTGGCGGTACTCTCTACCCTGTGGACGTGGTCAGCACGGGCCGGATTGAGAGGGATGAAGAAGCGCCAGGTCTTACGTCAGGTGCAGGCGTGTCCCTCTGCAGATATGGCTTGATCGACTTGTACTGCTTGTAGAAGTGCGTCAAGTCCGGCACCAGGTCCTTGACGACGTAGGTGTGTGGCAGGGGGTAAATCTTCATCTCCTTGTGCTCCTCGGTGGGAATACGGCCTGTGTCCCCGGTCAGCAACCCGCATCTCTCCGGGCCCGAGGCGGCACCTGGCCTCGTGATCCGGGTATGTACTCACACAGGCAGGCCAGCGTGTTCATGCCGTTGATGTTCATGGCGCAGCTGCCGCAGATGCCCTCCCTGCAACTCCTGCGGAAGGTGAGGGTGGGGTCCAGCTCGTTCTTGATGCGCACCAGGGCGTCGAGGACCATGGGCCCGGTCTTGTTGAGGTCGAGGGTGTAGGTCTGCATGCGCGGCTTCTCAGTGGGCGTGTCAGGGTTCCACCGGTAGATCTGGAAGGTCTTCATGCGCGCCTTCTCGGAGGCGGCCTCGGAGCCTGCGTGCGCGTTGTCGAGGCCCTTGGCTTCGGAGACGGAGGCCATCGACCGCACCAGGTTTGCGGCCGCCGGCCTGAGGGCGGGCCTGCTGGCGGCGGCGCCCAGGAGGCGGGTCGAGGTAGAGCGGAGAGCAGCCATTTTCGTTGGTTCGTTCGTTCGGGTCGGCGGAGCGCAGTCGTGGAGGTTGTCGGTGCCTCGTGTCGCTCAGCTCGCGAGAAGGGCAGCGGCTGGGACGAAGTATGGAGACAGGCAAGAGAGACAGAAAGCAAGACTCAATTGCTCGTCCTGGCGCGAGAGACAGCCGGAGTAGGACCCTCTCGTGTGGTGGTGGTGGTCTGAGCTAGTGGCAACAAGCTCCTGCGGTGGTCCAGCGTCGAGGCCGTCTGGAGGTTCATCATAGATGTGAGCTAGCCGAGGATAATCCCGGAGCGACGCATATCCGGCCAATCAGAGGCCGGCTGAAAGTAATGATTCGGGAAGGAACGCTCGCGAATCACGTGCCTGCCCTCTCCGGGGGAAACTGAGGACCCAGTACGGAGTACGCAGTACCCAGTTTGGCAGTTACCGAGTACCCAGCAGGAAGGAACCTTGGCCTGTTGGGCAGGAGGCTCTGCTGCATGTTGTACATAGTAAGTGTGCCTATAATTATCCCATCGCGAAGTACGCAGGGCAGATCTCTCTCTCTCTCTCTGCAAGACTCTGCACCCATCGAGGCCCTCGTCGGCGAGCCGAGGGGCTGCAGCAGAGGGCGCGTCCTCCGGGTTTTCCCCATCAGCATTGTACCCCGTGCTATAGGCCCTGCGCCCTGCGCCCTGGGACTCATTCTTGATCGACGTCGTACTGCGCCTGCGCCTGCGTCTGTGTGACCCTTGAGCCCCTGATCGTATTCAGTCCAGTGCCGTGCGCATGACATATCATCACCATCCGTGCCTCCCTCGACGCCTCGCCGCAGCGCCTTCGCCCTCTGCTGGGCATGCAGGGATGGGCCCGTCCCAACAGCAGTGGGACTCGGTCTCTGCTGAGCTTCCCCAGCAGACAATCGGCGGCTGCTGGCGATTGGCTGGGTATCGCCGGCGCGGATCCTGACTGAATGACATAATGTCTCGCTCGCTCTCTGTCGCCGTCGCTCTCTCTCCCAAAACTTCATTGTCCTCTGACGAGCCCACAGGCCCGCCCTCCCTCAACCCGCCGGCTTACGCGACGGACAGAGACAAGAAGGACAACTCACTCCCCGCTGTGGAGGACAATCACAAGCGCCCAACCCCCCCAACAATTGCCCTCCGACGTGTGACAGCTTTTCTCTCGCCACATATAATGCCCACAGCGACCCTCCGCCCAATCTGAAGACGCGTGGGCCCGCGCTTGGTGGGCTGGGCTTCACGCAGCCTGCGTCTCCATCTCTACGATCCCGCCTGGTCCGTTTCCCCCGCCCAACGTCGCAATGGCCGTAGCCTCTTGTGCGACCCGGTCATTCGCCCAGGCATGCCGACCACTCCTGCAGTGTAAGCCCAATCCCCCTTCGCCTCGCCCCTGAAATTCATGCCATGCCGTGCCATGCTGTGCCGCGGCCTGGCTTGGCCTGGCCTGGCAGCGTCACGCTTTGGCTCATCAGTCCTATTGCCTGTGCAGCCGCTGCAGCTCGCACCGCTAGGTCCGCGACCCTACCACCAATGTCCTCACGGGCACAGGCGAGACCGCTCTCGACGACGCCGATTTTGCGCTCCCAGACCCCGCCGGCGCCGGCGCCCGCCAGATCCTTCACCTACGGCATCGCCGCGAGCTACATAGCCAAGGACAGGCCCTACGACCCCTCCACCCACATCTTCCAGTACAGCCCCTACAACCGCGCCCTCCCGCCGCGCCGGCGCTCCAGGCGTGCCCGCCCGGAGTCCGGCCAGGATGCCTTCTTCGTGACGCGCCTCGCCGACACGGGCGGCGTCGCCCTGGGCGTCGCGGATGGCGTCGGTGGCTGGATGGACTCGGGCGTCGACCCGGCCGACTTCTCCCACGGCTTCTGCGACTACATGGCCGCCGCCGCCTCGCACCCCGCCACCGCCGGCGGCGGCGGCGACAGCCGGCCCTTGACCGCCCGCGCGCTCATGCAGGCCGGCTACGAGGCCATCTGCGCCGATCCCGCCGTGCCCGCCGGCGGCTCGACTGCCATCGTCGGCCTGCTCGGTCCGGATGGGGTGCTGGAGGTGGCGAACCTGGGCGACAGCGGTTACATACATCTACGCCTAAACGGCGTCCACGGCTACTCGGAGCCGCAGGTCCACGCCTTCAACACGCCCTTCCAGCTGAGCATCATACCGCCCGCGATCCTGCGGCGGATGCAGGCCTTCGGCGGCGGCCAGCTTGCCGACCTGCCGGGCGACGCGGAGGTGTCGCGGCACAGCCTGCGCCACGGGGACGTGCTCGTGTTCGCGACGGACGGCGTCTGGGACAACCTGTTCAACCAGGACATCCTGCACATAGTGAGCGCGGCGATGACCAAGAGCGGCGCCTGGGTGGGCAGCGACGCCGGGGGCACCAGGGTGGCGCGCGACCTGTCGGCCCTCACCGAGGTGGTGGCCGCCCCCGCCGAGGAGGGCAGCGGCAAGGGCGCCGGCACGCTCCAGGGCGCGATCGCCACGGGGATCACGGCGGCGGCCAAGGCGGCGAGCGTCAACACCAAGCTGGACGGGCCCTTCTCCAAGGAGGTCAAGAAGTACTTCCCGCTGGAGGCGTGGCACGGCGGCAAGGTGGACGACATCTGTGTGGTCACCGTCGTGGTCTCGGAGAACAAGGCAGACGAGGGCCCGGTGAAGAGCAAGCTGTGAGGCCGCCGAGACATCACGGCGGCTTCCAAACGCGAGATTTCTTTTTTCTTTCTTTTTTTTTTTTTTTTTTTTTTTTTTTTTTTTTTTTTTTTTGGGACAACTCGGAGTCGAACTAAAAGTAAAGGAGGGGGAAACATCTTCCGGACGCTAGGAACCACGAGTGGGCGGTCATTTGCATACCCTGGTTGGCTTGTTAGATGCTACATTGTACGATACCGTAAACGCAATGGAGCATTCCAGGGCGATAGATGGGGCGACCCCCAAAAGACAGACTTCTCTCATCACTTAGATAGACAGCCGCCGTGGTACATCAGAACACAGCTGATCGGGCCCGCAGGCCTTACTCATACAACGGACCCATGCGTCTTGTGGTGTACACAACCTCATTCCTACCTGAGACCATGCAACCGTTTCGTCTCCCCCATCAAACCTCAGCTCGCCCTGCCGATCGTCATCGAGCCCGGTGTGTGGTGGGGCCCCCGTCCTTCCGTACCACGTCGTGGCGTGAAGCCCTCTGTCGGCGGTGAGTTGGATGAAGCAGCTTAGTAAGAGCACCGGCCACAGAACTGCGCGTTAGAAGCGCACAAGCGGTCCGACCACCGCCAGGTCGCCTCTCCGCTATGCGTCAGGCTCGCCGCTTCCTCCGATCAAGAGGCTGCTCGCTCATACAAACCGAGAGGGAGGCTCGGCCTAACAGGGTCCCGATGCGAACGGAGGAGGGACGGTCTCGGCCCTGCCCAGGGAAGGGCTCAAGAAACACCGTCCGAACTGCTCCCGTATCGGCTGAGTGGGCTCACGCCGCCGTAGGAGCTGTGTCTAAACATTCCTCCGTGCTGGGGTGAACACAACAGAAGACACCGAGGTGGAGAGGACCGCGTGGAGGCCGGGGCCCATCCGGGGGCCCGATCTCACCGACCAAACGCCATAGACGTCACCGGTCCGCGCTCCTGCAGCCGCCTCCTCCTCGAAGACAAGTACCTGCCCCCCCCGCCCGCAGCTCACCCCGCCCGCTCCTTCCCCCCCGGTCCCTTCTCCGCCTCGAGCTACCTACCGCGCCGGCAGGGACGCGCGGGACGCCCGCGGTGATGCTCCTGCTACACACGCTGCCCCTGCTCCCGCCCCCGGAGCATGCCGAAGGGAACAGCCGCGTCTTCTCGTGGTCCCCCTCGCGCGCGGAGCTGACCACACACGCGGTGTAAGCACGACGGGCGGGCCGCAGGGAACGCCCGTGAGCCTCCTCCTCCTCCTCCCCCAATCCGCAGCCCCCACGCGCAGCGGCGGCGGGCCCGTTCCCCAGGCCCGCGGTTCAGCGAAGCGACGGGGCCGGGGGGAGGAAGGAAAAGCAATGGCGTAAGCTGCACGCCCAGCCGGCCCCAGCCCCGGCCGCGGCCGCGGGGGAGGACGTGAGGCTGAGAGGCGGCGTGGAGAGAAAGGGGGCGGGGAGGTTCTTGTTTGGAGGAGGAGGAAGGGGGACGGCCCAACCACAGCACGGGTACCGTTACCCCAGATGCGCCCGCCCTGCAGCCCGACGGGCCCATGGCAGTTGTGTACCACCAGCAGGGTGTGGGTGGGTCCTCCGCGGGGTGCAGCAGCGCCGATCTCTCTCTCAGCAGACCAACCCTTGTTCCTGTAATGAATATATGTAGTACTTAAGCCCATCGGGATGACGCGTTGTCTTCTTCGGAATTGTGGGCGCGAATTGGACGAGGCGATCCCGTCCGAGGGTCGACGCCCGGGTCGAATTTTCCTTGGTGGTGCACGGACGCACTGCGCGGGCCGCACCCTCGCCTCTGCATTTTCCATGCAGCCAGCCGCGTGCTGAGAGATTGCAGGATACGGCAGCTTGCCGTCGAAAAAGAGAAGTGAAGGAGAGAGCGGATTGGACGGAAAATCGAGCGGTTCTGAGTAAGAGCGGCGATATGCACCGTGCCGAAGATCGGATCGAGTTAAGATCAGATCCAACGTCGGTCGAACTGCCAGTCAACTACTTCGCATCGTACCCGGAAAGCAAACCAAGGGGGACGGGGACGGACATAATGTTGCTCATTTTGTCTTTATTGAACTCGCTAGCAAAGTGATCATATCGCTAGCTCCTTTGTATTTGCCCCAGAAAGCGCCCGCCACACAGCGTTCTTTCTATTGCGTCTACCACACCCGGCAGATGTCTCCCCATCTGCCCCCCACCCCCTTGGGTATCTGCGACATCGACGCAAAATCGTAATGAATGAAGACGTGATCTGCAATTAAACATTTTCTCGTTCCCTTGAATCCCATGAGTTGCCCTATTTGAATGTCCTGCCACCGCGCTGAAACAGAAAGAATGGTGTTCGCCATGGCGCCTTTTGACTCCCCTCCCCAGGTCAGATCCGCTTAGTGGCAGATCACCAGGGCGGCAGCGGTGAGCAGGATGAGCGCCAGGGGCGAGCCCATCTTCTGGCTGTCGTTGGTGTTGATGGGGGTGCTGGTCGACGAGGACGACGAGCTGCTGGACGTGCTGGTGGAGGACGAAGACGACTTGGTCGACGTGGACAGGCTGGACGAGGCGGTGGTGGTGCCGTTGCTGGCGCTGGTCACGCTGGAGGTCAGGGTGGCAGAGCTGCTCGTCGACGTCACAGTCGAGGTGGTGGTCCCAGAAGAGGTGGAGGTCGTGGTGCTGGTGGCGCTGGCCGAGGCCGAGCTGCTGGTGCTGGTGGAAGCGACGCCGGTGCCCAGGTACGAGAACTGGGGCGAGTAGTTGGTCTCGCCCGACCCGTCGGTGATGGCGATGGCATATGTGCCGCTGGGAATGCTCTCTGGTGTCCATTCATAGGAATCGCCAGTTAGGCCGGCTGGGGTACAGGCATGCATGTTAGCGTTCTGACATGTGCGATACCACGCGTGGCTTTTGGTTCATGGACTTACAGGCGATAGTGCTGACGGTGCTCAGGTCATTGCTGGCTCCGGTCTTGAGGGTCAGTGTGACATCGCCGGTGGCGTTGGTCCAGGTAATGTCGAAGGCCTGGCCCTCGGTGACGTCGTAGGCGCTGTTGGTGAGGACGGGCAGGGCAAGCACCTGGGAGATGGCGGCCGAGATGGCGAGAAAGCGAGCGGTGAACTGCATCTTGGATGACTTCGATCTGGGTCTTGGTCTGAGTGGGTGGAGTTCGGTATGAGCTGGATGGGGTGGTGGTGGTGGTGAGATGCTCGTGGGGGGGTTTTTTGAAGACTGCGTAGGTTATGAGGTTAGTCCCTGTAAGGTTGAATGTCTGTCTACAAGCAAGCGGCCCCAGTCGAGAGACGAGGCTAGGAGAACGGATTTCCAAGTAACCTCCAAGCCCCCGACGAGGTCTTGGAGGGAGGAATGTGGGCGGGTGTTATTGTCTCGCGGGTATCCGAACTGAATCACAGACAGGCGATGCGCCACCCGTCACATCTTGACACAGACCTGATCTACTCTGGTACGAGGACGAGCGAGGGAGGGAGGGAGGAATGAGGAATGTGCATGTGACACAAGAATAGACGCGACGACGGGGCGGGAGTGGCCACACTTACAGTATCGAATTAGACGACCAATTAGTTTGGAAATAAAGCGTATAGTTTATCTGAAAATCGTTGAATGAGTGACAACGAGCGGCACCGGGTTGAGTCGGGTGGAGAGAGAGGCAGGGAGAAAGGCAAAGCGGAGGAGGAGGGCAGGAAGAAAGAAGGCGGTCGAGTTATGGAGGAGGCACGCCCTCCCTTCAAATACATCATGGTCCTACCACACGCGCCTAATCTTCCCACCCAGGCCCTTTCCCGCCAGCTGCGATCCTCTCGCTACCACGCGCGAGACCCGCGGGCTATCTCCCTCGCTCCTCCTTGGCCCTGCATACATAGCACCGCGGGCCACAAACACTATGCAGGACCAGAGTACCATAGCACCATAACCAGGCAGCCCATCCGGTCTGGGGGAAAAAGCCTGGCACCTGGAAGCCTGACAGCCCCACGCGAACTCTCCAGTGCGCCGACTAGTGGTCACGACCCCTGCCCCCTGTCGCCTTGCCCCAATTACAGCGAAAGAAAATTATTAGCTTAAATTAGCCGAGATTGACCCCGGCGCGATGCCACCCTCAACCCCGATAAGGGCTAGCCTGGCACCTGGCCATGGTGACATGCCCTGAGCGTTGCGAGGGGCGAGGATGGTGTCGAGGCTGATCTTTTCTTCACTATACCATAGTAGTACCTGCCCAGTAGCCTCGAGCGCAGATTGCTGGGACGGAGCGGCTGACCAGACTCGCCAGAGGATTCACAGGTCCCCTTCTCAAGGATCCCAGGCCCGGGTTCAGGGGCAACTAGCCGCCACCTACTAAGTACTCAGTAGTAGTTCGCGCCGTTGGGCCAGCCTTTTCACCTCCCCCTTACTCGCGCAACAAGGTTCGATGATGGGTGCGCTTCTGCCTCCTCATTCGCCAATTCACACTCGCGCTTGGCGGATGGCAAATCATGGTTTAAGGTTTTTACGAGAGATCTGGGCTGGACGATGGCACCCCGGGACGGACAACCCTCTTTGTCGAGCAGTCGAGGCGGGCAGGGCGAGGAGGCTGTGCATGCCACACCTGCCGCTTGGCCTGGATTCTCTTTGTGGGTTCTGGGTCTTGGAACTTCTCGGGTCGTCGAGGAATCGCGATGACCTCAACCTGTCTCATTCAGCTCGCTGCTGCCACGGGGGCGAAAACACCCTCTGGAACTCGACCCGGGGCTCGCCAGACGTCACAGCCATCATCATCCCGCATATCGTGCCACCTGATCTGCCTGTCACTTGTGCAGCAGGCCTCCTGTCTGGGCCGGCCGTTGCACATCTCCGGCTTGGTCATGCACACCACAAACTCAGCTGGGTTCGTGCATTTACCCACCCCACGGCCACCCGTAAGACTGGTGCACTTTGTGCCTTGGTTCGGCTGCCGATAGTCGCGATGTCTGTTGATCATTGGCTCATTGGCTGCTTCGCGTCGATCAAACTGACACTGGCACCTGGCAAGCAAGCAAGCAAATCGCCAAAACCTTTTTCTTCTACCCACGGGATAAAGTGTCACCATATATGCGCCCGATCTTATGCATTGTTTTGCTGTTTTCCATCAGTGAAGACTCTCACCGACAAATCTGGCGGAGTTTACCAACTCCGGTACCTAGTAGCCCCAAATTTCCGGTCGATGCCACAATGACAAGGACGCAAGGCCTGGCGACCCGCAATTCTAGTCCTCTATCGAATCGACATGTGGAGTCCAATCTCCATCCCAACCGGCCGAGCGGCGCGCCCGTGACCAGCCGACAAGCCGCCCGCCCGTCCTGCAAGGCTGCGAGATGCGATCGGCCTAGCATACCCGTAGTGCCGCAGGGCGGCGTGCATGGCGTGCGTGACCGTCATTGTAAACAAGGTTCTAGAATTCTGCTTGGAGGCCAAGGTCTGCACAAACCATAAACTCACTCACAGACCGCTCAGACTCTCATTGAGGCGTGCACCGCCCCGGATTGTGGCAACGGCTCCCTCTCGCCCTGCCGGGTGTCTGGTATGCCCTGACGGGAACCCTCCAATGGCAAACGCGAGATGACGTCTCGTTCGCCATCTTCCGATTTCTGCAGAAACCGACCTGTCCGTCTCGGGTGGGCAAGGCTGAGGGCACACGACTCGTTCGAATTTTCGGACCAAGGTTTGTGGCCTCACCACGGCGGCACTCGGTGAGGTGGCTCGGAGTTATACTTGCTTGGCCAACGCGGATCAGGCACCTGCAGGTCTCGGATATACCGCGTGTCGCCTTGATCGCGCTGCAGGTCAATCAGAGCTGGATCAAGCACCGCGCGGTGGTGTCCTCGTGTGTATCTTCGCCCTGGCACGAGCCGTGGCGGCTCACGAGGGTGTTGGTTGTTCAGGGCAGGCTGCACCTGACAACGCCTCGCCTCACTCCCTCGGTCTCTTCCCTCACCATGCCGACGGCGACGCCCAGCTCCCGGACCTTGTCCACAAAGTCATCGAGGGAGCCGCCCACGCCAAAGTAGAGCCTCTTAGCAGCAACAATGGCCACGGCCTGCCGGCCCGGGAAGCTGTCTCGCTCCCTCCGCAGGATCGAGAGCAGCGTCTCGGTGAAGGAGCTGAGCGCGAACGGCGAGTAGATGGTCTCGGCGCCCAGGACGAGAGTTCGACCCGTGACCTTGCGGCCCGCTCCTGCCGGCGAGCCGCTGTAGATTAAGTCGACGAATTCTGGAGACCAGCCTCCCGAGACGAAGGAGAGGGTGATGTTGGACGAAGCGAGGTAGCCCTTGAACGAGTCGACGACATACTCGCTGATCTCGAGCTCGCCCTCGATCGAAGAGAGGGCTGCCTGCAGGGCCTCGTCATGCGCTTGCTGATGCAGGGCCCAGGCGAGCAGGAAGTTTGGCATCGTCACGAGCTGAAGGACGGAGGGGTTGTAGTCGGCCAGCGTGAGGCACAGGGGATCCAGCTCCTCCGATCCATCCGGTGCCTGTGCCCTCTCCGCCATGGCCCACTGGAAGAGCGCAAGCGAGGGCAAGGCTGTGCCGCACCCCAACTTTCGAAGGCAAAATTCATCAGCACCGAGATCCAATTGGACAGGTTGCGACACCAGACGAGTCGTGAGGGCGCAGGAAGGAATGCTCGGATCTCGTCCACTCACCTCGATGACACTGGACGCCCCTCCGGCAGGTGACCGGGGCAGAGCCTCGGCGGCCAGGACCTTGACGAGGTCGACGCTGCTCTCCCAGCTCTTGAAGCCCCCCTCGTAGATGCCCGTCTTGACATCATGGCTGCCTAGCCCGGACTCGAGCTCCTCGCCGCGGCCCTCGCCGTCGTCCTCGGCCATCAGCTGGACCCTGACATCCCAGAGCTCGCGCCGCGGGATCTGGACCGCCGCCCGGCCGTCTAGGTCCACAGCCAAGAGGCTGTACGCGATCTTGGACGGCAGCGCCGCCAGCATCTGGTTCAGATCATGGTGGACCGGAGGGAGCTGAGGTTTCCCCTGCACGGGGAAGGCACTGGCGGCTGACGGAGGAGGAGGAGCGGGCGGAGGAGCCACCGAGCCTGAAGGAGGGCTGGCCTGGGGCGAAGAGGGTTCAGCTTCTATGTCGTCGCCGGAGAAGGAAAATGAGAAAGACATTGTGAGGGGGGGGCTCGGGCCTGGGTGGGCGGCGGGACGGTGAGGTCGAACCTTTTTCTCACCAGGGTGCCTCAAGAAACTTCTGTGTGCGGCGCGCAGCAGAGACGCTGAAGAAGCCTGCCTGCTGGGCTAGGCTGGCACCCAGCACCCTGGCACCCTGGGGCGGCTGGTTCCCGTTACCTAACCACAGGGAAGCGGGCCAGCGTGCCAGGCACGCACAGGCAAGACCCAAGCGGCTGGGGCCGGCGTAGGGGACTTTTGGCGGTAGTAGGCAAAGTAATTACCCAGTAGTAGTGAGAGCTGCGGCCCGCCGTAATGGGCGGCAAGGTGGGCGGATCAGCCGGAGCCAGCGGGCAGGTGGGCAGCGGACAGGGGCCCTGCGGTGCCCTGCAGCGCCCTGCAGCGGCCTCCAGCGCCCCTCATTGGTCTACTACCACCACTAACTGCTGCTAGGGGAGGGGGGACCCATGCGTGCGCTGCAGATGCGACATCAGATCGCGAACTCACCAACTGCATCCCCGCAAACCACCACACACCCGCGACGTCCACATGGCACTATTGGAACCATGGCGACGGGATGATCTCACAAGATTCCAGGTCGACGCGCCCGCGGCCGGCAGACCCAGGCGAGAGACACGCGGCGGCGGACGTCGTCGGCCACAGGTTCCAGCCACTGGCAATCACGGGATCGCGGATCGATCGACAGGTTCGGCCGGCGGGTTTGGGCTGGGCTGGGCTGGGCTGGACTGGGTTGGGTTGGGTTGGCCTAGCCTCGCCTCGCCTCGCCTCTCGCTTCGCCAGCACGACAGGGCGGATGGTGGACGATGGAAAGCCAGCAGCCGGGCCTAGTGGGGCCCAGGCACAGGCAAGCATGCTTGCTCTTGCGAGTACAGATGAACGTCGACCTTAGCATCGCCCTCATCCCGGCCGGCCCTCCGTCTGGCCGCTGCGTCTCATTCGCCGGCTCACCGCCCGCCAGAGCGGGCTCGGGAAGGGCTGAGCCTTGTGATAGGACGGTATACGACCTGCCTCGGGCCAACCTCACCTCCAGGGCTCGACCACGCGGGGCAAATCCTACCCTCGACTTGCATCCCCATCCAGATTCGAACGACCGCGCATGCGAGCGACACCTTCGTCCGCCGTGGTATGGGCCACAGGCGCACCGTCCGAGCTGCGACGGGCTGCAGATCCTCCTCCTCGCGGGCGCCGTCTCGCCCGTCGCCTGCGCGCATCCTCCGTCTCAAAACCGTGCCGCCTCCTCCTCCCGCACGCCCTCGCGCGGGGCTAACGCAGCCTCGACGGATAGTCTCCTTCCTGCTGGTGAATCACAGGCATCATCCCCCTCCCCCTTCTGACGGCCAAGTGGACCGTTCCCGGTCTCTGTGCCTGATACGCCGTGCCGCGATATGGGGGGGGGGATGGGCGCCGGCTCCTGTTCCTGGCCCAGCGCCGTCGGGCCTTGCCTGGCGTGCCTGGCTGCGTGGCTAACACGAGCTTGGCCCAGCCCAGCCCAGCCTGTGGCATAATATATGACATTCGCAGCATTCTACGGTAAGGAGACGGCGGATCGCGCGACTGGCCTCATCCATGGCCACATCTTGCTCCCTCGCCGTAAACCGGCCAACGGCGACCGGGAGTTTCTGCGTCTCCTTTCTTATGTCGCCTCCGGCCCCATGCCCGCGCAGGAGTACATCCCTTGAGACCCTTACCTTAAATCCTCCTCCTCCTTGCGGGATGACATGACCTCCACGGCAACGTCTGCGCCGAGGCTCTTCGTGATCGTCTGCATGTTGCCAGAAACGAGCGACCGGCAGCTCGTGTCCCTCCTCCATCAGACGATTCCCCTTATCTTGTTGCTTCTCTTTTCGTTCACCGGACCGACTGTCCAATCCTGTCGCTAGCGGGGCTTGTCTCGAGTGAATCACGCCCTGCGCTACCGAGCCATCGCCATATTCCTCCTCTACGTCCTTTTTGCCCTGGAAGACATATCCCCCTCCCGGCCTTCCTCCCACTTGGTCTCTCCATAAAGACCCGCCTGCACCTTCCCGACCCCAGGGAGAGACACCCCATCCAGACCAGTCTTCCTCGGACACACAGAACTTGAACGGGCCCAGCTGAGAGCAATGGGCGACGCTTTCCAGCACGATTCCCTAGACAACCTCCGGATACCCAGGATGCACGACTACCCGCCATCCCCCGCCAGCCCCGGCAGCCAGCCAGCTTATACCGTGCTGGAGCAGCCCCTCGGCACCCCCAAGCACCTCCGCATCGCCTGCATCGGCGCGGGCGTCTCTGGCATCAACTTGCTGCGCACCCTGCGGCTCAATCTCAAGCACTATGAGGCCGTGGTCTACGAGAAGAACGACAACGTCGGCGGCACCTGGTTCGAGAACACCTACCCGGGCTGCAAGTGCGACATCCCCAGCCACTGCTACCAGTACTCGTGGCGGCAGAAGAAGGACTGGAGCTGCTTCTTTGCGCCCAGCGCGGAGATCAGTGAGTATTTGTGCCAGGCGTGTAAGGACGAGAACCTGGGCGGCTCGATCAAGCTGTCGCACCAGGTCGTCGCGGCCAGGTGGGACGAGGTGTCGGGCTTGTGGAATCTGAGGGTTCGGAACCTGAAGACGGGCGATCAGTTTGACGATACTGCAAACTTTTTGATAAACGCTTGTGGAGTTTTGAAGTGGGTCATCTTGCCAATCTGTAGTACAAGAAACCTCAGGGTGCTGACTTGAGGGCATAGCAACTGGAAGTGGCCCGAGGTGGAGGGCCTCCACGACTTCCAAGGAACACTAATACATACTGCCGCCTGGCCGAAGGACTTCGACTACCAAGGCAAGACAGTGGCCGTCATTGGTAACGGCGCCTCGGGTATCCAACTGCTGCCAGCGATACAACCAGGTCAGTCACAGACTTCGGACATGGTCATGATCCACCCAAGCTAATGCGAGGAACCGCAGGCGTGAAGAAGCTCTACCACATCGTGCGCACACCGACATGGATCACCCCACCATGGCGCCAGGCGCAGATGATGGCTGGCCGGGGAGAGATGCTGAAGACGATTGCCGTCGACGAGAAGGAGAACTTCACGCCAGAGCAGCTTCAAAAGTTCAAAGATGACGACGAGCTGTACCGGAAGTTTGTGAGGTCCATTGAAAGGGACACCGGCAGCAATTTCGGCATGGTAAGCAACAACCCCCCCCCCTCCCCAAAACTCCTGGCTGCCATCTGCTTGAGTATCTCCCCTGACGAGACGCCGGCAGTTTATCAAAGACAGCCCCATGCAGGCTTTCGCCACCGCAAAGACGAGAGAGTACATGACGTACATGCTCGGCGGCGACGAGCGGCTGTGCAAGCTGCTCATCCCCACGTTCCCGATCGGTACCCGGCGTGTGACGCCCGCGCCGGGGTATATGGAGGCCCTGCGGAGGGACAATGTTGAGGTGGTCGGCGGCAACATCAGGAGGTTCGTGGCCGACGGCATCGAGATGGAATCCGGCGACGTGTTGAAGGTTGACGCCATCATCTGCGCCACGGGCTTCGACCTGTCGTTCTGCCCGCGGTTCCCGGTTGTCGGGCGCGAGGGTAACCTCCAGGAGATATGGAAGAACAGCACGCCGAAGGCCTATATGTCCGTTGCCGTCAAGGGGATGCCGAACTATTTCAGTGAGTCCCGACCGCCCCACGTACCTGCCTAAGTGTCCACCAGCTAACAGCCGGCTCACAGCCTTCCTCGGCCCCAACGGTCCCATAGCCCACGGTTCGGTCTTCACGCTGAGCGAACAGATCGCTAAATATATAACCCGCATCCTCAAGAAGGTCCAGGTAGAGCACATCCGCGCGGTCGCGCCCCTGCCGCAGGCCGTCGACGACTACAACGAGCACATCGATCACTTCATGCCACGGATGGCCTGGGCGGCACCGGGCAGGTCGTGGTTCAAGATGGGCAAAGAGCAGGGGCCTGTGGTCGCGCTGCACCCCGGGAGCCGGGTGCACTTCTTCCACATGCTGGAGACGTTCAGGGCGGAGGATTTCGAATACGTGTGGGACGTAGAGGGACAGAATCGGTTCGGGTACCTGGGGAATGGGTTCTCCGTGAGGGAGGTGGAGGAAGGGTGGGATCCGAGCTGGTATCTGGACGAGCCGGCTACTGTCTGAGATGCACAAGCATGGCTTGTCTCGTCGGGGCGCGTTAGGCGGCACTTTTTATGAATGGCGTTGGTGGCGGACTGGTCTTTTTTTTTTTTTTATCGACCCCCTAACTAGATGAGTTATGCATTAGAAATAGTAATACTATGACGGCAGGTCAGCATTATATGTGCATCGCTTTGGCCGAACCCGAGATGATGCTTGCGGCCGACAAAGCCAGGTTCTTGAGGCGCACTGCCTCCGATGAGATGACGGATCACTGAGTACCTGGCTAGCTAATTGCAGATATAGACAGGAGGCGGCAGAGGGTCAATAATAAGCACAAAGGGAAGAGAAGATAGTCACTCCACTTTCAGGGTTCGAGACGCACCTCACGCTCGGCGTGGGTTTCCCAGACGGCCGAGAATATGTAAAGGAGAGACCGTACGATGCTGTATATTCCAAAGAAAGACCATCTAGCTCATCGGAGTGATCAAGGTCCGCCTCACGCGAATTCAACCCCGGAAATTGGCTGCGTCCTTCTTGCGAAGGGATACCAAGCTTGGCTGCGCAGTCGTCGACTCCCGGGGGTTGGGGGGGAGGGGGGTGGATCGTGACTGTGCCAATCGCTATGGCAATCTATCTGAGGCTTCTTGTTGCATATTGGCATGTCTGAGAAAGCTGTGCATTCTGCTCTTGTCCCACCGTGGAACGTCACGGTATCGAGCCTTCCGGATCGCCCTCCTCCCGCTGCTTCTTTATCGCCTGCATCAGCTCGTACAGCTGCCCTATCTGCTCATCTGCCGGGGAGCGTCAGCACGAACTCTCCTTGTCCCTCCCAAATGCACCTCAGCCACGGTGGTCCAGGGGCCGGGGGCGCGCGCACATACCACTCATCTTCTCGATCTTCCCGGGATCAAGCTTCTCCCCCACCCACGAATCGCCCTCAATCTTCTGCGCATACAGCTGCCACTCCGTCAAGAACCCGATCTGTATCGGCCCCGGAATTAGTCCCAGAGGCACATCCCCCCTCACCCCCCCCAATCCCCTCAACCTCAAGCTCCGCATAGAAGAGAGTGTCCAACGTACCAGGTGGGCGGGGTTGTCTACCTCGCGGTGAGCCCGGAACTCGGCCTTGACGTACTCGTCGCCCAGCAGCCTCATCTGCCGCGGCAGGTGTCTCCTGTGCGCCCGCAGGAGGCGCCTGTACAGCGGGATGGGCGGCAGCAGGGCCATAGGCTCGGGCCTCAGGCCGGCGCCACCGCGCGTAGCGGATGTCGCTGAGGCCAGGAGGCGGGTCGCAGCCTTCATCGTATCTGCGATCCGAGAGGGGGCGTAGGGCGGCGCGGACGGTGGGCTGTCCTGGGTTCTGTGGTGGTCTCATAAGCACCGGATGCGTTAGAGGAGCAGGCTGAGAGAGGAGGTGAGGCTGCCGCGTGAGGTATACAGTCCCGAGACAGTGCGCAGACATGATTTTTACACATCAGTATCCGACATCCGACATTCAACGCACAGTGTCCCGTTTCAACACGAGCAGCACTCGGTCCGTCCCGAGAGACCAAGCCAGTGCAAGCCTCTACTCTTCAGTACATAGTACCACACCATGCATACATTGTAAATAGCATCAACATCCCCTCATCAACAGGCAGATACCTCCACATTGAAACCAGTCAGTCGTCACTGCTCAGTGAGGTCGACAGACAAAGTCGTGGATGAGAGTGCCCTTGAGTCATAGCATCACATGCCCCTTTCTTGAGAATGAATTCCCAAAGCGAAGGCTAACAGCCACCACATTCCGAAATAGGTCATCTCAGACGTAGTGGATTTGCATATGGTTGTTGCTGTCAGCAGGCAGCGGGTCAACCTGTCAGTTTGACTGGTAATTTGCAGCTGAATGAAATCCTTGTGAGAGGCGCTGTGCAAGCTTCATGTTTGCTCCAAACTCCCTACTAGGCTGCTGCGCCCTCCTTTATCCAGCCTGCGCCACCCGAAGAACAGTTTGGTACGGCATGAAACAAACATATGCAGTTGGTTGTCCCTCTGGGCCTGGTCGCACATGCACAGATGCACATGCAGGCCGGGGTAAACTCCTGCTGGGGTTGCAGCGTGGGATCGGTCTTCCAGTGGGCCCTTTTAAGCGGCTTGGGTGGCCGCTTTTGACGTGACCTTCCTGTTGGTCGGAGCATGTGCTTTTTACCTTGCGAGAATCACACTTTCGGTCTGTTGTTGCTACGGAACCCTGCATCTGTTGCTCTCCCCCTTCGTTTCCTCTGCTGGTGGCCGTGAGGTCCTCGTGGGGGAGTCGACGATGCCAGCTTCGAGCGAGAATGAGCCCGTTAACCTCCTGGCCTGTGGTATGTTCCCCTGTTTAGGTCGCAGTGGACTTGACCATAAACCAAATTGCTGTCACCGCAGACTTCTAACTATAAGCAGACGGCGGCGGTATCAGGGGAGTGTCGGAGCTTGTCATACTTCATAAGTTGATGAGGACGATACAGAAAAAGGGAGAACTCGCCAAACTGCCGAAGCCATGCGAATATTTCCACCTTATAGGTGGCACCAGTACCGGAGGGTCAGTCTCTTAGACTTCATTCCATACCCTCCGCCCCTCACCCCCTAAAAAAGTAAACCTTACTAAGTTTTGCTTTAGCCTTGTCGCCATTATGCTCGGCCGCCTAGAAATGAGCACAGAAGAGGCCCTTGCGGCTTACGACAGCTTCGCAAAGGACATCTTTTCCAAAGGACGGTTCAGCATGGTCGAAAGATACCGGGCCAAGAGCCTTGAGAAGGCCGTCCAAAGGTTGATCCAAGAACAGAACAAGGGCAGTGCCATGCGTGACGGACGGCCGAAGGGCACCAAAGGTCGCGCTTTCGTGTGTACAATGCCGGAGCAGAGACATCGGGAGACGGTATGCCTCCGGACATACGACTTCGACGGCGACATGTATCCGAACGTGCAAATCTGGGAAGCGGCGCGGGCGACGACAGCTGCCACGACGTACTTCCGGCCAATGCCTATCCGCGATGAGGACGGCCGTGAGGAGAAGTTTGTTGATGCCGCTCTGGGGTTGAACAACCCCATCTCGATTTGCTTAGAGGAGGCGGCCGAGTTGTTTGGGAAGAACCGCGCGCTAGGCTGTGTGGTGAGTTTGGGGACGGGATCCCGACAGGTGGAGATGCGGCCTCATCGAACTGGTCAAATCTTCAGCAGGTTCAGAATCGTCGCGAAGGTGCGTTTCCTGAAGCAAGCCGGCAAGGTCATGAAGGAGATCGGGACAGACTCCGAGAAAGACCATCAGAGGATGAAAGCCAAGTTCGCGGACTTTGATAACACATACTTCCGCTTCAATGTTGACGGTGGAGCCCAAGGTATTGAGCTCGCGGACTGGCAGAAGATCGATGAACTCAAGGAGAGAACCAGAGCATATCTGCAGAGACCTACGGCGAAGAAGAGTATCAAGGATTTAGCCGATGTGCTTCTACACCGCCGCAGTCAAGGTCTCATGCTCGCCCACGGAGGTAAGTGGTTCATCATTCAAATTTGTCATTGAAATGACGTTGCTGAGCATAGTATGGTAGGCGGCATCAACAAGGACACGACGATACCCCTTCACCCGAGGTTCATTCGAAGAGGAAAGTCAAGTAATATATTCACGGGCCGAGACAAAATCCTGAAAAAGCTCGACGAATTCTTCGGACCTCGCGCACCTGGTAATACGCACAGGCGGGAGATTCAGCTCAGAGGTTGGTACAGCCGGACCCGCCAGCTTGGAGACACGAGCTTACCAGACACAGGCATGGGCGGAGTGGGCAAGACCCAGATAGCCCTTAAGTTCACGGAACGCAACGAGCGCAGGTACGTCTAGAGCAACGTTTAGAATACGTACCGCGGTGTTGACAAGAGAAATCAGATTCCATATCATGTGGATCGATGCTACAGACGTCGTGACCATAGAACAGAGCTTCCAGGATGTCGCTATCGGTATCCAAGATCTCGCCACCAATATCTCTGGTCCGGTAGAAAACAAGCAGCCCGCGGAACTGGTCCTGAATTGGCTTCGACAGACCGATGAGGAGTGGCTCCTTGTTTTCGACAACGCTCCGAACACAGGTCTAAGCCGGTACCTTCCGGACGGCGACACCGGCAACATCCTTTACACGACCCGGCACCGGCACCTGCGGCCGCGTCTGCGGCCCGACTTCATTGTGGATGTTGAGGAAATGGAGATACAGGACGCCGTGCAGCTCCTGCTCGCGTCCGCACAGGTGCCGGTCAACATCGAGGCCAATTGGGAGCTGGCAAAAGAAATCGTCCAAGAGCTCGGGCTCTTGCCACTGGCCATCGACCAGGCTGGAGCGTACGTGCATATGGCTCCGTGCCGGCTTGATAGATATCTGACGGTCTTCAAGGAGCAGAAGGAGGAGCTGCTTGCGTACCCCCGGTTCAGCGGTGGCGATGAAGCCCGCCATATCGCTGTCTATGCCACGTTCAATATCTCATTGAGAGCGATCAAAGCCCACGCGGCTAAGAGGGAGAACGTGGAGAAGGTCAAGGATGCCAGAGTTGCCCTTCAGCTTCTTAGGCTCATTTGTTTCTACCACAACGAAGGCCTTTTGTTCTCGATCTTTCACTTTGCCGCCATGAACCGCTACGAAGTGGATAGAGATATCCATTTTCCCCTGAGAGCCGGCGACGTGGATCTCAATGACCTGGTGGACATCAAGGAGATGGATATTTCGCAGGAGTTCCCTGATGGTCGGGGCTGGGTAAATACCAACTGGATCGGGGGTATGAAATTTCTAGATGACTTCTCTCTGATCAAATTTGACAACTCGAACGGGTACAGCAACATGCACATTTTGGTGCACGACTGGGCTCGGGGCCTCTTGGACGACAAAGAGAAGATGGATTGGGGCCTTGCCGCACGCTGTTTGCTACTGGATTCAATCGGCCACGGTGCGAAACTTCAATCAGTCGCTTGGCGTAAAGACATAATGCCCCATATCCAGGTCATGTTGGAGCACGCCGACATAGCGCATTGGGATCCAGGACTCGAAAGCGAGTACCAGACCAAAATGGCGAGAGTATTCCGTGAGACGCAGAACTTCAAGGCCGCCGTGACTGCTCTAAAGCATTCTCTCGAGCACATGAAGACGGAATTCGGCCTCTCTCACCCTGATACATTCCGTGCCATGAGCTCATTGGGCGAACTTTGCATAGATGGAGGCCACTTCGCAGAGGCCGAGGAGATCTTGTTGGAAGTCATCGATCGGCGAAGGCTTTATAACAGGGAGGAGGCATGGGAAGCCGCTATGAAGGCAGAATCTGTTGAACAGAAGGCAGACCTCGATGCCGAGGGCTTTTATTCGGGGGAACTCTTTCGTGATGCTAAAATCAGACACGATACCAAGATGTTGTTGGCTGTTTTGGTCCATCTGGAGTCCAGACAGGCCGCTGACAGGCTCATTACCGACCTTCTGAGTTGGACAGTGAGGGAGTATGGTGAAGACTGTCGAGAAGTGCGCTGGTTGCAGCGCAAGTTGCGACAAAACTATTCAGGGCTTGAGGACTACGAAAATGGGGACGAGAACATTCGTCGTGGCCAAGACGCTCGGCAACGACTGGAAAACACGACAGCGACATACGGACCTGACGATCCTAGGACGTTTGTCGCCAAAGAAAGCCTTGCCAGAGTTCTGATCCAAAATAACGCGCTGGATGAGGCGATTGATTTGCTGCTCGACATATACACATACAAATGTGAATTATATGGAAAGAGATCCATCCAGGCTATAGACGCGATGTTCAGGGTCGCTCAAGTGCTTATTCAACAACGGCGTCCCTATGAAGCCGACAGCATGGTGGAAGGTGCGGTGGGCACATACAATATCAAGCTCGGGAGCAGGCATCCAAAGACCTTGGAAAGCCTTGACGCGCTGGCGTCTTGCCATGCCCTCAAAGGTGATTTTGCTCTCGCTGCCACAGCGATGACAAAATGCCTTGTTGCACGGAGAGAGGTTTTGGGGCCTGAGCACACCCTCACGAGAGCAACGGAGCTTAACGCAAGACAGTGGCGCAATTTTGCGGAGTTGTTGCCGGAGTGGACCAGAGCCAGCATAAAGAATAATTCCATCGAAATGAGCAAGAAGGCCCTCGGAGACGCTGCACCGGAGTGGATGAAGCAGTGGGAGCCAGGTATGTATCTTCATTTCGATCGCCCCCCTGTGGGACGGCTCTTCTGCCTTCCGCTGCATCGGTAGTTCCTAAGCCACTTTGTCTCGAGACCCGATTCTCGCGATAATATACACTAACTCGATGTCTCGACAGAATCCGAAGAGGCTATAATGCTTGCGTGCGCTGCTCGCGGTGAGCCGCTGCGGAAGCTGCGAATGACGCAAAGAGAGGAATTTGGATTGCCGTACCAGGAGATCGAAGTGATCGGAGAGGCTCAGCGCGAAGAGTTGCAGATGGTGATGCAAGAAGATCGTGAAAGTGATCTGCAAAATCTTGAAATTTTGGTCCAACGCGATGGGACGTAGGCAATCTGCCTAAGATAGCCTCCTCTCTTGTGCAGGGCACGTCGAAGAGACAGTTGCAGGATAGCCATGATGTTCAAAAAAGGCCAAAATTGGACCCTCAGGTGGCTTTTCGGATGGCCGACATATTCGTAATCGGCTATTTCGTAATCCCGTAATAATTTGTTGCATAGGGAAAGTATGCTATCAGAGATGACTTCGGAGGATATCGCCGCTAGACACAGGGTGTGTGAACGTGAAGAGTCGAAGCATACCCGAGAATCAAGCCCTGACGGACCTTGAGCGAGGTTGATGATCGGATTGAATTCTTAAATGCTCTATTAATCTGTCTATGACTCCATGGCCTCGAAAACCCAATTCGCCTGGATGACGCTGACTTTCTTGGCATAATTTTTGGTTGTAAAAACATGTTCTAGGAACATGATAGCTTCCTTCTTCTGTCCATGTAAGACACTCGCGGGATGAATCGCGACGACGTGCTTGCCAAATGAAGTCACATAACTAGCATCAGGTGCTAGGAGCGCGGTCTTCATGGCGAAGCCTGCCAGGAAACATTTTAGTATGACTTCGGCCCGCTCTGGCGATACGGGCGCAAATGGTTGAGGGTCGGCTGGTGGAGACTCGCTAAGCATTTTCTCTTTCTGGCACAAGCCGCGAAGTTGCTTTCGAATATTAAGAGCTTGCTTCATGACCCTTGTGTTGATCTTCCTGCGTTTGCACCAATCCACCCGATCCGCGTGTTCTGCGGTATATTGCTGCAGCGTGGTGAGGTAAGTTAAAAGGTCACCCTCGCGGCGGTATAGCTCTTTCCGGCTCTCTTGTATCTCCTCAATTTCTTCCTCCGAGCGGAGTTGATGAAAGATGTCGTCTCCAGCCGTTAGGCAAGCAATGATATCGATAGCCTCTAAAAGACAATCGTTCTTGGGATCTGCTGCGGCAAGCAAGACCCTTCCAAACGGTGCAGTGACGGGGAAATACGCCATTTTCTTGCCCATCTCGGTGAGAGAACCATCATCCGCAATAGCGCCGAGAACGTGCAAGTGAAGTAGCGCTTTCTCAAAAGCCTCGTCATCCGGTGTGTCCATCAAAGGGAATGAAAAAATATCGTCGATACCCCGCGCCTTCATGGTCAAAACCGCTCCCAAGACGTCGATTCGCAAGATCTCTGGCAGGTCTGAGTCCTTGAGGATGGTCTCGTAGCTGTCTTTAGTGTACAGTCTGTAACACTGACCTGGGGCCTCTCTGCCGGCTCTTCCACTCCTCTGAATAGCTGATGACTTGGAGATAGGTTTGGGAAGTAGAGACTCCATGCCAAGTCTGACACGATACTGCTTGACCTTGGCCTTGCCGGTATCGATGACATATCTAACTCCAGGCACTGTGACCGACGTCTCAGCAACGTTTGTGGACAAGACAACCTTCCGAGTAATTCTCCCGGAGACAGGTTGGAAGGCTTTCTGTTGTGCTTCGATTGACATCTGGCCGAAGAGGGGCACCGGCACAAGCTTAGGCACGTTTGGGGCTAAGCTTTTGGCGTAGTCTTCTATGATCTTCTGGGCAGCCTCGATCTCCTCCTGTCCTGTAACGAAGGCCAAGATGTCCCCAGGGCACGGCTGTTCGGTGTGAATCTTCGTCACTAACTTGATGAGTGCATCTTGGACGTCTGGTACTGGTTTTGGAGTGTGGATGATATTGACTGGGTAAAGACGGCCTGGAATGTTCAGAAAAGTCGGTTCCCGGAGATGGCCAGCGTCGTCGATTGTGAAGAAAGATCGAATTTTCTCCACGTCCGCTGTGGCGCTCATGATTGCGACCTTCAACGGAACGCCACCACGACCGGCCCTGTCGCTAGAGATGATCTGCTTGAGGAAACCCGAGAGGAGATCAACATCAACGCTTCTCTCGTGGATTTCGTCGACAATAACGGCACTGTACTGCCGCAGGTGAGGATCGCGCAGCAGCTCTTGAAGAAGCATGCCTTCCGTCAGGAATTTGATCTTGGTTCCCTTGGGAACATTGTGGTCGAAGCGAACGGAATATCCAACGAGGCCCTCAGAATGACCAGCTCCCTGACGAAGTGGTGTCCCAACTTCCTTGGACACCCTGTGGGCGAGAGTTGTTGCAGCGACGCGGCGTGGTTGCGTAATAGCGATGGTGCCTCCGACAGAGACGTTCTCCATGCGGTTTGCCGTGCGTATCTTGACCGTCTTCTTGCGACACCAATCTTCAGTGAAGAGAAATTGGGGCACTTGGGTACTCTTGCCGGAGCCTGTCTCGGCTACGACGACGAGCACGTCGTCCTTCCTCAGAGCCTCTCGGATGTCATTCCTGTGTTTCCAAATCGGAAGTTTCTCACGGATTCGCAACAAGTCCTTGTCGCATCTCTCTTGTTGGTTTGAATGAAAGGAAAGGCCATTGACTGGCGCTTTGTTGGCGCGAGATCCTGTGCTCTGTTGTTTGCCTTGCTGCAAGATTTCATCCTCTGGGTTGCCCTTCAGAGGACTGGTGGCATCGCTGCCGTCCGGCACACCTGCCTTTTGGGGCACACCATTTAAATATCCTTCTATTGAAATGACTTTATCGCCAATTCTAACGAATGCGCCATTTTCAGAGGTTTTCCGTCGTTTGGGCATTATGCCGGTGTCTGGTGTATGTAGGCTTGAGAATTTGAGAAGTTTCTTCGGGTAAGTATTCCGGGTTGAATGATATTGCCTGGCTACTTTTGATTATCTAAGCATGGCCTAAGCGTTCACCAGCCCTTCACACCAGCCCTTCACACCAGCCCTTCACGCCAGCCCTTCACACCAGCCCTTTATATAATAGCTTCTAATGAGAAATACTATACCGGAGATTTTCTCTCTTTCAAATACCATGCATAGAGAACCAGTAGCTGACTTTGAGTAGAAACATCACCTCGCCTTACTTTACCCGGTAACTGACAAGAAAGCTATTACGGACATCGGTACAGGCTCCTTGCGACACAAGACTGCATACGGGATTGAGGGCGGGACAACAGTGGCATATTTAAATTGAGGATAAGGGCACATGACTTGTTCATTAAGTTTCGTTTGCCGTTCCTATCTAAATGATGCTTGAAACCGGAAAGAGTAGGTAAGGAGAGTAGACTGAAGATTGACAATACACAACCGGGAGCTTCGACCTCCTGACCCTGAACGGATATCCTCGAGAAGAAGCAGACCGAGCGTTCTCGGCCTCTCTATCTGATATGTTTCAGCATTTCTCTGTTCTTCCGAACCTGTTTTGTAGTTGTTAGTGTAATTCATCAAGGGGTCGGGGGAGAGGGGGATGCCCATGAATGGTTTAGCACTTGTGCTGCCAGTCATTGACGTGAAAAGTTCTGGGATCAGGACACAACAGCCTGCGTGCCAGGCCTCGAGATCCAATCGGTAGGGCGATTGACTTACATTATCATCCACACGATCAGTCTGCATTAACGCGTTAGCATGTCCATCGAAAAGAGAATGTACACGGATTTGAATTTACCTTCTCGCCAATTCTGTCCAGCCGACGCAGGCTTCGACCCAGGTCATCTGACATAAGATTGCCCACCTGGTTCAACTGCTGGGACAGTGTTGCCAATTCTTTTACCTGGCCGTTGATTTGGGCCTCATCCGCCTCGTCCTCCGAGTCCTCAAACTCCCACCCCTTCTTGGCTGGCTTTGTCGACTGAATCTGCCTGGGTCCGGTCGGACCCCTCAGGAGGTCTTTGGTGGTTTCCTCCATTCTTTGCTGGTCGGCAAAGCCTTCGCGACGCGTCTGCTCGCGAATCTCTCGTTCCTCGCGGTGCCTCTCCAAGGCATTCTCCACCTCTTTTGTGCGTGCCTTCTTGTTCGGACCGGTGGGTATGAAAAAGGGAGTCGAATTCAATTTGTCGAGTGTCCTGTGCAGACTCTCGTTAGCTTTGAACAGGAAGAGCGAGAAATGCCAAATGATGACTTGATAGAGCGCAACTTACTTTGTCTTGTCTGTACCATCCTTGGCGTGGATAGTGGCCAAGTCCAGTTTTTGCTCACTGGGATGGAGGCATCAGTAAATCGATTTGCGAGCACACAGCATCTCGGGTCGGAAAACACAGAGCGCAAAACACAGAGCGTACGTATTCTGTAAGATCTCCTCTTGCTGCGCGAGCCGCAACCTCGTGGCAAACGCCTGATCGAGTCCCGATCTAGCCATGTTGATACTTCGGTCAAGACTTGCGATTCCCTCCTTTCTTAAGTCTTTAGTTTGTTGCAAGGTTTCTCGAAACTCCTTTTCCTCCAGCTCCTCCGCTGCTTGGTGTTAGAGCACAACGCTAACGATGCCATATCAATGAGGTGCCTACCTGTCAGCTCCCGCGGTGCACCATAACCACCGTACTCATCGCCGTCGGACCCGGACTTTGCTTGTGGCTCAGATGTGTTGTACGGGTTGTACCGATCCTCAGCGTGGCCAAAGAGAGCAGGATTCCTGTTACCACCGGCATGTGGTGCGGGAGAAGCCCCGTTGTTTTGCTGCGCAGCTCCGGAGCGACCGGCCGCACCGCCCAACAGAGCATTCTTTCCAGCATCATCGTCGAACCCACCGTATCCGCCAGGTGCTCGGCTGACTGCAGGACTCGGCCCGCTGCTACCGTATCTGTCGGCGCCGTATCCATTCTGGCTCCCATATTTCTCGTCTCCGAAGCGGCTGCTAGCGATCGATGGGCTGTGGTAGGACGGAGGAGGGGTGTTCGAAGCTCCAGGGGCCATGCGCGGGCCCGATGGAAGACCAACGGCTTGCCCCTGAGCCATGTTGTTCCTGGCTTGCTGGTAGGGGGTCAACGGGTTGGCATATGGTACCTGAGCCCCATCCTGAGCGTAGGGGTTGGCGTCAGCGTCCTTCTTCTTCTTACTGAAGAGACCCATTTTGATCTAGTGACAAGACAATCAACAGTCGATTCGAACAGATGCGAAGACACGCTGCGATGGCAGCAGTAGTAGTACAATATATGGACAGACTGAGAGTCGGAAGAGGGGGATTCGAGCGAGGTGTAAGCACGAGGTGGATGGATGTGTGTCTACTTTTAACGGATGCGAGGTGGAAAGGGGGACGGAACGACTTCGAGACTGCGGCGCGTTTCGAGAAACAGGGGATGAGGGGATGAGGAGGGTAGCGGTGGGGAGGGATAGCCGCCTGGTGTGGCACTGCGGGAGCCTGAGGAGGGTCCACTGCCCTCCCGGGGGCCCGCTAGGACATGCTGAGCAGCCGCCCGTCAAGCACCATGGGCGGCGGACCGCCTTGTGCGAGCTGCCTCGGAGGCTGGACTGCAGTCATGTCCCAGACAACCCCCAATTCCGTGTTGGGTACCAACCAGCCAGGCCATTCGTCCCAATGTTCCAGGTTGTCTGTCATCCGGCCCGGGTCTCGTGCGAGGATCGCCACCATGTTGTAGTAGTAGGGCCGTCCGCCACCGACCGCTTGGCCATGGCGGGCCAGCAGCAGCAGTATCCACCCCCATGTCAGAGACACTGGATGCAGCTGCATGTGAGGGTCCGGGTGTCTGGTGCGGACATGGTCTCACCTTATCCAGGACCCTAGCGATGGGGCCCCGGCGGCGGGCGATGCCCTCGCCCCGCCAGGGTCTCTTTTCGTCGCCATCTTGAAGCACATCAGCCGCCTTTGGGCGTTCGTATTGCTCCCTCGTCCGCTTTTCGCCTCTTGCGGCGCCATTGGTCGTAGACGTCGTAGCCGCCCAGTGCGGAGAGAGCTTGACATTGGAACTGTTGGTCGTCGTCTGCGTCTGCGGCTGCGGCTGTGGCTGTGGCCTGACGTGCGCGGCCGCCCTGGCCCCCAGCTCCTTGTCGTCTACCACAGAAAAGTCCACAGCACTGTCGGCGTCGCTGTCGCTGTCGCTCTGCGCTTCCCTGGGATTGAAAGCCGTTTCCTTGACTAGCGCGGCGCCCCAGACCCAGGGGCCTGGCGGCGGCGGTGTGGCCTTCCATGTCCTGTTGTCGGCGACCAGCTGCGACGACGCCATTTTCGATGATGCGTGCAGTTAGATGGTTATAAACGAGAAGGAGGTTGTCTCGTCGTTGACGAGATTCGAGAGCATTATCGGCCGGCGTGACTCTTTGTCCATGGTATTGGAGCGTGGGTGGCTCAAAAGTACAAAAGGACCGGTTGGGTGCCTTGCCGCGCCAGTGGGCGAACTTTCCTGAAGACAGTGCCAAACCAAACGGTGGGCTAGTCTTCGCTACAACAACTACCTCCTCTCACCACGAAGCTCAACAAACAGAGAGACAAAGATCCGAACAGGCGCTACAGTTCCAAAATGCCACTCTGAACCACTCCACCCTGCAGACAGTCTTGAGCCCTCAGGATACTGTCGCGACTGTAGCTTCGACATCTCTCCCGGAGCTGGCTGCGACTCATCCTCCACCCACTCTGCCTGCGCAGGTAGCCACCTACGTGCCAAGATGTTACCTCAAATAACAAGGCTCTTCTCTTTTCCCATTATAAAACCAATGTCAATACAAAGACTTATATCCAGACGTGTGAGCCTAAGACACTGAGAGCACCGCCTGTTGCCTTGGACGGGGACGATCCACACACACGACGAAGACCGCTACAGCAGGCCAGACACTGAGCTGCGCGCCGGCTGACTTGATCCTCCATTCCCTCCATCGTCGTCTCGCGATCCGCGGTCTGCTCGAACCGTCGAAAGGAAGCCTCGAGATCTCACCGGATGCTTCACCGTGTACACCATCTCCTCGGGTACCGAACCCCACCAGCATCTCCCTTTGCGGGCTTACACAACCTCACACCGCCCTGCTGAACCCAGGAGCACGCCAGCATCTTCCACGGACACGCCCGTCTATCCACGTCTTTCTTCCAAGTATATCCTGGCCGGCCGGAATCATGTCGGTGTTTACGTTCGGAACAGAGCCGACTCGGGTATCTTCGCCTTGGCTCCGGCCATCCAAGACCCCAGACGACGCCGTTACCAAACTTGAGGCCGAGCCGCAGGAGGGCGCCATTGAGTACAAGCTGCACCTGCTGTTACGTCCAAGGCGGCCATATCAGCCCATCAGCACTGGGGCTGCCTCCGGGTCCGTGAGAGATGAGTCCTCCTTGACTTGGGATCCTGCAGCAGGGGGGCTGGCTAGCTTGGGACGCCCAGACGTCGCGGCAGATGGGGCATCGACACCGGTGGACTCGAAGAAGCGGAAGCCGCCCACTGAGTACTACGCAACGACCACTGAGTCTCGGAGGCTTCGGCTGTACCATCTCACGACCCAGTTGCTGTGGAGGCTCAAGCAGTCCATGACGAACGGCCCCCTGGGGACGACAGAATCTCTGATCCCAAAACTGCCAGCCGACAGTGTTGATCTCGCAGCAGCGGTCCAGCCCGGCACTCTGTGGCAGGGTCTGGAAGAATCTAGGGGTGCGCTGTACGAGATAGGTGTATCTGACGATGGCACCTTGGTGGGGCTGCCGGACGACGAGATGGAGGAGAGTCTCTTGACCCTGCGGGTGATGGCAGCCAGTCTCGGTTGTGTCGTGGAAGTGACTCGGCGACAGTGCGTTGGGGAGTGTGAATGGTCTGACTGCTCAACGGCGACGGAAAACCCGGCCCTGCCAGTCACATACCGCGAGAAGCTGTATGTGGCCGAGGCCCTGGTGACACCGTCACGCGGAGAAGACAATCACGTTGCGGATTCGGTAGATGAGCAGCCGTTTGCCGCCCAGAAGCCATTACAAAATGTGGAGGCCAAGTCTACGATCGAGCAGCTTCGAGTCACCCTCACGGGGCCGACCGATGGGGGCAAGTCAACCCTTCTCGGGACTCTTTCGACAGGAATTTTCGACAACGGCTTGGGTAGGAGCCGGACCTTTATGCTCCGGCATCGCCATGAATTGACATCTGGCATGACAACTTCCCTCTCGCATATGCTGATTGGATACAAAAACAACGGGCTGGACGAGAATCAGATATACAGCTTCTCCGACCGGAATATCGACTCCTGGGAGGCCATCCATGATTCTTCGCGGGATGGGCGCCTCGTGTTTGTTTCCGACTCCGCAGGACATCTGCGATTTCGAAGGACGGTCCTACGTGGCCTTGTCGGGTGGGCACCTCACTGGACCCTCTTGTGCCTGACCGCGAACGACGGCGAGCTGAAGGCGAGGCCAACGTCGACGTTCCCACAAGACGAGGTTGAGTCCGCATTGATTGAGGTTGACCAGGGGAAGGCGTACCTCGACCTGTGTCTCAAGCTTCGCATGCCTCTGGTGATCGTCATCACGAAGCTCGACGTCGCTACCACCATCAGCTTCCGCAGCACCCTGACAAAGGTTCTCGCCGCTGTTAAGAGCGCTGGCCGGACTCCGAAGCTGTTGATCAAGCAGAGGGTACAGTCTGACCCGACAAGGGTTCCAGCCGTAGACGAGGATGACATACAGCCAGTTATTACTGAGATGCACATGAGCGACAGTCTCCTCGACTATGTACCCATTGTGTCAACCAGCGCAGTCAAGGGTGAAGGCATCGGCCTGCTCCACGCGCTCTTGCAGGGTCTCCCGATACCGCCGACACCGACGGCACGAGACTATGTCGGTCTAGCGCTCAACCCAGAGCAGCCCGATGCGGTATTTCACATCGATGATAAATTCAGCCTCTCCGCGCTTTATGGCAACGCTGTCAAAGATGAAGAGGAGGCAGACCATGGCACGGTCGTCGCCGGGTACCTCCGCTTCGGACACCTTGCAGTTGGGGATCGCATCCTAGTCGGACCTTTCCCACCGGACGATGATTCTAGTGCCATCACACCGGAGGAGCGGGCGTCGCCGGGCGGGGAAGGCCTGTCCGCCTCGCACCCCTCATCGTCAGAGCTCGGCCGCCTCGCCATGAGGAATGCCGTACCGGCCTCTGCCATCAGGGGCGAGTGGTACAACGCGCACGTCGTCACGATCAGAAACCTGCGCCTGCCCGTACGCCTACTTGAGCCGGGCCAAGCGGGGACCGTCGGTATCGTCTTCGACATGCCCAAGGAAGACCTGTCGGACAGCATATTCGAGCGCCCGCCGCGGCCGACGCCCAAGATCCGCAAGGGCATGGTGCTCGCCGCGCCCAGCAAGCACATGCTGGAGACGGGCGTGTCGCTGCAGGCGGCCAGCGGCGTGACCGGTGTGTTTGCGGACGCCTCCACGGCCTCGCTGATCGTGGGGAGTATAGTCAAGGTGTATATCGCCAGCGTGCGTGCTTCGGCGAGGATACTACGTGTCTCGCCCACCTGGATGTACCCCGACGTCACCGGGCCGGGCAAGCCAGAGGGCGATGATGATGATGACGATGACGATGTCTTCGACATCAGCCTGGAGAAGATCGAGGGCTATGCAGACCCGCATGGGGACGGGATGCCGGTGTACGAGGTCCAGCTCGAGCTGCTCACGCACAGGGAGTGGATCGAGATGGGCTCGCAGATGGTGATATTAGAGGGCGGCAGCAGAGACAGATCGGGATTGGAAGGGTTTGTTGGCAAGGTCACGGAGATCATGGAGTAAGTAACACAGCGATATTGGCATCGAGTACAAGGGCGTTCTTCCTTTTAGCAAGGCTACGAAAATCGTAGGCCAGTAATGTTTCATTCTAGACACCGGGTGTTCGCAGTGGTAGAATGGGATCGTCCAGCGTCGGGTTCAGATGGGGATGCGATCAGGTCTCGGCTCTGCAGGATTCATTTCATACCACGGATATCCATAGCCTATCTCATGAGTATGTAGCGCATGTATACATTATCATGTCGGCATGTCGGCCCCAGCGGCCAGGACCCCCATCCCCACGGGGGTGGGCGAATGCTCTGCGCCACAAGTCCACAGGTCATATTCTTTCCCCCATCGCGCTTCCGGTGTCCTACGCCCTCACCAACCCGTAGAAGAGCGTCCAGGTCAGGACGAAGCCCGCCAGCCCGCCCATCAGCCCGCTCGTCCACAGCTCCAGCGGGCCCCGGAAGTAGCGGCTCGTGTCGAGCACCGGCTTGCCGGCGGCGACGGACTCCGGGGCGACGCGGACGGTGTAGAACAGCAGGGCGGTTAGCAGTGTGAAGGCGACGTAGAAGAGGAAGCCGGCGTAGGACTCGAGGCCGAGGATGCCGGCGGCGACGCCGAAGAGCGAGGCGGTTAGGGACTGGAGGTTGGAGAGGGTCTAGATCCGGAGGGAAGAGAGGGGGGCAACGTCAGCTGGGGAGCGCACGGCGCGGCCTGGCCTGGCCGCGAGCTGTGTGAGGGGGCGCGGACTGACCTTGGTGTTGTGGACGACGGACTCGCTCACGATGGGCGAGATCTGGAGCTCCTTCTCGGTGGGCATCTTGGCGGCTTGACGACGGCCTGAGGCCGGTAGCCGGGTCGGGGTCTGATGAAGGCTATTTCCGGGTGTTCACCACCGCCCCGACTTCCTCCTTGGGTGTTGGGGGGGGGGTAAGATGGGTCGTCCGTGATGGTCGCCGTGTTTCAACTTGATGATGACGGAGCGCGAGGTCAAGGCCGGCCCGGAGCTGTCGGCGGGAAGCTGTGGCGCTGCCCTCCAGGACGTCGGGGCGCGCAGCTGCTGCGCCTGCCCAGTGCAGCTAGACCCTTGACCAGTAGCCCTGCAGGGCAGGAGGAGGAATGGTATAAACCCCCCGCGCGCCCCCCTTCGACCCTGTCGGCGCCTGTGCACCCCTGTGGAGCTGTGCAGACTGGCTCTGGCCGGGGCCCGGCACGTTTCGAAAAATGATCGCCAGACCCCCTGCAGCATGACACCTGCCCACTGCTGCCCACTGCTGCACCCAAGTCCAGCAGCACCAGCCCAGAGCCACAGGGGACCCCCCCAGAGGCCCCAGGGCCCAGGCGGCTCGTTAACGAGGCGCGGACTGCGGCCGAGTCTTGCACACCGACTCCGGCTCCATTATCGAGAGCGGTGGTCGGCAACCAGGGCAGGGTAGGCCAGGGCAGGGCAGCTCAGGGACTTACTTGACCGACCCCAGGTGTTAGTCCTCCTCGTCCTCGTAGTCGCTCATTTAACTTTAATCCCAAACCCCTTTGCCGACGTACATTTTCCGAAAGCGAGCGCGAGAAAAGAAAAAGACGAAAAAAGAAAAAAAAAGAAAAAAAAAGAAAGGGAAAGGCCGTCTCGTGTCCTCTTTCCTCCTCGCCCCCCTCCTCGACATAACCTCTCGAATTGCCCCCATCGGTTTTTGGCTCGATCTGCGCTCTCGTCGATGTAACCGAGATCGTCCTTCCGACTCGCAGATCCAAACCTCTCTCAAAACTTATTAGTACCAGCAGGGCACATTACCGCTTTCCAGTAGCGGCGATCTCGTTCTCGTCTAATCTCACGTCACCCTCGCCCTCCCTCGCCCGCTCTGGTTTGGCCTCTCGTATAGCCGCCTGCTAGACGCTCCTCATTCCGTTTTGCCTTGGCTCGACGAAGACTGCGCTGCGCTGCGGTACGGTACGGTTACGATACAGTACGCCACGCCGCGCGCGCGCTCCCCCTGACACGCTGCGAGCCCGTGCTGTGGCCTCGGGACCGCCCTGCCTTGGAGAGCCACGCCCAGATCCCCAGAGACTTGGCCGTGTCAGACGTCTCGCGCTTGCATGAGCGAACCTTCGGTGCTTAGCTGCCCCCGAAATAGTGGCAGCCCGTAATACTGCTTCCCGCCCGGCCCCGAAGTCCCTGGCTCGGATCCTCCGTATTACATGGAGACGGTAATCTACGACCAGACGCCGCTCGCCGAGTACCTCAAGGGTCAGTAGCCTCTCCATCGCTCCTGGCCTCGCCTGCTATGCTGTCTCATTGCCTCCTGTCGTCCTATCTTGCTGCTCTTTGATGTTCTTGTCCCCCCCAATGGAGCCACCATGAGGTCGCTCGCGCTGACATCGCTTCTCACCACCATAGACGAGGGCGAGGAGCACCAGCGCGACTGGGCCATACAGGAGCCCGACGTCGTGATCGACACGCCGCCCCCGAGTCCCCCGAGTCCCTCCGCCTCCTTCGCGCCCACCGGGCGGCCCCTCGTTAAATCGCGCTTCCGGTCCAAGATCCCCGACTCGCTCAACATCAGCCTCGCCAGGGGCGCCGTCGCGCCTACGCCCCCGAAGAAGAAGCGCCTGAGCTCGCTGCAGCATGGCGCCACCAAGGTCGCCACGAAGCTCGACCGCGCCGACAACTCGAGGTTCATAGAGCAGTTCCGGTACACCATTGTCGCGTCGCAGCTGCTGAGCGGCCACTCGATCCTCGCCCAGCATGCCCCCGCGCAGAGCTCGGCGGCGGAGGCGGGAGGCGGTCAGGACCCGAACGTACCGTCGCAGACCGGCTTGATCCTCACAGCGGTGGGCGCGCTCGGCTTGGCCTGGTTCGTCAGTTGGTTGTATAGTGGTGGGATCACAAACTTGTCGAAGAAGAGGGTGGTGGTCTTCGTCGTGGTGTTCGCCGTGGCAGGCGTCGCATCGCAGGCCTACATCCGCCAGCAATGGCTCCGATACGTGCGACAGCAGGTCCTGGCGGAGACCTCGACCTTCGTCTTAAAGGCCCAGGACTTCGACAGCGCATCAAGCGCCGCGCTGGCCCTGATCCAGGAGGTGGAACTCGTCTCGCGCGGATACAGGCTCAGCGCGCCGCTGCCACCTATCAGCCGGATCGAGGACCGCAGCCAGACGCGGAGGTGTGTGCGGCTGAGGAAGGCGCTGAGGAAGAGCTTTGGGGATATTATCTCGAAGTACGAGCAGGCGTCGTCGATGGTGAAGGGTTTCTCCGAGCCGCTGGACCTGGAGCGATACTACGACATCTACGACATCAGCGACCTGGACATGTCAGATGCCCTGCAGGGGTATTCGGAGGGCGAGTTCGAGGACATGGAGTCGCTGAGGACCCTGAAGGTGGTGGCCTCCCGTTTCCACGTCATGCGTAAGATGTTCCTCTGCGCGTTGCTGTCCATGGAGGCACTGGGGGATGAGACCGACTTCGTGAGGTGGACCACCGTCATGGAGTCTCTGCGAGTGCTGGACGAGGCGACTACCGAGTCCTACGGGCGACTCAGGTCCATCCTGAGCGAGGAGGACTCGTTCCCGGCACCTGCCCCAACATTGGACAAGGGACCCCTCTCACCTGGGCGAGAGAGGTGGCGATCACAGCTGAGAAAACTCAACTCTTTAACCACCGGGATCCGGGGCCTCCAGGCCAAGATGACATTGTTGCGGGAAGAGTCCGACCGATCGTTGAACGAGGCCACCGACATATCCGAGCTCGGTCCGAACCTGATGGAGCAGTATGAGTCGATCGGCCAGGACCTGAAGATGCTGCAGCAGGCATGGGAGGACGGCAAGGCGGCGCTCGCGTCGGGTATCGACCGCAACGAGAAGCGCCTGTCGTCGATCAGCAGCATGATGTCACCAAGCTCCCTCAGCGGCCTCTCCACGGTCGAGGAGAAGAGCGGCGGCGGCGGCGTCGAGGATGCGCTGAGGGCGCTGACGGGCGAGTCACCGGACCGCGTGGACCTGACCAGCAACTCAGGGGAGAGCGAGGAGGTGTTCGAAGCAGTGGCGACGCCATTACGCCCGAGGAGCACTATGACGAGAGACGAGAGGATAGCAAAGATGCGAGAAGACAGGGAAAGAAGGGCCGAGATGAAAGAGAAGGCCGATGCCAGCCGGGGGATGCTCAAGGAGCTCGAGATGGTCATCAACCTGAGGCCGAACAAGAACAGCAACAGGAGGCAGACGATGCCGCCTATAAACCCGAGCAGGGTCGTCTCGATGTGAGCCCGTCTCGGCCGAGGCTCCTAGCGACATGACGACCCGGGTCGGCTTTCTCATGACTGACGTTTTTCTTATTACCGTTTCCATCTGCACTTTATTACTGCATCTGCTCGGACCGGCGTTAGAAATCGGCGGCCACTCACAGCACCATCGCTTTTCTGCTTTCTTTTTGCTTATATACTCTTTGCTGTTCTCTCTGTTTACAAAAGGACATATTACGAGGTCATATCCTCCAACGCAGGGTGCGAGTCTTTGATACCTACCTATACCATAGATCTCAGGAGAGGGGGTGGCTTCTTGCTATTATGGCGTCGGGCTTGGCCCTGCTGTACGTCCAGGAAAGAGGTATCCGAAATTAGTATAATGTCTGTTGGCTGCTGGACGTCTGGATGGGTGTGCACATACAGAATGCCTATACAAGACGAGCCTGCGAACAAGGGTATTGTTTGAATCGGACCAGGATCTCTGAACAGATAGCAGGTAGTCCTTGAGTTGAAGAGCTAAGAGCCCAAGGATTAAAATGAATTCATCGTTGCTGCACGCACCGTTTGTCCATGTTGAACTTGTCCATGTTGAGCAGTCATGGTTATCGCGAATGAGGTTTGTGCTGTCGACGGCGAAGTTCCCAGAAGCGCAACAAACGCAGAGAGGGATGACGCCGAGGTCGTTGTTTCCAGCCAGGCTGTGGGGACCCACCTAGACAGGCAGCTAGCCGTCAGGGTTCTAGGGTTCCAGCTCGCTGTGCTGCGCGCATGGGCTCCCCTGCAGCACCTCAGCGCCAGCCCGTAATTGAATGACGCGGGGAGAGCGCGTCCTCTTCGCGTCGTGGGTTTTTATAAAAAAGAGGCCCTCACTGCTGCCTGTCTTCTCCGAAGCTACAAACACAACAACCTCGTTTTCGCGCAAACAAGCAAGTGACAGCTTCTCAGATCCCCACTAGTGTCTCTCCGTTCGATTGTTCCCAGTTCAATACATCCATATTTCCACGAAATCCTTTTCACACATTCAGTAAGCCCCCGCGTTGTTGTTACTACCGCACCCGGTGACCCCTCCTCTGGCGAAAGTGTATGCTGACGAGACCACAGAAATGCTTGAGGCACGTTTGGAACAGGCGAGCATCCTGAAGAAGGTAAGACACGATCGTGACACTCCTCAGAAACCTCGTGCCCTCGCGAAAGAGACCTGCTCTGACACTCCGTCCCGCCTCGCAGGTGGTCGACGCCATCAAGGACCTCGTGCAGGACTGCAACTTCGACTGCAACGACAGCGGCATCGCCCTGCAGGCCATGGACAATTCGCACGTGGCGCTGGTGTCGATGATGCTCAAGGCCGACGGCTTCAGCCCGTACCGGTGCGACCGCAACATCGCGCTGGGCGTCAACCTGACCTCTCTGACCAAGGTGCTGCGCGCTGCCCAGAACGAGGACATCCTCACCCTCAAGGCCGACGACGCGCCCGACTCGCTCAATCTGACCTTCGAGTCCGCCGAGAACGACCGCATCTCCGAGTACGACCTCAAGCTCATGGACATTGACCAGGAGCACCTAGGCATTCCCGAGACCGAGTACGCTGCTACGGTTTCCATGCCCGCGGGCGAGTTCAGGCGGATCTGCACCGATCTGCTGGCCATGTCCGAGTCTGGTATAAACAAGTCCTCCCCAAGACCGTGTTTGTGTGGGTATTTCTTGAGCCGGAGGTGGTGCTGACCGTGGATTTTCCCCTCTTGCAGTCACCATCGACGCGAGCAAGGACGGTGTCAAGTTCGCCTGCACCGGTGACATCGGCAACGGCGCCGTTACCCTGCGCAGCCACCAGAACGTCGAGAAGCCCGAACTCAACATCGACATCGAGCTGAGCGAGCCCGTTTCCCTGACGTTCTCCCTCAAGTACCTGTCCAACTTCTGCAAGGCCTCGGCCCTGTCCTCACAAGTCAAGATCTGCCTGTCCAACGAGGTGCCCCTGCTGGTCGAGTACTCGATCCAGGGTACCAGCTGGCTGCGGTTCTACCTGGCGCCAAAGGTGGGCCTATACCTCTTGGCTGACACGCCGAGCCCAAACGTGATCGGTCGCATGGCTAATAATTTTCTTCTTTTACAGATTGGCGACGAGGAGTAGGTGGCTGAGGGACGGACGTGATGTATTGACGAGGGACATTCATGACGAGGCGACGCTCTTCACCCGCGCAAGGGCGCTGTGACACTGCCTACAGGATACATCTGTCACGAGGAGGAGAAACTGTGTTGGGTCAGGCCGATGTGCGTCTAAGAATCGCAGGATACTGCATTGCACTATAGAACGTTGGTTGGAGGGCATAGGCATGTTATCCGATACGAGAGCCCCCATCGCCTTCGACCGTAATGAAACCAAAACAAATCTGAATCAAGCGCGGACATGACTCTCATTAGGCGGGCCTACCGGCAAGATACGTACCGGTACCCTGCGTTAGGCGGAGGGATCGTACTAAGTACAGGACCGATGATCGCAGTTCGGCGGATGTCATGCAGGGCAGCGTCACAGCGGAACGTGGGGTTCTCTTCGCCGAACGCGATTGCGGGGCACTTTTTTTCTGGAATAGTCCCAGTGCCGGTGGGATCGATTCCGCTGCCGGCTGCGCCGTATGTCATCCCAAATATGTAGACGATGACTCGAAGCCCTCAGATGCTATTCCTCATACGATCACCCCCCTGAATCCTCCAAACCTTCTCTTCGTCGATTGGTCTTTGTATTGGGCAGGCTACGCCACCAAAGCATATCCTCTCACAACTACGGGTCCGAACCTGACTCCCCTCGCCTCCCATCCGCCTAGGCCCAAGACCACCCCGAGGATGTCGACAGACTTGCCAGTCCCGGAGACCCGCGTCCTGGCTGTTGCCAGCCATGTACGGAGAAGTGCCCCGTCCCCATCTTAAGAGAAAGAGGAAAGCCCGGAGAGGATCACAGCCGTGCTAACAAGATGCGAAGGTCGTCTCCGGGTAAGTCTCGTGCACCCAAGCCGCCTCGAAAAGCCCCAGCCCGCGAGAGGTTGATGGAGGGCGATCCTGGGCTGACTGGAGGATCCCAGATATGTCGGCAACAAGATCGCCGTGTTCACGATGCAGTCGCTCGGCTGCGACGTGGCCGCACTGAACACAGTGCAGTTCAGTCAGTCCCGCCCTGTCCCTATGCCCTAGATATCGTCCTCGTCGTGTCCAGCCATATTCTGACCCTCCTCGTCTCCCCCGGCGGCACAGGCAACCACACCGGCTACAGACAGGTCAAGGGCACCAAGGTCTCGGCGCAGGAGATCACTGATCTCTACGAGGGGCTCAAGCAGTCCTACCTCGACGACTTCGACATGATGCTGTCGGGCTACATACCGGGCGCCGAGGCGGTCCAGGCCGTGGGGCGGATCGCGGAGGAGCTCAAGGACAAGGCGAGGAGGAGGGGCGCGCCTGGGTCCTTCTTCTGGGTGCTGGACCCCGTCATGGGCGACAACGGCAGGCTCTACGTCGCGCAGGACGTCGTGCCCGCGTACAAGAGCCTGCTGCCGCACGCCGACTTGATCCTGCCGAACCAGTTCGAGGCCGAGTACGTATCCCCTTCCCCGCCCCCCACATGAGCCCGGTGGGAAGAGCAAGGCGGTGCTGACGAGATGAAAAACTCCCCCGGGACAGGCTCCTCTCCGGCGTTCAGATAACAGACATGTCCTCCCTCACCCGCGCTATCGAGGTCATCCACGAAACCTACGGCGTACCGCACATCGTCCTGACCTCCGTCTCTCTCGACACGTCGACCCCGTCCTCGACCCCTCTTCCGTCCTCCTCGTCCTCCCCCTCATCCGACGACAGCAGCAGGCCAGCCATCCTCTCCGTCATCGGCTCGACGATGACGTCGGCCCGCCGCCCCCGCGCCTTCAAGATCCGCTTCCCGGCCATTGACGCCTACTTCTCGGGCACGGGCGACATGTTCGGCGCGCTGATGGTCGTGCGGATGCGGGAGGCCGTTACCAGCGGCAGTAGCCCAGCAGCGGCGCGCGGACTCGGAGCCGCCGCGTCGTGGCTCAGCCCAGACGACGTCGACGCGCTGGACCTGCCTCTGGCCAGGGCGGCCGAGAAGGTGCTCGCCAGCATGCACGAGGTGCTGGAGGCGACGTGCGAGGGTATGAAGGCGGAGGTGCAGAGGGTGACAGCTGAGGCCGGCGGGGAGGCCCTGGACGAGAAGAGGATGCACCTCGTGCGGTCCAAGGCGGCGGAGCTGAGGCTGGTCAGGCATCTCGGCTCGCTGAGGGATCCGAAAGTGGAGTTCAAGGCGCAGAGGATGTAGACGGACAGACGGGTACACTGCTAGAAGGGACCTGGTTGCATGGCTCTGGAGCATCTTGATAGAACTAGAACGATAATACAACGCAAAAGGGGAAGTGAAGACTCAAATGCTTCCGCGTCAAATATCAACTCGTGTTATTCGTCATTAGCCCGTGTCAATGTGAACACGTCTATCTCCTCTATGCCTCGCGCCAATATGAGGCGGTGTATTGTATACAGACTGACTCTCCATACACAGCACCTCGACCGGCCCAGTCATTATCCTACGTAAGGTTGTTCAAAACGTCGTAGCGTACCGATGCTTGTTCCGGCATAACAATTCCAATGCCCGCTCATCTGATGGGCGATCGATAATGACTACCGCTCTCACAGTGGACTACCGCTCTCACAGTGGACTACCGCTCTCACAGTGGAGTCCCGATCCAGCACGTGTCCGAGAACCCAACACATGGTTCGGTCCACGGCCATGGGACATCCTTCCCCTTCGCCCTCAGCAGAGGGTCTCTCCTTACTACCCTCGCCAGACTAGGCATACTGGGCGGCTGTCCCGCGAGCAGCACAGATGCCTTCTTTTTCCGCCACCAGACGTTCTAAGACGATGGCTGCTGATTGCCGTTCTCCCCGCCTTGCACCACGTTGGTGCCGTTCGCGGTGGTAGCAACCTTGAACTCGACCGCGGGTGGGGGCACGGCATCGGTAGCCCCATCGGTCGTCGCGCTGACCGTCGCGACGAGCTTCTCGCCGAACCCACCGGTCGAGCCGAACCCGCCAGCGCCGCGTACGCTGTCCTCGAGCTCGGCGACCTCGACCACGTCGGGGGTGTAGATCCTCTCCAGCACGAGCTGGGCAACGCGGTCGCCCTCGGACACGGCGAAATCAGCCTCGGAGTGGTTGAAGAGGAGGATCTTGACCTGGCCGCGGTAGTCCGCGTCGATCACGCCAGCGCCGGTGTCTATGAAGTGCTATATTTGACTGGTCAGTCGAGGACCTTTGTCCGCGGGGGCCGGGAGATCACGTACCTTGGAGGCCAGACCAGAGCGGGGGGCGATGCGGCCGTCTGAAGGCTATGGTCAGCCCTGAACAAAACGAAAGGGCAAGAAGAGACCCCGAATGGGGCAAGTCGCCAAGGGTTTAGGGGTGGGGATGGGTTGAGCGCACAAGTTCCCGGCGGGCATGCCATGCTGATATCCGTGTCGACGAGAGCCTTGCCACGCGCTGGCACGACGGTGGCCTTGGATGCGTAAATGTCGTAGCCGGCTGCGAAAGCGCTGCCCCGCGTGGGTAGGCGGGCATTCTCGGAGAGTCTCTTGATCAGAAGCTGAGGGGCGGCCATCGTGTTCGTAGGTGTGGTGGTGGTGGTGGTGGTGGTGGTGGTTGCACTCTCGTCAAGCTTGACGCGTTTGGCTGGGTGTGAAGCTGGTGATGGTTGGGTGGCAGCGTCGGTGGTCATGTTCTGAATGGAAAAGGCTAAAGGGGGAGTGGGTAATGTTTGTGAAAGACAGAAGAGCAAAAGCTGCAGATGTTGCTTTCCCCTCTCGGTGCAAGGTTCTAAATTATTGGGAGAGGGCGACGCGTTCGAGACGCGACTTCCCACTCTGACGCCCCCCCTGTCAAGATTCCCCTGTCACTGCACTTGTCGCTCGTATATGGCTTCCACCTAATTTAAATTTAAAAAGTTCTAGTATTCTACAAGAACACTGCCATCCCAGTTTAATAGTGCTCGAATGCTAATCCGTCCAGAACTCAAAGGAGTTATGCCTTCAAATATCCCGACCTTTGAGAGGGCTGCCACGAATAGTACAGTATTATACGTCGCACGGCGACAACTTGAGGGTCGGCTTCGAAAAAGAACAATAGAGGCATTTGATTGGCCAATTGACTTACAGCGACAGAGCCAACCGACTCGACTCTCGTAGTCAGTGATGCCGTGACGACTGAAAGTAGATTCGTACTGTTAGAGGACCACCACCGTGTAAAAAAGGTGTGCCCTCATCGGCTGTACTTTCGATCTCATTTTGGCCGGCTGTCATGTGCCGATTCTGCGTCTGCTCTTTGTGAGCCAAGACATGCTGATCCTGAGTGAAACTTAATACCCTTGGGCGGCAAGAAGATATTGATGTTGAGTCGACATCTCATGCGGTTCTGAGTGCACCGCTCAGGCATCTTGGGCATGCGTATTTGACCCCTCTGCCTCCGTAAAAGAGCCTCTGACTTCGTGCTCCGAGATTTGTTTCGCGGATCGACAAGGTTGGGTTTGATTGACAGCGGAACGGACCTGAGAGCATGACTGAGGGGACAGTCCCATCGTCAGATGGATCTAATCACCAATCTCTCTGCCAAAATCTACCAGTCTCAGGCGCTTGGAATCTCGCGGGTGGAATTCGGCCACCTTGACCCGTGTCAGAAACCGTACAGATGCCGATTCCTCGGAGATATCGATGTACGCATCCGAGTTAGACCCTTTAGCAGCCAACAGCCTATTCATCAGCTCCTCGACCAGCCTCTGCATCTCGCCCCCGGCTGCGGCCCGCCTGTCGAGCTCAGCCTCGTCACCCCCACCCGCACGATCATGACCCCCACCGAAAATGTCGTCTATCCTCCTCTGCCGTTTGTCGGGCGAGGTATCTGCCTTGGGCTTCTTTCGCTTGCCTGTTGCGCTGAAACCGGCCTCCAAAGTATCCGAGTCGACGTCCATCATGTCGCCAGCCACTGGGCCGCCAATCTGCTCGGCCGCCAGCAACACAGCTAACCGCTCGTCGATAAAGGACCTCAGTACCTTGAGCATTCTTGACCTGTCCGCGTCCGTCTCCTTGATCTGTCTCTTCAGCTCCGAGATCTTTTCGCGTGCGACTTGACCAGGGCTCATCACGGTCCTTGACTCGATGCCATCCCGTAGTGACTGGCTCCGGCTCTCCAAAGCTTTCGTGAGCGCCTCCTGATCAGCCAGGCTGGCCCTCTCTGCCTCCAACCGGTCCCGTGCACCCCGTAGCGAGACTTTTTGCGCAGCGAGGAATCTCCTGGATTCTCTGATGGTCGCATTGGTGGTGCGCAAGGCAATGAGCGCCGGCACCACGGAGTCCGGAAAGGGCAAGAGAGGCTCAGATGCCGCGACCTCCCTGTACGCCTCAGCTACGGCGTCTAGTTGCTGTTTCGTGCCTACTGGCGCCGCGCCGTCAGGCCGCCCTCGACTTTGCTGTCTCCTGGAGATAGTGGCGAACCTCTCATTCTCCTACACATGGGTTAGCTGACAGTGTTGAGTTGTAGCCTTGCCGAGTAGAATACCTCTGCAAGCGAGCGCTTGAGCTGCTCGATCTTCCTCTGCAGCTCCTTCCGCGAGCGATCCAAGTACGTCGCGTGCAGGTCCTCGCTGGTCACCACTGTTGCAGGGTCCTCCATCTTCAAAGCCAGCCTCGCAGGGTCGCCGCACGGCGTTGTCACAGCAGAGAGCGATTGCTTGATAGGGCCAAACAGCACTCTTGCTGCTTCGAGAGAGCCGCGGTACTGCTGACGGCGACCTAGCGCGTCGCGTGTCGACGCGTCTCTTGGCGCCCAAGAGACTCGCAACCCGTGTGACTGACGCCGGGTTGAACGCACTGTCGCTGATCGGCCGAGTCCAAGGTTTTCCGAGCCAGGCCAGGGGCGGCTTGGGTGTCGCACAGCTCAAGGAAAAGTGGTTTCAAGGGGATGTTGGCTCGTCCATCTCGTTATGCACGGCGCGATTCAATCAGAGATGCCCGCGCCGGAAGACCGGGGTAGAAGTTCCGCAGGTGGAGGAGCGAGGTCTGTGTACCAAAAAAGAAGAATCCTCATGAAGGGTAGACTGACACGGCCGAGCTGCTGTTTGTTTTTTGCTTTTATTTAATTTTTTTTGTCTTTCTCTCCTGTGCGCCGTAGGCGCTGGGACAACCTCCGACCCGAGACAGACCAAGATAGATTGCTCAAGACTTTTGATGCAACCCCCCCAAGCCGCTGGTAGGGGTTCGCCCACACGGTTGGATGCCGCCCTGGGGTCTGCGTGCTGCGTGTTGATGTGCGTGCTTGGGTGCTTGGCTCAGAACTTTGTGTCACCGTGTGGAAAGCACGGACCACCTTGGCCTGGCCCCACAGCTGGAATTTGCTGCTGCTGCTGCTGCTCTGCGCGCGGGAGGAGAGAGGCCCGTGAGGCCCTACTAAGTAAGGCGCAAAGGCAGCTAGCTTGCCCGTAGCGGCAGGCGCTGTCTTGTCTTTTCCTCCCTCAGTATTCGACCCCGTCCGGTCTTCTCGACCTTCACCAAGCTTTCCCCTGCGCCTTTCAACCTCCACAGGCACCTCTGATCCCTTGAGCATCAACCACCTGCGCAGGGCCTGAGCAGCGCGACACGGACACAGGTCCTAGCTGTTCTTTCAGTCCACCTGCTGGGCTCACTGCGAATCGGTCTCCTGCACGTTTGATTTTCCTGCACCCCCCCGCTCCTTGGCCTGCCAGCCCAACAAGTTCCCCCCCCCTCCATCTCACAGGTACGAACAAAGCGAACCCGTGCCTCCTCCTTCGTCTGCGACACCCGGCAGACCTTCTTCCTGATCGTCCACCGTACACAGTACGCGAGGTGCAGGCAGTGCGCGCGGATGACCCCCTACTGTTTCAGCACCCACCTCCTCTTCCCTGCGTGCCCCAGCTCCCAAGCTCACCCGGGCTCTATTCCCGCCACGCCCGCACACAATTTGTCAACGTCGACTTCTTTCACCTCACATCCGCCCGTCCTCTCCCTACCCTTCCTTGCCCTTCCTGCCACGAACGAGGCCAGAAGCCACAGGCATCTAATCTAACACGACGCACAGAGGCCCGCTCAGAGCAGGCAGAACCGTCCGGCCGAGCAGCTCTCCGGCCAACCACCGACCCGATACGACGCTGAGTTGGACGGCGTGATCTGCCAGAGACGGCGGCTTTGGGTGCTGGCTTCTGCTTGTCGGGGAGCAAAGAAAGGTTTGAGCTTTGGTCTCGGCATTCTGACTGCCTTTCTGCCTCACCGCATCTGCCACCTTCTGAGTTCTCTTTGAGCGCAACGTCAGCTGTCAAGCCTTCATCTTTCCGCCTCGCCTCGCCTCGCCTCGCCTCCCTTGACCACCACCTACCTACCTCTACCCGACCACAGCCTCAACCTCAACCACAACCTGCCTTGGCAAGATACCTCAGCCCGTCCAGAACTCCACGTCTCCCGTCGCGCGGCCGGCTTCCTGAGCAGGTTACACACTTCAACCCATCTGAAGCAGTCATCAGAGAGGCGTTGTTCTCCCAACACTTGACCTCTCCCACAGCGCTAGCAGAGCACTCGCCTGTTCGCGACTGTCCCTTCTGGCGCATCCTGCACTGCATCGACCTTCCTCGCCGCCGACCCTAGTTGTCTATCCGATCCGTCCAGCCCATACCCGACACGCCACTGCACCTGCACGTTTTCCTTCGCGAATTCGCCCCACAGGTGTAGATTAAGAACAACCAACAATTGAACTGCTATTCAAGAAACACAAAAACAAAAGATCACACTTTGACCCGAGAAGAGATTCGGACTTGCTTGCAAACTCACCATGTCGGCCTCACCCCCAACCCAGTCAACCAAGCGTCCCCTGGAGGAGACCTCCTCGCCGTCCAGGACCGACCAGCCCGAGGCGAAGCGGCCTGCTCTCGACAAGGTCATCCGAGGGGAGGAAGAGGAGCTGAAGGAATCACCGTCCGAGAACGGTCACACCGAAGTCCCGGAGCTCCCCGCCGCGCCAGAGGCTGCAAAGGCCGAGACAAAGACCAACGGCGACAAGACGGATGCGAAGGAGGGCCCGAGCGATATTGTCGTGCCCGATGTCACTACCGAGACAAAGCCGATTGTGAGCACTCAGAGTGGGCCGGCAAGCACAGCTCAGGCATCCTCCTCGGCGACCCATGACGAGACCGCATGGATCCACATACGAGCTGTTATCACTAGCCCGGAGGCTGCTACGATCATTGGAAAAGGTGGCGAGAATGTCTCGAAAATCAGACAGATGTCCAACGCCAAATGCACGGTCTCGGATTACCAGAAGGGGGCTATAGAGCGCATCCTGACCGTGAGCGGCAGCGTAGATGCCGTTGCCAAGGTTGGTACATTCAGAGCTGCGATGTATTGGTATCGGTTTACTGACTCAACCAGGCTTTCGGTCTTATCATCCGCACCCTCAACAACGAGCCGCTGGTCGAGGCCTCGAACCCTCAGTCCAAGACCTACCCCCTCAGGCTGCTCATCCCGTCCATCTTGATCGGCTCTATCATTGGCAAGGGCGGTGCGCGGATTAAGGAGATCCAAGAGGCTTCAGGCGCTAGGCTCAATGCCTCTGATTCTGTCCTGCCTCTTTCCACGGAGCGCTCTCTGGTTGTCATGGGTGTCGCGGATGCTGTTCACATTGCGACGTACTATGTGGCGAGCACACTGCTCGAGCAGCTGAACGAGCGATTCGGAGGACCCGCCGCCTCTGCCTACGCCACTCGGAGTGGTGGGCCAACTGGCGCAATCCCTGGTGGAATGCAAGTGGTTCCATACATGCCTCAGCCGGCTGGTGGAAACTATGGCCGCAGTGAAAACTACGGTAGACACAACCCCCGCCAAGACCCCCGCTCGCACCAGATGCCGCAGTCATACGCGCCTCCGTATGGTGCTCAGCCTCACCCCGCCCAACCGAATCCTGCAGTGCCCATGCACTACGGCGCACAGGCTGGTGGCGCGTATGGCCCAGCGCCTCACATGCAACCTCACCACGGTCCTCACGCCGGTCCTCACGTCCACGGAGGTCCCCAGGCGCAACCGATGCACGGCGGCGCAGGAATGCCAGGAGCCCCTCTGACGCAACAGATCTACATTCCTAATGACATGGTTGGAGCTATCATCGGCAAGGGCGGCCAGAAGATCAACGAGATTCGACAGATAAGTGGCAGTGTCATCAAGATCAACGAGCCTCAGGACAACAGCAACGAGCGGCTGGTCACCATCACTGGCACGGAGGAGTGCAACCGCATGGCCCTTTACATGCTGTACTCGCGACTCGGTGAGAGCTCAAACAAGGGCCCTGCTCAGCCAGGACGAGGCTAACATTCCTACCAGAGAGCGAGAAGCATCGCATCTAGGTGAGACACTAGGGGCATTTTGTGCACATGTCGTACGACCCTCCGCTTCAGGCCATGCCTTGATAGACAGGTTTGAGCATACTTCATACGAGACGAACGGACTGTGCGTCGGTCATTCCGACAGGACGGAGTTATGAAGGGGTACCAAAAACGTCCAACATCAATCGCGGATAACAGGGAGCAGATTGAAAGTTATGGCGATTTTTAGCTCCTTTCGGGACAAAAGCACCTAATGAACACGTTCACTTCATTCACTCACTCTTTGCCCGTTCACCTACCGCCCTCTCCACGCTGACGCCTTGCCGTTCCACCCATCTTCTACCTGCCTGCCTGCATTGCACTCCTGACATGACGTTACACTGTACCCGTGATATCACGAGCATTATTGCATCCTGTCCTGATCACCAGTCCGCCCAAATCCATAAATATCTATCTCCCTTGGTCTCTTGCCGATGATTGTGCGGCGGAGTCGTCTTCCGGGGCCTTGAGCTGAGGTCTGCTCCGCGGCGTATGGCTTACGCCTGATCAAGTCCAACTTTTCGTTTTAACTTGTTGAATGAGATCCTGCAGTTTTGGATGTCTTGTCCTCCGGTATGGGTCTCTAGGCTGACCTGCTCACTCATAGGTGCTAAGCGTATTGGAAGCCTGAGAGTACACGGGCTCTTCGAACGGCGACCAGTTGGTGGTGCTGGATTGCACGGGCAAGGATCTGGGTAGGTGTTGATTGTCGCGCTGACTTCTCGCTGGGGAGGAGACTCCCATGATCGACGTTGTAACGGATGTCCCGGAAAGCCTAGCACAGTACACACACTGCTGGTATGTCTTCACCATATGCTCAACGAACTAGCCTCCAGGCCTCAGATGGGTAGGTACATTTCCTGCTGGTTCCTGTGTCAAATGTGATTGGAGGAGTATGCCATCGGTAAGTTGTCTCTCGTTTCCGTCTACTTGAAACTTTCTGTCCAACCCAACCGACAACATCCACGCGAAGCTACAGCTTGCGAGTTGGAACACGCGCATATCATGGGCGAACAGATAAAATCACAAGTGAATTTGGTGTCAATTCATTGCGGTGTCAATCTGAGTCGTTGGCAGGAGTGGCTTGACCAAATACGTTCCACAAGACGCCAAACCGTACTGAAAACCCGCCTCAATCCAATACATCGTCGTACACCAATTTGCTCCCTTACTCCAACTTGTGTTGTAGCCCATAATGATTCCTGACCTCCATGTATGGTCCCCCATCTCAGGTCCAGATGATGGACATCTGATCCTAGGAAGAAGGTCCGTGGACCCAGCTGCGAGGAGTAGACGTCAGCACCAGTCAACCCCGAATGGTGTACAAATAAGGTGAAATGGTGACTCTTACTTGTTCCACATCTTGCCGATGAAGCCTGGCGGCGGCCTCTGCTCGCTAAGACTCTGACGGCGTGCCTGGATCTTGGGGTCATTGGGCCGCTTGTTGTCGTGGAGAGAGGCGAAGAGGGGACCTGATCCGCGACGGCCGCTCGAGGTGGGAGAGATCGGGGAGCTGGAGGAGGCAGAGGAGACAGAGTCGGAGCGTGTGTCCTTGGAATCCATCTTGTATGGGAGAGGTCCGTGTCAGGTAGCAGGTATTACTTTGTGTGAGTAAGAACAGTGAATTGATAGTGATCTTCTTGTCTTGGTCACTTTGGTCACTCAAGTGAGAAATGGTAGGGAACACCGCGAACAACAGAACTGAGGAAGGAGCAGGCGGGGTATTTAAACATCATGCCATCGCATACCTCCAAGCCAGGCTCATCATGCCGCCTCCCCCGACTGCCCACGCCCACGGATCCAACCACCCATGCCACCCCAACGGTCTCCAAACCATCGACGGCCCAGAGAAGCTCGCACAGCGTTGATCGGGCATGACCTCACCAATGGCCGCAGCTAGAGCTGAGCTTACCCTAGCCCCAATGCGGGGGGATGACGATGGAAGGACGGGCAGGGATAAGTCGCAGCCGCGCGGGCATCATCCCTTTGTTGCCCTCCAGACGCACAGTCCCAGGGCCTGCTACGGGCGATACTTGCGCGGTGCCTATGGCCCGCGTGCTGGCCGATGTATCGCGCTGCGGAGGGCGTAACAGGCATGCTCTACGACGTATGCTTTACCCCGCAGGGTGCGAGGTCGCGTGTCACTCGTGTATGCCGCGCTGGGGGGGACGTTTCCTCTACGACGTGGCCTGCGGTTGCTCGACGTGGTCTGATTCGACTGACCTGCTATGCTACACAAAAGCCATCACAACAGGGGCCCCCTCTCCTCTCCTCCTCCCTCCTCCCCCTTCCCTCCACGGTCGTCCAGATCGAAGCGCGTGGGCGAGAGGCCAGTGCGTGACTAGCCGGGCGAGGCGCACGTCCTGATCGAGCTAAAGAGTCTCCATAGCCTGCAATCGGGCGGCCACACTGCCCCTTTTCATACAGCAGCCAGCGGGCCTGCTCGGAAAAAAAAAAAGAAAGAAAAAATAAACGCCTTGACTAACAGTAGTTCGGCCAGTAGGCTCCTGGAGAACCACGCTTGAAGAGAACAAAGGGATCGAAACAGGTGGTCTCGGTCAGAGAGTCCAGCCCGCGAGGATCACAGGTGTGGGCCGAATGGTGCCGGCAGCGGACGTGATCTCGGTGACAGAGCCCAGCCAGCGAGGATCGCCGAATAGTGCCGGTCACGACCGTGATCTTTCGGTGTTAGAGAGCCCATCCCGCGAGGATCGCCGAATAGTGCCGGTCACGCCGTGATCTCTCGGTGACAGAGAGTCCAGCCCGCTACCGCGCTGGTAGACGATGATGACGTTGGTTGAGGGCGTCAAGGAATCCAGGGTCCTGGGTGCGGGGGGTGGCGCCGCTGTGGATTAGGGCTAATGCAGCCTGGCTTTGGCGGGTCCCGGGATTGAGCCGCTGGGAGGTGAAATGATTAGATTGAGGATCTAATTCGATGGGTTCCATTCGTCGGCTTCTTTCTGTTGTTGTTGTCTGGTCTAGAAACGCTATCAGGCTCGTCCAGGTGACGAGATTTTAGCTAAGATCGGAACTCGGAGGGAGGCGTGAGTCGCCCCTGGTCCGATCAGTGCGAAGAGCTGGATCCAAGATGTCATGGCCTGGCACATTGGTAATCTTGCGACGGGAGACACCAGCAGACGGGCCGTCTCCCTCAGCAGATTCCTGAGCCCCAAGACAAGCTCAGGCATCAACCACTCGTGCCCTGTGCTGGAAATATGAGGGCCCGACCGTGGACCGGTAGATCTCCATCGAGGCTCTGATAGAAGAAGGCGCTCTGCCGCTGTGGGTTGACACCGATGCCGGTAGCGGCACCGTGTAGGCGGCCTTCTCGACGTCCACGATGGACTAAAACGGCTCTCCTGCCATTGTTGCTAGTCGGCTCTGGGAAGTATACGGACGCGTAGGAGGAGATCTGAGTGAGTAGAACAGTAGGTAGGAGAGTAGATGGGCTGGCTGGCCAATTATGCGCAAGCGTCTCTGGCTGTGTGTGTGTGCACTTTGTGTATTTGTGAATGGAGTTGGTGGTGGGTGGCAGGCTGGACAGAAAAATTTGGGGGCCTCTCATGATTTATATATTCTGCGCAGGAGAAATATTTGTTGGGTGTCGTGATTTTGTTCAATTTTGGATTTCCCAAGTGGTGGTGATCTGCGCCAGAGAGTCTGTGCGAGCTTGGAGGTGTGGGACAGGCAAATATTGAAGCTGTCGCCGTTAGTGCTATCCTAGCTCCGGATACTACTACTGAGAGACATGAGCATGATGGGTGCATGTTGTTCCTCTTTGACATGTGAATTATGCGAACAAGCATATGTATATTTTCAAATAATATATCACCCTATACCATTCAAATACTATTAGCAAATGAAAAAAAGAAATAGACTGTGTACCTCTCCGGCAATATCATTAGATTAATATAGAAAGAGGATCTCTTATGAGCCTAAAGCTGCCGTTCAACTAATTATAATCCTCTCTAAATCCTACAGTAACTTTTATTTCCAACGCATGACGATTGTAACGATTTACGAAAGTGTGTAAGGCCAGCGGCCTGAAATATTCTTAGATAGCTAAGAGTAGATCACTACCTCACTATTTGTAGAAAATGTAGAAATTATTTGCAGATCGAAGCTGAGCAGGACAGTAGGCAGCCAGGTTCTTCCAACTTGGTGTCAACTCTGATGAACTAATCGAGAACTTGGGGGTAGCACTAGGACATAGTCTGAGTGAGCTTGGTTCACTAGGTCTGTCCTTTCTCAACTGCGTAGAACAGCACCTTGTTGGGAAGTTAGTGCTGTTATTACTGTGTAGCCTACCAATGGGAGGGACCATAAGAGAGGACAGCTTCCCCCTGCTAGCCTTCAGATCTTCCCTTATGCGTCATGAACTCATTCTGCTCTAGCATCTGACAGAATACTCAAGAGTGCAGGCTTCGCCTAAAGCGCTACAGAGTACCCAGGGATTGAGCGACCATGGCAGTATCTCGAAATCTACTGGGCGCACAATTGGAATCACCTACTTATTCACGACTACCTAAAGTCGGGCATGCAGAAAATACATCAGTAGCGCTGCAAAGACAAAATGCCTCGGTATTCACCCACTGCCTCGACTTAGAGCATTGTAGTGAGCATGGAAGGCCCTCCTTTCTTGTCCGCAGACCTGGCGTGAGAAAATAGCAGACAGCACCCTCTTGCTTGTGAAAGACATCTGTAAAGCTCTTGACAAAGCTTTGGAGTCGTTTAAGCACAGGCATCAGCTTTGCTGTGGCACCTCCATCTGCTGCTTGCAGAAGAGCAGGTCAGGGGAGATCCCACTTGATTATGCACCTAGGGTATTCACTATAGCAGAGTACTGGCTGGGACTCTGGCGACTGGTATGTACCACATTGCGTATGTCTCCGCTCGGAAGTATTGTTTGCTATAGCCCCACCAGGTCTCTGCTTGGGATGAAAAGACAACGGGCGAGCTTCAGTTTGTGTTTTGAGCTTCGAGGACGAGCAAGACGGTCACACTATTCAATATCCACATCATAACATAATCTCAGTATTCCGGTTGATCAATAGTCAGGCAGTCTAAATTAAAGAGAATACTTTAGTGCTTATATTAGTTATATCAATTCTGGCCTTGGTTCTGAGGACAAGGAACGATCCTTTCAATAATTCTTTTTTTTTTTTTTTGGTCTTGCATTTCATAAAAATCTTGAATGTCAATTGTTAAATAGACTAATATAAGATATTCTTATAACATAATAATAAATTATGCAAATGAAATGAATTATAAATAAATATATATATATTTAAACAAAAAGCTAGGGTGGCAAAAAAACTTTGTTGAAAATAAAAATTTGTTGATGGAAAAGCTCTATGAACAAACAACTTTGGAAGGCTTGTCGATAGGAAAGCGTTATTGACAGGAAAGCTTCGTCGACAGGAAGAAATTGTTAACAAAAGCTTCATTAACAGAAAATCTCTTGTATAGAAAAGTGTCGTCGACACAAATTCGTCGACACATATTCTCTTGGCGATACCCTTCGTCCCCCTCCCCCCAAATGTACCCCGAATCCCGCCAGCCTCCTCCCTCAGCTCACTTTCCTCCGACCAGTCCGTCTGCCTCTAATCTGGTCTTCCCCCCTTCTTATCATCTCAGCCAGTCATATAATAGTATCAATGATGAAGCTTCGATCAGGTTATGTGACGCTGTCCGAGGGTGAGGGCTCAAGGTATAGTCCCGACGAGTACGCGACCGAGGATGATATCCTCAAGGAGCAACCCCACCAGAAGCTCAAGAACAAGCCCACTACACTGGCAACCACGGCCACCCTCAGCTACCAGACTTCTGAAGCGTATGACGACGTGGAGCGGCCTTCGGTCCCGACACACCTACCTTCCTGTGTGCCTCTCCCCGACCCTATGCCTGACCAGCAGCCCTTCAAAATACCCTCTCAGCAGCCGACCAGTCCCCAGCGACAGCCTGCCGGTCCCCAACAGCTCCTTCCTCCTACCACCTACCAACTCGGCGGCACCCAGAGTACCCAGAGCACTCCTGCCCTTCACATCGGTTCCCAGACTCGAGGCAACACCATGGTCAACACCATTGGCAACACCTTCCCACATATTCTGACGATAGGTGCCGGCCTTCATCTGCCCCAGTCCCTTCCTGCCGCCAACTTTTATCACGGTCTCGGTTCCGAGGTACCTCCCCTGATGGCTCCTGCTCGTCCCAATGTGAGTGCGGATCTCCTCCTTTCCTTCCTCCTCCTCCTCAGCCATCATCTGCAGCCCGATGAGCCTCTCCTTCTTCCGTGCAAAACACCGTCCCACCATACTGCCGTCTCATGTTCGCCATCCTGTTGTGCCTTCACTCTCATCACAGTCGCGCCCTGCTGCCACTCTTTTGTTGCTTCCTTGCTGTTGCTTGCCCCCACGCTCTTTACGGTATAATCTGCCCGGGTCTCATGCCGATTCGGTCTGACTCCTTTTCCAGCTCGCCATGGATACCATCACACTCCCTATGCCCAGCGAGGCTGTTGCCGACGCTGGTTGCGACAACGCCAATGCCATACCTCTCAAGTGCTGCCTTTGCCCCAAGAAGCCTACGTTCTCGGACGTCTCCCACCTCTTGACTCACATCTCCTCCAAGAGTCATCTTGCCGCCCGGTTCAAGCTTGAGATCTCCGATAAGGATGAGGATAAACAGACCATCCGCTTGTTCCAGCAGTGGGCCGACCGATACGGAATCACACAGCTATTGAAGAACCGTCAGGATGCCAAGGAACAGAAGAAACAGGCTCAGCTCAAAAGGCAGCGGACTAGTGGTATCGAGGCAAGCTCCCTATCCAGACCTGCCCCCCACCCCCTAACATCCACACTGCAGTCCCAGCTGACAGCATCACAGAAGAAGTCCCGCCGCTCTTCAGCCGCTCGTGAACACGTGAAGACCGAGGAAGGTGATAGCATGCGGCTCGAGTTCGCTCAAAACCCCCTGAACCAGCACGCCTGGCCCCTCCACGTCCCTCGTGATGATTCCTTCGAGGACGCCTTCCATACTCCCGCGAACAAGCGAGCTCGAAGCGTCTACCCCTTGCCAGACTCCCCACAGCCGCTTGGGTATCTCAACAATGAGCCCGTTGCGGATGGTGACGATGACGGTTCGAGCACGCCCAAGCTGAAGGGTGCGGTTTGGCCCGGCATGCGCATCTTTGATGCTGCTACGCCCGAGATGAAGCGCATGCGCAATCAGAAGAAGCATCACTCCGTTCTTAAGAACATGGTGATGACTTCGGAGTCTGTTGAGCAGACCGAGTACGTCTGGAACGAGGGTATGGTCAAGATCGATCGCACTCGCAACGTGTACGACAGCCCATCTATAGATGGCAGTCCAGTAAGTTTCCTTTCCAGGGGTCCATACGCAGCTACATGTGGCAAATTGAGGCATTGACTCTGGTGCCCTAAGGAGTCCAGGGATGACGAGGAGCTCCCCCCAGCCAAGAAGCGTCGTGGCCGGGGCGCTGCGTCGGCGGCCCCTAACGCTCAACGTCAAACCCGATCTACGACCCGAGGCTCGAAGACTGGCAAGCGGGGTGTTGGGAAGAAGATCCCAAAAATTGAAGAGGAGAGTAACTCTGAAGAGGAAGTGAGCGCCTCTCACGACAGCCGTGGCCTCAGTGCGTTCGATGATGGTGTTGAGGACTCTGCCTTGGGAGGTGACATATTTGGAGGACACCGGGAGGTCGTGCAGGGTAAGTTATATTCACCGCTCGCTTGATAATCTGCTGATTGTAATGACATGACGTGTGTCTACAGATCTTGGTGGAAACCCCTTCGGTGGTCAGCAGATGGCTCTCCCCTATCGAAATGCGATGCAGGGTCTTCCTCCGAACCGTCCTATGTCATCTTTGTTTGGTCGTCAGACCAATCAGCCCTCGTTCGGATTCTTCGACAAGGAGAATGACCGCAACGCCTTCTCTCTGCAGCAGAATTCGACCCTGCCCGCTTTCCTGAGCCAGCAGCGTCAGAACATGCAGCAGGGCGGGCTCAACCCCCTCTGTGTCCAACGCCAGGACAACTTCCCCTATCTATACGGCGGGTTTGACGTCTCTCGGCCACCCAATGCATCGTTCCAGTCAATTAATGGCATGGAATACAGCAGCCTGAATCCGGGCATGAACAGTGGTACGGGCAATGGCATGAATAGTGGCTCCCCATACCAGTCGGGTCACACCACGGGCCCGAATGACGACTTTGGCGTTTGATCAGGAGCAGAAGACAACGCCGAGGACACCGAATAATCCCAACCACCGATAAGTGCTCCTCTCAACGTCCCGATAAGCATCTCGAAGAGCTCAATAACCTGGAATACAAGCCCGGCAATTGCACTCTGGAGTAGTCTGCTGCTTCAGCGGACCACTACAGCGCGGCACTCTCGGCTGGCGTTCGGTTATGAATTGGGTCTCGGGATGGCCATTGCATTCTTGTTTTCGTTTATTCACCTTTGCGCTGTTTTTCTTTGGGGTTTCAACCTCAATCTCAATGGCATCGGAAGGGCTCCGTTTGAGCACTCGGCCACTAATGCTTTAGCCAAGGCTAACATTTCTTTGCATTCTCTGTCCACCTTGTGGCGGCAATTATATCAATTACCATCATATGGGAAGGGAGGGCACATTTCTTTTTGGAGTTGACTTTCTTAGCGCAGCCGGGACGGTGGGCGTTCATAGCTATCAGATACCCGCACAAAATGGTGATTTTTAGTTCCTCTGAACTCGTGAAGTGGCCTCAACCTCGTCCGCGGCACGGCTTGTTTAGGCTCCCGCTGTATTTCTGAACCTGCTTTCTATCAGCCGTAAGATGTGATACTTGTGTTTACAGCGATCTGATCAAAGAATGATTCGGGTTACTGACGAAGAGGTATGGACGAGACAGAGAATTGGTCCACAGGAAGAATTAGTCGAATTTCTCTGGCAGTTGCGCGGAATATCAACCGAGAGTACAACAAAGATGCTATAGAACAGAGACACGATGAGAGTCATAATGAAAGGAAACTACCAACGTTAATGTCGTAAGCCATCCCAGGACTGTTCCGGTCCTTTAAGTCACTGCACCTAGCACATTTTCCATCATTTGCTGGTGTGCACTGAACGCCACGATATCCCTAACAATACCCACGACCCTACCTAGTGCATAGGCATCTACAACTGCTCGACACCTGAAATCAGCTCCTCAACCTTCTCATCTACCGCCTGTCCAGACAGGACGTCCCCCAACAGCGCCGCGGCACCCCGGAGCCGGCGCAGCCTCACCTCATCCTCCAGCTCGCGCGACTTCTTCGCCGCGACGTCGAGAACCTTGCGCGGGATGCGGGCGAGCCGTGCGACATTGAGCCCATAGGACCGGTGCGCAACGCCCTCGGCGACCTCGTACAGGAAGGTGATCTCCTCGTCGCCAGCGCCGCTTCCTTCATCGCTGTCAGAGTTGTTGCCGCCGCCAGCGGTAGCGACATAAGGTTTGGTGGCCTTGAAGCGCATGTGGACGTTCTTGACCAGCCCGCTGCCGAGGCCGGAGGCGATCTTGGCGAGGTTCTGGTAGTGCGTGATGAAGAGTGTCAGGCACTTTGTCTCGCGGACGACGTGCTCGAGCACCGCGTGCGCAATCGCGGCGCCGTCGTGGGTCGATGTGCCACGACCAAGCTCATCGAGCACGACGAGGGAGCGGGGCGTCGCGGAGCGGAGTATAGAGGCTGTCTCGGAGACCTCGACCATGAAGGTGCTCTCGCCCGCGAAGAGATTGTCGCGAGCGCCCATTCGGGTATAGATTGCATCTGCGAGGGTGAGAGACATGCTGTCGGCTGGGACGAAGGAGCCGATTTGTGCAAGCAGAACGAGTAGGGCGACCGCGCGCACGAAGGAGGATTTTCCGCCCATGTTTGGGCCGGTGATAAGGTATGCCAAAGGCGAGGGGGAAGAGAGTGTGGTCGTGAAGGGGATGTATCCGTTGGGAAGGGTATGTTCGGCGATAGGGTGGCGTCCGGCAGATATTGAGATGGATGGATCATTTGAAGAGGGGAGGAATGTGGGCTTTGAGTAGCCTGGGAGCGCCGCAACCTTGGACAAGGAGACCAGGCAGTCAAGAGTGGCGAGAGCAGACACGGCATCGCGGAGCGGCTGGTACGCTGCTGCTATGGAGGTCAGCAGTGAGCGGAAGGCTTCATCGCAGGCGGCGGCGAGAGATTCCTTGTGCTGGTCCCGCTCGCTGATCAGTCTGACGACTTCGGGAGTGTGGAACCGGGACAGCTTCTTGGTGCCGCTGATCTTGATCCACGAGGCAGGTACTTTCTTCAGGTCGCTGTTGGGGACTTCTATCAGGTAGTCGATGCCCGCGACGGTGACATACGGAACAGGGCCCTTCTTGCTAAGCTTCTGAGCTGCCTCCTGGCGGTGGGCGTCGAGCTCTTGTTCGACTGCCGCAATGCCAAGCTTGTGGTTCGAAATGTCGTCAGTCTCCTCCGTTTCGCGGAAGAACTCGTACTTGTCGTCTCGACGGGCGGCCTCCGGATTGATCTTCTCGAGGAAGGTGACGACGATCTCGCCAATCTGTGGGATCGAGCAGATCGCATCATTCAGAAGGCTGGACTGAAAGCCCGTGTCTGCTGCGGTCTTGACCTTAGCGTACTCCATGGAGATCTTCTGCATGGACTGCAGGACGGAGAGCAACTCTGGCCTGGAGCATTTGCCGTAGTAGATGCGGATGAGACTCCTCTCCAAGTCTGTCTTGATGTGCGTCAGGAGACCTTCCAATTTGTCAACTCTCCATGTCGATCTGTTCTCGAATAGCTCCTCGACCGCCGTTACGCGCTCCTCCAGAGCCACCTTATCCAGAAGTGGACGACCAATCCATTTTCTCAAAAGCCTTTGGCCAAAACGAGTGTGTGTTTTGTCAATAGCCCACAGAAGGCTGCCCTTCTCCAGGTGGTCGGTCTGGTTTCTGTAGACCTCTAGACTCTCTAATGTGGTCCCATTGATCAACATGTGTGACCTTGTTGAGAACGATGTGAAGTATTTCGTTAGGTCAAAGATGTGCTCCAGGCCGTACTCGGCTAAGTGTGTGATCATCGCGGACAAACATATGGTCACTGGCTCCGGCAGCTTTAGTACCTTGTCCAGCAGAGAAGACGCTCGCTGATCAGTATTATCCTTCAGTTTGCCGGCGTAGAATTGTGTCACATGTGAGTAAGCCTCGGCGGCCATCGTCTTGCCTTTGGGCACCCTCTCCATCCGGGTTCGGTCCCCGAAGACATTGCTGCTTGTGCCTGATAAATGCTGAAGCAGCTTGTCAGTGGCTTTCGACAGGTCTCCGACGATGAGAAACTCGCACGGCGAGATATGCAGAAGCCTGGTCTCAATCTCTCGGCGCATGAATCCGTCCTCGAAGTTATCGTAGATGATGTCTCCTGTGGCAGGTTGGACGGCAAGAACACCAACATCAACCTTCTCGTCGGTGCCCCAGCCCTTGGCTTTTGATTCCGTGATGCAGAGCAGGTAGCCTCCTGGAGGTGCGCCTGCGCTCTCTTGGTCGAGCTCCCCTATCTCGTCGACGTACGTTCCTTTGGTGTAGACGTTGGTGAGCTTCCTGACGAAGGGGGCATTCCGGTTGTCCCCGGCCTTTTTCAGGGCTGCTGTCTCGATCTGCCGCACAACGCCCACCTTGTGGCCAGCAGCCACTAGCCGCTTGGCGTGGACGGGAAGGCGGTGCACGGGAATGCTCGCGGAGGCGAATCGATCTAGATGGGCTTCTGAAGGATCTATATGACTAGTGTTAGCGTCGATATGGTGGGCGGAGAGATGCAGATGTCTACCTACGCTCGTCGTATCGGAACTTCCCAGGTATACAAACAATGCTGAGCTCCTTTGCTGCGATCCTCGCGTCCTCGCCGAAGAACCTGAACTTGTACCCAACTTCGACGATGAGAACTGTGTCCATGTGTTTCCTCTTGATATCCAGGAACTGGATCTCCATGGGAGTCAGCTTGCCGGTCTTGGCACCTTTCTTCTTCGCGGTCTTTGGCAGAGCAGCCTCTTCCTCCTCCATGTCATCTGCATCACCGTCCTCTTCCAAGGCTGTGGTCTCATCATTGACTTGAAAGTTGCGACGCTTGATCATGGCCATACTATCTGGGTGCCCCAGCTTCTTGACGAACTTGCGGTGCAGCTCCGCCTTGCGCCGGGTCACAGCCTCGTCTTCTGCATCGTCTTCAACTGCAGCCACTGTCTCGGTCGCTCGGGACGCATCATATGCATATCGCTCTGCCCGAGAGCCTTTCGGGGTGGCGGAGGCAGCTTCGACCGGCTCCTTTGCCGACTCGTCGAAGGAAGTGCTTCTGTCTAGTACATGGTCGTCCTTAGGTTTTGCTCGCTTTAGTGGGTGAGTGAAGCCATCGTTGCCGTTGTCGGTGTCCTCCTCAAGGGGCCGCTTGCGTGCTGGACTGCTGCCGTCGGTCTTGTTCCCTCCAACATCGCCACCTGGCGCAGTCGACGGGTTCTTCTTGAGGGACTGTGACAGGCCATTGACGGTCTTGGGTGTGAAGAAGCTCGTTAGAGACGCCTGGCGCTTCTCAGGATGCTTAGATGAACCAGCCATGATGTGGTAGTGTGTGCGTGTGGTGGGTCATTTATCAACGATGACTTGACACCAATGGTGTGATGGTTCAACTTGAGTCTAGTTAATCTACGCGTGTTGGCTGGAAACCGACGCGTCGCGGGTAGAGGGGGATGTTTATCGATAAGACCCTCTCTACATGGGACCCCCGCCAACTTTATTTCAACCTCATCGACGCCATCCTCGGTTGTCCCTCCAATGAAAATGGCGCGCTGGCCTACTTAGACTGACGGATCCGTGGAGCAGTGCGCACTCTCGATGGAATGCCCAAGTGCAGCATGCTTCGAGCCTCGAGCTGATCGAACAGAGCAGGTGCTGTTGAGGCGATCTTGTCAACGACCGCGAGAGTTAACAGTCTGGACCCCGGGGGCGTCCGAGGCAGCAGGCCGACCCGGGACACGGGGGCGCTCTATGTTTTGGCGCCAGTCCTTGTAGCGCGGCTAGAGAGATCGAGCTGTCATGACCATGTTGGGATGGACCGATGCTATCTAGTAGACGGGGTACCCAAAACCAGATCTCTAGACAAGGCTCTGTCACGAGGGTGAACTTGCTCGCCAAGGCTAAGACGGGGGACGGGGCTGATACAGTATTAGGCTAAATGTGTCGGGTGATTGCCTCGAGCAGAAATGCCACCCGCCCGCGAGGGTGCCTGTAGCTGGCTGGCAGGGCCGGTGCACTTTCGATCGAGCGCATGTTAATTTGGTTTGGTGGACTGCATCCCGTTCCATCACTGGCATACGTCTTGCGCCAAGCCATGCAAGGTACAGTACCCAACACACTTGGCCATGGGCCGACATCAGGCCGACTGCGACGGTAATTTACTCAGAGCAGCCGGAATCGCCTTCCTGCATCTCATTCCTGCCCGACGGCGACTGAACCTCCTGCAGCAGTTCGACGTTCCACTGCCGACAAAGTCACCACTGGAGTCCCTTGGGCACGATCAACTCGTCCCTGCGAGCTGCCAGGTCAAGAGAGCCAAGATGGCCCACATCGTCCATTCATCTTACCCCGGACGTTCCCCACAGGCTAACAGTGCTGATCCGGGGAAACGTTCATGTTTTGATCTACTGGGCATGCTGGATAGCGGGCTGGGGTTGTGGCCGCCATGCAACACAACTCACGGTGGTTTTGATCGCGCGAAGCCGCGCAATGTCATGGTCGGACAAATAGATGCGCGATAAGACGGCAATTTTCAATTCAAACTCGTCTGCAGTCACTCCAATTAGTTCTCCGCTCTTCTGAACACGGTCACCTTCACGTCGATCCATTGTCGATGAGGTCTGGGCTGCGCCCCATCTTTTCTGGGCGAACCATGCTTGCTGGGCCATGTCGAGCCGGCTGCCGTGAGTCTGAGGCCCTTTTCCACGTTGCTCCTATGTTGGTTGCATTTAGCCTGATGAAGAGCCATTGATCCTGGTCCCATTCCCAATTAGACCCTCTGGTTCCAGCTTGGTCAGATGGCTGGCTCCCGGTCCGAACGCCCGCGCACACACATAGGATTTTCTCTGTGCTGTTGTTCTCATATATCCGGATCCAATTTCCCGTTCTCTCACAGTATGGCCTGTTTCGTCCAGCCAGCCTCACTTTTCTCCCCGAATAGGGCCTGACATTGTGTTTCCGGCCCAAGGCTTGCCTCACTTTCAGTGCTACACATACCGCATTCGTTCCAGTGACCTCTACCATCCTCCAGTATGGGCGTCTTCAGGAGGTCGGCGCCCAAGAAGGACGTCGTTGTGGCTGCGCAGGAGGAGGCGCCTCAGTTCGAGAGGGTGAGCTGGACGAAGGAGCCCGGTCTGAGGAAGTTGTACTGGCATGCGTTTGTCCTTTGTATCGCTTCGGCCACGACTGGTTACGATGGCATGTTCTTCAACAGTGTGCAGAACTTCGACACCTGGAAGAGTGTAAGTCACAAATGGATCTCTGCATCACCGTCCCTTGGGTGATAGTTGCTCTCATGCGGTCTTCTTCTGTTGTCCACGGGCATTCGGTCCCAATATCTATGAGCAACGCGTCCTTGATCCCTGCAGAGAGCTGATCAACCTTGCGACTCAGAGATTCAGTGACCCCCAGGGCTCCATGCTGGGTTTGCTGGGTGCTCTGTACCAGATCGGCAGCGTCGCATCCATCGCCCTTGTCCCCTTCTTCACGGATCGCTTCGGGCGAAAAGTACCCATCGTCATCGGATGTACCATCATGATCGGCGGTGCCCTCATGCAAGGTGCTGGCAGTACTCTCGGCGTCTTCATGGGCGGACGATTCTTGCTTGGTTTCGGCAACTCCTTCGCTCAGCTTTCGTCTCCCATGCTGCTCACCGAGATCTGCCACCCCCAGCACAGAGCCCGTCTGACTACCGTTTACAACTGTTTGTGGAATGTTGGCGCTCTCTTCGTCTCATGGCTGGCCTTCGGAACGGACTACCTCTTCAGCGACTGGTCGTGGAGAATTCCTGCCCTGCTCCAGGCGTTTCCCTCCATCATTCAGCTTACCTTCATCTGGTTCGTTCCCGAGTCGCCCCGTTTTTTGATCGCCAAGGACAGGGGCGAGGAAGCTCTTCGGATCCTCGGGAAGTACCACGCCAATGGCAATACGCAACACCCGACCGTCCAGTTCGAATACCGCGAGATCAAGGAGACCCTCGCTATGGAGCTTGAGGCCAAGAAGCAGAGCAGCTACTTCGACTTCTTCAGGACAAAGGGCAACCGATACCGATTAGCTGTCCTCATATCTCTCGGTGTGTTTTCGCAGTGGTCAGGCAACGCCATCATCTCCAACTACTCCAGCCTTCTCTATAGCACCGCCGGTGTAGAGGGCTCCACCCAGAAGCTTGGCCTGTCCGCCGGTCAGACCACCCTGGCACTCCTGGTCTCCGTCACTATGGCGATGTTTGTTGATAAAATCGGCCGTCGCCCCACGTTTCTAATATCCACGGCAGGCATGCTCGCTACGCTGGCTGTCTGGACTCTGACCTCGGGGCTGGCCGAGGATCACGGTGCCACGAAGGCTAACAATGCCATGATCGTGTTCATCTGGATCTTTGGGATCTTCTACTCCGTCGCTTGGTCCGGACTTCTAGTCGGCTATGCCATCGAGGTCCTGCCGTACACACTCCGTGCCAAGGGCCTCATGATCATGAACTTCTGCATCCAGATTGCTTTGACGCTGAACACATATGCCAATCCTGTCGCTTTTGAGTACTTCGACCCGCATACCTGGAAGTTCTACCTCATCTACACCGTAAGTTAAGAAAATAATCTCACAGTGTTACTACGTCCAACCTGGCTAACATGACGATCTCAGTGCTGGGTCGGATTCGAGCTCGCCTTCGTGTACTTCATGTACGTCGAGACCAAGGGGCCGACCCTCGAGGAGCTAGCCAAGGTGATCGACGGCGAGGAGGCCCACGTAGCGCACTTGGATCTGAATCAGGTCGAGAAGGAGACCGAGATTATCTCGCAGGAGGAGTACCTGGCCGGAAAGTCGTAGATGTTCATGGGAAGGGGTTGAGAATAGCTATGTGAAGCGTGTTCTTAAAATTCTCATTTATTTCTGAGACTGCGTCTCAACGGTGTACCTCTTCCCAGTGTCATGGCTGGTCTTAGAGGTGGTTTCACGCCTCAGCGTTGCTAGATGATGCGCTTTGGGGCTTCTGACTCTTCTCTGTATGTTTTTAGCTCAGCATAGATCCCTCTGCGCCTGATTGCAATCTGTTCTATTATTAAATCTATGAAGCCGTACTCCGTCCGTTAGTGATAACTCTCTGCACAGCCCAGAACCTACAGCATGTTACGAACTGATCACTATGAAGGAGTGAGTTACCACACCACTGATAGTGCTATTTGAAACCCCTGTCGAATGGTCCTGGGAACATCATGGATCTGACTTCCTATGCAGCTCGGTACCGACGTGTGGCCAACTCTCGGCCGGCCCGTCTGCCCGGCCGGTGGCATACAGCGTGGCTTCGTCACCGTAGTGGACAACTGAAAAGGAGTGGGCTGTCTAGTCTCTGCCAGGCCCCGAGGATGCCTCGCACGGTGTAGCACACCGCCACGCGTGGGGGGATGTCGGATGACGATCGGACAGGATATGTCGAATCTCTGCCAGACTCGGCACTAGGAATGTTCCAAACTAGACTAGATGTCCTCAACTGTTTCATGATGGCTGATCATACAGCGAAGTCTTACCACGTTCAACAATCAGGCTTATACTCTGCAACGATAGCCAAGATGTGTAGTGCCCTTATTAACATCGAGGTTGCTGGGACTTCGTCATTCGACCTCTCCTCATTGGAGCTTCAGGTGCCGCGGGTTTCTCTAGCCTCTAAAATTGAGGGCACAAAGTATAATTGACTTGACTATTTCGTGGGCGTGGCTCCAGTAAAGTTGGCGAATACTTTCACGAAGCGGTCATGAACGAGAGTTTATGAAAACGTCGTTGATAATTCCAAGCTAAAAACGTGCTGAGCATGAAAACGGAAAGAACAGAATTATAATTGTCAACTTTATGAGACTTGAGAGAGAAAATTACCCATGATGGCGGGTATATGCGAAGACAAAAACAACCTGACGCCCTTCATTCGGGTCAACGACAAGAGCGCTGTTAAGAAGGCACATCACCAGTATCAGGGACATCCTAATCTGGCGACTGGAATCGAAATATGACAGGAGCGCCGAAGGGAGTATAAGAAGAGTACAAATTACCAGAAGCAGCACTGTCCGGACAACCCACGAAAGAAATGCATCCTGAAGCTTGCGTTGCAGGTTTGAATACATATCATAGTACCATGGTAGCAGGATTACATGAAAGGGTGGTGGGTTTCATTTGTTTTATCATTGGCACGTGTTTGCTCTTTGATGTTCTTCGTAAATAAGTCAGGTCGGAAGTTGGTCTGGCGAGACGCGTAGAGACAACTAATACTGCTTCTACGGAGGTGCTGTGTCATTATTCTATAGAATTCGATGCTCAGTTAAGTGTTGTCTTCAAATACATATCTTTATCCATCTGTGAAAGGGAGGAAAACCATATCCGTCTCTTTTGGTCTGTCGGCGACTGATGTAGACAATTGGATAGAGCTGCCATGTTTATCCCGAGGGCTTTCGTAGCCACTTTAAGGCTGACAACCCCGAAAGTGTCACTTCTATTAATAGTTGTTGCGCCACCGAAGGCGTATATTAGAGCCTGACCAATTTTCTGTTGATCCCTTGTTGAACTTGTTAAACACTTGCGCGGGCGAGCTGACAATTGCGCAACCGTTGTAATCATCGCGACGCATTATTCGTTGCCGCGCTATAAAGAGCAAAGAAAGGCTAGCAGATGCTCGGCCTCCGGTCTCTCTAGGTCCTCAGGAAGCTCAGCCAAAAGCTTTGAGCGCTTTAAGCGATCACTCTTCGTTGCGAATGGCGTCCGTACAATGCCTAGAACGGAACGAGGTGGGGCAGATGGTATTGTCCACCTATCCGCTCTCTAGTTCGGATATAAACGGTATTGGCGTAAGCATACAAGATGGATCCGCTTCCCCTCGAGGAATTCAATCGCTGATTTGAGAGACAAGGTTGTCCTGGGCTTCCTCATTGGTGCATACACCTGCTGGGTCTTGGGCACGGTGTTCTTCTTGTGGAGGCTTGTGCCTGAGACACATCTGAACCAATTCGACAGACTCTATCTGGGCGCCAAGTCAAGAGACTTAGATTCTTTCCATGACGAACTGCAAGAGGGGCTTCTAGCATTTAGCGACTATCAGTTAGTGACAGGCACGGCAATTCTGGCTGCCGCGTTTGCTAACGTGGCTGACACGATGGTCTTCGACTTCCAAACCGTTATCTACCTGGCGTAGATATCATCCAACATGCACCTCTCAGTCCTGAGCACTCTATGCGGTTATATCCAGAACAAACCCATTTTCCGCGTCATGAGGTTATTCAGCATGCTCTGTCTCTTGGTGATGCTATGCGTAGCCATATATCCTACGAGCAATTTTGCCTGGGCAGACAGCTTACTTGCCCAAAGCATAGCTTGCGCTAGCGCTTCTGAGTGCCCGGCATTGAACGACTCTGTCAGATCGCTCTGGAAAAAAGCAAACCAGACCAACTCCACTGGATGGCTAGTACCACAGGGGGCATTCTCTTACTTGATTCTGGTTGCGAGTTACTTATGGCAAGCGAGCAGGCTGTTCAAAAAGGCCCACTCTTTCATCAGCCGGGTCAGCCGGTTGCCGCTTTGCTGGTTGGAGCGTAGCCTGGCTGGTGTTTTGCAGAAACAGGAGAGACGACGATGCAAGTCCTTCAGGAAGCGCCAGTACCAAGCATTGCTAGGGATTTACATGTTTGTGGTGGCTATACTGGACATCCTCGGCTCGCACGCTATGCTCCTATTTACTGCTCTGATTAGTCTGGCTTGGGGAACATATCAGCTTCTACTTCCTCGGCTTGCAACACTTCCCGGCTGCGTGAGAGCAGAGCTGGATAAGTGGGAGTTTGGGCAATTGATGCCGATGATGCTCTTGCTGTCTCCTCTCTACAGCATTGCCGGTCACTACCTCCAGAGGCAGCATCTTAATGTGCAAGCAGAGCCTGGCCAGCGTCAGCGACAAGACACGCCTAAAGTGATGAACCTGCCGGATCGAAACAGCGGCCACCATGAATTGGATGTGTCGATGACGATCCGCGAGCTGGCCCGCGCAGGTCCAAGCAGCACCTCGGCAATCAACCTGCGAACATCACTCCATAGCATACTGTACTCTACGGCGTCATTCCGCTTTATGGTAACTTCACTAATCCTGGTGATTATTGCAACTTCGGCAGGTTACTTCGCAGCAAGTATTTGCGCCTACCTGGGTCCTGCTTTGCCCTGGTATTGGTGGACGAGAGAGTGGCGGCTGTTTCCCGTGATGGTGGCAGGCGGAGGGGGAATCGTCGCTGTGTTCGGGATGTCTCTGCTTTTGCCTTGCTTTAGTAGGCGACTATCCGCGTAATAGAATTTACATCTGCGGGCTGGGTTTCTTGATATCATTAGAAAGGTGGCTTACAAGATTGGTCTTGAGGCAATCCCATCGTGCAACCTAAGCAGATACGGAGACTTGACATTCCGATACGATAGAGACTTAGTGAAGTAGTGGGAGACATGAATCGTATAACAATGAGGGGTTGTCTAAATGCGTTCTCTTGACCTTAAATTGTGATAGAACGTCTTCCTGCTTCACGAAGAGACGGAGGTGCGTCGCGTTGAAATCGGAGGCTGAAGAAGTGGAAACTGTTCTCAGGTTACTAGCGCGGAGGCGAACGAGGAGAGGGAAGAGTGAAGCAGGTGGAGTTTAGATGGACTTGGCCCCGGTTGTTGTTTGGCCCAATTTACCTATTCAAGTAGGCATTACTGTAGGGCTTGGCCCGGTGTATCGAATCGTTGTTGAAATGTCGAGAATGTCAAAGTAAATGATCATTTTCAATAATGCTCTGGATGCAGATATATCAAACACACACCGCGTAACTAGTACGTACCTTGTTTGTGGTGTATATAGCACTGTGTAACGAATATGCTTTCGTAGGATAGACCTTCTAGAGTATATCTATACTGGGGTTTATGCTACCAGGGTACGTTAGCCAAGGAATCGACTAACGGAATGGCCGGTACTGAGCAGGTAGTCGAATAGAGCAACTGATTGAACGAGTATAATCATTAAGACTCGACAGGCCTCAACTATAGGTAAGATAGATGCCTAGAGTGCTTTTTTCCGGCGATGGGGAGACCTTGGCCAACTCAAGAACCCAGTCCTGGTTGGTCGGGGATCAGGTCCTGGTTTAGGTATGCATGAGCCATCTGAAGCTTTCACTCCAGCGCTCAGTGGTCCATCTCATCAACGGCTGCCATGTCCTCCGTCGAAACCTCCATCGCCCTATCCGACCCGGAGAAGTTCACCACCCATCGTCGGTCATCCCGCGGCGTAACCTTAATGTGCAAGTCATGATCCGGCTGGTGAATAGACGTAGCCGGATTGGTATTCTTCCACGTTGGAGGAACCCACTCCCCGTTGTGAAGCCGAGCATCAAATCGAAGAACGATCAAAGCGGAAAAAGCCAAGATTTCCGTAGCGGCGAAGTGACGCCCGGGGCAGAGCGTCGAGCCACCACCAAAGCCTCGGAAAGCCACGGGATTGTGTCGGCGCCGCTTCAAGCCTGGCTCCTGAAGAAAGCGCTCGTGGTCAAACTCATTAACATTGTCGCCCCATACAGAGCGCAGATTGTGTTGGACACCTGCCGGGATAAGCAAAATACTGTTCTTTTTGAGGAGGTATTGATCGTCGAGAACATAATCCTCAAGCACCCAGCGGCTGGACACACCCATACCATGGTAACGGAAGATCTCCTGGAAGGTGGCTAGTAAGATGGGACATTGGTTCTTTACGTAACCAAGGTCCACGGAGCAGGTGTTATCATCTTCAGATATAGTCATCGCCTTAGAGAGCTCGCATCGGATGGCCTCTAGGAGAGCTGGATTAGAGAAGATATGGTAGGCCATCCAGAATGTTGCCGGCATAGAGTTGCTCAGCAGTCCAATAGAAGTGGCGACCTCGATACGAGCAATGTCCTCTAGTGGGATCCCACTACTCGAGTAGTAGGCATAGCGATCTTTGATGAATGCCGAGGCTTGGGGGCCATTGTATCCATGCTCCTCATAGTAGGCTTTGTATGCTATCACCAAGAACTCACGCGCCTTGATGTATTTTGTGGCCATAAGAGCTGGTAAGACACCAGCCATCAGTGGTATAAGGCCCTTCTCGTATGTACTGGTTGATTTAATCAAGAGAAATTATAAACGCATGATATGTGGTTATTACTTACGGCCAGATTTTCCGAACTGCAGGATCTCGAAAAGGGTTCTTAGGGCCATATATGCCCTCTGTTGTAGCTGTCATGATGTGTTCGCTAATCCATTCGTACATGAGTACTTTCACAGAAGTATTTGCGTGCTTTGTCGCGAATTCACCGAGTGATGCTGCGATGATTTGCACAGACTTCCGGTTCAGTGCGTCCAACTTGGGGCCGGGACTGAGGGTGGGATGGTTTGCTTTAGGGACGCCCAAGACGAACCCATGATCTTCAACAGGATCTTTACTTATGATCTCGTAGGCCTCCTTGCTGACGCCCATAATAGTTCTGGCCATTTGCACAAGGA